>CM067087.1:24926254-26176254 GCA_034008185.1 Gorsachius magnificus | reverse complement strand
CTTCACGGTTTATTTAGTTCTGATGACCAGTGATCTTAATGGGCCTTCTGCTCTTGAGAATGATTCAAGACCAACTCTCCAGACTTTACCAGACCATATAAAGCCAAATATATCAAGCCATACTAGAGGAAAAACTTTTCAGGATTAGTTCTTCAGTATTTGGTGTTCAGATGCAGAAGTCTTAATATTTCATACAAGCTAATATTGAAAGTCACATGAATAATAATAATAAGAGAGAAGCCAATGTAGTTTGTCCTAACTGATGAACTACAGCAGAAAAACAGTAGCACTGAGTATTTAACCTGGCGTATAATATTCTTCCATGCACAATTTTTCACTTTAATGTCAGTTAAATCCTATTCTCACTGAGTTGAAAAGCTAACAGTTTTAAAAGAAAAAAATGACGATCAATTATTTAAGAGAATGATGATGTAAAAATTTTATCTTATATGAGTTTAATGCAATAATACCTCTTCTTTTTATATTCTATATAAAGGAAAATATTTTTTTATAAAAATCATACATAAATAAGTCAGGTTGCATAACAAGCATTGTACTTACCTCTTACAGCTGTGACCCTTAAGTAAAACAAAGACCCAAAAGAACCTTCACAACGCTAGTTGTTACTCATCCTACATATCGATTTTCATTATCTCATTTGATAAGACAAGAGAATTGTGCCAGTGTTCCAAGAACTGGGGCCTACCTGGCCTCCAGCTGTGCCTGATTTTGAAAATTGCAAGGCTGTAAGCTAGCAAATTTAAGATTTACCAGAAGAGCTGAATTGTACTGGCTTAGAATTGAACTAAAAGAAATTAAGGCTGTTGCCGAGTGTTTTAATCTGGAAGCAGAAGGAAGTGGTTATTGATTATTATATTTTTAGTAGTAAAAATTTTAGGAAGTGTTCAGACATGCTCAGGACAATTTAAGAATATATCCAAATACATTCACTGACATGCTTATGTGTAATGTTGCTTGGTGATTTGCTAAAATTGCTTCTCAAATATGTATTAGATTATTTTCCCCTTTTTTCAGAACAGGCCAGAGTTAAGGTTGATAGGGACTTTTCTGCCTGCTAAACGAACATACCTTAATATGTGGAGCTAATCTTGCTTTTGGAGCAGAGGTGAGGGAAATTACTGTGATTTAATCGTTACTTACTTTCTTTTGTATAAAATAAAGCCTATGCTTAGGCTACTAGAATATACCTCCTAACTGCAATCTAGTTTAAGATTGCTTTAATGCACATGCTTAGCTTCAAGAATTCAACTGAGTGCTTTTCCTCCATGCCTGACTATGTTGTAGAAGTGCCTGTCTGCAGCTCTGTCTTGCCCATGCCTTTGTCCAGCCATGGACCTCACTGATCCCAACTCTGATGTTGAGACTAATTTCTTGGCCTGACCTTGGCCCTGTCTCATCACTTTGGCCAGCCCAGCAGTCACTGGGCTGTGTCTGACCCTGGTTACCAGCACCAGGTCTGGCCATGATTTGTTGACTTGTGTTGCTGGCTAAGCATCAGACCTGCCTATCGCCATGGCCTTTCTTGGTGATCTGAACTTTTTTTTGAAGCTGGCTGCCATCTCTGGCTCTGCCCAGTTTGCCATGTTCAGGTACTGTGGGGCTGGTGAGGTCCGTGCCCTGACAGCTGCATTATTGTGCTCTGCTCCCTACCCACTGCATGGCAGCTGGTCCTGCTGCTCCCTGCCAGTTCCTTTTAGAAAGGCAACTATTTAATTTCCATGTAGAATTCATACCTGGGTCACCTGGTAATTTTAAGTATACTTTCTAATGACATGGTAGGGAAATTTTAGTTTTAAAAATCCATTCATCGTGGACGAGAAGTGTAAGCACTAAAATGAGCTCTCTATTCCTGAGTCACTGAACTCAGAATCCAGCAGTTGAATACAGATGTGTTTCATTCACAGTAGTCCAGAGAAGATCTATTATCTTTTGTCTCACAGAGAGCAAACTGTATAACTTCCTCTAATGTGCAACAATATCCATCCAAGCTTCAGTATGAGACAAATTGCATGGTGTCAGTTACATAGAGGAAAGCAGACAGTATGGGAAAAGGCAAGCTTTTAAAGTCTGGCACATTTAGTCCTCATTCATCCAAAGTTAAAATTAACTGCTGTTGGATCAGTACCACATTATCTGTAGAGGTTGTTTCTCTGTTTTCAGCTTTTAAAAATCAAGACAGCTTTCCAGATTAACTAATCTATGCATCCAGCTCTTTATTTAGTTCTGTTTGGAAAACTGGTTCTGGAAAGACTCAGAATTCTAAAGCCAAATTTTTACTGGGCAAGTTCCACTGATGGCAAGAAAGTTCTGCTGGTGCAGATTTGACCTAGCTTTTGAACTGTGCCTTTATAAACAGCTTTGTGTATGCCAGCCCACTAGCAGGTTCACTGCTGATAGACACCCCAAAAATGGTCTTTTCATGATTACTTGCAAATATAAAAAGCACTAATTTTTTAGACACCCAGACACTGGTAAGTTTTGCTTCCTACTTGCTGTGACTGATGTTTATCTGATGTTATTTGCAAATAACTGATGTTATTTGCTTTTTCCAAAAAAATAAACTACATCTCCCCTTCTATGCCCTAAATCCATAATGTTTTATTTACTGTCCTTGCATAGAAAAACTTTCAAGAGGGTAGAAATGATTTGAAGATAACTGAAATGCCACATTTTTTTGTTCCATCCAACAAAAAGAGAAATATTTTAACTTAAAAATATTTGGTCAAGATGTACTGCTGTACCCAAATAAATTCCCTGTGTTTGCCAAGAAAAAAAACCAACCCTGTAGAACAAAAGAAAGTTTGGAATGAATAAAAAGTTCAATAGGAGTAGATACTATCAGAACTGCTCTTTTACTTCAAAGGAACATGAAAAACCTTTTGTAGTGTTCATATTAAACTCTTAGAGGACACTAGCTTCTCGGAAAAGTCTTCCTGTTTGTAATATAGGTATGCATCATCATTGACTCACAAGCTGAAAGACACTTAGCATCTCACTTTTAACCTACTATCTTTTTTTTTTTTTTTAGCATAATCGGGGATTTAACAGTCTATAGCAGCAGTTCAGTCAAGCACTTCTTTTCTCAGTGACACTGGTGAAGGGTACTTGTACCTTTTCTATTCCAGCAGTTTGCTCCATGCCACAATCACTGGTCCCTCAGTTGTCATTAAAATGGCCTATCCAGGCCATGAATGGTGCCAAGAACTGTGTTGGGGAATAAAGAGGAATTACTCTGCTTTTAAGAAATTACTATTGAATCCCCATCTGACTTTAGCCTCTTCTTTCTAGACATCTGGATCTGGAATACTACCTTTATTTCTTGCAGTTGACAAACTGCTAACAGATATGTAAAAACTCTGTATCTCAACTTCTGATGTTCTGAGTTACAGATTCCCTTTTAATAATTAAAGGCTTTTACATATTTTGAATGGAATATTGACATCTGTTTTGACAGACTTGGTTGAGTGTTTTCATAGTAATTATTCTTGAAAAAGGAAAAACAGTTTGAAATGCTACTCTAGGCTGAGTTCCAACTGGAATAATTACGTGTTACCTCCCTTTAATCCCCCTCCAACATTGCTCCTTATGATGTTCCTTAGCTGTTGTCTTTAAACTACTGTTCACTGCTGATCAACCGAAGCCACTCTTCCTTTCAGAGATGGGTATGGTTCTTTGCTGACCGACACAGTCTTTGTATATCATTATGTTATTCAAGGAGTCCTGGAGTTCCAAAATTGCTCAGTTTTGGTCTACATTCCTTCAGGCAGACTACAACTGATCCAGAGCAAATCCTACTCTAGCTCTTCACATATGGAATCATAGAATATCTCCAGTTGGAAGGGATCCATAAGGATCATCATATAGTTGGTGTACTTCCAGGTGGACTTTCCTTTTTTTTTAAGGTGAGAAGAAACTCTTTAATGTTTACTGAAGCAATTCAGATATTTTATTCATTAGCTGTGGTGACTTTTTCTAAGCTGAAGGCCTGTGAGCCTGCTTTTGCCTGAATGTGCTGTCCAAGAAGCAAGACAAACTGCTGATGGCTCACAGTGTCGTTGACCCAGGACAGGTAATACAGTGCGATCAGAGAACTGATTTATCTTGCCTACTCAAAAATACCAGTCTCTCTCTCATCCTTGCTTAGTCTGGACAACACATGAAATTATTTCTTCTTACCACACGAATAACAAATGTATTTTGAAGACTGCTCATATTAACCCTAACTAGAATTTTATAATAGCTCTTCTTTTTAAAAGAATTACTTTGAATTTTTGATCCACAAGGAGAGCAGGAAAAATGAAGCATCTTCCTTTCCCTATGATTTAGCCTGTATACCAGTAAAAAGTCCTCCAGAAACTACAATATCCTTGGTTCTGTGGCACCTTCCCTCTGTTTCACGGTTGAGATGAGAGTCTTGTAGCTATCTCAGAGTGGGAAAGGCTGTTTTGTTTCCTTTAGCCAAATCAGTAGCCTTGTTTTCAGAACAAAATGTCACTGATGGGAATAACAGTTCTTTTTAGTGAGAACTGAACTGGTTCGCAGTATAACAATTGTGATAAACGTCGCCTCTGTGGTTTGACTGAACCAAAACAACTTGGCATTTCCAAGCAATTAAAATGCAAGTGATGAAGATTAGGCTGTATTTAAAAAAAAAAAAGAAAAAAGCGAAAAATAAAAGAAAGACAAAAATTGAATGAAGATAACTAAATTGCAGCTGGGGCAGGTCAGATTCACAGCATAAAACCTGGGCCAAAGTCCCATGTGAATCTAAAAGGGATGAGCTGGCAACTGATAATATAGTAAAAAAGGGACACAACCTCCCGCTGTGGAATTTTGATCCCATTGATGTGGCATGGGCTTGCCTCCTTGTCTCTTCCAGAAAGCTTAACTGCTTTGCTATCATTTTCCCCTTTCTATTTATTGAAGGCAAGGGAGAACAAAACAGACGAGAATTGTATTGCAAATGATGTGGCGGAATGTGGAGGATGTGCTATTTGAGTTAGTAGAGTGTGTGCACTATTTAATTCCTTTGTAAATAGGCAGTGGGTTCAAAAGGAAAAAACAGCTTCCTCAATATTGTGCCTTTTTACTGTCTTTTAAATCCTTCATTGAACTTGCTGACATCTTAGAAGTTTGTGAAATTGCTTCACAAACTGCAGCTAATTACTGTAGCTGATTACTGATTATGTGGCGGTGTCACAATAATCAGTATTATAAGGTTCTGCTTCATCTTCCTCTCTCTCTCTTCACTGTAGTTTTGCTGTGATAAGGTTCCACATAGATTGAACTGTAAAGATGGGGACATTGATATAAATCACTGTTATGCTTCGGTGACTTCCACGGAGCTACACTGGTTTTTATGTTGGTTGAGGGCCTGGTCCACTAAGATGATAGACACTGAAGGATGCAGGAGAATACTCGAAGATTCACAGGGGCTAAGGAAAAAGAAAAGTTGGAAGGAACATGGAAGATATGGTATATTGCATTTCAAGAGTAGTTGACTGAAGAATCATATCTGGTACCCTTGAGAAGGAAATTTAGTATGCACAAAAATTATTGCTGGAAGACCAGTGAAAAAGTTTAACCACATTAGAGGTCAGATTGGCAGGCTGTGTAAGAAAAACGTGAATTTTCCGGAGAATATGCTGTCAAGAGAGAGGAGAAGGTAGCATAGGCTAGGAGATAAATCCAGTTCCTAATATAAATGCCAAAAAAGAAAGACTCCTTGGAGAAAAAGACAAAGAATGTTACAAAAATATAGTGCATGTAACAGAGAAAACCATCAGTGTAATAATGCTATCAATCAAATTCGTGTGTGGTGACTGATTCAATAGCTGTGAAGATAGTGACATAATACAGTACTAATAAAGCCTTTAGCAGTTATTGGTGTATTTAAGTTGGCTGTACTTTAATGATAGTCAGATGTGTAATTTACTTCTGCTTTACTTCTACTTAATTTAAGATGTTAATAAACCCTAACAGAAGTTATCCAGAGAATGCAAAATGAAATTTTAGTTGGCTCCAATCATAATGACTCGTTTGTAAACAAGTGCAAAAGCTTAGAGAAATAAATACATACCTTTAACATCAATGGTAAGGTTCTTTGGGACCTATTCTTTGACCACTCTTTGTTTATGTAGCCTCAGAGATCTAACTTTTGATTTTCAGTTGGAAGTTTGTGGGAAGCATTTTAACAAAAAGTAAAGCCAGGGGAGTTTCACTTTAAGCACAGTGTATCTTATATGAAAGGTATTATAATCTCCATTACAAAATACGTAGCTTCCCAGACATTGATAGTGAACATTGTACATCCAGAAAAAAACAATGAATTTTGCTTTTAATTCATGGAGAGGTTCATGTGTTTTAAATCTGGGTGAATTTCCATGTTCAAACCAAAATTGGCATGTACACACCAACATTCATATGTGTCTGCCTACATACACTTCTGTCAAAAATAGTGAATTGAGAATTTGCAGGCTTCCAGCGATTTTATGAGAGTAATTTTGATATACAGAGCTGGTCAAATGGTTTGATGTTTTCTTAAATAAAAAATCATCAATACAGAATATATTTTCCACTGCAAGCAGGTTTGCTTTTCAATAAAAAAAAATTTAATAGCCTATTTTGGTATTTTCTAAAACAAATAACATTCTTTTTGTTTAAAATTGCTGTCATAGCTAATGATTTAATTTAAATTATTTAAAAGCTGCATAGAATCACTCAAATGTCTATCCCAATGTCACATGGGGAGAACTTTTGAAATCTCAAGCATATTCATATGACAAAAGACAGTTTCCCACCTACCTTTGGTGGCCATTTTTAAATTATTAAATATAGTGTGAAGTATTGCCCTGATTGACTATGCTAGGAGTACTTTCACAAAAATTCCTTTAATTTCAATGTTAAGGGAGGTAAATCCCTTAAATGTAAGCCTTACTAAACGGCATAATATCCATGGTATGTTAAGTATCGCTATATTGAGTTCAAAGTGCACCTTCCAGTAATGTACCTGAAAACAAAATTAAGATACCAGAAATAATGTTTATTAATTGCTCCTTTATATTATCAACTTCTGAACAGAGGCCCTTTTACTACCAGCCAATATATTTTATCTTCTGCATAAAAAAATGCAAAACCCTATTCAGACTAATCCAGTCATTAGAATACAGCAAAGACACTGTGACTAGTGCTAGACTAATTTGAAAAGGAAATAGATTGACTGATAGCATCTTTTGCTCCCACAAATTGACTATGTGACAATCATGAACTTTTATCTCAATTATCCTGATATTTTACCATTCTTGTTATGTATAGCTAGTGAGGAAATAGTACCCTAAGAACAATAACAAGCAGATAAGCATAAGAAGAAAATGCAGTTGCTGCAACAGTTCTCAATAGGAAAATGCCTTGAAAGATGTACAAACTAAAGCTAATTTCTGGTATTTTTTTCAGTGCTTTTTGATAAATAAAAGAACTCCATGAAGAATGCCAAGTAATAACAATTTTTTTTTTAAATTGCATTAGAAAATTGTTTTCTTTTATATAATTTGACTGGTTCTAGAATCCTATATCAGATTGTACAGGGTATGAGCTATTTACATATTTATAATCTGTACAGTGTGGTCCCACTCCCAGGGTACTTGAGTTTTGCCTTTGGTTTCTTCAAGGTGATTTCAGGGAACCTCTACTGATTTGAATTCTCTACAGTCTCATTTATCACAATCTTTATAAAATATAGAGGTTTAGTAGCATTCAGAGCTATAAATTCCAGAAAGTATTGCTGTAATCCTGTAAGTATAAATATAAAACTGGGTTGCTGGTCTTTAAAAAAAATTTTTGTAAAGTCACTATGAAAGTTGGACGTATCTGGAATGCAATAATTGGCCAATTTATTTCCATGGTACTGTCCTCATTTTTCAAGCATGAATAGTCCTTTTGGTTGCATAATTTAAGATATATTAAACACAGTTCTGAGCAAATGCCAAGAAGCAGCATTGTCCTATATATACATCAGGAGAAATTGTATTAATCCTATGACCCATTTGGCAGAGCCATCATATCTGAAAGATTTGCTGCTTTCTGTATAATTTCAGCCACTGACTCAGGAATTGAAAGATGTGATTGTAATGCCCAGGAAAAGGGCCCTAATATTAACAGTGTGAGTTTGGGAAGCTATAGTTGTTGGGTTTTCCTGGGATTTGTTTTTTAATCCTATGGTATTTTAATAAAATATGAAACATGGAAACAGACCCAAGCCTTAGGTGAGTTTTTGAGACCTCTTTGGTAGATTATTTCTGATCAGATGGAACTTCTAATGTACCTGTTTCTTTAAGATTGGTTATCCACAAATTCCAGTATTTTTCTGGCAGTTTTCTTCCCTTGTTATTACCCTATTTTTTTATAGATTCCATAGTTATTGAAGAGTTGGAGGAGCACTGACTTTTTAGGGACAGCATACCACAGGCATAAGGGCTGGGATATCTCAGGTGTACTGAGTAATCAGTAGCTGTTATTGTTGTTCCTGAAAGCTACTACCAGGAGAACTTGATATCCAGTGTGTCAACCCATTCTGGAAATCTGGAGGTAGCAATTTTCTGCTGAAATACCAATGTTAGTGGATAGACATTGACTAACAGAGACAGATGGGTAAGTAGAATGTGTAAAGGCTACAAAAGTAACTATTTGGAAAAGATGACAGCTATAAATATAACACATTGAAAATTAATTTACAATGTTCAGCCTGTCTGTCCCACTTTTCTGTCTGGGACCTATGTTAACATTATACACTTAAGACATTAAATCATTATTCTTATTTTAGTGCATTTCATGCCTATAGATTTAATATAAATAGAGGTGCTGACAGGAGCTTCAGTTTAAACAGGTTTAAATGTGAATTTGACTTTATGATTTTCATCAGGGAAAAAGACAAAACAGTTTAAGTTGATTAAATTTTCTTAAAGCTGCAGCTAAATATAATGAAAGCCATTTGTGCATTTTTTTGTAGGAAAATTGAGTGTCTCGATGTTAGTGACTGACAGCTTCATGCAATGAATTCTTTTCTTGTGAAACAGAGTCAAAACAGTTTCCATTTTTCATAAACTTCTGCAAGGTAGTTTCAATTTTCTGATTTTTAGAGGAAGCATATCTTTCCCATTTAAGTGTTGGCTTATTAGACCAAACTATATATGTCAAATTACTAAAAATACAGATCATGCTGGATATTCCTTAAATATGTTTTCTTGTACTATGGACATCACAGTGATCAATTTTTTCTTCCTTTTTTTTAATCTAATTTCTCGTTTTATTGTTATTTATGAAGTGTTCTAATTTGGTAAAGCCTAGAGCTCTGATTCAGTCTGAATACCTATCTAAGCGTGGACCAGGTTCCAAGCACGCTCAGTCACAAGAAAAAAGTGGTGTTGTGAACTTAGATAACATAACTCAGGCTCTGGCTAAAGTTGGTATGTGTTTGCTAGAGGTTATTCTTTCACATGAGAAATGGAAGGCCTGAGGAGCTTTGATTAGAAAGGGAAAATCATGTCTCTGACAAATTGAGATGAGTCTTGGAAAACATCTTGTGAAATTTTTGAGTATGTTGGGTCACTTTTTCTTAAGTGCAGTACTTCAAACAGGTTATATTGTATTGCTTATGGCTAATGTTCATCCTTGTATATTTTGCAGAGTGAGTAGATTAAAACAGCAGCTCTTTAGTCTTTTTAATCGTTACTTTAATTCACTAATGCTTTGGGAAAATCATAGATGCTCCCTTTCCCCCTTGATTTTTAAGGCAGACTATGATTTTCTGATAGAGAAATACAAAGTCAGCATTGTGGCAGTGCAAAACAGTTAAACACATAAGGGGAAGAACTAAGTGGAAGAAGCTGTTGTGAGCTGTGCCTTTGAACTTCTTCAAGAGTTTTGCAGCACCTGCCTATGAAAGAAAAAATTATATTGGCAAATGCAGAAGTCCTTTCTGCAAAGATCACATGGGCTGATGTTTCCTGAAACAAATGCTGATTTTGATCTGTTTATGCCTTGATGTTTGATCTCCATTTGCCTAAAGGCTCTGTTTTCAGGTAGTAGTACCTAACTACACTTTAAAACTGAGAATCATTCACAGTTTGGGCATTCAATAATTCAAATGTTCCCAAATCAGTAATACCTTGGGATGATACACTCAGCTGCTCCAAAACCACAGTCTTTCCCTGGCTTTGTACAAGCTGAGAAAAGACATGCAGAAAACTTGACAAGTTCTGTATTGTCCAACTGGTGGCACAGCCCTCAGATTCAGCCTGTGTATTGCTTCCATTCTTCCTGCTGCTTCTTCCCCAAGGGCTTAAAATGATCTTCTGATGTCAAAATAAGAAAGCTAAGAGTCAATACGTCAATGACTAAAGTCAATGAGAAGCTTCTACCCCGAAGCAATTTTGCTTGCAGCGTTTGAGTGTAAACATCTAGTAAAATGCCCCTGTCTATTACAAGATGCTTCCCTTGACCACAGTTTATGAATGGTTCTAGGAACCTTCAGGTTTGAATAAGCACCAGGGATTGGAACAGATTCATGATATTGCTGACTCTGTCATTGCCAGTAAACTGCAAACAATAATAATTTAAAGTATCATGGCAATATAATTAAAATTAAGGTTTTCATGTCTTCAGTATCAGATGATGTGTAAGGTCCCTGATCTACAACAAAGCAATTTAAACTATATTCAAGGGGAATACTGTATCCAAATGCAGACTTTTTTGTTAGCTTGCCACTGGACCAGGCATTTGGGATGCACTGTGTGGTAGATGCATTTTGAATGTCATTGTCTTCAGTATTCACAGTTGTACAATATTTTCTAGTTGTTAACAATTTCCCCATCACAGTGAGAGGACACCATCCTTGTATACAGATAACTTTGGGATAAAAAAACAGATGTATTGGCTCAGTGGTGAACACCTGGGAAGGATAAGTGCCACTTGGACAGTCCCAAGAGATCTTAGACTGCACCCACACACAAGTCAGTTTTCTTAGAAATGGAAATCTAGGAAAGCTTCAGCTTGATTTTTGTTCAGAAAGTGATTCATTGTCTTCCTGTTCTTGCAAATTACAGAAATATCCTTGCTCAAGAACTCAATCCTTTTTGACATGTTCTTAGGAATTATTTAATATTCCTGGCTCCAGTGTGCTATGGAATAGGGCAGGAACTCAGAGACAAATGCTGTGTATTGTTGCAAGTTTTTTTTAAGTTGCCTGAAAAATCAGATTAGACATCGTGGACTGTGTCACTTTTCAGTGCACATCATTAAACTTGCAACGTTTTGCTGCAAGTTTGTTTGACATTTTTTGCCCTATTGGTGTTAAAAGTCATGCAAGTCCATGGATGTTAACTTTGAAAAATAATTTTCCATGATAAATCAGTTTGAATTATGATCCTGGTTATTTTTCCTACATTGTGAATGATAACTTGAATAACTGGTGGGTTCAAACACTTGGCCACTGGTTCCCTCTGACATCATGAGAAATCACATTGCTGCTATGTGCCTCAGTTTCCCTTCACATCTCCATGTACTGATTATGCCAAATCTTGTGTTTAAGGCAAGTTTAGAAACTTAGAAATAGAAGAGCAAAATTGGTTTGCATTGAGTGCATACATATCAGTTAAAATTAAGTTTTTCTAGAGTTATGTAGAAAATGAGAGATTCGCAGGTCTTGTGTGTCAACCTTAGTTCTGTTAGTGACTAAGAGTCTGTGTTTAGGTGGACGCTGAAAAGTCTTTCAGGTGTGTGTTCAAATTTTCTCCTGATAACACAACCTGCATTCCAGCTACCACACTGAGCAATAGAATCTTAGCTGTTTTTTCACCAGCTTAAAAACCTACAATTAGCTCTGTCGTCCTCTAATATTTTAGGGCATAATTTTGGCACCAGTTCCTTTACTTCTTGGACATTTTTTGAGCATAAAATAAGACTATAGCAGCTTCCCTACTTGCCAGGCCTGCCATAGGAAATATCCTTGGGGATAACTGTCTCAATATTTGGAAACATATCCCCCTTGTGTCACTAGATTGCAAGTTTCCAAGGATATCTTTGGATAGCTCCACTATTAGATTTATTCAGAAAGTCAGAGAGGTCAGCGAGTGCATGGGAAAGAGGATCAGTAGAAGCAGTAAAGGCAACCATATGTAATGATTCATTCCAGTAAGAGATTTCATCCTAATAAAAATTACTCTGGAACCAGTGCTTGGACTGTTGCCTCTCAACTCTTTCAGGTATTATAACTAACAAAGCTTTTTGATCCCGCTATGTTTGTAATTCAAAGTCTGCCCTATTTTACTGAAATTGGTGCATTTGATAAGAGTGGCTTGAGGGAAGATTCCCCTGGAAGCAGCAGCTCCAGAACTGTTCCACATACTTGGCTGGGTAGTATATAGGCTGCAGTGCTAGAGCGCAGGCAAGTGCGGGGCCGTGTGGGAATGAGCAGCATTGCCCTGTCAGCTGCTTTGCTTGAGAGTTGCCATGAAACTTAGCACATCATGTGGGACATTGTCTTGTAGGCACCAATATGGTAAAATAATAGTGTGCTTTCTGTTGGAGAATGGAGATACTAAATAGTAAATTTAATCAAGGCTTATTGTTTAGTAATGGGATTCATTTATACGTTTGGTTATTGCTGGAGACAGTGTGAAAAATCTGGCAGAGTAACTTCAGTGGTAAGTGGATTTTGTCTTGCATAAAACAACCATTTCTTGTCAGCTATCAAAACTGTGAAAGCATGCTTGGAGACACACCAAATATAACATTGCTGTTAACTTCCTCTTAACTTAGCCGTAATTGCCTCATGAACTGGAATGTACAACTCAAATTGGCTTACTTAGGGAACAAAAATCTTCTGTTCTTGCCATGTAGAATAAAATAATAAGTAGTAAATAAAAGAAACCTTTTTAACTATAAGGAAGTTCCTCTTTCTATTAAGACTTTCTAACGGAAAGTAATAGATGCAGGTTTAAAAAAGAGAGATCAGTAGTGGCCTGTGACAAAATTAGAAAAATTTTTTAAAAAATTAATAAACAAAAGGCAATAAAGATAAACAGCTGGACACTTAACAATTAGCAATAAAATTGGTCATGAATACTTTTTTCCCCTTGTGTGCAAAATTATTTTTATTGTGAACGAGAATCATTCTGGGTGGCTTTTTAATATATATTTTTAAAATGCATTCACAAGAACATGCTATTCAAAAATGCTTTGGGCTGCATGTTTGTCTCTGCAGTACCTTCCCTGATGAGCAAAGGCCACACTGACCACTTTGGCATATGGAGCCATTCTCTCTAGATTTTTTTCTTTCTTTTATTTTTCTTTTGAATGATATTATAGGTCTTATTTCTAAACCTGTGCTATACCTAGTGTAAGATTGGAAAGACTGCAGAGAGCATGGATTTTAAAATTACTTAAAGCTCTTACAGCCACGGATTTTCTATCTATACATGTTAGTATGTAAAAAGTACAAAAGCAGTTCTGAAACATCTCGGATGGTTTTTCTGGTGCCCCACCCCCCCAAATCCTATGGAAATTAATGCAAAGACTCAAAAAAATTTCAGCAGGACTGAATCTGTAAATTCTTCAGGGATAAGGACCAGTAGCACTTAGCAAATTATTAATATTCAGAATAATCTCAGACTTCACTGCAATGTAGGAGATGCTGCATAGCCTCTGCCTAAACCAAGACAAGTGTTCTATATCCAGTGTAAAATTTTGGGAATCCCAAAGAGCTTGGTTTACGATAATGTGTAGATGTACACTGCAGGTTGCTTTCCCCTCAGTCTTTCTATGTGCTGTAAGCACTTGCTGAGCTCTAGATACATCTTACTGCAGAGTTAGCCATCTTAAAGAAAGGTGGAGTTAGTGTCTGTGCAAAGTGGGATTCACCTGATCTGTGTTTGAACATAGGACATGGGGACATGGATGTCTGAGCCGTTCAGCCGCATTTCCTTTACATCTATGTTTTTCTTACAGTCAGTGGGGAAAAATAGGCAGAGCAGTTCATCTGTTTCACATGTCTACCTGAGGGTGAGAGGAATTGTAGCCTAAAAATATATGATTATATTGGCTTTGTTTCCAAACATTTTCTTTCTGAGGAGTAAGCTTGGGATATTTGTGGCGGAAGCGTATTTTTCTGTCTTTTAAAGAAATATCAAAGTGAAAAGGAAACTGGGAAAAAACCCTGCATTTCTGACAAAGAAACTTAACTCAATGCATGGACGTAAAGTACTCCCTAATCCAACAATGAATGCTGCACAGGTATGCAAGCGTGGTAATAAAATCATGTTGACAGCAAAAGTGTTAAAAGCAATATAACTGAACTTTAAGACCTTTCATTACTATGCGTCCATAACAATATTCCAACAAATGTGGGAGGAAGCAGTGAAAACTTTAATAAAAATATTCATATTTATGCCTAAAATGGCATCAGAGGCATAGTTTGCCACAAACTTCAGGCAAGAAATCTTAGGAAAACTACAAGCTCATATACAGACCTGTGATGCTAGTAACCATAGGGGTTTATTTTATAAGCATTCACTTAACCGCTGCACAACAAAAATGTAACACTTTACTATTGCTATTCTCACATTTCATAACAGTGCACAGAGAATTCCATTTTTATGTTCTCCAGAATTTATATGATGTCTGTATTTAAGAGAATATGTAATGCACTGTTCTGTTGTCATGAAGTAAATTGTCACTTTCATGTTTATTGGACTCTAACAACCTTTTTGAAAGGTTTGTGTGCTGTGTAGGGGCTGTGTCAGGAAATACACCATTACTTCTTGGCTTGAGAAAACTAGGAAAGTATGTGCATTTCTGCATATACTTTTTCCTGCCAGCCTTCTTTGGTGTGAGGTTTTCTAATGTCCTTTTAAAGCGAGAAAACAATTCTTTTGTAATCCTTTCTTACTGACTTAATGAAGCCTAGGTACACCTCAACTTCCTCATCTTCATGGGGTGTAGTGAAGATTAGCGGCTTTCTTTCCTTGTCCACAGGGTAGGATGTTAATGTGGGATTTCCAGAGAGGAGTTTAGATTCTTTTCTTCTACTTAAGCCTCCCATGCATTCTGTACAGCAAACAATCAAAAGTTTAAATTATTAGACTTGTGGCTATCTCTGATCAGATAGACTTAATTTTGCTGTTTACCAAGCCCTCATAAAAGTTCATCCTTTTCTAAGGAGCGTTTTCCAAATAAAGTACTTAGATTTCACTCATAAACTTTGATTCAGACAAACACAACTAGCTGCTCCTCAACAGTTAGATCTTACTGAACTACATTTGGGAGTCGGTGATTAAAGTCACTTTCCATCCATACAGACACACACAGTGTCTTCATAAATGTGACTTATGCTATGCATAATGAGTTTTCTTGCTCCAGCTCACACTGATGATTTAAGTGAATATTGAAATGATAGCCATGTACTTTTAATTAAACTCTACACTCACTGAGGTTACTTTCAATAATGATGCAAATTAAGTTTTTATAGCAGAATTTATTTTAATAATTACAAAGATTTTTAAGCATGTCTGTTGTAAGCTAAGTTCTCTACAACTAAACTTGTTTACTACTTAAACTGAGGAAACAGAGGATATAAGCACCCTTTTCATCCTATTCTTCTTTGTCTTCTGAACTGTGCAGTCTAGAATTCCATCCCCAAATAAACATATCAACAATTTACTAAATATGTAAACAGCTTCTAATGCTGTGTGTGCTTAATTTTAACCACAGGAGCAGTTCTGTAGAAGATTCATTTGGATACATAAGCCTAAATTCAAAGAGAGCCTTTTACACTTATATTTAATTTCCTAAGTGAAATCCTATGACTCTTCTGGCACTGGAAATGCAGGTACTAGGTCATTTGATATATGAGTTTGTGGAAACATCCCCTTGTTCTTACATGTGACTGATGTGAATACTAATTCAGCAATGCTATAAATATTGACTGCCTCACTAAAAAAATGTATAGGGTAAATATAGTAAATAGTTATGACTTTGATCAGGTCTATAAGAGCTGAAATAAGTATCTGCTAGGTGGAAATAGATCTGTAGTTTCATTTGTTATATTGGTTTCTGCTAGGACATGCTTAGATTATACACAAAGCTTAACTGAAAATAGTATGGGAAGACATCAGAGAATCTGGATACTGTCAACCGCCATGAGTGAAAATGTTCACAAGCTGAAAGTATAAGTGCAATTCAGTATATTTGAATACACCGGTTTGTTACCCAGAGGTCCTCCTAAATACAATGGGATTCTTTGTAGGTAAATCCTTTTTCAGGATCAAAGCTTAAAGAACTTGAAATGTTCATATTCCTTCTACTAAGTAATACATTAAAATGCTTCCTTACCAGTGTGGAATGCAGCCGAACACAGCCTTTGATGAACAGCAGAAGGTTGTTCAACACCACCGTTGAAGAGCTTCTAGCATAACATCTTATGCCTGCATAAGCAAACAATTTGTCAAGCAGGAAAGAAGAATTTTGGTTCTGTGCCATCGGCCTGTTTGAAAGCTTGTCCCACTTGCAATTTAATTCTGCACTTAATAGGGCAGGAGATACTGTTGCCAAAATTGCTATCTCAATTGCCACATTATTGGTTTTTATTGCCATAGTTCTGCAATGAGGTTTTGCAGCTTTACACTCCCCAGAAAAAAATATAAATACAGGCTGCCACAATAAAGGAGACCCAAGAAATCTGAGACAACTGAGGCAAAACTGTTCTCATTTGCATATTCTTATTCTGAAAATCTGTGTTTCTTTCTTCTATTATAAAATACCAGTAGGGAGGGATGTATTGAGAATTAATCAATGGAGTGTGGAGAATTAATCGATGGGATGTTTAGACAGAAGCACAGAGACTGAAGAGAGGCAGAGAGACAGGCTTTGTTGAAGTCAATAGAAAACCTCTAATTTATTACAAAAAATGCTGATTATTTTTATGATCAGAGCATTCATGATCCATTGATCAGGACCATTGTGAGTAAAGCATTCTACAAACAAAGCAAAAGATGGTCCTGGTCCCATAGGGCTCAGAGTTAAAGTGTAAAAGAAACATAAGCACAATAGTTGGAGATATATGAAAACATGAGTGAGAGACACTGTCGATCAGTATGGTGTGCTTAGAAAATATGTTTCAAGATCTAATAACAGATGAGGTGGCATGATGTTCTCAGCAGATCCACTTTGGGTATTTCATGAAAAATGTTACTGTTATGTAACCATGCTTTTTGATAGCATATGCAAATTGTCTCTGAGGGTCAGTGTGACTCTGTTTAGTGTGGTGCTCATTTTAAAACGAAAAATACACAGTTAGCTACCATAAAATAATAACAAAGCCTTAAATGCAAAATAAAATTCAATAAATGTAAAATGTAATACAGGTGCATGGAAAATATTTGCAATGTTTCTTTATGGCTATAACTAATAATAAATATATTTTTGTAGTTGTTAAAAAGACATTGTTGTAATCTGCTTTAGAACTGACAACATATGTTTACCACGATTGGGCAGGATAATTTGTCAGTTGAAAATGCTGCCCTCTGCACTTACTACTTCTGTGTTGTACATCAATACCTGAGGATTTTCAGAGTGGGCTTGGAAAAGGCTCTAACCTCTTAGAAGGCAGAGTGATCAAGTTGTCCTAATGAGGACTTTGATATCAAGCGTTCCAGAGGTTTGGCGCCATGTCCACCCAGTGGAGAAGGTATGTAGCCTCTGCGCTATAGGAAACAGCATGGGTCCATTAACAGACAGCTTTTCATCATCATCTTTTATCTCCTTCACCATAAATACAGTTTAAAAAAGCCCTCATATGATTTGTTTCAGAGACTGATATACTTCAGGTGTTCCATCCCCTGAAATATTTTCCAGCTCAGACTGCTCAATGATCATGCTCCCGTTCTTATCTTGCTTCCTTTTCTGATCTGTTCTTATTCCCTTGCCCTCCTTTCTCCTAATTCCTTTTCGGCAAGTAAAAAGCAGTGGGTGATGACTGAGCCAAACATTTTAGCAAACGGCTGACCCCTTCCTTGGCACTCAGCTCATACAAGAGATTGAAAGGACCTCCCTGACTGTGAAATGGGAGACAGTAGAGAGACCCCTGGACTTCATTGTGTAAGACTTTGACTGAATCGAAGGAAACAAAATAATGATTCTTCGAGGCTGGGTACTGTGGTGTAGAAGTGTGGCTTTTCTTAGCTTGTACAGTTATTGCACTGCACAGGTGGGAATATTATTCTCTCTTTTGAATGCTTTTTAGCTAGGTTCCTGCTGAGCAGCTACTGCAGACATGATAATAAAAAAAGAATCTTTTGGGGTAGGTGCATGCACTCTGAAAAAAGATGTGTAGCATCCCTAATTCTACAGCATCTCAGCAACCCTTGTAACTTAGACATGGCCCTGTAGCACATTTGCAGCCTATGAGCCTTTTGCAGCGTCAGTGCCTTGATATTGTGTAGTTTAACAGAACCACAACTGCCACATTAGCAAAGAGGTCACACAGTCTTCTTTTGCCTTGTAAGATGCCAAACCTTGTGAATACATTCAGACTGCCATCCTTCTTCAAGCAACAAGTATTCTGCTCCTTTAATTGAGGACTCCCTGTAAACTTCTGTCACGTTGCTGAAGGATGCAAATGTAGCTTGCAAATAGCTAATCTGTGAAGGACAAGTCCCAAAATGTGTTTTCCTCTTATTTCTGTGATTCTATGAAGGAAGCAAAAATTATTTAAACAGCAGGCTCTTAAGAATAGGCTTACACTCTGATCTCAGTCTAGTCAAGTTTTCACTCCATTTTATTTCTTTTGGGCAAGGCAATGTACACGCTGATTTCTTTGTGCTTTTACAGTCCTTTGTTCCGAAATCTTTAGAGATCTATTAGTTTTTCTTATGACGTGTATATGATTTGGAAAGTCAAGTGATGCGAGAACCTCTGAGACAGACAAGGGCCTTAACTTAAACCAGAAAGGCTTGTTAACAGTATTGCAAAGTCCCAGCATTTAGAAGTCCTGAGTTCAGGTCCTCAAAAAATCAGAGGCTTAACCATTGAAGGAGTTTAAAAAGTGGTATTTTGCATTTATTTGACTTCTGGTTTTGAATTGCTTGGGTGCGTAGGGGTTGTACCATTAAGATTTTTCCCACAGCTGTGTGCGGAGGTGATTTTCTTAGAGTATAGGACTTCATAAGCTAGAAATATCAAACATTGTGCAACTCAAAGTAAAAAACTGGGAATTTACAATGCTGAAATCAAGACCAATCTCTTCAGTTCAGCATTGGCATGGATGTAATCATTGCAAAACAAATTTGACTGCGTATTTGGGATATCTCTAGGCAATTATGATAGGATTACTGTTCATTGCACATTGGCTTTCTGGAATAGAGCTAAACTTCAGCTATCTGTCTGCCAGAAGTCAGTCAATTTGGATTGGAAGTGAAGCTGCAGCACATAAATTGATCATTTTCTCCAGCACCTTGTTTATATGTTTCCATTCTGCCACTGCTGGTTAAGAGGTTTTGGCAGGAAGGTACTGTATTTGGCAAAAATACACATTCTACCATGCAATGTATTCATGTTGCATATAACGTACATGCAAGAGTCTGCATAAATGCTTTAAATTGGATCAGTCAAAAATGATTTAGTGCTTCTTGTAATAAAAGTCTACACAGTGAGTCAAATTTTCAGGAGAGTTCAGCATTCAGCAGTTCCCAGTGAAATGATTACAGCCATTGCCCAGCCTACACGTAAGTCTTAGCCCTTAGATAGTGCATGACAAAGCACTTCAGCTATCCCTAGCCTCAGTTCTAGGCAATGAGCTTTTGCAAATTTTGATTTATTTTTTTCAGAGGCAGATATTTTATTATCTACTCCTGTCTTTCTCCAAAAGATGATTCCTGTCAATCATTGGGAAATGGTGTTAAGTTTCTTAAAATGCTGCTTGCTTCTTGCTTCCTGGCAAATTTTCTGATGGAAATGGTCCTCTTTTTTTGAATTATGCTGGTACTGTGGTGGTGGTGTTTTCTAAAAGGAAAGTGCAACTACTCATTAGCCATAATGCCCATCTTCAGAGGGTTGTATCTAGTAGTGTTTCTCATGCTGTGTTGTGATGACTGCATCATTTACTGTGAAACAAAATTTCTCTTCTCTGGCCATGGCTAGGAGCATTTGCAGAGGAGGCGGGGAAAACAGACCAGGTGAGCTGCCTGAGGCTATGCCTTTTATCAGTAGCAGAGCTGGGATCAGAGCTCAAGACCTGTTCGTGCCCAGCTCTCCAGATACATCTGCTACCTTGTCTATGCCTAAGCGTGGCACTGAAAAGAAAGTCTTGATGGAGACAATACTATTTAAATATTTTGTGAAAAGCACACGCTTTATCACCCAGCTCTGAAATGCTTTTGAAACAATTGATGTAAACTGCAGATGTCTTTTATAGGTTTGGCCTGAATTAACATTAACCATACCTGCGGTCCCATTCTCCTCGTCTGCTACCATTTTGGCATACACACAGTAAATGTATTTTGTGGAAAAGTATTTGTCTGAGGTTTTTATTAGGGTTCTCCATCAGAAATAACTGAGCTTTTGTTCAGCTACTGGGTTGGAGTGGGGAAGAGGCTAGTGGTAAGAAAGTCTTGCTGTAGCTGTTGCAACCTAATATTAAAGTCTCAGTAAACTGGGAACGGAGCTCTACCAAAAAAAAAAAAAAAAAAGGTTGTACATGCTGCTGTCTAGTTTTTTTTCTCCTTTTAATTGCGATTTTGGTTTTCTCCAAATTAATATTTTGGATCAGAGTTTCACGGTTTCCTCTGAATGTTCACATACTGCAGGGCTGCACCAAAGACCCAGGTTTGCAGGTTTTACTTCCGAATGTCCCATTCAGAAGGAACATGAATATTATTATTTTTTCAGACTAGTATTTTACATTATTTCTACTATTTTATTTCTTTTTAACACATAGCCTGTTAGAAATACCCTGTGGCCATTTATGACATGAAGCAGAACAAGTAGATTTGGTTGTGTATTTTGTAACTGAAACTAGACCGATTTCTACCTTGTTGCTTATGGAGTAACATGATGTCTAATTTGACTAATTTAATTTCAACCGTTAAAAAAACAAATGTGGGGAAAACGCAGTAATTGACAAAACATAAATTATTATTTCCCTGAAGCCAAAGTGTCACTATGTAAAAATTAAGTTATTCTTTGATTAGAGATTCCAGGATTAGGTTTCTCTTTTTTTTTTTTTTCTGTATTTGTTTTTTGGCAATTTTTGTTCTTTATAAATTGTGAAGAAAATGTCTAAGGAAATATATTCAAATTCTTACTTCACAAACACAAGCAAAAATTCTCTATTTTACAAATAAAATAGGAGGCTTCTTAAAGTCTTTTTTTATTATTCTTATTTTATACAAAATTTATTATCCAGACAGCTATTTCTGTTCAAGACACAGCCAAGCAAGAAAAGAAAACCTATTATAAATCCTCTCATTTGCAGTGAGCAAAACAAGTAGAAAATAAAGAATATTTTCTTTAGAGAGAAAATGTTCTTTGTTTTTATTCTCTACTGACTCTACAGTGTATCTGTTTCTAAATAATTAACAGAGAGTACCAACACCTACCTCTTCAAAATCAAAATATTCCTGTCTAAACCAAACATGTATGACTTCTGGTATGAAGCCTTTGGTTCTTAAAACATAATCAACAAACAAGAAATATTTACGTTTAGACCTGGAATAGGAGATACAGAACTGTGCCACAGAGTTCTTCACAACTTTCCCAAGAAATCTTAACATTTTGCCTTTTACTTTTTAGTTTTTTGTATTTTAAGCGTATTTTTTAGCCTGATATACCTGTGGATATCAGTAAGACTAGTTTGAAGCATAAGTATACTAAGTATTTGCTGTGAGACGTGTCATTGCATGTCAGTGTTGCAGTTTATATTAAAAAAAGAAAAAAAGCATGTTTATGGGAATCAAGAGACCTTGGCCCGTTCCCATTCCTGTCACTGACTGCTGGGTGACCTTGGGCGAGTCACAGACTCTGGGCTTCCGCTTGACTTCTCTGTGCAATGCTGGTTCTGAGTACCTTTCATTCATGGATACTTGTACAAGGTCATATTATTCTTTAAGGGTATTCTGGAAGTTACTCTTTTATTCTCCTTTGCCCTGATATTCATGCATTCCCTCCCTAGATTTAACAAGCCAAAACACCCATGTGAAGTGTCTAAATACATACAATTGTAGTATCTCTCTAACACCTACAGGGCATAGTTGTGCAACAGGCAACCAGAATCTATATAATCACAGGCAAAAATTTGTTTGAAATGCAATGTATACGTTAGACATGCAAGGGAAGAGAGCAAGAAATTTTGAAAGATGCAAACGCTCGTTGAGTACCTACCTTTCTTTCAGTCACTCTATTCTATTTCAAAGAGAACTGCTAAAAGTTCCCATTACATACACGGCCACAGTCTGGCCTTCCTGCCCTTTCTATGCTACGTTCTCTGCCAGGAGATGTTTTTTTCTGGTATAGGTGTGCATGTCTGGATGCGGAAAGCTCCCATAAGGAATGAATGTATGCAGCAACACCATGAGAAAAGGCAGAGGCTGCAACTTCTATTTTACTTTAGGCTGTAGTAGAAGATTCTGAATAAAATTTTCAGGCAGCCTGACAGTTGGATTGAGTTTCATTTTACCAGATGGTCCTTCCAAATAAATGCTTGTTCCTCTGTCTTTAAAAGGATGAATTGAGTTTCATCCTCTATAAATAACAGGTACATGAAATACTTAGGGTTTCAGAGAGTTTATTTTTTTAAAAAGCTCAAGGTGGACAGCTGAGGAAAGGCTTAAAAAATGGTATGCCTTTCTTTGTAATTTTTCTACAGCTCTGATTTGTGGTGATGAATGTTCCTCCCTGCCATCTTGCCTAAACATCTGCCTCAGCGGCGTACACATCTTCCCAGGGTTAACACACTGCTGAGAGGGAACATGGGTTTGTTCCAGGGGGCTGCTCAGTGCAAACCCCACCCAAGGAGAAGAGGGGGCTTCTACATTTAATAGAGAGGTAAACAGCCGTAGAATAGAAGGATCTTTCACATGAAGACTTTGGAGTTGGAAAGACTGAGCTTTGGCTTCTGCCTTTCAGTTTCTGTCACTAACAACTTCTTGTCTAACTTCAGCAATCACTTAAAATGGTTGTGAAGTCTAGATAGACATGTGAATCTTGTCTTTTCTCCCACTGATACCAGCTTAGTGGGGCATAACCACATAGCCATTGATCATGAAGATCATTAAAAAGAATTATTATGCACCTGTTTATTATATATTGCACCTATATCTTTGTTATTGCATAATAATTATAAAAGTCTGTATGTATAAACTAAAATTAATTATTCTTGTATGAAACTCACTATATAAACATATAAACGAAAGCCAAACATACATACATACATACGAAATTTCTAATACTACTTTGATACTCTCTATGTATATATCAGTTACATCCTCGCCATATTCCTGGTACTTAATTCAGTCACCACAGTACTGTAGCCATGTATAGCATGTCACAACTGGCAGCCATAAACCTCTAGTGAGAGCTTTTGGGCTGTATTCTGTAACTGAATTATAACTGAATTCTTGCTCATGTTCATGATTTTGACTGATTTTTAAAGTCTGTTGCATTGGCAACTGAAGAGATACTGTGGCGCTCTTTTAGGCCAGTGGTGCCTTCTATTGTATAAACTTATTCCAAAATTTGCATAAAGTATGAGGATTTACCTTTTCGATGTTTTACAACAGTGTATGACACCCATAACAGTCACATTTTGTTCTGTCAAATGTAACAAATGTCTCTGATGTTTCTTTCTGATGTATCTTGTTTCAGTTGTAGACACACTTTGTGATACACAGTGTTTATCTGGGGTCCTTCTGCCTCCCTGTGCAGAAAGTAGAATCCATTGAGGCATTCTTCTAACACAGCTCAGATTAAAGGACCCCTCCTTCTGTGAGCACTTAAAGTATCTGTCACTTGAACAAGATCTACTTATTTAGCTCACGGTGGCACTAAAATCAGAAAATGTTTTTTGTTCAAAAAAAAAAGAAGGAATATATTAAAATGAGCTATAGCTTTAAAATGAAACAGCCTCCCCCCAAAGAACCAAAGAAGGAACTTAAAAACTTTGCTCATTACAATAAAATGTAACGATCTGTTAGATCTTGCTATAAACTGATATTATTCTAACTTTTTTAAATCTGACACACTGTCACAAGAACCTATTCTCTCAGCCTAGCCCCCTGACATAGAACTAATTTAGAGAAGATTTGGGGTATGATGCAATATCAGCTGCGTTTGCATAACTCATCGCTGTTTTCATTTGAAATCTCTCCTTAAGACTCATATTACTGCTTGGAAACTTACTCGGTTCTTTCCTTTTCAATGACTGGGCTGATTTGGTAAACTTCTAAGTATATTAAATAAGCTGGGAATAAAAAAGAAACTTAAGATCATAGAGATATTAAATTATTGCATTATTCATATCAAAATGAAGATTTCAGGCTAGGATACTAATTGAAAAATCCAGGTTTACAAGTAAACAAAATAATTTTGTACACAAACAAATAAGAACTTACAGTATCCACATTATTTTCTTGTTATGTAATTTGTTCCAATTCAGTTTTCCTGAATCCTTTCTTAATTTTTTGGAAGTAAAATCTGAGCAGTTCATTTAAATATCTCTAAACACCACCTAAAAAGTGTTTGGTTATCATCTCAGTGTTTAAAAATGTGTATGTTCTGCAATACCAGAGAAAAGCCTGAAAAAATCATTGGCAAAAAGAAAATTAATTTTTAGCATAGCGGGTGCTTTATTTTAAAAAGCTCATAGGCCTCGTATTCCCAGATTGTCTGCAACTAGTTTTGTAGTTGAATTTGCTTCCATTAATTATCATATTGCATTTTATTCTAGTTAAAGCATAAACCATCCACTTGTTTTCCATTAAAGCCATTGTACAGAAAAATGTGAAGTAGATTAAATCACCTTTTTATGCTCTCTCTCCTTAACTCTATTCAGAAAGCCATTTTAAAATCAATAAAAACCTGAAACTCAACAGTTAACATTTTTCAAAATGGTATTTATATGCTTAAAATACATTTTCTTACCATTTACAGTAGTTGAAATGATTCAGTTACACTTAAAATATTGTTAAAAGATCCCGCAAAATTCCATATGAAGTATTATTCAGATCCATTAGCATTATATATTGACTTCATAAAATACCACTAACCACAACTGAAAACATGAGGATTACATTGTACTTGTTCTGTTTACATATTAAAAAATCATTAAATTACCATGTATTAGAGAAAAAAAAAATCAAACTACAGAGTATGCAATTAAGAATTTCATTTAGATACCAAAGCTGCTGACTGCTAAAGCTGAGTCAATCGGGTTTGTATTAATTGAAATTTGGCAATGTCTAGGGCAAATGTTAAATTGAAATAGACAGCATTTTAAATCTGTTTTGCCATTCAGATGCATATAATCCACTGAGTTCTGACAAACCCGGGCCTTGTAGACCTTACAGATTCAGCCCAGAGTTCGACCAGTCAGGTTAAATTTCCTGACCCACTTCTGCTACTCTGATTGTGACCATTGCTGAGAAAAAAAGAAAAAGAAAAAAAAAAAACACACCTACACACCGACCTCCAAAAGGATCATCATGGAAGTTATATTTCTTTAGTGAAAATTCTTATCCAATCTGTTAATAAAGAAATTATTTAACAAAAGAAAAAAAACCCTGGAACTAAGTCTTCAAGGGTTGATTTTATTATTAAGAAAGAAAAATGTAGTTTTGAGAAAGAAAACTACCTTCAGTAACATTGAAATAGACTTGATAGTTTTCTTCTTTTGCTTTGGCTTTTTTTTTTCATATGAAGGAAGAGAAAAGCAGTGATAAAACATGTAGTGAGTATTCAGAGCAGAGAAATTGTAGAAATCCATGTAAAAAAGGGATGCGTGTGTGAGGATGAATGCACGTGTTGTGTGCAACCCACTGAAACAGATCTGCATTGCCTCAGCAGCTTTCCCAAATGACTTTGTTTGGGTACCGGCATGAGGTTCTCTCCAACTGTCCTGTTGTTTCAACAGTGAAACTATACTGTGGTGCAGATACCTTACTTCATTAGGTTCTGCAAGATAGTTACCCAGCCCAAACAGAAACTAGAATCTACTTTATATTTTCCTGGGAAAAAGCAAGCTAATCTCCTATGAAACTTCCTTATTTCTTCACCTGACTGTTTTTAAATACATGTAATCTACCTATGCAATACCTTTGTTTGAACATCTGTTGGGAGATTAAAATAAGATCTTAATTTTTGGTATGCTATTGATGTTCAAAAAATGTAGGATAGAGAGCATTATTAGCTATCTGCTGGTTGACAAGAGGGCAGGATTAGGTTTCTTTAAGGGAATTACACTTTTGATGACCCCGCTACATATAAAACATGTTAGCTAATGGGGGTGCAGAGGGGGCAGATTTAAGTGTTTGATCAGGAAATCCTGCATGAGCATATTGGATGGAAATTTGATTAGTAACCTTAGTGACAAGGGGATCAGATCCACTCTCTACATACAATCAGATCTGGCAGTACATGCTTTTTTGTCTCTTTGAAGGAAGGGAACATTTGTACGGAATCAAGACAGCGTATTGGATAATTTAAAAAGCTGTTACGTATTGAAACCTGGAAAATCACCTTTTTTGTTTTATTTTGAAAATATGCTTGCAGTTATCCTGGTGTGTTTTTTCTTTAAAAAAAAAAAAAGGAGAAAAGAGTAAGGCTTTTAGCATGTATAAGAAATATTTCCTAAAAAATAGGCTTTTTCTAAAAGTAAATGTATTTTACATCAGTGTTGTAAAGAATGTTGGAAAAAGAACAGAATGAGAAAAATACTTTTATCTATATTTACCTAAGATTTGTGCAGCAGTATCTTTATGCTTTATACTGGTTGTAAGTATTAAATCTGTTGAGAAAGTTGATTTAGTTTTGAAAGCTAGTTTGGTTTTTTAGATCATTAAGGCATGCTATCATGTTTTTAACTAAGGTGTTGAAAATAAAAAATATTTCTGTGTTTTGATAGCAAAGCTCTTTTATTTGTGTTTGATTTTTGAGGGGAGCTCAAACTGACTGTAGAAATCAGAAGGCCTCCCTTCTCTTTGGTGAGAAGTGTAAATTGAGGATGATAATGTGGTGATGCTGATTCGCACTAGCCAAGCATCTGGACCCAACTGTTTCTTTTATAAAGAAGGAAAAACGAACTACCTCCTGCTCTCAAATACCTTGTGTGTGAAAGGGACCAATATCGCATGTAGCTGCACAGCGACGTTTGGTGTAGAAGTAGCATCACAGTCGTATTTTGCTTACACTGCACACATTGAGAAAAAGCAGTACATTGAATCCATGTAGACTCCCTAGCTGTGAGGAGCTGAGTGTCCTCTGCTTCCTGTGAAGAGGTAGTGAGATCTGATACAGTGTTGGCATGTGAGGCAGGAAATTTTGCTGATAATGCACCGGCATGCATAGTAGAAGACCAGGGTCCAAATGCTGGCTCTGCTACTGACCTTAAATAAGTAATTTCCTAACTCCTTGCTCCCTCTTCCACTGACCTACTCTGCTTTGATTTCCAGTTATCAAGAGTGGGATGAGGGCTTGGAGCACCTAGCTCATGTCAATACAACATTTAGCATCAGTGGCTCTCAGGCTGTGGTTGAGTGTCAGGATGCTACTGTATTATAAGTAAGGTTTAGTTATCACAGGAAATCCTGGCACCTGGCAAGGCAGGCTGTTCCTGTGCTTTAAGCTGGGTGTAGACTTCAGCTCTCGCTTACTTGGGATTTTCATATTTTTAAGGACAATTGTATGGAAATTTAGGACATGAAATCAGCCTTTGAGTTTGAAAAGGAAAAGCACATCAAATTTTCCAGTGTGTAGTGGAAAAAAATACTCAGAGTAACCTTTTTATATCAAGACCACTGCTAGAAGTAATTAAGTAATAACATCTGATGACACAAGGACTGTCATCTGTTTAAACTCAAAAAACTGGAAAGCTCAAGGAGCCTAGATATCAGATAACAGGAATGCCTGCGTTGTGGAGCTCCTTAGTGACTCCATTCTTGGGGTGGATAGAATTAACAATTGAAAATGCTAATTTTTAAAAAGCCATGCATTCAGGAAAAAATAGACAAATGGCATGGGAATGGTTGTCAGCAGCCTCAGACTTTTTACTAGCATTGCTCATCTGATGTCACTGGAACATCTTTTTCTTTGTGTGTATATAAACTACAGGAGAATCAGGCCTTGTGTGTATATCTGAACCCAGATGTGTAAACAGTCTCGGGACACGCTGAAGAATTTGCAATATATTTTCTAAAAGTAGTTAAATGAGTATTAGCCTTTCCAGTGAGTTTGATAACATTATTTTGCATTTCGTTTATAAAATAGTCTCATGAGAACAGCCAATACTTTCACTGTAATTAATTTATCTAATGGTTCAAAAATAACACACCCAGCAGTTTAAGGTCTCCTGCCCTTAGGATACAGTAAATGTTTGAGGTTGGTTTTTTTTCATTTTACTACTTGATGTCAAAATACTTAGAATTGTTTTCTCCTTATAGCTAATATTAATTTTTTCTCTTTTTAATACCATGGTCCTAATTGCAGAGAGTTATAAAGGAATGACAAAATATAGTGGAAAAAAAGATTCTGATCGGATTAGAAAGGCTAACAACTAACCAGCAAAGTGGAACTTTTTTTTAACACCATCCAATGATGTCACCAGTTTGAGGTTTCTCTGGGACTTTATTAAAATGTTTGTGACAGAGCCAATGTAAACCATCCTAAATCTAACACAGAGCTGAAAGGACTGATTTTAGGGAATGCAAAGATATGGATCATTGGGTCTGTCGAAGCGGCATCTTGAGCCAATTATTGGTGTCATCTTGAGCCAATTTAATCAATCCAAGGGGGACTCAAAGGGGGTGGGGGTGCAGGGTTGCAAGTGTTGGTCAAACATTCAGGCAAAAACGCGTTTGTTGTAACAGCAACCAATCTCTAGCGTGTTGACTTACTTCCTATACATCTTGGTTTGTGCATACTGTAAATAACTGATCAATCATTAGAGCTGCTTTTAGGTTTTTAATTGCTGGGTGAGTTTGTAGATTATGTGATTGTACGTACACATATGTGAACTTAAATTTTTTTAAGACACTTAAAAAGTGGAGGTAATTTAGCATAAAAGAGCCTGAAATACCGTACAGTGTTACTTTCAAAATAGTAAAAGTATACAAATATATTTCTAAAGAGTAACATCTACTGACATTATCTTGAGCTTAATCTTGTACACAAGTAAGCTTGAGAGTTGTAATTCATATAATACAAACTATTCACAGAATGTAAAGGCTATTCAGTTGAGGAAAGCTAACCTACAACACAATTATTAGCAAAAGAGAATTTAAGTGAGAAGTGTAGCTCTTAAAGCTTAATCACATAATTGTGTTTTATCCTGGCAGATCCAGAACAATTTTCAGTCAGAAAATATATGTGAAAACTCATTTAATTTAAATTCTACTCAAAGCCTCTTTTAAAGAGTTTTGGGTTGCTTTTTCACCTTAGGATAACATAGGATCATGGAAAAATTTAAGAAGTTTTATATGAGTTAAAATCCCACAAACTATCCCTCATTCAGTAGCTTCTAAAAAAAAAAACCAAACCAACAGGGAATCCCCTTCATCATTGGGATTTTTCACTGGGATGAGCATTTGCAAGTCAGGGGACTATACATATTCTGTTGTAACTACATATGCAGTTGTAATTTATAATGCACCAGTGCTTGGATATTGTTGAAATTTTAGGTGACAGAAGTTTCCTAACAGTTCTGCAATTTACATTTTGCATTATTTTAAAGGTAGAGACATGATTAACCTCAATACAGTAAAAACGGAGAGAACAAAAACTAGATATAGGTAACAGTAAGGACAAACAGTAGAAACAGCATACAAATCCATGCATATTAGGATTAAAAAGACATTCTGTACATGTAATAAATGTACTATGTGTATTTTAAGTATGTCTCATAAAGATTATCTATGAATATTCAAACTAAATTAGTGAGAAGGGGATATTTGTTTTGGATAAGATGTCTTGGAAAAGCAATTTACATGTTTTGGAACTGTTAACACTGCAGCAAGTTATGTCACACTGCCGCACAGAAACGACTGAATGCAATGGGATGGAATGTGAGATGAGCCGATAAAATAAAAGCTAGAATTTAAAGAAGTACACACTCAACTCTGCTATTGCATTTTTGCTGTTACAAAAATGCTTACTTGTTTTAACATATCCCAGCAGATGAGGAAAAGAACACCTAGGTAAGTGTCCGAAACCAACCTCTTCTTCCTTACTACATTCACTCAGCAGGCCTGTTCATACCCTTCAAGTCATCTTTCTTTCTTACTGCTAAATGCACTTTGTAAAAACAACAATGAACACATTGAAGAATGTTTATAGTGTGTTTACGTAGCTTTATACCAATGCTATTTCTTCACATGCGCACTGTTGTCAGTGTGTATTTCTCTCCAGAATAAAGAATGGAAATCTTCAGATGGGTAGACAGGCAAAATGCCAGTTACTCTTCCATGTGTTGAGGGTATTTCAGAATAGGTAAGCATATCTCTGCAGCAGGATCTGCTTTGCACAGTAGCACAAGGAGAAGGTGTGACAGCAGAGCAATAACATTAAACAAAAGTAAGGTGAATCATAAATGCAGTACTTAAATCAATTGAGATTGGATCTTTCAAATAAACATCTGCAAAAGTGTTGGTTTGAAGTGAATTAGTTCTATATTTCATCAGCAGAAAAATGTTGATTTTAAATTTAAGATGCAAGGTATGTCAGCTTACAAGAATCACATATAAATTCCTACTCTTCAATGTATTCACAGCTCAAAAAATATTATTCATGTTTGATTTGTCAGTAAAAGAACATTTTTGTTATATTTACAAATAGTATTATACTTTTTATCACTTCTATCCAGGGTACCTTTTCATCTTAGATGTAGCAACATATTTATGATGGTTCAACTTCAGCTACAATCTGCTGGCTCTAGGTCTGTAATTTATTATTTGCTCTGAAAGATCAGGTCCAGAGTTTAAATGTCCCTAGCTGAAAGTTTATACCAGTCAGGACAGAAAATTATTCTCTATGCCTAGGTTGAAGTACATTACTTCTTTATTGAATTAATTATGATAAGGATCATAACTTTAAACTAGGGGTGAGGTGCTGGCTTTCTACTAGGATTGCTTGAAGCAATTTTCATCTGAACATTTTTGTAGAGTTATTGAGTCTGGCAGGTCTGAACTTTATGAGAGAGTAACTTTCTCCACAACTTAAAAGAGGTTGGACATTGATCCAGGCAAAGGTTTACCATATCCCATGTCTGTAGCCAGAAAAATTTGCACTGCATACTGAACAAATAACTACAGAACCAAATTAAACACATCTTATGAGTTTTTAAAATAAAAGCAATGCCCTTTCCCTGAGGGATCGATCAGGGAACTGAATTAATATGACAGCTTTAGTTCTTTTTTGTTTGTTTGAAGTAGAAGTTTAAAATTATTTTTTGGTCAAGAAGAAATTAGTCTACTAAATATGTATACATGAGTCTACTGAACCATGTATATTCAGTGACAAATCTTATATCTCTATCAGACTGGAAAAAGTTGGGCTTTAAAAGCAGGTAAAGATGTTAATCCTACATTGCCTGTTCCCCCCCAATTGGATTAAAAGGCCTATGAATAATAGAAGGAAATTACAGATCTTCAAAAAATTTTAAAAAGCAGTTATAAAAGAATAAAAACTTTCAGTCTGAGAAAAGCAGGTTCCAGTGGCTGTTCTGTTGTCTTGAGTCAAACACTCAGTTTCTGCAAGACCATAAACAGGAGGCCCTCTGGCAAAATGATGGCTTAAGTGACTTACCTAGAATTACATAAGAGTTCTGTGGCTCGGATTGGAATAGGAATAATTTATCAGGGTGAGAGGTGACTATTTTTTCATCCACTTTGTGTTGCATTACCTATGTTACATGTACTTTTTTCAGAGTGAGAGAGGCAACAGGGTCTCATCTAACATCCTCAGTCATTTAACTGCTTAAAAAAGTAAATCATAACTTAGTGTAACATTTTGAAATTTCAGAACTGTTTCTAATCAAAGAAGGCTGAGACTAAACTGAACTTTTTTTTTACGTTATTTTATAATATAAGATTAATCTTTTAAATCTTCAGAATTTTCAATTATTTGTTTCCCCTTCTTTTACACCATTGAGTCCAATAACAAGAATAATGTCCAAGATATTTTTTGTGTCATTTTTATTTTGCTGCTTTTTCTAATTTCTGTCCTGGAAAGTTTAGAGTAGCAAATGGAGAAACAGTAATCTGTAACAAAGCTCCCCTACATTTTAAAAACTTTTTGGCTATGAAAATGGGGGTTTTTTTCAGCTTTAATAGCATTACTTTCACATACATTTTTATTTCAGTTCTGTAATTTGTTAGTTTGAAAAATAAAAATACCTTTTTTCTATTACAAGCAAACCACAAGAAATCTACAGACAATTTGTCATTATAAATTGTATAGGAATAATCTTGAGAGCTGGGGCACTAAAGTAGCAAATACAATTACCATTTTAACTTATAAACACCATTAGAAGCTTTGTCTTGCCATGAGAGCAGAGAGGAAGAAGGAACATATGCTGATTTACTACAAAGAGATAGTAGATGCCTGTTACTATTCAATGGGTTGGCATTTATGGGTGTATAAGACCATCTATAAAATGTTCATACCACACTGAAATGCTGAAATTAGTGGCAAAACTCCCCTTGTCTTCTATGGGCTTACTGGGTCTTATGTTCCATTATAAATGTATAAATTTAAGTCGATTTTATTTGATATATTGATCTTTTACCTTGACAAGTCAGTAAGTTCTGCCCCATTTCCCATTATTCACTCCCTGTTTGCCACCGCGGCGATGCAAATGCAAAACCTGCATTCCACAGGGTAGTGCATCCCGTAAGCTACACTGGTATACATCAGATGATCTCTTGTCCTATAAAAATGGAACTAAGAACATTAAATGCTTGCTGTGCACATCAGAGAAAAAAAAGAAACAGGAAAAGAACATTCACGCCATCCCTTTTTGGGGGCTTTTTCTGCCAATTCCTTGAATCTTTAAATCTAATGGAATACTCAGTGCTCAGCTGGAATAGAAAAGACAACTGCGATAACAAGCAAGGAATTGACGACAAAAAGGACAAATTTTTGCCCTTGTGATATGGTCCCTTCTTGAACTGTGCATGAAGGTTTGGTCATCCCAGAGCAAAAATTTATAGTAGATCCAGAAAAGATGTGGAATAGTGCAACAATTATAATCAAAGGCATAAAACATGTTCTCTCAAGGGAGCTAAACAGAGTAGGATTCTGTCTTGAAAGAGATAATTGGTGGGCAGGCATTAAATGTGACAGAGGTCCATATAAAATTTGTAATTATATTAAGTAAGTAGTATGAAGAAGGAGTTAGAAATGTTTATTCACTGTTTTTTCCCAAAATAAAACTTATATCCTGTCCAGTGAATTTGACAAGTAATAGATATAAACCAAAAGAAATGTGACTTTTTTCATGATGTTAATAACTATACAATGAAATTTGTAGCCACCTGATGTTTGGGGGTAAAACAGGGTCTCAAAAAGAAAATACACAAGTTTGAGGAGGGTAGTCATCAGTGACATCTAAACAGAGTGCAGACTTTGTCTCTGGAAGCCCTTCATCCATTGATTTCTAGATGATGTGAGGTTACACCAGAGAACAGACTGGTCTCGACTTCTGGCTTTCTTCGTGACCGTACTGTTGGCAGCTGTGGAAGACTGTAGGCTAGGCAGCCTTGTCATGGATGTTCATACCTGCCAACAGTATTGGAGTGGCCATTGCCATTACCTTTCCTCCTATCCCAGCTATACTTTGTGGGGTCTGTTGGTGTTGAATATATTTTAGGATCATAGAGTGTTTTGGGTTGGAAGGGACCTCTAGAGGTCATCTAGTCCAAGCCCCCTGCAGTGAGCAGGGACACCGCTAACTAGATCAGGTTGCTCAGAGCCCCATTCAACCTGGTCTTGAATGTTGCCAGGGATGGGGCCTCCACTACCTCTCCGGGCAACCTGTTCCAGTGTTTCACTACCCTCACTGTAAAGAATTTCTTCCTTATATCCAGTCTAAACCTACCCTGTTTCAGTTTAAAACCATTACCCCTTGTCCTGTCACAGCTGGCCCTACTAAAAAGATTCTCCCCATCTTTCCTATAGGCCCCCTTTAGGTACTGAAAGGCCGCAATCAGGTCTCCCCGCAGCCTTCTCTTCTCCAGGCTGAACAAGCCCAACTCTCTCAGCCTGTCCTCATAGGAGAGGTGCTCCAGCCCTCGGATCATTTTTGTAGCCCTCCTCTGGACCCGCTCCAACAGTTCCATGTCCTTCTTGTGCTGAGGGCTCCAGAGCTGGACGCAGTACTCCAGGTGAGGTCTCACCAGAGCAGAGCAGAAGGGCAGAATCACCTCCCTTGACCTGCTGGCCACGCTTCTCCTGATGCAGCCCAGAGTACGGTTGGCCTTCTGGGCTGCCAGCGCACATTGTTGGCTCATGTCCAGCTTTTCGTCCACCAGCATGCCCAAGTCCCTCTCGGCAGGGCTGATCTCAATCCTTTCTTCCCCCAGCCTGTATTGATACTGGGGGTACCCCGACCCAGGTGCATGACCTTGCATTTGGCCTTGTTGAACCTCATGAGGTTCACACAGGCCCACCTCTCCAGCTAGTCCACGTCTACTTTCTTCTGCATCTTGTTCCTCTTGACTGCACACCCTGCCTGGATTTCATGCATGGAAAACCCAGCCTTTAATGGCCCTGGGTCTGGTACCACATTCAATGCCAAATATAAATGCTAATAATAATACAAGTTAGAATTCAAAATACTTACAGTTTACTAAGTGTGTTCATTTAGTGTTTGAGATGCCCTCAGCAATTCTTCAGACAAGTGCTCATTTGGAACATCAGTGCTACCAGGCTGTAAATCCTGTGGATCTGGTTGTTTCATGTCCTCATGCAGTTATTGCAACCTTTTGCGTTTGCTTCTTGCCGGAAGCCACTAAGCAAAAGGCGAGGGGCACCATCCTTGGTGCCCCTTCCATCTTCTCTTTTCTGGCATCTGTGTAAGCTTTTCCTCCATAGTAGTTGGTCTTCTGGACTAATAGATATATGTGAGCAAACTCTTAGGTTAATGTCTCCATTTGTAGCCAGTTTCTAGCCATAAGGAAGTAGAACAGCATTTACAAAAGATGGTGGAGTACCTCAGAATCCCAAATTACATGGACTATTTCTATGTTTTCCCTATTACCTGTGGGTTGGCCATCCTTAGTGATTTTGGCATCTTTTTCATACATGGTGCCATTTTGGTTGTCACTTTTCTTCTTGAACAAAGCATGAGCTGGTGACAGGCAATGTCACGTTGTTGTTATTTATAATTTCATAGGACCATATCCAGGTCATCATCTGATCATAGTGTTCTATTTAGGCAGTTAGTTTTTTTGGCAACGTTTTCCAGCAGTCCTACATGAGAGGATGACTGGTCTCACACTTCTATTGCCCTCTTGCCCTGTGGATTGAAGCATAACTATATTTTAAGCCTTTTAAGTTTATAGTATATTTTCAAGTGTCTCATTTCTGGTACTGAACATAACCAAAATGACATGGAAAGGGTATGATGTCTCCCAAAGAGAACGACTGAATGTACATAAATTTATGCATTGGAAGTTACTTATTTATCCTTATTTATATTATATCTAAAAGTGTGTGTCACCTTATTTATTTTTATATCCTTTTATTTATATTTATTTATACTTGCATTGTTTCTTTTCTGATGGAAACATAGCTATAATCTCTAATATCCAGTTAGAGGGAAATAGTGTTTTATGTGCTTCTGGGTTGATGTCTCAGTCATTGACAATGTTGTCCATTACTCAAAAAAAGTAGCTTTGCTTTTCTCCTTTCTACCTAAGTAGCACACCCCCTACTGCTGCAGAGAAGCATTTCCAAAGTGATGTAATCCACTGAATTTCTATCTTTTTTCCTACTGCCCAGCATTGCCTTAGTTTGAGGTGGTTGCTGTACTGTTGTTGACATGTTTGGGTTAGTTTTGATGAACTCTGTCTGTATTCTGCCTTTTTTCTTACTGTATTTTGAATTCTATTTAGGAGATACTGTATCAGAACTGGCTGCTTCCTTAAACTCCATTCTTGGACAGTGTGAATTTCTTTATTTGCCAAATGTTCATTTCTGGGGTTTCTTATATCTCTTTCCAAGGGTTTTGCCCTGAATTTCAATAATTATCAGATCTTTTGTCAAGGACTCATCCCTTCCCCATAATTGGCTTCTTAATTTATGATTAAAAAAGTCTTTTATCACCACCTTTTTCTATTTTGCCTAACATATTTTTCTTTTTTTTTTTTTTTTAATATCCTTCAGCTCAGGTCTTCTCATGCTTCTTTAATGCAATTAGTTAATAGCTAGCTTGCTCCTCTTGATTAACACAATCACCTTAAAGCACTTGCTATCAGAAATACAGATCAGTTCTGACTGTTCTCCCTGTGGCTGTAGCCGAGGGTTTGCAGATTCTGAGCACATCTGTGAGAATGCTTGCAGCCTGATTGCTCTGCCCATGCTGGTCAGGAGCTGTGTCCCTGTAGTAGCATGAAGCCAGAACTGAAGTAGCAAGTCCTGTTGAAACTGAACCATACTTCCAGTCCATGCTTCTAGGCCTTCCAAAACCAATTTTTTTGTTTTATGAGAGCAATTTTAAAAACAGTTGTGTCCCTTCATCATTTGTCAAAATTATGTTTTCTGTAAATTATTTTGATGTGTAAAGTGACTTTTATGAGAACCTGAGGAAACAACTCAGTTGATAAAAACGTTGTGTTCAATAATAACAGTGATAATGATGGGTCCTGTGAGATGTAGCTATGGTAGCAAACGTTTCCCATAAAAGGGGAGTCCAAATCTTCTATTTCTCCATGCTCAAGTAGTGGTGCATTTGGCCAGATGGAGAAAGCTCAGCGCTCCGCATGCCACTGAACAGTTCTGAACATCTGGTCTCCATGTTTTGATGACAAAAACAGAGTTGCATTCTCTCAAAGGTTCAGGCTTTAGTTGCCAATTCTGAGCATTACTGAAAAACAGATCCCTTTCATTCTACTTGCTAAAGACAACCAGAGGTTTCCCCAAAACCAAATTTTCCTGAAGTCATTTTGTTGAGGATTTCCCCTGCCTTTATGCCAGAGCAATTTGTCTGGTACACATGTATATGCTGAAGGGACAGGAGATTAAACCAAGGCACTGCCTCTTGCACTGCATTAATGCTTCTGCTTCTTCAGGCCTCTGAAAAAGAGGAGAAAAAATTATCTTCCATGAATGTTTATTTAAGATAGTAAATGTAAGATGATAACTAGAGAAGTGAAGAGGAGGGAGCTGGTTTCTGTTGGGTTTTTTTCCTCTGTTGTAAGGAAAGGATTCATCGTAAATGAGAATTTTCATTTCTATTGTTTTATCACAAATCCTCTCCATTGCACTGAAACACGAGTTTTCTTCTAAGGCAGTTGCAATGCTTTTCTCACAGACATATGAGGACTTCAGTCCTGATGTGCAAGACACTTCAAAACCCCTGAATTTTGCAAGTATTGTTACTGCATCCTATTTTCACATCAGGTAGACAAATAGCTGTTTGAAAAGTCTCTTAGCACTTTACATGAAGAGTTTTGGCAGAAGTGCTGCATATGCATTTGGCTCTGACAATCAGTCTGGTTTTATGTAGACATTTAGCCTTTATCTTTTAATTTTGAAGTACTATGTTTTAATTCAGATGGTCCATGCTTAACTTTGCCAGTAGGGGTTTTCTCCTAGTGCCACCATATATTTTGTATAGAGTGCAGAAAGCCAAGTTCTTCTCTTAACACATTTGTTTAGGCTTTGTAGTATACTAATATTACGTTATCGATGTTTGTAAGACTGTTTTTCTGATGTTGGGAAGCTATCACTGCATTTGATTCTAATTTTGCTCTGCTTTTTGCATTCTACTATTAATGCAGTGTTTAAAAGAGATGGCAACCTACTTAAATGACATTCTTAAGTCTCAGGCCAAATTAATTATAGCATAGTAACATTTTTGCCTTAGTAACAGCTGAAGTGGGTTGTGTCAACAAGATGGAATTTGACTCACTTAGGCTGTAGCACCCCTTTTAGGACTGCATGTAAATGATTACGGTTCCAGAGAACACGTGGACGGTGAGTGTGTATTACTGTGAACTCGGCAGTGGATGAAAACCATCTGCCTTATTAAGCATCCTTTTAGAGACAACCATCCAAGATACGCCTTTTGAAATCAGCATTCTTAATTTTTTTTGTATCAGCCAAGGTAAGCATAGCCTTACCCTTCCCAAGAAAGCATTTCTAGTTATGACACTGACAGGGATTGTGAACCTTAAAGACTGGGTATTACATTATCTGTTTATAGCACATGCATACAATTAGTTCTCTAAATTCATGATCTACCAGGAAAACATCAGAGTGCTCTGGGAAGCCATGTTTTTACATAACTGCTGGAAGCATGTGTTTTGCAACTAACTCAGCCTTTGAGAAGGCACTCAGGCTATGTGTCATGGTGTACACTGGGCCTACCATGAGTAGTGTGTGGAGTTCGCCCCTGACTGTGTGCAAGCTGATGGCTCAAAAGCACCTGAGACTTGATATGAACCTTCCTGTAATGAAGCACTCTCCGTGAGAACTGAATGAGGAGAAAGCTAACCTGGATGGTTACATTCAAAGAACTAGTCTGAAGTCAGGGATTACTTCCTTTTCTCAAAGATGTTCACATTTTATGGCTTCATGTTTGTCATGTGTATGCTGTGACTCATGTTTCGTTTTTTAACATGCTTCTTGGCTTCCTTACCCAGTATTCAAATGCCAGTGCAGGTGAGCAAACAAGCTCTGTGCTGTGGCCTGAACATGAGCCCTGTACCTGCAATTGTGTGGCATTTCATTGGAACCACTAGTTTCTGCCTCTCAGCAGGACTGAGGAACCTGAGGTTCAACAAACACCATCTGCGACAGCCTGGTTTCTAGTCAGTGCAGAGCACAGTCAGGAATGGCCTTGCATCTGCTTGCAAAAGGTGATGGAAACATATTCTACCTCTTACAGCGTCTCTTGGTATCATTTCTTGGGTCTTCACTCCCAAGAAAGGAAGTAGTATTTATTTAGCCATAAATCACCAGTGATCCATTTCTAGTATATATATAAAGGGATTTTCAGAAGTATTTGGAAGCTAATAGGAGAAATTGAAACACTTCTAAAAATTTCTCTGGGTGTATGTCTGTACCTAAAAACCTGAAACTTGAAAGCATCTTCAAGCATTAAAGCAGTGTTACACCTGTTATCATAATAGAATTTCTAAAACACTCCAGAATGTGTGAACTTCAATTCCTGGTGCTCCAGCATTGCACCAAAAGACTGTCTCCCCTCCTTGGTTCTTTGCATCAGTTTTGGTATTAGTAACTCTGTAGCTCCAAACTTAACACAGTCTAGTCAATCCAAATGCCAATAGATCTGAGCCTTCGAATATTATTTTTTTTTTAGGTATTCTGTCATGGGTAAAAATAAGATTAAATGTCAGTGGCACTAAAGTCCAATTTAAATCAGCTTTCATAATCAATAATAGGTTTCACTGAAAATGGCAAAGCCTGCTGAGAGAATACTTGCGATGTACCAACAATGTAAATCCCTGGCACCCTATCACTGTTAACAGAAGATCCTGTTCGAGGACATTGCAAAATGATCCTACTTGTTTACATTTCTTATTAAAAACAACTGATAGAATGAATTTGAAATTTATCTTGTGTGTTAAGGACAAGCCTCAACAATGTCAGCGTGTTCTCACATTTAAACTCGTGTGAAAAAATAGATAGAAAAAGAATACAAACTTCTAATACAGAAAGTATTTTAGCTTGCATATTCAGATCAAATTCTACTCGATCCCAGCTGTGAGACTGGAGTGTATACTTGGTGGCAATTATTCATACACAATTTACTTGATGTCAGTAAGATTTGTGCACATGGAAAAAGGCTGTAGTCCATCAGAAGTCTTTAGAGCATGTTTAATTTAGCACCGAACTGACTGCTCAATGCTAAACGCACACTTAGATGCTCTGCTGCAGTCAAGTACTGAGCAGAAACCTGCTCTGCTGTAGAACTCAGTAAATAATGAACACTTGCTCCAGATTAATAGAGGTATTTTTCTCTTAAAGCCAAAGTCTATCCAGTGCTGGCCCAGCTTTCACACTCTGCCTTGGAGATAGATACTTCTACTGGGACATTTCTGATGGCAAAGCATAACATTGCTGAGAATGCTAAAATATCTTTAGTTGCTTTGAAGCAGAAATTTGTAATATTTTAATGGTGGGTATTATCAAGAAACAGAAGCTGAAGTGGAAGGTCCAGGCTGAGGCCGTCTTAGAACAGCTGATCTTACGAAATATTTTTACCAATATGGTTCTGAGTCTCATGACAACTGCACAAAGTAATTTCTGAGCTAATAAGGAAGTGACTATTCTTAAGGTACAAGTAAAATCTATTCAGGGCTAAGTACTTCTAGAGGTCTGAGGGGAAGCTGTGTTTGTTGCTTGTGGTACCAATTGCAGGGAATGCGTCTGAGCCAGCTTTCTTTAAATACAGGTTTTCAGAGGAAGTTAACAGTGAAGAATGGTGTCTGAATAGCTTCTGTGCCTCGCACTAAGTGCCAAGCCCTCTGATGGTACAAAATGGCAAAGCTTTACTCAAGTCTCTCTAGCTCTAATCTAAAATTTGCTTCAGCAACAGTGATAGAACTTGCCTTTTTTTGCTAGAGTTGAGCCTAAGGAAAGAGCTCATGAATCGGAGGAGAAACAACATTTCTGTTTAAGGTCTCTGGTTTTTTTAAATGGAAAAACTCTACAGAAATAAAGGCAGAATAAAAGACCCTCAGATTCAAAATCCGAAATCTTGCTCTCAGCCAGAGAAGGAAAGCTGCCCCCGTGTTTGTATTTTCAGTATCGGTGCATGAAATGTTTCAGTGGCTATTTGAGGTAAAGTATAACTTTCCTAAATACCTGAGAATAAAACAGGCCTGGGTTTCCTGCAGGAGTGATACAAGTGAGTGACAGGAACACGTGGCTGTAACCCTAAACAGTGTTGTGAAGGCCTTTATCCAGAAGCCAAGTTTACAGATTTTGCAAAGACATTAAACAAACACTGTAACTTTTAACATAAACACAATTAACTAACATAAATATTTATGCAATTTTCTTTTCATTTCACTCAATGCATATACCACACATGAATCAGAGTTTACCCTTAAACAGTTAGCTTTAGGATAATACTATCATTCCTATCAATAATTAAACTTTTCTGGAGCAAATAACTTCCTTGCTTGGCACAAAGACCTATCCTGAACTTAGTACCTGCTCCAAAGGATTTCAGGATTGGTTCAGCTTCTTAGACTGATGAGTTTGTTAGGTACAGACAGCTCCCATCAAGGTTCAGATAGACAGGTTTGGGTTTTTTTCTTGCAATGCTGAATATCCAAATATTCCAACAGGGCAATAGAAATCTTGCAATGTGAAATTAAATAAGGACTGAGTAATGGATATATAAATTTCTCTTTTAAACCATCATACAGCATTACTATGATAGCATTAATGTAGCATTACTATAATCCCTGTTGTATTAGTAGGAGGTCTTGCTGTGAGAAACAGTTTAGTTGTACAGTCAGCTAGAGGCACTGTACAGAGAACCCCTGGAGAGTGTACACTCTAAACACAATAGGTGACCAAAGTAATTACTACTGTCCCAACAACATGGAGTCATAGTAAGCCCCACAGAATTCAGTGAAGACTTTCAAGTTGTGTATCACTCCATGTCACTTACCAAGGTTGCAGAGCTGGAACTGAGCCTTGTAAAGTGATATTTCATTTAATTCTATTAGGAATAGAGTTCTCTTTTTCTTCTTACATACCGCATGGTTATTGAGTGTCTCTGGATACTGTAGTGTATTATAGCTTTGCCTTCATCAGAAGAAGCCTCACTGCTGAGGAATGATAGAGAGAAGTCACTGGCACAGCATAAAAGACAAACAAGAATCCTACCCAATGTGCCCTTAAATGGCTCCAATAGCCAATTGTCCTTAAATAGCATTATACGCAGAGTTTCAAATGTTTTCCAGTCAATAGCTAAGTAGCCCTGAAACTGATTCCACAGAGAATGTAGGATCTCTCCATAATAGGTAAATACAATGATAGTTATTTCACAGGAGAGTTAAACCACATAACTTCAGGTTGTCTGGACTAGGATCACTCGAGAATTGAGGGACAAAGCTGACGAGGAGCTGACATTCACTTTTTGCAGCTGTTCACAAGCTGTCTATCTTCAATTGTGTTCTCCATCACCTGTTATCAAGGTATTGAACATCCTTACTAAACCCAAAAAAGCAGAGTTAGAAGAATGGGGTTTTGGTCATTCTAGCATTCAAGAGTTAGAAAATTTCAGTTAAGCTTGCCCCTATGACTTTCAGTCAACCCTCTCTCTATATATACATATTTATACTGCTTTAAATTACCCAAATTCATACTACTTTTCCAATGGGACCCTTACATTGTTCAGGGAAAACCCTGGAACTGTGTAGGATGACTCAGGCTGTTGTCTCTAGGCTCAATTTGTTGTATCAACTGGAGGACATATAGTGAATGATGCAGAGGTAAAAGAAATCAGAAGATAGAAAATCTAGAACTGTTACTGTATTTCATTATTTCATCATATTAACACCCACAAGGGTCATCAGCAGACTATAAAATAAATTCAACTGAGCCAAAAATTGCTTTTTATGGAGATCAATATTTAAAGATAAAGTTTACCCCCAGTCATTTTTGTGATTGCATAAACAACATTAAAACTATTTTCAAACTATGGAAAACTAAAAAATGTTCCAAGCCCTGGAAACTTAAAACTGCTTGTATGACTCAACCTTATTCACACATGCAGACAAAAAGAGTCTTTTTGGCCCCAAAGGAAGCATGTGTCTTTTCAGGCTGCTTAGTGGATTTGGAGGTGTTTCTTGGAAGTTGTGTGCTGGATATTAATAGGCTTAGGCTAAGAAACTCTCTTTCATCTTAGATATGTATATGACCTACATTGTAATGATAACTGAGGCTTTGTTTTACACATCCTTGCAACCCTAAGGAAATGAACGTTACCCCCATTTAACAAAAAGCATCAAAAGTCTAAATGACTCTTCCAAGTTCACCCTGGAAGCCAATGTCAGACCAGGATGTGGAACCCAAGTCTTCCAATTTGTTGGCTGATGCCCCAGACAAGGAAATACTTGTCTTCATTAATTGCTAATGTAATTGTAAAATTCCTAAGACATAGTGTGGTAATTCCTAAGACATAGTGTGGTTTCCTTACATAGGTTATATTCTAAATGATTTAGTAATACCTTGTTCCCTATATCAACAATTAGTAAAGAATTATTAGAGGATCTCAATAAAGTGGCAGGCTGTTAACCTGGTACTGTCATCATAACATTCATATTCATATAATGAAGGTGACAACATTCAGACAACTTGACACATCAGGTTGCTGGAACTGCATGTCATTTTACAGAGTGTCTAGTAGGAGTGGCATTGCTAAAGAAAAAAGAGTTCTCTATGTGCTGCTGCAAAGAATGTGGAGAAACAGAGTTCTGCTGTTGTCTAAGGGCTCAGAAAAAGCCAGGAATCAGAAACTCTTGAGCAGTTACGCTGATTCTGTACTAACAGGTTGGTGAGAACTTGCTTTGTCCAAATAATGTTTTCTGTGCTGTTGTTTCTCCACTCTTCTAAGTTGGGTGGCTTGCTTATTAGCATAATATCTCTTCCCAAAGGTGCTGAAGAGAGGAAAGAGTAGATGTAATGCTTAAAATCCACATAGCTGTTTACTCAGAACATCAGGGGGACCAAATTTCATGAAGAGGAGGAGTTTTCTGCCTTCATTCATGTCTAAACTGCTGGAGGTGTAGGTAAAAAGTTATTTAACTCAAAGAAGCAGGAAGGTGGCAATGCCATAAGACCCATTTTTCTGGGACTCTCATAGAAAAACTGTGAAAAGCGTCTCCAGTTGTTTTAACTTGTGCTGACTGCCTGTGCCACCTCCCATGTGAAATACAAGATCAACTGTATTGGGTGAGAGCAAACGGCCAGTTAGCCCAATTTTCTGTCTTAAATAGCACAGAAATCCTGGGGAAAAGGATGGGAACACAACAAGCATATATTTATCTTTTGTATCTTTGTTTATCTTTTCTATCTTCTGCAAGATACTTTTTGAGCCAAAGGCATAGGATATCAAGGGGAATGCAGCTGATTCAACCTCTTCCCCTAATCTGAGCAGATTTTGAGTAAACTGACATATATATCCCTGGTTCACCGATGGAATTAATCACTTGTGCATAAAATAGTGAGAGTTTGTATAAATAATAAAAAAACTCCAATCTCATTCCTCAACTTCATTACGTTGGCAGTAGTATTGTACAGCATTTAAAATTCATGTACATTATTTACATTGATAATCTCCAGGATTTATGTTGTGGTTCCAGGAGTCTACTCATGTGGTATCTTGTGTCTTGTCGAAATTATTAAAATAAATTAAATACAGAAGCCTTATGATACACTTAAATTAAGTCAATAGTTTTATCTTGTCCAATAATTCTTAATACAGATGCAAGGACTGAATAGGAAAAGGGTTATCAATGTGGAAGCTGTTTTGGAAAAATAAAGAGAAAATAAATGGAAACAACTTTTGTGGTTGTACTGATTCTCATGTTTTCTGAGACACTGCCAAATCAAATTTGAAGATACTCAGAGCTTAAAAAAAGTCTTTGGGAGCTTGTTGAAGTCTGCCATTTCTTTAGGTGACTAAGTATGGACATGAGTTCTTAAAGAAAGGATAAACATTCTCTTCTAATATGTGTATCTACTTATTCCTTCCAGTTAAGAGTTTGGTGAAAGATATGAAGAAAATGTGTACCTCTTTTGTATTAATAATACCAAGCAGTGACCCAGGAAAAACCAGCATGCAAAGCTCATTTACACAGTGGAAGTTTTTCTGTTGGATTCAAGTAATACTAGCTCAGGCATATATTGAAGTAATAAGGAATTATAATAGAAGTAGAAATAAATCAGAATATGTATATTCTACCAGACCTTGTTTACTCTTCATAAGGATGTTTAAAAAGAGTTCTAACAAAGACACAATTAAATTAGCTTTATCCTTGCAATCTATTATGTTTAAACAGGTTATATTTGTTGCAGAAGAATATTAGAGTACTTTGTGCAGTATCACTGGAAAAAAAATATTTAAGAAACATATCTGAAATGCTGGAAACATGCAAGATGCCTTAACCGTGGTTGGTTTCAAGTGCCTTAGTAGAACTTTCAAAATAGCATCTGACTGGATGCAAATCAGGAAATAAAACTTTGTGGCATCACTTTAGGTTTGTGAGGCAAAACATAGACACAAATTTGATCTACCAATGTGACTGTAAACTTCTGTATTCACACATCCTACAGTTTATTAATCCATGGGTAATACTTCACTGGACTACACACCTGCTCAAAGAGCTGTATTTACAGTAATAATCATTTGAAGCTATTGTCAACTGTTTGGGTAAATTCTGCCAAGCAATTTCAGGTTATTAAACTGATGTACCCAGTTTATATAGACCAAAATAACATCTATATTTGCTTTCTGAACATCTTCAGATGTTGTGAAATACGTATGTTCTGATTTACTTCTGCTGTATTTCCTTGTTCTTTCCATATAGGCCAGATTCAGCATATCATATCTGTGAAGGCTGGATTTCTTACTATTACAGAAATATATCACAACATCACAAGGTTTTATAGTCACCAGGCGGTATGTTTAGAATCAGAGAAATGACTGAGAAACAATGTAGAGGATGATGAGAAATATAAGGTATATCTATTTTTAGAAGCTAAAATATATTTGCATTTAATTACACTGTGTTTCTATCTTGTGCAAGATGTGTTCCCTCCAAACATGAAAAGAAACAAGCTGGAGTGCATTTAAATGTGGTCATCTGATGTGAATGTTTTAGGCAACTAACTTCTGCCATTATGATTACTTTCCATTCTCACATGCCATTTAATATTGCAGGAAGCAAAATAGTTCTGTGTGGTTGTAGTCCATCCAGTATCAATGTGTTACTGGGAAGTTAAAATCTCATCTAAGCCAGAAATGTAAATCTGCCAGACCTCCCAAGAATACTGGAAGCTTCTTTTTCTCTCTCTGTTCTTTAAAAGGTAGAAGAGAGAACATCACTTTTTTGTATCTGGGAAATCATTCTTTCTGTTTATTCCTAAAAAGTTGTCCCTCTTTCAGTTCCTTCTTCAAAGGAGTATTGCTTTTCTGAAACCTCTTGGTTCTTTTTGATTTATCCTGTCATAGTTAAATAAAAATTAAGGTGTGCAGACACAGAAACTGTGTAGGGTCCTGTCATTTTACCTGGTAAGGTCCTGTAATTTTATCTGGAGTCTTTGAAAAAACTGTTTTCAGCTACTGACCTTTTAAATTCCTTTTATTAGTGAGGAAATGAAAATGTCTGAAGTTTTGGGGTTTTGCAGGTTTTTTTAGTAAATATCATATGCACCTCACTTTACCTAGATGATGTGATCCTCCTGTTCAGCTTTATAGAGTTAAATTAGGAAAGGCTGGGAAGGAGAAAACAAAGCATGGCAACGAAAATATCACATCATAAAGTATGCTTAGAAGCTTGGGGAACTGTGTCTAACCAAGCTAGCAAGGCTTGTAATGCTTAAACCGGAGGCTGTGAGCAAAGAAAACGCAAGGAGTGTGCTGCAGTAAAAGAGTTTGCATCTTTACGGAAGCTTTAGCCTGGGCACTGTAGCTTATCAAAGAATGCAAAGAAAGATCAAGGTCTAGTTTAGCACATTCTGCATGCACACTTGTGTTGTTTTAATCTTTTGCTGTGTATCTTCAGGTGAATAAACAAGGTGAATGAATAGGGAAGAAGTTATTTCTGTCATTTTAATTGGCTTCCAATCACAGAGTCCCTGCACAGCTTACAGCTGCGTGTGCCAGGTACATAGAGCCTCCACTGCAGAGGCCATTTGGTAAAGGCCACAGAAGCTATCCTCTGGGGATGCACTTGACGGACTGGAGGAGATCTCAAGCTTGCCATGGTGGCTGTGCTAATGTTATCTCCATAAGGACCAGCAAAGATGTTTTTCTAAGGAAAATGATAAAACTTCCCAATGATATCTATTATTTCTTAGTAATTCTTTAGAGAAAATTAAAACTTGAGTATGGACAGCCACAGCATTAAGGTACCTGAGTAAACTCTGTGAAGAGAGTTTTTAAGATACCAGGAATAAAAAGACTAACTTGCTCCCAAGAATCCGTGGTCGAGTTTCTTAAGTATATTCTGATGCAAGACATAAACTGGCTCTGAGCATGCAGTGATTCATCACTGCTGCCATTTGGAAGAGCAGACTACACAGGCTGGGGGCTTGCCAGTGTGATTGTTGTGTTTAATGCTATGGTTCTGTGAAGCAATGGGGCAAATTAATGTCTTCTGTGATAATTCCATTAAAGACTTATTATTTTGATAAATCATGGGAGGCAAAGGTCATGATCTCCTGGGAACTTTGATTTCAAGCTATTTTGCTCAGGATTTCTATATTTAACGTAACTCTTGGGTTACTACAGTCATTTGCATTGCCTCTCTTTCAAGTTTTGTTCTTCTCTTACCAATGATTCTTGAAAACATCTTGGTTACTTATTTTAAAATATTTAATCCAGACAATTATCTTCTCTAATATGTTTTCACCTACTCAGTATATATTAAATATGAACAGGAGTAAAAATTCTTTGAGCTCTTTAGGTATGTTTTAGGTACTAGGAAAGATACTACTGAGAACTGAAGGGTTAGCTTAGTAAATGCCATTGGTGAAAACTTGAGGATCATGTCTAGTTAAATAACTATCTGAGAAATCTGTGAGGGAGGAATATCACCTAAAATTTGTCATTTGAGTAATTTGTTCATTATGCACAAAATATAAGCAACTAAGTTTCTTTTACAATGGTGATTGCTGATCTTCAGAATACAAGCATTAGTTACTTGCTGAGAGCTGGGGTAATTCAGAGGTAATTCTTGGGAGATATCTCTACTTCTAGAAGTTGATCCTTTCACAGACAGCTGTTCCATTTTGACAGTACAAAGCCTGAGTCTGGCTGGAGGGCATGTGATTTAAGATGATATTTCCTTATACCTTGGATATTTGATGGTTAACCCACCAGAAGAAAACATGCTAGATGGGAGAGTGCTAGGACTCTGTTACAAGGTGAACTTTCATTTGAGTGGATAATCCTAGCAAAATATCCTTCCACTGCTCAACAAAGCAGCACTGATAAGAAGAGAAAAAGCAGTTTGTTGGTATAGATTATTCTGCTCACAGCGTTGGAAAAGTTGTATCAGCAAAGGGTTTTTATAATGGTGTAAGTTGCATCTCCCTTAAAGGTGCAAATGTAGTTTCAATTTGAGCTTTAGCTGTTCTATGTGGGCCAGCATCATGAAAGGCAAGGCAAGGAGCTGGATGGACCCTCTTCTTTTTCCTTTGACCTTAAGGGCAAGGACTTATGTGTCTAAATCAGAGAAGGATGAGCATGACCCCCTCACAGCTCTTATAATGAGGAGACGGAAGCACAGCAGGAACACGTTTGGCAATCTGGGATCTGCTTATAGGAACAAAATGCCATTTTAACAGTTTCAAACTACATGAGACTGCATCCAACACAGCCCTGTCCCTGGGGACTGACCAGGACAGTTTTAGCCCTTTTAAGAACAAAGAAAGCAGAGGCCTTACTGCAAGAACTCAGTGCCCTTTCACAGAGTTCCTAGCAAAGGAATGACTTTTTATTTATTTATTTTATGTCTTTAGCTAAGCTTTGATGAGAAGTTCCTTAACTCTTCTGTAAAGGCTAAGTTTCCTGTCTGAGATAATATTTAAGATGAAGACTGACTCCTTCTCCTGTTTCCTTCCTACAGACCAAAAGGAGGCCCTTTCAAAGTATACAGCCTTTAATCTGGAGGCAAATACATGACCAGTTTGTAGCCCTCATCTCTTCTACAATGACTAGTGTTGCTGCTTGCAGGTAACAGTTTTTTCTCTCATTTAATCCTTTATACCCCCTTCCTTCACTTGTATTATTACACAGATGAATTAGACCCTTTTTATGCTGTGCTTCTGCTTGTCTGTCATCATGTTGTTGTAGATAAGTAAACATATATTTAAGCAAATAAGTTCGCATTACTTCAGCAATGCCTTTTTTTATTCAGCATGGCAGCAATCTTACAGCGTGTTCAATTTTTAATGAAAGGGTGTTTCATTACTAGTCTTTAGATATATAGGATCAAATTTTGCACGAATATGCTTTTATTTATTACTTTATATTATTTCTAGTACTACTACTGTTGATAATAATGTTATTATTATTATTTCTGATACTACAACTATTGATAATAATATTATTCATTCAATGTGAATTTCAAGGTGTGTATCACTAGATAATATTTCCACTAAAAAGCCAATTTGATGGTTATTGCAAATAGTGGCAATAAATACTTAAGACTTTAGAGGATGCTGGGCTAAGCCTTTATTGGTCATGTTTTTTGTATTAACCAGCTGTGAAATAAGACACACTCTCTAACAGCATGATATCCATGTGAGAGGCTTTATACTCTGAAGAATAATCATTATCATCCTGTTTATTGGCCAAATATTAGGTTGATAGCCTGTAATTAATTAAGGACAGAGAAAACCCCCACTAATTTAATGTAGATGGATATCCCTTCCCCTCCTGCATGCTGACTAACATGTTGTTCATTGGGCTGTTGATTAGAAAGCACTTTTTTTTCCTCCCATGTGGCTTGTAATCATGTTTCTTTTCTGGAGATTTCTTTGTTTGTCTTGAAGTTGCGAAAGCTGGAAGTTTATTTATATAAATTAGTATCAATGTGAATTATACATGTCAAATTACAACTTTGAAATTACTTGGTATATTATTTATACTTTTTAAAAATTGTGCTCCCTCACCTGTAAACTTAGTAAAATATACAGATGTTTTGCCTAAGTGTATTTTACTGTCTCTTCTGCCCTCTTATGGAACTGCTGATACACATTAAAGACTTAATCCAACTCCCATTCAGTGGGACATTCACCACTGATTTCAGTAGCAGTTGGATCAGGCTCTTTGGAGGAAATGGATGACAAATGCCTTATAAAAAGAGGTTTTGAACAGGTGAATAAGGTAGAAACAAATGAGTGGAAGAATAGGAGCAGCCAGTTGTTGTTCTTAACACGTGAATAAGAATAAACAAGTACAGTGTACACATGCGTGATCACAGGTATATGCATTAGACAGCTCCAGGGCTGGCATTTATTCTACATATTCCAAAATATTTTTTTTTGACAAGTTGCTGTGAGCTACTCTGACTGTCTTCATTTATGGAAACAGATGTTTCTTTGTGTCACTGTTCATGAGAGTTTGGTCATGGAGTTCAAGTCCCACGTAGTTTCATAAGTGCTAAAAGCAGCAGTATTGTTTGTTGTTGCTTGTTCTATGAAATGTGCTTCCCTTTCTCCTCAGTCCCAATTTACAGAGTGAAAACTGAGTAAATCTGTTGTTGTTTGAGCAGCTGCTTCTGGCCAGATTCACCTGCTTGTTAGAAGATGGAGATTCCCAAGGTTCCATTGCTTTCTAAAACTACTCAGGCTTCTGATGCTCACCATCTCTCTTGCATGTTTTCAGTTACTTTCTTCCCAGCTATTTTTTTCCTACATTCTAGAGCTTACCTGTGGCAAATCTGTGGGGAGAAGGCTTTAGTCAGGCAGGGCAAAATTACCTGAGAAACTCCAGTGGAAAAATAATGCAGTATAGTTAAGAAGCAACATTATTAATGGGGATTTGGTGGAGAAAACTTCTTAGCATTTTCCTTCATTAATCATACTTACATAAAAAATTGTTCTTGTGAAATACATGTTGTACAACTAAATCTTTATTTTGAAAGTCACTTTTTTTGTTTCCTTGAAGGATCTGACCAATTGGAGAGATCCATTTTTAAGAAAAGCTGTAATGAAATTTTAAGCAAATATGTGTCTATCCTTTTGTTTACATATATTTGAAAGCTCATTGAAACTTACATGTGGGTTGTATCACTGAAAAACGGTGAAACATGTAAAATCATGGCCTGTTGATGAGAAATAAAATGAAAATCTAGCAGAATTACAGATCATCATCCTTGCAAAATCCCACAGAGGAGGGAGGAAAGTCCAGTGTTAATTATGGAAGAGAAAATGCTGTAGAATCTATAATAGATTAAACTACAAAAATGGATAGATACCTACAGAAGTTATGCCAAATATTTATAAAACATAATAGAGTCAGTACTTTTCCAAAGCATGTTTTCTTTTAAGTGTCTCTTAGAATTCTGTTGCAGGGTTAGTATAAATTCTTAGCACTACAGAATGCCTTAAAGTGGATGTTTTCTTGTTAAATTTAATGAGACTAACAGAGAACTGGCTATTGTTACACATCCATATTGTGTTGTCTAAACCAGAATGTAGAACATCATCTTTTTTGGACAGAAATTATAGACTTATAAATCATTAGATAGCTGCTTAACACTAGTCATGAAACTAGTTTGAGTTCAGAGGAGCTGTTTATCATAAGTGTTAAGTATGTGTAAAAGTGTTTGCAAGATCAGCACCTAAGATTTTTAAGAAGTCTGCATAGAGCCAGATAATCTTACAAAGATGTCAGTAAAATTACTTCTGTGAATACAGCCGTAAATCTGTGGTGGTTTCCTGTATATCATATCACGACAGCTTTGATTAACCACAAATCCCTGCAATAACATTTGTTCTCCCAAATCCTTGTTCCACCCAAATGCGAATGATCCATTTTATCAGAACAATTTCTGAACTGTACATTTTTCTTTCTGATTCCTCTATCCGTTGCCCTGGTTTGGTGCACTAGGACACATAGCTTACTAGGAGGGACAGGTGTAAAGACTTCTCTAAAAGGAAGGTGTGTTCATTTCTTACATATTCAGAGGCAAGAATATTACTGTTTCTTTAATAAATAACATTACATCAAAAAGACACCTGACTCCTATCACTGATTTCTCATGCTCATGGTAACAGCATCATGAGGCTTCACATACTGGCTCTTGATGCAAACCCGAGGGACACTTGTACAAATGGGAGCAAGAAAAGTGAATTGTTTCTCTATTGTAATATAGTGTTGATCCTTCTAGAACATTTTCAGTTGTTTTCTCTGTGCATGTGATACAGAAAATGGAAGCATGAAACAAAAATACTCTGTTTGGAAAAGCTGAGGATTCTGTTTGATAAACAAGGCTAAAGTACTCTTAAGACTTGAACATTTCCTTTTTGGGTCAATGCCTTGTCATTTTCTTCCCATGGGCTAAAATCTCACTATATTCTCAGGCATTCACATCATGGCCTGAACTCACATATGAAGAATGAGAAGGTCAGTCTGATAGCATGGTCATTATGTTTCTTCTGTCTACCTGTCTGGTTACACAGGTGTGTCCTCCACTTTTGTATCCCAGTCCTTCCAGCAAAAAAACAACACACATGAGGTGTCTTGCTCCCTTTCCTTCTTCTACAGGAGACTGAGGTTAGTCCCTCAAAAACTGTTGAGATTCAGATGCCAACCCTAATTCCCATATTTGCTAATGTCATGGAAGCAAAACCAGTCAAACGCAGACTGTCCTCATCCCTCCCTCCATCCCACTGCACTCCCTCCTCTTCCTACTCGTTCAGAACTTTTGGCAGTGGCCCTATCCAGATTTGGAGATCCAGAGAATAAAGATGGAAAACTATGTCAGTTACTAAAGGCATTTTATCCCCTGTAGATCTTTGGCTGCAGAACACACTGTGAAGAGGAGCCAGGGCTTCAAATACTAAGAGTAGGTCAGAGCAAGGCAGTGTTATGTCCCCCATCCTCTACATGTCATGTGGCACAGTACTGTCGGCTCCTGCTCCCTTCTGTGATAAGGTTAAACCCCCCACTCCTACAGGAGCATAAGCTGAAGAAAAGCCCAGACTTGTAGCAGCAATCTTGTTTCAGAACAGGATTTAATGTAGTAGCTGAAACTCATACCTATTATTCTGTTCTTCTCATGAAATCCTAATTTACAATCACTTTTGCATAAAAAACACTGTTTGGGGGATATTTTGATGTACATGTCATGGTCAACAGGCTGCCCGGACAGTCCAGTCTGGGACCTACCAAAGTCAAAGGGAAGAATACTTTGAGGTCTTACTTTGGTTTCTACCATTTCCATCTGCACCGATTAGTAGCTTACACTGACAATGGTCCTATTGTCTTCTGGGGGCAATTAGTAAAATACCATCATGTTCAGCATCACTAGAAATGTGCCTCAATATTTGACCTTTAGATAATTGGAAGGAAATGGGGTGGAGAGAGAAAGGGGAGAGAACTACAAAGGACATCTATTAATGGATTCAAAGTAAAGATCTCCTCCTCTGAAGTAATTCTGTAGCACAAAAATAGCAGTGAGACCCTAGACTGATGGAACCTATATGCGTAGCTAGGCTGACTTGCATGAGCTGAGTGTGTAGTGGTGGTATGATTCCAAGCTTTGCAATAAGCAGACTGCAGTAGGATGGCTTTATTACAGACATTTTATCTAGGTGAAACTAAATTGGTACCTACTGAATGTAAACAAGTGTATAATATGAACAGCACATAATTTATATAATTAAAGATGGGTACAGAATGCTACTTAGAAACTTACATTATTTTCATTGATGCTCTTACTGTAATGAAATTGAACTGATCAGCCTCCCAAAATTTACAGACACACACAAATTTGTTGTCATTTATGGATATTAAATTATGCACATTATATTATAAACAAATCATCTTACCACTATGGGCTTTATTTTATTAGCTCCCCTTAGTTAGAAACCTCTTTACAGTCATATTATGCGGCAGATTAAGCGTTCATCCTTACTGCCTGCTTTCAAAGCAGTCTGTCAGTTGTCATCAGACATGCTGTATGCTACAAAGCACAAAACTCAACCTGATGCCTTCTAACCAGGAAAGCAGTTGGCAGGAAGTTCCAGCTGAGGTTCACAGTTCCAAAGTCCGCAACCTTCTAATATTTTCAAGGTTTCATGTGTTTTACGCAGGTCAACACACGGTCTGCTTCTCCTAAAAGTTCACCAACAGTTTAGTAACATCATGAGCGCCAAGGTTAGGAGAGAGAGAAAAGTACATTTGTGTAAAATACCAATTGTTACTGTAATTTTTTTAACCTAGGCATTTCAGTAAAATCTCATGAGGGATCAGGTTCTCAACTGTGAGAAATACGCAGGGTTCCCTTCGAGTCAGTGAAAGAGTTAATTTACATCAGGTGAGGATCTGACCTAAATTTGTTTCAACTCTGATTTACCAGCGTATACGCTGCATTACTCTAACATATGGAATCCTATCACTGCTGTATCAAAGATGTAATTAAAAACCTGCCATAACAAATGTGCACTATGCCCTACCAAGTTCTTGTGCTGACAAACTGCCGGAGGGGAAGAGTTTGATCTTTTACTCAATGTGGCTTGCCTCTGGTCCTAAAGGTTTTATCAAAGAACTTGAGAGAAGCAAGCCATGATGGAGTAGTAGGGAGAGGCAGCTTCAAGTAATCGGTTGCCAGGCTACCCGGCCTTCTTGAGTACAACTTGCACACTGTTGTAGCACCAAGCAAAAGATAGGCAGAGCAAAACACTGAGCACAGTTTGTTTTATGGTGATAGCAGCTCCTTTCTACTAAGAATGTGAGTAGCAGAGTTCTGCACCAGCTGGTACTTCTGGGTGGTCTTCAAGGCTAACTTCAAATACACGCCAGTGCAGTAAAACAGCATGGAAGTGTCAAAGACATAAGTAACTTTGGTAAGGTCCTTATCAGCAGACAGGCCTCCATTTTTTGACCAGCTACACATTGAGAAGGAGAATAACAAGCCACCATTCCTGTCTGAAAATCCTGAGGCAAGGATGCGTATAAAGAAATAGAGTATGCAGGGTGTTTCTTTGAATAAATGAGTTCTCAGACTGAGTGCCAAAAAGTAATGATCAAATGCTAATAAGTATCTTCATCTACTTCCCAAATTCATTAATCTCTCATGAAAACGTAGCTGATAAAAACATGCTGGATTTGAGTGGTGGCAGGCTGGAGGATGGTCATAGAAATTGTTTACATACATGAAACGTCCAATTAATTTCTTCAGTTCTTTTTTGTTTGTATTCCTTTAAAAGTTTTCAGTATCTCTCTTAATGCCACCACTCAAAATAAATTCTTATATAGCCATTATTCACATTATTTAATAAACAAAGCTGAAACCAAACCTAATCGGAATAAGTATAAAAGAACCCTTGATGTTAGCATGCAGGACAATGTGATTCCAAACAGCTACTTTAACAAAATCGTAAGAAACAATTTTGCCTAAGGACTATATCCAGAGTCCCCAAGAAATTAATAGGAATATTTTTATGATTCACTGGGATTTACATCAGACCATAAATAAGCAGTGTATTTTATAAAACATATCAATTATTTACAGCAGGCAGAAACCCATGCTTTCTTTGCGTGGAACTAATATATTGTTTCAAAAGCACATGGAAGAAGATGGCTGCCTCTTTGTTTAGAAAATTTGTAAAGCTTTAAATCAGTGGTGAAGTTTTCTACTGATTTTACTCATGAGGAACTAAGCGTATATGTGTAAAATCAGTAGAAAACTTCACCATTGATTTAAATAGACACAAAATCAAATATTTTGTTGGGGATAGATATCTGAAGTGATACTAAAGATAAAATGCTTCCATTCAAAGAAGGTATACACAATCTGAAAGTTTTATCATTTATTTTGCAGCCATTGCTTCATAATGATTCAATTTAAAAATAAGTGTTATTTTAAATAACAGTGCATTACTTTTAATAACAATATTTTTTTCATAATTACAGAATTTAAAAAGTATCCAGATTTCTTTCTGCACTAAAGGCTGATACAAAAAAAAAAAAAAATCACCTGGGAATGTTAAAATTCAAAGACCTAAATGTATCTATGACATATTCCAGCTGTATACAAAACGCACTTAATCCTGTACTGCAAACTTGGCATTCAAACCAACAGCCCTAATAAACAGAACTACATGTTTTCATTTGCTATTAGTGCCCTTCACTTTTGTCTGCTGAGGGAAAGGTTAGTTTCAAGACAAAGCTTTTGTTGGGCAGAATAGCAGAGCACACTCTGTCAGTGTTATCAGTGTCTTTCAATGTGGAACATATTTAACTTGACACAGGAGTAAAAAGAAAAATAGAAATAGGACTTGTGAACTGAAGTAAAAATATATTGAGCTGTATTATATCTCTCAGGAACAGAGAAGCAGAAGAGAGGCAGTGGCACCTTCAGTGTCCCACATCATGGAGGAAAAAACGCTTCTGTTAAAATATACTGGGGCAAAGCCTGGATTTTCAGAGGAGCCAGAATTCATGTCCAGTTCCTTTACACAGCTGAAAATAGCAGAACCCATAAAAATCTTTACCAGCACCAATGTCTGGCAGGAGAGAGCAAGTCTCTTACTTGACAGCTAAACTCCAATTTTCTTTTGAGACCTATAGCATACTCTAATTCCTCAATGGCAGTTGTACTTGTACCATCGTACAGTGGCACCAAAGCAGTCTCCCAAATTTGTTTGATATTTTTAACATTTCGGTGTTCAAACCTGCTCACTGAAGAAAACGTGGCTCAAAAAATGATTATTCCTGCAGTTTTCTGAGGAGTGTCTATTAGGAAGCAGCAAGAAAAGGGCTACTCCGTGAGGGAGGACAAGCCAGGAGGCAGGGGTGACCACAGGACTGGCAGTGACTACAGCACAGGCCCATGGCATCTGAGGGCTATTAGCAGAATGCCTTGACATCCCCAGACAGCGTGAGATGGTGAACCAGGTCCAACGTCCTGTCAGGAGCAGCATGGATTAGGGCCAGAGAAAACGTGAAACCAGCTACAGTTTAGGTTCAAGGTCCTTCCAAGAGGCAAGACTAGAGACAAAGCTACAACACAGATCCAAGGACTACAGAGGAGTTAAGAGCAGAAACAAATCTGAACTAGGTACAATTGCAACATAAGTCAGAACAAGACTAAAACCCCCAGCCTGAGTTTAAAGGGAGTTTCTTGAGGAGTAGGAGTGGGTACCAGGTAAGGCTGGTAAGGGCAATTAAGGCAAATTAGTGTAGTAACAGCCCTGACCAAGGCTAATGTATGTGTGGTTTGCCTAAGGAATAGTTTCAAGTTCTCAGTCTGGCTGGAAGCACAGATGATCTCAGTTAATGGTCATTGTTTAGCTTACAATGAATTTACTAAAGGTCTAGTATAAAGTTTTAATTTTTGCTGTTAGTTATGTTTATGTATTAGAATTTTTTTCCTTTATCAAACTGAAGAAATTCAGATATACACTAAGAGTTTCTTCCCTGCCCCATTATATGGCAGAAAAAGGTGTTCAAGATTTCTTTCCAGGTATGCAAAGTTATTTTATTATTGTGTTTATGTTTATGCATTTAGTACACTAGCAAAATTCTGTGTGATCATAAAAGTAATTTTAAAAAAGAAAAAAATTATTAGAGCTCCTATTTTTAGTTCACCTGATTATTTTTCAGGTAATATGGGAGATTTGCTTGTTTCACTGTAGGTAGGACATAAGTTGAAGCCCTAGAGTTTGGAACAACTGAAATAAAGCAGGTTGTTATATCATCATATCTATCTAAAGCAGGCAATCGCTACCGAAGAGGATGTCAAAAAAACTAATTTCAGATATGCCTAGTGCTAAACAAATGTGGAAGTTAGTTTATAACAACTTACAAAAGGTCATAATGGTATTTCTAGCAAAGAAGTCTGTACTTCAAATTGATAACAATGCCACTGCTCCTGCTCCTACACCAAGTTGAAAGGAAAAGGTAGTGCGACTTTTCAAACCAATGATAAGGGTGGAATAGATTTAAATTCTAGCAGTGCAACTTGAAATAGTCACTATTCCTTCCAACTTTTCCTCTGTCGTGTCACAGGAGCAGGGAGGGAACTGTTGATTGTAAGCCCAGTCAAGGGAGGAAAGGCAGAAAGGACCTAAAAATCCTTTTTAAATGTTGAAGTGAATGACTTTTAATCTAGCACGCCATAAAATGCATTAGCTCAGCTTGCAAGGTGTCAGGAACAATAGCTTAATGAAATCAGTATCTGTTTTTAGATATGCTTTTTACCCATTTCTAAGGCAAGAAGGTATTTGAATGCATCCCTGAGACTGTCGTATTAGTGACACAGAGTTCTATCCTCCACTTCTAGGAACCATACATGCTCACAAGACTAAACCTCTTTCCTAAACTGTTGTTCCGCACAGGCTAAATCTGTTGCTGCTTGTACAATGCTGAATTCCTGACACTGAAGGTGCTGTATAAAGGAATAGATAGCAATACATAAGCCAAAATGTGGTCTGAGAGTTGCTGAACAGTTTGTGATCTCCCATAGTAGCAGAAACAACTTCACCAAGAACTGTCTCACGGTTCTGGGTGTCTGTCTCTATTTTCTGAAGAAAGTACAATTAGAATAAAGGAAGAAAAATTGTTTAGGTTAGGTAACCTGCCAGCTAGGACCATGATTCCTTTCTTTGGCCCCTTTCTGTAACAGCTTAACAGGGGGTTCTAATACAGTAGCATCAACTGCTGAATTCATAAGTCTGTGATTTTTTTTCTTGTTTTGTTTTTCTTTAAAGTGGAGCTTACTGGCACTATATTAACATAGAATTAGTAAGAGAACCTTAGTACTAACAACTTTATAGCTTTCACAATAAAACAAAAGCTTCAAACAGTAGAAGCTGTATCGTCAGAAAAAAGAGAAGCCAGTTCCTCATAAAGCTTTTTTTTATTTTAAGAAAATGCCATCTGATGAATTTAAATATCATAAAATTTTTGAGAGTGAAGGTTATTGAGGCTAGATTTGTTTCTTCAGTCCTGGGGATTAACAATGTATGAGTAGTATTTCAGAAGCTTGTGTTTCTGAAACCACGTGCTCCATTTTTGTCTCTTAATATAGGTATGGTCTGGCCTTAGGAAATTCCTGTTGAAACTCCATGAATAATATTTAGATTGGTCCTTTGTTATCGATAAAATGTTTTTTCTGGTCTGAAATTATGTGCAAACTAAAGATTCCATGTCCGATTAGGGAACATCACACCTTTTTGAAACTGCATTATATTTCTGGTTTGATTACCAGGAGCACAAATATTATAACAATTAATTTATTATACATTCTGCAAATATATATTTGTAAGATCTGCACGACTGCTGTTTCATATTTGCTGCTGTGTTAATATTTAGGGGGAAAGCTTACAAACAGTTACCCATTAGGTTAATTTTAAGTGCAAAATATTCTTCCTGAGGCCATGCTTGATTTAATTAATGAAAAATTAGGGGCAGGAGTGAGTGCTGGCTTGCAACCTAGATTTCCTCAGCTTGATTAAAATAAAGTATCCCCCACAGATATTTTAAAGCTTTTGAAGTAAAGAACAGCATTTCATATTTCTGTGGGATAAAGCAGTCCCTCTCGCAGATGATAGAACCTGCAAATCCTTTATGCTTGTGTAGTTTTGTTGCATTTAATGAACGAGGCTGTGTGTGAGCTTCAGGTTGATCAGGCATATTGCTGATGCAAAGGGCTCTCCCTGGGCTTCTGCTGTCATCGTTGGCATCTTCTGCTGTGCTCTAGTCCTAGTCCCGGGGTCCCCTGCTAGTCATTGTGGCTATATTCCTTTTAGAGGCTTTTAAAATTGCTTTGCCAGTCACCTTTCAACAAAACAAAATATTTGTTAAGATGTTGTGTTTGCAAGTAGCATTTAAACATTTTTAGCATATAATCAAAAAGATGTAGGTAGCATTTTGTAAAAAGAAAATCTGCAACTTGGGAGATCTGCAAATGAAAAGTGACAAAATTCATGTGAACCATTTTAGTGTTTCTGAATCTGTTTCCTATCAGAGACTTAGCAATTATCATGGTTGAGATGTAAAAAACAAACAAACAAAACCCCTCCAACTTTGTTTTTACTTGATCATCAAATAAATGCAATTGTCATTTGAATGTTTTCAGAGGTGCTTCTGAGCAGCAAGTTTTGTGCCTTGCTAAAATGCTGAGTGAGCAAACTGTGTTTTACTTCAGGTGCTGGTTTGCTGTGTGAAGGTGAAGTAATTTACAAACTGTGTTTTACTGTGGTGATGTAAGTGACATAAGTATAGAGTAGCAATTAGCAGTGGCCAGAGAAGTGTTGACACCAATTTCTAGAGGAGATGATTTACTCTTAGTGCTGACCTGTCAGTAAACAATGCTAAACTTCACCAAGAAACAACAAGTTTTTAGTGTGGAGGTACTTTTGTTCACGACTGTTGCTGAATTTTACTTTCCATCTGGCCCAGGTCCTGGGGGCTTTATGGTTATGCCTATTGATAAAGGCCAGGTGGTCAAGTTTTGGGAGCTGTCTGTCACTTGTTCAGAAATGGGATGTGGCTGTAGTTGAGAGAAAAATAGAGAAACAAAAGGCAGTGGCAACTGGGGTGGGCAGGGGAGCAGGATTCCTCTCATTCCCAACCCCTTCTCCTGTTCAAGCTCAGCAACACCTGGATGTTCCTTCGGTAATGGCTGCTCTGGGGATTCAGTTGAGGCTGTTGTGAAAAGCAGTAGTCTCTTTTATCAAGCAGTATCTTGAGAGTGTTTGGTTGAATACGTTGCACTGTTTCCATTGCTCTGTGAGATACTTGTGGTAGTTGAGCTATTCTGCCCAGAAAGGGCTGTTCACTGGTTTATGCCTGAGAACCTTCCTCTAAAATGATATATTCTCCTTTTCAGGAAAGGATGTTCATATAATGTATATAGTTACTGGCGAGATCATCTTGTTAGTCTGGTGTCTGTAATCGGTTCAAGACATATTTATCATAGCTTGCTAAATGCATTAGCTTGTTTTTGTACAATGTGAGTCCCTATCGTGTTGTTTCTCCTTAATTGAGATGAATTGTGTAGGACAGAAGGCACCTTGTGCTCTTTGACATACAATGTGCATGTAAAACATAAACCCCTGTAATGTTTCCTTACAGAGCACGGACCTCTAGGCTCGTGTTAACTTCTGGCTGGCCTTCTTAGAAGACTTGACAATAGTGAAATCTGTGTCTTCTTGGACAAAAAAAAAACCCTAGGCATTCTTAAATATAGCAGTAAGATGTATGAAGGTATTTAATAAAATGCAACTTTAATGGTGATTAGGATATAAATTTTGTTTGGGTCTTTGCAGTCAGTGAATCCATGTTCTAGCAAAGGAAGCTTTGCTGAAGTAAATCAGTTTACTGGTTTGAAGACAGTGTAAATGTAACTGAAGCTTAGCTGGTACTTAGTTTTTTTCAGTGTCATTCCAATGAACAGGTGGCTATTTACAACAGTGTTTGCTAAAGAGGTACTTAGGATAATATTTACTAACTAAGAGAGCAGTGGAGAGAGAAAGCAACAAAATGTTTTGGTTACTCTGGAATTCATCCCCTGTCAGCATGGGAGGGCAATGGTCTCAGAGAGAGCAGTGAGGCTGCAGCTTGTTTTCTTTCCCTTACAAACTTTTCTTCTTCAGCTCCTCCCAGAGAACAAGTGATATCTTTTGCTCTGATTGTAATGAGCAGATCCTTTGCTAATTAGCTGTAGTGGAAAGCAGATGATCATGACTACTTGATAAAGTCTTCTTGAGACTTCACTGAGGGGCTGAATTGAGCTTAATTGCATCTTATTTACATATTACAGTGATACCTTGAATGTTTATTGCTAGTAATTTTCCTTTTTATGTTGACTTCTGTAAAAAAAAAAATTTCAGGTGTTGCAAAAGAATTGGAAATAAAACTAAGATGTGTGTATTTATCAATGCTCTATGAAAAGCATCTTAGGGATCTGAATTTTCACAAGTTTTAGAGGTTCTGCTGTGATTTTTTAATGTTTCTTAAGTGATCCAACAGAACTCATTTCTTTCTGTTTGTGAAAACAGTTTTGAAACACTAGCTCACTTTTGTTTAGTGGGAGAAGTGATTGATGTATTGAACATCATGCATAGTACCAGATACTGACCATTATTCTTAACTCTATCTACTTTTGAAAGCACATCTAAACAGTTTCTCTAGTTTGTTTCCATTATTTTTCTTCCTCGATAAATAGGAGTCACAGATTTATATTTAGTAAGTTCTCTTTTTCAGTTTTTAATGTTCTAAAAATTTACGTTATTTTCATGGTTTACTAACTCTTTGTTATTCCACCCATTTCTAGAAACTTAAATGTTTCCATCTAGTGCTTGATAAATGCTGGTTGGTTTGACTTTCAGCTTGAAAAGTTTTGGAGCTTATTAGGCACTGTTAGATTCAGCAGAGCCTTTCCATTGCTTGCTTTAGGAATTGAATCAAGTCCATAGCCTGTGTTTTCACTTCCTCTCAACCTAAAGGACTTTCAAATCTTAATCGTGTATGGGACTGAACTAAGAAAGAAAATCCTGATTGTGTGTCTCATCAAAACCTCAGACTGGAAATGCTTAAGAAGTGTCAAGGTAGAAGAGCTGTGTATCAAGTGCTTGGGAAATGCTTGATCTCAATCCTGACCTCTTTGAAATTCGACCATCTGAGTATTCGTTTCTTTCTTATATTGAAACAGTGAATTTGTAAACAAGCTTTGCTTTGCAGTAGCTGTGAAAATAGTCAAAACATGAAATATTGGTAGTGATAATTGAGTAATATTTTTTGAGTAATATATTTAGCAAGTCGGGGGGAGCACAACAGTAACTGTTTTCATTGCTGCTTTTGTAAAATAGGAAGAGTAATGAAAAATGAAAAGCACTACCTACCACTCACATTTTTTCTTTTTTTCTGAACTCTTCTAGCTATGGCTGTCCTAGACATTGTATTAAGAGTACTTGGAACAAAAGTGTCACAGTTGCTTGCATATATGTGCTTGATTATTTGAAACTTTACAACTTATTTTAGGTTATTGTATTGCTTACATTTAACTTTATTCCCTGATAAGAAATGTGAAAAATGTAATAGATATCTGCTGAATATACCAGTTAAAATTTTACATGTTATTAGTTGTTCAACATGTAACTATGACCAGTTAAAAAGGAAAATAATTTGATTAAAGCCTATAGGTTAAGGGTACCATACAGGCATGTACCCAGAATGGACCTCTGGAAACTATTGACATGCTGAAGAACACAAGAGCAGCACAGGAATGTTTTGCTCTCAATTAGTTCATATAATTGGCTAGTGTCAGAGGAATACAGTAAAACAGATCTGCAACGTGACACTTATGAATCAGTAGATCTACCTTCAACCTTAGACACTAATTGAGCTCGAATAATGTAACTGGAAAGCTTACTTTTTATGTAAAAGCAGTGTAAATTAGATTTCCTAATGCAGATCCTACCTACCTTTTATTGTAATAATTACATAAACTTACCTGTTACTGGCTAGATCACAATTTCCCTGGAAAAATAAAATGTGGAATAATAGCCTCTTTTTTAAGAGAAGCTATTTGGTGAATGTAAAAAGAAAAATGTCTGGTTTACAAAAACTGTATGCAAACTGTTAGTTACACAGTTATTCTTGGCATGAGCTTGATTTCAGTTTTGTATTTATAGAAAACAAAGGAACAAAAAGCACTGTGTGGTATGAAGATGTGCAGATTGAGTATGGCATGTTGTCCAATGTACTTACTGAGAGAAATGATTGTATTTTTAAGATAATGCATAAGTAATCAAGCATAGCATGTAATAATGTGATCAGCATTCTGCAGTTAGATCAAGACTTCTCAGTAGAAAATGAGCAGATTTATGCATATAGGTAGTTATAAAATAAATATGCAAAACTGCTAGTATACATAACCTTACTTTGATTAGGAACTAAGAAAAATGAAAAGTAAATGAAAAGACAGTTTATTATCTTACATAGTAGCCATGTCTTTAATTTCATATTCATAATAGAATGGTGACAATATAAATGTCTGCAGTGCTTGCTATAGGAACAGGATGCTTACAAAGATTTCAAGAATGGTGTTTCTTTCTGTTAAAGTCTGGGCAGACCTACCATTGACGTTAGGAGGGCAAGACTGATTTGGAGGCAGACTCCTTAAAGACTAGGATAAAAATGAGAGGCTACTAGCAAATGTGAAACATGCTGTTAGATTTTTGGATCTTTCAAAGAAGTGTATTTTGAGATAAATGTGCAATAAAGCCTGTGTTTAATCTAGGAAGAGGAGCAGTATTCTACTGGTAAAAAGCAGAAGGAAAATAAATTGCATCATCTATAACCTTTGCAGTCATAGGCTCAGTGAACAGAACATCAAAACCAAATGTAAGGAAAACAAGCCTCTGTATTCAATTTACCTAGTGATATCCGGCCTTACAAGAAGCTTTCAGTATATTCATTCTTTTAGCTACAGTGTGAAAAAATCAGTACTGAGCTCAGTCTTCAATGGATTAATACATTAATGGGAAAAAATCACTTACAGCTAGACCAAGGTCTGTCAAAGTGACTGGAAATAGTCCCACAGACTTCAGGGGCTGTAGATTGGGCTATTAAACATGTAAATGAAAGTTTGATTGCTCTGGGTGAGCAATATTTCTGTTAATCATCCAGAAAAATATATCTGATTATTTGGAACAGGAAATAGCCATTTGGTTTATGACAGAATACAATGCATGTTTAAGCATATCAAATGTGTTTGGAGTTAGTGAAGGAAGAATCTCAAGATGTTTGGGTTTGGTTTGGATACACATCCAAAATGTGCATGCTTAGCTAAAACTCTTCAGTCTGCAGACAGGGTTTGTTGAGGAACGAGCAGTATTGCTAGGCTTCTCCGGTGCCAGAGCGCCAAACGTGCCAGAGCAGCCAGGCTGTTGGTAAGAGGAATGAGAAACTGGTGGGCAGGGATAGAGGTTTTTAGAACATGCAAGTGCCTTTAAAAAACAGTTCAGCTTTCCAAAGTGCTTGTGTAAATACAATAGTTCAATTCACATCTTTCTGCTTTCGTGTTGGAGGGCTGTCTTGAGGATGTTGTCCACCTCTGAGACATTGTCCTCCTGCAGGCATGGCTCTCAAGCCCTGAGGTTCCTGTGGGTCTTTGGGCTTGCTTTGGTGGCAACTGATATTTCCATTTTGGAGTAACATTTGAAAATCTTTACAAGTGTCTTTCTCCACAGTTTCCTTTTTTCAGATGTGTGTATCTTCATGGAGGCTTGGAAGGGGTAGGGAATGAAATCTGGAATTTTCTTTACCTTCCAACCCTGCCCGGATTAGGGTTACCCCAGGTCTCTCCATGCTGGGTGCTTGAGAACCTGAGAAGGGCTGATGTCCTTCCCCTTTCTAAAGTTAGGAAACTGCCATTGTGCATCCAGGAGAATGTGACTATGGTTGGGCATGGTGAAACCCACGAGGTATGAAAAACTGATATAGCAACAAAATTTTCCATGTTACGCCTGCTTGCTTGATTTGGGAAAAAAAAAAATTATTTGTGTTCTACTGCTCCTCACTGCAGCAAGGAGAAATATAAAATAAGGAGTGTTTCCTTCAACACACTGCATTGACATAGTTCAAATTATGCTTTATACTGCTGACAGTGATATACCCCAAAGCTTAGGTTTTGTGTTCATGCAAAATACCAACATTTTTCTGCTCATGAGATAGCGTGGCTCATAGGAGATGGTACCTCATGTAAGTTACATTGACAAAATGTCTGAATTTGCATTTTTCACTGGGATAAAACTGACCAAATGCAGCAACTGACATACTGTAACTCATAGATTGCAGCTGAAGTTGTGTTTGACTGTGTGTGCTCTTAGTAAATTTGTCATTTAAAGAGCTGAAATGATGAGTCTGACAATTCATGGAGTTCTGTCACAGTAGTGATGGAATCTGTACCTGATTTATAGAAGTTTTGCTCTTCTGAGCATGCCTTTGTTAAACAGAAGATAGCTTATTTTTATTTGATAGCTAGTTAAAGTATGAGCAGGTAAGTATGTATCTACCTCATAGGATGATGGATTAAGCTGAGTGAATTAAATGAAGAATTAGATTCTTGTTTCCTTTTGAAAAGGACCATAAAAAGAATTGTTCTGAAGACAACTGTCATCTTCTATTGGCCTGGGTGCATGTGTAGGTTTTTGTTTGTTTTTTAAGGGGAGGAGTAGAAGTCCTCTTTGGCAAGGTTTCCTTTTCTAAGAATCTCTGATTATGAATGTTGTGCTTTAGCTATCCTTTGCCTCTGGTTCTGTGCCAGGATTTATCAGAATGGAGGATGTGCTCAGTGGTGGTGCACTTTTTGCCACTAGCAATGGTTTTTCCTAATAGGGCAAGTTTATAAGACTCATTACCAAGAAGGGAATAATGGGAAAGGAAGTTTCGGTGCAATTTTTTTGTTTTCCTTTTTTAAAAAGAGAGACAAAGGATGGAGTTAATATAAAATCCTGCTCTCCAGTTAGCCTAAAAGATGACCTGCAGTTTTTGGAATTACGGTATGTTCAAAGATATGTCACTGAAATAATGTAATGCCACAGACATTAGGCCATAATGACCTAAAAAAGTATGTGTTTAGTAGTTTGCAGCTGGAGTCAAGGAAGGAGCAAAAACCGCTTGAAGTGAGCCAGACCCACACATTCTGAAAACCATTATTACATTTAGAGCACTGGCTAGGAAAAATATTCATAGCTAACAGTTTGCCTTTGGTTTACATTAAATGTCACATGATTGGCGGCTTGCAATGGCACAAGAAGAGCTTTTACAGAGGATTTCTGATTTTTTATGTAGCTATCAACTGTGATCTGAAAGATCACAACTGTGGTCTCAATCAACAGTGGTCTGGAATTTTAGGGGATGGGGGTTTTGGCTGGGTTTTTTCTTTTTTTTAACAAAGAGAAAGGACTTATGAGAAATGGGATTTGATGCGAACCACCCAGAACAGGTAAAGGATCTTCTGAGTGTCTTGAAACACCTTCTGGTGATCAGAAGGTCCAAATAAGCAATCTGCCTAGATATGTGCTTAGTAGTTTACTGAATTAGGGACTAACTTATGGATAGCTTAAATTTCAAGAGTCTCATTACTGTTTTATTGTTAATGTTGCCTGTGCACCTATTAACATAGAGTCCTCATGGTACAAACAGCAACATGAAGAGACAAAGTCACTGTTCATACCAACATAATTTTTATACTGACTGCCTTAGCAGTGGGTGAAGGCATGGACTTCGAATGTCTTAATTGCCAGTCCTGTGCTCTAACAGCCATATAATTTTCCTGAGAGGGTACATACCTTTTTTGGTATCTAATTCACCAGTGCTTGGCATGACATATCCAGGATTTAACATCAGAGCTTCCTTCCAGAGTTATTTTTTTAGCTCAGTGTGTTAATCTTACTCTTCCTCAAAGAAGTTTTAATTGTGTACCTAACAGCTGAAAAACTCATATTTTGAACTGCAGCGCTCAATTTTTTAAATTACTGCTTAGTAAAAATAATCCCTATCCACAAGAAAAAAAAGGTTGTAGACCTAATCAGAATCTATTAGCCACTACCAAATTTGCACATAACTATGGTTTTGGTTGGATTTCTATATCATAAATGACAAAGGATGACAGTTTTTAATTTATCTTTATAAAGCATCACATAGAACAGTATTAGAGGGTACTTGATAAAATAAGCAATGATTTTATCACCATGGGACATGTAGTTAAATTATACAACAGTTCTTTAAAAGGAATTTTAAAAGCCCCTTCTAACATATCAGATAGGCAAAGTCTGTAGGTAGACTGTCGGCTACCTATGTATGCAGTGTTACAAGTACAGCAAGCAAAATACCAGAAATACTCAGTGTGAATATTCATTGAAATGTAGAAACAAAAGAAAACAGTATCAGTAGTGCCATCTCTTTCCCTATTTGTTTTTCGTAAACATCCAAATACAAATTTTGCTAACACACAAGCACATATTAGAAACTAATCTTATCAGTATGGACTGTTAGCCTGGACTATGCTGGATTTGTTACATATTGGATAAAATACTAGCTGATGTAAGTTGGATTGGTTACCAACTCTCTTGGCAAAGTCCTGACCTGGACTTTGAAGTCAGACAGGCTTTGTACTGATCTGATTTCACTGTTGCAGTGAGGTCTACCTCTTCCCTCCCAAGAAAATGTTAAAATGTGGAAAGGATTTGGCTTTTGTGGTTTGTTTTAGTTTGTTTTCAAGGTTTCTGTTGTGATCCATGTCATCTTTGATTCAGAGAGTAATGATTTTACCGTATTTTTTGGTAAAATGTTCCTATCAAGTTTTAATAAAAGCTTTAACGTCACAGTCCTACCAAACTTGCTTTAGGAAACATTCTCAAAGTACTGTGGTGCAGTAAATGGATGAATTGCCCGTTGATCCATCTGATGGCATCTTCCCGTACTTGCTTGTAAGTGAAACCAATAATCCAATGCTCTTGCCTTCCTTGGTGTGTGTTACTGATCACACCTAATGACAAATTTCAGGTGTTTCAAAGCACCTACCATTGCCCTGCTCCACAAGTGAGTACAAATTTTAGTTTGAACCTTTTCCTGAAGAGGAGTCTGCATTTTTACAGAACCTATCAATTTGTTCCAGTGACATTTGTTGAGCTAATGAGAGATCATCTATTCCTACAAATCTGGCCCTTTTTACTATATAAAATCAGACTCATTAGCAGTTATCTCAAAAATGAAGGAAGCATGGAGAATTAAGTAAAAAAGTGGTTCTTATGTGGATAAAAACTATCCACTTGAACCTTTTTTTTTTTTTTTTCTGGAATGTTGATGCTGCGATGCTTGGGTGTTCTTGAACAGAAAGTGTTTTGTTTCTTCCACAGTAGTCTGGTCTCAGTATGTTAAGCAATTCCATGGATAGTCTACTCCAGAACATCTTTGGTTAATAAGAAACTGAAAGATAAGCCTTGTGATAATTGATAAGTCATTAGCAGGACTCCAGTTCATCAGATAAGGCAATTAATGGTTTCACATTTCCTAAAAAGTGGCAGTGTTAGGCTGAGTCACTACAAGATGTAGGATGAGGAATTCTTTTGCGACAGTTTGAATGCAGTACAGATTTACATCCAAGTGTGTTTGTTTACTGCAATACATAATTTGGCTTGTCAATATTTTTTATTAGTTTTCAATCTTCAGCTGGAAGTTGAGTGCTTGTGTTATGAAGAATTGATATTTTATTCACTCAGGTTTTGTATACAGGAGTTGTCATCTATTCTCTCATTTCTCTCTTGCATATGCTAATCAGTGGGCTGTATCATTGGAAAAGTATTTCACTTAGGTGTTAGAAATGTTGATTATGATTTGAGCATCGTGGAGTCAAGCTATTCCATGACTAGATTACAAAGTAGGAAAAATTCTTTCAGAATTCATTCCAAATTTCTTAGGAATTTTTCTTAAATTTGAAATTGAAAATTTTGGGGCTGGTTGGAATCACAGTTGTCACTTCTTATATGGTATGGTATTAAAGCTCAAGAGATGGTAAAGACGGTAACATAGCATGATTTACACATTCAGAGCTCTTAACATTAGTACTGAGAACTTTACCCTGCTTCAAACACAGGCAGGTTGAAGTGTTGAATCTTTGAGGCAGTGTTTGTTAAAAGAACCAGGTCTTTTTTATTTCAGAGCATGTGTCCATCGAATTGAACAACTATGAAATGAGAGTTTTGATGGAGAGTTTGTGTCTTGCAATAGTATTTATAGGAAGGTTGCTTCCAATGAAGTGATGAAATAGGTCAGGAGTGATGTCTTAAATAATTTGGGTCAGTAGGTTTGTTGGTATTGACTTTGTGTAAGCCAAGATGCCATCACAGACATTAGCTTTTTATTATTATTAGCTTTTTATATTGAATAAAAAATTAGTTGTAAAATTTCCTACTGGTTCTTAGTCTAACTGATTTTTGGAAAAGACTGCACAACTGGTACACAAATTCCTTACTTACAGTGAAGCAAAGATAAGAGAGTTGATAACATCCTAGTTGAATTGAGATACGAATTCTGGTGGTATTGCTGTTGAAAAGCAGGCATATTTTTAACCTATTTCTCTCCATCCATCAGGGTAAGAGCTTGCTTGATCTAGCACACATGTCAGTAGCATTGCAATATGTGTCACTGAAGGTTTAATCTATACCTCAGTATCTTAATTTAAAACACTCATTTGGGAATTCTACAAGCCAGTGTAAAAACATTATTTTGTTCAAATATTGAGTAAATTTTGCCTGAAAGTATTATGGCTGCCTACCATACTATGAAGAGATCCTCTGGGTATAAAATAATGTACCATGCTTAATTGCTGTAGCCGCTTTAAATGTGTGTCTCTGAGAGTAAAAAATTCCATCTGTTATGTTGCGTATGAAGGTTGAGGTCTAAGCACATGAAACTTGTCATTTGCAACGGGAAAGTCGATACCAGCTGCGCAAGCTGCTTCTCTGCCAGTGTATAGAGAAAGTGTAGCCTATGTCCAGAGGGTAGATAAGGATCCCGCTCATATTAGCGTACAACTTAAGGAGTTAATTGCAGCACTTAAGTGAGCAGATAGCATCTCAAACTACAGTCTTGAAAGTGTCAGAGGAAGAATAACATTAATATGACTGTATGATTTAAAGAGATGGGAATACATCTTCTACTGATAAAAGCCAACAGCACTGGTGTTGCCAGAGTTCAACTTGCTGTGCAAAGCAATGTCAGAAGCTACTGGGAAGAGCTGTTTAAAGCCTATCATAGCTAGAGCCTACTAATGTATGTCTAGACATGTGTTAAAGTTCCTTGGTGACTCGGTATTGGAGGTACAGCTGTTGCATAAATAAGGACTTATTTTTATAAATACTGTACTCCCAAGAGGATCCTTTTAAATTACTTGGAACATCCTAGAGAAATAGACAATTGAAAGGTGGCAGAATCTGCCCTATACTTACTAACTTTGAAATGCAGTTCAAAAGGTAATATTCAATGCTGATACCACTTTGTCTGTAAAGCCTGTTGTGTGGAATGTAATGTAATACAGTTTCATTCATCTTAAATGATGCATATGAAGTCATTTGCACTATGTTGAGGGCACTAAGCGTCCTAGTGCAGTCGGTAGAAGAGAAGACAGAAAGGAGTGCAGGGAGTAGTGAGATGTTGTTACTAAATATGTCTCAAGATCTGTCAGGTCCAGACAGGTCACTGGGAAATCTGGAGACAATGTTTTTTAGCTGGTGATTAGGGCTACATCAACTGACAGACAGAAGTGTAAACACTGGTTCTTAACTCTTCATGGAGTTGAAATGCATTTACTGTACTCACAATTTAATTGAAGACAAAATAGTAAGAAAAAATAGAAGAGTACTATCCTATTTAAATTAATAATTTGTAGCAGCCGCTCTTGGGCAATGCCAGTTTAAGGTCCTTGTGACAAAGCTTGGTGTTATTATTGTCCTGTTACATCAGTATGTAGTGACTTGTAGTAAATGGCTGCTTCATCTTAACTTTCCCTGGAAATCAGGAAGGTGTTACCCGAGTCACAGCTCTTCCCCAAGGCTCCTCTAGGGCAACACAGCTGTGTATCACCTCTTACACAAGGCTGAGCCAAAAATGCTCAGTCTCACCCTATGGCAGAGGAGCTGTAACTTTGAACCTTTACAATTTTCATTAAGGTAACTCCTCCTGTTTTAATCAAGTGCCTTACAAAAATTTTGTTTAGCCTGTGAATATGTAAAAATTGAAAAAGCTCTCTGAAGTGCACACATCTCTAACTATCAATGGAATAATCTCCTTCACACTTTTTTCCCTTCACAAACAGACAATTTCCGAAATTTCATCTTTATTACTGAGTGCTTTAGGCAGTGATTGTTCCCAGTAACTTCTGCTGTTTTCTTTCCATCTCCAAGATCAATTGATACAGATGATTCATAGAAGCGCTGTTGTCACTGTTTAATCCACAGTATATACTTGCAGGGAGGTAGCAGAAAAGTGCACAAGCCAACTTCAAAAGACTGTCACTTGAAGAAAAAATCAGCAGTCTTTATAGCAATTAGTGACAATAGATGCAGGCACCTGTGGCGAGGAACTTTGACTTAAAGAAGCTGATCTAAAAAACCTTTAAGCGGTGTAGATTCCTAGTCTTAGATTTGAAGAACTGACAGAAATGACCTGTTCACCTCTGAACTGGTGACCTACAGGTGGGAAGAAGTATTGTTAGAGGCATGTAAGCAGAATGTAAGGCTGTGTTGTTTTGATGTTTAAGCTATCCATTTCATCTTGGTGCAAAGAATAACAAAGAGGTGATCTAGCTGATGAAAGCTAAAACTGCACTTGAGTTAACTCAGCTAGAAAGCTAACTTTTGCAAATATTTTTACAGTCGACATGGTGGAGATGTGTTAATTCATTTGTACATAAAACCAAAGTCAAGGATTTTAATACTGTTACTGTCCTTAACTATATACACATTCTCTAGTCTCTGAGCCTTTTTAACCTTGTTATGTAGTACAATTTTGTTTTAAAAATTACTGATGCAGAGCTCTTTGCCATTGACTTCAATGGCAGGAGTTTCAAGACCTAATACTGTTCAAGAACCTTGATTCTTGTGGTTCCTTTACCAGTGAGAAGCAAATACTTTGTGGATTATGTTATTAGGGCATAGAGCGAGGTGGTGCCAAGGAAACCACGTGGCAGGGAAGCACACTGCAAAACAGTTCATTTAGGAGCTGTGTTGCTCATTAGGGAGCTAATGACAGCCAAAAGCCAGTGAAGTCACAAGCCATCTTCTGATAGAAGCTGGGAGCAGTCAGCTGCTTCAGTATGGTATGTTCATGCTGGATGTGGCTATTATTAACATTCCAGGAGGTGTAAAAGAAGATGTAAAGCAGTACTGTGTTGTCCAAGGTGAAGGTAAGAACCATCACTGGTTTCTTGAAGTGTTTGAGATTGGCAGAAATCTCCTAAGTGGTCCCCATTGCAAGATTTTAAATTGGGTAAGAGGAAGAGGAAAAAGGAGATGTATGATTAAGGGGAACTTGCTTAGCGAAATGTCTTAGGATGGCATAAAAGTTATAGAACATTCAGGTAAATAATGTAAAGAGTCATTCTGTATATACTATTTAACATGCCGTGGTTGCTGTTAAAATGTTTGTTTTCTCCTAGAGAAATTGATGGGAATGCACTCTTAGGTTTTTAGTATTAATCCTTCAAAAAGGAGGAGCAGAGGTATCATTTTCCAATATCCTCCCCTTTCTCTACCTCCTGCTCCAAATAAAAGGTGCATTTCTATAAGGTATCTTTTCTGATATAAGTAGAGAAGCCATGTACACCTAACATCAAATGAGGGTGAGTCAAAGCAAAATCCTCTGTAATGTGTGCTTATATACCTGGGAGACAAACATGATGAATGCTGTGAATCAAGCCGTACACATTGCTTGATGCAGTACTGGTAGATGCTAATATAAGGCTGATCAGTTTCTGTGTAAGAACTTCATAAAACAGAGCAGCTATCTGAAGTAGATTTGAAATGTTTGAGTGGGTAATCATTGCTTCATCCATACTCTTACTTATACAACATTTCTCATGTTCCAAGCATGGCAGAATACTTATCTAATAATAAAGAAATAAAATCTTGTCTAGAATATACTTTCAGTATCCAGTATCTTTTAGAATTGTAAGCCCACAGCATCTTGCACAAAATATTCATGACCTTTCAGAATGGAAGCCTATATGGTTTTTTAGGTGACAACTCACTGGAAAGGATAAAAGGCCCACAAATGCATATGTGTATTTGTGAGTAAAAATTAATCTTATTTAAGCATTAGCTATCAGTTGCTGCTTAGAAATCAAGTCCCAAACTGAATTAAAATGGCAAAAGTGTACAGCACCTGTCTTCCCAAAGACTTACGAAGTTTTATAGGATACACAAAAAAGTCACATGAAACTGGAGTAGCTCATTTCAAAATCATTTTAATAATGACTGATCCATTTGAATTTAAGCAGATGAAGGATAAGCTGAAGCAGGGATAAACTGAAAAGGCCATGTGCTGAGTCCCTTCATTATCTACATGACTAGAAACTACTGCACTTTATCATCTGCTGTCTCTTTTTGCTATCTCCCTCTTTAATTTTCCTAAATGGCTGGTGCACTGCTGTTGAGATAAGGTATTTAATAAGGGAAAGGATTTAGATGTTCCTACAAGACCAGTCTAGGCTCCTTTTTTTTTAAATGTCATCTTGATTTGTGCTTTTTTCTTCTAAGTAATAGGCATAGGGATTATGAAATGAATCTGGAAGCTAAATTCCACTAACAAAATCCTTGTATCCACTGGTAACATAAATAACAATTGGTTCATAGTACAATAATCCCAGACAGTAACCACTATGAGAAGACACATAAACTGAACCTCATCTTAGGTGGGTTACTTTTTAAATAAAAATTTCAGAAGCCATAGGGCTACATATATTTCATTTGAAATAAGGTTGTCTAATTTATCTTATGACATTTTTTAAAAAAAGCAAAGGAAAACATTCTTTAATACAAAGAATTACCCATAATAGATACGTACTTGATACTTCAATGTCTTAAAACTCATCCTGTAGCCTTCCCATTGACATTCAATCAAGTATTGCAGTTCAGTTTCTATGCCAAGAGTGTATTTTAAGGAGGTAGTCCTAATAGCAAGCATATTCTGGCATCTTTACAAATGTTGAGTAGCATCTTCCTCCATATGTCTTCTGCACATGGCTAGAGAATACCCCTGCAGAGAGGTGGTCTGCAGCACACAAAAGGATGTGTTGACACTCACGTTTTAGTATGGATCAGAAGTGAATTTCTGAAGTGAATCTCCCGATCATCCCTGCTTACTGTTCATTGATTCAATTCACAGGCCAGTCTTGGAGCTCACAAATAAACATGGAAAATGTGCTTCAGAAGCACAATTAAAATACTATAGCCATTATTGGGTGTTAAGTCATGGGGACCAGATTAGAGCCAGTCTGAAGTAACGCCCTCAGACTGAGTGCAGTGCTGACGTTGAGTCCTCTGCATCAGGTTCTTCATCCTGCAGATCTGTTCCTATTGTACAGCAAAACTTGCAAATGTAGGTATAGCTTAAGGGTGACAGGAAATGCATGTCATGTTAGTCTTCAATGTCACAATTACATATTTGGTTGGTCTGCAAGATTTCTTGCCTCAGTGCATTGTGTTGACTTTTTCATGGCAAAGGAGACGGTAATTCATTATTTCATTATCCATTTCAGGACATTTTTAAAATTCACATAAGTTTGTTGCTGTAGAGTATGTTTTCCTATAACAACTTGCTTTACTGATGGTCAGGAGCATTCTGGCATTACCAGTCTGTGGGACGTGCCAAAGGACGTGGGCCAACTTAGAGCCATAGGAGAGCAGGGTAGGCTATGGCGAGCCAATTTCTATGTAGACTCTCACATCTGCACTGTGCAGTGCTAAGGCTATGCATGAGGGAGCCCAGAGCAAGCTTCCACTGAGCTTCCCAGTGCTGCACTGTGCAGGGGTAAGAGGCTGCGGTCTAGCTGCATTTGGAGGCTGCTGAGCCTGAGCATGACATTTTCTAGTTCCCACCTGAGCTAGAGCGTTTCTGCATGGTCTTTTTTATCTGACTTAACTCTCCCTCTGTTGTGACACACTGTGTACTTATAACCCTACAACTGAAAGACTGCATTGAAAGCTTGCTCAGATGACCAGAAGCACTGCGTGAACGGTCCCCCGTACATAGATTGAGAGTGTTTAACCAGTCATGTACACTTGGAACTCCAGAGGTTGAATCTTGTAATAGATATTTTAACCTTTTTGGTTTAAAGTATGAGCTAGAAGGTTCCCTAGGAGAATTACTTCTTGCATTCATGTGGCAGATGGTACTGGACAGGGAAGGATCTGATTCTTGAATAAAGTCTGGAAGGCTGAGAGGACTGGTGTTGGTAGAGAATTATTTTCCAAGGCACTAGAAGGAGCTCAGATCTTGTACAATGGCGTCACAGCATTTACTTGATTTTCCTGAATACTAGGCCAAGGGGTGGAGATTTTACCCCATAAAAGTGGTTTGGTTTTTTTTCTTACCTGACATCTTTGTCAAGAGCTGTCTCAGAAATTTAAATAAAGAGTTTAATCTACTGTTTTACCATAGAAGCAGCTCTTCTAGCATGTGAAAGAAGCATAAGCTTGCAGTAGCCTGTTCTGGAAATTCTCTGGTACCTTTCTGTAGCTAGAGGGAGGAAACTAATGGATACAGCTGCTGATTCTATAATATTATAATGGAAACTTTATTTTTATTTAAACTCTGCTTTTGTGGGCCTCCTGCTTCTGGATAGTACTTGGTAGGAAAATTATCCAAGTTGTTGAAGAAGTGTAGACAGGGAGCTAATTTTAGGGACTTGACCTCAGTTTCTACCTGGAGGGAAGAAAAGAAGAAAAAAAAAAAAGTCCAAAACTGGAAACTTACAGGTTGACTGTTACAAGCAGGACTACCAATGATGCTTTTATGCAATTTCAGGAGAGTCGTGTTTCAAAGCAAAATGTTTTTCTCACTACAGTGTATCAAGGACTTTTGTTACAATGTCCTGAGTCAAGGTCTGTTGCATCGCGCATGATCAATCCCGAAGACAGCCATGCAGAATGCAACTTCTGTTCCAGAGCGAGCAGTTTCTGTCTTCCATTTTAAATGATAGTATTATTGCCTTTTCTATAAAATACTCTGCCTTTTTTATTCTGTAGGCTAAATCTCATCAATTCGAAGATAGTCATTGTGAACGTGTTTTCTGCGTTTACTATATGGAGACTCCAATTTGTTCGCACTGCAGCAGCTGATGCACAATGCAATCCATTTTCAGGAATTGTATGTGCCCTTCCAAACAAGTAAATGGTTGAAGAGTGTATTAGCTAACCAAGTGAACTTTTTTTTCCCCTAGACAGAAAAGTGGTTCTAAAGTTAACAAGTGCCTAACATTACGCATACAGCAAAGGGTTCATGAACGTTGATTTTTTTACTACTGTGTAACTGCTTCAAGAACACATATTGGAGAGCTAAAGTTCAGGGTAGGTCTGTGTCCCTCTTCTGAAGTCTTTGCTATGATCTTTTTGTGTTAAGTGACAAACTTCAGCATGTAGTTTTGTGTTTTATGAAGAGGACTGCCGATACCCTACTTGGTTAAATGAAAGAAAAATGCAAAAATAAAAACCAAGCCCAGATTTAAAGATCTCTTCTGTCTGGGATGAAACTCCTTTCCTTCCTCTTCATGGCTGCATTGGTGTTGCAAGTCAGCTAGTTTAGCTTCTGTTGTGTATGAGAGGTTGTCAGCTTTTGCACATCTAACTCTTACATTAGCAAGCTAAATGTAAACTTAATGCTGAAAACAACTGATCTGTTAAGTGATATGTTGAGGATGGTTTAAATCTGGTCAGAAAAACTTTAGTAAAGGATCTACTTCTTTAAGGATGTGAGCCATTCCTACAAAAGAACTCAGAGCCAGCAAACTTGTACGAAATGCTGCACAAGCTTATTTTCAAGGAGCAGGGCTGTGGGACCTAACTGTTACTATTTCTAGGTATTGTAGTAGGTATCTTCACAAAATCAGAGTGCCATTAGTATTATCTACATCTACTGCATCAGCTTTTGTAACCTACCTCCTGGGAAGGAAGAGGCTTGCAGCCTGCGTAATGTCACAAGCAAAGCTGAGAAGCGAGACACAGGCACAGAGAGGCAAAGGGGTCCCACGGCAGATCAAGGACAGAGCTGGGAATGCAATCCAGGTCCTTTCCTGTACGTTGGAGCATGCTGCCCCTTGCACTTCCATGCTGATTTCAGCTCAGTACAATGCAAAAGGATTTAATGTTACCTCTGCACATGAGGAATCTTGGATTTATGGTGTAGTTCAGGCAATAATTAAAGAACATGTGAATCTTGGAGCGAAGGCCTCTAGCTAAGGTTGATTGTGATGATAAGGTAAAATGCTAGGAAGCAGAATTTTCATGAAAAGTTTGTAATAATCAGAACTTGGTGTTTTGAATATTAGATATTTATAGGCAGCTCAGCTAATTATTGTTTCTACAATAATAGCAGATGTAAACAAAGGGGGTTTTTTTAAAGCTGTAGTCTACTATTCACAAAAAAGTTCTATTGAAAGGTATGCGGGAGAGGTGCATCAAGTTATGGACTGAAATTGCTATTTACTGTTTTCATTTGAGAGAAGTTATCACAGGCAATCAGCCATCTCCTTAGCTTTAAGATGAGGGTGTTTTGAGGCAAGTATCAAAAGACAACTCTGGAGACAAGCACTGACATAGATCTCATTTATACTTGCCTTGGAGCTGGAAGATGCGTATGCTCTAAGGAAAGTAAGCAAATTGAAAGCAGAAGAAAAGAGTGGAAGGTAAAACATGAGGTTGTTAGGGAAAATTAGAGATGTGGAAGATCACCTAGCCAAATCTTGTGGTTCTAGTATAATACCGCAAATACAATGCTCTGAGCATTTTGAAGCTTCTTTCATTATAATTCTACACCATGTGCTGAATTTTCGCTTCTGTGGTTGAGATCCCTTGGAGTCATCACACCTTGATCTATTTTACTGTTTTACCTTCAATATATTATGTAGGGGTTTGGGGGGGTTTTTGGCTTTTATCTTCCTGTGATGGTAGAGATAACATTGGCAGAATACATAAAAGTTTAAACGAGGTGTGCTCTCAATCTTCATGGAAATACCAATTATTTTCTGCTTTTGCTGCAAAGTAGTGGTGGAATCATTCAAAAACCACCATACAGGGATGAAGGTCTTTAAAACAGCTTTGCCTTCTGTTGAATTAATAAACAAAGAAAAAGTAAGTATGCTTTCAATTTTTCTCATTGCTGCTCATTCTAGGACAATGTTGTATTGCATATGAATAAGGAGAATAAATTTTCAGTGAAAGGATAGAAAAGTGTCTGTAACATGAGAAGATTATAGGTCTCAAATTTGTTTTGAAACTTTGTATCTTTGCTTAAGAAGGAAAACAGTATTGCATCAGGATTCTAGCAGGAGATTTCTGGTAGATTATCTGAAGATGTAAGCTGTTGAAATTGATGAAGTTGGACAATTTATACTAGCAGTGCCTCAGCTTTTCTTTTGAAGTTTTAAGTATTCCCCTCTAGTCATCAAGAAAAGCAAAGCTTTGGAATGCTGCTGAGTTATGTTCTTGCGTGGTATCTTTGGAAAGTGTATCTCAAAAGAAAGAAGCTGATAATTGTAATGGAATAGAATAAGAGCTTTCAAAATTAATACTTTAGTTTGCTTGTGTTAGTGAACTCGAACACAGAGGAGTCTGCCACCATGACCTTTTCTAGCCTTAGTAATTAGTATAAAGTCTAAGTAGGAAATAAAAAGGGGACATGAGCAACAAAAGTTGAAAATCACACAAAAAAGGGGTAGTTAATACCAGTATGAATAAAACTGGTGGGGGGGCCTGGCCTATGGTTATTTGTTTAAATCTTCTGCTACTGAGAGTCTTCTCATAAAAGTACGCAAAGTCCTAAAACCTGGTAACTTATCCTAAAAGTAGTACAGAATAACAGTTCCTTTTTCCTGTCAAGTAATTCACTACTCTAATACAGCAGAGAGAGGATTAAGGTGTTGTCCTAATGATCTGAGTAAATCCGAGATGTGTTCACTTTTGTTTCTTTAAGTTACAGGCTATATCATATCCTGCACTTTTTTATATCTGATTGGTGACTATTCTTGAAAAACATGTTACTAATCTTTGACTAAACTACTTTCCTGTAAAGTTGGAATAAATTCATCTAAGGGGGCTTCTGAACACAAATTAAGGTTTGTAAACCACTGGTTCTTAATATTATCAATCTTTTCAGAAAGCTGCTCCCAGGAAGATTCAGCTGCAAAACGCTGCTCGTTCAGAGAGCTTTATTTGGTCTTACATTTTGCTTGGCATTTGTTAGCATGTGAGTTTTCAGAGTCCAGCACTAAATCAGACAAAGGTAATTGTTCTTCAACTGTTGCTATTATCTTACCTAAGATTTCCCATTATAAAATGCTCTTAAATCAGTGTCTGTTGAAGAATCAGATTAGTGCCTGATTAGATCTGTCAAGTTTAATCTTCCAATGTGTTTTGTGCCAGTTTTGGATTTGAGAATGTATACTTAGAGTATTAGAAATTAATATATGATACAATTGAAAGCTCTGTTGGGTAATTACATTTTTCATTTTGAGTTCGTTACCCTAACAAGAACAGTAGGGCACGAATGAAAGGTTCTAATATCAGAAGATTTACTACATGATGTCATGCGCTGCATCCCTCCCAGAAGAATTCATGTTAATTGTCACACAGTCTTGCCAAAATCATGAGCAGCGTGCAGTAATGAAATCCTAATAGCAGACAGCTGGTCTTAAAGGCGCATACCCAATGGCTTTAAAATTTTCAAAGAAGAATATGTTTCTCCTGCAAGGGCTACCTCTGAACTCACGCCTGACCCATGCAAGTGAGAGAAAGGGTGCACTGGCAGCTCTGCAGAGCTGTGCAGTCTCTGCACATTCTGCGTGTGGCAGAAAAGGGGCAGTGTATGCATCTCGCTCCCAGTTTCTCTCAACTGCTTGGCTGAGCCAGAGCCAAACGTCTGCCTCACAGTTCAACTTCACATAGTCACAGATTTCTAATTACCCTTACCTTCAGCACCCTCACAGATCTTCTATTTTCCCAGCCCTGGGAAGACCATTTTCTGATACATGTTTATTTATTTACAAACGGGTCATTTCTACGTGTCTTTGACCTCTCCAGTTAGCTTCAAAACCTGTGCTGTATGTGAAGTAGTCAATTTTCTACCTCATAGCAAACATATTTATTCCCTGTGTTTCTTAGGGTGGGGAACATACCCCAGCAAGTGTCGCCTTTCTTGAGATTGACTTGTGGATCATGTGAAATTTATGAGTTCAGCTTCACAGTCAATAGTCCTGGACAGAGAGAAGGGAAGCTGTGACTGTTATTTTGGGATTAATTCTCAAAAAAAACCCCAACACAACCCCCACCCCCAAAAAAAAAAAAAAAAAAAAAAAAAAAAAGACAGCTTCTGGGGTATCTCGATCATGCTGAAGGAGTTTAACATTGACTCTCATTTCCCTTGAAACTGCTGTGGAGATCTTTTATGTTGGAGGGACAGGTGAATAGGTGTACAGTGTGAATTAATGCCCCTGAGGTACTGTGCATCATGTGTGTAATTTTGCATTGGGTATCATACAAGGACATACAGGTGTGTCTTGAGATGAACCACTTGTGGAGGTGGTGGCAATCCAACATAGACCTTGTTCTTGAGCAGGGAAAACCCCAGCTATTTACTGCCCCAGAAACAGAACACAGCACCCCTGGAGAAAAAGTCTCTTTTGTTATAGTAGGCCAAATGAGTCTTCTGTCTAAACACTAATAAATAAAGGGCATAAAAGCTTAGTATGATGGTGAAGATCCAAGTGAGGGCTGCAGATTGCATGCTTTACCATGGGCAGAATTATGCTGCTGAAATCAGTGGATGGGTGATTCTAGGTAGAAGACGCTCCCTGGGAATTAATGGATTTCTTTAGGTCCATTAAAATATTTGGAGAGATAGATATATATGTGGGAATACCTCAGAATCTTTTTCTTAAATCTCTAAAAAGTAGGTGAGTATACTGCACTGTTTACTTTGGGCAAATAGATCCTTTCCTATACCACACATCCTGAGGAAACTTCAGTTTATCTAAATTTTATATGTTTGTATCTAGAACCTATTGGGTGTCTTTTATTTTGACACACCCTAAACCTGCACTAGAAGTTGGAAGGTATGTCAGCTTGGAGTGATATGATGCTAGGAGATTGCTTCTAGCCCATGATGTGCTCAGGTTCTTATGGTCTTCAGCAAGAATAGCCATCACAGTTTCATACATTATGTTTGTCAAGACAGTGAATGCTCAAGGTAGTACAACATTAAATCAGCTCAGTCAGAATATTTTGCTACTTCTTTCTCTCTATAGTAAATAATAGTGTAAACCTGCCATGTTGCCCGTGTGTCTTAGCTATGCGTACTGTCATATTTCACATTTTTCCTTTGTCATCTTGATAAATGCGCAAGTAAAACAACAGCCCAGAAGGCCAACCGTACTCTGGGATGCATCAGGACAAGTGTGGCCAGCAGGTCAAGGGAGGTGATTCTGCCCCTCTGCTCTGCTCTGGTGGGACCTCACCTAGAGTACTGCGTCCGGCTCTGGAGCCCTCAGCACAAGAAGGACATGGAACTGTTGGAGCGGGTCCAGAGGAGGGCTACAAAAATGATCCGAGGGCTGGAGCACCTCTCCTATGAGGACAGGCTGAGGGAGTTGGGTTGTTCAGCCTGGAGAAGAGAAGGCTGCGGGGAGACCTGATTGCGGCCTTTCAGTACCTAAAGGGGGCCTATAGGAAAGATGGGGAAAATCTTTTTAGTAGGGCCAGCTGTGACAGGACAAGGGGTAATGGCTTTAAACTAAAACAGGGCAGGTTTAGACTGGATATAAGGAAGAAATTCTTTACAGTGAGGGTGGTGAAACCCTGGAACAGGTTGCCCAGAGAGGTGGTGGAGGCCCCATCCCTGGGAACATTCAAGACCAGGTTGGACGGGGCTCTGAGCAACCTGATCTAGTTAGCGGTGTCCCTGCTCACTGCAGGGGGCTTGGACTAGATGACCTCTAGGCGTCCCTTCCAACCCAAAACATTCTATGATTCTATGATAACATTTAAAGCAGGGAATGCAACAATTGTTTTTAAAGAGATATCCCAAAATAAAAATAATAAAGCAGCTACTCCATTGTCAGAGGCTTAGCTGTATAAACAGAAGTTAATATTAGATCATCTCTAAATTCTGTGGGGGAGAGTGGAGAGATCATCCTGATTATTTTTTCTTCTACACAGCACCAATGTAATAATTAAGAGCAGTAGCCTGAAAGAATGGAGACATGTACATGAATAAAGGGATTAATCTTCAGAGAAGTAAGTGATAAAAGGCAGAATAGAAATAAAGAATGAAGTCTATTCAGCAATGGAGCTTGGCTCCCAGGAAGTCGATGGGGGAGTAGAAAGGTGGCTGCCTAATAGAATTAAACTCCTCTTTACATTCTTTTTTATAAATATAAAAATGCATATAAAAGTAGATGTGGAAAGTATGGAACTTATATTTCCTGTGACAGCTCAAAACAAATGTGGAAGTTCGACATGGGGGGCGGGATCAGCTCCTTGTGCTCCTAACAAGTTTTCATTGTGTATTGCCAATGCTGCTTTCCAGCTGTGTTGTGCTTTAGTGTGTTCCTGCCCACTGCCTAGGCACAGGTTTCCATTCAGTTATAGTATTTGTACCGAAAATGTTCAGAACATTCTTTGAGGTAAAAGGTCTGTGTCTACTTGCTGAGGCACTAGGTGCCTGCTGTCTGGCAGACTAGCAATAATACACATGGGTCTGGTTTGGGTTTTTTTTCCTTGCCAGCAGAGAAGGACCACTGCATCCAGTTCATGGTAATTGCTAAAATAGGAGATTGCCTGAATTCCCTAAATTTTATTTTTGTAATGAGCTCAGTAGTTCTTTTGCCTCTATTTAACATGAAGGATACCTTCTGCTTCCGTAGCTGCCCTTTAGTTATCTTTGTATCAGAATAATTAGTGGTATTTTGGTAAATGGGAGGTGGGGTGTATATACTTTCCAAATGTACTACAATTGTCTTTATCTGATTTCTGTGGGTTTACTTACAAACCAGAGCCGAGTTCTGGGAAAATTGAGAGAATTGCTTGGAGATGAGAACATCAGTGAAAAGTCATAGCTTTTCATCAGACCTTACAGGGCAACATCCACTAGGTCTCTCTGCCTTGAACCATGAGATGATGGCATACGTAGGAACCCAGTTCTGTGTGGTGGTGTTCTAACAGCACCCTGTCTGTACTACTAATGAAATTTCAAGTCCACCTCACTTTTAAGGCCTTCAAAAGAAATTAATGTGGGCAAGCTCAAAACCTCTGTTTTTCTGTACACTTCCCACCTGGGTGACCATGTTTTCAGTCATAGCCTGTACCTATGCAGAGTGGTTCCATGACTTTTCCTGTGATCACATAGAGAGGTTGTTCTTGCTGAAATGTCTTGTGTTAGGGAACAGCCTTGCCACATGACTTCATGTATTAGTCTCAATCTCCTCTTCAGTGTGGGCTGCAGTACATCAGTTTGCCTTAATAAGCCAAATATCGCCATCTAGAATTGAAGTGTTTCTAATCTCCCCACTGTTAAGCGCTGGTATAATGAGAGGGAACAGAAATGACCTCTAGAGTTCTGTGTAGCCTGATGAGCTTTCACAAGGCTTTCAAATGCCATGAGTTCCACACACATGACTATAAATAATTGCCTAGGTTGGCCTGACCTCGGGTTGTCTGAGAAGATGATCTGATAATGGCACAAGTGACTCTGATTCTGTTCTGGAGCTGAGATCCCATTTAGGATTATACTTATTTGAACTCTCTGTAATTTAAGAAGAAAGATTTCTGCATGCGCCAGTACTGGAAACACATTCTGAACACAAAGGTCACTGATGTGGCAGTTGAAATCATCATGAAGTAAGTCACTTGGGACATGAGTTTAAGCAAAACTGAAAACTTACCTCCTGTTTGACAGTGCAGTTTTCTTTCCCTGGTCTCTCAGCCCTGGGCAGAGTTGCCAAGTTTCATATTAACTCCTAGTTCTGCAGACCATGTATCAGGCAGATACCTCTTTGCAGGACGTTGAACGTGAAGCTTTGCACATTTTGGAGTACACATCAGTCTGAGAGCAGCCTGCAGAAGAGCAAGTTGGGTACCACTTCTTTGCCTGGAGGCATCCTTGCCTACTTTCCATTTCAATGGTGAGTGGTGAGCATTAGTTTCCAAGAATTACTATCCCATTTCATGAAATGTGGCCCAAGGAAGAAAAAATTATTAACAAAAGCAGCCTTTATTACAAGTTTGCTTAGTCACTCCTTTCATTTTTTCCTGACAAATTATAAAGAACAAAGCTAACCAACTTGATGATCTTAACTGTCTTTTCCAACCTAAATGAGTCAATGACTTTCTTTCTTAAACTACTGTTTTGCAGAAGGCATAGTACTAGGAGTAGTTCCATTACTTGCTGTCAATCCACTCCAAAGCACTCAGAACTCACGGCATTTCATCAGACATGATCTTGATATATAATAAAGCAAAACAAAGGAATTCTGGGTTTGGCCTGTTACAATGCCCCTAGTCCCAACCAGAAAGATGTGAAACTTGTTTTTTTAACAAAGTTGTCAAAATTTCCTAGTCAAGGGAGATGGAAAATAGTGTTAAAATACTAGATTTGGTAGCAGTTTCTCAAGTCAGCTGGGCCTGTGACTTGTGCTATTGCTGCAGGTTTCTCAGGTTTTACAGCAAATAAGAATTTTTAGATGGCTGTAGAATGCAACAGCTTAGATAATGCGCTGAATTTACTACTGGGAGGGGCACAAACCACTTCAAAATGGCACACAGCCTGGCAAACAAATGGGAGCTCATGCTGCCAGTGAAGTTATTTGCTGTCGCTGGTGGTTGTATGTGTGGCAGAAAAAGTTTGGGTACTCCCTGCTTGGAATAAAGAACTCCCTGGAGGGAGATGGTCTATACAGATTAACTGTGGCTTTATTAGGCCAGGCTGTTACTAAATTGTTTTGTTCCTGGTACCACCTAAAAATCTTTAAACCTCATACAAGACTAGAAGAAAGCTCCATAGAGATCTACATATTATTTACATATTCCATTTCTTCCCAAATGGTTATAAAAATAATTTAATATTACTATTTTGAGGAATCTCCTAAGAAGCTCATGAAAACTTTAATTCTTCAGCACCAATGCCTTTTCTGAAAGGCAGAGCTCTGCTTATCCTTTCTTTCCCTAGCCAAGAGCAATCCATTCAGGGACATAACCATGTATTTGGGGAAGCCTTGGGGCTGATTTCACATTGGCTGTAGTAATAGTATGAATCATAAATAAATCAGTTTGCACTATCATAAATAGAACCACTCGGGGGGGTGCAGATTTAATTACGAAGACTATGTGGGGACAGCAGAGATTTACAGGTGTGAGAAGAGCGGCAGAAGGGAAAAAGGCATTCCACAGTCCAAATTTCAGCTCTTCGTACACTATGTTGCTAGCAATAATTTGTAACCTATTAGCTGAGATTTTCAAAATACCTGTAGGATTTAGTCACGTCTTCCATTGAAGTGTAATGGGTGATAAGTTTAAATACCATGTATTTAGAAAAAAAAAAAGTTTGAAAACATTTTCAGTCATTACTGAAGCATACTATAGTACATTTGTGTGAGGATAAAGAAAAGACAGGTGAGATCTACTGTATGGGTAGGCAAGCTTCCAAGAGCATTAATATTTTATTTTAAGAGATGAATAAAAGCCTCAAAATTGCTCTAGACTTGGTAGGTAAGGATTGTTATGCTTCATCTTGCCTCTTGGCCAGAAAGCTCAGTAAGTGGGAGCTTGCCAGATACGGCAGTCTTCCCCACTACCTGAATTTAATTTAAACCATTCTGTGCAGCCCTGATTTTAATCCTTTCATTTTGGTTTTGAGTTACCGCATATATGGCACAATGGAAATATTTTTTTCAAACTTAAATTAGAAACATATTTGAGGAGACAAAAAAAGTGCCTGTCTTCAGCGCAGAGTGAAACATCTTTAACTGTTAGATGAAGAATAACCATTGGAACATTTTACTTGAAAAGTTTGATTATCAGTAGAGAGATGTGGATTTTCTGCGATGTGCTTTTTGTTTCCTCTTCCTCCTTCCAGTTTGTACACGTTGCACAAATTGTTTCTTTAGGATGGCCAAACTTTGTGATAGTTCACAACAAATGTGTTTTTAAAATAACTAGAGACAAGAGTGTGATGTGTCAAAGTTAAAAAAAAAAAAAACAAAACCAAAAAAAAACCCAAAAAACAAACAAACAAACAAACAAAAAAAACCAAACCAGTGTGTTCATATTACTTTATTTTTACACTCTGCATCTAAAATAATGGTGGGTTATCTTTTTTTTTTAATTCTACTTAGATATTTTTGTTTGCCATAAATGATGGCAACGTTTTTGTCACCTCCAAGAGTACATGTTTCCAGGATGTGCCATCAACTTTTGGTCTAAATACAGCGCAGACCAGGAAGTATAAATGCTGCAAACATCTGAACCCAAATAAAAGTTTTGGAAAGAGCATGAGTTGCACCTTGATCTTGAATTTTGCTGCCCAGGCTGGCCTTGTTTCTTCCACAAGGAAAAGTAATAGGCTTAGTTGAGTCAAGAAAGATTTTTTTTTTATTTTTTTTTTTTTTTTTAATTATTATTGGTAATGTTCTCATGGTGTTTTTGTAAGCTAGAAAGGCTAGAAAATTCGGATCTTTATGGAAGTACTACAGCATGTGTGTGAGAAGCATAGCAGAAACCTGTATTTAAGCAGTTACTAGCAATTCATTATCAAATGGAAGGATATATTGGGTGGGATTTCACAGAGATCCTAGGTACGGCTCATCCATCAAAAACGTGGTTGAAAGATTAGAGAGTATGGATTTAAACTGCAGATGACAGGATTCTAGTCAAGAAGGATGAGTGTGAGGTTACCTCTGGACAATCAATTGCATAAACCAGCAATGGCCAGTGACTGATCTAGTATCAGGTACTGCCACTCCTTCATCCTTGTGTTGCATTGAATGTGCCTTGATACTGTCATGCTGTTAAGAAGAAAGGCCCATTGCTACATGGGAATATTGGAGTGTTATTGATGAGACCTGTGAAATAACCACTTTATTTAAGTAGTGTTGGAAAGCGTCAAGCATGGTGTGTCCTACCTTGGACTCTATGTTTCAGAATGGATGAGTACCAATGGGGACAATTCAGTGTTGAGCACTAAGGATGTTTTGAGGTCTGGAAATGTCGCTCAGTGCCTAAATCACTGTGATGATGCTCATTGACTTGTTACAAATAATTCCTAGAATTTGATAAAAGCAAATAAGAGACTTTTGTTGTTGTTGTTTAAATGGGCTTTGTCTAGCATTTTAAATATGTGGATTTGTCAGTAAATCAGGTACATGTATTAATATAAATTGTGCACTTTTTTATGCTTGCATGTGGGCAGCGGAACATGAAAATAGAAAGCGAGAGTTGCTATGCAGTTGCAGTTACAGGAGTGTGAATACTTAGTTCTTTGAAAGATCATTTAGGGCCTACGTCAGAAAAAATGTGCCTATGCATCATGGCTGTACGGTCACAGCATGATACTGCATTGTGACTTGGACTACTGGAACCTATTGTACAGTACCAGCTAGCTGGTTGTCTAGATGCCAAACTCTTTGTCAATGGGATTGTCTTACAAGGCTGCTGTTAGAAATGCACTTGTTTCCAAAAAAAATATGAACAACATTTGATTTAATTTTAGAAAGATCACTTTGAGAAGTGTGTCTTTTGACAAATTATGATTATAAATTCTACCAATGAAATATGTGTCACTTATTGGCTGAGTCAAATAGTCACTTATTAGGTGCTGGTTTGGTTTTTTAATTATGTGAATGAGGCCACTGGAAAAATGGCTTATTTCTATTGTGCATGGGAAATGGTGGAGTGACCAGATTTAAATGTAGCTTCCCTGCATGCTGGTATGCGGAGAAGGTCATTAAGTCACCCCTGGGTGTTGGCCAGGATCACATCTGACGTGATCATGTTTAAAGGCAAAGCAGAATGAAAGAGAGGAAGGGACCGACGGGGTATCACTGGTGAAGAAAGCTTATCTACAACATGCTGGCTACCCAGGCAAAGTGTAAAAAGGCCAATTAGCTCTGCTTGTCCTTCCCTTCCTGTTGTTCCCGGCCCAGGCGTGAGCCACGCACAACTTCTTAAGGCTTCGAGCAATGACTTGCTTTTTCTAAGGACTGGCAGGAAATCATTTAATAAGCTAGGGGGAGGGAGAAGTTTCCTGTTCTAGTTACTCCTTATATAATTCCTAAGCTAAAAAGAGAAGACAGTTCAGCAGGCCGGACCACCAGCCCCAGTGTCCTTACGTGTGTTCCTCTGACAGTGAAGGTCTAACCAAGCTGATCGTGTCCCCATGGATTTGGCCTTCATCTCAGTAGGACCCCTAAAAGCTCTAAATGCATTTTAATGAATAAGCTGAGTGTTTTCTTTAAGTTGCATGTTAATATAATGAAGTGCTTTCAAGGCCAGGACTGTGGGATTAGCTCTATGCAGATGGGCTGGACTGTGACCTTGGGACCCTTGCTGGAACCTCACAAACATTTAATGATGAATCGGTTTAAGTTCCAAGTGAAGCCTATTTTGCAATACATGTAAAAATCATACCCAGGATTGATTATAGCTTTGTCTTGTCTTAGACCATGTAGTATTAATACTTAACTTTACTACTTTGGTCTGTGAGTAAATGGGCTTTATTGCTTTTAATCCTGAAGACACCAAGACGAATGCAAAGAAATTCACTCTGTGTGTGGGTGCCAGTGACTGAACAGTGCATGCCCGAGTTAAGTTAAGGCAGTTTAACTGCATAACCTGTTTCTGCTCATTGCACAGCAGCTGGGCAGCCACTCTTTGCTTACCAGCTCTGCGCTTCACTTCAGCACTGGAACACTGTACCAAAGTTTCTGCATCCAGACACACTGGGGTAGTGGGAGTAAATGCAGATAGTCTAGATTTTGCTCTGAAGATCTAACACTATCAAATGGCTAAAATGCGTAAGGTAGTTACATAAATCTAACTAATGCTTTTGATGGGTTTATCTCCTGAATTTTTCTTGTCTTATTCTCAATACCAGTAAACTCAAAATATATTTGTGCATTCAGTAAAGAAGATGTAGACTTGTTTAAAGTTGTGTAAAAATATTATTCTCATTTGAGTGCATGAATGGTAAACCTAAATTTTGTCAAAAGCCCATGGCAAATTTAGAGATTTAATACTTTAACAATCCTACTTAAGGGTTGCACAGAAGGTGTAGCGTATTTAAAGAAAACATAAAATTGAAAACTACAACAGTTCTTTAACATGTCTGATAAATTCTGTCAGCTTCAGTAACAAATACTTTCTAGATAGTATTCCATATTAAAAGTGGTACTGACTAAATCTGTGCTATTAATGGAAAAAAAATATGAACTCTGCTGTGCCTCCAAGTATATAAATACTATTATTCAATACCTGAATAAAAATTATTTACTAAAGACATAGCATTCGTTTTCTGAAAGAAGTGTGTGTTTTTCTTGAGCAGACATCCTCAGCGCAGCTGAGAAGCCTCTCAGAAAGCACACTGCTTCGGAAGGGTCCTGAGGAAGGATATGACAAGGTTGTGCAAGATGTGACATCTGGTAGATGGCCTGCTTCCAGTGACCCAGGGACCCTGTCAGGTACAGTGTCAAGTTCAGTTTTATCGAGGTCTGTAGCAAATTTCAGGTGACTTGATTAAAATCATGAACGTGCAGCTTTGTCCCTACTGGGAGTTAACTTTCCTGTGCTGCAGTGGGCAGCACAGAAAACTTAAGTTCTAGTGCAGTTTTGCTAATTGTCACTTGACAATGCTGAAGGATTACAAATTTGTTTTCTTCAAAATCTGAAAGAAAAATGTAGTAAGCCAGAGATATAGCATATATCCTTAGATTATGCTCTCTTTCAGCTTTCCAGGGTAGGTGTCATCAACACAGTCTCATCTCTTCTCGCTGTAAATATAAAATGAGTGTGTTTATTGTTGTAGTCTTATATACCTGCATTTCTGTTTTGTGAAGTTAGCCACAAGTTTTTGAAAGTGTCCCCAAAATCATGAGATTCACCTAAAATGTATCTCAATGCAACATATTGTACTGCATTTATTTTTTTATTATTTTCTATGTCTTAACTTTTATCTGCAGTCACAAGAGCTAAAACCCCTCACCTTTTAAGTGAAATAGTTGATGGTTTGCAATGTAGAAGTTGCAGTCTTCTGTGGCTGCAAGAGTTTTTCTCAAAAGTACTAGAAATTGCAAAAACAAAGAAAAATTGAGTTTAGTAGAGTTCAAAATGGTATTCTTTAGTAAGACTGGAACTATTAGGCAATCCTTGCAATGTTGTTAAGCTGGCAGTAGGAGTGTTCAGTTTGAAAAGAGGGTATAGGGTACAGATGTGTGCGACAGAGGACAGGAATGCTACTTGGTCATCAGTATATTAAAAGCCAATTCCAGTTTCACTGTTCTGACTGTGTCCTCAAGAGAACTGCAGGGGAGAGACAAGTGAGAGAATATCTTTTTAAAAGCAAATATCCACAACCTGACATTGAGAATACAGCTGATTACAAATGCTAGATGCTTTTGTTTGGTATTATGTTTTGCTAATGATTGTTTTAAAAGTGAGTTAAAGGAAAACGTTATTCTTTTGTTGCTTCTGGTATTTTTGTCACTGTTCCTAAGTTCCGCTTAGCTTCAGTGGCTTCTCCCTGTAACCCTCATAGATACGCCTATAGTCACCTCTCATCTCAATCTGAGAGGCTGAAATCAAACTGAAATTAAAATCTGAAAGTTGAGGGGAAAAATAGCTGAAAAATCAATGTTTCACAATTAAAAGTAAATCTTACCAAGCCCGTTTCTGCTACTTTGGTTTTATATACTGCCATGAATATTCTGTTCAGACGTTACAGATTGTGCGTCCTTTGTGATTTGTCCCAAGTGATTCCAGTAAATTTTCTCCCCCCGTTTTTTGTTGTGGCTGAGCTACTCAAGCAGGGGAAGGCTTGCTTACTTGCTTTTATTTTGTTTTCTTCCTGAGATGCTCTGCCTAGAATTTCAAAGCAAAGGAAAATTTCTGTATCTGTGTAAAAGGGAGAAACTTCTAACAGCAAGGGTTTGAGTGAATATTTCAAATAGCTGTGATAATTCCAGCAAAGACATAACTATTAATAATCATGAGGATGTATCAATCTGCCAATAATTTGACTGGGATGCAAATATGCATGCGTATGCATTGATTGATATGTCTGACCTGGGCTTTTGTATCCAGAAATAAGTTGTTGATTGTCTCCCATGACACTGTCAAAATACCTCCACCACAAATATGTATAACCTGTGTTTTTTCACCACACTTTCCTTATTTTTTCCTGAACTAAATTCTTGTAAGTTGTTCTGCTCTCAGTATAAACCTACTTGGTCTGTCTTCCCTCTTAGCCTCCAAGGATTTAGTCTGTGAGGGGGAAGTGTTTAAAAATAATTCCAGTTATGGTAGAACAGCCTGTATCCTTTCTATAGAGTAACTGACATCAGACTTCTGAGTTCACAAAATGGTCAACAAAAGATCAGTAAAAACATCTAAGGATTCTGAAGGACAAACATATTTTTTTCCTTTTTCCTTTAAAGGGAAAATGTGACTTTTCAAGCAGGAGTAGATTTTCAGACTGTGGAAGCCTGAATGACACACACCTCTTATTAAAATTAGTATGATTATATATCCTGAAGAACTACCCAACTTCTTAAAAGCTTCCCCTCTGAGGATACATGTAGCTCTTCTGTAATACCAAGTTAAAATATAGATTAGATTAAATATTAAAGGGTCCTTTGCATGAGTGGGGCTAAAGAGAAAAAGAGGAATCTCTCCTTTTTTTTCCGACTTTGTGAGAGAGACACACCCCTGTGCTGGCTCCTGGGATGGGGTGAAGGTTGTATTTTAATTATATTAAAGCCGGGGGAGGTGAGGAGATGTAACATTAGGCTGCAGGTGGAAAACTTCTTTAGACCAGAGAATATGTGCCTCCAGGGAAGACCCAGGGACTGGCTGTGGCTATCATATGGCTTTTCAATGTGGGAGAGCATAAAGCAGGGGCCAAATTAGGAGATGCGAGACAAAAGCTGAAGAGGGGGTGGGGATGTAGGCAGGGATCGTCTAAAATAGAGAGGGAGCTAAGCAACAGCTCTGTGGTTTGCTCCCATCCCAGTACCAGCAGCAAGCTGAGGCATCGTTGCCACCCAGCCAGGATACAGCAGGAGGCTGGGTGTAATTTGGCACTGTCCTGCTCAGTTACCTTACACAATTATCTTACTGAAGCTGGAGGGATTTTGAAGCAAGTACCTGAAGCACATGGATGAAGAGAGGGCAAGTGGCAGAGCAGAATATTTCCTTAGGCCCTGATGTGGTGGATTCTGAAATTTCAAGGCAGAAATTTTGCAAGGGTCTTGGAAGAGCATGGGCAAGGAGTACGTGCTCAGCATTTCATGGCCAGGTCATGGTGCTCAGCAGTACCTGGGGCAGGGATGACAACAAATCTTTGCAAACGTGTATTTTGAAGCATTCACTTACTACTAAGGTCCATACCAAAAGCTGGAAATGCAACAGTACTGGAAGTTTTCCTCAACTTAATGTTTTCCCTGCTATTTTTAAGAAATGTTGGAAGTGGCTTTGGAGACTTTGTAGGAACTCATTTGAAAGCACCACCAGGTTGTTTATAATGGTGGTATTTTTCATACATGCATGTGCAATTGGAAGCCCATCAGTTATGTTTTCTCACTCTCTCCTATCTAACAAAGCCAGAAGTTCTCACTAATTGATACCTGCTAGGAATAATATTTTACACTTGCCAAATTTCTTGGCTTACTTTTGAAAGACTAAAACTTGAAATAATTTCCTTTTGAATAAAAATCTATTTTTTTTTTCCTGGCATATAAGATTAGACAGGGAAAATAATACATGCTTTTTCCCTAATAATTGGCTACACTGACAGCCATGCAAAACCTTTCTAAACTTTACAAGTATATTATTTCCTTTTGTTGCATGCTAGTAGTTTTTTCTAACCATAAAGGTCCTTTTCAGCAGAGAAACTGCCGTATCTGTATTTGGCGTTTTCTTAGTGCTTTCACTTTGTTTATAGAGCATAAGCTCCTTGGGAAGGTCCAGCAAAAGCTCAGGCTCCCACAGAACTTATCTCACCAGGCACTTCACCCTGTTGCTCCGCTGTAGTTATCTCCTGCCTGCCCTCGGGCTCTCTCCCGTACTCACTGTTTCACTGATGCCCCCTTCTGCCCTCCTTGCTTCATATCAGGGAAAAATCTTAGTCCGAGACTACCCAGGACCCATATGGCATAGGGCATTGCATCTGGGTTTGAGTACTGCTGGCTGTGTTCCAGGGACAGGTCCATCCTGATTGCTTTTGTGTTGGCTTCATAAGCCATTTGCATTTTCTGCAAGTAGGAACCCTGGGAATGCATGAGAAGTAGACTGAAGGAAGGAGGTGTGAATGATTCATCTATTAGAAATCCTTGTGTGTGTGTGATCAAAAAGCTCTGAAAAGCACATTTGGCTATGCTCAGTTTTTAGCTGTGTGCTCACCTGTGCATTTTTAGCCAAAGTATCACATGGTAAATAAGCTCCTCCTTACAAAAAAATTAAGAGGATATCTTTTAAAAATTAGGACCAATTTCTGTTCTTGCTCGCATAGTCCTTCCCTCTCCAACAAACCCTTCAATGTGATACAAGAGTGCGTATACCCTTTTCACTCTGGGACCTTCTGTTTGCTGACCAGTCTTGGGGCCACACTTCTCTTGCAGCAGATAGCAAAAGGAAAAGTGTCCCAGCTCCAGGATGCAATTCTCTGTTCACACCACAGAGATCCAGTTACAGAGATGAGAAAATGACCCAGATCCATGTTCTTTGCTGGTGCTGCCCCTGAGGGTTCAGTTCCAGTTGGCTGCATTTATGCAGCCCACACTTCCCTAGGAAAGAGAGTGAAACCACCAGTTTTCACAATTTTTTTAAATTGTTTTTGGGATGTGACCTTGGCACTGAACAACTTCAAATCTGAAGGTCTGCCTGCCCTTAGAAACCTGTTCAGGAATGGCTGTTCTGCTAGGAGACCTTGTGTGGATGCTGATTGCGTGTAGCACACCAGGTACTCTTCTGGAAGTGGTGGGGAACAGCCATTCTGGGAAACATCCACATACAGACAAGTTCTTATCCTGCGAGGCCTGTCCTCCCTAGGGAATTCCAGAGGGCTCCTTCTGTATAGAAAACTGAGTGTTCCCACGAAGGTGAATCCTTCTGTAACACAGACCACAAGTCCAAAGAGTGCAGGTGCTTGGGTAATCAAAAAAACTCAGAAACTCTGTTTGCAGGAGACTTTGTCAGTTCAAAATAGGGGTGTGACGATAAAGGCTGCTTTGATTCAACATGAAAAGGGGAGTGGGGGGCATGATGGGACACAAAACATTTCCTTAATTTTAGGAATTTTTAGGAAAAAATGTCTGCAGAAATGTTTCTGGATTTTTCAAATGCAATGCAAAGATTTTAACACTGTTTCCCGACATCAGCTGCAGTAACACGGTACTACTGTGGAAGAAGGTTTCAGTCACTACACTATCTTTGTTTTTACAATACTAAGTGCAGTTACCACTTAGCGTGGAATGATCTCTCTTCTAGGTCAAAGTCTTCTGTTTGTGTTGCAATGACAGCTTGACATAAAATGACCTAATGGCTAAAACGAAAAATGGTACAATATTGCAATTCTCATATCATGAACAATCTTGGAATTGAAAAGCATAAGATAGAATTAATGTATTTTTCAAAAATTCATTAAAATAACACTCTTAGGATTCTGTTAACACTGACATTTCAAATTAAACTTTAGTTTTGACAAAACACATATGTGCTTTATAAGGAAAAGAATCCAATCAAATTTAAGTAAAGCCTTTGTATCTTAAGTTTTCTCCTATCTCCTGATAATAGCTGTCCCTCAGAACAAAACTCCTGTTTCTCACCATAAACAGCAAACATGAACAGCAAGTGCGCCTTCCCACCACCTCCTGCTTGAGAGATGTTGACACATAGGAGTGGCAAAGAGGAAGGTGCAAACAGATGAAAATCCCAGCTGAATGAGTGGGGTTTTAATCTTCTTGCACCTGCTTCCAGGAGGGAGTGTGACAGTGATAGGGTGCAGAAAGGAATGTTACAACCTGGGCAGCAGGATGTGGGTGGAGGCACAAGTCCTGGGGGGAGAGAGGGATGGGGGAGGGAGGAGCAGGAGCTTGCATCGTTATTTCAGACCTTGAATTTGGAAGAACTGTGGTATTGAAGGCAAATATATTTTAAAAAGTCAAATAACTTCAAGGGCGGTGTTTAGGTATGGAGTTTACTAGTGGAAGAGAGAGATATTTACCAGCATAAAGTAAATGCAGCAACTTTTGAAATAATTTAATTTCCAAAAGCAATTGCTCCGAGACTGTAGTAATGACTGTGCTGCATGGATTTCATGCATAGCAGAATGTGATCTTATCTCCTGAGCTAATTGCCAGAGCACAAAGCGGGTCTTTAAATGGTTGGAAGTAGCATGTTGAAAATAAAAATTGTCCCAAGTAGGATTTGCTGTTAGATTGGAGAATAGTGCAGCCTCTGCAGAGGGGGTTGCCATGGAAATGCTGATACCCTCTGGGAGACAGGGGAGTGTGCATGGGAGGAGTTGCTAGAAGTCTCTTCAGCACCACTTAATTCACCTCCACTAGCACATCCCTGATGTCCTCATGATTAGTGAGCCTGAACCCATACTTTGGAAGAGCCTGGCTGGAGGCCAGGAAGGCACTCTGGATTTCCAGTTGTTTGTTCCTCAGTGTTCTTTTTCATTATGGTGATAGAGTTGTAAAAATTGGCTAAAATATTCTGCTTTGCAGTGTTTCTGGGAATTTGCAAAGCTGCCCCTTTCAAGCATGTAGCTGGATCCTGCAGCAGGTACTCTATTGCTAGTGATGGTGACTCTAAGGCAGTGCAGGTACTGCTTAGTTCTAGTCCAGTTGCATTCAGAGTCCTCTGATATGATGCAGACCAGAGATGAATTTCAAATGCTGTTTAAAATCCTATGTTATTTCTATAAATCCTTGGGCTTTTTCCCTTTTGCTCTCTTTTTGGGTGGACTCCTAGTAAGTTTGACAGGAGCACGGGACATTTTTGATATATGGCATCAGGTCCGTTAGTTCAGAAACCCCACACAGAAGCTTGTTTTTAGAAAGAGGGAAAATAAGATTAAACAGGACAGGGAATGCTGTTATGAAGGAATGAAAATATTTTCATTACCAGAGTATTTGTATGTCAACAGCTGATAGGGAATGATGTGAGACATTCCCAGAAGGACTCCCAAAGATTTTTTCCTTGTGCAATAGACCAATTAGCAGTGCCCAGATTAAATGAGCAATGTCACATTGCTTCTTGCATTAAAAAAGTGTGATATTCAGTCTCTTCATCTAGTAAATATTTGGTCTTTTTATCCTTGTGACTTTCATTATACTAGTTTCAACAGCTCTACGTTCCCAAGTAATACAGGGGAAAATGTTAGCTTGACCAACACAACTTTAAGACATATAGGTAGATTTCTCTTGTGCAGTATACATTTTAAAATATTTATTAAGGAGAAGCTCTGTACACTCACAGAACATGCACTTACGTAAAAAGGAGGAGGAGATTAAACTCTGCTAACCCAGAACTTGTAATACTTTTAAGCTGACTTCATGAGTTAATAAAGGAGGAAATGAGAAAATTCAGTTTCAGGCTCTGCCACCCAGCTCTCCTGAAGCAGCCCTTGAACCAGCCCAAAAGAAATTATTTGACTTACAGTTGTTTCCCAATCTTAATGTGGTTCAGAGAATTGTTAATCTTTTCCTAGAGAAAACAACTGAATAATTAGATTAAAGGTAGCTAAAAAATTAGCGCTATTAAAAAAAAATAAAAATAATTTTGCAGTGTTGCTTTGTTTTCTTAGCAGCTTTTGGATTCCACTGCAGATGTTTCAGTGACAGGACTCTTTCCAGCCTTTACCTGCTTCTGATTTTATGAATTAATGTTGAAGTGGGTAGAAGAAATATTGCTATAGATTTAAAGAGCATTAACACTTCATTGACTTTACTTTTAGGATATTTTTTTCATTTCCACATGTCTGGAGATTTGCACAACTTAAATATTAGCTAATGACTCTGATCTTTCTCAGATAACTTACTACAGTTATTTATGTTATAATTCAGATTCAAATGGCTCCTTGGGAAGTGTTGTGATCTGCATGACATATCAGTTATGTGTATTTGCTGAAAAACGGTAGAAATAGTGAAATTTTATTCTATTTTATATTAGCATTTAAAGAACTTACATTCCACAAGGCAGTCTTATCCATATAATTTGTTACTATGTATTCATCCACTGATGTTTTCACTCATCTTTATCTTCTCCCTCAAAACTGTTTTTTTCCTAATTGCTATTTTTAAGTATGAAGTGCGAGACCTCTGTTTCTCAGGTCAGATGCACACTTGGGAGATGAACAGTTAATTCCACTAGTGATACTTATTAATAACATTGCAATAAGCTCCAGGATAAGATCAGGATACCAAGTCACTATATGTACTTATTGTCATCCTTCCCCTGAAAAAGCTTACAATAATGTCTGAGCTGGGAATTTCAAAAGGGCCTACACAGTTTTGCATTTTCTGTCTTCAGACAGGCTCCGGGGGATCTTCTGTTGGAGAAACCAAAGAGTTGCTTTAGGACTAAATGTAATTCCTTCTCCTGATGCTTTTTCAGATTTTCTTCTGCGATTCATGGATTTCTCCTTTTTTGCTAGTCCTGAGTTTAAGGATTCTAGCTGACACCATTTCTGGAAGCTGAATTCTGTTTTGCTATACCACCAGCTATGAAATTAGGAGGATGATGGGAACCTGCCTTCTGTGGAAAAAAAAGTCATAAAATGTGTGTGCTAAAAGGGAAGGTTGAATTGTGTCAGAAAACACCAGATTCTCCATTGTCAGCTGCTCTGTACATACCTTAGGTTTTTACAGCATTTGTTGCTTCTTAGCACCTATTTGGTAGTGCAAATTTCAATGCATCTGTGTGTTTCTTTTGCAGTTATTCTTTGGTGTGTGTAAATGTGTTCAGGAGAAAGCATTTTTCTTCTATTCTTAAAATATTTTTATCTGTTATTTAGGGAAAGCACATCTCTAGAGCAAAGCTGAAATAATACAAATATAAGTGTTATTCCTCCCCCCTCCTTTTTCCACTCAAAAGATCCCAGAACATGAGGATACTTGCCTGGAAATGAATAAAGCCCCCCCTGGATATTGCCTCCTGTAGGTGGAAAGGAGCAGGCAGCATCACAGGTATCAAATTAATTGGCTGCTGCTTTCCATAGAGAGGGATGAGTGTGAAAATAAAGAAGTTAAATCAGTATCTAATGTTGATTATCTAATAGTCAAGTTTGAAATAGGCTATTCCCACCCCTAAGTATTGCTGGGGTCACTTGGAAGCAGAGCGACTGCAGGGATTACACTGAGGGTGGGGATCCACAAACAAGAATGCAATGAATAACTTGACAAAATTGTGCAGTGCTCTACCCATTGCAAAGAAGCCTTCACCTCTTGCTGGAGTTTTTTGGCATCTATAAGAGCTTATCTTCAAGTAACATGTAGAGTGTAAGGTGAATTGCAAAAAAGGAATGCAGACAGCTTCTCCTATCAGCACATTGTTTTGGTTAAGACTCTACTGGAGTTTTGTAAAAATGCAACTGGGGGAGGGGAAACAAGACAAAGTCAGCATGTTCTCCGTGTTTCCTTAGTTAATGGAACAAGCTTCTTAGGAAATTAACACTTCTAGGGTTAGAAAAGAATTGTCATGCTATTTTAGTTTTCATATGGCTTCAAACACTGTACCTGTCGGTCTAAAAAGCAACCAAACAGAAAAATAAGCTCTTGAAGCTCTGGCTGTAATTCCAAAGGTGGGGGGACTGGAGCCTGCATCGTCAGCAGTGGTATGGCAGGTTTATTTTGAGAAAGGAATATTTTTAGGTCTGACTTGTTGTGGGTGGCTGTGGATCTTGCAGCACTCTGGATGTTGGCAAGAGCAAAATTCTCAGCAAATCAGCTTTTCCATTAATTTTTCTGCTTTGTTTTGGGGTTATCTGATAACTTCTGCAAATATTAACTGTACTTTCATGACTTGTATAAGATCATTGTAATAACTGCCTACTTGCAGGGCTGGGCATCCTGTACTTTCCTCTCCTGACTAGATCAGTGTGACTCTTACAGGACCTCTGATGCAAAAGCCTCCTGGAAAATTCAGATGTATTTTTCAGTATTTGATTAAAATGTGCTTTTGCATTTTCTAGCTCATTTTTGCAGAGAATTAACCAAAAAACCGTGAATCTGCTTGTTGTGTTAACTTTCAATGAACTGTTTCACAGTTCCAGCACTGAGAATCACTATTAGCTTTGCAGACTTTATCCTTTGCATTGGAGACGCTGTACCTCTCTTCCCAGCATGAGAGTGGTGTTCTCTGCCCAGAATAGCTCTTGTGTAGTCACCTTAATCTTTCTTTTCCGAGGCTTGCCTTCATACTATCTAGTTTTCTTCTTCCTTTGCTCCTGTCATTTCTCTCTCTTCTGTGGTATTTCTTAACCAACCTTTGGTCCACAGGAGGTTCAGTGGTTGCTGACTGTTTCCACAATTGTTTTCACACGCTTAGTGGGCTTTACATTCTGTGGGTTTGCACTCTGTCCTCACAGAAGTAGGACCATATTGCAATCCTCAGTTAACTGAAGCACGCAAAGTAAAGCCTCTAATTTCAAAGTAATTTAAAGATGAGTTAAAATATAGAGTAATGTTTTGGTGGTAAATCCCATCCGTGCTTTGTGGGCTGCAGAGTCCCGTACAGTCAGCTGGAGAGCTCACAGCATTCTGTCCACTTACCCGTTTCCTCAAAGACGGGAGTGAATCAAGGGAGGTATGTGTGGTTTCTTTTTTTTTTTTCTTAAAGAATTGAAATGTTAAATAAGCAAAATAGCAAACACCAACATGGCTGGGAAGGAAGAGGCTGTAGGTACTTGCACTAGTTCTCTGATATAGAAATTAATGAACACTTGTAAATGCTTGAATAAGGGGTGCTGTGATCCAACATGCTTTTCCTTCCTCAGAAGCATCCCAGCTGAGTTCTGCCCTTTATCCATGGAGGTCGCCTGTCCTGGTCTTTATTCTCTTCTCTAGGATGTCCGTACTGAAACAGGCTCACAGTGAAATGAAGGATTATCTACTGTGGTCCAGTGCCTTTAACGAAATTATTTGACTGAGTAAAGGATAGTGTGTGGGTATGAGTCACCCTGGAACTACATGTTCTCTCCCGGACAGCCTTCGGGAGGAGGGGGTGGGCAACATCTGCAAGGATACTGGGGAGAAGGTTACTGCAGGCAAACTTTGTTATTTGATCACTGGTGAAAAGACAGGGAGGGAAACTCTCAGCTCCACAGACTGGCAGTTGCTAAGCTGTATTTGGACAGGTACACAGATGATTATATCTGAGTAATACCAAGGAGCATTACAGTCGTTAACAAGACAAGATTTGCAAATTCCTTGTCAGCAAATGCCTTTAGGAAGTGTACAGCAGGAAATAAAGAAAGGAGTCCCTGTCTCTTAATCCACAGCCATTTCTGCGTTGCCTGAAGACCTTTCTTTTACCCTGTGCAGTTGAGAGACATTTCCTGAGTGTAAATGTTGCTTTGGGACTAATGCACTTGTGTCATTCTGTAACGGCAGGAAAATAGACCTCACTGTGACATGTTGTAGGAGCATATTTAATGTACAGGTTGTATCTATAGCTGTGAAATTCAGGGAGTTGCAAAGGCTAAAAATACTATATATTTCATAAATGTATTATTCCAGTCTTAAATCTGGATTAGACAAAAGTGGAATGATCAGCAGTGAAGAAGCTATTTCCTAGTAGCTGATTTTAATGTCATTCCAGACATACAAACGTGTAACTCCCTCCTATCCCATCATGTATTTTTTCCTGAAAATACATTATGTGCCAGATGAACCTCTCTTGTATTTACTGTAAGCAATGTAAATCTATACAGTTTAACAAAGAGCACTTAAAAAGCAAATGTTGAGCAGAAGGAACTTTTTGCTTAAGCAAGGTTTGATTACTCATTTACACTCTTTGATTACTCAAAGTTTGGTTTTGCGCTTACTAGAATAACTCCCATGAAAAGCACATGCAGCCAAACATGTCCCTGTGGAAATCAGTCATGCGGGATTTGGTTCTTTAGCTTTTTTCTTTTTCTTTTTTCTTTTTTTTTTCTTTTTTCTTTTTTTTTTTTTAAATCTTAAATGGATTTTTGTTTTACGGGTGAGAATTAACACTGAAATTTTACTGTATGCCTCTATGTTCAGAGGGAATCAAAAAGGTTCCACTTCCCACTTGCTGGAGCTGTTAAAAGAAAGAAGACACCTCTCGTGTTTCACTCTTTAAAATAAGTGTCTGTTCAACCCTGCTTTAAACTATCTGATAGGGAGCCTTAATTTATCATTAAAAATGTCTTCCAGCTGAACTTCAGTTCTTCACAATGGACTAATCTTGGAGTGTCTCTATTCAGGGCTAGATCAGCTTCCTTGATGCCAGTAATCAACAACAAATAATTTGGGGGAGTTAACGAGCAAAAGAAAAGTTCTGGGACTAGCAGTCACTTTGCTCAAACTTTCTCTACTTTCCCCACTCTTCTGTCCCTGGTTTTGCCCTTTCTTTCATATCAAAGGGTCTAGTTAAGTGAACCTGTTAATTGGCTGGACTGTTTTCATTATTTTTGTGCTGACTGTATGAAACTCTCTTTAAGAGGTAAATGAGAGTTCAGTGTAGGCAACAGTATATTGTGCCCCTTTGGTTCCTGGTAATACACTCTCATAACCCCCTGACTGGTTGTACTTCTGCTCCAGAAAGCTGCCCTTTTTCCAGGAACTGAAATAAATGCTTTAAAAGTACCAGATTTTGCAAAATAGCTGCAGGGTTTATTTTACCAGTTAGTACAATGGCAAAAATGAAACCCAACTTAATGCCCAACACTTCCAAATTGATTACATTGACTTCTGCAGTTTTTCACACCCTTCATTGCCAGACACAGGTCAGCCTGTTCTGCCCACTGCTCTGTATATCCTGACTGCAGGCACCCATGTCGCACCCGCCCGCGTCCTTGGCTCCTGCATGGCCAGTGATGGTGTGTAGCACCACTCTGGTGAATTCCAGCTGACTCAGGTTCATGTGCAAAGGCTGATACGTAGCAGCAAGCTCACCAGAGGAACACCCCACGGCATCTGAATTCTGACAGAGCTGCTTTTCAAATAAAGAGATTAATTTACTGTCATGAAAGTCCTGAGGTAACCTAGAGAGATAATGAACACGGACAATGTATCAATGAAAAGCCATAATACACACAAAAATGCAGACAGTCTATTGTGTTGACCCAATTTATCTTTTTAGTGGCAATTCCTTCTAATTCAACTACTTTGACAAGGGGAAATTACCTAAAATACTGAAGATCTAGCAATGCTATTCTTATCAAATAAATTCAGCATCCCTCTTGAAAATCTCTTTTCTTCCTCATCCTGTGAATAACCTGAGTTAGAACAGCTGGATAGGGAACAACTCTGTCTTACAGATGCTGCAATTCAGATTATATTTTATTAAGCCGAAATGAGAGACATAGCAAACTCTCCTAGGGAGTTCAGAAGTTTCCACCCTTCTAGTAATTGCATACTGTACAGGAAATGGAGGTTAAAAAAAATTACAAAAAGTCATTCAGGGTACCTCTAATTGAGTTATTGCCTTGAAATAAGTTCTCATCTCAGATATCCTCTGAAATGAAAGAATCAGGGCAGCCTTTTGGCAGTTGTTGGTATTTGTCAATAAGAGCGGAGGAAGGTAGCTAGTTCTGAGCTCTAGTGCTGTCTCTGCTAGCCTGCTAGCCCTGCGCAGGATACTGCATTGCACATCTGTATTAAAAAGTAAACCCTCTAGGCCTCTGCCTGCTCAAATCCCTGCACAGATGTATTGCTTTCTTCTCTTATCACAACTGCTTTCCCCCACAGACACCATCTTTTAAAAAGTGCAATATTCTCTATTCCTTCAGTAGAATTGAAAGTATTTCATATTGTTAATCCTACATGCAAACAGACAAGAGCATTATCAATGTGCTGCTTTCATCTCATTAGAGTGATGTAAGATAAAAACTCAGCACTCGCCTGAAACTAGAGATTTGGGTTGCTCTTGAACACAGCAAATCTTTCTCACTCTGGGAGTACAGCTGTGCTAGATGCTTCAGTCCAGCCACCTGGACTCAAACTAGAACTTAAAGGGAGAGCAACCTTTTTTCTCCTTCCTCTCCTTCCCCCTCACAACAACTATTTAAAAACAAAAACACCCCACCCGAACTCAACAGTAAGTCTATGCTGTTGGCTCTTGAGAATAAGGTTGTTTTGGCAGTTGCAGATTATGATAGTCACTATAAAAGGGATGCTTTATACTCAGTCTATGCTTTGTGAGGTAATTCTCAAAAAAACTTAGTGTACTAGGAGCGTTTCATCCATACTAGTGCCAGAATGATCAGTTTCCTCTCTTCAGTGGAGAGAGAGGAAGGATTATCTTGGAAGCTGAACGCTTCACTATTTTTTTTCTTCTTCAGTGGCTGAGTCATTAACAGGTGTATGGCTGAGGATCAGAAGGTCCTGTACAGTGTTCTTATTTCTTCTAACTGCCTATAATCTACCTCAGATTGACTCTTAGCTTCATGTGCGTTAAACAAGGCGTTGCATAACTTCTCAAAAGGAAGGAAATAATTGCTTGCAATTTATAGATGAGATACTTTAAGCATAGGTTTCACTTAGCCTGTCCAAATTCATAAAGCTAAGACTCCCCGAGGTCTGATACACAGTTTTTGCCCACTGGATTGTACTTAAATTGCTTCATGCTTCTGTATGGAATTGAATTCTTTATGTAGCAGGGTTTCCTGGACTTCTTTACGTGTGTTGGGTACTTCATGATCTGTCAGTGAAAAAAGGTGTTGCGGATGCTAATGTATTTTATTTGGTCTGTTTTACAGAAAAAAACACAAGATTGAATATATTCCATTAAAATACCCATATTAGCATTTAAATCATTACAAATGCAAAAATCTTGTAGAGAAAAAACCAAAACTGTAAATTGTGACATTAACCTAATTGTACTTCCTTTGAGGCTCCATTAGAATCATGAATTGGACTACAAATCACCATGCTATGGAAAATATTTTCTGTAGTGCTGTCTTTGTAGTATACCAGCCAAAACTGTCCAAGATAGTGATTCTTATGAAAACTGAACAATGCATAATACATAAATTAAGCAACATAGAGTACTGGTGGGATTACATTATTATAAAAAGTACAGCTATGTTAACTCTTGCAAGATTGGTAACTAGTAGGAGAACTTAATTCATACAGGACTGAAGGTATAAAGTATATAATTAATAATGTAGTTTTCAGATTAACATCCTGGAATGTCTTTAAATTGACAGGAATTTCTGATTTAGCCCTCTGTCAGTAATATTAATATGCATCAATAATTATGAGAATAATTATCAGCACATATTCTATTTCTTTCTTCCTGAAAACATATGTATAGTTAACAGTACTGTCATTGACTTAATCCGGAGGAGAATTTGATTCTATATATGTGGTAACACAAGCAGTCAATGAATCTGTATTCATTTTAGTCAAAAACAACATTTGGAGGTTGGCTGCATGACAAAACATGTCAAATCAGGAAGTACAACAGATAACCATCTCTAATATATGTAACTATCTAAGCTGGATAAATGGGCAATACAGAAATAAACAGGCTCACTGCTAATAAATGCAAATCCATGCACACTGAAATTGAAAAAGAAAGTGTTTGAAAGGAACTGGATTGACTTGGTTTACATTGTTGAATCTGAAGAGATTGTGAAAGTGTAAAATAAAGTTATATAAAAGGTGCTATAAAAATTCTCAGGTTTGAAATTTCATGCTTCAAGTAAATAACTATTGTACACTTCTGTCTTCACATTTGAAGCAAGATGCATAAGAAATACAATCCTACATGCAGTGTGCACTATATTTCCATCTTTACTTTTAATAAATACCATTTTAATTATAGGTAATTATTAGAAAAATATGAAGCCTGCAATTTTACTTAGTTTCTCAGAATTTGTTCTTTTCTTGCTGCTGTTTTAGGTGTAAATATTCAACAAATATTAAAGGAGCATTGCATTTGTATCATTGCTTCAGTGAAGGCTTTCTGTCGGTACACATCAACCGGCTCATTTAAGTACTCGGAGTTTTTATGCTCCTTTCACATGCAGCCAACAATCAAATTCCAAAGGACTTCACCCTGGCTCTTCTGGCCTCTTTGAGTGCTAGAAATGGCCAATAAAATACTAAGTTGAAACCAATTTGCAGAATGCTACCAAGACAGAGCAGTCAGTGACATATCTGACAAATTCAGCGAGGGAGACAGATCTTCTGCATCTATGTAATGAATCACATCTGATTGAGAGAAACAAGGTTGTGGGGGAATGGATTAAGATCACTTGTTGCACTGATATCTTTGGTGTACATAAAAGCGTGTAACAAAAGTAAAAACACAAAACATTGTGGGCGGGGACCTTCTGATTCTGGTGTCAACCAGATGTTTGCTGGCCCTGTCTATTTAGGCTGAATCTATCAGTTTGGCATGCGTGGAGGAGAGGAAATGGTTGACATCAGTGAAAATGTTGCCTATAGAGGTCTGCTCACTATCTTTTCCATCTGAGGCTGCTTACCCTTTCAGAAAAGCTAATGCAAGCTTACAGTTTGTTCTGAGAGATGGATCTGGAAAAGGCCCAAGCTGTGTGAGGAGTCATCCTTTTCTTCCTCCTAAGCCAGTGGAAGATTACAGGCTGTGTAGACCATGACCCTTAGATCATGGCCCTTAGATATTCCCTTGTCCCTCACATTCATACAGGATGCTCTTGCTGACGGATGATTTACAAGATGGAGAGTGTTGCAAGCAGAGGAAAAGCAGTGACCAAGTTCACTCTCTTGCAGGAAGTCCACAGCCCTACACAGCACTTCATGAACGGACAGCATGGCTGTTTCCTCTGTTGGGCCAAGGCATGCAGAACTGTGGCTGGAGCTGGTTGTGATGATATGTGCCAGATGTCACCGTATTTCAGAGTGTGTTAACCCCTCAAAGTTTCAGTATGTTCCTGGGAGAAGACTGTTTACACTGTACACATTTTCTAGAGGTGAAGGTGAAGCTTTATATCCAACACTTTGGGCCACTTTCACCCTTAGAGACATTCTTTCCATTGTGAGAGCCTCGAGAGCAGAGGAGAAGGGTCTTTCCTGACACCCGGGCAGCACAAAGTTGTTTACTAGAGTTAAATTCAGAAAGATTGTGAGCTGTGCTTGAAGGCAAGGCATAGGTTAGCACATTACTCCTGGGGAAGGACAAGGAGACCAGAAAGAACAGTGAGGAGGCGGCTTAGGCTGGGCATGCAAGGGGAGTTATGCTACAACCAGTACCAAGTACAGAAATATTAAGATCAAAGGAAGACATGAGGAAGGAGAAAACTGAACGTAGAAATTGCTGAAGTCTTAGCCATCGCTGTCTAAAGCCAGGAGTACTGGCCAAATAGACTGACAAGGGCTTGAGGTAGAAAGACGTTGGTACAAGGATCTAAGGCATATCTTGTTCATCTACATGCTACTCAGTTTTATTTGCTTCATATTGTGTCCTGCTCAATGGTGTCTTTTTCCTGCCTGAAAAATCTTGGTCTATTTTGTCATTTCATTTGTGAACGATGTTCCATGTCTTTGATCATTCTTTCTGCCCTTGATTGTGCCTGCTCTAGTTTGTCCTTTCTGAGATGGAGCCAAGCAATATGTTGTATTTAGTATATGAGTGAACCATGGGTGTATATAGTGACATAGGAATGTTTGCTGTTATGTTCCTTACTCTTTTCCTAATAATCCATAGTATTCTACCTGCTGTTTTGCCTGTTGCTGGTTCCTGAGCTGGTATTTTTGTAGAGCCACCTATTTCAAAATACCTTTATTGCATAGTAATAGCCAGAGTCCATCACTGCATGTATAAAATTAGGATTATTTTTACTTTGTGCATCACTTCACACTTATAAAAACTTGAATTTCATGTGCCAATTGATGAGAGGTTATAATACTGTCATGTAGTTCTCTATGGCTGGCCTTAGTTTTTACTATATTGAAAACCACATATCATCATGAAACCTCATCACACTCTCCACCTTCTTTTCTAAGTCACTTATGAATACATTAGACATCACAAGCTCTAGTGCAGATTCTTGTGGAACTCCATAGTTTCCTGTGGAAAAGGACTCCTACTCTATTTTTTTATGAAGTTATTTATGAATGTGAAGACCTCCTCTTTCTTGACCCACTATTTGATTTTATTTTTTTTTTATCCCTCACTAACTTAAAGCTCAGAGGGAGAAAAACTTGTCATGAGCTCTTTGGGGATGCAAGTAGGATATATGAGCAAGACTACTTACATCTGTGTTTCCTGACTCCTGAAAACAGATTTTGGAGATATAGCCCCTTCTCAGAGGGGAAATCTTTATCTGTACATCTCATTGCCCACGTCTCATGGTTCCATTCTTTATTATTATTTCTAACTGTATCTACGTCAGGTTTACAGGTTTCTTCCTTCTCTCTCCAGAATCCTTTAAACTGGGTATTGTCTTTGCCAATTTCCAGTCCTTGTGAGATAAGTTAACCACTGCAGTTTCACCTTGACTTTGGTTAGAGCTCATACTTGTCTTATAATTTCTGCTACTATTTTATTCATTCATTCTAAAATTTATACTAGCAAGTAGGTATATCATTCATGATGTACCCTGTTAAGGAAGGCTGTGTCATACTAACATCCTTCACACAGTAATTGCTGTTGTAAGAATTCATTCCTGCTATATTGTTAACCTCTTTGAGTGAGCCTTTCACACTTTCATCATAGTTCTGTAGGCATTCTGCTCTTCATGCATTTGAAGGAGGAGTGATTTTAGTCATTATGGCTGTAATATGTTGTTCTCTGAAGTCTTTTAGACCTGCATTAATATACTTTTATCTTTGGCTTGCCTGAGTTCTTTTTATTTTCTTCATTTGTACCCAATTTTATCTTTTCATAGAAAGTCTGTGTTTCTCTAGCAGCCCACTAGCCATTCCAATTCTTTGGTCTTCCTCAAGTCTTTTTGATAGATGTGCATTTTCTGTCCCATTGACATGATCTATTTAAATATTCCTGTAGTCTTCAAATCATGTACAAGTATTTCTGTTTTGCCTTCTGATTTTAATTTTCTTTTAACAAGCTTCATACTCTGTAATTAAAGCACTACTGTAATGGATGTTCTGCTCCTACAAGCAGCAATGTGCTATGGGTGTTAATGTTCTTGTCTGAGAACATTTTGAACCAGGTGCTGCTGATGGCTCCAGAACAAGTAAAGAATTGTTTCTGTCCTTGTGTACTTTCTGACCAACTGCTCCATGAAACTTTTTTGGAGGGATGTTTTATTTCTTTTTAATATAATACTAGTTACAGGAAAACTTGGAAATGTATCTAGAAATATAAAGTAAGATTCAAAAAGGGTCCTGAGAAATTGGGCAAGAAAATAATCTTAGACCTTTATTTTTTTTTATATATATTTTTTTAATTAGGAAAATAAAATTTGAAATAGATTTCTCAAAAGCCTAACCAAATGATCTCATGTGAAACAAAATTATTAGCTTTCATTTCAGGCAATTTTCCGTGAAGGGAAAATGGAAGGTGATCTTGAGATGAAAAGACAATTTGAATGCAAAACTTTCATTTAAAAAAATTGAAATTTTGTTTAGAATCTTTTTGCTTTTTTGGCATGAACGGTTAAGTGGAATCCTGAAATTCATAAGCATTCTTTTTGTTACCACTAACTTAGTAATTTTGCCCTTTTTCTTCCTTTTTTCCTCACTCCAACATAATCCATATCTAACTGAAATTACTTACTTCATGCCTTTCTTAGGTTCAGGCAGGGATTAAGAAAAAGAAATGTAACTATAAGCTCCACTTCATCTAAATACAAGGGCTGGCGTGCAGCAGATTGCCATCCTCGTATGGGGAGAAGGCGGCTGTCGGCTATTGGCAAGTGCACTTCACAGGAGCGGTGCCAAACCGTATCTCGTTACCCCGGAGACCGCCTTGGAGGCCTCTGCAGTGTGCTAGGTTGCTGCACAGCATGCCACGACTGACAGGGAGGATGAGGTGGTTCACCTCATTAATGATCTGGGGAGCTGGTGGTCCAACCATTGATTATAATGTGCATATGTGAGCAAGTAGCCACTGGGTTAGCGCTATTAACACGTGGCTTCAGTACATTCCATTTGTGCTGACTTGCTTTCCAAAGCCAGCTTCCCTTCTTTAAATTCATTAAGCTGTTTGAGCTATAATATATGCTTCCTTTATTTGTACAATGGCACTGCCTCTTCTGAGTGAAGCAAAGATAATATAATTAGTGTAGATCACTTGTTTTTAGATTTTTCTCTTCACATTTTTTAAGGCTCTCTGGTCACATTCTCCGGTTTCTGATTGAATTGGTGCTCTGCTTGTTTGAAGTTGTGCAAATGGCTCTTCCTCTTTTGATGGTGTTTGAGGAGAATGGTTGGTTAGCTCTTCTTTCATCTACCACCTCCTGAATATAGCATTAGATAAATGTGGCTGAGTGAGTGTAGTATCCTCTCTGCAAAGTGCCTCTTACATTGTGTAGAAGAGGATGAGTTTTTCAGGAATGACAGAACTCTGTGACAGACATCGCCATGACACAGAGTCTGTTGTGATGCAATTGCTGCTTCTCACTACCTAGTGAATCAATCAACTGACATATGTGATCAATAGATTGAAAATATATCAACTAGCCTACAAATTACAGTCCTGACAAAAGCAGCATTGCAGTGTCTTTTGGAAGAGCAGAACTTCCTCCTTCTCCCTAATAGATCCACTTTATAGAACCCTAAAGAAAGTCCAGAAAACCATGCAGTAAAACCACTCTAGAAATAAGGGGTCCCTCTACCAAACTGATTTCCAGAATTATTTCTAACATCTCCACAAGCCACTGGGACAATTCAAACCCATACATGAAACTAGGATCAGCAGCAGTTCCTGTCCTGGGCATTGCACATGTTGAGTGGGTGCTCAGTTGAGTCTCCTTCCTCACAACCTAATCCAAAATAACAATGTTTCAAAGAGTTTGGGGGAAGAATCCCTTTTCAGATAATTAATGCAAAGGGATTAAAAAAAAAAATCCCCTTTCTTCACAAGTGTTGTCCCATCCCCCTCCAGAAAGCATTAGTCTGACATCTGCTACTGCTGCTGCTCTGCCTGTTATTATTTGTCTTAGAGCCTCTGCCCATTCTTTTGCTTCTACAGCTGCTGCTAGTGTTTCCTCTTGGTGTTTCCTGCCTGCTTGGCCTAAATTCCATCTGACACCCTCTTGCCCCTCTGGCTTTCTGCCCAGCTGGTTAAGAGCTGGCATTCAGTTGACTGCAGCGCTCATTTCTATAGTAGGAACATAAAATAATATTTGGGTTTAATTTTCTTTTGAGGAGCTCCTCAAGGTCCTATCAGGAAGGTAAGATGCTCTTTTTTCATGCTGACACTTCAGTTTGATCTTTGATCTGCAGAGAATCTCGTACCCATGTGAGAATTGTCAATGACTGTAAGGACTGCAAAGAACCTTGTGGCAAATGTCCTGCTTCAAAAACCATGAAGAGTTGGTTTGGTTGGGGAATAGTCAGTTTTGTCCTTTCTCTTCAACTTTCACAGCCAAAATAACTGCACAGTCTTGCTCTGGCAGCATGCCTGATATCTGTGCTTTTTGTAACCACTTACCAGTAGAGGGGGGGAAAAAAATGAAGAAGGAATCCAGGCTATGCCTTCTTTCTTGTTCTTTCACCTTGGTATGTCTCTGAAAAACTCCAGAGAGGAAGTGGTCCATGTTGACTCCCTCCTTCACAGCACTCTGGAATATGCTTACATCAGTCATCAGGAAAAAATAGAACTTCTTAGGATCTAACATCAGTCTACAAAGATAATAGTTATGAACCGGATGTAGAAGAGGCAAGTAACTGAAAGTGCAGTGTGTTCTCCTTTGTCACCTTACATTTGTCAAATTTAAGGCATTTCAAAATATAGTACTGAGTTTAACCATAATATGGATGACATGGCCAAGGTCTTTTGGTTTTTAAGAACTGACAGATGAAAAATTGACCTCTGGAAGATGAGACATCTGAAAGAGTTCAGAGCTTATGACAACAGCTTATCAGCAATAGCCCTACATTGCTGATCAGTATGAGTTTTTTCTAGCTTTATGAGATGACATCGGAAACATTCCTGTTTTCTGTACTAGCACTGGTCCCTGCCAACATGCTGAAGATGGGGAACCTGCTGACCTGAGTATTTGGGAAAGACAACTTTTTTTTTCTGTCCTGGAGCTACCGCCTGTATTCTATTAATGGACAAAATAGACTTCTGATGTAATATTATCTTTTCAACTGTGAAATAGCACCTATCCCATGTTGGGTTTTTTAATTTGGAACCAAAATAAATCCCAGAGGAAGACCTAACTTAGCTACACTGCCAGTAACCTGATGTTGGCTTCTGCACAGAAAATAATGTCTTTCTAAAGCGGTTAGAGTGAAGCACTACATCTACAATTTGATGTTCCTTACTTGTCTGTTATCTAGATGCTGAGCATCTCTAGCTCTTTGCACTGGATGGTTGTAAGATGTTATTTTAGGAGATAATGCCATGCAGTCTAGTAAACATTTTTATATAGATGAAAGTATTTCTTGAATAGCATACCAAGAGTACAGAGAATACCAGGGAAAGATTAAGTCTGAACAGAACACAAAGAGTGATATTCTAACTGATGCATGGAGTCACAGAATTGTGCTCCACAAAATTGTAGCCAAGGACATATCTCCCAACCTAAAAACTGAAGACTCAGAAATGATAGGGAAATGCCAGTAAATTAAAAGGAAAAGAGCTGTTACCCTCTCCCTTTCTCCTGAAGTTAGCTAGTTAGCTGTGCTGAAGGAGCTAAATGCAAGGAGAGACACAGACATGAAATGTGCAAATACCAGATTCTATAAAGAAACTATTTCCAGGTGGAGGGATCAGTCTGTTCAGAGGCACAAGGTTTGTTTCATGTAGCTGGCCTTGAATTATTATTTCTCAATGTTTTGCCGTTATCCTGCCCACACAACAGTTAAGCAGTACTTAAAACATTCTCAGGACTAAGAAACTAATGAACGTGGAAAAATGAGTTTGAACTTAAAGGGCAAAAATTTGTAGCCTGTAGAGCATGTAATCTTTATGTAATTTTGTGTCAATACAATGTACTGGGGAAGAACAAGAATAATCTTTTGCTAAAAAAAATAGTCATTAAGAGGACTGAGGCTGCTGAGCACTGTCATGTCACACAGCACGCATTCCTTAAATCTATGTCTGCCATACTGAGATTCTATCAAAATATAAGAAAAAGTCTGCAAAGAAAATCTCCTCGCTTTTAGGAATGTTAAAGAAAAAGCTGAAAACATGATATATTGATAGTAGTGCACTACAGTTCTGCAGAGATACTTCTGGTGAACTTCCACCAAAGCATTTCTTGGTGACTTTCCTACTCCTCCATTCAGTGTGTTCTTGGGCAGTGTCATGGGCTTCAGAGGTAGGCGCTACACAGGAAATTATATTGCCTGTCTCTAAAAGTAAGAACGAGTACAAGTGGGGTTAATTTTAACTTCTTGGTTCATTCTTAGATGGTATCTTGGGAGTGGGCTTGACAATCTTAACTTGACACCTGTATATATATTTATTTTTATTGGAACATAGAATTACGTTGGATTTTAAGTGATTCCGTTTGGTTTGTAAAATGATATTTTGTTTACATTGGTTCTTCTGGTTTGTTTTCAAAATGTTGTTACAGTGAGTTCTTAAATATTTTAATTAGCAGCACATTAAAAAATACTGTTTTCAGGGAATTAAGTCATTTAGAACTAGTTAATGCCCTTCTGTATCACTTTAACCTGAATCTAGGCTGCTAATCCTGTTGAATAACAAAAACACTGAATTTCCCTCCCTGGTTGTACACTCAGAAAGATGCTTGCTAGTAAAGTGCACCTTAAACATCAGTCAAGGGAAGACAACCTAATTTTTTTATAAATCTCTAAAATGTAAATTAATTCTGCTAGAGTGTCAGTCATGTAGGTTAGTGGAATATCTAAAGTTCCTCAGGTGTCTGCTTCTGTTTTATACAGTATTTCTGGTCATGTCCAATTAAACATTCTCAGAATGTCCCCGCTATGTTACTCAAACTGAAAATGATTTTGTTTTTTCCATACTTATAAACACATGGGTTTCTTGATATTTTTACATAGTTTTTATCATCATGTATTAAAAAAAAAAATCCCCAAAGCCCTTAGGTCTCTTCTCATTACCTTTACTTAATGTATGTCAGCTTTTTTGAGACCACAGAAGTACCTCGACATATAAAAATGCATCCTTTACAGCAATGTCTGCAGATGTGGTCTAAGGTATACAGTATGCATGTGTGCATTGTACATATTGTTATGTGCATTGTACATATAGTTGGCTTCTGTCTGGCCCCATCAGATGCTGCCTTCTCTTGGATAGGCACCCTCCTTCCATTTTCTCTTCTCTGTGGTTTCCCCTGGTTGTCATTCCCTTTGATGTCAGTGCAGGTTTTGACCCTCCATCCAAATCTGTGCTGAGTTGTACCCCTGCCTGTACAATTGCCTGGTTTGCTCCTTTTCCAGACCTAGATGCTGATTCTCTTTTTTGGGGTTGGTCCTTCTCTGTGCTAATAGACTAATAATTTGAGTCATTTCATTAGATCTCTTTAGGCTGATACTGAGCTGTGAAATAGTGATTGAAATCCCTCCTTCCCACCTTCTCTGCCATCCTTAGCAAAATTGACCTCGGGTATCAGCATAGGAGTTGAGCAGAAATATCTGAAAGAAGGAATTATTTTTATGAACAAATGAGAGCATCTTCTGTTGTTCTGTTGCCCTTACTGCTCTCTGTCCTCCTCCCATCCATCTCCCTTTTCAGAGCAGGATAGTCCCACCACCTACCTAAGTATCTGGAGTTCAGACTTAATTTCTGTTTGGCTATAACAGCTCTCTGGAAAAGCTGCTTTCATTTTTTTGTTGGTTTTGGGGGGAGGGGTTTTGGGAGGTGTTTTTTTCCTGACTGTGCTGAGAGCCAAGGCAATTGGCATTCAACTTCAGGTGCCTAAATCTCGTTGGTCCCTGGCATTGCCAAGACCTGCAGTTCTGCTGATGGCTTGTCACGTGTTTCAGCTCTGTGCTTCTTCCTCTGCAGTCCCAGTGCAAGTGCAATTTTCCCACCCAGGGTCTCCTAGATAAAGCAGCACAGACTCAAAGCCCTCAACTTCAAATAGCTCCATTATTCCCTGATGCAATTCAGAGCTGCCCTTCTTGTTTGTAGGCCTCTCCCCAGGATTTCTTGGGCTACCTCCAGCCTTGCTAAATAATCTCCCCTCTTTGCTCCCCTCTGTTCAGCTAGAAGTGGCCTTCTCTCTGACCCTGTTGCTTCTGCCACCTGGAGCAGCCTTCCTGTGTCTTGCTGCCTTTCTGACTCACCACCTACTTTTCAAATGCCATGTGAAAACCTATAGTTTCAACCTTGCCTTGTAACAATCTGGAGCAGCTTAAGGAAAACAACCTCTGGCTGTTACCCAAAGAGGGTTCAATAATTATTTCTCTAACCCTCCTAAAGGAAAAAGGTTGGCCACCAAAAACAAATAGGAGGAGGACCCCACACACATTATCCATATTGGCTACTTTTTTTTTATCTGAGAGGTAATAAGAATAAAATAAGACCTTAACAAATTACCTCTGCTGCCTGGCAAATAGCACAGTACAAAAAATACAAAGACCATCCATGCAAATAAAACAGATTTGTACATTGATTTCTTTTTTCCTCTAATGTTCCCATCAGCTTCTGGTTCTTAATAATCATTTAAGAATAGGTGTGTGTTAGGGGGTGGGAAGGACAGAGAGAACTCTTCAAGTAGAAATAAATACCCACTAAGAATAGGATGATTGGAAGGACTGACTTAATGCGAGTTCACAATTCTGTACTGCTGAAAGGTAACGCTATCATTGCTTTAAACCCACTGCCCGCCAGCAATGAAGTTCTCCCTGGCACATCACCACAGGATGTGGACAGACTTTGCAGTTTAATTCTTAGATGAAGTATTTTCCGTACAGTACTCTCTGGCAGTGGATGTAGCAGGAGCCAGAGACAAGGCAGCACAGGACAGACTTTCACCCTTCAGCACAGTTAAAGGCAGTTTTACTCAAATGAGTGTGGCAGGCAAAAAGCATTTGAGAACCAGTTTCTATTGAAGTCCATGATAATGCCCTTGGGGGCAGAAAGGGGAGGGAGAGAAACATACCCTGAAGATCATAAAGTGCTTGTGTCCAGCATCATTTTTACTAACTACTTACTGTTTTCCTTTCTTTCTTAAGGGCCCATTTTCCCTGTAACTTTATATATTTTTCCCACTGCTGCTTGTGGCTTTGCTTGTGAATACTCATCCTAACCAGCCTTAAGCACCTTCTTTCTGTATGCTTGGGGAAGGCAACACCCTGCTTCCAATTAGCAAGGCAAGTTGGCTGCAGAAGCCTCTTTCTAACTAGAAACACCTCTGATGCTTATTATTTGTATTTGGTGCCTACTGTCCCCAGTCAAGCTCAAGAGATTGCTGTGCTTGGAGCTAGATATATGGATCTTGTCTTCATTAGGAAAAAGATGGTTTAGATGTCTCACTAAAGTGTTCCAAAAGACTTGTGCTTAATACAAATCAGTTGCTGTTTTTTGAAAGGGGTTTGTTAACTTTGAATAGCTAAAAGAGATTAAAACAGCTGCTGTCTTTGCTAAGACTTTAGCAATGGATAAAATCAGGAAATAATTGTTATGTGGCTCAGCCAGAAACTGCCAGACAGACTCTGTAGGCAAGTCATGTAAGCTCTTGTTTCAGCTACCGAGGCCAGTTAAGATTTACTTTCCATGCATGCAGAACTGCTTTGTGTAAGCACACAGAGGTAAGCTTACCTCACCTGGTAAGCGTTGCATAAGATAGAGCAAATTGGTAAAATAGGACTTGTAACTTTGAGCACCTTCCTTATTTCTTTAAGTCTAATCCTTTTACCCTGCTGCTATTTACCCTGTATGAGTGCACAATGGATAGGAAATTCTTTCATGAATGTTGACATAGCCACAACTTTCCCCTTAGGCCACTTGGCAGAGCTGATGCAGACGCACAGCCCGGCTAGCTGGGCGCCCCTTTCTGCCATTGTTCCCCCATGTACTTCCTCCTGGGAAAGGGCTCCTGTACCAAGTCGGGGTGTGGTACTTCATAAATGCACCCCGTCGTTCTGGGAGGAGACCTGAAGTATGGCAGTGGAATAGATGAGCTTTAAAGGTCCCTTCCAACCCAAACTATTCTACGATTCTATGACTTGAGCTCAGGCCTACATTGCAAAATTGTATTTAATCGCTGGTGATTGTTGTTTGATAGCATGTATTATTTCATTACCAAGTTTCTCATATAAGCAGGAATGTCATCTCATTTTTAAACGGAAACTTTATCCTGCTGAAGTTTTATGTGAGAAGGAAAAATTGTGCAACTGCAAGGGGGGAGAAGAAAAGTGTCATTGAGTAGACCTGAGTGGCAAAATGAGGTATGTGTTTTGCCCATAGTAATTAAGTTTTCTCTGTAACAGGCTACCCAGCTTTATCCAGATAGTTTATTTTATTTCAGTAACTGTCCTCTAAGGCATGCTACTCCTGTTCTCTTTTATTACTGTGAGCATTGCAACCATTGATGTGAACAGTTGTTCCTCTACCATTATACTGTTTGTTATTAGCTATAATATATGCCAATCTAACTTCCTGATTAACCTTAACCAGATACAAGTCCTTAAAATCTCTTTAATGTTTTCTTCAGATTCTTCAATTACTTATTCTCTGAATTAGAATTAGCTTACATACTGCCATTATATTTAAATACCTCATTTGCGTCTCTGTGGGTAAGTGCTAGTTTGGTTGCAATTATTGCATTGCAAGCCTGAGGCTAGAGTGAGGTTACTTCTTAAATAATATATTAAAGGAAGGAGGCCATTTGGCTTGTTTTGTTAAGAATCCTGGGGCAATCATTTGTATAAAACCACTGAAGGCTCATACAAATGACACCTGTATAAGCTCCAGGGAGAAAGTTCATCTCAGTCCGTGCTAGAAACCCCAGCTTGAGAGTCATTAGTGAAGTAGGAGAATTGCAGAAAACTTCCCTCCTAAACCTCTAATAGGAGATTCAGCAAGAGCTGAAGCAGCTAAGAAGTATCACTCATCACTGCTCCAAAATCTAAGAGGAGTGTGGGGGGGTGGTTAAGAGGCTCTTGGAAACTTTTGAAATCATTGTTTTCAGGCTTTAAGGGTTATATTTAACCTTCATTAAATGTTCAAGTAAGTGAATATTTTGGTTTATTTAGTGGGGTTCAAGTTGCAGTACAGACCGTCATTCATTTCTGCTTTAATCTTTGCACTTGTGGAAAACGTTTACTAAGTTTAGACACTATTTAATCTCTTTCTTTCAAGTCTGTTGTCTTAAAACTAGCAATAAAAAAAAAAAAGTAAACATTAAAAGAAAGTCCTATCTACATCTGATATAAACTAAAACTGTGTTAATAGTAGCATTTCAGAATATCTAGGAACTCATCACTTTCTGTTTTGATAGCTCGGACATGCTCTCTGTGAGCTGGGAAAATTCCCAGTGTATGACTGAATTCCAGGCACGGCTGACATGTGCACCAGCTACCTGCAATAGGGACCTGCAAAACCATCCAGCGGTCTGTAGCACACAATTCATGGCATTTCTTTTGAGGGGGAACCTGAAGTGGGATCGTTCACAGTGACTCCCTCCCAGGCCTTGTCCTAGGACACAGGCTGCACCCAGGCTGTCCCTCTCAGGATTTCTGAAAGGTACATAGCGAGGTTTGGTTCCTGGAGGTCCTCACCATTTTATCTTTCCAATCAACTCTGCCTACTGGTGTAGGATTTGACGATGTGAGCTTGCAAACTCGAAGACATGAAAGAAGTACTGAAATTCTTTTAAACTAGCTAGACCTGCTTCCAAATAGGTTGCCTGGTGTTTTCATCCTGCCACAGATTGAGAGCTGTGGAGCTATAGATCTCACAAGCAAATGACAAAGCCATGATTCTTGCCCTGAAGCAGCTGCAATCTAAGACTCCAGTCCTATGAACAGGCTGTTGCAAACTGCCACAAGCCTTCCAAGGGCTCCACACTAGTTCTGCACTCGGAGCACACACTCTCATTTTGAGACTGGAACTGCAAAATGTCAGAGCCAGATTTCTTAGGGTAGTTGGTGCTCAACTGCCACAGGCTGGGGAGACTAAAATAACCCCCAAACTCTTGATTCAAATGTAACATGACACTGCAAAGTTTCCTTTTAGCCAGTGAGAGCTCGGATCTGCCCTCTGCACGCACAGGGGCTGGATTGGCTTCAGCAGGAGCCAGCACGCTCTGGCAAAGACGCTGTGCTGGAAACAGCATTCTGCTCATTCTTCTGCATATTCGCATTCGTGATATTTTCCAAGGTGAAGACAGTCTGTACTAATGGAGAGGGAAAATAGCGGGTGAGGTTATTTTGGCCTGTGTTATTTAGGAAGTCAGACTACATGTTACGTGATCACCTTACAATCTATAAAAATGAAGTAAAGTACTAGGGCTAGTGGAGCTTTCTCTGGGTCACCCATCTATTGGGACTATGAAAGTGTGTGTATGGCAAGCTTGAATACATATATGCCACTTGTAGAGAACTGTTATCCTCCCTGTTACTCGACTCTCCCATTTTACTGCTCCTCTGATTAGGCTCGGATTTTTCTCATGTTCCCGTACTCCCTGTTAATTACATGTGCAGAGTCTGAGGAACTTCCCTGGAACTGCCTGGGAGTGTCAAGTTCAGCTTTTGTGTAAGCGCTGGCAGGCGCCGGGAGCAACTGGCTCTGGGGCCGTTTGGAGCGCTGTGATGTGTGGATGTGAGACATATGGCGGGGAGGAGACACAGCGATACCGCGGAGTGAGGCGTGGAGGAGAACCTCCGTAAATGAGCCTGTGGTATAGTGCTGAGTTCTGCTGCAGCCGGGGAGAAAAGGATTTTGCCTTTATTTTCAGACCCTGAGTTGCCCCTGCAGCTGGCTAATTTCTCGCTCATAACAATGAGAACCTAATAAACCAAAACAACAACAACAACAACCTTATAATAAACAAAATTGTTCCCCGTATAAATTCAATATTCTGTCTTGCTTCATCTTCAGTGCTTTTTCTGCACTTCTAGAGATGTTTGTGATTTCTTCCCTGATTATAGGCAGTGTTATAAGTAGAGTCACGTGATTCTTTTCAACTTGCTACTATTATTCGCTAAGAGTGCGAGTTCCAAAATCCTTTGCTAAATGTAAAGCTTCTAATGAGTAAGGGAATAGGTTTTTCAAAAAACATTTCCTGCAATATTTAAATAAAGTTTGCATTTCTTATTTGAAAATACTTTTTTATTTTGAAATCCAAAATTTTAATTTCGATAATGCTATTGACTGGCAAAAACTACAAAATTTAATCAAAGTTTCTCTTTGGGTCAGACAAAAGGATTTATTTAACCCAGTAAAAAAAAAAATGCTGAAAATTTCCATGAGTGATGGGGAAAAAAAGTGGAAAATCTATTTATAAACTTTTGGTTTAGTCAGTAAACAAAACTACTTTTGTTCCAGTCATCGATCTCTGGAGCTAGTGAGATGATAAATCTTCATCCAGCTTCTGTTCAAATAATTAAGACACATTTTCTGTATATTACGTTTCCTGGTAATATGATAGTTTAATTTTTACATAATGCTACTTCAGGATTTATGAGACTGGAGGCAATTAATTCTAATATAATTATTTGTTAGTCACTGGAGATCATTAATAATTGTGCAGACTAACAGGTGAAGTTCTTCACAAAGCAAGGATAGAAAGAATACACCAAAAAAAATTTTTTTTCAATTGCTTTCATTAATAAATATTAATAAAACAGAAACTAAAATGTCAAAATAAGCTCTATCCTGGCAGGAGTGGGCACTGTCTGCAGCAAGGGTGCTCTGACTTACACCACCTGACAAGCTATGGAGACTTTTAAAGATCTCTACTGCAGCAACAGGGACATAAGCCGCTCTCTGGTATAAATTTCAAGCAAATAAATTGTATGCATGAATAAATCATAACAGCACAGGTATCATGTAGAGCCCTCAGCCCTACTCATAGCCTTGCTAATCTGTACAATCAGTGAGCTGCTTTATTACCTATGAACTATTCTGTGTCTCCTTGTATAATGCCTATCTTTAGCACTACCTGCTAATTACACGAAAGCCTCAAAAATACCTCTAGTGATCAAGTAGTGATTGTGTACTGCACATGAATTGAAAGGTCCTGTTCTATAACCTTTATTTGACTTTGAAATGTGCATACCATTTCAGGCAGCTTTTGAGTTTAATGCAATCTGTTTCCACTGAAGGCAAGCAATACTGGAAATATGATTACAATAATTGTGTTACGAACATGGTATTGTCATGATCAAGAGAAGGGGTCCAAAATGTAACTGATAAAATTGTAACTTTGACCTCCATCTTTAGCTTAAAAACTTGGTACAGTTCAGATATCACTCTATATTAGCCTTGTTAGCACAAAAGCGGGCCTAATAGTTCAATCTCTGCTCCCATGAGTCACTTCACAGACAATATTCATGTAAACAAGAGCTTGTGGGAGGGGAGAAACAGGATCCATCTTTTGATGTCGGTTTAGAGCGTAAAAGACTAAATCACGCGCTGTCACAGTTCCATCAATTCCCTGGAGTCGGAGCAGCAGAGAATTCAATTCAAAATTCCTTGTGTAAACATGCTGGGGCAAATTCATGGTTGATGTAGATTGTTGTAACTTCCTTGACTTTATTTGAATCACTGAAACCAATGAATTTAAGGCAGTTTAAGCCATATGAGGATCCTCCCCCTTCATAAATATTTATGCAATAAAGGAGAAAGTAATAATATTTTTTAATATATTTTAATATGGTGTTCCAGGTCGTACAGTACATAGTAGACCCCTTCTGCTTTGTTTCCTTATCCTCTGACTTCATTCAGATCCTAATTTGAACTGCTCAGCTAAATATGGAAAGAAATGTGTGAATTGTACCAGTCCTGCATTAGCTTCAGTTTGCACAACGTCCATTGATACAGACTTCTGCATTTATTTTGGGTGGAAAGTGTCTATTTAAATTGTGGGATCAATCATCAAATTAGATGTGTGACTGCACACATCGTTCCAGTGTTTATTTTCTTTTCTGGCACACTTGTGGCTCTTTGGGTTTGAAGAATGTAACTCAATTGGAATGAGTCTCAGTGATAAAATGGTCATCACATAAGATGTCTTTGTGTTGTTTTGAAATGTACTATTACAAGGCATTTTAATAAACTTTGTTTTTATTTTCCTTGATTAATAACACATTTGCTTGTGAATTTTCTGGGATGTTTGATTCATAGTCTTTCCTTTCTTTTCCTTAGAACTCCTTGGTGGCAGCAGCCTGCAGGAGGCCTTATGGGACTATCCCATGGCGATCTGACCTGGTTCTGGCTTTGTCCAAGTAATTTTAGTCGCACTAACACTTTTGACCCCTGGTGTCATTGATAAGCTCCAGAGCACTGAGTGCTGGGTCAAAAAAGTTTTGAAAGATTTACAGAAAACTAAATGCTTAAAGCCATGTGATTGATATTTATTTGTTTTAATTACAAACATAGAAAATAATATTCTGTCACTTTCTCTTTTCTGAATATTCATGCAGATAGAAAAGTTTGGATGGGTTTGTTACTGTATTAAACATTGACCAGTGATGTAAGGGATGATGGTTCTGTTTCAATCTTCTCTGTTTAATAGCTGAACCAATTTTTACCACTTCCTCAGCTGCATGATTTTGTAGGAAAGACAGTGAGAATTGAGTAGGGCATTAAGCAATGGCAGTTGATCACTTGTACTAATATGGTTTCACTATAAAATACTGTCATTTTCTTTTGATTGGCATTTGCCTTTCATAGAATTGTTTGGCTAATGCAGTGCTTAATAGTTTCATTTCTTTTTTTTTTTTTAGTTAAAACTGGCTTTTATCTTTGAACTGTTGTTATAAAGCAGAAAACTGCATTCCTTTGAACTCATCCTCTGATGTCATAAGAGCTGGGAGCTGACATGAATTACACTGTGAAAATACTGACATTCAGAGCTAGGTACTAGCATGTACTAAAATACAGTAATGCATGTTGCGTTCAAGAATATTTTTTAACACTATTATTGGTGGCAGGCTCTTCGGTTTGAACGCCTTTGATAAATGAAATTAGTACACTGTTTTTCCAGTCTATGTATTGTAAATTCTTTTCCCTTTTGGGGTCAAAAAATATAAATATTGAAGAACACTCCAAGTGTCACTATTTGCAAGGTTACAATGTTTGTTATTAGAACTGCAGAATATGTTCAATCTTTTAGGCAAGATAGAATGAGGGACCCATGAAAGGACAGGAAACATCTATATTTGCTGGCAGCATGCCTATATTAAACATACTGCTCACAGTGCCATCCTGATGGCACTGTGGGGAAGGACAGTTCAGCTATGCAGTATGAAAACATGCCATCATATCTATATTTCATAACATAAGCACACGTAAGTCAGTCATAAGTTTAAGTTAATTAGATGAGGTTCTTTGCAGGAAGCCAGATCTGTGGACAGCTAAAAAAACTGAGGATGTTCGGTGGAATTAGGTCCCTAATCTTAATCCTCTCCCAGGAGAAGCAGCAAAGTGCAGGAAGCACTTTGCACAAGGCTTCCTCTGGGTCCCCCAGAGATGTCCCACAGAGAAGCCTGGTTTTAATGCTGCATTCCTTAGCACAAATAAAGCACAGCTTTACATCATTACTTGTGCAAGACTTTGAAGAGAGACTTATTGTACTGTACAACATACGTATAGCAAGGCAGTAGGGACAAGTACTTTTCCCTTATACTTTTTTTTTTAATACAACAGGATTGTGCCATACATGAAGACAAAGTGGACTTTTGATATGAAGTAGCATAAGAAAATTATATAATGCTGTGCTTACTGAAACAGAGGCTGAATTTACCACCATTTATTCCACCTATATAGTATTGTACCAGTCCTCTAACTGTTGCTTGTATAAACAGTTTTGATTCCATTAACACTGATTGTGTTAATAGAGATTACTCTTCCCATGAATATATAGAAAGCTTGGAGATGCTTTTAATCTCCCTGCTTGTCTTATCCAAAGAAAAAAGATCCAACCAACCAAAAAGCCCCCAGCTTTTTATTTTTTTGAAACTAGTTCATAGCTCCTGGAACTAACTAAAACAAGAGAAAAAGAAATCCAATGCATTTGTAAATAATTCCAATTAAGAATAGCAGATTTGGCTGGCTGAGGATGCCTGGGCTGCGTATGGAAGCAATTCGCCTGCCTCCGTCCACTCGTCTGACCCAGCCAAGTGCGGGCTGCTCCCCAAGGTCCCTGCAGGGCAGTGAGGAGGGTGGATAGCCTGGTCTCCCTGGGGACCCTCGATGTTAGGTGTCCATCATGTGGAGCACAGCTGGCCTGCTTCCCTTGCCTTGGGAACCCCAACGGCCACCACAGCCCCATCAGAGCGTGGGCCGTTAGGTCTGTGCTGCAGGCAGGCTCCAGCCCTGTTTGCTTTGTGATAACAAGGGGAGTTTCACACCTGCAGTGGGGATCTCATGTGCCCATCACCCACACACCCAAGGTAGAACCAAGCCCTAATCTGAGAGGCTGTAGGTGGGTGCAGATGTGTGAAGGAAAGAACAGGCAGCTGCAACTGGAGAAAACTCATCAGCAGGCTGAGCCATGCAGCACAGCAGTGCCCTCACTTAGAGCACACCGATGGGGTCCCTTAGGCTTTGCCTCTTCTGTGTAGGCTGTGTCGTAGCAGTGGGTGAGCATCCACACAGGAGCATTATGAAAAGTAATGCCTAGAAACGGTGCCAATATGTAGGTATGAAGTGACACGGAGGGTGTATTGGTGTTTAAGTAGAAGTAATAATTTAAACAATGATTGCACAACCATTATCAGTCATCTTTACCAATTTCTTCTAGCCAAAAGCAATTACCTCTGATAAAGATTTCTGCTATTTGGAGGCAGGCCTGGATTTAAAACCACAAGATAAAGTGATTGTATTCAAAAGAAACTGTTGCTACTGAAAAACCCTACAGAAGGAGGGTCTGATGCAGTATTCTGCTCTTGTTTCGTGCCCTGTGTTGGTGCTTATACTCATCTAGAGTGGACCCGGCTCTTGAGCTGTACTCAGCAGGAGGACACAAGGGTGCAGGGTTTGCTCACGAAGGCTTCCCACCCCTCCATCTCCATCCTCTTCCCCATACCACCTCATCAGACTCTTGACCACTTTTTTCTTCCCTGGTAAATTAATGCAGGTTGCTCAAAAGAAAACACTGATAAAGAATGGTGTTCTGTGAAACATACTTTATTTTCTTTAGAATCTTTAATTTTTACCCTGATTTTCTAAAATTTTATGTCAAAGTAGTGTGAAAGACATGAGAAATAGTCATCTTTTTTCTCCTAAAACAGAAAAAAAAGGAAGAAAATGCCATAAGAAATAACCAAATCCAGGCAGATGTACTTTAGCTTTGAAAAAGAAAGGGCAAAAGGAAAACAACTTGGGATATGTTTTTCCAGAAATGGACTATTTGGAGGGAGAAGAGTTGCTTGCTTAGAAAGAAAGAAGGATGGGAATTATTAGGAGAGAAGAAACAGGGAAAAGCAAGGTTGGAACAGCATGAGTGATCGTAGAGACGTAGCAGGGGTAGAGTAAACACACACTGGGAGACCCCAGGGAAGTACATGTGGCTGGTTGGTGGTCTATTATCATCTACCTCCCTAAGTTCCCTGACAAAGTTATTCCAAAGGGAAGGATGACTTTCATCTTCCCTAAACCACTCATAAAATTTTGAGAAAGAATAATGCAAAAAGAAGAGTGAATAAAGGGGAAGGGGGCAGTAGAACTTGCAGGCTCAGTAATTTGTAAGAAAATAAGGTAGAAGAGGTTAAGAGGGGGGCAAAGTCCCCCAGGAAAGGAGGGATATGTGTCTGTGCTCAGTGGTGGAGGGAAAGCTATTTACACAGAGTCAGTTTGCTGTGAGGGTGGTGGGATGTGCAAGGGGCAGGATATAGAAAGGGGAGAGAAGAAGTGGGAAGTCAAGCCTGAACGTACTGGTGGTGAAAGACCTGTCAGAAGAAACTCATGAGAAAGAGGTTAAAGTTAGGAAAATGAGAAGGCTATGAAGAGCTTGAAAGTTAGAAAGTTAAGTGGAGAAGTTTTGCAGTAGAAGCCTGTGTCTCTGCTACCCTTTCTTTCTTTGCTACTCTACTCCTGAGAATTAGGAAAAAGGATGGGAGCTTTGTTTGTGAGCTAGAAAGAAACACCTAGTACCTAAGCTGCATGAAGATAATCAGATCCACTTCACACTCGTATGCCACCTCAGAGATGGTTATAGCAGGAAACCTGTTTTCTCATTTCATCCAGTGAATCTTATGTGATGTTTTCAGTTTCAGCTACACAGCCCGCTGCCCGTGCTGGGGTCTGTGTTCTTTGGACATCCAAAATACCCTGAGAATGCTTTCCTAGTATTTTCTATATCACAAATGTGGGCTTTAGACTTTTCTCAGTAGGAGCATAGTGCCATCTAACTGCTGCATCTTTCTAATACTCTTGGGAGTTTTAACATAGCAAGGAGGATCCTTGGACACACTCTTCCAAAAACCCAAAGCCCTATCACTGGCAGAAAGGGTGCCACAGGCTTTGTGGGTGTCAGGCTTGGGGATCTTCTTCTGAGCCTTCCCAGCTCTCACTCTGGCAAGAATGCGAACTTAACTCACAAATCATCAAGTATTAATCACTACTAGTACACTCAAATCATTCCTCTAAAATCATCCCACCCTGGTTCAGTGCTGCTGTTTACACCGGGGATAAATTTATGCTGAGCCGCTAAGTGGAGGGGGTTTACAAAGTAGGAGAAAAGTCTGTGAGTTGAAGTGCAACTTCCTGAGAGGTACAAGCAACAGATTGCTGTCAGGAATCCTGTCCTCCATTGCAGTGAATGGATGAGTTACATTAATACATCACTTGTGTGTAGTGAAGACATATGTGGGGAAAAAAAAAATCAGCCAAGGCAGCTAAAGAGCATTGCTGCAAACGGGTTGCATCCCAGCAGGGAGAACTGGCTTCAGTCTTGGCTCGTGAAGAGGCGCCTCTGGGGACTGGAAGTTTTTTCTTTGCAATTCCAAAACCTGTATTGTGTAAAATTGTTTAATACTTACTATTCAATTGATTTTAAAGTGGATAATCATCACTGAGCTTTAAATACACAGAGATTGTTGTTGGAGCTACAGATTTTCTTTGTTAATGCTAACATTAAATATTTATTCTGGATAAGGATAATCTAGTAATATGGGGAAACACCTGTGATTGAACTGCGCTGATAAGGATCTCTACTATACACTTCTACAGCCAATATTTCCACAAACCTCACTATATTCAGTGGTAAATAATTTTAATTCATTTTCTACTTCTTTTGTCTCACAAATTTGAATGTATTTGAGACATGAATCTTTACAACAGGTTGTGAACCCTGATTCATGTCTTTAAGGACCTGTACCAAATTGTTTAAGGAGTTCTGACTGACAGAAGCCCTTTTTCTTCCTCCAGCACTAATTGGGTGATGATAATTGGGTTGCTTTAGGAAACACCAGAGCAGGAGAAGGCAGCTGGAGACAGTGTGTGAGGAAATCCAAAACCATGCACAGATTTACAATTTTATGAAGCTATAGCAATACGCTGTCTCACTTCAGCGAGTATTACCAACAGGCAGTTCTCTGTTCGCTTTGACAGCCCTTTTTGTGTGGCTTTTTAAAAGCTATATAGAGGATAAACTTTTTACTTGAAAAGTGGAGATGAAGTGATATATTTCTCCCTCTGACAATAATATACTCAGGGAAACTGATGATGAATACCTTTGTTATATGAAGTTAGATGCTTCATCTAGCGTTATATATTATTTCAATGGGAAATATCTCATAATTGTGGGGTTTAAATGTCTTACTGATATACCGTGTAAAATTTAATTACTTCAAATACTATTTTGCTCTAAAATTACTTACATTTTTTAAAAGACCCTCTTGAGAAGGGAGCAGTTTTGTGGTATTGATATTTATTTTTAAAAAAAATACAGCATTTTCACAGTAGTTGTCATACATCCTTCTAAGCATCTGATTAGGCTCTTACCTACATGAAACCACTTCAGTGAATTATTCTGAGCTTTGATTTTTGTAGAAATAGTAATTTCTTGTAATTTTAGTTGCTGTTAAGACCCGTGTAAACCTGGACCTTGTGAAGTCAACAGTGAATTTCCGCTTGCTTTAATGAAAGTAAAATTTCTGTTTCTTGGTAGAAGGAGAAATTTCTCTTTCAGCCTTGTACAGAAGCCAGGGGTAGCAAGCAGTCTGTCAGAGGAGTTTAAAGCAAGAGAAAGTGAACTGCATTCCCAGCTTGATTCAGCTGTGTGCGACAGACCTGGAGAAACTGTGTGATGAAAAGAAGCCCGTTCTTTAATTTCTGTCCTTATCTGAAAATCCGCTTGATCAGGAACTACCCACATCCTGAATTATTTCAATCCTTAAAATGCAATCGCAGTTCACATGAGGGGTGACATTTCCGTAGTCAGTGCTGCCCAACTCTGGTCCCAGCACTGCCTGTGTGCGTGTCTAGGCAAGAGCCGTGTGCTTTCAAAAAGCTCAAAATCCACTTTCGAAAGTGGATTTTGCAGCAGAGCACGTTTAACCTCAAACTCAGGTTGGTGTGAGATTGGTGTGAGGGCTTTGCAGTTACAAGCGTGTCTCCAGCCTTTTCCCCTCTTGTGCTGTTTTGTGCTGCTCCGTGAGTGCAACGTAAATAGGAGTATTTACTTGCTTCCATTCGAGCAGTTTAACGCCCACTGAAAATAGCTTTGTAATGAAGTCCCTGCTTTGAGTGGGAGTACAGTTTTGACAGCAAAGAAACTCAGTGCTTCTGTTTTCCATATTCTTTTAGCTGCGTTATGATCCCAGGGTGCATGCAAAGCACTGAAAGGCAGCAAAAACTATTTTCATTATAATATAAGCAACAAATAACATTTCCATAATAATTTCCATTGCATTTAAAATAGCTTTTTGATCAGGTTAAATTTATTTGAGATAAAGAAACATTATATTGCTGCTTAACCTACAGATGCTCTTATTTTGCTTCACTTTGTCTTAATACTGCTTTGAAGGCTCCAGTGAAATCTTTCTGTAGACTACTGAATATCCAGGAAATGGGTATGCCTTTGCTTCTGGCTTCCAGTTCTGGTTATGTTCTTTTAAAAAAAACTTGTCTAGCTAGAGAACATGGCCAGTTAGAGAGTGCCTTTCTGTGTATCAAGTCCTTCCTTCGTGTACTAAACTGAGTAGTAACTATTATTCTTGTAACTGGTAAGTGCAGGCTCTGGGACAAAGCTTTTCTAGTCTAATTATTTATTCCAGATCTGTGGTGTCTGTATGTAGCCCTGCTCTCAAATGAGAAATAGGCAGATGAAACCTAATATGTAGATGAAATCTAATAATAGCATGGAGGTGGTTCTTTTTCAGTTCACTGAATTATGCTGTAAATGGGCTTTAAGTAGTTAAGTTGTCCTATGAAAGCAGGGGAATGCAATGGCAATGAAGTATCAGTAATAGGCTGGCTGCTTTTTTTTATGGTTATTTCTAAAGGGTACATAAATCCGGATATTTTTTTTTTTTAGCTATTGTAAAGCAATAAACAATGAAGTTAGAATCACACAGACAAAATGTGCATCTTGTTTTGGAGTTGTTTTTCTCTGTTAGTAGAGGGCTAATCTTATTATTGGTCAAATTACAGCCAGGTCTGCTGGAAGAAGGACAGTAAGAGTGTTCACACAGCCCTTAGGACAGCAGTAGCAGCAAATGAAGGGCACCACATCTTCATTCTGTCAGCGGAAAGTGGGAAATAAAGTGGGTTAGGGAGCAACATCTAGATTGTGGTGTTCTCTAGGTGTTGTTTGGCTGTTCAAATATGGGTAACAGTTCCACAATAAAGGAACATAAAGTTAAAATCAGCTGCTTTTGAGGCCTCATCTAGAGGTGTGATCCGTGTTTACTTTGATTACATTTCAATCTGAAGAGGGCTGTGAGGACTGCAGCACTATTACAGTCACGTTTCAGGGAAACCTTCTACAGGCTGTGCTCTGCAAAGCTGTCTCGCTGCCTGTCGCACAGGTTGTGTGCTCTTGCAGTTTAGTATTGCTAATGCAAGCAAGTATGGCAAATACTGAAGTCTGAATAAACAATTTATCTCCTATATACCTTATTTAAGCTTTTATAGGCTTGCAATATTTTACAATAAGAGCTGAGGCTTTTCCTGTTAATGTGAGGTGTTGCAAGCCACCTAAACTTGAAGCTAGCTGACAAGTAACAGACTTTAATCAACACAAACCATTTATTTTTAAGAAACAACTGAGAAAAGAGAAGCAACGAGAGATGTATTTTTATCATAAGTAAAAATTCCAACCACAACAAAAAAAAAAGCCGATAGTAATTAATTTAGTATGCTTTGGTAACTGTCAAAGGATCCATACCGATATGCCTGTTTTCCTACAAAACTGGTTCCAGACAGACAGGAGGAGGATGTCCCTATCACAGCTATCACCAGGTAGAAACACACACATTTGCACCTGCTGTTGTCCTGGCTCTTTCAGTCAGACCTGCCTTAGACATGGGCAGTGCAGGCAGGCAGTGAGCTGAGGGATGGGGCAGAGGACCCCAGTCAGCGCCAGCTCCCTAGGAGAGAGCCCCCCCGTCCTGCTGAGCACGAGGGCCAAGCTGCCCTGCTCCCCTCCGCTCCCCACCCTGCTGCTGCCAGGACTGGGGCACCCCATCAGCACACCTCCCGCTCTCCTGGGCTCCCCTGGTGCTTTGGCAGGGCTCAGATAGGTTACTTTATTCGCATTATTTTTATCTGATTCTGTGGGTGACACATTCAGTTTTACTGAAACTACTGAGAAGCCTGGAATACCTGTGAACACTTTCAGGCGCTTGTATGCATTACATCGGGGGCCAGATACCTGCAGGGAGCATTCTGATTTGACATGTTTCTTGCTGTTGTACTGACATTTGCTTAAAAAACCAGCACATTTTCAAAGCTTGCTTGTAGAGCCCTCATGAAATGATCTGGGAACATTTGCTGATATTAAATATTTTCTTTGTTTACTTTAAAAATGACAAGTTTACTTATCCAAACTCCTTTTTCTGTGTTGTCTTAGCACCCATTTACATAGGAAGGCTTAAAAAAACCCCCAACAAATTAAGTGAAGATGTGAATTTAAAACAAATTACTTTAACGGCATTAAAATGCTGTGTAGGAATTCTTTTTAGAATTTGAGTGCTCTAAACCACCTTTAACTTCGTTAACTTGAAAGCCTCTTGATTGTGAGTAAGTTGGGGACTGAGGCCAATTAATTAATCCACTTTAAACATTAATTCAGTATAATTTCCTGAGTGTGTGTCTGTAGGCAGTCCTTAGGAGTACAGGCTGCAGAAACGGAAACTAATACATATCGTACTTTCTTTCAAAGGACTTTGGTTCCCGTCTAGGTCTGGTAACAAGTAGCTAAATTTGAAAAGAGCTCAGCAGTTTAGATTTTTTTTTTTTAAAGATCTGTTTCTTAATGTCACAGTGGTACCAACTGAGTGCTGAGCACTCCTTCAAATATTTATTTGTGCCTATCTGTGTGTGCTCAACTCTTTTAAATCTAGTCCCAAGCTCTTTAAAGCTGCTGCAGTGACTGCATTGTTGGAGAGCTGGATTTGTTACTGTTCTCTTATATAGTCTCAGTATCCTCTTCATCAGATTTTCACTAAGCATTTTACTAAGAAAATTAAAGTTCATTAAGAGATGTTGTTCATGTCAGCTTTCCCAACTATTTCTGAGTCTTTTTTTAATCTAATGCAGTGGAATTTAGAGAAATACTGTGAGCTTTGTAGTAAATCTTCAAGGGAAAATTCTGTTGGCAGAACGTAAGGCACATACTGATAATCAGTGATAGATGCTTCTTTGGTATAATCTGTGCTGACCTTAATAATATATAGGACATGGCTTAATGGGGTTTGTGATCATAAACGCTGTAAGCTGTGCATTGTGATGCAGAAGTGTTGTGTGCACAGTTTCCTCTCCAGTGACTACTTAGAGGCTTTGAAATTCTCATTTATCCTTTCCCAGTATAGAATGTAATAGCATCGTTCTTTTTTAAAAAAAAAAAAAAAAAAAGCACTCTTGAATTTATACCAAGTATTTAATGGCAAAATCACAATTTTTTATTTCACTTAGCAATTTGGCAGTGGAAAAGCCCTACTGTGTTCTTTCTTTGAAGTCCGAAAAAAGTCTGGCCTAGGTTCGTTATTTGGGGAAAAGAGATTTGCCTTGTGTAATAATTATTCTCCTAATGCCATGGGACACTCAGGGTGCATTGTGTTTTCCTGACACAAACATTTAGCTCATCTTTTGTTTTTATACCAGTGGCTACTTAGATGAGTCTTGTAGGATTTGGAAAGAAAAGGAAAGCACCTTCTAATAAGGGATTGTCTTCTCATTAGCCCTACTGATTTTCCAAAAGATTTTGCTTTGTGTAATGCATTATAATTATATGACAGGAGAACAGTGGAGAATATGGCATAGCATTTCCCATAGGTTTCCTTTCTGAGATAAGAAAGATAAACATTCTGCTTTGCTTCTCCAAGAAGGACAAAAAAAAGAAAAAAAAAAAAAGAACCCCTCTGCAGTTTCCTGCGAGGCAGTTGGATGTGAGCTGCTTTCTGGAGCTGAGGCTTTCCACTGCCAGACAATGATCTGTGTCATGCGGGGAAACTGGGTGTACAAAGTAAGGAAGCCCCCTGGACTGAGGTGAGTGTCCTCGGCTTCCTGAGACTGCGCCTTATCGCCCAAGGGTCCCTACGCACTCACGGGGCTTTATCTGCGTGGCTCCCGGAGGGCGAGAGTGGCTGTTTATTTTTCCAGGGTGCTCTCTGTTCTGGGGGAAACAAGGGAGGCCTTTAATTGGATCTCTCTTTTGTTCCTGGATTGCTGCAACTTCAACGAAATCAGAAGGAGCGGGAGCAGGACCGAGGTCTGGTTTAGGGTATGTGTAGCTTGACTCTGAATGACCCACCTCTGTTTCAGCCGTGACATCCAGGCCAGGGAAATATTTTGCTTAGACTGGCTTTCCTAAAGCAGGGAGAGAATCTCTAGTTACAGAACGAAGTGAGCAGCAGTGATGCTTTCTGTTTGCTCCACTCTCTACTGCACTTCTACAGTCTAAATTGTGCAAAAGGGAAAAAAATACCCAGGTATCACTTTCCCATACCAGCTGGGAAATGTGTGCTACGGTTCCCAAAAAGCCTGGGTGCGTAAGAGGTTTAAAAGCTTTAGAAGGGTTCAACAGGAGAAGCTGTAAAATTGCAGTAACATTCCCAGTGTCAGTGGTTAACGAGATAGTGTCAAACACAGAGGGATGACCTCCTCGATAGCTTCAGAGCTTTCCAGTTCCCTGCATTTTTGCTTTCTTGTTTAACTTTCTCATTTGTAACTTCTTTTATTATTCTCAAACCAAGTTTTGTAATGCACTGACATCTGCTGTGTGTTTGACAAATGCAGCCACTAAAGAACGGAAATAAGCCTTGCAGCCTACGCATAACGGGACTCAAGAATGAAAATTTAAGAAAAGGGAGAAGGAGAGCAAGAGAACCTGGTAGCTTATTGTATAAGTTATACAAGGGGATAAGAGGGAGCAAGCCACCCTGCCCTTAAGGATCTTACATTGTTTTATAATTGTCCAATAATTGTTTTATTGGAAGAAATGGCACAAAGTAAGCTGATTTCAGTGATACAAACAGCAGATCTGTTTGTCGACTATAGTTATCACCATTTAGAAAGAGCTACATTAGCCCAATTTTTCCTTTTGGTTTTTTTTTTGGTCTAATCATGGTTGTGGTGATGTGATGGCCCTGATGTGATGGGCGTAAGATCCTGATAAATATCTTTTCTGCCAATTTTTAGAAACACTGAAAATGAGAGGAAACAATGTAGCTGAATAACCCCGCTATCTGCACAATAAGCACTGTATTATTTACAACTGTTCTGCAAGATGGGAGCAGCCTCTAACCCACCAGAAAATAACTGTAGGTACTATAGCAGGAGCTGCTGCACAGTAACATCACTTTTAAAACACTAGACCAAACTGTGAAAAGACTCTTGCAGTTAGATTGCAGCAAAACTTATTGCTGGTCTAAAGCTTCCCTGAAACATTTTATCTGGTGATTGATTTCTGGTCAGGGTGTGAGGCAGCGGAGGTGCTCCATGGTGGCGTGGGACAGTCATACCACCACTGTCTGTGGGCTGAAGGGAAAGCCACAGATGGCCTGTGCATCACCCAAAAGCAGATCCCAGCCTGTGCTCCTGCCCAGGATACATTTCAGCTGGACATTTAAGAGACCCAGGGCAGTACTAATCAGAATTCTTTTATCAAAACAGTTTTAAATGAGAAACAACCTTTGCCCAAAGGAATAGTTAGGCAGTTTTGCTTTTTGTCAAAAATTGACTGTATTTCTAATGAAAAACCAAAGCCAAGCTGGGATTTTTGGTCACATTGTTCAGCTGAAAATAATTGTTTGTAAAAACACACTTTTTTTTTCAGAAACAGAGTGTTTTACTAGCTTCAGGGAAGAATCTCTTCTACAATAAAGACTGAAAATCTAACAGTCTCTCTGGAAAGGGGGGAGCCTTCTAGCAAATGGTTTCTCAAAATACAGACTTCCACCAGCTCCATGAATCAATGAGTTATGGGGTTGTCCCTCACATTAGTCCTTCTGTAGGTAACGTTTAGGTGGTATGCCTCTGATGTAGGTAAGATCCTATGCATAGACACTTGAGCAAGAAAGAATAGGTGGCCTTTTTGTTTTTTCCCCTATCCCAAAGCTGGCTGTAAAAACTTCTGTAAAGGTACAGTTTACTAGAAAAACTAGGCTTCACATGTGTCATAAAATGTTGTTTCTCCTTTTGTTAATTCACAGCAAATGTGCAAAAGGGCTGCAAGGCCATGACAGTGCTGGATTAACACCTCACCCAACAGAAAGAACTGAAACAGAAAAGTACCTTTTCATTATGAAGAAGCTTAAACAGCAGGGGAAATCCTCCTCCCCTTGAGATCAAGAGGGAAATTCCTCTTTAGCTTCAAAAGAACCAAAATTTAGCTTTGTATTATTCTGAAAGCCTGTTTAAAAGCCCTGGTGTTTCTATCACTTTGCAGTCTTCCCACAAGCAGGGAAAAGCAATACAGCTCTTTATATCTTTATACAGAGATACAGCTCTTTACATCCTTAGATCAGTTTTATAGGTCAGTAGAGGGTTTGCTCCTGGGGTGGTACTCGGGAACATTTCTTCAAGGGCATGTAGCATTAAGTGATTGCTGACTTTCTCTCATTCTTTGTTTTTGTTTCAACGGTAGTAATGTCTTCCTTGAACGTCTATGCTGAAGTGCCCTTCATTCATAATTTTTATTGCTGCTTATGGTCAAGAAATGCCCACCTAAATATCATATTGTCAAACTGAGATGTCTGACATTAGCGATCATGATTGGTATTTAGACACATGTGTTCCCAGGTGCATTTAAAGATATGGTGTATCACCTAATTCTGAGAAACCACATGTACAAAAATGTGACATTAAATGACTCGTGGAAGATCCAATAGCAAGTAAAACTTTGCATTATGCCTTCCAGCAGCAATGCTGTTTGTAAAATATTTGAAGAGCCCAAAATGTGTCATGCTGCTTAAATGACATCTATTATTCCATTCATAACATCGACTAGTAAAGACCCATGCTTTAAGCAGAGTTGTAATTGTTGATGAACTAACTTACCAGGTGAAGCTGAGCCTATTTCTCCTCACTGGAGTGTAAGCCATGTATAGGGCTTCATTTGTTCCTTGATATGCACTGCACATTTTCAGAGCTGCTTTCTGTAAGCACTAAAAGCTAACAAATTACTCAAGGCAAAAATCTTTTTAAAAAAAAATTAAAACCCACAAATAAAAAAAAAAACCAGCCAAACCCCTTAATTTCCTCTGCTATGAATTTAAGTCAGATAAAATCAAGGTTAAAAAAATTCAGCCTTTCGCCTTGTGTATTAAAAGTGAACCACTGGAGAAGAACAAATTTTAATTTTTTTGAACTATTATTCCAAATACCTGCTGAAGATTTTAGCAAATGTTCAGTGCAATACATAGTCCTGTATTTAGTGGGCACTGTGAGAGCTAAGCCAAACATGAAGCCATTGAACAGAACTGGCTGAATACAATATTCAGTCACATGGCACACTGGCGAGTTGCCCTTCTACACAAATAATGTTATTTCATGCTTAACATGAGACACCTATGGCACCAGGAAGATGATGATGGGTGGTATGGAGCTAACTAGGTACCTCAAAGGACAAGGAAGAAGTGTGAGAGAGATTTTTTTTTTTAAATAATTGCATTTTGTTGTTAGATAACACGTGATGTTTATATTCTGAACCCCACTGGAGGCATCATGGAGATTCTTATAAGCCCCAAGGGTATTTTTCCCCCATCACACCCCTGCCTTTGGCCAGAGTTCTGCAGGAGCTGCTCTGGGAAAGGTCTCTGGGAGATGGGCTGAATCTTTGAAACTTACGGTGATCCTCACCCTTCCCCTTTCCAATCAGCATCATCTCAGTGGGCTGTGCCGGCCAGCCCTGCATCACACCATCGGGACGATGTTAGTGTGTCCTGACCTCCACGCAGAGTTGTTGCTGTCTGACCAGGCGGTGCTGGCTGGCTCTGACAGAACCTTCAACTTGAACCCTTGGGCCACGGGCTGGAATTATTTGTGCCTAGCATAGGTTGGACTCGCCTGTGGGGCTTAACTTCTTCTGACAGCTAGTCCTAAGACAGGCATATCTCTTTTATTTGTTGCGAGGGATAGCTACAAAATGGATGAAAAAAGGAAAACAAGTTAAAATGAAATTATATGTAGGTAAACAAACTGTAATAAAATGAATGGGCTGAACTTTCTTCTACATCTCAACTGGATTTGAACCAAGCCCCTTCTGAGAGTCTAAGAAAGTTTGGTTAATTATTTTTTTTCTTTGGTCTGCTCTTCATTTCCTTGTTCTCATTGCGACCAAGAGCAGAAACACTGGAAAACAGTGAGCAAGCCTGATATACTGATGTTTCTGGCCAGGTCAAAAGTAGGACAGGCTGGAAATGTCATTCAAACTCCCATGTTTGGTAGGTTTCCAGTTAAGGTTTACAAACTCAGAAGGTTGGAATAAGATTGAGATAAACAAAAAGACCTTGGGGTGATTGTACAGACAAAAATCAACTTCCAGAATTTAGGTGGCTGAGCTTAAAGTGAAATATTCAGCTTCTTCAAGGTTTCTGTTCTTGCTGTGAAGGGAAATTCAGTGTTTTGGGATTGCATTGTGCTTCCAAGGCCACTGGTTGGTTGCGACAATGCAGGGACTTAAAAGATGTCTGAGGGTCAAATCCACCTTCCACTGGCACCACAACCTGTATCTCAAATGAGTGCATGCTTTCAAGTCATGCATTCAAGTTTTTGGGGGACTGTATGTACTCTGAAGTGGACTTTGGCTAAAGCTTAGCTCTTTTCCTCCAGAAGGAAGAAAATCACTTCCATCACACCACTTCTAACCTAGAGATTGTATGTGGTTTGATCCAACAAAACAGATTTGTTCTCAGATCAAACCTAGTTATATAATTTGCAATCTTAAAATCTTTTTAGAAACATAGTAGTTGCATTTAGAAGGAAACAAACTTGTGCTTCTAATTGTTTTAAAGTGCAGCAGGCACTCAGTAGAGGTACAGCTGGAGTCAGGGGGAGTTAGATTGTCAAGTGCACCAGTTCCAACTGGGGCGCTTGGAAAACAGAAATGGCTTTACTGTTCCATTTCATGTAGGCTGCACATACATCAGTGTGGCGATGCACGTATTCCTCCTGAATGTGGGCTGCATCTAACACTTCAAGTTTTTAAAAGGAGATGGAGGTAGTTTGTAGGGGCATGGTAGTCCTCTCTCACCTTAACTCTGCCCCCTGGATCTGGCAGGGTATTCTCTGAGTGTTTCAGCCAGGGCTTCTGTTCAATAAGCAGATGGGGGAGAAGCCTGTGTGTATATGGAGTTACTCACAAATGGTTTATATAGGTAACATGTACATAAACTCCAGATGTGAATAGTCTCTTTTAAAACAAAAGCACCCTGTTACTGGCTAACCTAGCCCCTTCTACAAGTTCTGGAAGACCTTGGGACATGACTACTTAGCTTTAACCAAGTCCAATGGCTTCTAGTTGCTCAGAAATGGAAAAGGAGCATGACTTACATGGTCATAATGCAGATAGCAAAATCTGAGTATACATGTGGATTTTACAGTACGTTGCTATATCTGCATAGCTTTGCTCCCAGGGCAGCACCTCCCCTGCAGGAGTCTGCAGAAAGCGGACAGAGAGCACTGAACATGCCCCACACAAATTCTCGGGAAGCAGCTAAAGACAAAACTTGAATTCACAGTACACAGGTGTGCTGCCCAAATTTAGTGGCCTGAGCAAGTCACCATGAGCTACTCACTCAAATTAAAATCAGTGTAGCTGCAGACATGTACAAGCATGTCCCTGTCTGGCCAGGTCTGTTGTAGGAGTGGAAGCCCCCAGCGCGAGATGGAGCACAAGTATCCCCAAGTACTACCGCAGCAAAGCACTCCGGGTATGGGCACAGCTAACTAACAGTGTCAACTGCTAGAGCTTACTTCAGCCTCAAGCCTGTTGCGCAGGCTCTCCAGATTAAAACAGCTTGGCCAGTGTGATTGTCTCTCTAACAGGGCTTTTGTCACCAGTTTTACCAGGTGAGGAATTGCTCTTCTCCCAATCACTTAACACTGCAGTTATATTGCTATATTGTGTTGGCGGATCTGTCACTCCTAAATTTAGGAGTTTCAACTTGTAACCTGAATGAACTTTTCAAATACTGTTTCCTCAAAGCAGTAACATCCTAGACCCTGGATGAAAACAGACTTGAGTAGATTATATGAGTTCAGAGTCACGGCTATAGTTTGGGATGTACGTTCTCAGAGAAGTAATAAAGACATAAATTCTCTTTGATGTCCCTAGGTTGGTTGGAAGAATTTTTCTTGAAGCCTCTTTTTTTTTTTTTTCCCTCAAAAAAATCTGAAATTTGTACCATTTTCCCTCTTTGGATCTTTAAAAGTGAAATTTTTGAAACAGTCTAAACAAGCATGCGGAGTTTTTATTACCTAAAAATTATCTGTTAAACAGTGTATCTCTGTAGCAACAGTGGGAGAAGCTTGCTTTGGCTCTAATTTTGTTGTACAATGCTATTAATTTGCAACTTCAGGGTGATCTGGACATGAGTGGACTTGTATGGTTTGGGTTTTTTTGTTCCTCTTTTTTTCCCACCCATGCTTTGTAGAAAAATAAGCATCAATTTCGAAGTGCTAGAAAGAGCAGCTTGCTTTGGAAGTTGTCAGACTCTAATACAAATGATCTTTGCTTCGAGCTTCCTAAAGAGACATAATTTCTACTCTGTCTAGAAAGAGGAGGCTGGCTTGTTTGTTTTTATTTGCAGCATTCGGCAGCATTGCTGTAGGCCACTAACTGCAGGATGGCAGTAACACAGGATTATCCTGCAGAGCCGTAACTAGTGAATCCATAACAGCCAACCTGAACTCTGCTGCGGGCTGCCATTTAATACCACAAGAAACTGTTTGCATTTCATCATGTAGCCGGTTGTGTGAATTCAAGAACCTTCCCTGGATCAGGCTATGTTTTCAGATGAAAGAAAGGAACTACCAAATGGTAGAGTGAAATATATAGTTTGTTTTCCTGTAGGCCTGTCCTCTAAGCATAAACAAATATACTGTAGCAAAGACTCTGGCTCAGGCTACAGAAAAAAAAGGGAGTAGAGAAGAGATGGGAAGTTGGAATATAAAAGGGGAAAAGGTTGGGTCTGCCTTTTCTCCTGAGATAGATTTCGTTGATATCAAGGCAGTAGGAACAGGCTCAAAATGAAATGAGACTGTGAAACATATCTTCACAGTGTCAGCTGAAGGGGGAAATCTACTCTCCTCATCCTAAAGCCTTTCCCTCTAAGATTCCCACTGGAGCGGGTATAGAATTTGAGCCCATTTGTGACTTTTCCCTCAGGCCCTGTTGGATGGGCTTTTATTCAATGTGATTTCAGTCCAGGACATAATAAAGTTGCTCTGTTCCTCATGAAGCTTACATTATGGATGTACAGCCATCATGGTCTATGGACTGCTTAGTTTTTCCTGTAAAAACAGAAATCCTTGTACGGCTGGGAACTTGTAAAAACAAGCCCGAAGCTACCAGAATTTTTAGCTTTACAGTATAAATGAGAACCTAAATTCTCCACTGCAAAGCATATATGCATGTATGTATGCTCAAGGTTTTGACAATGGGACTCATTCATGCAGAAGAAGACACTTTCCAGGTGACTATTTCCTTGTTCTGGCGTAATACGCCAAGTAATGTAATTAAAGAGCGTTTGTGAAATGGTCGGGACTGTGCTGCTGGGAATCCTGAACAGACGGGAAAGTAGGACTGTGTGTGTTTGTGGCGTCCCTAGATGAGCGAGGTGATCTGCAGGCCAAGTGAGAGGTGAGGTTCTGAAAACGAAAGCTTTCTTCAGGCAGAGTTTAGGGTCTGAAAGGAGTGACGCGCGTGCAATTTTGTCTCGCGTAATGGTTGGGGTGAAGTTGCAAAGATTATTGTTCCTGGTAGCCAGGGCTGTGCCGCTAATCGGCACCTCCGGGATCGAGCCCTGCCTTCAGGTGTCATTTGAAAAGGGAGAGAACCGGAGACGCGGCGTGGGCGGGCGGCCCGGCCCACGGGCTGCGGGGCTGTAGGAGCCGGGTGCCACGGGCAGCTCCGCACTGCTCTGCCCACGGGCACACGGAGCTCCCGCGCGTAGGGGACGCAGGAAAACGCCTCTGTCTTCCAGCTTTTGAATAGATTAGATCTGATGCTTTTCCATAGAGGCCGGAATATTTTATTTCCCGTAGTACATTTTGTTAATCTGCATGAGCGCCGGGGTGCGCGACAGACCCTCACAGGCCAGGTTTACGCGTCACCTTATTTTCCCCTTGTTTGTTATGGGAATAAATGCTGCATGATCTTAAAGACTTATCTGGGAAAAGAAGAGGGGGAAAAGGGAAGAAACTATAAGTACTCGAAACGGTAACGTGGTGGCCGCCCTGTCGCGGCTGCTCCGCCAGTCGTGCCCAGAGAGGAACAGGCGCTGCGGGGACCGAGCGCGCCCGGCCCTGCCCGGCTCCCGGCACTCGGAACAAGGCGCGCCCGGCTCCGCTTTTAGATCCGTGCCGTGCCGTGCCGTTCCCGCGCGACCCAAATGAAGGTGGCTTAGCGCCGTTATCGTCTCGGCGTGCTGCGAGCTAGAGCCGTCCCGGAAGGCGGTTACTTACGGCTGCACCGCAGCACCAGCCGTGTGTCCGGTCCCGGGAGCCGGGGCGCGGCGTGGCACCCGGAGCGCAGCAGGAGCCGGAGGGCAAAACGGCTGTGTCGCCTGTCCCCGTCCCCGTCCCGGTGCGGTAGGAGGGAGCCCTGCCCCGGTGCCTGCAGGCGGCGGCTAGGCTGCGCTGGCCGGACGGGAGCGGGGCGCTCCGAGCCAGGGGCGTCCCGGCGCTCCCGCCAGAGACATGTTTTCTCTCCAAGAGGGAGAAAAAAAAAAAAAAAAATTTCAGGCAGAAATCGGCTCTGCTGCCTGCACGGGGGTGAGTAGAAAAAAACCCACTCGGGCGACTCGAGTCTTACCGGCGCTGCAGCCGAAGGCACGGCTTTCGTAGCACGCCCGGCCCGCGTCCCTCGCGGCGCTTCCCAGTGCCCTCCCGGCGCGACGCGGCACAGCGGGACGGGGCGCGGGGCTCCCGCCCTCCTCCTCGGCGGAGACCCCCGTCGCTCGCCGGGCCCGCTCCGCACGGCGGTTCCACCCGCGGCTACGGGTTCGGCCGCTTCCCAGCGGGAATACCGGGCTCGGGGCCGCAGCGGAGGGTCCCGTGGTCTGTTCAGGAAAGGGGACCCGGCCCGGCTCGGTACCGGAGAAGCAGGGCGAAGCCCTGATTTGCAGCCCTTCTCGGGGCGCTTCTCAGCAGGATTGCGCTGCCGGGGCTGAGCTCCGCTCTACCCGCCTCCTTCCCGGCTTCCCCGCACCGGGAACGGGCCGTTCTGCCTTCGCGTGAGGAAAGCGAGAGCCCTTTCCCCGCCGCCCCTCAGCGTCCTGCGGTGGGACCTGCCCCTCGCCGCAGCGGGCCGGTGTCAGGGCACCGGCGCCATGAGCCCCCCTCCACTGCTAGCTCCCCTCCCGCTTTCCCCGCACCCGGGCGCGGCTGCAGGCCCGGACCGGGAACCGCTTCGGGGGCTCCTTCTGCTCTCGTTTGCCCGGGTTTGTTAGGCTCCTGCCCGCCCCCGGGAGCGGCAGCCGGCGGGGCACGGGCTCGCCCGAGCGCACCGGCGGGCAGGCACCGGCGGGTCGGGCCGCTCCCCCGGGGTCGTGGCGGGCTCCCGCGCTCCTTCACTCGCCCGCGCCCCTCTGCTCCCTGCCCGTCCCTGGTGCTTGCGTTCCCCTCTCTGCGACATTTCTGAGTGCCGGTGAGACCTCAGCTCTCCCCTAAGTCGCAGCTACAGTGTCCGGGCTCAGCTTTAGTGGCATGCTCCTACGTTTTCCGGTGATTCTTTAATGTCCCGAGAAGGGCTGAATTAGCACCGGGGGACCCCGGCGGTGCCGCCTGCCCTTGTGCCGCACGCGGGGCTGCGCGCTCACCTTTGCCGCTGCTCGGCCCGGGGCTGCTCCCAGCGCTTCTGCCCTGGTGCTCATCCGAAATCCCCCTTGGCGGGGCGGTCAAACCCAAACAAGCCCCTGGATGTCAAATGTCCTCTGCGAGCCAGCGCGCCCTGGTAAGGGGCTGCGCGCCCGGCTTAGGAGTGAGAAGGGAGGAATCCGCCGTGTGGCGGGGGTGATGACACAGGCAGCAGCGCCTCAGCGCCCGCGCCGCGGGGGGGGGGGGGGGCCGGCCCCCCGGGGGGGGCCGGGAGGAAAAACCCGAGAGCGTCTGTCCTGAGGGCCCGAGCCCTCCGCGGTGCCCTTCGCCTGCGTTGGGGGGTGCTTGGCGGCGGCGGGCGCTGTCCCGTGTGGGGGACACAGGGGCATCCTTTCTGTGGCTAAATCCGTGCAGCCCAGGTTTTAGGGTATACGTTTCTCTGCTGATGGGAGAGAAGGGATTCGTTATATGGCTGTAGGCGAAGATGCGGAAACGTGTTTTAACCGTGAAATAGCATGATATATATATACACATATGATAGCTCCCCGAAGGGCGATTTTATTTCTCGGTTAAGATACGTTTCTACATCTCCGACTGTTTTCACCCGCAAATAGCCTCTCTCGGGGAAGGGAGCAGGACCCGTGTGCCCTTGGCCGTGCAGAGGAACGAGAGATCCGTGCAGGGGGTGCCGAAGCTCCCGGGCACCCCGACGGGAGAGGCGGGCCGCGCAGGACACCCTGCTCGAGAGCTGCCACCCCTCCGGGCTGGCGTTTGGCTACGAAAAATCCGCGGGGCGGGGAATAGCGCTGCGCCGCGGTTCGCGTTCAAGGCGGGCAGAAGCGAGTCCGAGGGCCGCGACCTGCCGGCCCGCGGGTCGGCGGGCGCCGCGGTGTTCGTGTGGCTTCTCCGAGGGTCGTCGCTGGGCAGCCCGAGCGGGAAAACACCGAGCTGTGCTCAGTACGGGCGGGGAGGTCGGGGCCGGCGGGGCAAATCCCCGGAGCGGGGCCGCACCGGCAGCAGCGGGCTCGCTGCAGCGCCGGGCCCCGAGGGCCGAGCGGGGGCCGCGGTTGGGGAGCGCGGGTGGCCCCGGCCCTGTGGAGCTCGGCCCGGCTCCCGCGGCTGCCGGCGGCCTCGGTGACTGGCGGGGGGCTTCAGGGGGGCGAACGGGGCCGGTCCGCCCCGCTCCCGGGGCTCGGGCCGCCGTTAGGAATGAGCGCAGAGCATCCTCTGTCCGCCTGCCCGCTCCCGTACCCGCGGCTGGAGCCGCCCCGTGTTAGTGATTTATTACTACACGACACCTCTTGTGCTCGGGCCAGCTGAGGCTGCCCGGCCGCTGCTCGGGGAGGCTGAAGGCAGAAAGGGGGAAGGAGCCGGGGACTGTCGGTGCCACATACGCTGCTCCAGGAACCGTGTGACATAAGCCGGAGAGGGCAACGAGCGGAAAAGCTGCCCGGTGCTTCATCCCCTGCCCCGGCCCTCGGGGCGTTTTCCTGCCCGGCGGCCGTGGTGGGTGCCCGCGCGTACTTGGCGGAGCGGGAGAAGGAGCGGCCCGACACCTCCTGCTCCCTGCCGCCTGCAAGTAAGGGCTGCAAGAACCGACTTGCAGGGAGCGGCAGCAGCCTCCCTGTGCTATCCGGGCGCGATCGGTTGGCGGGGCCCGGGGCCAAGACATATAAACGCGACCGCGTGTGCGGCTGGACGTGTGACAGCCGCCGGGGCAGGGGCGAGCGCCGCGGCTGCGGGCACACCCCTCGCACCCACCGCCTCCAGCGCGGCCCCTCGCCGGGCGGGGGAGAGGGGGAGCGCGGCGCCGCGGGGCCCGGCGGGCGCCCCGGGCGGGCGGCGGAGGCTGGCTCAGCGCCCCCACGGACGCTCCCGCCCCCCCACCCGCCGGCGCGGCCGAGCCGGGGCGGTTCCGCGCCGCTCCGCGGGGCCACGTCGGGGGCGGGGCGCCGAAAGCGGAACTCGGCCGGGCCCAAAAGCAGAGGGGAGCGGAGCCCGCGGGGGCAGGGACGCCGCCGCCGCCGCGCTGCACGGACCAGCGGCGCCGCGAGAGGCGCCTCCCGAGCTCCGTCCCGGCTTCGGCCCCGGCCCCGGCCCCGCCCGGCCGCCCTCGGCGGGGGCCGGGCGGCGGGGCGGCGGACGCGGGGCACCATGATGAGCAGCTACCCGGACGGCGAGGAGGACACGGTGGCGCTGCTGGCTCGTGACACCAGCGCCAGCAAGGAGCCGGAGCGGGGCAAGGAGGAGCTGAGCGCCGAGAAGGGCCCCGAGAAGCCGGACCCCTCGCAGAAGCCCCCCTACTCTTACGTGGCCCTGATCGCCATGGCCATCCGGGAGAGCGCCGAGAAGAGGCTCACGTTGTCCGGGATCTACCAGTACATCATCAGCAAGTTCCCTTTCTACGAGAAGAACAAGAAGGGCTGGCAGAACAGCATCCGCCACAACCTCAGCCTCAACGAGTGTTTCATCAAGGTGCCCCGGGAGGGCGGCGGGGAGCGCAAGGGCAACTACTGGACCCTGGACCCGGCCTGCGAGGACATGTTCGAGAAGGGCAACTACCGCAGGAGACGAAGGATGAAGCGGCCCTTCCGGCCGCCCCCGACCCACTTCCAGCCCGGCAAGACCCTCTTCAGCCCCGACAGCTACGGCTACCTCTCCCCGCCCAAGTACTTGCAGTCCACCTTCATGAACAACTCGTGGCCGCTGGCGCAGCCCCCCGCGCCCATGCCCTACGCCTCCTGCCAGATGTCTGGCGGGAACGTCAGCCCCGTCAATGTGAAAGGACTCTCGGGCCCGGCCTCCTACAGCCCCTACTCGCGGGTGCAGAGCATGGCGCTGCCCAGCATGGTGAACTCCTACAACGGCATGGGCCACCACCACCACCCGCACGCCCACCACCCCCAGCAGCTCAGCCCGGCCAGCCCCGCGCCGCCCGCGGCCCCGGCGGCGAACGGAGCCGGCCTCCAGTTCGCCTGCGCCCGCCAGCCCGCCGAGCTGTCCATGATGCACTGTTCCTACTGGGAGCACGACAGCAAACACAGCGCCCTGCACTCCCGCATAGACATCTAGGGAGGCTCCGGCCGGCCGCCGCCGCAGAAACGCCCTTGCCCCGGCCCCGCTGTCCCGCTCCGATCCCGCCGCGTTCTCCCGTGCTCTCGCGTCTTTCCTCCTCCGCTCTAGCTGCGGACTTGCCTCTTTCTGTGACCAGGCTGTTGCGGTGGGAAAATAGTAGCCCCGCTCCCCGTGTAGTGTAAGTGTAGGAGCCGTCCCACGGTGGGGAGAGGCGGTGGGAGTGCGGGGGCTACCCCAGCGGGGCCGCGCCGGGCGCCGCGGTGGCCGGGCCGGCTGCCTCCGGGCGAGCTCGGATCTGCCGTTCGCTTCTCCGCTCGTGTCTTTGTTTGTCGGGGCTGGGAGGGGACGGCGACCCATGGCCATGTAATTAAAATTGGGCTATTTAGCCCTCAGAATTCTGCTCCGTTATAATTCGGCCGTAATCTTTTCGGGCTCGGCCTTGGGGAGAGTAAAGCTGAGCTTGTAAATAGCGGAGGCATTTCCACGCGTGGCGGCGTGGGGCTGGCGGGGCCTAGACACCGCTATGTGCCCGCCGTGCTCGTCTGCCTCCTCCTCTTCATCTTCTCTTTCTTCTTCCTCGGTCTGCAAAGCACTGCGCTTCTTCCGAGCTGCGGCTTTTCGTCAAAATAGTACTTATGTGGGGACTGCTGTAACAGCAGGAGATGTGCGATATTACTGGTTATTAGAAACCAACAAACAAAACCCGCCAGGGTCACTCGTGAAACGTTTCGGCAGCGGTAGGTATATTTTTTAAAGGAGACAATGTCCTCTGAGGTCTTAAAAGTAATTTTATACAAGTCTAAAAAAATATTTTGATGTTATAAAAAAAAAGACGGTTTCCTGTAAATTGGAATATTTTTCCTTGTGCATATTGTTATTAATAATGAAAGTTTAAACTATCTTCGTATTTTTTGACCCCAAACCTGGCCCAAAATGGATTTTCCGGTAGGTTCTGCTTTTGAATGCTTGCCCTTTTTCTTAAAACGTTTTGATCCTTCAATTTTACATAGATTAATGTGAAAAAAAAATAGCGTTTGTAATACAGGGGCCAGTTCATAGCAATTTTATAAATGTTTATGTAAGCTGATAGATGCTGTGGCATAGTACCATTTTGGGACCAACTTGTCTAGAGTGAACTAGCACTTTTATTGTACTTTCTAGCATTGTAAAGTCTCCAATAAAATGCCTTTCCTTCTTTCCGTATCGTTTTGTTTCACTCCGCTCCTCCTGCTCGGGATCGAGAAGCGGCAGCGGGAACAGGGCGGGCGCCGTGTGCGGGGCCGCTCCGCGCTGCCCGGTGGCTCCCGGCGGCGGGCACCGCTCCCGACCCCGTGCCCCGGCAGCGGCCTTGCAGCGCTCCCCGCAGCCCCGGAAGGGGTGCTCGGTGCGTGGGCTCCGCTGAGCGCCGTGGCGGGCTGCGCATCGGCCGGCAGGTCCGGCGGGGCCGCCTCTCGACCGGCGCCCGGTGCTGTCTTGGCGGCCGCCGAGGAGGAGCGGGGACTTCGTTGGCCCGGGGGGGGAGCGCCTCCGCCCCGCGGCGCGGGCGCCGCCCCCGGCCCGCCCGGCCCCCTCTGCGGGCAGCGCCGGGGGCTGTGCCGGCCGCAGACCCCGGCTCTGCTTTCGTTTCTTCCCCGCCTGCTCGGGGCCGTGTCGCCCGGCCGGCCCGGGGGCGGGCGTCGCCTGCTTCGCCGGGCCGGCGGCTCCGGGCGGCGCCCCAGGCCGGGCCCGCCCGGCGAGGCGTCAGGGCCCCCGCCCGGGGCCGGCCCGGGGCGCAGCGGGTCCCCTTGGACGCCGACGCGGGCCAGGCCTGCCGTTCTGCGGGCGGGAGCAGGTATTCGGCTTGTGCCGGGCTGCGCGGGCAGCACGCTGCCCCGGGGAGGGGGTGCCAGGGACGAAACCCGGTACCGAGGGTGAACACTCCCCTCCCGCTGCCGGGGGCCTGTGGCGGGGCCCACGGGAGACGTGACCCGCGGGCACTGGGTGCAGACAGGGCCTTGCCTGGCTGCCTGACGCTCTCCCTCTCCGTCAGGGCCTTCTGCAGCCTCCCTGCACGGAAGGAAGCGGCAGCCTCCAGCTCGGCCGCAGAAATCGGTGAGGGGACGCGGGGACCGGTCGCCTCTCTGCCGCGGCATAACTCGGCGGGCACACCAGGGGAAGGGGGGGCCCCCCAGCCCGGCCTCGCTGCCGGCGGGAGGCCCTGCTGTGCCCCCGGTTCCCAGGGCCTGGCCCGAACGGGAGGGCGCTGGGGGCGGTGGTGCGGCCGAGGGGCTCCGCTCCCGGGCGGGCGGAGACGCGGAGCTGCGGCAAACGGGGTCGCTGCGCGGCGCCGGTTGCCGCTCCGCGCTGTGCGCAGGAGCCTGCGGGGCCAGGGGGCTGCCCCGCCGGGGGAAAGGCCGGATGGGGGGGGGAACCCCGGGGCCCCCCCCGCCTTTCCCCCAGTAGCGGCCCTCGCCCGGGGAGCGCAGGCTGCCCGCCCCGGGGTTGCAGCCCTGCGCCGGAGGCCTCGGGGCCCTGGCTGCTCGTTGCTTTTTTGATAGGTACCGCTAGCCCCGCTTGACTCCTCTGGGGTAGATCGGGGCCGTGGCGAGCTCGCAAGGCAAACCCCTCCCGCCGCCGGCGCTGGGCACGAGGCGAAGGGAGGGCGGGAGTGTGGGGCAGCTTGGAAGCAGGCAAAGGTGCCCTCGGGATCTCCGGCCAGCCAGCATCCGCCGGGCGCTCTCCGCTGCGGCTCCCGGGGGCCGGGGCCCGACGGGGAAGAGACGCGGCCGCGGAGCCCCTCGTGCAGGCGGGCAGAGCCGGGGGCCTGCCTGTCTGCCGGGCTCCCCGTGCCCGGCCGGGACTCTGCTCGCCTTCGCCCCCAGCCCCCCGCGCCGCTCCCCGGCAGCAGCGCGTCCCGGTGTCAGCCGGAGCCGCCGCTGCGCCCGTAGGATGTTTTCACGATCGTTTTCTGTATTTTATAAACAGAGGCTGCACTGAATGTAAACTCGTGTGGTTTATTAAACGGCCACCGTGTCCTGGGGCACGCTGTGCGCTAACAAACACCCAGGCGTGGGCACGCCGGGACTGAGCCTCCTGTGAGAGACTTGTGCCCCCGCGCCCCCAGGCCCAGGCCCCTGGGCAGCCTTGCTGCTGTGCAGCGTCGGGCCCCCGGCGGCCGCGGAGCAGGGGGCTGCACCGACCCCGCGTGCCGGCAGCCCCGTGGGCACGGATGGCAGCTCCGCGTTCCCTCGCCCTGCGCCGTCGCGCCAGCGCCTGCTGCGGCTCCCACCTGCCTGCGGTCCGCGCTGCCACCCAGCCCCGTCCGGCCCCTTTGGGAGGCGAGCGGCCGAGCGCCGGTGCCTGGCCGAGAGCTGGGTCAGCGCGTTGTGTAAGGCCTTTCCCCGTTATATAAATGCCGGCAGGGGGAACGCTCGGCGGAGCGGGACGGGCTCCCCGGGCCAGCACTGCGGAGCGGAGCCTCCTCCGGCCTCGGGGCCGCCGCCCGCCGCGGGGCTGCTCCGGGGGCCGGGGCCGGGGCAGGGGGGCTCGGGGCCGCTGGCCGGGCTAAAGCTGCCGCCGCTGCCCGGCCGGAGCGGCCCCAGGTTTACGCAGCGCTGGCGAGAGATGAAAGCGAAGAGCGAGGTTCAGCCTGCCGTGGCCGCTGCCGGCGCGGGAGTGCGCTGTCCTTGCCCCTCGGGGCAAGGGAAGGGTTTGCTCCCCGGGGCTGAGCGGGCTGCTTAGCCCGCTGCCCGGCTGCTCCAGCCCCCGGGGCAGTGCCGGGCCCGGGGGGCTGTTCTGCGGCCGGGGTCCCCGTCCCGGCCGGGGGGGGGGGGTTCCCCCCCTGCGGCCCGGCGGAGCGCGGGGGCAGCCGCCCGACAGCGGGACGCTGAGGGGGCCCGGAGGGGCGGTCGCGCCCCGGGCCCGGTCCTCTCGCCGTGCCCGGGACGGGCGGCGGTGCCGGTGGCTGCGGGCAGGGCAGAGCCGTGCTCCGGGAGGAGACAGACGCACGGCTCTCACCTTGCGCCCCCCCTCCCGCCCCGGCCGGTGCGGCTGTTTAATACCGCCTGATTCCTGGTATTCTTGTCCGTGTTTTAAGTGGTGAAAAAGTCATTTCCAGTCCCATGGTCCGCGTTTCACCCTGAACTCATTGAAAAGAGAGTGCGGGGTCAGGACTGTTTATTATACAACCAATTAAAACAGGAAAATATGCAAAGGCTTCATTCAGCGAGATCCGGCTATTGTTAAGCCGAAAACGATATTTTTGTTTCAAAAATAAAAAAGTACATCTGTTACTTAAAAAATCTCCGCTCTGCGTGTGTGACGGACGCGGCTCCCGGCCGCTCGTCCCGGCCCCTCGCCGTGCCCCGCGCCGGGCCCGGCCCGGCCCGGCCCGAGCCCCGGCCCCCCGGAGGGCGGCCCGACGGGGAGCGGGGACCCCTCCTTCCCCCAGGCTGGGGCTCGGCCCGCCTTGAGGGGTCCGGTCCTTCCCGCTCGAAGGGGAGACCGGGCAGCCTCAAACGCGGGGAGCGAGCTCCGCGCAGGCGGGCACGGGCAGCCGGCGCCGTGCTTTCGGCGATAGGAGCCGGTGAGGAAAAACACCGCGAGGGCTGAAAAGCCCGGCGCTGCTGCGGACGATGGCCAGGGCCGAGCTAACCAGGCTCGAGAGCCCCGAGACGGGCTGCAGAGCCCCGGGCGCAGCGCTGAGCCCCGCCAGCGGCGCCGGCAGCCCCGGGCCACGCCTCGGCGGCCGGGAGCTGGGGATGGAGCCGGGCCCCGGTGGGGCTCCTGCGTCCCCCCCCGCGCGGGGCAGGCGGCGCGGGGCCCCTCCCGGCGGGGCTCGGCCTGCTCCGCCGCCCCGGGCCGCCGCGACACCGCCGCCCGCCCCAGGTAGCCCTCGGGGATGTGCTCGGCAGCGGGCCTGGGAAGCGCTCACCAAAACAATCGCTCGGGCTGCCCTAATGCAACGAGTTTATTTTAGTCCTTGAGCTGTATTGAAAACATTAGCTCTGCTTCTTGTGGTTGTTTACAGTACGTTGGGCTCAACATCACAGCCGCCCTTCTGGAAAAGTCTTACAGGATTCAGGAGGAGGGAAATCAACACAGAAGTGACTAGGAAAGCGTGACGGCAAACGATTAATCAAACCAGAGACAGGAAGGCGGAGGTAATCAATGAGTTTTCACTTACAGTTTATTTGGATGGACATCTTTTTCTTTTTTCTTTCTATAAGTTTAGAAACCACATGGCGTTTTATTAGCCAGACAAGCAGCTGCAGGTTTTGGTGGGCCGGTGGGAATTCGTTCAAAATCAGCTGCGCGTTGCCCGAAGCAGAATTCATTCGGCTTTCGACAAAACCTCGTGCTTGCTCCCGCCTCAGCACACGGAGCCGGGCGGCGGGCACCGGAGCTGGACTGCGCCCCGCGGGAGCCCGCCCGCTCCCCGCTGCGGGGACCTGCCCGGCCTCCCCGGTGGAGGGAGCCGAGGGACGCAGAGCAGGAACGCGTCGCGGAGGGGAGGGAGCCTTGCTCTCCCCCCAGGTTGCACAGCCAGCAAATCCCGTGAGAAATCTCATCAGGTGGGATATTAAAGTGAAGCGCTGGCTCTCCCCGCTCTGCCTTTGGACCCCTGAAGTCCCGAGGGTCTCCAGCTCGGTTTCCCCGGAGGGCGCAGGCAGGCGCCCAGCCGGCTCCGCAGCCTGCCTGGGAGAGGAGCCGCCCCCTGACACCGGCGGAGGCTCCCGGCTTCCCAGCAGGTCCCCGTCAGTGCTACGGGTTTGGTGGCAGAGGAACCGGTCACCTGCCTTCGTTTAGTTGCTTTCTCTCTCTCTCCAACGGGATCCCCCCCCTCACGCCACGTGAATAGCTAATTCGGAGCGATTACGGAGTAACAGGACGGAATATCACATTTCTCGTTTACACCGGCTAATTTCGATTAAATTACAGGGTGTGAACTCCGGCACGGGACCGGCACGGCTCCGGCCCCTGGGGGGGCATTTCGCTAACAGCTTGGCGGGGGCTGAAAAACCCGTGAGGATGCGGTTTGGGCGAGGGGGGGGGAAAGCTCCGTGGTTTCTAGGCTGGCGGGGCAGCTTCGGGCAAGCGGGGCGTGCGAGGATCCGGGTTCTAGAGGCACGTAGCCGGCTCTGCCGCACCGGGCAGTCGGTGCCCTGTTGTTTGAGGTACGGCGCCTCTTTCCCCGTTTTTTCCCAGCGAGAACTGTGATTATTTTTATTACTATCGTTCTGTTCCGTGAAAAACCCAAACAATCAATAAAGGACAGGGCGAAGCGGAGCACAACACGGGGCGTAACGTCCTAGGCTATCAAAAGGGGGAAGGAACAAAAAGGAGTCACTCGCTGCTCATCTTTTCTCAGGTGTTGCTCTTAACGGGACGTTCAGAAAACAAAATACCAGGCACATGTTGTTGAGGATGTGCTGCGTTCCCTCCGCTCCTTGCTTTAGGAGGCGATAGCGCTTGGCGCTTACCGCCGGCGGCATCTGGTGCCCGGCCCCGCCGCTCCCCGCCCTCGGGTACCGGTGGCTCTGGCGGCGGGAGGGCCGCCGCAGCCCGCCTCGCCCGGCGCTGGGAGGGCCGCCAGCCCCGGCAGGGAATGAGCAGCGGCGCCGATAAGGGCTCGCATAGCCCGGGCAACGCAGCGCCCCGCACATGTTCGCCGCCGCTGGCCGCCCGGCGGATACCCCCCCGCCCCAAGGTGAGGCTGGGGAGGGTTTCGGGGAGAGGCAGGTTGCAGGAGGCTGAGGTTTTGGCAGCCGGGGTTCTCCCTTGATTCGTTTTGCAGAAGGTTTTCAGCCCGTACCCGCTGCCAGGCGGGCGCGCTGCCGCGGAGCTTGCGGCCAGCCTCCCCTGCCCCCTAAATCGTCCCCAAATGAGGCAGGAGCGGCAGCTGGCATCCCCGCCGACGGCAGCGGGAGGGGATCCCCGCCGCGCCTCAGCCCGCGCCCTCACGGATCGCCACGGCAGCGACCGAATGTCACCAGTGCGCGGGGGGCAGGGGCTCTCCCTCCCCTCGTCTTACAGGTTGCCTTTCTGGTTCCTACGACGCTTCCGAGATACGAGGACATTTGGGGGAAAAAAAAAAAAAAGAAACAAAACAACCACAGGTGATTTTTTAAGTTATCAGGAGAGTTTGTAAGATCTTTTCAAATACACGTCTCCGGTAGAGCAGTCTCCTGCCCTGGCTCCTGTAGTTGCAGCCCCACGGAACAGCCCTTTTCTCTTTTTCTACTATTTCCCCAAATCAGTGAGCTTGCTTTGGAAGCCTCTTGGTTTACCTTTTTGGATAAACTACCGTTCAGCTCAGCCCAGCCCCGCCAAGTGTTGTCTGGGACGGTCACCAGTTACCCTGGAATAGAAATGGGAACCACTTGTTTAAACATCCTAAGGTCCCAAAATCTCTACAAGCCATCACAGAAGGGCTTGGGTTTTTTTTTTTCCCTTCCCGGAGCGGGAAGGGAGCAAGGGGATTACAGGGAGGAATGTCTGCTCCGGCTGCTACAAGCACCACAAGATTTTGGCTTGTCTTTTTTTTTCCCCCCCCTATCAGTTTTTCCATTCCTTGAGGACAATTTTTCAGTATCTGAATCAAAGTGCATTATTCCAACTTCTTTGTTGTTGTTGTTTTGTTTTATCTTAGCCCTTTTTCATGTTTTCGTTTAAGAAGTGACAGACTTGGTAGAACTCTCAACTGTTTCCCATTAGAGGCAGAGAGTTCACCGATGAGCCTCTCTGATGTTCCCCATTACACGTCCTGGAGCTGCGAGCAGGGGTACAGCGGGAGCAGGGGTACAGCGGGAGCAGGGGTGCCCCCCGAGCAGGGGTACCCCCCGAGCAGTTGCAGCCGGCCCGCGGGGGGAAGCCCTGCTCCGCCGCTCCCTCCCGAGCCCCCGCAGTGACTCCGCCGGCCCGGGCCGCCGCTGCCCCCTGCCGGACCCGCGCCGCTCCGCACCGCTCCGCACCGCGCCGCTCCTCGCAGCCCGGGTGCTCCCAGGATGGGTCCGATTGCCAAGAAAATAACCCAGAAAATTGACGGCGGGCGGGAGGCGTTTCCCAGCCTGCAGGACGTGCTTCATTCGGTCTCGAAATGCGGGGAATTCCTGGGATACAAATACGCAGTTGCACATTTCTCCTTTTGCCCTCTCTATTCCCAGTGCTGATTCTTCTTTTCTCTTCGCAGCCGCTCTTACCGCTGTTGCTGCTGGCTCGCTCTATGATATTACAGGGGCTGTAGCATTCCATCCTGGCAGCGGGCTTCTACCATTGCTCTGATGTTCCATATTTTTAACCACTAATCTCTCCTTTAAGGAAAATCCCCTTTACATAAACAAGACACTCTGAGTCCTTTTGTTTTGGAGTGTAGCCCTGTACAAATACTATCAATGCAGCGTGCAGAGCAGTGCTTAGTATGAGAGTCAGAAGGTGTCAGGTTACCTTCATAACCAAATTTTCTTGTGAATACATGCAGGATACAACACCTATTTATAAAAAGTCCTCCTTTGGCAACTGAGTCCTTCTAACTATAGAAAACGGCTTTGTATGCATGTGCCGAAACTGATAAGCCTTCATTTTATGTCCCTTAGACCCAAAAAATTACCCTGTGGTCCATTGATCTTGAGCAGATGAACACATTTGTGATTGTAAAATTTGAAATGAGAAAGAAAAAAAACATGGGTTAAGGAAATACCCCTTTCCATACATTAATGACATCCATTAATACACAGACACAGGATAGCTGCTAGCTTATGGCAGCAGTTTGTCATTTATGCAGCAGAAGCACTGTAATTCCTAGTGTAGTAGAGTTTAAGGTGCTCGCAGTTTATTAGATCCTACACAAATCCTAATATTCTTTATGTGATCATATTGCCTTTTATTTGAAAAAGAACTGAATATTTGTAAAGTATTAGGAGAAACAGAATTTGCTAAAGAAAATCAAATACAGGGAATTCTAGAGAAACACAAAGCACGGTGAAACCATTTATGCTGAAGTAAGAAGTAAGTCCTGGTTTTAGCTGCGCTGACACAAGTTCCCTCGCTGAGGCCTGGGAGCGGACCTTCCCTGTTTCGGTTCTGCGCTGGGGCTGGGCAGAGGGATTTGCAGGCTGGCAGCATGACTGCCAGAGATTGCCCACGTTCCCCTTGTCTGAACTAAGCTGAGGAAGACCACAAAGATGACTCCAATCCTTGCTCCTCAGCGGTCATCCCAGCTGGAGGATGAGCTGTGGTATTGTTGGCTCCATTGCCGACATAGAAACGCAGGCTGCAGCTGGATCCCCCGAGTCTTTCTCTGCCCAGACTTGGCGCAGGTGAAGCCACCTTCCCTTTCAGCGTTACAATGCGAATGTCACAGCTCTGACGGTAGGGTGTCATTTTGCAATGGGAAGGACTGAGCTAGGGGAGCTCTCCACAGCGAACAAACTTATGCCTCGTTTTCCAGGATTGTTTTTTCTTTAGATCTTTCATCTTTTGAGCGACAGTAAAGTACAGAAAGTAAAGCGTAGAGCAGAGCCAAACTGCAGACCCACTGAGCACCCACAGCTTGAGCCAGTGCAGTGGGAAGGTGGGGTGCTGGCTTCTTCTGAGAGGAAGGCACTCACCTCACATCGGGAAGTCCAGGAGTGGGAATTCTTTTGCGGTTTATCTGTATAGCTGTTGTTATATTTGTTTATTGTTCAAGCGAGATTGGGGCATTGCTGCAATACCACAGTATATGAAGCAGCCCCAGCTCCTGAGAGCCCCCAGCCAAAACATTTCTGTAATGTTTTCAGACTGTTGGCCACCTCAGAGGGAAGGGCACTTGCTCACCGAGAACTGGCCCAGACTGAAGCTTCACAGGTGCAAATCAGCACAGTAGGAACAAAGCCAGTGCAGCCTCGTTGTAGTAGGTGTGGATTTCTACTTCTATTGACATACTCGGTTAATAGTACTTCTTTTTTCTTTATCCTGTGCTTTACATCACTGCAGTACAGAGCAACTGCCACAATTTAACTTTTGTATTTTTTTCCCAGAGAGTTGAGTGAGATGGATCATTTTCTGGTAGTTACTTACTATTTTCTGGCTAGCAATTGTAAAGAAAGCTCATCCACTTGAAACCCAGGTGGGGCAGGAATAAGGTAGAAAAGATAAAGCTCTATGCACAGCTGTATTCTCAGACTTCTTGGAGGAGGGTGCCTGTGGATTCGGCACCAGTGGATCTGACACAATGTGAGAACTGTTTTTCTGTATCACTTACATTACAGTTGAAATGTGAAATGAGCTCCATGTGGCAGCAGCCAAAGGAAAGAAAAAGGGAAAGAAAAAAAAAAAGCAGCACTCTCCAAAAGTTTCAGTTATCCCTTGAAGCTATATTACAACATATACTACTCTAATTGAATCAGTGTGAGAACTTTTCCCCTCCATTTAGATCACTGTTAGTCTCTGTCCACTCTTCCCTGGAGATGCACACATTTGATACAAAGATGTGCTGGGGACACCCACACCTAGGGTAGGATTTTAACTTTTGGTTTAATGCTTTAACTGCTGAAAAGGAAATGTCAATTCTTACATGCCTTTGCCAGAATCCATCACAATTTTCTCCCTCTCCTCTCTCCTTCTTTGTAGACTTAGCACCAGGGTGTGATGCAGGAAAGTTTTGTCTGAGCAAAGACTATTAGATTGGCACTGAGGAGGCAATAGATTAATTGATCATTTCTAGTGAATTTGTTGGGAATGAATCAATAAACCTTAGAAATACTGGCGGTGTCTGTGAAGAGCCATTAGCAAGGCTGATGGTGATGGAGAATGAATGTGGCCTCAATGCTGCTCAAACTGTACCTCCCTGTTAGCCCTGACGGGGAGCTGCAGGTGAGTGCTTCTTTTTCACCTGTGAGAGGACGCCAAGGAAAGCCCACTCAGCACTGTGAGCCTTCATTCATTACTTTTACAGAGTATTTTTACAAGTATTGAGAAAATCTCTGGACGTTTCAGAGTATCAGTGCTGTTACATAGCGCAAAGTTAATTGACAGCTCAGAAAGCAAAAGCAACCGATTACATGTCTGTTCTGTAAGTATTCACATGTGCGAAACAATACGTGATCCACAAAAACATATGGCTCTTGTATCAAATGCATGGAATCAAGTTGAATTATGAAGACTTTGAAAAGGTCCTCAGTTTAAATGTACACGGCTCTCTGAAATGTCCAGCTAAGTTTAGTGCAACAATTAAAAACAGATAGATTGTCAGGATGCATAGACCAGGGGTAGAGTTAATTCAGTATGAAAGAAATGAGTGGCTGGGAATGAGAAAGAAGAGCAGGAGCAGCAGGAAAGGAGCAAGAATGAGAGGAGAGATGAAATGCTACTAAGGGGGGTTAGGGAGAGCCAGGAATACAATCACAGAATCATAGAATTGTTTAGGCTGAAAAAGACCCTTAAGATCATCCAGTCCAACCATTAACCTAGCACTGCCAACTCCACCACTAAACCATGTCCCTAAGCACCACACCTACACAGCTTTTAAATACCTCCAGGGACAGGGACTCCACCGTTTCCCTGGGCAGCCCATTCCAGTGCTTGACAACCCTTTCGGTGAAGAGGTTTTTGAAGAGGGGGAAAGAAAGAAATGGAAAAAAGGAGAAAGAAAAAAAAATGAAGGAAGGATATGAGAGATGAAAGAGAAGGAGCACAGTAAGAAAAAATAATGACATTTTATTGTGTAATCTGGCAGCTTTCACTTTAGGAGAACAAAGCCTGGAGCAGACCTAAAGGCTGCTACTTACATATTGCAAGTATGTGGGAGGGTCTTTGATGGTTTTACACACACACACACACACACACACGTGCATATAATTATATAAATACAATTACATAGAAATTGCAGTCTTTCTGGGGATCTGGCACCATTCCCTGGAATCACAGTCTTCCCCATGCTGCTGTCTGTCCAGCAGCAGTAATGCCCTTCCTACGCGTCACACTGTGAGCCAGTGCTTTCTGTTTCGGTTTGCTGTTTGTTTCTGTTCTGCCTTCTTGGAGCTGGAAATGGTGTTTCTGGCTCCCCTGTTATGCGGCCCCCAGCGAGATGACAACCTGATATGAACTTGGGGCTGTCTACTGACATACCACTGTTGTTTGCAATTGCTGTTTCCTTATGTTAATATTCATGGCAACATTTTTATTCTGCACTGGCTGATCCCAATCACATCAAATGTTTTACTGTTGAATTAGTTGGGGTTTTTTATTGGTTTTGCCTTCTCTGTCACTCTCCATGCCAGCTGACGAGTAAAATAGCATAACTTTTCACACTTTTTTGACTAAAAAGTCATTGAGCGGTATTTTAATCTAAGGCAATGCTGCTCGATAGCTTAACAATCCTAAATATTGATCAGAATCTATCTGTCTCCTTTAAAACAGGCCCTTTCTTATTTTAACATCATCTTCTACCTTTGGCTCGAGGACTACTGGGACCATCAGTTACATATCTTTGACTAAGATTATTTATACTCATGCCCAGTAAACTGTGCTCTGTTATTATATGAGAAATAACACTCAGCAAGCAAAAATGGATTGGATGTGATCATCCATCTGGCTTTAGGGAGATGGGAAAAATAAATGAGGTTTCTGGCTTGGGCAAATTGGTGTGACACACATTTCTCTAGGCAGTTGAGCATCCCAAGGAATTTCTGATGCCTGCTGGAGCAGGTGTGCTGCCAAACCTCCCTGCCATCTACCTGTCCATGGGCTGGGCTGACTCCTCTCATTAAACCAAATAAACGTTTTCTGGATCATCTTAGCTGATCACAAGATTCATTTCAAAGCTGCCCAAGGTCCTGCATGGTGTGTTCTTCTCTTGCTTGAGGTCAAACTGTCACACTCACCACACCCACAGTGTTGAGGATAGTGGAAAATTTCCTCATCTTGCACAGTGATTGATTTGTTCCTGTATGTCTACGTAGGTGAGCGTACCCATACAGCTGGCTCCTGGGCTTGCTTCCTGACTCCTAGTTTTGTGTGAGCCATTCCAGCTCCATTTTGTCTTACCTTGGAGGTTCTCCCCAGGGTGTGAGAAGGGTCAGACTCCTTCAGTTTTCTTCCATACACTGTAGGGAGCTTCCTCTTCTCCAAAGGTATCCTCAGGTCCTCCTGTGATTGTATTGGACCCTTGTCCCTCCAGGGAGGGCACCTTTTTGAGGAGTCCGAGGGATCTGTATGTTTGTAGTTCAGTGACAGATGCTTTATTTCCCAGTGTTGTTAGAAATGGCATGTCTGCATTTTGTTAGGGACCTGTATGCGTCACTCCCATGCCCTGTTACAGTTGGCATTGTTCAAATCACATTTTCCAGGGCACAAAGTTTTCTACTTTAAGGACAGTTCACGGTTGTATTAAACATTACATGTTAACTTTCTTTTTTTTTCTGAAAAAATGGCTTCCAGCCATTGCTGCACCATTTCTGAATATCTTTTCTGCTGTTTCAGGTAAAAATCTGAATTTTCCCATTCTCCCTCATCGTTTCCCTGTTTCATTTCTCATCATTCCAATAGTCCTGTTATGAAGACAAGAAACAGAAACATGGATGTTTAACACTTAACAATGTTGTATTGTCTCATTGCTTTTGGAAAAAGGAATGGAAGAGGAAAAACCTCCCATATGGCTATAAACAAAAGAGAAGGAAGTGAGTTCACTATCCATGGGAAAGCACAGCTCTCCCGCAAAGGAGATTTTTATTTCAGTTGAGGGGAAATGCACTGCTGCTCTGGTATCAAGCAGTAATTTTCAGCAGGCTGCAATGCTGAAAAACTTGTCAGGAAACTCCGAATATGCCCTTTGCGTCCTCTATGTACCTTGGGAGCATTTCTGCTGAAGATGGTGTTGAAAATGGCTCAGTCTACCAGTGTGAAGTCAATGGCAAATTCATATTGAGTTCAGCATTGCACACTTGGGCTTGCTAGGGAGAAAGAAATACCATATCCTGCCTTTTAGTGTCCACTTGAGTCTGACCTCTTCTAGTACCTCCCCAGTTGTTGCCTTCTAGCTCTTGGCCTCTTCAGACTCCCCTGCCTTGTCTGTGTCTTGGGTATTCCTCTACCATGTCCTCATCCCTGGTCTGCCTCTGGGTGTTATAATGACCTAGAAACCCAGTTGGGTCAGGAGCTAGGCATCCTCAAGCCACTGGAGATCAGGGCTGTCATCACTAATATAGTAAAAAATAGAAGTTAGAACTTCTTAGGTGGTTGAAGGGATGGATGGTGTAAAAAATTTCCCTATGTTTTAATAAAAGAAGAGAAAAAAGGAGGCAGAATGAAACAAACCAACCAGGTAAAAGCTGTTTCTAGAGTCTGGGGTGGAACCAAAACATCATTGGAGAATTGGGGATGAAATGGTTATAAAGCCCGCACATCCCCTCCCCCCCCCCCCCCAGTCTACAAACTTAGTTATCTTTGTGAAAATAGCAAATAAACAGCAAACAGCCAAATGAGGTACAATATCTGTCTCAGCATGACTAGAGGAAGGGGTTATAATAGATTATTTAATGCCTCAAATTCGATAAAGCACAAATATAATTGAGCATCCTAATTTTATTCCCTTCCTCCAGAAGATGGCAAAAGTTACCTGGACTTAATACCGAGAGATGGAGAAAAATGTTTCAGGACTGTTTGTGCTATACTCCAATTTCAGGTCACCACTTGTTTAATGCTCCAGAGGGAAGGGGTGATCCCAAACCCACTGAGGTCAGCAGTTGTTTGGGGCAATCAGCCACCTCACCTCCAGTTTGGCAGCACTGCAGTGTGCCGGGTGAGATGCCACGCCCCAGGCAGCAGAAGGGGCTGTTCAGCTGTAGGATGAGCATACTCAAGGAACCCATGCAAATCCCAGCTTAGGTTGCACATTTTGCTTTGTCAAGAAGGAAATTGTCAGTGACATCTCCACACAGATCACAGCCAGAAATGTGGGTGTGAGAAATTTCAATTTTGTACGCAAAATACGAGAGACATGAATTGCAGTATTTGTTAGTGCTCATAGTATTGCAGACCTTCTGCTGAAGAAAAATCCCTTGAGATTCACTTCTTGAGTACCAAAGATGTTAGCTCCCACTAACATAGCATACATTTTGGCTAGGACAGAGTGAAGAACTTGCATTTACAGAGGAACCTTGACTAAGAAAAGGAAAGATTATATAACAAATACATAGAAAGAAACATCAGATTAAGTACGGATTTGGCAACAAGGAATTTTTTTCCAGCTCAGCAAGGAACTCTAGAAAAAGGAAAGAAATATTACTAATAAAATCAGAAGAGATACAAAATAAGCTTTTCTTTCTCATACAGTTAGTTTATTTTGTTCCTATATTTAGCTGCTCTGGCAGTTTATAATTTCAGCATTAGGAAAATGTGAGAGTATTTGAGTAAAGTGATATGCTGAAGTCAAGAGGCTTCCTGCCAGCAGAGAAGGAGAACTGAGGACTGCTTGTTTAAAGGATGCTTCTGAGGTGGTTCAGCTTAACCTGGTGCTTATCCCATGGTGAAGTTCTAATTTGATTCCAAACAAATTTATCCTCACAGTTTTTTCAGCCTAAGGGTTTTGACAGCTGCTGTAGCTGACCGATCAACGGCCAGAGTGGATTTGTGCCCCTGCCCTTGGAAGGGAAGGGAACAATGGGCCAATTTGGAGGGTGTTACAGACACCCTTGCAAAAGCCAACATGCCAGCAACGCGTGCTAACACCACAACAGCCCATGACAGCTATTGCCCTTCTTAAATCTCTTCTAAAAATAGGTAGGCTGCATCCCTAATTGGCAGAAAGCTCCAACTGTCTTCTTAGAAACCTTGCGGCAGCGCAGGCCCAGGGGTGGTGGAAGGACAGGTGGGTTCCCACCTGAGCTGCCTTTACACTGAGTTTTGGTTTGGGACAAGATGCTGCTGTCTGAACACACATTTTTTCCTTCACACAGTGACGTATCAGTCACATTGCTTAAGACCCACAGTAAGGTAGTGATTGTATCTTCTGTTATGAGAAAATGTTCATGTCACAGTTGACTTCTTTGAGGTTGTATCCTTATTATTCAAGCTGACTGGGAAATTTTAACAAAGTGATTCCCTGGCCCTCCGCTCCCTGAGAAAATGCAAATTTATCAGAACAAAAACTGGATTTTTTTTTTTTTCATTTTGAAGACTCTTAACATGTCAAAATATTCTGTATCCCATCCAGAAGGAAGGAACCTTGTTATTTCAGAATTTTTTGGCTGAGCTGGGTTTTCTAGGTTATACAAATGGGCAGAAGGAATATTGCCAACTGGCTGTTTTTAGCAACATGAGAAACAACATCAACCACGGGGAATGGCCCTGCATTGCTTTCTTTTGAATGACTCAGCAATGCTAATTGTCAGGAACCGATTCCGATCAGGTTGGCAGAGCCTTGCAACTGCTGCTGAGTTAGTTCAGTCCCACCGGTTGCGTCATCGATGGTTTCCCTAGCTGTGAGGCAGAGGAAGCCGTGAGACAATAGCTACAGCGGTAGGAAGCTTTCTAGCCTCACCCCTGCTTCCCCCCGGCAGCAGGGGTATTACCTGCTTGTCTGCTCCTCTGCTCTGGGTTCATGTTCTTATAATCCCTCTGCTCTGGCAGCTCGGGTTTGGATAGAGGGAGTCATATTAAAGATCCTGCAGCAATGAGATTGTTCCCGAGGTATGGATTTACCAGTGCGCTGTTGCAAGCTCTGAAGAAGTTGCAGCGTTAATAGCTCTACTGCTGCCAGATGAAAGGAGGAGAGTATTCAGATCTAATAAATCAACAGAAGTTAAAGCTGTTTCTGCCTTCTCTGTTACACTGCACATCAACAGGAATGTGGTAAAGTACTTTTTTTTGTACCATTTAGCATCTGACATTTCAGAACATCTTGTAAGTGTGCATTAAGAAAGTGGAATGTTGCTATATTTGTACTTGCAGATTTGGAACGAGAATGAAATCTGGAGAGATGCAACGTGCACATGGAATGTTTTCCAGAGGGGCTGAGGCGGAGGAAATCCAGCACAGCGAAGCTGTCTCGAAACTTCAGGCTGCAAATGCAGGCAGACAAGGCCTGTATCCGTTTTGAAATGGGACTGAAAACTGTTGAAACTTGTAGCTGCTTCACTGAACCCTACTTAATTGTGGGATCACAGATACCATTGTAAAATACTGAAATAATGTGTTTGATTTTTTGCAGTTACTCTCAAAATATGTTGTTCCTTCATCCTGTCTAGTCACTTCAGAAGGGAGCCATTGCCATTGCAAGTGCTATTTTTAGGGAGGCCAAGCTTTTACTGCTGAGACTTGGTGGGTCACAATACAGCACTATCTCACTGCAGCCATGGCACTGTGTGTCAGCACGATCTCTCCCCATGCTTCTATCAACCATTTTCTGTTAGATCCCTTCTCGCCTGTCAGTGAGATCTCTGGAGTCATAGCGAGCCTGCAGTCAGCAAATCTCCTCTCTTGTTGGGTGAGGACCCTGAGGACACTAATAGGACCTAATTAGCCTGATCAGCCTCACTTAGGGCCTCCACCCATGGCCTAGGAGCCCCTTTCAGCTCAGCCTTCAGCCCTGATCTGAGCTACATGGCAGGAGTGCTGGTCTCCAGCCTGGCCACGAGCCCTGTTGATCTGGACCCCAAGCCACAGACTGGTGTCGCAGCCTGGCCTCAGACCTGCCTTGGAGACCTGAAGGGAACAGGAACGTTAACAGAGTGGTGAGGAAACAGCAGCCTTGGCTGCATTTTGACATGGAAGGCAGGCCTTGGGAGATGGGCCTAATCCTTAACTTAACATCCTTGTGAAGAGAAGGAGAGTTCTGTCTGGAGGTGAAGGAACCTTTCTGCATAAGGTACAGAAACTCCTTCCTGGTAGATTTGTGCAGGGAGGGTCAGTGTGTCATAGAAGGTGGAGACAAATTGCAGAGGCAAAAATGGTAGAATTCCCATCTGTCTTCCCCTGTTTTCCCACACTTCTCCTCAATTACCTTGTTCAAATGTTGCCTTTCCTTTCTAGGTTCCCTTCTCTGCTCCTGCCTGGACCCTGCTTTGTTTTTTTTTAAAAGCAGCATCAGCTTTCAGGTCTCCTTTACTTCTTTTTCAGTCACCTGCGCTCTGCTGGTAATGTTCTTTGTTTCCAGCAGAGGCTGCTAGGGCTGCCTTTGCAGTTAACAGGTTCTGACGAGGTTCAAGGGCTTTCTCTCTTTCCAAAAGGCCCTTAGACTTTTCCCTTTGATGGGAGAAGCTGAATTGAGCATCTTGGACAAGCCCACAGCTCCCAGGGGGGTTTCCATTGCAATTCAGCTGCTTCCCAGGCTACCCTGCCCCGTGGCTAAGCTGCAGGAGGACGTGTCCCTTCCCTCCTGGGGTCCAGTCCCATCCTCTTCACCTTCTCCTCCCACTGAGCTACAGAAGCAAACTGGGGCAGTGCTGCAGAGAGACTGCAGCCAGCCTGGCCTCCCCACCTGGGGTGTTAGCTTAAAGGCGGTTGAATGGAGATTGGGCCAGGAAGGGCTGTAGCACGTGTAGGTGAAAACACCGACACAGAGGAAAAGGCTTTGGACGTTGCTGGAGCCTGGCTATTGTAAGACCGTTTAGTATGTTTCTTGTTTTAAGGAGCAGATGGGGAGATACACTGTGTTTTATGGTAACGGAAACTTGTTTTCTACCCTAGACCTGAGGAATTTATTTTTTTGTAGGCTTGAAGATCTAGCACTGAGGACTGAATTGCAGCTGGAATATTGAGAAAAGGGCCCATCAGCCAGCAAGCAGAGGCTCAGGCTGCTATCGACAACCCACTGGAGAGAGGTCGCCCAGCAGCTGCATCTGGCAGTGCCTCTGCATTTGCACCCGTTGGGTTTTACAGGTGCTCGTTTGACAGGCACATAGGCGGGGGGCTGTGATAGCAGGACCTGGCAAAAGCATGAAATGGCTCGCCTTTACCTCTGCTGCAGTCAGCTGCGCGGGAGCCTTTGCTCCTGGGCATCGAGCTGTTGGACCCAGTGTGGAGCCGTGACCCTCTCGTACTTTGCCGTGTCCACGCTTCCGTTAGCAAAGGAGAATCTCCCACGGTCAGCTTCTCTGCGCTAACGGGCGCTTGCCTAAGGCTCCTCTGAAAAATCACTCTGCCTCTACACTGCGAGTAGAGTGGGCTAAGCATGCTTTCTGTGGTGCTCTGCCGTCGTTTTGCCATTTAGGCTGGGCTGGAGTATTGTATTTCAGTAAGTGATTTCTGTGCTGACTTCCCTGTGTTGGCTGAGCAGAGGAATAAAAAGCTCCATATCTTCAGTTACCCGGACTGTTCTCTGTTCCGCTTAGGAAATAGTGACTCTTTGTGTCAAAGGACCTTCGGGAAATTTCCCCCGAAACCGGGGAATATCAACCCTGCGTACCGGAACGCGTCCGCCGCGCAGGGCAGGGCCCCTTCAGCGGGGCTCCTTCCCCGCCGGCCGCTGGTCAAGGGGGCGCCGCGCTGCCGCTCCCGACCGCCAGGTGGCGCCATCGGGCGCGGCGGGGCCCCTCGGAGGGCGGGCACGGCACGCGCCGCCCCGCCCCGCCGCCGGCCCCCGGCCCGGGGCACCGCGGGGGAGCCGGTTGCCCCGGCCCCGGCCCCGCAGCCGCCCCTCGGGCGTCGAGGCAAGGCCGGCAGGGAGGCCCCGCCGCCTGCCCCGCACCCAGCCCTCCCCGCCTCCTCCCGCTGCGGGAGCCGGGTGAAATGATGGCTTTGGCGATGTCCCCGGGAAAAAAGAAATATGTATACACGTATCCATTCAGGATTTTAGACTCAACCTAACGCGTATTTGCAAACTGTCTGGTATAGAGGGGCCCTGACTCTGCTTGGAGCCACTGGACGATAAAAGTACTCCAAATCTGAACTTTTCATGAGGTCAGCAGGCAAGGCGGGGCTTATTGTGCATTACTGCATCATGCTTTGTGCGCACACACCAGCCGCAGTTGCAGGTGAAGTCCTGAGGGTGTTGCTGCCAACTTCAATGGAGCTGAAATTTCAGCTAGAGCTTTTGTTGAAGAGAAATCAAGTGTTAACATAGAGCACTCCTGAATTACTGCCCCTTGGGTATGTGATGCCCATTGTTGAGGTCTTTGGGCCTTCTGGCAAGTTCTCCAAGGGGATTTAAAAGGATCATTTACAAATACCTAATTGAATGTTTACTACCCTTGCCCCAGGTGGAATCCGGCCAGTTTATAAATACACGTCCAATCCTTTTTGGATACAGGCGAGCCTCAGCTCAGTTTTAATCTTGTGGGAATGAGTTCCATAGGTTAATTATGTGCTGTATGGAAAGGGATTTTATAATTTAAAATGTTGCCTTTCAAATTGTATTGAAGTCATCTTGTTCTTGTATTATTAAAAGGGGTAACCGGTCAGCACAGAGCTGTCAACAGGGACTTAAACAATATGTGCTGGTGTCAAAACATGTTAAGCATAAACAGGTTACTATCCACTCCCATTAACATCCAAACTCACTCTAGACCCCCTTGAAATTCCTATGTGAAAAAGTGTTTCCTTTCCTCAGATTTGAGTTTTCTACCCTTTCCATTTACTTGCATATCCCTGTGTTCAAACATGAAGACAGGAAAGAGCCAAGCTCCTATCTCCTGTATTGATCCTATTAATTCCAGGGTGTGCTTATATCAAGTCTTCTCTGTCCTGAAAAGTCCTGATCTTTTGATCTTTCTTTGAATTGTCCCAGGCCCTGTATCATCGGCATCTTTGTGAAGATGAAGTAGCCAACAGCTTGATGGTTGGTGTTTTACCCTGAAGCAGGCAGGGCTGTAATCTCCCTTCCTACTGCCTCTTAGCACAGCTCATGATTTTTTTTTCCGTAAGCTGAAAAAGTAGCTGTACAATTTCACATAATCGCAGCTGTACAGTGCCCACATATCTCAGGTTCTTACTGAGATATTTTATTTTTTACTGTCCCATTCCTCACCTTGTTGCCTCCTTTGACCACAGCTACGTGTTCCCATGAAGGCTTTCCTAAGCTGTAATGCTCGGGTATATTTTGTGTTGGCACCATTAACTGTGAGCAGCACTGTCTGAAAACAGCCGTGCCTTACTACTTTACTGAAGTACAATTATCTGTTAAAAAGCCCAGGCTGGGCTAGCCTTTATTTTACCCCCTGTAATTGAAATTTGGCTTGAAATGTTTCTAATTACAGCTGATAAACAGAGACAAAATCCAATCCCTTAGCGGTATTGCTCTCACCCAATGTCCGACAATGTTTCCAATGATCTATTCGGTGACTGTTGCTTGGCCATGTACGAGATGGGGTGAGCAGTGGAAATGATCCTCACTAGGACAGGTAGGAGCACTGATGAAAAAGCAAGTTCAGCTGTTGCTGAATGATTTGGAGAGTGCATTGGGGATGACTGTATATTGGAGACTGAAATGTGTTTCTCAAAGGATTAGGAGGGGACGTTAGAATATGTGCATCTTTAAACCAGCTGGCATCCAGATTTTATAACCCTTGTTTAAGGTTATGCCAACAGGCCAACTCTCAGACTTTGCTAAGTTTGCTTATGTAATGACTGGGCTTTTTTCCTCTTTGGATTTTGTCTGGAGAAAGTAGGGAGCAGCTATCGGTGAGCTTTCAGTAGTGCTCCAAGTTGAGGGTATGGCCAGCACATATAAAAATAAGATAGCTTTATTCATTATAAGAAACGGCAAAATCTGGCCTGTAGATATCACCACTATTTTTCCACTTATAGAGAATATTGGTCATATGCCCATAGAAAAAGCTGCCAACTAAAACTTTTTAAGAAAGGAAGCACTGTTTGAAGCCTGGCAGTAAATGTTTTCCTTCCCCTGAAATATGGGCTGAACATATATAAAGAAGACTCAGAAGCAGCATCTAGTGAGGTTTAACATTTTGTAATCATATGGATGGATTTGTTAACATTTCTCAAACTTTGTTCTTTAATAGATGAGCATTGTAGTTAACACTATTCACTTAAAACCAGTAATTAAACACTGAAAACAATAGATAATGTAATGCAGTTGGATAAATCCATCAAGAAGGCAATAGTATAACATCAAAATGCCAGCACGGTGAAATCTTTGTTGGTTTAAAATTCCTTTGCTATTCTGCTGCTTTCTTTGTTTCTTTATGCTACTGTTTTTTCTTGTAACTGTAAACATCAGATGACCACTAGCAATGAATATGCAGTGGTGCTGCCTCTCAGGATGTGTAGCTGCAGCCTCTAAACCCAGTGTTACGGCAGTAATCAGGATCCACGTGGCCAATTGTTTTGCAGACATAATGGTGATGTATTTATGTATCTCTAAACTTGTTTTTCAGGATCTGTGGCTGCCTGCGTATCATGAAGCTCGCTGCTTAACAACAGAAATAAAGCACTTGTCAGGCAGAAGCAATGCGTCAGTGCAAAATGGAATTCGCAAGACTAAAGTTTACACAAGTCAACAACAAAATCTACTGTGCCATTCTGTTGGGCAACAAAGGTAATTTGTTATGCAACATAATGAGGTCTTGTGTGTGGTAGACGGCAGTGGCTCTCGGTTACAGGGCGTTGACATCAACAAGCACATGCAGCGCGCAGATATAAGAGAATTGCTATACATAGCAGAGAATTCAAAAGCTGTGTTGTTATTATGGGTTTTTTTTTCCAACTTAAAAATCACAGAATAAACAAACACACTGGGACTGGTCCTGCAGTCCTTTATGGTCTGGGTAGCACCTTCACCGTTTCCTTTTGGGTTGGTCTGTGCCTTAGACTTGACCATCAGCCTAGGGGCCACAAGGTCAGGGCTCACAAGTGTCATGCATTTCATGTGCCTCTGACACATTTGGCAGGTCTCCTGCCAGCCCACAGAATGACATGGGGAGAGCGAGTGTAGGGGGAGAAGTAAGATACACTCATTATACTGTTTACTGCTGCCCAGAAGTCCATGATGTCTAATCCCACATGCTCCACTGCTGCTGTTAGCATATACACTCCTAAAAGCCAATTATCCTTCTTGTAGGGAGGCAATGGCCACTCACCTATTTTGCAGATATGGCCAGCAAGTGGGCTGTGTACAGAGCTGGGAATAGAGACGTGGCTCCTAAAGCAGCGAGGTTCATCTTCTTTGCTGTATCACCTTTCAAAACAAAGCTACTGGCTGGTGTGATTTGGCCTCTTGTTTATGATGACTTAGGCTGCTCTCTGCCTCCAGAGCTGGGCTAGACCCAAAGGTCCTGTTTGCTGACATTCCAGTGCTGTCTCACAAATGCTTCTGTAACTTGCTGCCGGGTATGTGTTCTCCTGGCCCACACTGAATGTTTCCCTTGTGATTTGTCTGGAAGAGAGAGTCTGGGAGCAATCTCTTCCCAAGAGCTGCAAGGGAGAGTCTGGACTCGAGCTTCACTGATAAATTTGTGCAGGAGAAATAAGGAATCAGGACTGTGCCACGTGGCGGGTAGAGTAGGGGACTAAGCTGAAGTTGTGTTGGTAACCTTTGTCTGTGGGGTTGGTTCTGTTTCTTCAACATGCATGTAACCTTGTACCTTACACATGATATTATGGAATAGTCATAATCAAGCAAACAGTTTTTTTCCATGACTGCTCTGTTGACCTGGAGTTAATGCTTGCTTGTTGCCTCAAACCACCGTCAAGTGTGGTTGGCCAGACCATGTTAGGGGAAGCTGCTCCTGTAGAAAAGTCGAAGACTCCCATTCTGTGCCTTAAGCATCACTGGCAGTGGCGGGATGTTGTTCTTCTGACTGTACCAGTGACTCTGCAAGGGCCTGATCTGTTTACTCCTTTCCAAACAGGAGCCCAACTGCTTAGCACAGTTACAGCAGCAGTACAGTTAAGGGTAAAGCACTGAGTTAGCCACTACCTCGGTCAAGCAACTTAACCTCTTGGTGAATTGGGTTACATGGGAGTATCATTGCTATGGACTTACTCTCTGGTGCTTGAGGATTTAACCAAACTGGCTGAAATAGCTAAAGAAAAGCTGTGAAACAGAAGCTGGTTTAGTGAGTTATGGCGTAATGCTGGGTATGACACGCAGGCCAAGGTTTTCAAACTAATATCTCATTGAGAAAAATTTTGATTTTGGTGCCAAACAGGCACCTGTACTTCATTTCCAGAGATGCCAGGCACCTACTGTTCAGTAGTGGCTTCCTCGCATTATAAGGCAAATGGGGTTGTCTGGCCCTATTGTGTACTTTTAAAAGCCTTTTGAACAACAGCAACCTAGTCCTCATGGAGATATTTTAGGAGCCACCATGACAGAAACACTTTGTGATGGCACTGTTGTTTTTTTTAATTTAAGCAAGGTTAATTTAATTACCAATCAAAGTAATTAAATTCAGTCTAACCAAATGAATATTGCATCATAAGAAGCAATAAGATTCCGTACTGTGAGGGTAAGAAGCAAACAAACCAATCCTCTTTAGGCTATCTTTTAATTAAACCGTAGCAGTTGGTAGACCTTGTAATGAACAAGTATAAAAATATCCCAGGGACTTTAGAATGCATTACAGTGACTTTGCAGACAATGACTGTCTTAAAGTAAACCCCACAAACATCCTTGCTTTTTCACAGGGAAACATCTTGTTCGCATCTGTCAGTATGAGTGCCATTTTGCATCAAGAAAATGCTGATCGTGGAACAGTCTGGGCGCTGCACACAGAAAGCTCACAGGTGAGTAAGCTGGCTGGCTCTTTCTGCAAGTGCAGTATGTTTTCAAACTCACAGTGCTGCTTGGCTGAGCCTCAGGGTCACGAAGGGGTGAGCTGCTGTGCTAGACAGCCCCGTGTGAGCGGCCCTCCCAGAGGTACCGCGCTTGGCTGCGCGGCACGGCAGAATTGTGCAGAGGTAGGCGATCCTGTGTCGGATGTGCCGGAGGGTTGTCTTTCCGCTTGAATGCAGCTACTTGCAAATGTTTTGCTGCTTCGTTCCTCTGCAGCCCTGCTTTCAGGACCATTTCAAGGTCAAGGCTGTTAGCGGGGCTGTGAGCGCGATGCTTCCCCTCAGACTGCGAGGCCCATGGTACAGGCGTGATTATTTACGATACACTTGTGCAGTACCTAGTGCACTGAAATGTTACTTTCCTCAGCACTTGCAACCTGCCTAGGAGCCACATGGTTCATGTGCCTTTCGTGCATCTGTCAGCCCTACTGCCTGTCCCCCAGGGTCTCCATGTGGGCAGCTGGGCTACCCTAGCCTTGGGGCTCTCACCCCAGATGCTGTGTTTGCAGGCAGCAGTTGGAGTGATTGATGCTGGGGATTAAGGCCAGCTTCTGGGGCTTCCTTCAGTCAGCCCTTCCCTCTCATGTAGGCAGCAAGTGAGCACCCACCTTCCATCAGTGCCAGCACCCAGAAACATTTTTGGTAAGTGTACCCATCCCCGAGGTCTGTCTGCCAGCACCTCTTTTCACTTTGTTTATTCCTTTGTCTCCTGCCTCTGTAGCAGAGGATGCCCCACCACTTCCGTGACCCTCCTTGCCCTCTTCTGTGGAGTTGTGTATTCCCTTTCCAGCACTACTTGAGTTGGAACAGCTTAGTAATGTTTAGCTGAAGAAAGTATCACATGTATAACTGCACAAAACTTGGATCGTTTCCATCTGCAGCTTACCAGAACATGAACGAGTATGCTTGTTCAAAAACCAAGCTAAGGATTTTCACATGTAAGCGCTTGAACTGAGATTTGGTATGGCAGCAGATGGATGTGTGGAGTTGTGTGTTTCAGGCCTCTACTTTACTGTCTTCGAGGTACTGTATTAGTGACAGGGTCATCTGGGTTGAGATGGTGGACTTTGCACCTTGGCAGGAAGCTTGCCGCCTGATTGCTCTCTGTGTGGAATTTTGTTGTGCAAATGGTATATCTGTAGTGCTTTTGAGTCAGTGTTGTGCCCAAACGGCACCTAAATAAGTCTTTTCAAAATTCAGGAAATGTGTCCATAGCAGGATTTGATTTTAGCAATTAGAAAAAACAAAAATTCATAGATACTCCTTTAATCTGCTTGCAATAGGCACTGCCCCAGGTGAATGTCAGAGACAGGATGAGTGGGACTGTCAAGGACTGACAGGTGATCAACCAACTTTAGTTAGCCATATTGGTAGGTTTTATATCGTAATCTAAACTGAGTTTCAGAGCAGGTGTGTTAGAGGTACTTATTAAGTGTTAGGGCTTGATAAGTGCTGTTAGTAAGATGAAACTTGGAATTCGGCAATTTGAAAGTCGTAACAGGTCGAGTATCTAATGAAAAATTAAAGAATGAAATTAGCAGGAACAAGAGAGTTCCCACCAGAGCAATAACCCAGTCCCTGAAAGCAGCCGGCAGCCTCCGTGGAGGCAGTTAGCGTGCTCTCTTCTCACAGCTGCTTGCGTCTTCTCCTGAGACTGTGGCTTGGCTTAGTTTTGGTTTTGTTTGTTGTCAGCACATGCTGATTTGAATATGGTCCGAGAAAAACAGTTCAAATCTGAGGATCTGCCTCTGAGAGAGTTTTAGCCGTGTTTTCAGAAGTGGTCGTGCACGTTGCTGATACCAAATAGCTCTCCACTAGTAGTCAGTCATCTCATAGTCCAGTCTTATGTTCATGCTTCTTAGCTACAGAGCAAGAAACACTCAGAAATCTGCTGCATTCATAATATGCAAAGATCACCTACTGAAAGGGAAATGTTTGGAGTTACGTGCCAGTGTTCCCCTGCATTTCCCTACCCAGGACCTGTGACTACCAGAAGGGACTGCAAACCAAGTGGGCCCTGGGGAGCAGTGGGCAGCTCTGCCTCTCGGCCTGCTGCCTCCGTCCCTCTGCTCGGCCTAGGTCAGCTCACAGTTTACTCTTAACGCTTCCTACAGGGCTGCTCACTACCTGGGGATTACTCCTGTGCTGCTGCTTTGTGCGAACAGTCGGTTTGGGCTGCCTTCTCCTCTTCCCACAGTGAAAGCAAAATGCTGAGCGCTCCCACTCCCCGTTCACAGTTGCCCTGTTGCAGCAAGAGCTCACGGTGGTATTGCCAGACACTACTCTTGGCACATCTTCGGCTGTGTGTGCATACGTGAGGGGGGGTGTTTTCTGGTTTTGGGTTTTCTTCTAAGACTCCAGATCTTTAAATTTATGTTAATAAAAGAAAATGTCAACCTTAAAAAACAAACCCACAATTGGAGTCCTTATAAAAGTAAAGAATTTAAAGGAATAATACATTATAAAACATAATTTTTGCCTTAATGGTTGCATGGGAAAAAACTTAGAAATGAGATGCAGCTGTAACCTCATAGTTCAGGCAGAAATTAAATTATAATTAATATGAAAAAGTCATACTTTTAAAGTAATTTACATGTTTTTTTAAATGCTAAGTATTGGCAATATAATTTCTTTATGGCTAAATTCAAGAGTATGATACCGCTTTTTCCTCCAAATAATGTTATAAAAATATGTAAAAGTATGTTTAATACTGTTACTGAATTAGAATTGGGCAAGCATAGACAAGCAAGAAATGTGGAACAACACAAAGCCAATTCCTTACGGACTTTACAGGACCATCAGGACATTCTCACTGCTTATCAGAAAATATGTAAATAGCTCCCGTCTCCATTACTGACTCAGAGAGTGACGCAAGGTCTTTTTCTGTGAGCCTTCTTCCAGGAAACTCACCCTCCTCACAAGGTGTGTAATGAGAGACAATGGTAAAAAGAAAAAGCAAGAAGAATAAAAGGCAGCGCTAGACAGTGAGAAGAATACAAAAGATCCTGGGAAGTGGTGAGGGAGAGGCAGGGATTGTCAGGATTTGAAGAATACTAAACACGTTGCTAAGTGACAACTAGGTGAGATGAAACTATGGGCAGGAGTATGTAAGTTAGGCCAGGCAGACCAGCTGTCTGCCGGCTGACAAATCCAACTATGCTACTGAACATTCAAAAAAAGATTTCTTCACAGCAAGGGCAAGAAACTGAGCAAGTCAGACTTGTCTCTGCAGTACCTTAGTGCTTATATTTATCCTTTCAGGCGATGCTTAGGTGTCGCGGCTGTGTTCAGTGCAGGGGGAACAGCCTTACTTGGAGAGCATCATTTGTGCAGGGACAGCTGATGGAGGGTGGAAGAAGTGAAGTATTAGCCATGCCCTGTGGGAGGAAATTGGAAGTTTGGATTAAGGAACTGTCTTAGGGACGGTCAGCAGAGGATTAGAGCCAGCAGTGCCTTTGCTGCTGGTTGTTCTTTGGGATTTTAAATTGACACATTAGCTCCCTTGGCGTAGGTGGAATTGTTCTGGTTTGTACTGGGGTGTCAAAACGAAGTAGAGTCCTTTCAAAGCATGGTTTAATCTACAGGCACCATAAAAGCTGCTGGTAAAGTGCTGTCAAGAGTCAGTCGTGGAGAGCAATACCTTGCTCAAAGTCTGTCAATTCTGATGCAGATAAAAACTCGAAAGCACCAGCAGTCTCTGAGACTTACTGGTGAAAAACACATCGTAAGGTCCTGACTGAAACTGTTTCTCCTAGTTGTTCCTTCTCAGGTGCTTATAGGGTTTTCATCACATCTGCTGTTGATTTATATAGGTGTTAGGATAGGTGTCTGGATTTAGATTATTAAACGACCACTTCTAGATACAGAAGCGAGTACTGGCACATCCGTGCTGAAAGAAACTAACAGGATATATTCTTTCAAGAAGGCAGATGTTAAGGAGAAGTCACAGGTACATTGGGAAAAGAAGCCACATTTGCCTTTGGTCCCCATGGCTGAGGCTACCCCTTCTGTGGGGGCTGCTTACTGTCCTCCAACAGCTGCCTCGTGTCTCCTAGCAGACATCCCCCAGTCTTCCCATCAAATACAGCCTGCAGTGGCAGACCTTTGTGCTCTGTCTACCACCTGACACGTTGCCAAATGTGATGATTGGATTTGCACGTCCGTGAATACTACACTTGAGGTCACAGGTTTTGACTTATTAAAACACCACCTCCTGAGAGCTGGCCCAAAAGCTGGTGTCTGTGTTGCTGGTGAAGGTTGGCACAAGATGCTACTGGAAGTACACAGGAGTGCTTTGAGTTGCAGGAGTTTTAATGACTGGCTGGAGTTAGCAAAGATGTCTATATTGGCTGTGGGTAGCTGGTTCCTGCTGGTGCCTGGAAAACGTGCAGCAGTGCTGTGCTGGCTCAGGCAGGCCAGAGTATCCCCTGGTCTTGCAGGGTGGTGCCTGCGGGATGGTGCGTGTCAGCCCAAGGGGCAGACAGGAGGCTCCTGCGTGAATTTTGTGGCAGACAGAGGCCCATGGTGCCCGTGCTGTTTGTGGGGAAGGCAGGCACTGTGGATGGGCGGCTAGGTGCACCACCACGACACCTGGCTGGGAGGAGGAGGTGTGAGATGGTGAGGACGCAGTGCCCTTGGTTGGCTGTGGAAGACCTGGGCTCTGCATCCCCCATCCATGTCACGAATCACCTGGTCCTTTCCAGCCAGTTCCTCTGGGGGAACTGGAGACTGGCGCTCAATGGACCTGCAGGTTTTACTGCAATACTTACCTTTCCTGAGGGAGACAAGGGGAGAGCGTGAGGAACAGCTGGGTAGCGTTTAGCATGACTCAGTATTTCACTAGCAAGTGCAAAGTCATGGCTGAAGAAATGACGTTTGTAAACGCTGGGGGCCGGCCTGCTCTCCTGCCCCGGGCGAAGGTAACTCGCTCCTCTGGGGCACCCGCAGGGCATGCGGGCAGGGCCTCCCCCGGGCTCCCTTTTGGCCGGAGGTGCCGGGGCAGGCAGCGGTGCTTCAGGAAAGCGGTGATGCCCGGGGAAAAACCGGGCCAAGCCCCCGGGGGGAGCAGGGCGCCGGGAGCCCCATGCCGGCCGGGGTAGCCGGTGTCAGACAGCCCTGAGCGTGCCTGCGCTGCGGGGCCGGGCCGAGGAAGAGGAGGAGGGAGCGACGGAGGAGGCCGGCCGGCCGCGGGGTGGGGCGGGCTGCGGGGCAGCCTGGGCCGGGCCGCCCTTCGGTGCGAGCTTGCGGGAGCACAGCCGGGTAGGACAGCGACTCTTCTTTCTTATTTCACTTTCTACCTCGCCCCCTCGCCCGCCCACGACCCCTCCCCAGGACCGAGAGCCCCGGGGCGGCCGCTCGCCCCTCCCGGAGCCAGCCGGGCTGCCGGTACCGGGCGGGCGGCTTTCCGCCCCGGCTGCCTCTGTCCGCCGGCGGGGGGCGGGGCGCGGGCGCGAACTTCGGTAACGGAGCCCTCTCGCCGGGGGCGCGCTGGGACGCTGGGGAGAGCCCGGGCGGGGGGGGGGACAGCCTGGTCCTCTGCCGCGGCAGCGCCCGGCCGGGCATGGGCTTGTGCGGTGGGAGGGCTGCGCTCCCCCCGCTCCAGCTTACCCACACCGGCTCCTGCCTGCGGGGGCTCGGGCGCGGTCCCCTCGCTCTCCCTGGCGCCTGGGGCTTTCTCATTTTGTGAGCAGCTCCCCTGTCCCCCGTCGGTGGATGCTGGTGAGCGGCCCTTGGCGGCGGCGCGTCCCCCGGAGGGGAGCCCCCTCCCCGGCGGTGCGTGTGGGGTCTTTTCCCGTTTTTGGGGCGGAAGGGGGGGGGGGAGGGAAATGAGAAGGGGGGTTGAGATTGAAAAAGATCAGATGATGCTGCGTCAAAAAGAAACCAGGAAAAAAAGGGAGAAAAAAAATTCAAACCCACCAAGGAGATGTGACTGCAGGGGCTGATTTACGAGAAAGCAATGGGAACCGGGCCTCCAGTAGGGAAAGTTTCAAACCCTAGGAAGGCCTGGCAGCTGCCGGGAGTGGGGAAGCGAGGCTGGCAGCCTCTCTGAGGCGAACACCTTCCTGCCTGCCAGCATGTGTCAAACCGTTTATGGCATTAATGGGAAGAATTTACCTATTAAATAACATCTCATCGTTTTTTCCTTAAATGTTTTCCACATGTGCTGTCCTGGACTGTAACCTCAACTGTTTTAATGATGTAAAGCATTAATATTGCCTGTCTTCTGTAGCAAGGTGTTTTCCTTAGCTGTGATTAATCACTCTGTTTTTCTATTCCAATTAAGCTGCTCACTTGGAGCACTGAGACAATCGTGTCTCATCATATGAGCTGGTCTCAGAGTTAATCAGCAAGTTAGTCCCTCAGATTGGATTCGTGGTAGACCAGAGGTATTTTCAGTTTCAGGCTATTGTATTTTACTGACAATTGTAACATGGGGGAAGTTACTTGAGTCAATGACCTGTTAAAGCATGAGCAGACTGGGAGGGGTCTGATAAAAAGCGCAGCCTCGATTGCATGTATGCACTTGTGTTTACTTCTCGCAGACATTGTGTCCTGTAGCAAAGCTCAGACAACTACTCAGGCACTATGGGCTATATCCACTGCCCTTGGATCAGAATCTATATTAAATGTTTGAATGCAATGTACCAGTAATAGTTTTTGTACATTAAGCACAAAGATCAGTAAGTTGATCTTTGACGTTGTCAGGGTGTTGCACAACATGCCCTGGTGAGCTTCGTCCCTTTTGGGACAGTAAGAGAGACAGGTACTGGAGCCGAGATGCTTGAGGAGGGGGAGAAATGGAGGAGGAACAGCTAACTACTTGCAGTTCCCAAGCATGGGAAGAGTCTGGCAGTGCCGGGCTATGGTTCCTATTGTTGGGGCCTCCTATGTCCTGGTGTAATTGGTTCCATATTTAGCAATGGCAGCTATAAGGGTCCCCAGAAACAGCGAGGAACAGACCTGATCACCAAATATGTTACAGAAGATTTTAAAGTGAAGTGTATTACTTTTGCCAACACTTGCAGTATATTTTTTAAAGTTTTGAATACCTTGTATTGACAGCTTTGACTCAACTGCAGACTGGCTTCCCTGGCTGGGCCGTATCTCCCCGGCTGTGTCATCATCTTCCCTTCGGGTGCTCTCACACCGCCTCCCGGGAGGTGTGCTCTGGCGGGTGTGTCCGGGGTGACTGAACCACAGCTCCAGCGAGGCACCGCTTCAAAACCAAGTTTTGGTTGAAAACCAAAAGGTAGTAGATCTTGTGTTTTTAGAAATAAAATACTTGACAGAGTGAGTGCTTTTAGTGGAAAGCTTTTTTTTTTTTTTCCCCTGGAGAAAGCCACAATTTTCAGTAGAAAAACATCATGAAGGGAGTTTTTTGAGCAGCCCTGGGCAGCAGTTATTCAGATCCAATATTAATGGAGGGATGAGAAATGAATGCAGTTGATCTTGTCCTTTTCTCACCTTGACAGCATCTGTGAATGAAACGCTGACTGCCACATCATCCTGGTGTGGCACTTTCTTCCCTAAGAGTAGGTAGCCTGTATAAATCTTTATGCTTCACTCCAAAAGCCTGCGTGGTGTATGGGGTAATACCAGTCCCTTTCATGCCTTGGTGGATTTTGTACTGTTTGTACGGTAGTTGCCTAGTTCCTAGGCTAGCAGAGCAGTTAGTAGCCAGGTTTATTTCCCATGCTTTTGAGGTATACGTGAAAGTTTTTAGGACCTGGGAGTTCTGCTGGTACGCTGTGTGCTGTACCAAGTGCTGTTTCTAGGGAAAAATGTCATGAGCAGGTTCTAAACTTCATGGCCGTGGATGCTGTGTTCCGAATAGTGGATCTTATTTTTTTCCTTGTGTAGTATTTCTCTAACTTGGTGGTGAATTTTAGCAAAACTTTTCTGCCCTATCCTGCAGCAATCGCATTTATGTCTGTCAAACAGTGCGGCTGGGAACCTTCCTCTGCAACATCTGGGTATGAGCAGTGCTGGAAGCAGGATCCTTGGCAAAAATGAACCTTGTCTCTAAACCATTGTGGTTTTTCTAATGAGATCAGTTTGCCACCTGCATCTCTCTGGGGTGTGACTTTATTCTAGAGATATTGTAAATGTATAACCAACCTCCTGACTTTCCTCACTTCCATCTTTTGCTTTATTCTCCATTTCCTTCTCTTCATCCTCTCTCACAGTCCTGTGTCCTTGCAGACATTCCTTACTGCTGGCTTGAGACACGTTACCAATTGACCATTGTTTCACAGCTATTTCAGGCAAGAGGAGGAAAGAGCTCATGCAGGGAGACGGATAGCCTTCGGGATTTAATGAGCACCCCCTAAATATCACAATCAGCTAAGTCCTGATTTTTATTTATTTTTTTTTTTTTTTTAAAGGCATTGCAGTACCCTGGCTCTTACCCTCTGACTCCTGAGCATTTGTGGTGGCTCAGCAGAGCTCAGTGGTGGAACCCCTGCGTGTATATATTGAATGAACTTTTCCATTTCATGAACAGAATGGACTTTTTTAATAAAGAGTTGTGAACAGTGAGACCAGAATTCCCCAGTGACACCATGATCCAGGAATTCAGAGTAATGCTGTGAGACATAGGTTTATTATTCTTTTTCATGCAAGTTTCTCAGGTAGAAGGAATTTGTGTTCAAGGCCTGAATATTTGGGATTATATTTTTTATTAATTATAATCAGTCAAAACAACATTGGCACTGAAGCTTCTGTGGGAAGGTTGTTTGTGAACTATTAATTATTTTCAGTCTACTTGGCATAATGTGAAGGATTATTAGCATAACCAGTCTTGCAGGTGATGATAAATTCAACAAGCATTACTTCTACTTTTTAAAGAGGTTGGCTTTCATTATTATTAATCTTTCACATAGATGGCCTCTTCCAGCTGACACAAATTCCTTTTAGAGCTGACCTAAACCTTGTAATTTGCCAGGAATTTAGGATAGCTTTTTATTTAAAATACAATTTCCCCCTTACTTAACGTTGTGACCAAACCCAGGGCTTTCATTTCATCTTGTAGAAAGCAAAACATTGTGACATTAGCTCAACATTGCAAAGTTACCTGACATTAAATTCTGTGTCATACCAATTCATCTTAAGAGGAAGAACATGTCTGTTAAATCACAGAATAGTTTTTGGCGTCTTCTTCAATTAAACTCCTTCCCTCACTGATATGGCCAGGAAGAAAATTGTTTTCAATTGTTCGTATATATTTACTTTCAATATTGAGTGTAGCAGCCTGAATCACAGAGGCCAGACTGAGAATGGACTTAATGTTGGTGAAGAGGATACGTACATTTTGGACCAGCTTGCGCTTCTGCCTCCTTTGTCAGGTTACTCAAAGCTCCGACATAGCATTGCCAGCATACATGTAAGCATTAAATTGCTTTTGTGCCTTTGATGGACATTTGTTTTGGTGAATACATATTAGTTTCTTGCTGGAACTAGTATCCAGGTTGAAATGAAAGACCAGCTATGTAATCTTACTCATTTTACTGCCTCCATTGCAGGTATTCGGGTCATTTCCAGGCATGTCTGTGCTGTGCAGTACCGTACTGTATTGATTACTGAAGTGTCCCGTGGGTTCAATGGCTTTTGAAAATGGAACAATAAAACATAAATTCATGAGCAAGTAACATAATAAGGTGAATACCTATCTATTAATTGCCTGAAATGTATGTGTGAGAAAAGTTAGCCTTCTAACAGTCTAAATAGAGAGCTACTTGTGTGTATCTGTAGGAAAGAAAAAAAAAAAAAAAAAGTTGTGTCCACCCTAGCGTTATTTTTATTAACAGTAAATATCTTTTTCCCTCAGCGAGTGGGTGCGGTGACAGTATATCTGTAGTTAAAGGAAATTAATCTGTTCTTGCTTTAGTTACTCTCTTGTTTTGGGGCATCAGATGAGTGAGGATCACTTCATGTGGTTGGAAGTACTCAGGTTGTTTTATAATGAGAGCACTACCTTTCTGATGGAAACACGCCTTTCAGTTTTCCCCCCTTACAGCTCTTTTATCAGTGACTTACTGAACTTTCCCTAGTCTAAACAAAGCTTTGGTGCTGCTGTTTGTGCTAGTTGTTTCCATTGTAGACACAATTTTTTAGTTCTGCTGAAATTTGCCCTGCGTTACTCTTTTCATACAGATGGCTTTGTGGAGCTTGAAATAAGCTGTCATGAAAAATATTGTTTATCCTAAGCTGAACTGAAACACAGTCTTAGTGCTCAGAGCAGAGAGTGCAGGGCGTACCCTACAAGCAGTGACGACATGCATCATCTCCGCATGTCCCTAAGTGGTTTTGCTTCCAATTAGACAGACAGAAATGTGTAGCAATGTAAATAATTGTTTATATCCCTCTTTTCTACATGCCTCCACAATTAAAATGCTGCAGACAAGTAAATATTAGAAAGGAATGTCTATTTTTAATCTTGACTTTGAACTCGAGTAACATTTCAATGACAAAGAGATTTCTATACTGCCATTCATCTTTTGTGACGTGGTCCAGCGAGTAACAGTATAAATTCTATCTAAAAATACCAATTATAGAGAGCCAAGAGATGGCTGAGAGAAGCTGGTGGTGTCAGTACACATTACAGGGCTCCTTCAGGAGTATGGCGAAGTGTCCTCTCAACATTGTTTCCTAAAATACAGATTCAGATGAATTTCCTTTGCCCTATAACTAAGCTCTCAAAGTGATGGTAGCTTCCTCAGAAGGGCTCAAACCTTAGTTAATACTGTAGGGAACTTCCTTATGGATGACCTAAGTGACTTTTATAGTCCTCCTTTCAATTTTTTTACTCGCTTACTTTTTTCAGATTTTTCAGCTGCATGTTTTACTTACAGTATTTGCACTCTGGTTTTGGTGGGCGAGATGGGAACACGGAAATCCCATTTTTCATATTCCCCAGCTGCACAGCCAGTGTATTATAGTTCCACCTGTGTTGGCAGGGATTTCCTGTTTCAGAAGATTAATTAGAGTTGAGTAACTCTTGAGTTCCTCTAAAAGAAACGATTTTCCTTTCCTGTATGGCAAGGGAGATTGCAATCTTCCGAGGCCATAAACTTGTTCATACCTACCAATAAAGCAGTTGGTACCATTTAGAGATACCTAACTGTCTGGTTTCAGTTCTGTTCTGTTACATGGATGCAAATCCGAGTAGCTGCTGTGGCTTCCTTTACCTCTTTTAGAAGCTGTTGTCCTTGTAGCTAGAGATTTTCATCCAGCTAGCCTCTCACTCTTGTTATCTTTTCTTTCCAAGTCAAAAGTTGCTATCTGTATTTTACTACAACTCAGAAAACGACTGCTCTCAGCAACTTCAGAATAATTAGGCAACTGTGCAAAAGTGCATTTTGACATTGCTGCCTGGTTTGAATGGCTCTAAGTATTTGTGTGGAAACATTTTCACTCATTTTCTTTCTCTTTTTTTTTTTTTTTTTTCATTTTCTTTTTACTTCCCCCCCACCCCGTTCAGCTGGTTGAATGGCTAGCAGTTCTGCCTCACCCAGTTAGCTTGTCCTGGTCTAGTTCCAAAAGTCAGAGGGTGAGGAAATGGCCTTTTTCCTAGTGAATTTTGCCTCTGACAATTTTTCTCATTCATGTCTACCTCATTAAATTGGCGCATTTCTTACCTTGTTATGAAGCATATTTGAACATAGCTTGCTTAGGAGAGAGAGATTCTGGCTTTGTACTAATTTTGTTGGGATATCATTGGATGTGTGGTACAATTTGGGTTGAATATTGACATTGAGGTGCACATGCACCGCTTGTCCTCGTCCCCTAGAGATGCAGTCAGAACCTCAATCCAGTTGGCCCTTGCTGTACCAATGTCTGAGGAAGCTGAAGGAGCTGGTGGTGACTGTGTTCCTGTAAGACTGTCTGCCTTTCATAGCGGGGCGAGGACATAATGTGTAAAGAAAGCCAGCGCTAAAGCCTTCTGGTCCGAAACAGGACCTAGCAGACAGGTGAGACATCTGCAAAGTGAAGCAGTGGGGACATATGCTGGGCTTGTTTTCTGAAACATGTCGTGGTGATAGGTGAACCAGAAAGAAGTTTCTCTCCACATGGTTCTGCCCGAAGCTCAGTTGTCTGCCTTTGCTAGCCTGAGCTTCACGGAGACGCTTGGCTTCTTGGGCAGCGGTTGGTGGCAGAGGTGCTGCAAATAGCCAGCTCGCAGGCCGCAGACCAGAAGTGCTTTTTCCTCTCTGAAGCTCTACAGATTTGTGAAACCACACTGTAGCAACAGAAGCACGTGGCACACATGGGATGTTCTTGTTTTCTTCACCTCTGAAATATGAGCATGTGTAAGTCCCATTATTGAATATTCTGTTACTACAGTGATTTTGAGGCAGTTATGGGGAGGCACAGCCAGGTTGGTTAAGATAAAATAACTGAGCCAGAACCTGCAGCAAGGCTGATGAGCTCAGATGTGCCCTGAGAAGGCAGCCCCGTCCCTCGGGATTTCTGGCACAGTTGTGTAGTTCAGGTTTCATGTACTTCCTAGAACTGAAATACTGAAAATAATCCTGGACAGTTTAAGCTGCATCTGTTACTGGCTTCTGCCAGCGTGGTTTGAGCACTTTGCTTTGAACTGGGAATACTCAGGACAGAAAACACCATCATTTCAAGCAGTCTTAGGGGTTGATGTTTGGTTTTGTTTTCTCCTCCTGTGCTTTTTATTAATGGCTTATTTAGGGCAGACAAGATGGGAAGGTCTTTTCATAGCTGGGAATTGCCAGTTTTCCAAAATGCCAGAACTTGGTGTGTTGCATGTCTGAATTCAACATGTGGATACAAGTGAACCTGAGGTCAAGATGCAGTATGATGGGAAGAGTGGGGAGACAAGGGACAAGAAGGGCTAAGAGGAGGAAAAAAATAGAGGGGACAGTGTATAATCCAAAATGAATAGGAGAATGGGGAGAGAAGGGAAGGAGTTAATGAGGGACATTGAGATTTTTAATCTTGTTTCTAATTTAGGCACAAGCTATAAAAATATATGTATATCTCTCATATGAGTTGCTTTGAAGGCTAGCAAGATTTTCCATTAATAAAACTCTTTGTTCCTCACTCCAACCTGTCATGCTCAATCTTTTAAAATAGTTACAATTTAGCAGCAACTGTAAGAAGATATTTGAACTGGTCTCCTGATTCCACCCTAGGATCCAGAACCAACACACGCATCGGTGAATAATAAAAGCTGTAAGAAACAAGCAACTTGGTTTGCATGTGCCATGGACACATAACTGATCAGAGATGCCAGGGCAGCAGAATGAGATGTTGTCCCACTACATTTTCAACAGATTTCATCAAGCCCAGATCGAGCATTGTTGATTTGAGATTAAGAAAGAAAATAATTCTTAACAAACGCTTGGGAAACACTGTTCAAGATATGTGATTTTCCTCCCCCTCTATGTCTAGGTGTAATTTTTGCCACAAACCAGACTTTTGTGTGGTTTTTTTCACCATGTACTTCATTTCTCTTATGCAGTTTTAAGGAGTTAGGCTGCAAGATGTCAGCTCAGCTAGAGAGCATTTTTTTGATGTGATGTAACGAAAATCATTTGATACTGATTTTAAAACTCACACTGACAAAAATTGGAAAAATAACTTGACAAAAGACAGGCCTCTGCCAAATACCTTTGAAAAGGTCACACTCAGCCAAGCCGGCTTGGAGAAACGCTGTGGAAAGAAATTGAGTTAAGCTAGTTCTTTAATGAATTTCCCCTTAATATCATTACAATGTTCATCAGATAGGAAAAACTGAAAGGAAAAAGGTGAATTTGAAACCTTGGAAAATCCCAGTCAACTAGATGGAAAGGCTATAAACAGATGGGATGAATTGGAAAAGGGCAAAATGTACAGAACCTGGCATGTGCTGAGCACAGACTGGTTTGGAAAGGCGGTTGAGCTCAGCAGGATTGCTCACGTGTGTAAGGTTACAGGCATGGGTATGTGGAATCAATCACTACAGACCCAGAGTGCAAAACAAATTGTGATTTTTCCATGCATTAAAAAGGCAGATTGCTAATTAAGATATCTCAGTATCTGTCAAAGAACTTGAATGGAGTAACCGCAGTAATGCAGAGCTGGCAATAAACTTGCTATGCAGGCATTCATTTGTAGTTCTTCTGACTTTAGTAGCCTTAAATCTAATCCTAATGCGTTTATGTGCCATCATTTGCTAAGCGCAAAGCACTTTGCTAATATGTAGATTAGTTTGCTACTGAGTGAATCAGTCGTGTATCAGCTGCAACAGCACATTCCCATCAGTAAGAAATGCAGGTAGGAGAGAGAACTTATTTTTAGCGTGAAGATGGGGAGGAGCAATGTTATGATAGCTGAGATTTCTGATAGTTGTAGGCCGTGCCACAGGCGTAGCCAGTGTGCCGTAAAACTTGCATGTGTTCTCTGAATATGTGTGCTTGAATGTTATGTTAAGGGTTAGCTTACTGGGGGTGTGATTTACTCAGAGGAGTTTGCTCAGAAGGATTTATTTCAAAATGCTTTTTTTCAGGCAAGATGTGTAGCGTGGGACACCGGTTTGTCCTTTCAAGCTACACTACAAAAGCACCTTTCAGGTATATCCTAGCAGGGCGTGGAAAACCAGCAGTGCGCTATTGCAGTATCCAGCATGCTTACAGTGGTGGAAGGGGCAGGCCCCCAGAGGAGTTATTACCAGCTGTAATGAGAAACACAAAGCATCTTTTGTTGAGTCTCCCTACATTGTTATTCTAATTCAGGGTTTACACAGTGCAACAGCCCCACTTCTTTATCAGATCCTAATTAGGGTCTGTTCATATTTTTTCATCTTTTGAGGGAGGTTATCACCTGATCTTTAACAACTTGAAATAATCAGTTTTTTAATAGAGTTCATATGGCCAAGCCACTGTAGGACTGCATGTCTATTCCCTCCACTGTCGTTGTGGTGGAAGGAGAGCAAACAACAAAAGAAAATCATGCTCAGTTTTTCAAGGTATGTTTATGGTAAATGATAATTTAGCTAAGCATCATTAATTCTTAGGTTGGTGTAAAATGATTAAGCCACAAAGTGTAATGGCATATTCTCTGATAGAAAACTTGACATCCTGTAACGCAACCTCATTTTCCACATCTATATGTATTTCTTTTTACCATCTATCTGTGAAAAACAGTAGTTTGAGATGCGACTAAGATTCGAACAGAGGTACACATCTCTAATACTTTACACAAGGCTTTTTCTCAAAGGAGTATTTAGCATTAGAGTCAAAATTTAAAGGTTAACTATTAATTTTGAATTAAAACACTAATGTTAAATGACAGTGCTTGAAGATGTCATTTGGGATATGTTTTGTGAAAACATTGGCATAGGATGGTTTTTAAGTTTACAGGCAGTATTTCACAAATAGAGACTTTTTTTCACTACAGTGTGGAGAAGGTTTCTTTTTCTGTACTGCGCCCGTTCTAGGTATTGGATCCATTTGTTGTTAATGTGCTTGAGAACGAAGATGGCATTTTTAAGGTGCACGAGAGGTGATACTTGATACTTTTTGCTGTTGTGAAACACCCCTCTAGTCCACACTATTATAATTATTGCCTAGTGAATTGACTTTGCAATGCATGGAATAGTTAAAGGCGATGTGCTCTCGTTTAGTGGTGTTACATCACTGCTTTGCTTTAGCAGCTCACTGTAGTTTAAGATACAGATCACTGCAGCTGAAATAGGCTTGCCAAAGGCCTCTGCTTGAAGCTCTGTGAGTTAGTGTGCAGCAGTAAGGATACAGCTCTATGGGTAAACAGGTATGTAAACATTTCCATATGCCAAATGTGTATGGGCCCTCATTACCGTCCAGTCTTGGCCTTCCATAGTCATTGCTATCTGCCAGATAATGAGTCTGCTCCCAGCTCCCTGGTGGGATGCAGCATACAGGACTTGTGCAAAGAGGGCTAGGAGGCCGCGCTGCTGCGCAGGGGCTGCTGTAGTCCTGCCAGACATTGCTTTATAACGACAAGATTATGGTGGATGTCAGGCTGAGGCCTGCCATTTCTTGCATGTATTAAAAGATAGAAAGCCAAATTGCTGTGAAGTTGCAGGGAGGTGTGGATTATATACACCTATACGTGTGTGCAATATGCACACCAATAAGCCCCCTCAGGAAAGCTCCTCTTCTCTCTGACTGCAATACCGTGTCCCGCTTTATCCCATGCGCTGCTGGTGTGGAGGCTGTGGCAGATGCCCACCTCTTCCCTGGGGCCCTGCAGAGACATCTCCAGGCAAGAGCTGGGGGACATGCTTCTTGTTTGTATGTGGCAGTGGGTGGATGGATGGATGGGAAAAAGGAAAGCGCAAATGCATTTCTTTTGCTGTCATCACATCCTCCCCGGATACAGAGTTTATACCTGAGTTTTGGTGTCCTCAGTGCCCTGACTGAAAAATAAACAGCTTTTCAGTTGGATATAATTTCTTGAAAAGTGTAGAAGCCACTGGTCTTTCTGAGAGTCCGCTTAGCCCTGCCAGTAATGTTCTTAGCAGTCTGGAAATCAGTAGTTTTATTAGTTTTTCACTGAAAAAGGTTATTTCACAGTATAAAGAATTAAGAATGCAGTGAGTTACTGTTTCTTAGGAAAGCAGCAGTGGCTAGCCAAAGCTTTCTCCAAAGGTGTTTGCAGATGGTTTGGTCTTTCCAGTAGTTCCTCTTCTGTGGGGGAGCTAAAAGCAGCAGGGCAGTAGCATTGAAAACCTTTCTTCAAAACACTCCTTACTGAGCACTGGCACCCCTGTGGTAGCTGTAACGCAATCATTAACTCATTGCTGCATTGCTGAAAATACTTTTCTGAGCAGGACAGGCTCGTTCTGGCATGGGTTTTGCTTTGTGCCTGTCATGATTGGCCCAGACATAAAAACAGGCCCACATCACTTACTGAGGTGTGCACAATAGTTTTCATGTTATTGTGATCTGATTTTGCCATGATGGCCATAATTTCTGTTTCCCTGTGCTTTATTTTCTTCAAACAGTCACTGATGCCGGTGCTGCAGTTGACATACAGAGGTGGGAAGCCTGCTAAGAGCTGGTGGCCTTGGGGTTGGGAGCTATGATATTTGGTACTGCTAACCCATGACTTCTCATACAGATGTGGGAGATCAGGCAAAAAAGGCAGCTGCTGTAAGCAGGGGGAAAGAGAGGGCTTGGAGGAGGCTGTTCTCTGGTATTTCTGCTTTCCATTTATTGCCCAAACAGGAGCACATTTCCTGCTAGTTGCAGTTCATCTCTGGTAGCAGTCTTGTTGCAACTCAATAATGAAGCCCAGGGAAACTAATTTCACTTTAAGACAGCCTTCCAAAAAGTTTTATTGGAGCCAAATGATCAGTAAACATCAAAACAGGTTATTAATCTCCTGTTCTTCGGATGTTCTTATGTCTTGTTATGCCACAAGACTCCGTGTGCGGCGTGGTTTATGGACTCCTATCAAAACGACATTAAAACCCAGCGTTAGCTTGCCATACGTTCAGCTTGGAAGAGAATTGAGCTTCTTCCTTTTCAAGCATTTTTGTGTACAGAGAAAGATTTTTCAGCATGAGACCCTTGGCTCTAAGTAATGTTTAGCGCTGCCAGTGTCATGTCCTCAGTTGGGCTGCAAGTTTGATGGCCAGGAAAACGATTCATTTACGCGAAGGAGAACAGTCCAACTAGCCCCACAGCTCTCAGCCCTGTGCAGCTAACAGACACTAAAAGAAATAATTTATGCTTGAAAAAGTTACAGAAAATGCATGACTTTACCTTCTTATTTAACAGCTCTGTTCAAAGCTTTTGCCCAAGCATTTCTCAGAGTGGAATTTGGTGGTGTTTCCTGGGAGTTCCTGAGATACCTGACCCTAGGTCAGTCTCTCCTACAGAAAAGCCTTTGGGAAAGTACAAATTCCAGTGGAAAATCCCAGAAATTTCCTTGTGCAGTTTTCCTTTGGGACTAATGGTTCTCAGTTTCACTGAGAACATTCGAGAGCCCATCTTCATCCCAGTGATGTTTTAGCTTTCAAGCATGTCCCCTTTTGGTTAGTTGGCTCAGAACTGCCTTTGCCCCTGTCGTGGAGTGTTGTAGGCAGTAAAGGAAAAGGAATTACTGGCATATGCTGTACAAACAGTGTGCATGCCTAAATGATACTAAATTCCAAGGGGATTTCCTCTACCAGACTGTGGCTTCCCAACACTGTGTTCTCACACCCTTGGGGAAAAAAATCTCAAATCTGGGGGTGGGTGGGTAGGTGTATATTGTTGGACAGTTCCTGATGGGAAGCCAGGGGTTCATATAAAACATCCTTGGTTGTATGAGAAGAACCCAGCTTGTTTCCGATTGGAATTTGTCATTTGTCTGTAAATGTATTGCCAGAACTGTAATATTTTTGGGACCGCAAGTTACCCCATTGCACAGGCTATAAGGCCAATAAAAGACTTTCAGAGAAGTAATCTCTGAGTAAAGCTTCATTAGGTAAGTTTTCAAGGGTTTCAAAATCTATATTGGGAGAGAGGGGAGGAGGAAGATTCCAGTCAGTGATTGGTAGGAAATACTTCATTAATTTTAGCTTTAGGTGCAGCAGAACTGAGGAGGGGTTTTTTCCACTGTCACAGAGGGAACCAATACCAGTTAAACCAAGGCCTGCAGCAGAAACATTTACTGGAAATGTTTACATGTTACTTAATACCTTGATATGCATTATTCAACTTGTGTAATGTCAGCTGGGGTGGAGCAGGGAGGAATGGCTTTGCAGAAGAATTTGTTTGCTCCCCATGGAATATTTTCCTTAGCATAGCTACCTTCTTTGGCAGTGAGGTACATTCCAGGAATAAAAAAAAATGCTCTTCAGCAACATCTTTATGAACTGCTGGAATGTGGTCTCTTGCAAAGGTGACCTAACCTTCTCCAGAAGGCTAGCACTTCTCTGAGCAGTGATATCCTGTCAGTCTGTCTTCCCTGTATAGCAGAATTGCAACAAAAGCCCCCTATGAGCCCCCTCCAAGCAGGAGAGCTACACACTAAATGGTGGAACCATTTGAATGGATGCACTTCTCATATCAGAAATCAAAGCCCACTTTCTCTCTCAGAGGTGTAGGCAGCAAGCGCTCTCTCCTGAGCAAACCACAGAAGCATAGGCTTCAGTTTTCCTGCTGTGGCTACAGGACCTTCTGAACTGCAGCCAAATTGATTGTGCATTGTGAAAAAGGCAAGAAGAGTTCGTCTGCTTGTATTAGCAATGCCACAGTGATGCAGCGAAAGAGCCGGGAAGGAGAAATAGATGGGGAACTGTGAAGTTAAGCTGGCATCTCTCTCCTTCCCTCTGTGTTTACTTAGCATCCAAACAGACAATAATTTCATGATTCACCTGCTGAATGATTTGTTTCGCTGACAAAGCTGTGATAGAGACTTGGCATCATTTGCCTTGTTGTTTAATCTAAAGGCACATGAGTCATATAAACGAAGCTTTCAGACTTGTTGTGATATTGCCAGACAGAGTGGGTGAAAGAGACACATATTTTGATTTGGTTAATCAATACTTGGAAACATTGTTGTAGAAAGAGATTTAGCACAAAGCCTGGCATTTTCAAAATAGTAAGGTAGGCTTAATTTGTTAGTTTTGAAAGTAGTAATAAAACACTTTGCCTCATGCTGCAATAATTTTTTTTTTGATGGCATCTAACCAGATTTAGTGAGATTAGGTGTTGAGGACTAAAAATGAAGATGATGAATAGGTAGCTCGAAGAAACTGTCTAAAATGTAATTCCTAGAAATAAAATGAGTCTTCCTGATTCAGGATGACTGGATTTTCTAGCAACAAGTAGTTGTGCGGAGTATTGCTTCACACTGTGAACTGGCATTTTAGGAGTATTCCCAGCATCTCTCCTGCGTTGGTTGTGCAGTGCCTGTTAATAACTCTTGGTGGGTGCTGTTCTGAAGTGTGTCAGAGTGCTGGTTTTTCTGAGGGTAGGACTCATGGCTCCTGATCATGGGAAGTTACATTAATAAAAGTGTGAGATGAAGGTGTTTCTGTTTATTAGCAGAGCACTGAATATTGTTGGTTCTCACTGATTTCAGTGTGTCTTAGTGACTGCACCAATCTTAGTGCAGAACCTTTTATAGCAAAAGAAACATTGATATGATTAGATGCTTATAAATTAGTATTAGAGAGCCTTCTAGACACTTGAGACATCCTTAATAAGAAATCTATAAATGCCTTTTGTATTTTTGATAGTCCTTTTAAAAACAGAAGCTCATAAGTAGTATTAAAAAAGTAACACATTCACCAAAGGGAAGAAGTTAAAATCTGATTTTCAATAGAGATTCAAAAGAATAGTCTGTTTATGAGTAAGAACTGATATTTTGAGGAAGGATGTTGCATGTAATATGTTATTTTTCTTTTGCTTTTTGATTTCTAAAATTCAACCTGAACTTTTTCAGTTTGCCCTGATACGTATGTACAGATGTACTAGCTTTCTAGTACTGTGTAATAGCGGTGAGATTAAAGTGATCATATTTTTCCATGGGCTAGTGAAATGTTAATGCAGTACCTGTGTTTTACGGTAGCAGTAATATAACACATTTGCTTTTATCTCTTTCTTCGGTTTGCACATGACTCATAACTTGTGCAAGATAAAGAAAGATCTGGTTTTGAGCAAGTCTTTCATGGTTCACAAATGGCACATGACCACATTCAGAAGTGATGTTCACTGTGTGCTGCAGGTCACTAAATGTATTTGACTCAAAGGGTGACTACATTGGTGTAATTTAGGGGCTAAAGGCTCTGTGTTTTCTCTCTTATGGCCGTTCTACACAAAATGAAGTCTTGCTACGCCTGACTTACACCATTGTGACTGGACAATGAGCTTCTCTAAGCAAACTTGACAAAACATCAGTTGAAAGTCTTCTGCAAGGCGCAATTCAGAAATAATATAGCTTATTTCATATCCATAGTTATTAAAAAGTGTGATATACTCAATAGTATTTGTGATCTATTAATTTTCGCAGCATTAGATCCATTCGGTTATCACAGTAGCCTTAACAAAAAGGCCAGCTAGAAAATAAATATGTAAAGAAGGTGGGAGAGATACGGGTTTCTTTAAACCATTTGTGTTCCAGTTCCCATAATGAACCTCTTCTTAGTCTTTGCCTCTGGCTGAGAATAGTAATATACCATTAACGCAAGAGATGTAAAACATGCTGCACTGTGCTTGGAAGGGTGTCAGAAACTCCTCCTGTAAGGATGAGAAGCTATTTTACTGCTGTTTCAATTGTTGGACAGTCTAATCCTAGCAAGTATTTTAGCAAAATGGAACTACTAAAGTAATTGTGAAGCCTGATGTTTGATTTTTATAATTAGCCTATTGCAAAGATGAACTGCTAATATAGCTGTATTGAGGCAGGTACAGCAGCTATTACACTTGAAGTGCTATCTAACACATTCCAACCTGCTGGACACTGAAGCCTATTTTTAGTAAAAGAATAAATAAGCCGGCTGTGCCCTACTTTTTGTCAAAATGTGTCATGGGATCTTTATATTTGATTAGAAAAGTCAGCAGAAATAACACAAGGGAACTCAGTGTCTCATCTAAAAAGTGGCAGTTCTAACAAGCCAGTGCTGCTTTTTATTACAAAAAAATGTTAATATTGGGTATGAGGTCAGACCCATAAAGTGGGCAGAGGAGATAATAGCTGGTGGGAGACTTGCCTGTGTGGTGTGTGAGGTTACATATGGACAGAAGTCCTGGTTCTATTAGGCACTAGCTGTTCAAGATGCTTTTGATGAAAGAAGTTATTTTGTATTGATGAATGGAACTGTTTTTGCAAAATCTGTGTTAGGAAACTGAAAAAATGAAAAACTGTGTAGAGATATTTTTACATAAAGAACGAAAGTAGTAGCAAAGTCAGATGGCCGCTTCAGGATGTAAGATCTTTTTACAAAGATCTTACTCTTCTTAACTCTTTTTGAGCTTCCCTGGCTGATGTAATGCAGATGGCCATGTACCTCAAGAACAAAATGTCTTGTAAAGTGCGGCCATCCCCAGAAACCTCTGTTTGCCAGGAACAGATGCAGAAAATAAGCAATGCCATAACCATTTGCTATAGTAGAGAATGACTGACAGCTAAGTACTTTCAACCAGTTTCTCTACAGAGAAGTGATGCAAATAAATTGCTGCTTTATTACAATTGAATTGGCATAAATTGATCAAGAATGCCGCCATTTAAAAGTATCTGCCTAAGAGCTCCCCGTCATGGAGTTTCAGTGATCTGGAAGCAATACGACGACGTGCCTTCTAGGTTTGGATTTATGGGGTAGGGTAGGGGGGGTTCAGCTCCCAGCTCTTGCTGGCACACTTGCAGCCTCAGTATTGGGGGACTCTCCTTCCCAATTCCCCCGGTCAGTGGCCCAGATTTGGGGAGCCTGAAAGAAGCAGTCGTGCTCTGTGGGATCACAAGAAAAGCCGGTGCTCCAGGAGGAGAGCAGTGGTGGGCTAAGGCCCCTGTTGGGCTTGGACGTGCTGCTGCACACCAGCTCACACAGCTTGCCTGAGCGGGGAAAAGGGGAAGGAGCTGAGCCCACTCATTCACGGCAGGGCTCTGTCTGCCCTGACGGCTGAATCAGCTGACACGCTGGTACTTCTGGTGTGTTACAGCAGCCAGGGGAGGTCAGGGAGGTTAAGGAAGAGGCCCTCTGTTTTAAGTGGCTTTACGTCATTGAAGTTAGGCTTAACATTTTAAAACGAGAGGCCTCAGACAACAATTCAATATGGGGAACAGAAGAGTGAAGTGCCAGGATGCTGAATATTCGGGTAGCAGTGCTGCTCGCCATTTGAGGTACTGCTGTAGATACCAGAGCGCTTTGCCTCTCTGGCTCCTGTACATATGCTACGAGTTCTCAGAGAATTTTTCCACTGAATTTTACACATATTAAATAACCTGTTTTAGCAAAGCCCTGCTAAAAACTGCTTGTTCTTGCTGCAGGCTGTAGCTTCATTAGCCAAATCCAGCATCCGTTTTGTCTGACATCTGCATTTGCGGTCTGGTACTGAATGTCACTCAGTCCATTATTTGCTGCTGCCTCCCCCTTCACCGGAGTCAGTGTGAGGAACAAAGAGAAGCTTATTATAGACAGGCAGGCTGGTGTAAGTGCAGGAAAAGAGACCAATGTACTGTACCGAGCACCTTTGAGGGAATGTTATGCTTGCAAAATTGAGCTAGCATGTTACACTGAGTTTTTCACGATGACATTAGCATTTATCGGTACACCCCAAAAGGCCCTAATGGCAATGGCCAGCTTTGATTTCACAGATTGGTCTAGCATCTGCAGAGATGGGGAAGGTCCAGTCCAGCGGGCCAGCTTTTATGTATCAGCTGAGACTGTTACAGGGTCATGCTGTCCGCATACCGTATCTTCTCTATAGTATCATTTATATGTGTTGTAGTACATTCACCTAGTGCATGAAATCATGTACAGACTTAGTAAATGTACTTTTAACATACAAAATTCCTTGGCAATCTCTTAGTATTTCTTTTTTAGGAGATTAAATATAGACTTGGACAGTTACATCTGATTCTTGTGATTTATTTTTTCTAAACACATGACTTGAAATAGTCACGCCAAAATTATTCGCTTGCTTATTAACACCTCTTAAATTTCAGTGACTAAGAAGAGATTCTGTCCCCCAAATGGTAACAACCTACTACCTTAGGCAACAGGGGACATTTTTTGGTATAGATGAAGGAGGGATGAAAAAGATGAAAGGTGATAGATGAAAGTTTTGTTCATTCCAGATAAGCTATTCTTTGAATGTTACAGTCCAAACTGGCTTTCCTCTAGTGACTACTTAGGAGACTGTCACATTATTTTTCATACACAAGAGGTTGTAAAGCCTTTTATTTGGATGACAGTAGGCAGCACACTGACAAAGGAATGATGGTGCGGTGTAGAGTGACCATTATTCTCTCTACTATTGCTCATTCAGTTGTGATTATAACTTTTTTTTTTTTTTAAAGAAAAGAAATACTCATGAGCAATTCTCATGTTATTCTGTATTCACCACAAAATGTTCCTGTGCATTAACTACCAAAAGCTGATCTGGTTTGTAGATGTTGCCATTGTATCAGTATCAGACACCAGCAAGTGGCTATGAGCGTTTAAGTTTGGTAACAAATGATTTCTAAGCATCTCCTGACTAGTATTCAGCAGTGTTCTGGATCATTGTCCTTCAGATTTACTAACTTGAATTTTTTTCAGACCAGCTTTTTCTATTTTAGGCTAAACGTGGAATTTCCACTTGCATTTTCTTTCTCCCTCTGTCAGGGTCTGCTGCAGATACACAGATAACTTGGGTGATAGTTCCTTTCTTCTGATCATTGCAGTGACATGGCTAAAATAATGTAAACCCAGAATGCTGAAAATGACACATTTCCAAGTGCCCAAGAATGTGCCCTAGGTATACAGCTGTTTCACATGCAAAGACATGACTCAGATACAGCCTTTTTAGACAAACCCCTTTTGTTATACTGAGAACACATGTAACAATAGCCTGGGGGGGAGAATAATAGAACATTTGTTGTGTTGTGAAGGGGGGGGAGGAAGAGAATCTAAAGATAAGGAAATTGAAAATTAAAATTATATTTAAATTCTGGAGTTTTTTACTGCCACGTAGGGTATAAAAATGTTTCTTTAAGATGTTTCAAGACAAGTTCCTTATCCATACTGCACACATTGTCCAATAACAACTCCATGTGTGACAAGAACATGAATATCGTGCAAGTTGATCAACTATAATCTGAAATATGTTGATAACTACAGATTGAGATCTCTTTACTCCCACTGCTATATACTGATGTTGTATTTGGAGGCATTAAAACACAAAATGGGAAGGAAATCTGAAGTCGGGGATTACAGCCCTACAGAAAAACTCTGTGTGGGCAGATTTCGTTGGAGTCTATTCATAGATATAGCAGAAATTGTCTGTACAGGACAGTTTTTAAGTGCTTGAGGCTCTTTGCATGACAGACACTTCAAGGCATCATTATTCTATTGAAAAGAGGGCAGTGCAGTAAACAGATTTTGAAGTTTCTGGATTGTAGCCCTCTGCTCAGTCTAGTAAATCACTCATATCATAGTTGACTGACGCTTTACAAAGACTGCACTGGGTCCTGTAGAACAGCAACCTAATGTTGCAAGATCCAGAGTAAATAGCTCCTTTCTAAAAAAACCCAACATTATCTAGCCTTTCTAGGCACAAACCCATTTGTCATTACTGAGACCAACTAGCGAGCCAAGGTTTGAATATCTAGGCCAAGACTATCTGGAATATTCAACATCAAAGCCACAAGTATTAGAATGGCTTGAAAAGTTACACATCTAGGGCTTTTTGCACTGCTGGATTTCATTAATACCTTATTTTTCAGAAATGTATTTCAGTAGCAATGTAAACTTTAAACAAAAGAGACAAGTGGCTCAATGTGCTGAATTAAACTTTATTATATGGGACATGCTCCATAGAGATGATACTGCCTTTGTATGATCTGTATGCTTTCCTGAAAAACCAGGTACTTGCATTGGAGATCTATTGTTCTTTTTTTTTTTTCCAGGAAGAAGGGAAGTCAAGTGAAGTTACCACACCCCTGTGGTATGAAGCAGCAGCATGACATTCAGAAACAATGCCCGTAGTAAGAACAGCCTTAAAACAACTGGTTAAAAGCAGGAAGGGGAACTATTAATTGATACACACAACAGATGGGCCGTGAAGGCGACTGACACACGGTAGGCAAGGTTTCTTGTTAACTCTGCCCTTCCACTGAGATTTGCCTGGATGTTGCGTTGCATGCTCAGTGTTCATACAAAAATCCCATTTGCTGAAATAAGTGGGGAGGTCATTGTCCTCCTCATGCATTTCCAGTCAATCCATGTTGTGGTTGGTTTGTTTGTTTGGAACAAACAACTGACTGTCCTCTACATGTTTTCTAATCCACATGTAATGATTTTTTAGTGTCTTGAGAATTGGTAGGTGAAGTTAATGAGGAAGTAAATCCATCCATCTTTCTGTCTCCAAAACTGGAATAACTGGAAAAATGAAGAGAGAAAAATAGACAAGAGTAGTAATACAGCATTGTTATTAGCATAGGGATGTTAAAATAGGCATAACATGATCCTCCACTTTTTGAGTGTGGAGAAGGGTAGGCTATGCCTCGCCCTATTTTCATGAAAGGCAGTAGGAATGTTTCTGCTGATTTCAGTGGGTGGGGGCGGGGCCGGCGGCATGCAAAAATAAGTTGTTACATTACTGGGTACACGCTACCTTGCTTTTCTTTGATTGCTTCTTTCAGGCCTGAGAAAACCACCTAATTTATTTTTATACTTGCTGGTTTCAATCCAATTATTCCTAACAGCTCGGCACCAAGACTTGTAAGATGAGGACGTATCAGGGAGATCATTGGCGCTGCTATAATGAGGTCTTCCCGGCCGGTTTCCAAAAGCCACTTCGGGAAAGGTGCTCTTTGATGGGCCCTCTTCCCGCCCTCCGAAGCAGGGCTGTGACCCGTAAGCCGGGCCGGGGGCCGGGGGGCCGGGGCCCGGGGGGCGCCAGGCCCGTGCGGGGGAAGCGGAACTCCTCGTAAATGAGCGGGGCCGGGAGGCGGCGGTGGCTGGCGAGCCCCGCCGTGGCTCGCAGCCGCGGCTTTCGCGAGGGGCCCCGGCCCGCCCTCCAGCGGAGCGCCCACCAGGCCGGGGGGCCCCTCGCTGCCGCCCCGCGGCCGGCTCTGGCCCGCACGGGAAAATGGACCCGGGAGCACCCGGGAGGGGCGGGGGCGCGTAGCGCCATTGGCCGCCGCCTGCGGTTTGATACCGAAAGCTGCGCCCGGGTTGGCGGCCCGCGCTAAGGGGGCGGGGCGGGACGCGAGGGCGAAGCTATTGCCTAGGTAACGCCCGGCACCCCCTCCGTGCCCGCGGAGCCGGCAGCGCGCGCGCGCGGCCGGTACCGGGGCGGCGTGAGGGAACGGCTCCCCGCTGGCGGCAGCGCTGCCGCGCTGGCTGGGGGGCGGCGCGGGAGACGGCGGTGGCCGCTGCTGTCCGAGCAGGTGGGCGTGCGCGGGAGGGCGGGGGGGGGGGGGGGTGGGGCGGGTCCCGGGTTGTGCTGCGGAGCGCGTGCCGCGCTCTGAGGGGGACGGGACGGGGCGGACCGGCGGGGCACCCGCGGCGGGCAGGTCTGCGTGGCGGTGCGGGGTGCGGCGGGGCTTCTCCTCGGCCGCCACCGCCGGCTCGTTTCGGTCCCTCCCCGCCCCGCGGCGCCGACCTCCGCAGGAAGAGGGCACTTCTCGGCTGCCGCTCGTTGCGACACGGTGGTTGCTCAACCGAGCGGGAGGCTCTGCCCCCTCCCCGGCGCGGGGGAGGAGGGTTCGGGAGGCCGCGGCCGTTTGTCGCGGGGGGGCGCGGGGGGGGGCGCGCAGGTAACGGCCGCCGCAACAAGTGCCCCGGCCCCCGGGCCCTTGTGCAACCGGCCCGGGACGCGCTGCCCCGCCGCCGCGCGTGCTCGGGGTCTGGCGCGGCCTCGGCTGCCTTGTGTGGGGAGCGGGGACGTCCCCTTGGCGCAGCTCCGGTGCGGGCCCCTCGGGGCGGCTGGACTGCCCTTCCGCGGCCGCAGGGGCTCCGGGCGGCGCTCGGAAGGGGCTTGGCGGTCCCCAGGTGTTCAGCGCCCTCTCCTCTGCGAGGTTTCGCCGGGCAAGCGTGGTCTTTGCTTTATTATGCTTGGTGATTTTTCTGTATTTTTTCCTGGCTGAGAGCTCTCAGCGATTGCTTTGAGATTTTTAAGTGACATTTAGATTATTCGACGCTCCTGGCTGTTTGCAGCTCAGTTTCTGAGCGCCGTTTTCCTTCTGAACCACAGGAATTTGTACGGAAAAGCAGTGTTTATGAAGTATTTCCAGTCAGATGCTCGTTCTCTGTGCAGCCCAGAGTGGGTAGTACACAGAACGATCGCTGTGGCAGTGTGCTGTTACTGTGTACTTTAACAGACAGCTAAACTCTTCCGCAGATGAGGACCTGTTTCTGTGTGAGGAGGGGAATAAATCTTCATTAGTCCCAAAGAGTTCCTGAAAGAGAAACGGAAACCTTTCGTGCCAGAATCTCTGGTTTGTCTAGCTCCAACACATGTGTGCTTACAGACTGATGCTGGATACCTTCCAAAATCAAGAAAGCTTGGGGTTTTTTTCTTTTTTTGCCAGAACTTTCTGCATTTGCAGACTTTTTTTGTCATCAGATATGTTGATGAGTGTTGTTCATTTGGAATTGACAACTGTAGCCAAAGTAAATGTTACATACTAAGTCAACGCTGCCATTATACTGTTGATACTGAACTTTATTCAGGCTAAGGAAGTTCTTGAAGCTGGGTGTGACTAGAAACCCCAGTAACACATTACTTACGTTTTCGGGACTGTAGTTCAGGGTTCGAAGCTATATGAATACATGAAGGATGTCACAGAAATTTGAGCGGCCTGTGGTTTGCAGTATTAGCTAGAGACTCCTACAACTGTAGGTCTTCAGAGATTAATGGAAAGGTGAAGTACAACTTGATAATAAACTTGCTTTTAAGAAAATTGCATATAAAGAAATATTGAATATCCATATGCTTGTCAAAGCCCTGGGAAGTCTGGTAGAATGCATTAAGGTGGCTGGGGAATCAATCACCAGGGCACTTGGAAACTTGGATCCAGAAGCTTCAGTTCAGACTGATGATAGCTTTCCAGGCTTCAGAATTTTCATGCCAGCAAGCCGTGCTTTCAGAAGAGTGAGAGAAAGAAAAGGATTGTTGAACAAAAATGCTTCTGTAACTGTTTTTGTGTTGTGTGTGGTTTTTTTTTTCTTTTTTTTTTTTTTTTTCTCCTTTTTAAAAAGAATTATCAGGGATATCAGTAATATCAGGAACGTTTTGTTGTGGATTGACTTGCAAACATGTTTGGGTGGGGTTTCAGCCTGTAATCAAATGTTTTTAATTTTTTTTTAAAAAACAGAACTTCTTCCATACCTGATCTTAAAATATTTTTGTTAACGTCTGTTTCAGTTTCTGGTTTTCTTGACTAAAAATCACTTCTATTAAGTCAGGTTTCACTTCCCTGGAATATCTGATGTCATGAATTTGCTAGTTCTCCAATTGTCTATGGATGCAGAGTTTTGGCAGAACTCCATATTCTACTGTAGGAAAGCCTTCTTAAAAAACCCACCACCTTCCTTTGATTCTTGTGATGTAGTAAAGGGACAAGATATCCCGCCTCTTCACTCTGATTTCACTGCTCCACTACTCCTTTCCCTTTCATGGAAGTTGAATGTACAGTCAGTAGGCTTGTGAAATGTTGCATGCTTTTTTTAAAGTGTGTGTTATGTATGTCTGCGGTATGCTTTGTTTTGCAAATGTGAGATTAAAAACCAAACTCCAATAGAAATACAAGCTGTCAGAATGCTACATATATGAGGAGGGTGGAGGAAAAGTATTAACTGTTATTATTTAGAAGTTGGGTGGAAATGCGTGCTGGGGTTTTGGCTGTTTTAGCTAGAAAGCTGGTATTGTGTTTCAGTGACCAGAGGCACAGAGTTCAAGTGGCTTAAGTGCTTTTTCATAGATTGAGAGATACGCATGGAAGCTTTCCCTTGGTTCTCTAAAACTTGCCACCAGTTAACTTATCTGAAAAGAAATACTGGGTTGTTGGGTTGTGGAATTGTATTTTATGCAAAGTCCATGGGGCTGCTTCTGTTTGAGGTGGACTTTCTGACTTGCCGCGCGCTTGGTAGCAGCAGACTGTTAAGTTACGAAGCTAACCCTTTTTCACAGCTGGCAGTTTCTGTGAAAGCAGTCCAGGAGAGAAAAATCTGAAATAAGCGTAATTTGCACAGATAGATAGAAAAGCTGGCTTGTTTGGTTTGGTTTTGGTTTTTTTCAGTAGATATGTGTTTGTACTCAAACTGATAACACTTGGAGCACTGACACATGTGGCATTACTTACTACATCTCAAATCTCCTGTCAGAATAGGAGAATGTCGAATTGCAGAGGGCTAAAAAAAATTTCAGTATTAGTATCTGAGTGCATTAAACAATTTGTTTTGTGTCAATGCTGTTTGTCTTCACAAATGAAAGTTTCAGTGTGTTTAGCTTTGATAACTGATCTGGTGGCAAAAATCCCCTTGCGTTAGAAATGTAACTTTTTTAAAATTAATTTTCATAAATTGGTGTAGTAACTTGTAAGCAGGAGGTTTTGCTTTGGGTTGGTAAGGTATATACTTATGGTCCAGAATTAGCAGCAGGTAACAAAGTGGTGGTTCTGTCAACTGTCACAAAGTGGTGGTTCTGTCAACTGTCACAAATTGGAGATTCTGCAAGGTTAAGGTTACACATATTTGTATAATGCCTGAAGTACAAGTTAGTTTATGTGCAACACTGACCAATCTATTTTATAATCTGTCAAATTTACATGGGTAAATCTTTATATCTCAACCTTTGGTGGAAATAATTCAGGAACGGGGTTCCATTTACACATTATTAGAGTTGCAGAGTGAGGCCCTTGTGCAAATGTTTGTGGTTATGTAGCTACCAAAATAATTGAATTTACATACTGGCTTTAGAAGATTAAAGAAACAAATAGTGACGCTGATGTGTCAAAAAAAGCTTCCTTTGAGAAGTAGAATTGGAGCAATTATACTGTCTCCCACTGATAATTTGGGGGGAGCGTGCACATTGTTTATTAGTTTTGAGTTTGGCAGTTTTAGGTAGCCAAAGTTTAATTGCTAGTGTGCTACAGAATACAGCCTTTCATAAATTTGGTTGTATGCAAATAGAGGACCCAGACTGTCTTCAGGTACAGTCTTTGCCGTTTCCACTTCACAGCTTTGGCTATTGGCCATTGGGGAAAAATGCCCCAAATATTTTCAAGTTGCATTGAAAAGCGGGGGGGGGGGGCAGAATGTGGGTTGACGACAGCTGTGAGAACTTCGATTATTCAGTTTTTTATTTTTGAAGCACTTGACTTACAATTGTTAATTAATTGAACTCGGGAGTAGTTTTGTGTCTTTGGAGCTATATATATATAGACATTTTTCCTATTTACTTTAAAAAAATCATAAGAATTATTAGTGCTATAATTTTTCTTTTGATGTAAAATATACTTAATGTAAATTTGCTACTCATAGCTTGCTTTCATTTCTTTCAAAATTGTCAAACTTGCATATTTTGATAAGTAGTGTTGCATTAAATTTTCACTATGAAACTGAATTGTAAAGGGTGGTCTTCTGTTTCCAGAATATCTTGCTGCTATTTGCAATAGTTATTTTCATTTTTAGAACAGCTTTGTGAATTCTGCATCAAAATATCTTACAGAAACTCCATCAGAGATATCTGTGTCTAGTTTTATGCTTGTGTAACTTACTCTACACGTTCCTGTAATGCTGGACAGTTTTATTTCCCATGTTAAATTGATAAACGATCCCTAGATTTTTCTACTTCTTCACTTTCTTAACAGAAAATTTGAACAAGTGGGGTACAGTTCTTTGGGGCAGGGGTAGAGTGAGTTGACCTGATGGGGTAGATCTGCCTCTAAAGTACTCCTAAGAGATCATGAAGAATTGTGAATATTGCACATAAAATAGCTGTGTAAATACACTTCCCCCCAAAACTATGATGATTGGATGGGAAAGATATGCCCTGTAATGGAGAAAAAGTTGTGTTGTGGGTTTAATTTTTGTGCCTGCGTGTAATGGTATCTATCTTCTTTGCACGAGCTTACTTGTAAGAGGGGAGGAGGTGACAACCCTGTGATTTCTAATTTCTTGTTATGAGACCCAATTAATTGGTGTGTTCTCACTGCTGTCTTTTGAAGTTCACTTTTGGGGACTACCAAAGGTTTAGACTGAAGAGTCTAAACTTTTCGTAATATTTTTATGGGGCTTTTGTTCCCAGATTTATGTATCCAGAGCAGAAAGCAGAGGAGGATTTTGTTCATGTGTTAATTTGGAACTGATGAACGTTTTTAAGTGATGTGGAGTCCATTAGGAGCTTGCACTGTATGTTCTCGCCTTGGGTCATTCCTGTCTTTCCCTTGCCTGCAGGCACCATATAGCCAGTGGATTAAAAAAAACAATGAGAGGATTCAAAGATGAGTTAGATGATCTAAGTTTTGAGTTTGCCGCAACTGGCAGCGTGTGTGCAATAGCTAGTTTGGATAGCAGAGGTAGATAAATAGTTTTGTGGAAGTCATGGGAGTGTTTGTGGTTTGTGTTGTCAGTTAATAAGAATAAGGTTATTAGTGTGTCTTTGGTTTTATGCTAGCATTTGCTAATTTTCAGTGTTTCTGAAAGTCCTTTGTTGTTTGGTCCTTATGTCTGTACTTTTTTCCACTTCATCCAACTTTCAGTATTCCTCTTTTTTTTTTTACTTTTTTTTTTTTTTTTTCTTTCTTCTTGCAGTGTGTCATTAAATTCACCACTCTTGGCTTATTCCTTCTCCCCAGATCCCCCATTACTTCCCTCCCAACCTCCAAAGAAATTAAGGACCTGTTTGTTAACCATATGTGAGTCTTTACTCTGTTAAGTGTCTTGTCTTCTCAGACTGCTGGTTCTTGGACCTATAGGCTATGTTCCTGACAGTGCCTTGTGGGGTCCTGTCCTGAGGATATGTATTAGAAATAATGTATGCTTTACAAAGTATAATATTCTGTAAAATGGAATCTGCAGAAGAAAGGACTCTCTGGGGACAGCTGCGGGAAGGAAGGAAACCAGTAGTCAGAGGTGAGGTCCAGGCTAGGAAATGAGCTGGCTGTTATGGTGAGAGCTCAGCAGTCTGGGACTAGAGGCACACCAGAGAGATGTGGGGGTTCCTGTGGTAGAAATTGTGATACCAGGAGGCCTGCTTTTGGATCCTGTGTGTTTCAGTGCTTGAAGATGGCTGGCAATATTGTTTGTTCTCTGCTGGTGTTGGCATGTTGGGGTTTTTTTCAGATCCTTTTTGGATTTAAATGGGTGTTGCTAAGGGAGGCAAGGTCTTTGGGATTATCTGTTGTGTATGGTGTTCTGAAAATCATATGGGCTTGGAGTAGTTGTATTTCTAGCCTTTAGTGCTGAGTGTCTTCCTTTTATTTCAGCTCATACAGAGAAGGACCCCTGAATTTACCATCTAGTTATCTGTATGCCCTGCTAAGGATGCAGTTCAAAACATCAGTGAAGATATTTAAGGAAGATTGTCCCAGTCATAACCAGGGATCCTCTAGGCAAAGAAGACTTAGTACTTGGCATGCAGACAGCAGTAAAACAGAGATAGTGCATATATGTGTATGCAGTCTGTATAGGCATATGAAATAGCCAAATGTCAATGAGACACAGTAGAATATAAGTCCTGTTACTACTTTATGGAAATCTACAAGAACAAAAACCCCAATAATGGGTCCAAACCTAGTAGGAAATAAAATTTGAAATGCAGCTTTACAGCTACCTGAAAGGAGGTTGTAGTGAGATGGGTGTCAGTCTCTTTTCCCAGGTCACAAATGATAGGACAAGAGGAAACAGCCTCAAGTTGCACCAGGGGAGGTTTAGATGGGATATTAGTAAAAACGTCTTCACCGAAAGGGTTGTCAAGCATTGGAACGGGCTGCCCAGGGAAGCAGTGGAGTCCCTGTCCCTGCAGGTATTTGAAAGCCATGTAGGTGTGGTGCTTAGGAACATGGTTTAATGGTGGAGTTGGCAGTGCTAGGTTAATGGTTGGACTGGATGATCTTAAGGGTCTTTTCCAGTCTGAACAATTCTATGATTCTGTGATTTTATTCTTTAAGTTTTCTTATGTCAGGTTTGAATGGAAGTTTCATGGGAGTCTTAAATGCACCATGACATTGGGCTTGAGCCATAATATCAGGAGGTGAAGACAAGTATCTGTGTCTGCTGAAGTATTTTAAATTATTTACTTGTAGTAATAATTTAAGTGTGAAGAGGTGTGTGCGTATGTGTGGAGAAAAGCTGTCCTGTTTTTCTATTCGTAGGAGGACTGTATTTGGGAATCTGTGATAAATGCTGACTGGAAAGCTGCTAGTAGTTTCTGAACCTGCTTGAGTGAAGAAAAGCATCATTAGTCTGGCAGATTGTCAGCAGCAAATGGTACATTAATTTTTGGCACAAAAATATCACTAGCAAAAAAAATCCTTTCTGTTAATAATAAAAATGAGGAGGTACTGATTATCTGTTCTCAGCAGGCTGATGTTGTTCAGCTTTTTAATATCCACATAAGACAGCCACAATGCTTTTGACAAAAGTCTTTTTATATTTTATTAAAAATAAAAGAATACTTCCTAATATACTGATAATCTGCATCTATCTACAGAACTAACTTTTCTTTTAAATAATAACTTTATTATGCTTAGGAACTATTACAAACTATGTATAAGCTATTGCAAAACTTCAAATGTTATTTAAAGATAAGGAGATACCGCTATTAAGATGTGTATTAAATTGTATGGAATATGGTGAGTCTTCATCCTACGCCAGTTTTACTTCCCCAGCATGTTGGAAGTACTGTTTTACGTCTACTACTAGTGGTAGTAATATAAAGAAGTCATATTTTGTATTTAAAGTGTTTATTTACACTTGAATTAGGTGATCTTTAGCTATGTTGAAAATTTTAGTAAGCTCAACATCTAACTTTTTACCTGAGTACTAATACAAGCATTTTTCTTTACTGGATTGTTACTTAAGTGTTAGGATGCTGTGATTCTGCCTAAGTTCTTGGATTTCAGCTAACACAAGTACATAAAAATTGTTTATTTTTGTATGGCAGTCTGTTTTGATAACTGTAGTAATTTCTCCTTCCTTTGGGTGCTGTAAATAAATCTGGTGTATGAAGAGCTACAGTGATTAAGCATAACAGAAAAGGACTGCATAAAAAGGCAAGGTTATTTAGTAGAAATTGAAATCTTCAGTAAAACCAAGATTTGCAAGCAGGTGAAGACGTAACTTATAAAGTTAGATGTTAAGACCACAATCAAGTCTCTTCCTTATCATTTCTCATCTGAATTTGTAGTAGTTTTGTTAAGATTTGCAGAAGCTCTGTATCTTTTGAAATTGAATGTGCATATTGGGTGCTTTCATAATTCTGTCACTGCAAATACACTGGATTGCAACTCACTTTATATTTGATTTGCTATTCACCACAAAATTACAAAAGTACTTAACCTACTTCCACTTTTTAAGTAAAGAATTTCTCTCTCTGTTTTTTTCTTTTACTCCATTTTGTTTAACTTGAAAGCTTCAATGTTAATTTACTTGGGTGAGAAATACTGTGGGTAAAGCACTGGCTAGGGATTTGTAATAATTAGATTCTGTTTCCAAGTGTGTCACACGGCTGCTGTTTGAGCTTGGAGAATTTTGACTATCATGGTAGGTTTTCATCTGTGCATTGGGGATGAGGCGGTTACTTTTCTTTCTTTGGTGTTTTTGCTTGGTAAACTTCTCTTGTGTTTATGTCCTTGAACATACATAATGTCAACTGTCACGGACCTTAAAGAATATGAGATGCTACTTCAGGATAAATGCAAATGCTTAATTGAAAAATACTTGTATCATCTATGGTAGTTGAAATGAATAGCAAATAGGTTTTATGTGCTTTATATTAGGATGGAGAAAAAGTAAATGTATTTTTAAGTGGCCCCACTCACAAAAAATCCACTTAAGTGGCCCCACTTACAAAAAAATCCATTTAAGTGGTCACATGTAATCATCCTAGCTGATGCACAGCCTCACTTTGTCTTGTATCTGTGAAAATGCGTCTGTTGAAAGAAAATCTCCTTTATTGTGTTTTAAAAAAAAAGAGAAATTATTCCTAAAAAGTATGTAGAAGCAGACTGTAGTACAGCAGCTAAAGTATTCTTAAAGCATCACATTAAAAGATTAAAAAGGTAGAATCTTTAGTGTATTGTTGTCATGGGAATAGAAATTTGAATGATTAACCCCCTTCTATTTATAGGTATTTTCTCTGACTTAATACTCCTGTTCCAGTTAACTTTTATGTAAAAATTACAAGAAGGCAGAGCAATTCTTGCCTTAGTCTATCAGTACAGCTAATTATTTTAGTGTCCTCAAGTTGCCTTCTTTTTAACGTGAATTTCACAAATCATGTTGCTGTATTTTCAGATTTATTTGATAACTTGTCAACTTTTATTGCATGCAACTACAGGATTTAAAGAGGCTTTCAGCATTTTGTGGCGCTCTCTGTCTTCCCATCACTACTTGCTGATTTTTAAAATACTGGTATATTATTGCTTAAGACTGATCTGGGGTTATTGGCTCATGGGAGTGAGAGATGCAGACTGTGTGTGCTATACTGATACAGCTTGAAAGAACAAGACCTAATATATACCAATTACTATAAAAATTTTCCACCTCTTGATGCCAAAAGTTGCTGCTTTGTTGTTAATTTATTTGGGGCTTGTTGGCCAGGAAAGTAGCATGCTGCTTTTACTGTGTTTTTTAACTCTATTTGTGGAGTAATGAAGGATTTCTATCTACATAATGGTGGTTTTCTCGAAAAACAAGCAGTGTGGTTGGTTAGATCCCTTATATAAGAAGGAGTCTTCAGAAACAGCAGCATTCCTGAAACTCTCAGCTTAAGCTTCTACATTTTGGTGATTAACAGACACAGTTAACCTGAAGAAAGATTTCTTGGGGTGTGGTGGCAAATGAAATGGCATGTGTTGTTTAATTTTCTGTCGTTCTGTGATGTACTTCCCCCCACCCTGTGATTTACTTGTGAGTTGTAAAATAGGATTGTACAGAGGCTTTGTTTTCTTTCTGATTTAACAACTTTCAAATTTTCTCCCATAATAAGGGAAATATTTTTTGAGTCTTTCCTCAAGACTTGCACCAGTTGGTAAATCACTCTTTTGCTATCAAGTGTGGTAATGAGAAATTTTAATCATGGTCAAACCATTATTTTTTGTGTGAAAACTGAAAAGCCTTTGCTTTCATTTGCAAGAGTTGCTCTTTCGATTTCTGATTTTACAGCATATCTTAAGAATTGCTTTCTTAACTACAAATGCTGCTTGCTCCAGTGCTCTTCTATGTGCCCAAGTTTATATACCTTGTATACTACTCCTCCTGTTGTTTGGAGGTGAAGCAACACGCTCTGGAACAGAGTTGTTCTGATGTAGTCAAGTGGTTGTTGAAAGTCTCTCTAGTGGTTTGCTCTGGAAGGAGGAACTAATTCTCATTTATCAGAGAAATAGAGGGCTTTTAGGTGCCTATTGCTGCCCTCCTCTCCTCAGTCCTTCCACACCTTGCCTGTGAAAATGTCAGAGAATTTACATTTCCGGTCCAGCCTTTGTCAGGCTCTTCTTTAGTCTTGTGGGTTTAGAGATGTTACACAGAAAGTTAAGAGGGTTGTATTTTATTCTTTCCATCTTGCTGTTCATGGTTCATCTCATTGTCAGGAGTAGCTTTGCAATTTGATCATATTGAATATAGAATTAATCTGGTTAGAGCAGTTCTATTCTTACCCTTAGTATTGTAGATGCTATGGTGAAGTCGTTCACCTGTGTTAGAGATCTGCCAAGCAGACTGCTATTGCTCTCGGTATGGAGCAAGTTTATTCCCAAGTATTTCTGTGCTCTGCCAGTGCTGCTGTCACACAGGTCATAGCTGTTGCTACTTGTGCGAAATTTGCTGAGGAGAATACATGTGGCAATGCACTGAAAAGGGTACTTAGAGTAAGTTACAGCTCTAGTACTGTTATAGCTCTGTTCCTTCTCAGGGTATAGAAGTACATTTGTCACTGCAGTGTTCCCTGATGCCATAAAAAGCTTTTACTTGTCAGAAATAACCCTGTAGAAAGGATAATTCTTTAATCTGTTGAAACCTTTTCATTAATGAAGGAAGCTGAAAAATGCTATATAGTCTAAAATACTATGCTGAGCATTGCAGCTGATGAAAATCCAGGTTTTCATTGGTTTTCTTTTTACATCAAGTGTTCTATAATTTTAAGTGACATGTCTAAAAGCAGTGTAAAACATATGAATACTATTCTAATCTGACTTGTGGATGAACTTTTGGATCTGACTTTTTCAACCAAGCACTCCCCTGCTTCTAGCCTGGGAGTTGTGCAAAATTAGGGTTCTTAAATTATGTAATATTGTGAGTTGTCATACTGAAATTATGCTTGATATTTTTACTTTTTTTTCTCTGAAAAAAATCCCAACAACAACAAAAAACAAACCTCAAAATACCCATTCAAACCCCAACCAAACTTCAATGAGCAGAGCCTTGTAGCTGCGTACTTGTTATTTTACCTGGTTTTGATACGTAGTAACTTAATGTAAAGAAACCCGATTAAGTTTATTGATATGTAGAGGAATTTTGGTTTTTAAAAAAAATAAATAAAATATGTTGGTGATGCTAAGAACTATTTATCAGTTCTAAGAAGGCAGAATCTTTGCTAGCCATACACTTTTTCTTGTTAGGTAATGGATGTGCCAGACGATAGAGAAGGTTATAGAACTTTTATGTAAAGAGGCATTAAGTGACACAGTCTACCAATGTATATTATATTGCGGTTTTTATCATACCTAAGAAAAAATAGTTAACAAAATGGGTCAAATAATACTGCTATAAATATAGATATCAATGTGAAGGATTATATTAGAACTGGGAATGTGATTGTTTATATTAGGAAATTTGGTCTCAAAATCAGTCCCAGTGACATTCTATATTGTAAACTGTGTGCTGATTGCCATTGTATTGCCAATCTTAAATTATATAAGGGTTAGAAGGAATAGGGGTATCGTAAAGCATCTGTCATTTCAACATTTCAAAGGGAGTGTCAGAATTAAGCCAAAAGCTCAACTTTTATTCAGGCTTGCTCCTAGTTTTCTGTTCAGTTGTGCCTGTTTTTCCCCATCCCTTTAAATGCATATGGGGTTTGCCGTTGAGCAGCTCATACGAGCAGGAGGGTGGCTGTCCTTGCTTTCTTCAAACACTGCCTATCTTGCTTCCATGTTCCCGTAGTGATACTCTCCCTTTCTGTTTTGTAACATAATTGAGGTTCTTGGAGGGTTTCCATAAACAGACTGAGAACCTGAATTTGTACATTCTGGCATATAACATGCAACTCCTTTGATAACACCCTGAGTTTTCAGCACCAGAATATGAGGCAATAGAAGTCTCACTACCTGAAAGGGGTGGGGAGCAAGAGCAAATTAAAATGCACAGTGTATCATTACCTAAAAGAGCTTAATAGATCTACTTTTGAGTGTTGGATATAGCTGAAGGTAAACTGCATTTGTTAGATGCTTGAATTTTTCCTTCTTCATCACAAGAAATATTCTTAGTGATGACTTTTAGTTTCAGATAGTATTTACTATATATATGACAGTGATGAAATACTGCTGCTGTTTATCACATGGTAGTATTTGGAATCAAACAGCAAGTTGGACTGCAGAAGCATGTCTTTGAAGTACACTTAGCTGGACACTACTGTGTTCGCTCATAATCTCTTGCAATCCACGCTTTGGAGTTTGTTTTAATCATAAAGAACAAAGCCTTTAAACTGGTATCTGGAGTAGAGTGGGAAGTAGCTTCACAAAATGGCTCATAACAATTAATTACTGAAAAATTAATTGTTTAGTCTTGCTATTTAATGTGTTCTCATTTATATAAAATTAAATATGCACACAACAAAAAGCAGAATTTGGGAAATAAACAGAAGTAAATTTGCATAGTTTCACCATATTAGGCATTTAACAGAATGTAAATGGGAAGTGAAACATCAGCATGTGAAAGTAGTGAAGAAAATAGACTACTCAGAAGAGATCATAAGAATCAGACATCACGAGTAGTCCTATTAATAATGTTTCAAGTACCTAAATAATTGTGATAAGATCTTTGCAGAGCCAAGATAAGACTCAGTGTTCTATTTCTCTGTTTAAAATGTAAATAAATATTCATTTAGTAACTTCTGGGTGGAACCAGTAGGGTTTTTTGCGGTGTTTTGACACCTATGACATACTAGTGAGTAGAAAATGCATCAGCAATAAAGGCCATGTTCAAATATCCTGAATTCTGAGGAAAAGCCTAGTCAGCAAGAGCTATGCACCTAACATCTTTCAGAGTGTAAGTCAGTCAGAGGGAAATCATGGAGAAGGACGTAGTAAACTTTAGAATGTCTGAAAATGGCCTTGAGCTCATGAAATGAATATAAGATTTCTTTACCAAAAAATTATGGTGTGGAGGTAATTCTGTTCCTTTACAAGTCTTCGTGTTCTGTGTTATGCCCAATAATTAACTTGGCTTTAAAAGTATGGGGCATAATTGTGGTGTGATACAGGACTAAAAGAACCAGCGCTTCACTGACATCTCACAGGTATAGGAATTGCTGTGTCACTGGCAATTAATGCCCTTCTCCCCAAGACTTCTGTTTTCAAATACTGCTTTAGATGCAATGAAGATTAATGCACAATCAATTTTTTTATTATTGCTTGCAACCTATTTTAGTGTTCAGAAAGATGAATTTTAGTAGTATGACTGCTGAGGGTACACAGTGATCACAGACCAGTTGACTGGCAGTTCATTACCTCTTGCAAACATCTCTGTAGATGTCACAAGGGCTTGTGCAGGGTGGGGAATTTGTTTCACAGAATCATAGAATGGGTTGGGTTGGAAGGGACCCCTAGAGGTCATCTAGTCCAACCCCCCTGCAGTGAGCAGGGACACCGCTAACTGGATCAGGTTGCTCAGAGCCCCATCCAATCCAGTCTTGAATATTGCCAGGGATGGGGCCTCCACTACCTCTCTGGGCAACCTGTTCCAGGGTTTCACCACCCTCATTGTAAAGAATTTCCTCCTTATATCCAGTCTAAACCTGCCCTGTTTCAGTTTCAAACCATTACCCCTTGTCCTGTCACAGCTGTCTCTACTAAAAAGATTTTCCCCATCTTTCCTATAGGCCCCCTTTAAGTACTGAAAGGCTGCAATCAGGTCTCCCCGCAGCCTTCCTTTCTCCAGGCTGAACAAGCCCAACTCTCTCAGCCTGTCCTCATAGGAGAGGTGCTCCAGCCCTCGGATCATTTTTGTAGCCCTCCTCTGGACCCGCTCCAACAGTTCCATGTCCTTCTTGTGCTGAGGGCTCCAGAGCTGGACGCAGTACTCCAAGTGAGGTGTCAGCAGAGCAGAGGGGCAGAATCACCTCCCTCGACCTGCTGGCCATGCTTCTCCTGATATAGCCCAGGGTACGGTTGGCCTTCTGGGCTGCTAGTGCACATTGATGGCTCATGTCCAGCTTTTCATCCACCAGCACCCCCAAGTCCTTCTCGGCAGGGCTGCTCTCAATCCTTTTTTCCCCCAGCCTGTATTGATACTGGGGGTTACCCCGGCCCAGGTGCAGGACCTTGCACTTGGCCTTGTGGAACCTCATGAGGTTCACACAGGCCCACCTCTCCAGCCTGTCCAGGTCTCTTTGGATGACATCCCATTCTTTTGGCGTATCAACTGCACCACTCAGTTTGGTGTCATCTGCAAATTTGCTGAGGGTACACTCACTGTCTAGGTCATCAATGAAAACGTTAAACAGCACCGGTCCCAGTACGGACCCCTGAGGGACATCACTCCTCACCGGTCTCCATCTGGACGTCGAGCCATTGGCCACTACCCTCTGGATGCGACCATCCAGCCAGTTCCTTATTCGCCGAACAGTCCACCCATCAAATCCATAGCTCTCCAATTTAGAGAGAAGGATGTTGTGGGGGACCGTGTCAAAGGCTTTGCAGAAGTCCAGATAGATGACGTCCATTGGTTTTCCCTTGTCCATTGTTTTGTCACACCATCACAGAAAGACACTAGGTTCATCAGGCAGGACTTGCCCTTGGTGAAGCCAAGGTTTGTGCCTGCCTGAACTGCTGCTCAGTGGTTAAGTTAATTCAGCCTCCAGCCTTTGAGCTTCATGCTCTGTGTGTGTGTGTGCATATAGATGTGGATTTCTTGGAAGAGGAGTACTGCTCTGTGCCTGTGGCTTCTAATACTTCACTTCTGTAAGCCAGATTTAGTGAACCAGATTTAGGAAAGCTGCAGTGCTGGCCTGGAGGTGTAAGTGATCTGTGGGCTCTGGGAGGAGGTGGGGGAACTTACATCTTCACATGGATGAGTCTGTTCAATCTAAACTACTCATTTCTTTGTCACCAGCTTTGGACGTACTGAACCGGTTGGGTAATCACTTGTGCCCTGAACTGGGTTGGAACTGGAAATGAGCTGGAACGTGTTACTCATTTGACGCCATGTTTATGAATCAATATAAAGCGAATCTAAGCACTTGTTTGTGAGTCATCTGAAATCATAAAAACACTGCTGTTTTTACAAAAATGGTCACGAGCAGCTTAGAACTTCATGCTTTTTGAACTGTAGAGTACCCTCAGATCTAGTACATTCTCCACCCCAGAATCTCTCCTAGGATGTTTTGGTATTCTGCAGTTGTCATAAGTTATCAGCACTGGCAGCCAGCCCTCTCTAACACTGAGCGCGTTTGCAGTATCTCCCACTTACAGAGACTTTGTTAATCTTGGATTTCAGCACACTGCTCTCAAATCAGAGAATGATTGGTTGCCTAACAGAATGAGAGAGGAAACATTTGCCATATACTAAAGTTTTTTTTTTGTTAACAGTGATGTGTTCCCCTTCTGCTTTGCCCAGACGCATTTCTTTTGAAGGTGGCAGAGCAAATGGTTGAATCCATCTGGGAAAATAAAAATACTTCTGTTCAGGTTTTTGTTTGTTGATCCTAAATCGTGGAGGTGATGCCTTGCCATGTGGAAGTGCATGTTCTTTGCTCCTTTAGTTGAAGGTCCTTCATTTTCCAGTGTCAGTAAGAACCCCAAGTCTTTTGTTCTTATGTTGACTTGATTGTAAGGACAAAAGATTGTCATTTGCCTCACAACTGCAATGATAATAAACTACAGTGAGTAGGATTACTGGATTACTTAACCCTGTGCACCATCAGGATATATCACCATGAAAGGGATTTCCCCCCACGCCCCCCAAATAAATTAAAATGTCAGTAATTGACACCCTGTTAGAAATCAGTATCTTTGAAATAGAGTTGATGAAAGCTTGCAAGATCTTTTCAGTATTGTCTTACAGTTCTAAACAGAAAAGAATTCAACAGCATGTGTTTCCAAGTAAAAAAAAATAAAATTTATTGTAAAGCATATTAGTATGTGCTTGTGTGAGTACAAATTTCTTTTACACAAACCTGTTGGACACTGAAGGGTATTAAGGGTATTTCACAGAGGTAAGCCATAGTTTAGTCAGGGTAGTGTGAACGTGGCTTCATTAGAGGGTGATTCATAGCAGTTGAGTACAGCGCTCCTGCTCTGAATCACCCACTGGATAAATATAATTATGTTATCAAGCTCTTCTTAATGAAGGCATGGGACTGAATTTAGCTTCAAATCATGTTTCTAACTGCTATCCATTTAATGTAAAGAATAACACTGACCCACATTTTTTAATCATGAAAATGTTTTGTGGTCTTTGTTTTGTCCATCTTAAGGAAAATGAAAGGCTATAAACGGATTTGTAGTTCTGACATAGATCTCTCTTTGCAACTCATTTGGCTTAGAGCTTGGTATTCTTCAGTTTTTGTCTCTGCTGGTGTTTGTTTTTTTTTTTTTATTATTTTGTGTGGGTATTTTTACATGATGAGATTGTAGCTATATGCCTGTTTTGGTTGAGAAGATTTTGTATGAGATAGGTGGGTTTCATAGAGCAATTGTGTGAAAACAACACATTTCAGAAAAGGCTGAGGCTTTTTTTTAAGGATACTATTGTTTTTTGACCAACCACCAAAACCTGTGAAATTAGAACACAAGGAAGAACACTGCTGTGAGTATAACAGTATGCTGTCCTTTATCAATAAAATATTTTGTCTCAATACTAGTGCAGAAATAAGTGTCACCTTTAAAAGGTCAAATCTGGTGTCTGCCATTGAAGAGACTATGGGCATCATCATTAGGATGATGGCTCATGTACTGTTCTACTGTTCGGATCATTCTGCATGCAACACTATGCAATATATAGGGAATATTTTTTTCAGATTCAGGCTTTAACTTGCATTTTCAACATTTGTACTAAGATGTGCAGTATGTGGAAGGCAGAAGTTGCTGTGATTTAGCCAAATGTGCAGTGCTGCAAGTTCTTCTTTTTCTCACTGTTTTAATTCCTGAACTTGGGTTGCAGATGGCTTAATTACTGATAGTGAAAGCTCTTGAGGAATTTTGTGCCTATTGCGGTTGAAACTTAGGACTGAGGAAGGAGGGAAAAGAATGTTGCTTTATATTTCTCAGTGTTTTTTTCATTTGAAGATATTTGTTGTATTTACTGATGGTTAATCCTCTTCTTGTCTCAGACTTGGTGAAATGGTGAGTTTCTTCGTTGATGAGTGGATGCTACAAGCAGCTAATTCAGCTTGACATTCATTTGTCCAATCTTCAGTGCTATTGAAAGCATGAAATGCATGAGACAGCTTTGAGGTAGCTGAAGATGTGAACCAAAAGCTATAAAATACCCTAGCTGTACATTTCTCTCTATACTGCTGTCCAAAACACCTGCTAGTGCTCTCAGCGTTGGTCCTGATGCCTTCCTCAGTGCATTCTTCCAGAGCAGGGGATTTATTTGCAGAGAGGAAGATACTCAAGAAAGTATGTCATGTCATTCAACCCACTCAGAGTTCCTTATACTAAAGCAAACCCAGAGTATCCTCTCTAACAAATGGTTTCTTTGTTGTGCTCTGGCAGAATTCACAGAGGAGCCTGTCTGGTGAGTCTAGAAATGGTTATAGAGTAGAAGACCATAGGACCACAATTAGCCCAGTAATTTCTATGTGGCATCTTATATTGCTTATGAACGAAGTAGTCTTTTTTTTTTTTTTCTCCCCCCCCCCTTTGTTTCTGAGTGGCCTACTTCCCTGACTTATAATTGTTTCTGTTCTACATTAGATGCCACACAGGAGTTGTAGGCAAAAGTTTGTTGTACATTTTCCCCCTTTCTTCCCCCTTCCTTTTGGACTTGGATGATCTTAAAGGTCTTTTCCAACCTAAACGATTCTGTGATTCCCTTGTGGTGCAGGTTTTTTGTCATACATTCGTTAAGTGTTTCTGTGGATGTAAAGAAGTATAGAGGGTAGCTATAGAACTGTGGAAAGTTTTACTGTATTGTCACAGGCATTTGATTGCCACCATAGAATTTTATGATTCCTGAATTATTTTGTAAGATTGTTAAAGTTTTTTTTTCTAAACTAGTTATGATTTGCATAAAAACAGTGTCTGTGTAATAAAGGTGTAATGAAAGGATTCACAAAAATTATTATTTTGCAAAATACAGCTTCTCCTGCAGAAGCTGTAAGCTGAAATTGTGTAGGATTTCTGTCAGGTCCCTTGTGGTACTTTCTGTAGAAGTGGTATGGGTGTGGGCCCAAGGGCAAGTGCCCAAGGTGGTTTTGTGTTGTGTTTTTTGGCTGAGCTCACAGTCAACAGAGACCCATGAAGGAGGCCCCGCCGGTAATGTCCAGGTGACAGTTCTGTTTGCCCCACGTTCCCCAGTGAGATGCAGTGGGGAAAAGGTGTGTGCTCATCAGAGAGTCCAGTTTGTGTTCACTGCTTGAGGCAGTTGCTTCGAGCCTTTCTGATCTTTACTCTGTTCCCAGAGATTATGCTTGTGTATTTCTTATGTAGTTGGAGTTCTCACTACCTGTTTATGGTAGTTAAAAGGCCAGCAGTGTTTGTACCTTGGTCTGTTAGGTAATGTAGTCACCAGCCTTTGAAAAATCTTCCACTCATCCTTTGATGTTAGAAAGTGTACTCGTATATGAAAGGTTGACCATGATGTGATCTGCAGTTACGCTGATAACCATCTCTCGTAACCTCTATTCTGCTGGTCTGAAAATAAGAAAAGTTGGTTAGCTAGAGTACACTGTCATCCTGTAGTGGAGGATTTGTTTCTAATACTTGAACGTAGTAGTGAGTAGTTTGTCTGTATACATCAGAAATATTTTAAGGTCTGAAGAGCTAGCCATTCCCCTAGCTATCCTCAGTGTACAGTTGGTTGCAGAAGACCAGCAGGAAGTCAGTTGTCAATGTCATGTCTGAATTGCAGTGTAGATGCAAACTACTGTGAGAATAGAGGGGGGAAAAAAACCCAGAGAGCTGTAGGGAAGTGAGCAGAAGTCTAGCAAGCAAGAGACTCTGGAGAACACAGGAACTGATAAGCTGACAGGAGCTATTCACAATGCCAGTGCTTGTTAAATGTGTACAATTTACGCACCCTAGGTATTTTCTGGGCTTTGTGCATGTGCCTAACCCTTCAGATTGGATGTCAGTGCATTGACCACTGTGCTAATAGTTGTTTCTTTTATTTCTCACCAAATTCTGAATAAAGCATGAGGAGTATTAGCTCTCCTTGCCTTGCCAGTGTCTTAGAGATTAATACAATGCAGGAGTTGACTCTGCCTAAGATAGGAATGATTTGAAGCACGAGAGGAGCCAAGCAGCTGTCTCCTGTTCCAGGTCACAGTCTCCACTGTGTGGTGTGAAGAGAAAGGAAAGAATGAGACAGAAGAAGGCTCAGAGCAGAAATTGCAGCACTAATTAGCACTGCCTGCTTTCTCTTCTGGTATTTGAATTATTTCACAAAGTGCATTTTTTTGTTTTGGTTTGATTTTTAGTGCCAGCCTTGTTCCCAGTGTTCCCATTTATGAATTTAATAAAATGGGAATATAGTATGGTATAGGGAAGCAATAAGGTCACAGCTTTTCCCAGTGTATCAGTGCTGGTACTAGAAAACTAGTATTGTGCATTTTGCCTGTGATTCCCACATTGAATTTGGGAGGCTTCTCTGTGGTTTGCCAACCTCTATGGAAGTGGTGGTGGTTGTTAGGGTAAATTTATATCATACATACCAGCAGTGGCATATATGCAATTTCAAAACACCGTTCTTTGCTCTGTTGATGCTGGTAGCTTTCCCATAAAACGTTACCTATGAATTTAGAGTGGTGTGTTAAGCTTCCACCATCTGATTTGTCACCACGTGACTAGTTAGCCAGAGACCTCTAGAAGGTTGCGATATCCAATTTTTAGTTAAAATAAGATCTTGCTTCTGCCCCAGGGTATGGTACTTCTGACATACACTGCGTACCCCCTTTGAGGGGCCACAGATCATGAAAGATTGCTTCCTCAGGTGGAAGATCTGGAAGTAATGACTGTCTTGTGTCTACAGTATGATGCATTCCACACCCCCTCCCATAGCTCCTGCCTTGTGGCCACTAGCTTTTGATTCTGGTTTTTCTGACTTCATAAACACAAATGTTGGCATGGCTGTAAAGCATTAATACTAGACTGGTATTTCAGGGTTGGTTACAAGAGATTCACACTGTGCCTTTGTCCTTGCAATTTCTGAATCGTCTAAGGCTGCCTTCATTTTTCTCTGGTCTTCCTTTTTGGCTGTTGCCTGCTCCTAAGCTTTAATCATGAGAAGTTTCTGGACTAGTTCATACTTTTATGCACCACAAGATTGTTTTCAAAAGACTGTGCATGGAGCAGTAAATTAATTTTTTCAGACTTAAGCAGAAGGGGCAGCAACTATTTTTCCCGTAAAGCCACTGGAGAAGTTGAAGTTGCTTCACAGTGATCTACAGGCTGATCCCTAGAGCGATTCTGTTCTGTGTGGGACAGAGGGAATGACAACCCTCGTTCCTGATGACTGTGTACTGCATTGAGTTCCTACAAGCATGGTATGGACTATTTAGCGTGGTTTAGAAAAAGAATTGTTTATGGGAGGAGGAGTGTAGTTACAAGCCTTGTGTTTTGTGGCTTGGCCTACAAACCTGTAGATAATATCGGTGCAAACTGATAGCACTGCTTTGCTCTCAAGGGGGTTTTAAATATTTTTTTGTTTGTTTATTTCACTTTGAGAGCCTGGTTTGCAAGGTAGAGCTAAATGGAGATGGTATCTTGGCTCTGTGGAGATACTTTGTCCTGTACATCTGCAGGATGTTGGTAAGAGGAGACCTATTGAACCTTTCTCCTGCTTTTTCACAAATTGAAATATGAATAAGAAGATGGGATTGCTTGTGTCATCAACTCAAATTCTCCACAATAGAACTACAGATGACATTACACTCTTAAAAAAACCAAAACAAAACCCCAACCCAAAACCACCACACCCCCCCCAAAAAAAAACCAAACAAAAAACAACCAGCTTACAACCAAGTATAAAAGAGAAGGTGTGGTTAGGAGAGTGAAGGCAGCTCTATTTCCTTTTCTTTTGTTTTTAATTGCAATGGATGTCTTGATCTGATCCAAATTGAGTGTACAAAAATTTAAAAATATTTGTAGCAGCTAAAAAATTCATTATTATGGTACCTATACTGTCAGAATAAATGACATCTTCTACATATTTTTTCCTTTCCTTTTTTCTTTTTGGTAACGTAATGTTTGAGGATTTAACATTCGTTTAATTGTTAGATTGTGTAATGTGAATGTACTGTACTATTTGAAGAGAATGAGAATGTGTGGTTAATTAGGTATTTCTGCACAAAAATTTCATGGAGCTATTAAACCAACTATAAATTGCTGATTTTTCTCATTTGGTTAATTATGTTATGTTGTGTTTTGTTTTTTTAGGTCACATCTAGGTCATCTTGTGGAACCTGCCAAGAAAACAAGGGTAATAGTAAGAAAAAGGATGTTTAATAAAAGTAGCTTCCTTGCACAGTCAGACTGAAACAGGAACAGGTTCTCTGGAGTAAGTATTACAGTGTTTTGGGGTTTTCTGTTCGTTCGTTTGCTTGTAAAGTCAGTAGCATTGTTAGTAGGCTATTATTGTATTTAATTTTGTTATAGTTGCATTTTAAAAACAAAAATAAAAATCAGTGACTCCATACTCATTCCAGTTGTTCAGCTGGTGATGGACAGTCTTTTGGGCTCTGACTGGAGCATCTCCCATCTTGGAAGTAGTTGTATCTTACAAAGATTAGATGGGCTTCAGATTTCTTTCTTGGCTCCTGTGTATTCTGGATATGGTTTTGAGCAGGAAATGGCCTAGTCTAGATGTAATTACACACAACCCTCAGTTTTCTGGTAAAAGTGCTGCCTGTATCTACATTGGGGAAAATCTTTTTAGTAGGGCCAGCTGTGACAGGACAAGGGGTAATGGTTTGAAACTGAAACAGGGCAGGTTTAGACTGGATATAAGGAGGAAATTCTTTACAATGAGGGTGGTGAAACCCTGGAACAGGTTGCCCAGAGAGGTAGTGGAGGCCCCATCCCTGGCAATATTCAAGACTGGATTGGATGGGGCTCTGAGCAACCTGATCTAGTTAGTGGTGTCCCTGCTCACTGCAGGGGGGTTGGACTAGATGACCTCTAGGGGTCCCTTCCAACCCAACCCATTCTATGATTCTGTGATCTTCCAGGGAATTTGAAAATATAATTGGGTTTTTGGCTGTAGCTTTCCACTCCTGGCACTTTGTGTGACTTTTGATATTTTTGTTGTCAGTATTTTAATGTTTGTCTTGTATTGCAGTTCTGTAATCTATCAAACTAGTGTAAATCTTCAATTTCCGGATCTTAGATATGTCTTTTCTTCACTGTTTCTAGTTAACTTCTGGCTTTTGTGAATTCTGGACTGAGATGTGTGTCTCATTTATGATCTAAGAAGCTCAGCTACCTAAATCAGGGACTGTGGATTGCACCTTTTGGTACTAGATACCTAAATGTTTATATACTGGTACAGCATAGTTTTTAATTTCTGCGTGTTCCACTTGCTTGAGATGAGAAATGTAATCATTTTTCTGTCACCTTGTTTGCATCAGATTGTAATACTTTAAACATATTCTTGTAGAGGTTAGAAACTGGGAAAAATCTGCACAATTTTTTGTCTGATGCAGGTTTTACTCATGCAGTATGAATGTAATTCTGCAGCGGTCAATGGAAATACACTTGAAGGCATAGTTAGGAATGAAAAATATCTGGCCCTTAGAACTGAAAGGGGGTGGAAAATGGTTTTAGTTTACAACAAGTAGATTTTGGCATATTGCTTTATTGCGAAGAGGAAATGACTCTTCTTAGCTTCTTCTTTAAAAAGGGATGTGTACATGGTGCCGTAATTTGGGTAGAAAAATGTCTGTGAAACCTAGTCAGACAAGCTAAACTTTTCCTACTTGCTGTTTTTTCTGAAGTGTTTTTAACTGGTGGACTAAGCCTTTTGGATTGATAATTTATTTCCTGCCTTTTTAAAAAGTTATTATAAAATTTCAAATATAGATTTAAAGCGGTTAACGTGCGTGTTCGTTCCCTTTCTATAAGTACTTGAAGCAAACGCTACAATTTTAGGTCAACACATGTAAATTTGTATCAGTTCCTGATCTAGGCCATATGTCAAGTGATGGGTAAACATACTCACCGAAGGTCCTTGTAGCACCTGGTACTTGAATTCTGACCTCTGAGGTTTTCAGAGACCATGCTGTATGAAGTTATTTGTCTTTTAGTGACTTGCCAAACAACACAGTAGAAATACAGAAATACCTGCCACAACGTCCAAATAAAATAATACCTGTTTGCTGCTTACACATTTCTTTTGAGAAGTTAATTCTTGACTCCGGTAATCAAGTTACTGAAGCAGGTGGGCATTGAAGTTGAAACTGAGCTCTCCAAACAAATGGAATGAAAAATGTCCCCTGGAAACAGCTTCAGTCACTTTAAAGGATTGTATATAGGCTTATGCCAGGCATAGAACTTGCTCATCTGTTCAGTAGTCAGTAAACTTGTTTCCTCCCTCCACCCCCCCGCCCCTTTTTTTTTAAGGGAGTTGGAGAATGAGGATGTTATAACCCAAAATTGATCCTAATTTGTCCTTTGGGGGAAAATATTTTTAACTGTTTGTTTGTTTTGATTTGGACATTCGTGTATGCTTGTACAGATTTCGGTCATCGCAAAGTCGTTTGCCGCTGGAATCCTTCATGAAAGTACTGAAAGCAGTAAAGCAAAGCCCGAGCAGTGTCTGTATTGGCAGGCAGAGGGCCGGGTGAAGTTAGGGGCAGCGCCTTCGGCAGGTGCCGAATCCCGCGGCCGGGGAGGAGCCGCCGCCGCTGCGGGAGGCGGGGGGAGCGCGAGCCCGCGGTGCGCCCTTGCGGCGGCGAAGGCAGGCACAGCGGCCGCCCCCCCTGGCGGGAACGGTGCTTCCCGCCTCGGCACCGCTGAAGCTGCACCCGGAACTCCGGTCCCCAGCTCTGGGCCCTCGGGAAGAGGAGAGATGCCCGCAAACTGAAGAGAGGCTGACGGAGGACTGCTGCTGTGGTGATTAGGGGGCTGCAGCGTGTGACGTTCGAGGCCGGGAGCTGCGTGCATGACCTTCATTTGGAGGAGAGAGACAGAGTTTTCTGCTGCCTGAAGGAGGATTATAGAGAAGATGTGGCCCAATGTCTGAGAGGTGGAGGGAAAGACAGAATGCAAGTGGCAGGACGCACAAGTTGCAATGAAAGAAATTCCAATTGAACATAAGGAAAAAAATTTCACTGTGAGGGTGGTTAAGCACTGGAGCGGGCTGCTCATGGAGACTGTGGAGCCTCCATCCATGGAGACTTTCAAAATTAACTGCAAACTCATAAGCAACTTGCTTTAACTTCAGTGTTGAAACTCATCTTGGGACCAGATGACTACCAGAAGTCCCTTCCATCCTGATTTGGTCTGTGATTCTTAGATAATTATTTTTGGTCCTTATGATGAATGGCCAGGACTACTTTATTACCTTTAACTTCATGCAAAAGTATTGACTCATGCGATTTTTAGGATTAGCTTTTCTACCCAATGGCATTATTTTAATTTGGTTTTATTAATAATGTTAAAAAGATGCATAAAATACATTGAAACATTTGCATTAGACTTGAATTGTTGGATCTCTTTCAATGCTTGTTCAGCATTGAACAGTCCTGTTCATATAACAAACTGCTGTGAACAGCCACCTCTGAATCAGTGTGGTGGGTGACATTGAAGCTGGTGTTGGAAAAAAACTTATCTGCAGAAATCAAGACCAGATTGCTCTATATAAGAAACTGACCCAATCAGGAAGAATGCCTACTCTGATGAAGCATGTAAGAATTTTGGTTTTTTTTTTTTCCCTTAAAGGGCATCTTTTTAACTTTTAGTATCCATGGCATCTCTGTATATGAGACTTCAGCACAGTCTGCTTATGTGATAGCTTTCTGTTTTGGTCTGTGTGCCCTCCTTTTAGCAGAAAATTTCACTCCTAATTAATTTTCCACTGTTTTTAATTATTTCACTTTTTAACCTCTCTTTCTAGATGCATACAATCTGTCTGATGGAGAATAACCCTCTTTCCTAGAGGTTTTGATTGAAATACCAGAAATAATTGAAAAGTGAATATCTTAATCCCTGTGTGAAGAGGTATCTATATATAGGAAAGACTTGATTTCTGGTCTTAACTTTTTTAATAGTAGAAGGTAATCTAGCTCATAAATTAGACATAAAATTTTAATAGCTGAAGGAAACAGTTGGCTGCTGGTGAAATTTGATGGTCTAGGTCCATTTGTACAGTTCAAAAGGAGAAGTATTAACCATTTATATATTTAAATATCTTGTAAGTGGAATGTTTACTCCTCCTTTCCTCCCTGTTTACAGTGGAACAAGTAATTACTCTGAGTGGTAGAACAGGCAAGAAAATACCGGAGCGCAGAACTGTTACTGATTTAATATTTCATAGGTTTTTTTGTTAGACTATTAAGAATTCTTCTACAATTCTTGTATAGCAGTGGGGGGACAAGGCCCCTACAGTTTAGTTAGTCCAATAAATCAATAAAAGCACAACTCCAGATTATTAATGTACCTTTTCAGATTCATGACGGGTACCTTACATAGTCTTTTGAATAATAGCTTGGGCTATTATAAAGCCAGACCTTTAGGCTTTACGTTTACTTACTTTTTTTAAAATGAGCTTAAGAACTGTAAAGTGGCAAGCCAGCCCTGGGTCTGGAAGACACTGTCACTCTTCTTTTACCACTCATCTGGCTTCTGTTTATATCTTCACTTAGCTGGCACAAGCAGTTATGCAGCTTTGTAGGAAACTAACTGACTCACCTGTGTTAAAATGACAACTTTGTTCTGGGTTAGGGTTCTTCTGGTTTAAGGTTCAGCTCTTTCTCCTCCTTTCCCCTTCAGTCTGACGGTCCAGGCCTCTTTCTTCCCTTGCGCCAGCTCCATTCACCTTTTTTGTTTGGCTCCATTCACCTTTTTTGTTCAGCTCTTTTCTTTGTTTGTTTAAAATAGCCATGTGAGCATCCCATCCTGTAAATGTTTAGTAGAATCTTTTTTTAATATTAGAACTCAACATATCATGCTAACCTTCCTGTAGTACGCAAAATATCTACATTGATCTAGATTATTGAAAGTGAATTATCTAGGTTGTGAACTAACCAGGTCTAATCTCCCAAATCTTGACCGTGCAGAGCTGGTTTCCAGTCAGCTGAAAGGGGATGTTTTCTTATAGTGGCCCCAGCTTCAGTGTGATCCAGTGTCTAAAGACAATTTCAGATGGTAGCATTTAAATGTGAAAGGAGTTTTAGTTCTCCCTGCAACTCACTTTAACTGTACAATACAAAAAGATGGCCTGAAACTCCTTATTTTTATATATATTTTTTAATGTATCTCTATAGTAATTTCAAAATAGAGCAAAGGATAGTCATGAATTAGCTGTGAGAGGCCGTTATGTTACCATAGTATTTTGTGTTCGTTATGAATGATGTGCTGCCTGGGAATTGTCTGAAGTCTATCAGAAGCCCGGGACTTCACTTTTATTCATTTGTTTGGCTCATCATGAGTAATCTTTGGAGGGAGCAGGAACTGTTTACTTGCCTGAGTATAAAGTAATGAGGAATAAGACTTTCCTTTTATCCTCATTGTTCAAACCAGTTCTGATAAGTCTTCTGAGTCTGGAATACAATTTTAATAGTGTTGTTCTCTACCTGTAGACTAGTTTTGCAGGAAGAATTTTCTGAAGACAATCATTTACAGCTAGTTTTAAAATAACGATTTTGTTGAATGATGGAATAATTTCCATAGGAAGGGATGGCCAGAGGTCGTCTTAACCATCTGCTTAAATCAAGTTGCTTAAAATTAAATTCAATTTTAATTTGGAACAAATTAACATGATTGCATTTTTGTTTATATCTCAGAAGTCCTGCTGAAGTCAATTGAAAATTCAGGTGCTCAGCATTTCTTAAAAACTGGGCCATTTTTATTTAGAGGAATGAATATCAAAGTAGAAACTATTCATTGTGAGAAAATCCTGACTTCAGTGTTTAAAACTTAGTGCATAATGCTATGGAGGAATAAAGCTACAGAAGATTAACAGGCAAAAGAATCGGAGACCATGTAAAAAACCTAATTAAACCTAATTAAATTCTCTTTGTGGAAAATTGTATTTCCTGAGGTGAATGAGAGAGAATCTAGACTTGAATAGTTGAGAAACCACTCTTGGTACCAGTCTGAGCACTGTGAGGGAATGACATTTAAATAAGGCCTTTCATGTTTTCTGTACATAGATATTTTTAGAAAACTAAATGGTGATATTTTTATTCTGATTTTTGGAGGAATCCTGACTAAATGGACACTTAATTTTCCATTCCATAGGGCCAGCTCATGCAGCAGTCGACCTAAACTGCTGGGAAGTATTTATAGTACCACATGATCTTTAAAAATAACTTCCCAGACTACACTGTAGATGTCTTAAATTCTTAAAATCTTTGCTATTGTAGGTAGATAACCATGACATCCCTGGAGTGGAAAAATCTTAGCTTTGCTGATTTAGGCATTTGTATTTATAATTGAGTTGTTTGTATTTACTTTTTAAATTTTAGATTGAAAATTTAGATTGAAATTCACCTATGCAGCTGTAGAAGTCCAGAACCTTGAGTGGATTCACTCTTTAGGGCAAAATAGGAATTTCAGTGGCGTGGTATGAAATAACATACTTCTGACATAAACTTTGTCAGTGCATTAGATCCCATCTTTAAAAGAGGGTCACTATTAATCCTGTGTGAACTGTGAGATCTAGTGATCAGAAAATACAGTTTTTAGTAGTACCTGCATTGCTTAATGTAGGTGTTCTGTCGCATTAAACCTTTAAACAAAACCTAGGTTGCAGTTCCACATTACACCTAATTTAATCCCTGTGACTGCTGCTGGAGGGTAATGACAGTGTTCTCACCCAACCCTTGCTTTAGATGTGGTGCCTGTTGGTCATGGGGTGAGGCAGGTTGATGGAAAACCAGTAATGTTTGTTCGTATTGTTTTTCCATTGTGTGGCTAGGGAGCAGGGGACAGCCAGGAAGAGGGAAAAGCCTAACGGCACTGCTTCTGACTGTAGACTGCCCTGAAAGTGAGCTACAGATAAGGTGAAACTGCATGCAGGAAACAAAGTGACTTATGAGAGTCAAGCTAGTGTCTGAAGCGGTGCGGTTACAGCCAGTGTAAATACAGTGGAAGTCAGCAAAATGGGAGTCTCGTGCAATGCTCTGAAACTGCTGCCAGTGGATTGACTGCAGAACAGTCGTCTTGGACCTGTAAGCTCACAGGCTGTGGCAGTAGCTGTGATTTTGTTACACTTTTAGGAGTAGAAGAGACTGTAGTTCTACAGAGCCATGAACTGGCACACCGATCTAATGTATATATTTGACTTCAGAGTCTTCAGAAGAAATCAGACCTTTCTCGAATATAAAGAAGGAGGAACTTTTCCTTTGATTTTTTTTTTTTTTAAAATGCCTTCTGAGTTTCATAGGACACAAACCTTCCTGCATATTCTGACTCCTTTTCCATCTTTGCTGATAGATTCTTTTCCCTTATTTGTTCTCAAATATTTCTTTTATAGCTTGTTCATCTTTTTATAGTACTAGATGTTTGCGTAGTTAGAAAAACTATTACAATGATTATATTGTGGAAGTGCTTGGTGTTTCTTCTACTTAGACTACGTGATATGCTGCTGCTGTTTCCTAGAAAATTACTGTGGCAGATTGTCATCTAGTCTGTTCTGGACAGTAAGATATTGTTTAAACACTGTTCTTGTATGTCTGGATAGGGTGGCCCTTTTCAACTGCTTTCACTGCTGCAAGACTTTTTTTTTTTTTTTTTTTTTTAGCCCCTTGACTGCCACATGACAGAGCAAGCTGCAGATAAAAAGCCGTATTGATCACAGCGATGATCATCTTGAATGTGGTGCTTAACAGTTGTAGTAACTTACTATATAAAGCAAAGATCTGGATAAGCAGAGTGCTCTTAGCTTTTGAGTAATCAAAACAAACTAGTTCCTGATATTTGTCCTTTATGTGACTATTCATGTTTGTAGTGAAAAGAAAAATAATTCCAGGTTTGTATTTAACTTGAAGAGCTGTAGATACTTATGGGCCCTCAAAATGCACCCTCACTTGAAAAGACAGTGTGTAAAAGAAACTTATTTCTTAAGGAAGCTGACTTCTTCATACACAAGTGATTTCTTCCCCCCCCAACTTTTTGCCATCTGTTTGGGATAGTGTACTTATTTCATCCTGAGAGAGTGTGACCGCATTTCAAGGGTAGGTGACATAATTTCAGATGTACAGTATCTCTTCAAAAAAATTTTCTGAAGAGTAGATTTTCTTGGTGTTATGAAGCAGCCCAGGAGAGTAAATGCTGTGAGAGATAACAGGGCATCAGAATTTTCCTCTAACCCTGTTATGTGGGTGTTTATATTTACCATCTTCCTTGCAGCTTCTTTTACTTGTCTTTTATTAGTATTCTTTTTGATTATGCTTCAGGATAATAGATTGAATGTTGCATTGCATTCTACATTAGTGTTCTTTTAATAACAGAAAAATGTACCTCAAAGAATGAGTGTTAGGGGATTTGTGTTGTGTTCACAAGTAAAGGATAATTTCTAACTTGATGCCATAGCGTGAAGTTTCACAATTGGTGCATTCTTCACAATGTTGGTTTTAGAACTTAACTAACAGAGATTAATGTTGGATTTTTATAACAAACCGGATTTGTGAGTACTCTTTAATGTCTAGGTCTTTTGCTGACATCATAAATTATTTTCACAGGAAAGTTCATTACTCCATGTCTAATTTTTTGCAGTGCCTCTAGACAGGCTTGCTCTCTCTGAGCATGCTCTTCTCTTGTTCAGCCCTTCATTTTTAGGATAATCCTATGACGTCTTTCTCGCTCTTCAGTCTGTTCTTCATATCTTCTTGGTCGGCACTGTCTTATGTCAGATATTTACACCTCCTGCATTTAATTCCTTTACATGAGCAAGTTAACTACTCAATGCAGGTAAAACTGAGTTCACAACTCTTACAGCAGTGGTGTGAAGCCTTTGCAGCCAGGTGGTCCTGGGCTCTCAGTGCTGTCTTGTCCTGAAGTAGTCATGGTGGAATTGTTTGCTACAAACTGGTTTTGCCAGCCTTCTCAGCAAAATGGGATTAGCTTCTGAGTGGATGGCTTACTAAGGGAACACAATCCCAGCTTGTAACCACAGCTTCTGAAACCCTACTGATCCTTTAGTCTGAAAGATAAGTCTCATAACTCTTGAGGGTGTTCTGAATGCCTGTTTTTTGTTGATTGATATTGTGTAATGTTCCAGTGGTTCTACTGGTGACTGACACTTGCTGGAAGTGTTGCCTACATTGATTTTACAGGCTGCTTTTGTACCTGCCTGGATTAGCCCAGGCACACATGGTTCTAGTTCCATGTTTTGGTTAGGGAGAAAAAATGAGTGCCTTGCAATTCACAGAAAAACATAGGTAGCTTACTGTTGATTGTCATTGTTCCTGAAACCCTTCTAGGAATCAATGAAGAAGCAGCCTTTTTCAGGGAGCGCTTTTTTGGTTTGTTTTATTTTTTCCTTTCCTGGTGGTCTCTTTGGTTAGATGAGAAATACTCTTGTTGAGGACTGGGGCAAAGCTACAAGGACTCTTGGCTTCTGGAGTAAGGCTGTTAACACCAGAGCAAATTGTTCTGTCTGTCTAGAAATGGTAAGTCCTTTAAAAAACAAAACAAAACCCACACCACCACCCCACGCACATGCATAGACCCCACAAACCGACAACAGCGAAGAGCCCTGTGCCTGGAAACACATAACTGTTCTCAATAGCTGTTCTGGGACTGGTCTGTTGGCTGGTCTCTCCTGCTTAAAATGTCTGATTATCTTGTGATCAAGGTCACAATAAAAGAGGAAAGACAGAAAATTAAATTCTGTAACTTTCCCATTGGTTTCACAGAGGAAATTCTCACCCTCTGCAGGAATCCATAATGAAGAAAAAAATAGCTTACATTGCTTCTATGGTGAAACAGTCACCAACAGGCAGTCTGGTCTGTTAGTGAAGCAGTGTCAAGACAAGTGAATGTTTATGGAAGAAATCAGTGATGAAAATCTACGTAACTTGATGTATCTTTCACTAGATTCCTCCCTCCCCTTCTACCTAGCTGGAACTGTTAGTGTGAAGCATTCATTTTGCTTTAGGCATTCTGAGTTTTAATTGTCTTTTACTTGGGAATTCTTTATCCCTGTTGAAAGCAAATGAAACTTATTTAATGTGTTGCTTAAGTTGCTCAAAACCTGGGCTGCTCTCAGAAGGGATGGTCCTGCCCTCTTCCCAGCTTAGCGTTACCACCACCTTCCTGTGTTCATGCAGCATGCTTGCTTAGAAAGCTGGTTTGAGTGAAAACTAACTTTAAAGAGGAGAAATACCTAAAGTCTTAGTTGGATCAGTGCTCTGATCTTGCTGACAGGAAGGACAGTATGATCTTCTATCAGTTTTAACCAGTTGTAAAACTGCACCTTGAGGCCATAGTTACCTGAAGTGGTATGACACAATCTGGAGACTTGCTGCCGATGAAGAGAGAAGATCCTGCTTCCATTTTCTTTCGGAGGCTTTGGTACTCTTCAGATCCTCTGTGACTTTATTCAACTAGATAATGTGGAAGAAGATCACTCATTGATTCCACCTGGATGGTAAGCTGAAAGGGTTAATGAGGAGACCTGACATGCGCTGAAGTGGGTGTGAGGCAGGGGAACAGAACTGGGCAGCCCAGAGTGGAGGGAGCAGAAGGGAGGATGCCCGCATTCCCCTCCAGCTGTCAGTGAGTGTGGCCTTGTATGGCACAGCCTCACTGGGAGTGTGTTATGAAGACTGTAGTATGGCACAGTTGGAGGCTTACAATCTAGATGTTGATGGCTTGTAGTGATAGTTTTTCTACTTCAGTCTTCATGCTTAGTGCACGTACCAGATGTATGATTTATAGATAGAAAAATTGCAGGCAGTTGTCTTGGTTTGAGAAACCTTATTGTAGGGCTTCTTGTTTGTGTACTTTAAATAAGTTAATACAAAGATGAGTGTTAAATTTTCTTTCTCTGTTTCTCATTCTGCAGAGGTTCTACTAATCTGTGTTCCATATATTTCCGTCAGTCCAAGCAGCTGTTTCAGAACTCCTGGTCTATTAAAATACAAATTGAGCTGTTTCAAGATTGTGTGTGTGTCTATGTAGACACACGTACACATGAATCTGAAATGTGTAAGTCAAAATCTAGACCAAATTTGCACTTTATATGGAAAGGTTTGTATGCTGTCAATGCTACGTACCCATGACTTTAAAAAGCATTAGTATTGGGCTTTGCTGCTATTAAATTCAAATAATCATTGGTTAGATACTTGAGTAGCCAAGATTAAGTACTGTTTTAATTACTTCCTTCTTTTGAATGAGAAGTTGTTTTTTACTGTGACAATAGGTAAGAATAGCTATGAGGTTAACAGCCTGAAATAGCTTTTTATTATTATTTTGATTGCTGTTTTTTTCCTTTAGCTGGAAGTTGTTTAAGATGTCTCTTGTGTTATTGCTCCCAATCCAGATGGCTTTCTGCCTTTGTTTCAGTTACTAGATGTGATATTGTTAGTCACTAGTGCCACCACACATGTTACAGTTTGGCCCATGACTCATTCTCACAGCCATCTTATGTTGGCAATTGGTGTTATTCTCACTATAAATACTTGTTCTCTCTTGACCCCTGTGATGTCAGCTACTGGTGGAAACTGGGTGCTGGCTGAAAAAGGCACTAACCTGAGGAAGGAAATATGCCAGAAAGCAAGAATAGCTTCCTAGCATGCTCGGATTGGATTGGTGTGATGATTGCTCTTCTCTTCTTAATTGAAAATGTAAATGGAATTTTAAAAGATTCTGATGTCTGTGTTGGAAGTCCGTAGTTATAAACAAATACCTTACAAGAACTTTATGTGTGATCTCTAGGTTATAGGGTATGTAGCAGCATTTTTCAGTCTTGCTGCTTTGAATATTTTAAACTCCTGTTGATGCACTGAAGTGGTTTCAACAATTGCAAATGTTGTGGAAAAACATCTGAAAGAGGCTGAAAATAGAAAAGACCTTATGCTGAATTAAAATAGAAATTATGAATGAAATAACTATGTAGAATAGATTAATATTTTCCTTGCTTCTGTACCTATTCAAGTAATGCTTTATAATGGCCATACCATTTCATTTTACCATGATAACCACAGAAGATAACCAAAAATAGACTGTGTGCCTTCAAGTATGAAAAGTCTTTAGTTTTGCGTAATTCAGATGATTTTTCTGTGTCTGCTATTCCAGTTACAACAAAATTGCAGACAAGATTTTATGGCTAGAAGTAGCTGGATGGGAGAAAAGAAGTAATATCCCATTTAAATAGCATCTTGTTAAAGTTACACTGATTGGTAATGAGAAACTACACATTTTCTCCAGATTTCTTGCATAGATACTGTGTTATTCTTATAGTGTAGTCTGTGTTGCATGGTGTGGGGTTAAGTTTTTCATTTAGACAATTCAAGAGCTCGCACACCATGATTCTATGTGGACGGATTGGTAAAGATCTGGTAATTAAGATAAAATATTTTCATACCTCATTTTCTTATTGTCACCAGGTCTACATCCCCACCCACCAGTTCTTTTTGTTTGATTGTCTGATGCAGTGTAGTGGATTTGTTTAGGGAATGAGGACCTGATGATGATAAACCATTATTTGATAATGGTGACAGTAGGAGCTAGCTCCCTAATTGTTGCTTCTAATGAGGAAAAATACTTTTCCATATGTGTTTATGCTTTCTGAAAGTTAAAGGGTTTTGTTTGCTGTTAATGAAAATTCTACTATATTTTTATGTAGTACAAACAAAATATTAAGTGATCCACATATTTAGTGTGGTAACAAGATGTGTTGGCAGCAGCTATGCTTGCATGGGTCCTCACAACTTTGCTAAGGCTGAATGGAAAGGTTTCAAAATTATTTGGGTGCTCTATCTCAGCCGCAACCAGGACAATTACTCAGTGTATTTACATGGCAGTTAGAGGTGAGACCTAAGCATGTCATCTCATATCTAGGCAGCTTTGAACTGGCAAGCTGATAGTAGCACAGCTGCGGTACCAAACAGCTGCTTTGAGTATTTAGCTGGGCTCCCTGTGGGTTTTGGGCCTGCCATTCCATTGGTGACTGGTAAGCTTTAGGAGATTTCTGTTCTTTCTAGTCAACCCCCTTTTTCTGCTGGAGATTATAATCTCTTGAATTTTTCCAAATGTTAGGTGAGCCATTTTATATATTTACAGTAGCTGGAGAGATAGAAACCAATATGAAGGAATATGAGGCAGAGATGGACTGTGAATATTTTAGTTAACATTTAAATGGTACTATTTGTTTAACGGTGGTGATCAGTAAAAGTTAGCACTCAGCAGCTTTGTAATATGTACAAAATATTAATAGCTTGTTTGTCAATGAAAAGTTTTGCTTCTGTAGTTGTTAGATTTTTGCACTGCTGGTGTATTCTATTATCTGTTGTAGGCACATTCTCATTCAGCTTTCCCCTGCGTGTGCTTGCTTGCTTATTTGTTTCGTTGCAAGCTGTCTGTATAAAGCAGGGGATTACAAAGAGACTTTCTGAAGTACCACTTTTCGTATTTCCAGAATACTTTCTAGAAGGCTGTTGTGCTAATTTTTTTTTTTTTTCCTTTCTTAAATTTGCTGGTGAACTTGTTTGAACCTGGTCTGTGATGTATAAAGAACAGCAGCCCAGTATATTGATTACATCCTGCTTTTTCTGCTGGTGCTGTAGTAAGGTAAATACCTTCAGTTAGGTAGAACAGGCCTGATTTCATAGCAGGGAAGGGATCTAGAAGAGAAGGGAGGGAGCCATAGAAAAAGCTGTAGTAGTAGTGGAGCTGCACATTCTGGCTTATTTTTTACAACTGGTGATTTCCCACATCTTGTGATGTCCAACAAGAATTAGAAAGGTGTAGAGGGGTAACTTGCTTTTATTGGAGAAGTGCTTTACAATAGTGTTTTACAACACTTCCCAACCCTTTGTCAGCTCAAGAGCATTGTCTGGATGAAGAGGAAGGTAATAACTTCAGGGAATACTGATTGAAAGGAAAACACATCTTTAGTGGTAATGAAAAGGTAAGACTTGGAAGGTCAGAAAAACTAGTGGTAACATTAAGAGTACATAAAAATTCTTGAAATACGAAGGATAAGTAATCAGGAAACCAGTGTAGTGAGTTGAAGTAGATCACACAAAGGGTTTCCCCCTACCTTGCCTTGGATGTGGTTTACACTGTGGGTTGAACTCATAGGAGGTGATCTTTCTTTTAAAGGGAGCATGAATTGAGATAAATTATCTTTAGAGGAAAATGTCACTTTCTAATAGGGCTGAAGACGGTTTTGCTGCTATTAATGTAGACTTTCAAGTTGAATATGTAGCTCTGGACACATTTGTGGACAACTAACAGGAAATTTGCAAAAACAATTATGGAATTGATTGTCTGTTTTCATATTAAATATTTCCATGCTTCTCCCAAGAAGTTTACTTTGATTGTATTTTATGCAAGTAAATAGTTTTAGAAAAAAATCTAAAATTAATTTCTAACTTTGTTTTAGCTAACCTCTGATTAGTTATTTTTTTCTCTTATTACTTTGTCTTAATGATACAAACATCTCAACAATAGCGCTTTACCAAGCAAGTACTTTTATTATACTAAATGGAATTAACGATAAAACTATGCTTATGTGTTTACAGTACTGGCATTTGAGACCCCAGACTTGCAAGCTGAGCTGTACAAGCAGGCTTATGTAAACTTTCCAAAGGCTTTAAAATGTGTATCTAATTATAGAAGGTTACATATACAGATTTTTTTTTTTCCCCCCCTAAGGCCATGTGGTTATGATATTATTGAGATTCCATAATGCCTCCTGCCGTGACAGACAGCCTTGACATCTGGGCAGTGGATTCACAGATTGGTGCTGATGGCTCAATATCTGTGGACTTCCTGTTGCCCACTGGAATCTACATCAACCTGGATGTCCCTCGAGATGCCACCATATCTCAAATTAAACAGGTAATACCAAATGGTCAATTAACTGAAAAGTTAACATATCTGGAATGAGTGCTGTTTCTGATTTTCACGTGCCTTTTGGCAAATCAAGTAATGAATTTGAGTAGGCATAAAAAATAATGTATTGAAGGCATGTGCATAGCAGATTGATTAATAAAGATGTGTATGTGTCTGGGGATTTGGAATGGTTTGGGGCAGATGGCAAGGTTCAGAGAAATTACTTCTTGCTGATGGTTACACTTCAGCAGAGATTATGCAAACAGCTCTATATTAATACTGGTTTGCTACATTTAAACCTCTTTTTAACACATTGGTAATACATTGTATGTTTATTTAACATTTCTCTGATTAATGTGGAAACAGGAGACTCTGTGTGTAATTTGATTTTTAATGTAGAAGTCACAGATTGTGTGCCTGCTGCTTGTGATTGACACCAAAGATGGATGCTTTAAAAGCTATGTATGCTGCTGCTTAAAGGTGGTGTACAAGTCCCTTGTAGGGCATCACTTAAAAAGTGAGGGAATACTCAAATCAAAGGAAGGGGAGCATATAAGGAAATAACCACAGAGATTAATCGACTGAGCTTTCATCAGGTAATGGCCATGTGAGGGCATTTAGACAAGTTACTTTGGAATTAGGGAGTGGGTGAATTACGCCACCAAGTAATCTGCTCCTTGAGCATAATAAACTTCTAAAAGAAAATGAAGAAGTGTGATTTCTCATTCCATTGCATTGCCTGGTAAATAAGTACATTGTTTTTCATTCCTATTCAGTCTGACAGTATTCACTTGTTTATAGAAATTATTTTCTTTGCATCAGGAGTAGCTTTGTTATTCATTGTACTTCTAATTTGAAACTTTCTAGGCACTGAAGTTTGGGATTTGTTTTGGTTATTTTTAATGCAGTAGACCACTTAGTATTTTAGAAGAAATGAGAGTGCCACTACAAATTAAAGTGATCCAAGAAATAAGTTTTGTGCTATACTGAAATACTTGAAATAATTCAGACTGGAAAAATGTCATTGTTGTTTTAGTAAAAGGGTAACCTGGGCAACTACAGGTTAGTTGGTGGGTAAGATAATGGAATGGCTGGTAGTGATTTCAACTGAAAAAGAATTTAAAAAACAAGTGTGTGACAACATTAAGGGACTTGAACTAAGCTGTCTCTTCTTCTTGATGGTTGTGACACATTGAAACTTAACATGCTAGAAACAGGTTCCGTTGATACGGAACTGTTTTTCAAAGGAAAGGAGTGTTGGTTGTACCTACATTACGGAGGTCTTTCATGGAAATCACTGTATTTGAAAACAAAACAAAAATGAGGACTTTGACGGCATACTGGATTAGTAACTTTGCTCCCACTGTGTTGCTGTGACAAGCCCTAATACGTGGACCCCGTATAGAGGACTTGAGAGCAAATATAAGGAGCTTATCTTGTATATGAAACTGTTGGGATTAAAATAAGAGAACAGAGCAAAACCAACCAATTATTTGAGGGCTGAAGAATTTTTCATTTCTGTAGACTTTATAATTCTACCAGGCCAGTACTTGGGATGATGGAAATGGCTGCTTTCAGTGGAAGTCAGTTTCAGGGACTTCATGGCTCTTTAAATTTTACAATCATTAAGGGATATAAGTAGGAGGAAATTGAAGTTAGAGGACTCGGGAGGAAAAAAAAAAAAAGGTAGAGACTTTTAATCAATATAACTAGCTATTGGAGAAGAACACAGAGGCAATAATAGATTTAATCTTTTGATACCTTTGAAGTTGGAATTTTTGCTCTACACCAAAGGTGGTTGCTGGATTCAGCTCTCACTCAGCTAGGCAAAATATGCTGGAATACATTTCTGGACGGCAGAATTCATTGTACAAATCTATGAAATATATGCAGGTATGTTCAGTTTGGCAAAAGGAGTTTGGTTCAGCTCAAATTATTAGAGAAGAGGTTTTTGCCATTGCATTATTGATCCTGCAGTTCCTGTTTCCAAGTAAGTTTCAGAAACAAATCCATAAAATGTAAACTTTTTAAAATTAGGACAAAAATATTGTCACAGATACGAATTTGAATAGTATTTAAGTTGGGAGAGCTCTTTTTACTTCCAATTTTGATTTCTGTTAAGGATTTAGATGTATTTTATGTACTTGATACATTCGTCTTTCTTAAGATATAATCTGCTACTTAAGTGTTCAGTTCAGGAAAGCATTGTTTGGTGTTCTGTGGGTGAGTTGCATGGCTTAGTGGCATGCCAGCAATTTAGAAATAAATTTACTTTAAGCTTCTCCAGACAACAGGGGATTTTTTTATTCACAAATTAGTTCCATAGTGGGAACTTACTGTCTATATATTACAATAATTACTGGAACAAAACAAAGTAAATATGTAATGATATATAGGGATAAAAATGAACCACGTTAGCAAACATGTTACTCTTATGTTCTTTTGGGAACATAAACGGAAATTAATGTTGCCTTCAGTGCCATAAGATATGTCCATGCTTTCTTGTCTTGTTTTGTTTTATCCGTTTATTTTCTTTGCAGCTGTTATGGAAGCAGGCACATGCCTATCCACTCTTTCATCTCCTCATGGAGATTGACTCTTACATGTTCTCATGTGTGAATCAGACTGCTGTACATGAAGAGTTAGAGGATGAAACACGGAGACTTTGTGATGTTAGACCCTTTCTTCCCGTCCTTAAACTAGTGACAAGGAATTGTGATCCAGGAGAAAAGTTGGATTCTAAAATAGGTGTCCTTATAGGCAAAGGTAATTACACTTAAATTTTTTTTTTTTAAAATGAGGGTAAACTTTTTTTTGTGTGAGGGTCTTAATTGGGCAGGTAACAGTGGAAAAATTGGGAGAGGGGGATTATTTCCCTGACAGAATTTCCCATTCTCAAACTAATACTGATGTAGTTTAAAAGAATTTAAATACTCAAGGTGAAACATTTGAAAATTGTTGAAAGCTACTTTCTGTATTGCATTTTGGCTCTGTATCATATTACTACATCAATCGAGCACATTTTATCTTATTAGAGGAGGGAAAAATCTGTAATATTATTACTAAGTGAAGGAAAGCATAATCCCTGAAAAGTGTTATCATAAACGGCCTAACAGCAAACTAGAAATTATTATGGTTTTTTGTACATGGTTTCTGAGTTGGTTAACAATATGATTCTTGTTTCTGCTCTCAGTTGTGGCGCTGATTTTCAGCAAACAATGAAAAGCTATTTTTAAAAGTTTCACAGTAACTTGTTCTTGATGTTATTTCAGAATTTTCAGCTTTTAAATCTACTCTGCTTGGTTATACAATTAAGATTGACAGGGTCGTGTGAGGTCATATGTCTTGTTTTAAAACAATGGGCCATTGTTAGCTCTTTTATAAAGACTGCAGGTTTTGTTTAGATTTCAGCAGTATGCTGTCTGCCTATTTGTTAAAGCTGACAATGGAAGCAGTTAGCCAGTTTAACCATTCAGACATATTCTGACAGATTCTGAGAGATTCACATTCTTTGATTGAATATTTTGCTTATTATAGCTGTGCGAGATCCTTCCTTATACAGCCGCTATTCTCTACCTTAGCAGTGGAAAAAATGTGTTCCTGTCTAGGCTTCTAAACTTAGTGTTTTGTTCTCAGAAAGTGTTCGGTGCTTTGTGTAATTTGGACAATGTCCCTGAAAGTTCAGGACAAAAAGAAAGAAAGAAACACTTGCAGGCCCTATACCTCACAGCTGTGTGGACTCTCCACTGTGTATTCTGTCTTCACATGCTTTAAAGGAAAGGAACTTTACTGGTCTTTGATTGAAACTTCAGTCCTAGCATTTTGACTTGAGTAGAAGATTTTAATCACAACAAAAATTCTATAATAATTTTATATATTTACAGTCCCATTATCCTTCTTTTTGTCTTCTTTTCTAAAAAAGATTATGTCCCATTTAATAGTATCGAAGAGAAGGTTCTTGCTGTTTAAGCTAAACTAAATTTCCAAACTTCTTAAGGGAGGTTGGGTTTTCCATTTAATAGATCCAAGAGAGGCATTGGTTCTTGGTGTTCCAAACTGTCTTGAACTCAGGGTGAGGTTGGGTTTTCCATTTAATAGTATCGAAGAGAGGCATTGGTTCTTGCTGTTTAAGCTAAACTCTCATGCCAGGTTGCGTAGGAATTGTACAAGCAACTTTGTAAGTCCACTGATGTACAGGGCAATGTAGAACCCAACTCAATTTTGAACACCTGTTTTGGATGGGATGTCTGAAGAAAACCACTTATGTAACCTTAACTTAAAGATAATAAAGGTTTCAGTGGGATAGTAAATAGATGGGCAGTATTTGTACAGGTATGTATCCTTTTGTTTGCTTGAATTCTCTCAGGTCTCCATGAGTTTGATGCCTTACAAGATCCTGAAGTGAATGACTTTCGAGCTAAAATGCGGAGAATCAGTGAGGAAAAGATTCAGTCACTTGTGGGTCTCTCCTGGATGGACTGGTTAAAGCACACTTACCCACCAGAACAGGAACCTGTTATCCCAGAGAGCTTCCAAGATAAGCTCTATAGTGGAAATCTTGTAGTAGCTGTTCATTTTGATAACTGCCAGGTAGGAATGGTTGTTCATCACATTTCCTGTACTATTCTTGATCCTCATCTGAACTAGCATGTGACTGATCAAGGATGTAAATGAAATAGAATGCTAATGTTATGGTGTTTGCTTTAAAATGCAAATTCTTTTACCAGGGTCCTTGACTCTTGAAAGAAAGTGAAGATGCGAACCTGCGGTTGTGAAATGAACTTCTAAAGTCAAATCACAGTTCTGTCTCTAAAGTCAAAACGTACAACTTGTATATTCTGTATTATTTTTCCTTCGTTGAAACACAAGACATAACTCAAAGTTGTCAGGACTTTTTTGGCCAACTGTTACAGTGTTGCTTCGCTAGCGTTCAATTTTAGGTTCAGGAGATGCTGGTGAATTGGGAGGCAGAATATTCAACACTTTTTTTTGTGATTCATTGTTGAACATCTTTGGGGTTTATCTGCTAATGAGGTTGAGCAATACACTTTAAAAAAAGAGGAATTAGTATTCCTTATGCTAGACATGGATATAGACAAATAAAACACTGAGACTTGAGAGTTACCTTTTAATTTCAGCTAACAGATCCATAGCTTATTTTTAAATTAAAAGCCCCTTTAGTTTCCACCTAAAATGATTTGGCTTCATTTTCTTTGATGTTGAAGTTGCTTATTCTACTTGAGTCCATTGTTCCCATTATTCATTTTTGCACTGTGTTCTTTTTGATAACAGTGAGGGATCAGCGTGGGAAACCTTAAAGTCTCACAACTGTGTACATGTATCAGGCTATATCTGATGTCCATTTTGATCTAGGTGCTGGATACTGATTTTCTAATGATTCAGCTGATTTAATTTACAAAGCTATATTCTTTTTGATGCTATACTTTTAACTTAAAAAATAAAAAATCCAAAGTGGCAAAATCATCTGATTCTGGAAACACTAAATGCAGAGGTCAATACCAAATTTGGCCACCAGTAACACTAGCTGATGCTGGATGAATAGGTGATTTTATGACAAAACCTTTTTCCAGTCCTCTTTGGCTTAGTAGAGGACTTGTAGTTGTCTAGGAGTGAGAATATCTGTGTTTGTCAGCTTTTGATTAAGATATTGTGTATATATATGCATATGATAACAATACAAAAGCAGTGCAAAAGCTCATGCTGCTGCAGAATGCCTGCCACTGTAATAGCTTAGGCTGCTGACATTTCAGATGTTTCAAATGCTTCTGCTGCCAGTTCTGACCTTCAAAGCTATTAACAGTTCAAATCTGAGCTGCTTTTTAGAGCGGTAAACTCTGTTCCAGACTTTAGTACTTGCGCTGAGTACTAAAAATCATCTCAGGAGAATTAAATAGGAATGTATGGGGACTGTTGTGTTCTTTCAGTAGGAATGCTGCAAGATGAGAGAAAGGAATATTAAGATACTTTTTGTCTAGAACGTGTGGTTGAGCTACCCAATTGTCTCCGGAGCAAGAGAAAGAGACTGATCCCCATTTCTGTGACATATGTGTAGAGACCTACAATTTGGAAGTAAAGCAGACATCATAGAGCACTAGCTTCTTGGGAGGAAAAAGTGTCCTTCCCTGTCTACTCACTATCAGTTATAATAGGAGAAGAAAGCCTTCATGCTTTGGCAGCTTTCTGAAAGGGGGAAGCTCTTATGAGCCATGCAGAAACTGAGAAAATAGAGAATTAATTTTGCCTGACTTTACAGTCCCTTTTATTCCTGGAAACATTCAAGACCAGGTTGGATGGGGCTCTAAGCAACATGATCTAGTTAGCGGTGTCCCTGCTCACTGCAGGGGGGTTGGACTAGAGGACCTCTAGGGGTCCCTTCCAACCCAAAGCATTCTATGATTCTTCAGAGTTAGATTTTTCCATTAGGGCAGCTTGGCTTCTTACCAGTGAACTTCTGTATAGGTAAAGCACAAGTCAAAAGAGTGTAAACCAGACAACACTTCACATTTGTAAATAACTGCTTTTAGAATGCTTGCATCTTTGAGTGTGTGTGTAAATAAAAAAATCAAAACCCCAGAACTCACTGAATCCACCTTTGCAAATGAACGTGTGCAGAGCATAATGTGTCCGATTAAGGGAGCTGAAAGATTTCACAGACAACCTTTTACTGTAGGAAATTTAAATCAACTTGACTTTTTTTTTTAAATTTAAAAAAAAGAAAGTAACATCTTACCTGTGCCTTCTTGGAACGCATCAAAATTAGAGATACTTTGGAAATATGTAGATAGCCTCTAAAGGTATGATTAAAAATTTTCTTTGAAAATGCAGTCTTTCCATGTTGTGTTCAGAACGCTGTTGGCTGCTCCCCCCCCTTTTTCTGCACTCCTCCAAATAAGATGGTGGGTTTGTACATAAGGCAAACTAACAGTTTCTTCTGCTTTATTACTTGAAGCTTTCTTTTTCTTCTGAGTACAGTGGTACCTAGGAAGAGGATAGCTTGCTGGTGGCCAGAAAGAAGAAAAATTTACACATCTAATACTGCTAAATACCTTTAAATGTATGCATGATTTATTGTCAGCCTCACTCACAGTCTAAAATACAAGCTTCTAGATCGATATTCCTGATCTAGAAGTCTTTAAATCACTGCTGAATCAATTAGATAAAGTTCTGTGTTCTTAAAAGTATTTCTGATACTGTCAGAGTTTGGGAATTGACCATTTTGCAGCTTTTAGGGTGACTATTGCTGTGACTGCACTGAAGATGTAGAGGTTAACTGTAAGTGTTAAAATAGACTGTCTTTAACAGTCAAGTATTTCTACCGATTTTATTGTGCATGCTGCTATTTAAGTCTTGTATGTCTGACTATGACAAGCTTGACATTCAGTGTTCCTGTTTGTGTTTTGTTAGGATGTATTTAGTTTTCAGGTGTCTCCTAACATGAATCCCATCAAGCTGAATGAGCTGGCAATCCGAAAACGTTTGACTATCCATGGGAAAGAAGATGAGGAAGTTGATCCTGCTGACTATGTGCTGCAAGTTAGCGGAAGGCTAGAATATGTTTTTGGCGATCACCCATTAATTCAGTTTCAGGTACATAAAGATCTTCAGAGCTTACTGTAATAGTTCTCTAGTGCCTTGGCCAAAATTTGACCTTGGTCAGCTGTGCTGAGCAGTAGTACACTTCCTCCTCATGCCTGCTGCCCTCTCCAATTGTAAAATACAGTGCACCATTTCCTTTGTATCTTTGTAATATATTGTTTCTTTGATTTGAAAGTTGCTGTAGAAGTAGTCTGCTATCTGATAACAATGTTTTCCATGGGCTTTCAGTATATACGCAACTGCGTGATGAACAGGACTCTTCCTCAGCTGACTCTTGTTGAGTGTTGCACCATAAAGAAAATGTGTGAGCAGGAGATGATTGCCATAGAAGCTGCCATAAACCGAAAATCATCCAACCTTCCTCTTCCTCTGCCACCAAAAAAAACAAGAGCAACAACAGTAAGTTGATACGGAGAATATCTAATATGCGAAAGGACAGTGACTTGTGAAATATAAATCACAATGCCTGGGAGTTGTGCTAATATTACTACTGTTTTCCAGTGTAGGTCACCTGGGTCTACTCAGAGCCTCCTGTTGCTTGTGAGGAGGTTTACATCAGAAATAGCAGACCTTGAGGCTTTTTGGAAATTTCTTATCTTCTCTCGCCTCATTCATCCTCCTTCTCCACACTGTTTCCTTTCCATTGCTATTGATTCTACTTTTATTCACAACCCAGAAGAGCGGATAATAATCTGTTACCAGCAGCTGAAGAAGTTATTGCAGAGAACCTGGATTCTTCAGCTTCAGCACCATGTGTAGGCTCCACTAGCTTGGGCTGTAATGGTCTGTGATCTCTCTTAGTAGCCCCGATATCTTACATGGTGGTGCCACTTCAGTGATGGCAACTTTTGCCATAATTTACATCTGACTTTTCTTTTAATATGGTGCTTCCTTTATTGCTAAACTTACAGCCTAATAGTTTATGTACTGTCATACAAAGAAATGTGGACAGACTTTGCTCTGTTACACTCTTTATATATTCAGAATGAACAATAAATTTGAAGGGTTATTGTCAGCAAGCAGTACTCGGTGTATTTTCTCACCCCACCCCCCTGTCAGCTGAGTGTTTTTTCTAACTTTTTTTCCCTTTAGGGCATCTTGGATGCTTTGTAGTTTATAACCAATTTAATTTTTAAATTTTTTTAATTGTTGCTTATAAAATAGGTCTCGGTATGTTACACTGATTAAGAACGAACTTGTATCTTTGTTTCCCTTCTCAGAGCGTATGGGATATTTCCAACCCTTTCAAGATTATTCTGTTAAAGGGTAATAAACTAAATACAGAAGAAAATGCCAAAGTAAGTAACTATGCCTAGTATCAGAAGACATTCTGTTCATCATTTTAATGATTTTCAATATTTAGTGAAGTCAAAATCATACAGATTTCAATTCAGCCAAAGTGTAAGCATTTTTAGTTGTTCCCAGTTATATTGGTAGTATTGGTTAAAATCTTCCTTTATAGCTAAAGGATTGCTTTATTGTCTGAAGTTGGACATATGCATTAGAACATTACCAGTAATCATGGACAGTATGATACAAATGTTCATACGGCACTTGATTTTTTTTTTTTAAGATGGTATCTGTAAAGTACCAATATTGGTGTGAAATCAGCTTATACAAACTAAACTCTTGTAAACATCTGACAAACAGAAATAGATTAAGTATTAAACGTTTTTCAATAGAACATAAGGTATTTTTGTAATCCAGAACATATTCTGTGTGTGTCTAAGCACGGACTGCATGGTTCTTTACAATCTGTCTTTTATTTTCTAAACCTGCTGAACACAAGAAAAGCTGTAGTATCAATTTCTGTAAAAATGTACGTGACTGGGCTACTGACTGTTTTACAGACCACAGTTGTTAACACATGGGAATTTATTGTACAACTACTTTAAGACCTTTCAAGACACTTGCCTGTGAGGTAGAACAACATTGTTTCCTTGATTCTGTTTGGCAATCAATAAATTAAATAGCCTGTCATGTAGATTAGGAAGAAATTCGATTAGCCATTGAAGTTTGCTGTTCTGATGCTTTATTTATTCAGGATACCCAGTGCGTTTTTTTTTCTTTCAAAACTATTGTTACAACCTCCTTGTATATTGGCAATACTACGTTTACTACGTAGCTAAATGAACCACAGTTACAATTCTACTGCCTGAGACACTGTGACTGTGGAAATGGATGTCTGCAAAACCAGATGTTTCCCTTTTCTTTGTTTAAACCATTATTTAGCTAGCTGTAATATCTTCTTAACTCTACATTCTGTAGACTCTTGGAAGTTTTGAAAAGAAAAGGGAAGGGGAAAGAGAAGGTGGATTCCAGAGGCAACATAGCTATCAAATTTGAGGGGTTTTTTTCATACTTACAAAAAGTGAGTTTTGGTTGATGTCAGTATGCTTTTAGAGGAAAAAGAAAATACGTTGTTTGTAAGCTTGAGGAGAAACAGGAGGGATTGTTAGTTCTTTGGTATTGGTGCCTGTGGACACTATCTACATATTAGTAGTTCAAATGCTTTTTAGTCTTGAAAACTTTAAAGTCCTGTAGTTACGCAAGAACAAGAATCCATGTAGTAACCTTGCAAGCTTGTACTTGTTTCCCTGTGTTGTCTGTCTATGCCGTTGTGGAATTGCCACTATTGAGAAAGTATTTGTTTCCTAGTCCTGATTCTAGGGCTGTTTAATTCACTGCTGTTATTCTTTTAGTTTCATTGTGCTTTGGATCAAGCCAATATCCATCCATTTTTTGCTGAAACCACCAACAGGGTTCATAAATGCAGTGTTTGTAGTGGGGTGAGTTTGTCAGACGGATAGCACTCCGTTAATGGGAGGTGGATTGAGTATTTTCACCTAGAGCACAAGTGACTTCGTTCAGCTGTCTAACACCCAGTTTTCCGAATGACACAGAAAATTGCTTTCCTTTTTGTCTATCTCTTTGGCTGCACCATCGGTACATGCCGTTTCATTAGTAAAAGGGGAGTGGCAGAATGAAAAGAACAAAATTAGGATCCAATCCCTTACATTGCCAGGATTGGAAATCATGGAATTAGAACTAGTCAAAAGGCAAGCAAAATAGCAATGGGTTCCAACAATAGAATGCTTTTGTTACTATCAAGTTTTACTTGATCACTTCTGCTTTTTATATTAATAAAGTAAAAGAAAATTCGGTGGCATATAGTTATAATATCAGATGACAGCACGTCAAAGAACAATATTCAAAATTATGCAAATGTGAACTTAAACCCCTGGTTTAAAAAAAAAAGGCAGATTTTAGAATATTTCCTGGTGTTAAAGCACAAGCAGATAATACATTAGACATAATAATATTTTCATAAGGTATCTTTAAATCAGCAAAGGAACTTGATTATAAATTGAGTTGAACATACAATGACTCTCCAAATGGATTAATAAAGGACCATCTGGTGAATTGTTTCAAGAAGGTTATAAACCAACCGATTTTAAGCAGTTCTCTGACATCAGCTACAGTACTTCCTTTTTGAAGAATATGTGGCTGCAATCTTTAATTACAGTGAGATTGAAAAACCTGTAAATGTAATTTTGATTGTATATATTGTTACGTGTAGGTATGTACACACACGTGTGTTCTGTATGCACTTAGATTTCCTAAAATAAGATTACTGTAATGTCATCCGTTTCATGGACGTTCATGTTGCTGTTTTCAACTCAGTGGTTCACATGCGAAAAATAGGTAACAGTGGGTTTTATGAATATCACTGGGACTCAAGTGAACGTGGTTTTCTAAACTGAACTTTTTCTTTCAGTGATTGTAAGATTGGAAATGAAATTGGGGTTGTATATATTTAAGTCAAGGAGCCAGTTTAATAATGGATGTTACTTTGGCACCTGTATCAAGGAGTGTAACCCCTACCAGCGTGTTCTCCAAGACCTCTGCCAGTGCCTATGCTGTGGCAGCAGTCTCTTGATCAGTGCTAGCAATTGTTTCAGAGAAGTCCAGAATGATCAGAGTGGGTGTTATTTGCAGACCATCAGTTGGTGCTACTAATGCCTTCTCCAGGGATTGTTCTGGGCTGAAGACAGATTTGCTCTCTAGCATGACTTCATTTCAACTGTATTACAGTTCGCCAGTGACTGGTTTATCTGAGCTAGTTTATGAATGGAGAACTGAGCAGTAATTGGTGTAGCCAAAGATATATCGAGCTTGGGACTGTTCCAGTGTTGTTTCTTTGAAGGAGGGAAAGATAGGCTCTCTCCCAGAACAGACCTTGTCCGTGTCAGTTGGGAATTCAGAGGTGAATTATTTTTATCCAAAACCTGTACCAAATTTTAAACATCTCTGCCTTTCCCTTACAGTGCTCAGAAATAATATGATAGCTTAAAGGGAATGTTGGGAAGGTTGTTTGAGGAGCATAGGGAACATGAAACATCAGTTCACTTATTTAACTGAAACATTGATAACTTCTTTTTGGTGTTGACCAAAGGATTACATTTGTGGTTCTCTTGCTCCCTTTCCCTCTGTTCCCCCCAGCCCTCCCCCATGATACTTTGGAAGGTCACCTGACAGAAGTTGACATATTTCTGTCTTTGTTGGCTGCGCAGGCAACAAAAATAAAGACCTCATCATTCTTGTTGAAAGTGTCCAAGAGCATGGATACTTGGAAACATACAGTTTTCTGTGTACATGTTATTAAACAGAAATGCAGAAATGAGCCACATCTTAGCATTGATGTAATGTGTTTAATTTCAGTGCCAATAACTCCAGCTTCTTTCTCTTCTCCTTTCCCATTCCTTGTTTCTGTCATTCAAGCTAGCTGGTTTTGTTGGTTTCTGGGTGCTGAAGACAAAACAAAATTTCTGGGTATTATGTATGTTATTGTTGTTGTTATGGGTGATTTCTGATATCAGGGTCAGCAGTGTTCCCTCTGTACATTTTTACAAACAGTTTAAGTAAAAAATGATTTATTTTTTTTTCTTAAGCTGAAAAAACCCCAAACTTTTTTTCCATTAGAAACACAAATTGATTCTATTTGGAGATTTGAATTTGTATTTAGAAAAATAGGCTTCCCTTTTTCATTTAGCTCAGTTGTTTGCTTCCTACGATTTCCTTACGTGTTAAATATGTTAAGTTAGGGCATTTGTACATCCATATATTGTATTCATTACTCAGATCAGGAGTTGTTATTATTAGTCACGTGGTAATATAAGTAATTCAGTACTGGGAAGATTGGTAGCTGACATTATTTAAATAAATGTATTTTGATTTGGCCAGGAACATGAATAGCAAAGTAAAAAGAATTTGTTCTCTAGAATTGTTTGGTTCATTCTAAACCCTCAAAACTACTATTTCTTTTAAGATAGAAATATTGATTAAATGCATATACGTATGTTCTGTTTAATATTCTGTGCAGAATTCTGTAGGTTCTGTGGAAAGGCTTAAAATTTCTCATTTCTTTATTGCAGGTTCATATTAGGGCTGGTCTTTTCCATGGTACAGAGCTCCTTTGTAAAACTATTGTGAGCACAGAAATATCTGGGAGAAGTGACCATGTTTGGAATGAAGTACTAGAGTTTGAAATAAATGTCTGTGATCTACCAAGAATGGCAAGGCTCTGCTTTGCAGTTTATGCTGTGATGGATAAGATGAAAACTAAGAAGTCAACCAAGGCAATGAATCCTTCCAAATACCAAACCATTAGGAAAGCAGGAAAAGTGGTAATTATTTCATTTGTTTTTATCGAGTATGCCTCTGAATTATACTGAAATGAGTATCCAGAAATCTTTCATTGCCCTCACTTTAGTGTTCAAGAATGCAAAATTAAAAAAAAAAATTAAAAGAGCATATGTATTAAGAATTGCACATCTCGGTACAAAAAAAACTTCACATACTCCTCAGGCGCGAAAAAACGTGTGAAAACTTTGATTGTAAGCCAGTTGGCAAGTGGCTGTTTAAAGAAATGTATTTAAAAACGTCAGGTTTGTTCTGAACTCTAGATGAGTGGTGATTGGGAAAAGATAAAAAATTAGCATATAGGCTCACATTCAGGGAAATGTGTATTTTTACACTGGCAGGGTGGCACCCTAAAAATTAGGTCTTATCGTCCTCAGTGGTGCTGGAATACATATTGAAACTATGCATGTGCTTAACTGTTTTTCTGAAAGATAGCACCATTTAAAAAAAAAAACCAAACAACTCAACCCTCTCAATTTTGTATTGTAGTGCTTGCTGCCTAGTAATGTTCACTGGCATCTTAGCTTCCGTGTAAAAATTCTTTCCTTTAACAGCATTATCCTGTAGCCTGGGTAAATACCATGGTATTTGATTATAAAGGACAGCTGAAGAATGGAGAACTGGTACTGCACAGCTGGTCATCATTTCCTGGTAAAGTTTAACTTTTAAGATTTGGACCTTAAATACTTATAAGACTAAAGAAGAGTAGTATCAAATAGTAGAATATTTACTGTATGCATGTCCAATTCTCCTGTCACAATCTCTTTACTACTTGTATTTTTTATGTGGATAAATATATGTCTTAACCTCTTTCCTGAAAATATTGTGTATCAGGAAGGAGGAAAGGCAAGAGACTGCTTGGAAACAGTATTCTAAAAGTTTTATCTGTTATGGAAGGAAAATCACATAAAAATAGATGCATGTTTATATCTAGTGTTACCTGGTTTTAAGATGCAGTTTAGGTTTCATTTGGTTCCCTGTGCTGTGTATCCTAAACTAAATAGCTAAGATGTATTGCATATGACAATATTTGCATCAGCAAAAAATACAAATTAGAATTTGTCTTCCTTCCCTGACATTCAGATTGATCAATAAGAGGGCCTGAAATCTCCATGTCACTCTTCGTTCCATCCTGAGAAATCCTATATCAGCTTGGCTGTAGTGCTGAAAGAAATCTGTCTTAAACCCCTTCTTTTTTATCATACTATTTCATATAGAGGCAGTGCATATACTGGTTTACAGAAACTGCAGATCTTACTGGGATTTGTTTCAGTATAGGGATAGCTCAGCTTCTCTTGACTGTTATGTTTTATTTGGAAAGAGAATATTGGTTTCTCACTGGGTGATAATCCAGCGTTTGTGAATGTAGGAGGTAGAGTTAGTTTATGCTGGAAATGCAGTGCATTGTAGTAAAAGTGCCGTGCAGCAAAACATGCTTCTGTCCATTGTGTACAGGGAGCAATTTCTTATTGCATCTTTGCCTTTCACAATTTTAAACTTTAATGCATGCCTGGCCTGTAACATTAATTGTTGTGTCTAATGTTTCAGATGAACTTGAAGAAATGTTGAATCCAATGGGAACTGTCCAGACTAACCCTTACACTGAAAATGCAACAGCTTTGCACATTAGATTTCAAGAATATTCAAAACAGCCTATTAATTACCCTCCCTTTGATAAGGTAAGGTGTGACATAAAAAGCAGTCATGAATGCTTATGTGTAAATAGCTATTTCTTCTTTCCTTCAACACTGCCTTTTCCACTGAATTTCCCCCCTTCCTGCCTTTTAGTTAACATACTGCAGTTTTTTAAACTTGCACTGCATGGGAGTGCCAGTGCTCTGACTTCAGGGTCTTCAGACAGTATTTTGAAGACATCTACTTTTAAAAATACTCTGTACACAGTCTCTTGAGGGTCACAAGCATAATCAGTTTCCAATACCAATGATCTTGCAAAAAGATAAACTTACCTGCTATCCTAGAAACCTTCAAACTGTGCTTACCTGTAATTTATGAAGATCGGTTATTTCTTTGTACAAATGGATGTTACCTGCTCTTTGGGACACTTCTTTCCTCTGTGAGCTAAAGTCCCTTTAAGGATAAATGGACTCTTAATGTTTTATGAAAAGGGATTTCTCAAGGTCTGCACTTGAACTAAATCCACTTAAATTGCCCTACAGTTTTCTACAGATATGGATAAGAAAGTCTGTCTAGAAAGGAAGTGTGTATTTGGAATACACATGGTAACGCCTGTAGCGTGAACGCTAGATAGCAAGTTGTTCACAAACCAGCAAATAAAGCTAAGACCAGGAAACAAGTAAGAAAATGGGTGTTAAAACAGACAGCTAATGATGCACTGAAAAAATCAAGGATTAACTCATGCATAATTAGTCAAATTTTGTTTTGCGGGAATTAATAACCACTTAGAAAATTGCCTTTTTTTTTTTTTTTTTTTGAGGGTTTTGTACTTTTGGGGGCATAAACAAAAAGACAGAAACAACCAAGCTTTATCAGCTTAATCAAAGAAGGATTTTGGGTTTAAGGTTCATCAAAAGGAAATCAAATAACAAGATAGATTTGTTTTGATTTTTGGCTTGGTTTGGGGTTTTTTCCCCCCTCCTTGTTGTCTGAACTATATTAGTCAGTTTTGTTACTGGTTTATTTGTAATGCTTTTAAGTTTTTTGCTCATTATGTGGTATGAATTTAATTTCTAAAGAAAAAAACCTACTTTTATGTGCATATTACAGAAACTTTATGTAAAAGTATGTTTCTTAAGTAATCACGTATTTGTTCTAGCTTTATTGTTCCTTTTATTTGTACCTGCAATACCAAGTTTTCAGTATTTTAAAATGCTGGGGTGAATACAGACAAAAGATTTTACTAAGTTGTCTGATGTATTGACATTAAGGTAGTGTCTGATGGTCTTCACCATCCCTTGTAACTTTCGTTTGGCTGCTGGCTTTTTTTATTTTGTGTCTTCACCCCCTTTTTGAACTGTACCTGAGAAATCTTGCATATCAGGTAGAGGAAAATCCCAGAGCATCTTTATAAAGAGATTGCGGAGCTGGTAATGAAGCATTCACTGAAAACAATCAACTTTGAGGAAATGCTACAAAATGTGCTTTTTTTTTTTTTTTTTTAGCAGTTCTTATTTTTTCCCAGTAACTTTTGCTACTTGCAATTCCCTTGAGTTAAGAAACTGTTTTGCAGTATCACTGGGAAAATCGGAGCTCTAAACTCCTGGCTATTTTATTCCATTTCTGTGGGTATAATGAAATTCTCCCTCAGAAAAGAGAGTAAGATACGCGATCTCAGAATGATTCTCTGTGTGAAGGTCCCGTTGAATCAGGAGTAACATTGTAGCTGCTTTAATTATATCAGCTAAGAATTGTTTTTTCAAAATTGTCTAGATGAGACTTGCTTGGTGTATTTTCCCAGTGTTGTTGCTAGTTTCTGCCATGAAAACAGAGAATTGGATGCCAAAACTTTATATTAAGAAACATAATGTGCAAAAATAGATTAATCTTTTTGATCATAGCATCAATCTGCTTGCAGTGAATGGCTGTTTGGGGCTGAGTGAGCAAAAGTGCCTTGGCAATTGGTAAGACAACGTGTCTAATGCAGGAGCCATATACTGGGCTGGTTAATGATCAGTGCTGCTGACACACTGAGATTGAGGGGCTCATAGTTCAGTTGAGCAAAGCTGGACTTGGCAGAAACTTTTACAGTTTATTTGCAGTCAGAGTAACTCTAAAAAGCACAAGGACCCAAGCATCAAACAGAACTAGGACATTGTGGTTTTGTTTATGTATGTTTTCAGGCACAGTATGTAAACAAGCTTTGTAGGCAAGTACCAGATGTAATACATCGTATTAATAAGCATTTCATACAGAGAAAGAAATCAAACAAGTTCTTATACCTTTTTAAGGATTTTAGCTGCTGGGTATTTATGTTCTGATTATTGTAGTGTTTTGTTGTTTCTCATATTGCCTGAGTGAAGACAATACAAGTCTTGCTGAATTGGTCTGGGAGTGGTGTTACATTCCTGGGTGATGGGAGAGGCAGACCTGCGAGGGAAAGGAGATGGTGTGGTTCCTTAGACTTCTTTCTTAATTGAGAGATCATTTTATGAATTGTTCCTCAATGCAGCAGCAGACAACTGTAGATAAACTTACGTGACCAGTTCAGCTGGTCTAATTGGCTGAAGCAGTCACTGTTCTGACATATCTCTGTTGGTTGCAGTAGTGTGCAGAATATAGTAGAATGTTCAAAAGGCCGAAAAAGGAGTAAGAGTGATTTGGAGCTGATCTTCCGGGGAAATGTTGCCTTGCTGTTAACAAAAGTAGCAGTCCCTGTTCCTGAGGGTTGCTGTATGTTAACTGGTGCTGAGAGCTTGTTGGTGGAATATTCACTTTATCATTAAATGAGTTCTTACTGGTAGCTGGTTGTTCATGATGTTACACAAGGGAAAATCCTAGATTAAGGGAAGTAGTTGGAAACACTAATTGAGATCATATGGGTGGTCTGAGAGGTTGGTGAAAGGACTGTTTGTGGATTCATACTGAAATATGAGGGCTAGAAGCATGGATCTGGGGGTAACAGGTATGACTGTGGAAGAAGTGCCCTCAAAACCAGTAAAAGTAGAGTTGAGAAAGCAAAGGATAATTTAGAGTTGAAGAATTGGTTTGCTGTACTGTAAAATAAGGAGGAAATGAAAACAGAAACAGAAAACAAGTTGCTGTAGGGAAAACTGTTTAGTCCAGGAGGAGTGGTGAAGAAGGAAAAAAAATGGAAGTAATCATGAGCACTCCTATTCCTGATCTCCATAGTCCTGCAGAGTAGAAAAGGGACACGGTATAGAATTCCATGTTATACCACTGTATATACAAAATAAGTGTTGTGTTTATCTAAAAGATAGGAACATTTCCTTATCTGCTTAATTTCTGTAATATTTATTCTTTCAATGCAGACTTGTTTTTAAATCTAATGTATTTAAAATATCTTTTTGCAGATACTTGAAAAGGCAGCTGAGATTGCAAGAAGCAGTGACAATGCTGCAATGGCGGTAAGCATCTGCTAAAGACTTTCAATTTTCTGGGTTATTTTGGCTTTTATCTTCTGTGTAAATCCAGAAATAAGTAAGTCAACTACTCAAATAAGGACAGTTCTAATGGCTCTGTCTTCTTATATAATTCACTTTGAACTGCCTTAAAATTCATGTATTTTCCAATATATTTTGGATTTCTTGGCTGTGTTTTGTCAAAAAGCACAACTGCTTTACAAACTCTGTGGATTTGGAACACAGCTAAGATTTATGTTGGATCTGGAAAACATTCCTAGACTGCTGGTAAATTGCTCAGTTTTATCAAGTAAGATGATTTGCTTGATTGTCAGATGTTTCCAAATAAGCTCACTCAAAAAGGGTCATTGATCTAAAAGATGATGTTTCTTAAATATGATGAGTATATACTTTTCTTGAGGAATTGAATAGTTCTAACCTGAGGACAAATTTTGAAAAGATCACCAAAATCTGAAGGTGTTTTCTTTGTATTATATACAAAAATACAGAAGATTGCAACTTAAGATGGCGAAAGCACAAATGGATTAACAATAATAACAACTGCATTTTATATAAGAATAAAGCAGTTAATTTAAAAAATGTATCGGTTACAATGCCAAGTGCCTAAAGCGCTCAGGAAAAGTGAAAACTCACTGCTACTTTGGGTGCAGGCAACTTAGTGTACAAATAATAGGAGATCTTAAATAGCAGCATGCCAACTTGATGGTATTGTAACTCATAATTGGAAAGACTAACATTTTTGATACAAGAATCACCTTATTGTCAAGGCTGTTTACTTATTTTGATACAGAAACAGAGTATGCACTTAGTTTTACTAAACAAGCATGGCAATTCAACTAGCTTTTTAAGGTCTACTCACTCCTAAAGAATTTATACTTAGGTGGTATTATTTACACGAAAATACTTACTTAAAACATTTCAGGGAAATCCAAGGCTCAGGCACTTACTGTTCTTAGAAGGAGCTAAACTTAAGTTCTGTGTGCAGCAGATGTTTGGTTTTGGTTTTTTTTGTCAGGTGGGAAACCTGTGCAGAATGTTATTTGATGAGAGCTGTTTGTTTCTGCTATGAATCCTAATTGATTTTGACTACCATTTCTTCTGAACTTTGGTTTTTTAGTTTCCATTAATCTAAAGACCTTTGGCTGACATCGTAAAATTATGTAGAAACAACTTCAGCTTTGTGAAGATGAAGTTGGCTTCAGTATTTTAAGCTTGCCATACTGTTTTTTGAATTACTTATTGAAACTAATTTATTCCCTTTAACTACTACCTCCTTATCCAGAACCAGCAGTTTCTTTTGTCTCCCATTAATTTATGGAATGCTGCTGTTGCTGATACAATTGCTTTAATTTCTGCCCTTGCAGTTTTCATAAGTGCATGGCTGGGGACAGAAGGTATTAACTAAGCCAGTGTGAAGACTCATTCATACAAACTGATTTACAGAATCAGTATTAATGTTAATGTTTCAGAGATATAAAGTGGAGCAAAATGTCTGGAAAAGACAAAAAAATACATGTTTGTATACTTAGCAAATGTACTTCCCGTTGCTTATTGTTGGAAAAGTATTTTTTGGCTTTTAATTTTTTTTATGTCATACATTTATCTAACTTGCTTACTTGAAAAACAACAGGAGAGCATACATTCATTCTAAATGAAAGTTTTCGATGTTAAGAGTTGGAAAATAGAAATATTGCCATCTAGTGTCATTAACTCTAAATTTAGTTACTTCTTCAGAAACTTCTGTACACAGGCTTCTGAATCTATTAGTTACAGTTCTTAAAGCTTAAGAAAACTGAAATCTGAAAGAAAGGCGTAATAGTAATTCCCCTGTGTTTCATGAGTTCTATCTGATGTTCTTCCTGGTGTAGGATTTCTGATATTTGAGCTAAAATATAAGAATCTTACTGAATGGATCAAACCAGTATACATTTCTCATTTTTTTAGGGTCGAGGTGGTAAGAAGTTCTATGTTGTGCTAAAAGAAATAATGGAAAGAGATCCTTTATCTCAACTTTGTGAAAATGAAATGGATCTTATTTGGACTTTGCGATATGACTGTCGTGAAAATATTCCACAATCATTGCCAAAACTGCTGCTTTCTTTAAAATGGAACAAGCTTGAAGATGTTGCTCAGGTAAGGGAAAAGGCAATGATGGTGAGCAAAAGTGCTGGAGTCAAATCATGAGTAAAGAGGCTTTCTTTCCCAAGTATAGACATTTTGAAATGGTACTATTGTATAAACCACAGTTATTGTATACCTTCTGTGGCCTAGACACATAAGCAAGAACTTTTACTGTCTTAGAAAAAAAACAAAACCAAAAACACCCCAAAATGCATTTCAGAGGTCCTCTGAATGATGAGAGGAGCACAGCAATTGCTTATACAGGCTAATTTTAAAATCTTGTGCTCAACTTTGATCTTAAATGCAAGGAATTTCACAGAATCACAGAATCATTTAGGTTGAAAGGGACCTTTTGAGATCGTCTAGTCAAACACCTCAGGTCCTCAGGCACCATCAGCTGGAGCAGGACTGTGTCCAGCTGAGTTGTGAGTATCTCCACTGACAGAGACTCCACAATATCTCTGGGCAACTGCTTCTTCTATAAAGTTATTTTAAAAAAAAAAAAAAAAAAAAAAAAAAAAAGTAGTTTAAGTCTGTAAATCGAGATGTGAAATAAAGCTGCTTAGAAGAACTGTTAAGCTGCTCAAAGACTCTAAAACCCGACATCTCAGACTAGGTAATTAAACCTCATTGAGGCAGATGATTTTTCAAAGAGATATGGTACCCAGTAGTGGTATAAAATACTTCATTCTCATCATGTTGACTGACCAAATAGGGTCTCCTTTAAAGTAACTGTAAGTAATTAAGGACTTGAAGACTGGTGCTATGGTACAAGATGATATTTTCAGTAAAATTGTGTCATTTATTTGCTATATAGATGTGCAAGGTTATTTCACTATACTGTAAAGAAGTTGGTGTAGCTGCCTTTTTCTTTATTTACCCAAGTAGAATCCAACTCTTGTGATGCTTTTTGGGAATAATTATATGAGTTTGTAGTTTGTAGTGAGATCATTTCTGCTTGATAGACTGACTTAAAAATAATAAGATAACAGATCCCTGGGTTTGTATTGAAACTTTTTTGTCTGATTGTGTACAGAGCAGGTTGGGCAAAACTGTGAAAGTCTGGCCAGTGTCAACAAGCACAGTACTCGCTCTGAGGGGTGAACCCAGACATTGTTTTGTTCATCTGCTTATTCTGATGGAAACATATGTTTAAATGACGCTCAACTTCTTGCAGACTGTTACACTGAGATAATATCTATGTCTTTCCATGAAGTCTCATTTTTAAAATTTTAAACTTTTTTCCCCATTTTTAAAAAACTTTGAGCTAAAAAGCAGCTGCTGTGAAGGATTATGATGGATAGTATAGATTTCTGTTCTAGCTTAGTATTCTGACCTTTGCCTGTTACCAGCTAGGTGTTCTTGGCAGAAAAGGAAACTGCTCTGTGAAAATTCAACTTCCATCTATCCATCGTGTGATTTTTGTGATTGTCCAGTCAGTCAGAATCTTAGTTTGCCTCCAGCATAGCGTTTATTTTCTATTACAGCCTTCTTACCAGCTAGATGCATATGTTCTGTGAACGCGTAAAAATAAATGAAATCTCATCCTAGCTCATTGTCCATGCCATGAACACTACACTAACAAAATGTAGCGCCCGTACATTCCTTGCTCGCTTGTGTTCTTTCACATGCAAGAATCCTTTGTTCCTTAGTGATTCCATTATGTGCTTCTGAATGTATTGTTCATTATTAAAAGCTATCTGGAAATGCAAACTGTAGAAATATAAGCAGGTATGCATTTACTCATTAAAATACGTGAAGGAAAAGGCATTCTGATGGCTTGCTAGGGGCGTCTAGAAATTCTGATGAATTTGTTTTGAAGTTTCTTACTGTGTGTCTGACAAGCGTAGCTGCTGCTTGCATTTTCAACATCTGTTTTATGGTATTAAGTATCTGCTCAGTGTTAGTATTTCAGAATTTTCAGTACAAGTATTCATGATATGTGAGTGTTGATGGCTGTAGTTCTTCTTGACGTAAGGAGTGGTGTCAGTGAGCCTTACTGGACTATGGAGTCAATATTTTTGGTCTGTATTTCTGTGGATTATGACGTCTATATTTAAAAACATCTTTAATTTTACTTTGTATCATTATGAATCTTGCATGTATTCATACCAGTATTTGCCCATGAAAACGGTTTAATTGATTCTTTCCTCCATTTCTGGAATCGTAGTTTGGCAACTGGCTTTGCTTTGTGAATGATCTGTGCCCATTTCTTGCCTTCTGAATTTCACAAAACTGCACAGATGAACCAGTTCAGAATCTGGCTCCTGTTTAAATAGTGTTATGAACATGCCTGTTAAATGCAGGCTGAGGCTGTGAACTCATACACGTTTATCATACCTGAACTGGAAGCATTAGCTGAACTATGACATATAGTAGAAGTAGAGATTTTTCACTATTGGTGTAAAGGGATTACTAAATCAGGAGGAAAATAAGCTCTTCCTGATCATTCAGACTTTGTAAGTCACTACTTAAATATGAAATACGTGGTATGATCTAATTTGCAGGAAAGGGTATTTTAATCATGAGTTATGACTTGTTCTTACAGAGATTAAAAATCTTGTGCTGTTGATACACTGCATTTACACATTGTCGTGGTTTAACCCGGCTGGCAACTCAGCACCACGCAGCCGCTCGCTCGCTCCCCCCCCTCCCTCAGTGTGATGGGGGAGAGAATCGGGAAGGAGAAAAAGGTTAGAGCCGAGGGCTGAGATAAGACAGTTTAATAAGAGAAAATAATAATAATAGTAATAATGAGAAGGATAACAAAATATACAGAATATACAAAACGAATGATGCACAATGCAATTGCTCACCACCCGCCGACCAATGCCCAGCCCGTCCCGAGCCGCGATCTGTACCCAAGCAGCGATCACTCTCCCCGCGACCGACTGACCGACTAACATCCCCCCCCACCGCCCCCGGCATGATGTTATATGGTATAGAATAGCTCTTTGGACAGTTTGGGTCCTAGCTGTGCTGTAGTCCCAGCTTGTTATGCACCTGGCCGAGCAGGAGAAGCTCAAAAAGTCCTTGAGCAGTCTGAGCACTGCTTGGCAACAACTAAAAACATCAGCGTGTTATCAACATTCTTCTAACACTAAATCCAAAGCACAGCACTATGCTAGCTTCTGTGAAGAAAATTAACTCTATCCCAGCTGAAACCAGGACACACATTCAAGCTTGTTTATTTTGAGTAATAGTGTACTGTTTCAGTCATACAACTGGATGCATATTATTAAAAATATACTCTCACTGGGTACCTTCATTAAAATGCAGTAAAACCAGTTTATCTTACGAGACCTCTAGATGTTGTTGTTCTTGGTAGTCCAAAATAATACACCAGTGTTTTCTGTAATTTTTTCCAGCACATCATTGTCTTCAGTATTGGGAATTCTTTTTAAATACCTAACCTGAATCATCCTTTTTGCAATTTAAGCTCATTACTATTCACAGGGCATGTGGGAAAAGGCCCCATCAGTTGAGGTGGATAAATATTTTTGGTAAAGATTTATCTCAACAAAAACTTTTTTTTATGGAAAACTTTTACCATTACAAAATATTTATATATTTATGAAAACATTTTATAAAACATCTACATTTTATTGAAACTCTTGTTTCTAAAACCTACGTATCTGGGGTTACCTAATTTGTGCTTACTGTGCATTGTGTCTATGTGTGAAGAAATAAATTTTTCAGACTAAGTGTAAATGAGACCTGGTGCCAGAAAAATAATGTGGATCATTCTAAAGGGGTAAGAAACTTATTCAGGAGTGGACCCATTTTCCCAGAACTATTTCTCTCCTTTTTTTTTTTGTCTTTCTTTCTTCCCCCCTTACCCCCTCCAGACCAGTCTGTAACCTCCTTCTGTTAGTATGAATGCTTTTATGGGCAGTTCTACCCATCTGTTTTCTTAAACAGTTACTTTACCTGTAACCTAATAGTCATCATCTTAAAACAGCTCCAGGCTCTCCTTCAGATATGGCCCAAGCTGCTGCCTAGGGAAGCATTAGAATTGTTGGATTTCAATTATCCAGACCAGTACGTCAGAGAATATGCAGTGGGTTGTTTAAAGCAAATGAGGTGAGTATATTGTGTTATTTCAGTGTGTAAGGATTTTCTGGGGTGAAAAACTGCATTCTGTTCATTTATAGGAAAAAAAGAACCCTAAACAAAACCTTCTTATTCTCACATCCTGTATTCAATGATTGTGATTTTCCATGTTGCTGAGAGAACACCAGTGTACCTCTGTCCCAGAGAGGGTTGTGCCTTCATCCCTTTCTTGGACAAAGGGAGAGCAAGATCATGTGAGAACTTTTCAATAACAAAGGGAGAAAATATTACAGTAGTTGAATACTATAGAAACTGCCACCCAGCCACCACAGTCTGTGTCAGGGATTGGCCGTATCATTTAATAGAAATGTAAGCTGTAGCATATAATAAAACCCCTGAGAATTACTGATTTATTTGTTCTTCACGGTAGCCTTTGCTATCTGCAGTTCTTCCTTTATCGCATGTAATTTTGCTCTTCACTGTAGCCTAGGGCAAGATTTGTATAATGTTATCATTTGCAGCATTGCTGATTATTTCCTGTCCTTGAATTCTAAATTCTCTGTGGTGGATAGTTTAATGATTAATTTTTTTAATGGTCAAGGGTAGATTTTTGGGGTAAAAAAAAAAAAAAAAAAAAAAATCTTTTGACTTCTTTCAAATGCAAACAGCAATTTAGCTGTTGGACTATCCTAATAATACTGAATTGTTACATCTGGAATTATTTCCAGAATTCTTAGTTCTGGCTCTGAAGCAAAATTCTGTTCAGTTGGGTGTCAGAAAATAATTTTCAACTTTTTTAAAGTCTGATGGAGGCAGCTGGTAAAAATTGTAACCTAAAAGTGATCCTGTTAGCTGAAGTAAAAAAAATAGGTGAAAATAAATACAACACAGCATAACTGAAAGTTTTTACCAAGCCACTGAAGCTTTTCAAAGTAAGATGGAGAGAATGAAAGAATTCAGTATTTGCATCTCTGAGATCTTCAAGTGATGAACAGAATAATTTCTACTCTTTTCCTTCCATTTTAGGCAGAGAATTTGAATTCTTCAGGCTTTTAAGAGAAAAGATACTCAAATGTAAAAAGTCAAGGAATGCTCACATTTGTTCTACAGTAACATAATTGTCCAGTGTGAGAGCATTTTGGGGGAGGTTTTATAGAAAATTATTGGAATTATTTTTGTTATGTCAGAATATCACTTGAAGGTAGTTAATTAGCATAGAGGCTTTTCAAAGGTATATTTTTGAACTGTAGCTAAATACTTAAATTTGTACTTCTGAAGTAGGAGTAATTTGGGTACTGTTTGGTTTCTCAAAGATGCTGTACTTTTCCTTATCCTCTAAAAACCTTGATGATGTTGGTATGATTTAACAAAACAAAACCCAAAAAACCCACCAAAACCCCAAACCAAAACCAAACACAAACCACCAAATAAAAAAAACCCAAACAAAACATTTTGACTAAATGGATCACTTTGTAGGGATATCTTAATAAATTAACACAAACAGGTAGTAACTTTTAAAGTCACATTAACTGAATTGCATTCAGTGGAGTGAATACTCTTCTCCCCCGTCTTTGTAAGCTCAGTGACTTTGATAGGTATATGCAATTATTCTCAGTTCCTGTCCATGCCCAGTGCAGCTAACTGCTAGGTTACAGTGGTTCTTGATGTCATTCCAAAGGTCCAGCTCCTCAGACAGAGGTTGAGTGGTCAAAGGGAACCAGTGCCCAGTCTGAAATAACTTGAAATAATTAATCTCCTGGATACTTAACCTAGCACTTGGGCTGAGATCTTGATCTTGTAAAGGCCTGTGACAGAACAGCAGGTTTTTACTTACAGGTTTGAGGGCCTTAAGGTTCTGTTCGAGGTATAACTTACTAATGAATTCATCAGTCTGGCAGTTGCACTCGGTTGTGTATTATTGTCCTTCTCCATGCAACTGAAAAATTTGGTGATGCTCTTGCTATTGAAACAAATCTGTCATCATGGGGCCTGTCATATGCATCTGAATTTCTGGAATACCATTAATCTAGTTACTCTGTTACTAACTGGTTTTATGTATGTCATTCTAGTGATGAAGAACTCTCTCAGTATCTCCTTCAACTTGTGCAAGTCCTGAAATATGAACCTTTTCTTGACTGTGCGCTCTCCAGATTTCTATTAGAGAGAGCACTCGCTAATAGGAGGATAGGACAGATGTTGTTTTGGCATCTAAGGTAGGAGTTTTTCCATTATGTCTTTCTGAGACCGTTGAGCCTGATGAGACTTTCAAATATGATTTCTTGAGGATTTTTCTAAACGAGCCATTGTCGTAGTCCCCTACAAGTCCTCTTTATGTTTCTTTACCTTTGGCATTTATAGGTCAGTGCAAGCCTATAATAAAAAAATATATTACAGTGCTTTCTAATCTACTGTTTGATTAAAGTATTCCAAACTGCGTTCAGCTCTAACTATCTGGTGTTAGGCTTGTGTATAACCTTAGTGGATTTTTTTGGCTGTGGGTGCAGTGAAAGTACAATATTTATACCTCACAGTGTGTTTATATTATTGTTGAGAGTCTAACAGAAAATAAAAGCAGTTCTATGTGTCATTGTTACTTTTGATGAACAGTTCTACGAATGGCAGAAACCTTGCAGAATGGACTGGATTATAGGTTGATTCTGTCTTCAAAGTACAATTTATTTTAATATTTCTAAATAAAAAGAGCAAGTACTACATGACAGTGTCTTGGAGGATAACTGGCTCTGGTATAAGGTTCAGTGGTTTGTTTCAAAGTATTCCTCCTCAGGCAAATTTTGGTTTTTACCTTATAAGATTTGAGAACATATGGTTTAATGTCAGCCCTGATTGTCAATATAATCTTCTATGACTTACCAGTACTACTTTCTTGAATAAAAGGGGTTCCTGAAAACAAATATCCAGTCACTCCCTCCTAACATTACTGCCTCCAGAACAGTCCTAGACCTTGGAACAAGTGGCATGCATTGAAACCAGCCAGTCCTCAGTCCTCAGTGCATAAGTGTTCATTGCTTCTTAAGAAATGTGTCTTTTTGTTTTATCTACGTGACCATGAGGTGTTTTGGTGGTTGGTTTTTTGTTTGGTTGGTTTTTATTTTAATTACTTGAATAATGCTAGTCTGTAAATGCTATGGTCTGATGAGAAGCTTTTCTTCCTATAGGTCAGAGGTTCACATACCTGCTGTTTCAGTACAGTTTGGTTTGATACTTGAAGCTTACTGCCGAGGAAGTGTTGCTCATATGAAAGTGCTTGCTAAACAGGTACAAACTTCCCTTCTCCTTTAAATCTTGACTTACTGTACCTTGTAACTCAGATACTTATTCCATTGCTCCTGTGGGACATATTGGTTACTTTGACAAAGTCCATCTGTTAGGGAGCAGGGAAGAGAAGGAAGCATGGGTGAGACGGGGAAATAGAAGTGCTGCATTGATGGATGATGGAGCAATTCCCTCCTGGCACAAAGCAGCTCGTGCTGTGGGGCCTCGGAAGCAGGGAGCTGGGTTTGTAGTGTTCTGTGCTGTGTGAGATACTTTCAGCAGTATGCGTATATTCTGGATAGAAGAGCAGACTGGCTGGATTGTTACCTGAAGAAGGGATTTTGTGCGCTTGAAACTTGAGACCTTTTTTTCCCAGTAAGGGTAGCTTGTTCAATAGAAACTATTACCTTTCTGTCTAAACTTTATCTAGACGACTCCAGGACTAATTCCTGCAGCTTTGGCTTTTATTAAAAGGTGATGCAAAACCCCCTCAAGTTGTAGTATACTGTAGTACTGGAAACAGAGGTATCAAAGTAAACCAAATACTCGTTTTAGTGTTAACATAGATGTGCTGTTTATAAAATGTTAAAAAAAAAAACCAAACCCAACCCCCAAAAAATCAGAAAAAAAAAACCCAAAAAAAGGAAAAAAAAGTTTGCCTTTAAATACCCTAATAACTGTGAGAGATTTGCTTTTTAAATACATTAATAAGCGTATCAGCAGATTGTTGAGACACAAATCATGTCTGAAATCTTTAATGCAGTTTTAGCAAGTTAATTTAGATTGCAACCATAAAAATCTTTGAAAAATAATTTTTCTCTGGACTTATGTATTTACTGTATCAGGCTGCAAAGACTAACTCAGTAGGTACCTGTCTGATGAGTGTTATTTCTAACAGTTTTGATACTGTCTATGTTGAAACTGTGCTTTCAGAGGTATATGGACACAGGACTGTACCATTGTGCTCTTTATTACTGCAGTTCACAGGACATTGAAAAGACCGTATCTTACACATGCATGCTTGTTAGTATTGTCAAAATCATAAAAAGATTAGGTGATGAAATGCTTTAAGCAATAGACCTAAGGTCAGTAAAGTTTTTGTGCACTTCACAGGAAACAAATGTCAGTACAATCAAAGAAGGGGCAAAAAAATTCCCAACTGTGCAAACACGGAAGAAATTCAAAGTAGAAATACTTCAAAAAGTTCCTGTTTGTACAACACAGGTTCCATTTTGTTCCCTTGTCACTGGTGTTTGTACAGCTCCTAGGACAGTGGAAAAGCAGAGAGCTTTTGGTTTTGACAGATGGCTGACCTGGCAGGCCTCCATTGCCTCAGTTTTATAATCAAACTGCATACAATTTCCACAGCATCCTGCCTGACAGGGTTCAGTCTGTCGGTAGAAGTGGTAAGTTTTGACTCAGCACCTTGTGAGTTAGACTGCAGCTTCCTTGTATAGAAATCAACTTTTGTAATTAAACTGATGCTGTTTACTAGAGAATATGCATATTACTGAGCATGATAACTGTGGCTAGCGCAAATACACCTGGTTGTTATAACAACTGTTTTATATTTGGCTAACAAGTTGCTTAGATGGAGATGCAATGTAGAAATTATTTGTTGTATGTGCTGTCTTTTTTTTTGGTTTGTTACCGAAGGGCTTTTCTCTGTTACTGTTATGTACACTTACATCTCTAGTTTACTTGTTTTCTTAGAAACTATGTACTAGTAGAAAACTTCCGAAAACAGAAATGGAAAAAAGGGTTAAACCCACCTGTACTGATTGAAAATAATTGCCTTGCCTTTTTACAGATTTTTAAAGTAACAATATTGCTTAGATGAGATATGATTTGGAACATCTTAATTGATCAGAGCATTTACGTTATGCCTAACTTTCAGCAGGATTTTACTGAACAAACATATAAGACTGTTGTGTAAAAATTATGTATAGTTATGTATGTGAAAACTGTCTGCAAGTAATTGTATGGCCATATCTTATTGTGTGCAACTAACTGAATGTGTAAAATGAAGTACTTGCATCCATAGCTCAGCTCAAGTCATGTTTGATTTTGTTAGAGATATGAAGCACTCAGTATTTCTGTTGACTTCAGTATGGATAGAGGCACCTATGTTATGTGTTCTCTTGCATCAGTGGATGAAAACTGTATTTTGAAGAAGGAACTTGTGTAAATGTATCGTACATTAAAGTACCTCATTCATTTTTTTGGAAATGTTAATTCATGCTTTAAAAAATTACCTGAAGCTTAGGAGCTTTCATCCCATCAATGTCTTTGTTAGTTAAGAAAATGGGATTTATGGGATGTGAGTGACTTAAAAAAGGCTGTTCTCGTATCTTTTTTGGGAATGCCACCTTAATTGCCACCTATAATAGACATTTTTAAAAAGTTGTAGAATTATTTAATACTTTGTTTTGGTTTTTGTTTTGAAATGGGATTTTGCGTTGTGTTATGTGTAAAATCAGAGCGATAACTTTTAAGGATATTTCATCTTTCAGGTGGAAGCCCTTAATAAAATGAAGACTTTAAATAGTCTAATTAAGCTGAATGCCATGAAGCAAAGCAAAGCAAAAGGAAAAGATGCAATGCATGCGTGTTTGAAACAAAATGCTTACAGAGAAGCACTTTCTGACCTCCAGTCTCCTCTGAATCCTTCTGTTATACTTTCAGAACTACAGTAAGTTAAGAATGAGTGAATAAAACTTCACTGTAGCTTTTGCACAGAAACAGTAAAGCAGAAACGCGTACATGCTTTACCTTCCTTTGGCTGTGTTGTTCGGCAGATATGCTGTCAGAGGGAACTCTTTCTGTAGTGAGAGAAGGTCTGTGGGGAATCTTCTGAAGATTAAGATATCAGTTAAGTTAGAAGATTTTTCTGATCCACCACGAAACATAATACTCTCCTAGTCAATGTATTACCATAATTAAATATATTTTAATATATGCCTAAAAGTGAATTAGACTGCATTCCTGGCTTCTGTTTATAACAATAAGCATGAAAGCCATTAAAACTTTTAATAGCACTTAAATATAAAGTCTAAAAATTGATGGCAAAGGATACAAAGAAACTATTTTCTCTGAAAATGCGGGTGCTTAATTTAAGCATTAGATATGTGTATGCCAGTCACAGTATCCCTTACTTTCCATCTATAACAGTTTGGTTTGTAACTTGGTAAGCGCTCACAGCATAGGTAGCAGACTGAAAGCAGAGATAACGTTTAAGTACTTCCAAACCGGAAGTCTATATGTTCTGCTGTGTTTTGAACAATGTTTAGACCTTTTTGGTGGAATTACTCTTATTTGACTGAAACTTTTGTTTTATTTTCTTCTAGTGTTGAAAAGTGTAGATATATGGATTCTAAAATGAAGCCTCTATGGATAGTATACAATAATAAAATGTTTGGAGGAGATCTTGTAGGGATCATCTTCAAAAATGGTGATGGTAAGCAATGCTAAAAACCTTAAATTTTCCTTTTCCTCCTTCATTCCCACACTTGCACTTAAGCTGTGTTGCTCTGTATTGCCATAATATAGACATAGTGTACTCTAACATTGGCAAACAAATTAAGCATCATCTTCTGACTGGGTTTCAAAGTATAGACATTATCAGTCACAGTGGTGTAATTATGGTTAATCCCACTTTAACCTTTAGTGAGTATTTTTAGATACCTTTTTCTGAAGGCCTTATAAACATTATAAGGTTTGTTTACAATGCACTGAGAAATGAAAATAGCAGTTTCTACCTTTCGTTATAGATCTCCGACAGGACATGTTGACGCTCCAGATTTTGCGTTTGATGGACATACTTTGGAAAGAAGCCGGTCTGGATCTCCGGTAAGGATCTCTTGAGGGCTGGTTTACTTGGATGGAGAGTCTGCTTTTAGCAGTAAAGCTTTCCTGTGTTTTAAATACCTTCCCTACTGTCCCCTTTCTAAACATCTATGTCGATGTCCAAAGGTTTTAGTTGTCATAGCCAAGGTGAACAGGCTATAGAAAGCAGTTACCTTAACTAATTAGATGGCTTCTCTTTGCAATTCATTCCCTATATGGCCCACATTACAAAATAATTTAGCCATGAAAAGAAATAATGGAAGTAGTAAAATGAAACTTTGGGATTTTTGTTTATTATCAAGCAGAATGTTTTTCCAATTTTATCTCTTGTTATTTAGCTAAGATGCCATGCTGATTGTAAATTCCCCTGTTCTCTTATATAGTTTACTGCTTTCATCCTTTGAAAATCATGTGGATAAAAAGCACTGTATGAGGTCAGGAAACAATTCTCGAGCTAAGAGTCCAGCAAACAGGTTTTGTGCCTTTTTTAGTTTGTTTGTGTCTGTGACCTTTCCAAATGGAGGTGTTCCATAAACTCCTTATGTAACAAGCTTACCTAGTATGGTCACTGATTTTACAAGCATATGCAAAAATGGCGATTTGGCATTTATGGGAATTGCAACCCTTATGTTCTAACACGGATGTGCAAGTGAGGTACAAATGGAATATAGATCTGCTGGCCAAGAGGTGGCTGCTGAGGATTGCACCTGGAATACACCATCAGGATTCCCTAATAGGCATAACCCTCTCTAGAAAGCAGTCAGCTTTAAGTACTGGTAATTTGTGAGCATGGAGGTAGGAGGCTTGAGATTCTTTGTGATAGAATTTCACTGTCTGGTTGAGAATTATCAGAATTGTGGAATGTACAAATACAGGTTCTTCTTTTTAATTAACAGAGGAATGTCCATTTTGTATGAATTACATGACAGGGAGAGGAGAAGTTTGCTTCTCTCCTAGGAGTGCTGCTGCACATGGGAAATTATGATGATGACTGGCAACAGTCACTATAGATTTACCAAGGGTAAACCCTGCCTGACTAATCAAATCGCCGCCTTCAAGGGAGGGAAAGAATAGTGGATGTACGTACCTTGATGTTAACAAGGCTTTTGAGTCTCACTCCCATAATATTCTTGCCTCTTGAGTTAGGATGTTACAGTGTGGATCAGTGGACAGCTACATACTCTGCCTGGAGGTTGATGACAAGTGGATTATCACCGGAGTCTATACAGGAATTTGTACATTCTTAGCCTTGTCAGTATCCTGTGGTGAAAGACTTATTATTTAAGTATGTATGTAAGAAGAGGTACTTCCATCTGGTTTGTGCTTACTACCTGCTAATCTCAGTTACTGAGTGTTTTCAGTTGTATTTTTGAATCATGATAAATAGTGGACAACCATTCAAGAGTAAGACAAAGATGAATAGTAAGATGAGGTTGATAGGAAAGGTGATATATTGACAACCGCTACTATATTGGAGAAAAAAATATGTTGCAACTTCCTTAAACTTTCACTTTTCAATGCCATTTCAGTGAAGTAGTTCTAACCCAGCCATTATAAAGTCAATGAGAAAAAAATATAACATCCTAGTGCGTTTGTACTAAAGAGGTTTTTATGGTATCAAACTCGCCTGTATTTCATGCTAAAGCTTCCATTTCTGCTTCCTTTGGGCAGGTTTTGTGAGGTTGTAAAAACAGTAGAAATGAAAAATCATAATTTAAGTGTTCTATTAGGGCAGAAGTACTCTGCCTGAGGAGAATCTTCTCATTTGCTCTGCTGCTTCTGCAAAGCCACTTCTCTCAAAATGAAGTAATAATCATTTCCCAGATACCATGAGCACAGGAGTTTCCAGCATTTGGAAAACTTCTTTCAGAATGATGAGGAGGGTTGTGGGATTTTCATTTATTTGTTAGTTCATTAGTCAAGTCTCTAGGGCGATATCTCCTCCCATGTAAGCTAGTCACTTTTTGATTGGTTGTGTAAGTAGCAATGAACTCTCTATAAAAAACAGATTATAAATAATATAAATATATTATATAAAAATTACTTTTTTTTGTAGTAGCCCCTTTTTCTTCCTGCTGTGAGCAGTCCTCTTATTGCTGTTTACACCGAGACATACAGTCATTGTGAACACCTTCAGCGTGCATTCTGAAGTCTCACTTTGCATTCTTTTCTTGACAGAACGCTATTTGGATGTCAGAAAACATTCTTCAGACCAGAAATATCTTGGTGTTTTCCTAAGGCTCTTGCAAAGCAGCTTTCTTACCTTCATATGCTTTCTAAGATAAGCATGATTTCTTTGTAGAAATACTAGAGTATTCCAAAGAGAAACAGTGTCAGGCATTGTGCAATGCTATCATACAGTCCTCTAGTACATGAGGAGCTTTTCCAGCCAAATCCATGCACTGGTTTTAGCTATTAAAATTGTCAAATTCTAATTTCTTTCTAGAAAAATAATTCTGAAGATGATACTGGGTGTCACATGATTATAAACCATTTGGAGGCCATAAATTCAATTTTGTATGCCTGTGAGAGAGCTGTAATCCTTTGTGTTTAATTTTTAAGTGTTGTTTATAAGGCTAGAAGTGTACTTACTTAAATATTACTTGACATACTTCATTTGGATTCTTTGAGCTCATTTCAAATTTTTTGTGGTTCAGGCATAATAGTGGGAGCTTCATAATGCACATAACATCAGCCCGCAGAGATAAGTGAAATGATAAGCTTGTTACTTACGCTGCTTACAGAAAGATTCCTTTGAGTGAAGTATGGGATAAGATAGGAATGTGAATAATAAATTGTTTCTGGAAGTGTATGTTTGTGATGAGGTGGGTGAGTGTGTGTTAAGTTGAACACTAATTTGAGGAAACTTTAGATAGTTTATGTCATTGTAAATAGACTGTGAGGAGAGTGATCCAGCATTTAGGGGCAAGGACAACCTCTGGCAGCTGTGGAATCCAGATGAGGCATTCTTTGGTTGCTGCCTTCCCAGAAGCTTAGTTTGTAGTTCCAGACCGGGCCACACACTGTGCCTAACAAACAGGAATAGTGATTAGGAGTCATCAAATATGCTTTTCCTGACTAAGGCATTTTTTTAAACTCAACAAAGGAAAACCAAAAAGTGGTTCTGATGTCCAAGATCTTTCTTAAAACTCTCAGAAGAAAAAAAAGTAGAAAGGGGAAGTTCCTAGTGAGAATTGAAGTTCTATAATTGGCCTCTTCCATTTATTTACTTAACTGGGAGCATCTTCCTTCCATTCATCCTCTCATAGTTATGATTATAAAATAAGATTCTGGGATTGAGGCAGGCTTACAGTTCTGTGTCTGTCAAAGAGAGATTAACCAGGCAGTTGCAAAGGGAAGGCCTGAATTGGCCTTAATTGAAAACAGAATTGGACAAAACAGCACTCTGATGCCTGGAGCATGAGGAGGCAGCTAAGAGGATAAGACTTCGATCTCTGTGTTTACAGTCTACGTGCCTCTCAAGAAGAGGCAACTCCAAAGTCTATGAGTTAACAGCAGTGGTAATGAGTTCTGTTGCCTTGTTCATGAGTCAGGATTTGTTGGCTTGCTTCTTTTTGCTTAGGTAAGAGATGCGGTGTCAGGTGAAAAAGTAGTGTCAAATAGATCTGCTTTCCTGAAAAATACAACCTCGCACGTCCAGAGCTAGTGGAATCTTTTCTCTTTGCCCTGTATCACCCTCTGACGCTTTAGTTTCCCTGAAGCTGTTGCTTCCCTTTTTCCTTTTCTTTCCAAAATTAATTTTGTGCTTTTCAACTTTTTTCCACTGCAGAGAGTCTGGTAACTCATTCAAGTAAAAGCAGGCCTTCTCGCTTGTTTCACCAGTGTAAAAGCAGACGCATTTGCTGTATGCCTCTCTCTTCCAATCATTAATATCTTGCCACAAGCAATTGTACGGCTTCTATGAAGCATGGATCAAATGGCAACCAATATGCTGCCATCGAGGAGTTTGGGACAGGATCAGTTTCCTTCTAATTGCACTGCAATACGCAGTCAGTTATTTAGAAGTAATTTAAAATGAAATCTTAATCCAGTCTGTGCTAAAAAGCAAGCACGATGTTCCCAGTGGGATTTCTCCGCTCTGGAGAAGAACACCAAATATGTATTGGTAGTGAGATCTCCAAAGCTGAAGAAGGAGAAATGTTGGTTGGTTGGTTTGTTTAACTGTCAACTAATTTGTCTCATGGGTAAACTGGCCTCTTCCACACGTGGTGTGTTTTGTTGTCTAGGTTCCCATGTGTGTATTCAGACGAAATACCAGAACAAGAGCAGGGTTTGTGTCAGAAAAGGAAATACGTGTAGGCGGGAGGATGCAACAGAGTGCTCCAGTGGGTCCTTCATCCTGGGCTATCGCTGGATGTACTGTGGAGCGCACAACTGAATACACTTCAGATGTGAATTGCATCTGCTTTTAGGTACAGACCAAGCCATTAGGCAGCAAAGGCCATCACCCCAGATGAACACTGCTTTGACATTTAGAGAAGCCTGGCTCAGATCACTTTACCCTAGATGTCAGTCAGTCAAGTGCCAGAGAAAAATGAGAAAAAAAAAGAAAGCGTATTCTTTAATTCATCCCCATACCTATTAATTCTAAGACAAATACTACCTGAAAATTGAGCAGAAAACAGTTGGCCTAAGACGTTAGGAAGTATGAGCAGGCAACCTTCGTCTGTTCTTTCTGTAGTTTACCTCTAGTTGTTTCTTGTATTTTAAAAATGGGCAATTATGGAACAAACATACTAAGTTAAACAGTATTTATACTGAGGTTGCGTCTGCAGTGACAAAATGAGACTTTCAGAGGTTCAAAGCCCCTGAAAAGTTACAACCCTTCAAGTTATTTTGCTTCAAAAAATTCTACATCTGAAGTCATGTGTATGGGCGTACTCATAGTAGATTACATAACTTCTGTGATTTCTGTGAGGAATGTTGAAATATTACAAATACATGTCACAGCAGAGGAGCATAACATCTGTCTTCCCAAGCAATGCTTTGGGGTCTGCAGGGTCTCTTCCCTGGGAGAGTAATCCTTGCATCAAAAAGTATTTCTGTTGCTTTACCTATATTACAGCATTGAAATTGTGTTACGGCAGAAATCAGTAAAGCAACAAAGTAACAGAAAATCCTAAGTTTGAGGAGTTTGGTCTATGTTGAGTGACCTTTTCTGTGGTAAATTGAGGTAACAGTATTTAGTGCTTGGTTACTTTTTGGACAGACAGAGGGAGTTCTCCAAACTACTTTTTCATTTCACTGCCTATTTATAGTGAGTTTTCATTTTTCACCTCCCTTAACGTGTGGGAAGTCTGATGTTAAGCAGCTATGCATGAATGAAACCAGAGTTTGCATACATACTGAAAAATAGATTTGTTACGCGTCTGAAGAATGTAATAATTTTTAAACCATTGGACCTGAAGTTAGAGAAACTGTGTTGATGAATTACCAGAACTTGATGTTGTATTTGGAAAGATACTGCTTTGGAGAATTAAACTCCTGAAATAAAGAACAGTATTAAATAGAGTGAAGAAGAAAATTTTCTGTCCTGCCCAGGATTGCGGTATTGATCTGTCTGTGGACTTTACTGGCATTAAAAAGCAGGGAGCATATCCTGCTGACAGATGTTGAAGTCAGAAAGACCAGGATGAGATGGAAAGGGCCCAAAGGATTTGTCCCTAACTTGACTCCTGTCAAACTGTCTGTCTGACAGGGATGTTTTTTCCTCCCGTTGTAAGCACATAGTCCTCAAGGGGCTGAAGGCTTTCATCATTGCTTGCTTTTGAAGGGGAAGTTGTTGGACATGTGCCCAGCTAAGCTGCAAGTGGGGTGGGTTGAAATGCTGTGGAAGAAGGCCAGCGTGCACTTTAACCTGGTGATATTTGCCTTATGTTTGTCGTGTCGTGATAAGGATAGGCAGTGCTTCCTCGTACCACAAGTGCTAGTGTTCGGTAATTACAGATACCCTTCTGTTGAGTGTGAGAACTCTCTGGTCTAGAGGGTTGGGGGTTTTAATTGGGAAATAGAGCAGAAATGGGAAGAAGGTTCCAAATCTGCACTTACTTTTTTGTTTTGAAGTTAGCTGTTCTCTAAATACCCTGTGGAATCTGGTTTTCAGTTCAATTTTCCTTTTTTTGAGAGGAATCCCCAACTATATAGTTATTAGTACTTCTGCTGCTTCAGTTGTGTGTTGACGCTGAGGTAGAGAAACTGTTCAGTTATCTAATAGCTGTTACACCAAACTGTTCCAATTAATTTTTCTTCTGTGGCTTGGGATAATAGGCTGTGTCAGTTAAGAGATGTGGCTCTGCTTTGTAGCAATCAAACTTAGTATCTGTTTTATATATAAATACTGATCATGACTTGACTAGCAGTTCTTTTTCCTTCTCTTTCTCTCCCTCTCCCCGCCCTCCCCCCCCCCCCGGCCAATTTTAATACATCCTGAAACTTTTATAGAGCTTTTTGCAAGTTAGTGAGTGCTAGCCTATAGCTTGTGTACTGCAGTTAGATTTGCATGGGCATCCATTCTTTTATGCGTGGATCCACGACCAGAATTGAGATCATATTTGTGACCTGAGATGCCTATCATGAGAGCAGACACCTCAATTTGTGATGTGATGCTTTTGAAGAGTTTGCTTTACATTTCCGTTGCATACATTGAGCTCCCTTCCAAGTTGCCATTCTGTTCAGCATTTTAAGCATCTGGAGTGAGGAAACATTCTGAAGAAATACACTTCTCTATTTAGACATGTGTCTCCTTGATTTATATCTTTATCTGTGTCTTATTTTAATGCAATGATATTGTTGTAGATAGTTTTACTAGGCATAGTATATGAATGCAGAGGAATATTCTTACACATCAGGTGGATTAGAAGATGTATTCCTGTTTTTCATTAGGTTTCTATGATTAAAATTAGTAAGAGTTGGAAAATATTATTTTATGTTTATATTTAAAAGGATTTCGAGCCTTTTAAGTTGAAATAGGAAGAATGGGGGAAAAGGGTAAGATCCTCTTTTCCATTTGCACAAATAATTTAGTCTGGAATGAACATGGGTGTAACTGTCTGCTTAGTCAGTAAATTAACAAACGAAAATAAAGGGCTCCCTCTATGGTTTCTCGTGTAAAATTACAAGTAATTGTGTTCCCCAGTAAAAGGGAAAAATCAGGGTTGCTTATGGTTTCTTTTTTTTGCATTTAGGGATGTAATAGGAAAAAAATAAAGGTTCAGATGTATTGCTGGTATTTTAGCTTTGCAACCAGTATCTGTATGTTAACCTCTGAGAGTTTAATGTTCAAGTTAAGGCGAGTATTCAGCCCTCCCAAAATATTGATACACTAAAGAAACTTTCTTACTATTTTGGTTTTAACATGACTCTGTGTTTTGTTCTAGGATACTGCCATATGGCTGCTTAGCAACTGGAGATCACTCTGGCCTCATTGAGGCTGTTTCTGGTTCAGAAACCATTGCTGACATTCAGTTAAATAGTAGCAATGTTGCTGCTGCTGCTGCCTTCAACAAAGATGCTCTCTTAAACTGGCTGAAGGAATACAATTTAGGGTAATTTCTGGAGTATTTTCTCATCTATAGTGTAACCTACAAAATTCCTGTAAGTTTCTCTGTCAATATTTAGGAGTGTGTGGCTCTTCTGGCAGGTTTGTTACTACTTAATTTTCTATTAGGTCAAATTCTGACTCAGATTCATGGTGCCCTTGGAATTCAAACAAGGGTCCAGCTGAAATTCTGGCATTTGCAGCATTTTGACTGCATGTTGTTGAGTAAGTTATACTAGATTTGGCAAAACAAGCCCAAGAAAACTACATAATCTCAAGTCTAGATGTTGTTGCATTTCATAATATTTGCATTTCTCCTATTCTCCTTAGCTACCTTTTACAGTATTTTCTTTCAAAGAAGTCTAGTTTTACAGCATCCTGATGGGCTTCTGGTTTAAACAAGCAAAACCCCTTTTTGAGGTCACGGCATGACATGAATTACCAGTAGTACGCACTGATTTTGTTTGTCTCTGTGTTTTTAGAGATGACTTGGATCGAGCCATTGAAGAATTTACTCTGTCCTGTGCTGGCTACTGTGTAGCTACTTACGTACTGGGGATTGGCGACAGACACAGTGACAACATCATGGTCAGAAAAAACGGTCAGGTAAAAGTCTCATGTAGGCAGAATAACTACGGTATCTCTGTTTTGTACAAATGATCTTGAGAACTTTTAATTTCTTTAGTGTATCAGTAAAATTAAATCCCCACGATGTTAGAACCAATGTCTTTGTTTACTGAGAACTGAAGAGAGCTTCCAAGAAAGGAAAGGTAGGACGAGTGAAAGGACCGAGCAGTCCCTGTTCAGTGAGCAATGCCGTATCAAGTAAGGCTGTTCTACAGAACTTTTTCAGAATGTCCAAAAGGCCATTGCTGGTTCAGATTCATTGAATAAAAGTAGCCTTAGAGTATCTTGCAAAAGACCATCCTTCAAAATACATGAATTGCAGGTTTGAGCAGTGTAGTTTTCCTGAAGTTAGTCTCCAGAGCACACCTCTGCAGACATTTTCCATATGGAGCTCAGTACCACCATAACGCTGGGACTACGGGTCTCCAAACCTAGAACCTAGGTTAACTCTTAGAAATGTATTTTCCTGTTTAATTGTTACTTTCTACTGTAATTTGTTTGACTTAAATTAGTCTGCCTATTGTGAGGGTTATAAAAGTGAGAGACACTTGCAGTATTTTTACCTAGTAGAAGAAAGCTGAAATGCCCTTGCCTTTGATTCTAAAATGGGAGAGCTGTCGCAGGTTCCTGACTTTATGTAGGAAGCCCTTGGATACGATGATGTTGAGCCTCACAGGCTCATCACTGGGCTCATTTTTCTGTCTCGTATTACCAACAAGATGTCTTATTGGGAGACATCAGAAACTTAGAACTGAGATACTCAGTTGCACGTTGTTTTGTAGCAGTGGTCACTTGTACGAGCATGGATGTTATCACTGACTTCAAATACATCTTGAAATGTCTTAAAACTAAATACTCTTAAACTAAATACTAAGTGTTGAAACCATGGGCTATGGAGAGTAGCATTATGAGTTAACTGTTCTTGATACCAGCGTCCTGTAGAGATAATAGAAAAGTGAAATATTTCACTGGAGAAATTAATTTTCTCTTCTGTTTTTTCAGCTCTTTCATATAGATTTTGGGCATATTCTTGGAAACTTCAAGTCCAAGTTTGGAATTAAAAGGGAACGGGTCCCTTTCATACTCACGTATGATTTCATTCATGTTATTCAGCAAGGAAAAACAGGGAACACTGAAAAATTTGGTCGGTGAGTATTATTTTGGTCTCTTCCATTTGTAACCGAGATGTTCTCTGGTGGTAATTTCCAGCACACCAGGAACCTATCTGGGTTTGGTTTGCTCATTTGTACTTGTGTGGAAGTGTGCTAACATGCATTTCCTGTCTACTTCCCTACCTGAGCTAGAGTACATGCACAAATTACTCCTAACATCAGAACCTGCAGCTCTGCAGTGGAAGGATACAGTTCCTTTTTATGTCCTCCAGCAGGAGATGGCAGATTCTCCTGGGGTCCCACTGTTTTTACCTTCAGCAGCACTGGGCACTAGGGAGGGATTCCGCAGACTATTGTTCAGGCGAGATGAAGCACGGGACTTAAACCCAGGCTCTCTTCTGCCCTTTCTGTCTGTCAGTGTGCATCCAGTGTGCTAATCAATGCTGGCCTTACTTTGGATGCTTAGGCATCCAGGTTGCATGTAGATGATATACATCCAGGATGTATATCCAACCCTTTTGCATGCCTCTCCCCATCCTGGGTTAGAGAGCTACAGTGGAATGCAAAAGCGCATGACAAGCGAAGCCCACCTGGTGTGATCCTACTTGTTGAGGCAGATTTTTCTTTTTCCCTTCCATTTCATTCTCACCGACTGACAGGAAGTTCATTCTGGATGTTTTGTTCTGTTTGCTGTCAGTTTTCACAGGAAGAATTTATTGACAGAGAGGTGAAATTAAGTACTTGGGTATGGCTTGACAAATCTTACGGCAACCTCTGGTAGAAGCAGCCATACATGTATTTGTAATGGTGTTGTCTAGGAAGAATGGAAGACAGCTGCCAGTGACCCATGTGTCTCCTGGAGAGCGAGCAAATCGATCTGTAGCTCCATTTTTAAAACCATGAAGTAAAGGCTGTTAGGTGACTGTGCTATTGCAAGAGCTGTGGAACATGAAGTCCTTTAAATGGCAATAGGATTTCACTTTCACTTGACAAATGCCTCAGGAGAGAATTTATTCTTTGAAATATAACTCGTCATCTTAGTCTGAAGGGGTCTTCCCATTTCCTGCAGAAATTTACAGATTAGGCACTGGGCAGTGGCACATTTGGGGACATTGAGCAAGTTCTCAGGTGGCTGCATGAAGGGTCTTTGTGCCAGATCTGGCAGTCGGTTTAATTTTGACCGTGTTTGCCGGAAAGAGTTACCTTACAGAGACAGGCTGGATTGGTAGGGACTGCTATAGAGCTGTTGTTTTTCCACTGTAGGTCCACTATATAAGGTCATCAGGGCATTTCACCTAACAAATGCTCAGGGAGATGGGACGCTGGCGTTACCCTTGGCATTTTTTTTTCTTGTTCTGAAAACCAGTACTTTTTTAAAAGCTTTTGGTCTTTTGTATCAATGTTTTAAGGGCTTGTTGGAGAGGCATAGCATATTTTTGTGGGAATTCAGTGGAGATTCTGTAGACATCTCTGTCCTTTCTGTCACTGTGTTCCTACGATACATGTGTTAGGCCAGATAACAATTTTTGGAAATAGCTACGTAGAATTGTCAACTGTGTAAGTTCTCATGTGTTGTCTTCATTGCATGTGCCTTGTGGTTAAACACGAAGGTTCCGACAGTGTTGTGAAGAAGCGTACTTGATTCTGCGAAAACATGGAAACCTATTTATTACACTCTTTGCACTGATGTTAACTGCAGGGCTTCCAGAGCTAACTTCTGTCAAGGACATCCAGTATCTCAAGGTAAAGTAAGATTTGCAGCTCAGCGGGACTTAGCATTTTTCCAGTATGTGAATTTTGATTCTAAGACGAATACATCTCCATTGTTTTCCATTTCTCTCAAAACTTCCATATAGTTCTCAACGCCTTCTTTTTCAGCTATATAGAACAAGGTCTGTAGTCAGTCCTAGCGGACAAAGGAAGCTGTGAATACGCCTTCCCCTCAGCCATTCTGTAATGAGTTCAGCATCCCTGCATCCCTCCAGGGGTCTTCTACGCTTTGGCTCATGTATAAGCAAAGACCTGTAAGGGTGAAACTTGCTTAATTCTTCTTTAGTTTTAGCTTTCAACCCAGAAAATACCTCTGATGTATTGCTCAAAGAATAATAGGTGAAAAAGCACCAAAATAGAAAAAAAACCAGAACGCAGTTTGTGTTGAAAGGTGGAGGGAGGCCTTAGCTGTGGTTTTTAAAACTCCTAACAGTACTTGTTCTCCTGTTGTCTTAGGACTCTCTCGCCTTAGGGAAGAGTGAGGAAGAAGCACTAAAACAATTCAAGCAAAAGTTTGATGAAGCGCTCCGGGAAAGTTGGACTACTAAAGTGAACTGGATGGCTCACACTGTTCGAAAAGATTACAGATCCTAGAAGATTTTTGCAATTGCACTAAGCTGAATGTTACCTTGATAAGTGTTTTTAAAGGGGATCTGTAGTCTGGACCAACAAAACTTATTTTAAAAAAGAAGGAAAACAAAACAACAATAACAACAAAAAGAAATGGGCTGAAATAATTCCTGAGTCTTTTGCACTGTGCTTCTGAATGCTTGATTCCAAGACTGTCTCTACAGTGAACATCCTGGATAATCAGTTCCTGCTGACTTTGCACGCTGAGAGCTACTAGGCATTTTTAAAAATTCTTTGGTACTTTATGGAGGTGTAAATATTTTTATTTTATACGTTAGGGTAATGTACTCTAACACACTGGGGAGGCTTGAAGACCTCTGACGGAACTGTTCTGTGTTTAAAGTTGGGACTTGAAGAGGACATTTTTTTTATATCCTAATCTGGCTAAAAATGACCATACTGTGTATATTTTTCATATGAACTCTGCCCTACTGGCACAGATGCATTAATTCTACTGTAAATAGCAACCACAGCATCGCTGTACTACAGGGAGCTGCTTAATGTCTTGTACTGCTGCCGAAAGAAGAGTAGATATTTGTAAGATGGGGGGGTGTGGGGGGGGAGCTGGGGTGAGACCTTTGAAAACGATGCAGCTTCCAGATGTTCCGGGTTGCACAGTGTTGTTCCCCTGACATAGCACACGCAGAAGCAGCCCTTCAGTGAGAGGAAAGTTAGGCCAATTCCAAACATGTCTGAGAATCCCTCGTTGGTAATGGTCTCCCACTCGGCCTCTGGGGCTTTGTGTTCAACTCCCCAAGAGGCACCTTTGTTTATAGTTCAGCAAGAAGCTCCTTTCAGCCTTACATTGAAATTTGTATCTCAAATTAGTTGTGCCATGCAAATGTACTGACTTATGCATGGAAAATTTTCATTAAATATACTACACATAGTGATTTTTTTAAGAGCATACATACCAAAAACCCCAAATGTTTGGAAAAGCAAGTGTTCATGGAAAAGATCATTCCATAAAACACCAATGAGAAGTCATTAGTCTTTTCTTTCTTTATTTATTAAAAGCTTGCAGTAATGTCGCTTTACCAAGATGCAGATGTTGAAGATGGTTGCTGAAGAAACTGGATTTGTTTTAATTTATTTAGTGAGGTACCAGTCTTTTAGGTGCTTAAATGGAGAGCAAATTTGTTATGTGCAATAGGGAACTGCTGGTTAAAAGATGTAACATACTGTTTCTGAACATCAGCAAGACAGACTTTTAACTACTGCTTGTTCTCCAAGGAACACTGGTAGCTCTCAATTCTTGTGGACATTTGAAAGAGAATTAAACATATATATTTACTTTTTGACTAAACAGTTGTTTTGCATAGAAATGTTGTTTTCTGTAGGAATTTAATTAAAGGTGGTTTTACTTTGTTGAGAGTGACTATTAATTTTTCTTGTTTTCTGGTTTCTGTTGTTTCTTTTAAAGATCAAAGTCTGGAGTTGGGATAGCATTTTATGTAGTGGTTTGATTCTCTTGTCCTCACCTTTGGGCCTGATCTGTCTGAAAAGACCTCTGCTGCTAGAATGTTGTAAGAGTAACAGGTGGTTTGGGGTTTGGGGGATTTTTTCTTTTAGTAATACAGCGGCATTTAAAGTGTGCCATGTCTCCCTTTTAATTCCTTTATTTTAAAAGCACATGGGAGCAAGGGTAAAAAGAAACTACTTTGCAGATGACAGCTCTGAAAAAAAAGTAATTTCATCCTCAGCTAATTCACAGCATACACATTTGCATACGTAACCCTTCCTGGACGTGTTGCATTCTTCTGTGAGACAGAGTGCTCGGACATCTCTGGTATGTCATCTTGCTGAGGGAGACGTAACCCTTCCCAGCGCTCGAGACAAAGCTGGCAATAATAAAATCGCAGTCACCATGGCTGCGTGGGGCTGGTGTGTGAGGTGTGTGATGGGGGGAGCATCGTGGCATCACGTATCCGTAGCTACAAAGGTGAGTCAGTCCATCTTCCACCCCGGGCTGCTTGCGAGGCTTTGAACGAGCCACTCATCTGTGCCTTAGATTCCCATCTACAAAATGGAGGAAGTAGCACTGACCTCCAGAGGCAGGAACACCTTCCCTCAGTTGCTACTGGGATGTTGCATGGAGTAAAGACATTTTGTGTTCTGAGATTTTTTGGGATGTTACTTTAATGCAGGTTACAAAAGCACTTGAGGTAGGCCAGGTGATTTCCTCAAAGTCGTCTTTGAGATAACTCATGTTCAGAAGTGATTAGAAAACATTACTTCTGCTCAGTATTTGTATTGGTTAATAGCCCTTGAATGGGATATGTGGTGTTTTGGTTGGCTTTACCTTCCCTACATTTGCTCTTGGCAATTTATTAGCAAGAATGGGGAAAGAAAGTTAGAGGTTGTTAAATGGTGCATTTTCATGTTTGGCAGCAAAAGAAAATGATGCATTTTCCTCGTGTAAATTGAACTTACTTGGCCTTCAGACAGCTGAGAGGATAGCACATCTCACAAGACTGCTTTTCCTGGCTGGCCTCTCAGGGATGAGCCTTACGTGAAGCAGTGTTTATAAGGTCACCCAGGTTAATTCTGTGATACCTTTGTGTTAAATTTTGAGTGGGGTTCTGGTTTGCTGAATTTATTAGTAAATAGATCACCCTGTGTTTCCATGTGCTTCCGCCAGTGCTGACCGGGGAATTTATTTACCCTGCTCCTATTGCTAGTTGTTCTTGTGACAGTGTAGCAAAATAGCACTGTTGGTGAAGTGAGGAGAAGGCTTTTTTCCTTTAATGAGCTGGGTTTGCAATGCTACTGCTGCTTGGATGCCTTTCCAACCTAGTAGCCCGCATGAGGATGTTACTGTCTGTCCTTTAGCAAACCATGAGGGAACATTGTACCCTGTGCATTGTATCAGATGCTGATAGAACTTTACTTGTTATGACACCTCTAGAGCAGTTGGCTAAAAGCCGCTCAACTATGTAACCTATTTGAACAGGTTTTACTGTATTGGACAGTAATGCTGCTGTGATGAGTCTGTCACCTTGCTTTTCCTCGGGTGAGTATCTGGAGAAGTTTCCCCTGGGATTGCTTGGTGAAAAGGGATGAGGATGAATATATATTTCTTAAGTAATGGCATAGTTTATTCTTGGGAAACCTGTGGAGGATCACAAGAATAGCAGTCCTAGAGAAATGCAAAAGGTTAATTCTAATTAGCCAGGGTTGTTTGGCTTTTATGAAGCAAATGAGCGGAAGCGACAATCAAGCACCATGGAAACATGGTTTCTGAGGGATTGTAGTGCAAGGATGTTCGTAAGATCTAATTTTGGCTTTAGAAGTCTGCGTTTGGGCAGGAAGTCTGGGTACTTGCTGGGAGTGCCCAGAACCATTGATGCCTGGGCAGAAGCGAGGAACCTGATAGTGGTTCACTCCTATTTGTGAATCCTGCCTAAGGTTTTCTCCTATGTGACTTACCTGTGAGCATTCTCTGGCTGCGTGTTTGTGATCTGACCACCTGTATGACACGGGCAAAGCAGCTCGTTCTAGTGCCTGAAATTGTCTCTCTACCTCCTTTGTGTAAGGAGCGTTGAGTGTCCATTTGACAGGTCACAAAGGGAGCTGAGCAGTATTGTTCAGGATATGGTGAGTGTGAGAATGTTGCACACGTGGCTCTGAATTCCTCTTGAAACCATTTTCCATGGGCGGGGGGGAACCCAACATAAGAATGAATGACATTGCTCAGTTAAAGTACTCCCTAGGGACAGAAAAGAAATCTGGATTCCTGTCCCCTTACCAAACACTCACTGGAACAAAAATGGAACAGCTCCAAAGGGGGAGCAGGGAGGACAGAGAGAGTCCTTTCCCCCATGGACTTAGTGGCTTGGGAACTTTGGAAGAGGAGCAATGAAACAGAGGTCCAGACTTCCCAGCCTGTGTTCTGACTGCTTGGCTACATAAGAGAGCCCTGAATGGTTATGTGAGATGAAGCGTGTTAGCCCGTTCCCTACCAAATAGCGAGGAATTCATCGTGCATATAGAGTTGTACCAGTTGGCGTGGGAGGAGATGCACGCTGCTAGGCTTGGGATAATCTGCTCCAGAGGCTGCTTCCACCCTTAACCTGCATTTATGAATCCCATAAAGGTAAATAGTCTGTGTATGCCTGGATCTTAATGCCACCCACTGCTTACTGTTGTGTGTTGGCTTGGCTAGTCACCGTGCTGCTCTCCTGATCGTCGCGGGGCCAGTCCCTCCATGCGCTGTGAAGGAATGGAGACAGACATCTCAAGGTGTGGGTCCCGCTGGTACACTTAAACTCTGAATTCTGCTTTATTTGGTGCTGTACTACACAAACTTTAAACCCAAAGAAGGCTTAAATACTTTGTGAGTTGCAGTTGTTACTGCCTCTTTTAAGGGGAGTTGCTGGATCGTAAGGTATGAGTTGAAAGTCTGTAAAAGTTCAGAAATCCTAGAAGGGAATTTGAATGGGATCTGCAATTTTTGTGGCCAGGATAGCCTTTAGAAGCCCCCTTCCCCCATCAAATTGCATACCCATGCCAGTTAATTGAAACATAAATAAAAAGTTTAATATTCCAGACCACAAACAGCACTGACACATACCTAGGCATTACAAAGAAGTGTAATGCAGCCAGCAGTTCTGCATATAACATTCATTTTCTCTTTTGCAGCTCAGTGGGATAATCTTTCCTTGAGAGGAAAAAGAAAACTCTTTGGAAATGTTTCTGAAACAATTCCCTGCTCTTAATAGCTGAGAAACTTTTAGCTTCTACTTACAAATCTTACTCTGCAAGAGTTTATGCTAGTTAACTTAGTGAATGTGCATCTGCTACCTATAGTATGAGCTACAGTATGGCTGTAATTGCTGATGCTGCGTACAGACTGCGCAGACCTACGATCCAGTCGGCCTGTATGGATCCAAGCTTTAGCGTTTTGATACAGTCAGGTACTGACAAGGCACCCACACCAAATCTTTAATGACGTCTATGTTCTTGACTTTCTGCCATCAACGTACTAGAGCTGGCGTCTCCTCCTCTGTCGTAGTGATCGAGCAGGCTGTGGGCAATGAAGCTGCTTTCTGAATGCAGCGTCTCACATTTTCGGCAGACGAGGATTTCACATTTCGGACACATTTTCCCAGAGTGCGGCTGCCTTAAAGAACATACTTCCTCCCGTGCTGGCTTCAGCTTTTTGGAACCTTTCCTGTGTAAACATCTCCTTTTGTCTTCATAAAGCTGGCTCCTACCCTGAGGGCTAGAACAGTCAGAAAGAAAGATGACAAGTTTAACCTGTACACTTCCTAGATGAATGAGATCAGCAGAAGCAATTAGTGTGTGATTTATGAACCCTTTACGTGTGACACACGAGGAGCAGGTGCAGTGTGTGGTCACCTGCAGAAAACAGGAATGGACAGAAAAAGGAGGGTCTGGCTCTGATGCGGCAATAGCAGTGACAAGCCATTAGTTTTAGAACATTGAGTTATTGAAAGGATTGTCACAATTTAAACAAAACCGTAAAAAATCATTAAGTCGCCCAGCTATGTAAGAGCTTTCTACTCCGTTCTTTAAAATGCAGCTTTTCTGTGGATGATCGTGACACGAGCCTCATGTTTGCACAAAGACAAATTTCATACAGCTCTATCTAAATTACAGGCTTCTGACCTGGCAGACCTCTCCTACACCATCATAAAGGTTCTTCTTTCCACTTGCATGCACTAATAATTATGCTGGCTGGTAGATAAGCCCTATACTGCACTGTCCTTGAGTAGAGATGGAAGAACTTGAAAGAAAAGCACTCTTGATAGAATTATATACTATTATATAAAAGAATACTTCAAGATCCTAACCTGCGTGCTCCCTTACAAGAGCTTGCAAATCAGTGCTTGAGCTGTGGAGATGATCTGGTTTGGCTACACCACTGTGAAAATTCTGTAGGCCCTAATGACTTGGAAAAATGACTGCCATGCAATGTGTCTGTAGAAATATATCCAGTCAAGTCTGAAGACTGACTATTAATGTGAGAGTACCATGGGAGGAGGATGCTACATTACTATTAAGGGGGTTTTTAGATCAAACTGGGGAAAACCCGTATTCATCACACAAAAATAAGTGTTGAGGCCCGGAAAGCATGATTTTACTGCTTCAGTTGCACTTGTCTGCCTCCCAAATGCATGCTTCAGTGAAATTATGGAGAACATTGGCAGCTGTAATCCACTAACTCCTTGGATGTTTGACTGTTTGCAGTCCAGTTCAGTTCCTCAGCAGTGCAGTGTGATAAATCACAAAGCAAAGCCCTTGGTATTAGTTGTTCTGCAATTGGATCAGTCTGAGAGAAGAATCTGGTGCTCAGGATCATTTCTGGGTAGTGTATTTTAATCTTATGTCGAGCTTCTAACCAGCTGCTGTGGCTATCAAGCTTAATGTAGTTAGCTGAGTAATTGCTGAGACTTGCATGCACTTCCTGCTAAGACGGTAATTTCATGATAATTATCAAAGACAGACTCTTTTTCAGAGATCTGTATAGAAAACAGCTCTTGTAATGGATGAGAAGGCACTTTTTGGAAACTACTCCTGATCTTAGCATGATGTTTACACTAAGTTTACCTCATGTTAAGGAAGAATAATATAATAATACAAAGGCCCAAGAAAAGAATTTCAAATCCCGTAAGAATGATGACAATAGCTCAAAGCTAATATGTGCACAAAGCAGTAGGCTCAAACTCATTTTTGTCTCTGTGCTTACTTTGGTTTAAAAGGGAATAGATTTGCATTGCTTGTCTTTTTTCTTTCTATTTTTTCCCTTTTTATTCTATCTCAAAAGTAGTAAGCGTAAAGGCCCTGTTACAGGAACATAAGCAGTAATCGTGCTCTGATTCAAGAAACTTAGTAGCACTGACTGTTGAACAGTGATTTTGGCTGCTGTCCATATGTTGCCACTGTCCGTGACACCCTGGAGCTAGGGATACTGCTGCAACAAAATCTGCAGCTGTCCCAGTGTCCTGGGTTGTCACAACCAGCAGCGCTTGTGTGTATGCAGAGGAATAGAGATGTTGCCCCTCGAAATCTCTCTTGCTGGGTGGGAGGAAGCGTAGGGAAATGGTTAAAAGATAACCACGCAGACACACAAGGTTTGGAGACCTTAATTTCAAACCTACTTCTGCCAGAGACTTGGTAGTTTTTAAGTCAAGTTGTTTAATTAGCCCGTTATTGTTTCCTTGTTTGTGAAACAATACAGCAGAGGTATTAAAGGTGCCTGTGGCTCTTTGAAAGGTGCTCTGGAAATACTTACAAAATTTCTTGGTTAAAAATGGATACAAAATATAATCTTGGATGTACTTACAGTTTATTCTTAGGGGACCCAGAGAAGAGGCTTAATCCAGAAAATCGCTTCTTAAATAGTCGCCCCCGCTTTTTTCGGCTGTGCTTCCCATCTCCTATGCTTGCTTCTGTGAGTTCCTTCTTTCCTTTGTGCCAGCTCATTTTATCTGTCATAACAGCAGCACCTGCAGATGAAAACAGCAGTCCAAGAAGCTTTTTGAAAGTCTCTCCCTTACTGCGTTGCACCGGTGAAGTCTGGATATGTTACTCTACCAACCTGGAAGTGTCCTGGTTATGCAGAAGGTTTAGTCGAGATGAGTGAGCAGCCGCTTTCCATCAGATGGAGCAAATACCTGCTTTGAAAAATCCTGCAGACACAAGGCGACTCTGGATATTCTTACTCAACCACTATTCCATGTAATTATGGAAAGTAGGCTTGGACATCAAATATAATAAATATTTCCCTCTATGTGTTCTCTTTCATGATTAGGCTAGTTAGTGAAAAGCAAGGGAGGAGGTGGCTCATTTGATAAAAGCGAAGAACCCGGAGCCAATGAAACAGTTTTGCAGAGAGAACAGAAGCAGTGAAACGAATGTGAGATGGAAAAAACACTGCGAAGCAAAAACCAGAACCCTGAAAAGATGATGAACCAACTGGAGATTTTAGTTAAGGCTTGGAAATAGTTTCCTTTTTCTTTTGATAAAGCAGCTGATTAGTCTGCATTTCCACATTGCATTGCTTTGTCTCCAAGGATTATCCCTTTGGCCTCTCTGATTGAATTAGTCTCTCTGCTCTACATTTGATACTTGGTAATTGCATTAACTTTTGGTTGCTTGACTTGGAGGGTCACGTTCACCCCCTCCTAATGATTGGAAGTGCTTGTCTGGTCCTACCTGTTCAAAGTGTTTTCCATAAATCATCTCAAACAAGTCACGCAAAGTTTGTAGGCTTAAAACCAAAATTGATGACCATTTTGAGCGATGCCCTTTTCTGATTTTACTCTTCGTCTTCCTCCCAGCCCCAAACCATCTTTTAAGGACAGTTCTCTTGAACCAGTTCTTACAGTAGGGTATACACAGGCAGTAGGGACTCGCTGTGCAAATGCTTCGAGGGATCACACCCTGAAAGAGTTTTCCGCTGTGTTCTAGTTATTTACCAAAATTATATATTGACACACAATAACAAGAAACTCTAAATACCTCAAATGACACACCTTGCTACTCGTGCTTGGTAATGAGACACCCAGCTGTTTAACAGAACGTAGGTCAGTTGGGCCTGTTCCTCCCACAGGAATGGCAGAAAAGACTTTTTGTGAAAGAAATTACAAACAGATTTCCCATAAAGAATTACTGCGCTATAAAGGAATGAATAAAAGTTGTGAATGAAAGGAGATTACACACCTCACAATTATAGACTTCCTTTCAGTTTTTAATTTGTGACCAAATCATCTGCAAGTTCAAGGCCCATTTTAGGCATACAGTGGTGCTGAGGTGAAGCTTTGCAGAACAGCCCAATCTGTGGCTACTAAAAATCGGCAACTGGGGAGGCAGGAACCTACCTTACCTCTGAGAACTGAGCTTCAAAGGCTTCTCGCTGCAGGATCTTTCAGTGCTAATTCCTCTTGTCTAAAAGATCAAGAGAGGGAAATGTAACATTGAAAGCACAGATGTAAGTATGTGGAAATTGGTGACAAAGAATTGAAGATACACAGAAGGGGTCTTTTCTAAAGCGTTTTAGTCCTTTTTTTAAAAAATTGTACTTTGGATATATATTGTATAGTATTTCTCTTCTTTTAAAGATGAAGTTGTCAGGCTGTGTTGTTTCTAGTGTAAATAATTCTAATGATGTAGGGGGAATTCCTCCTATACTTAAACTGTATGTTTAAATGTGTTGCCAGATCAGAAGATTTGAATACCCAGTATTTGAATAATTGATTTCTTTACCTTGCTTTTCTTCTCCACTTAAATTTAGTGAAACTTGACTACCATCGCTTCCAACATACCAACTAATTGTCCTCACTTTTCTTACTTGGCAACAGCAATAACTGGTTTTTGTTTTGTGAGCCGAAGTAACCAATAATAGTGTTACTGTGGCTAGCCCTGAGATTTACTTTATTATGTGGTCAGTCTGTAAACCTATAGATTACATAATGACTTTTAAAAACAGGGATCCTACTTGTAGATCTGGGAGAAAATAATTTTCCTTCAGATGAAGATCACGTAACAGCAGTGGACAGCTTTTTCAGGAACCTCAGTGTTGCATCTGTAGGTTGTCTTTAGTTAATTATAAGCAAGGTCTAGTACCTGCAAGACTTCAGATGTCAAAACTGATTTGCACTGATGCTTACTGCTGACGGCTTTCGTTCCTGGACTACCTGAGCAGTGTATTGGTGCCTCTGTAACTGCCTTCACATTTACAAATGTGATTTCAGGACAAAATGTGAATGTGAAAAAAACCACAAAAATTTACAAATGAGACTGATAGTTTTTCCCCACCCAAGTCTGGCAGGCTAAAGATGCAGGAAACTACTTTCCAGAAATGGAGCATTTCCACAGCCATCCTCTGACTGCAGCAGCATACAGCAGCCCTGGCCCAGCTGATATCCCCTGGGGTAAAAGAACCGAACAGAACAAGAGGTAAAATCTGCATGGCAGGAACTGTCATGTGAACACACGAGGCAAAAGATGACAGACAGGAAAGGAATTCTGGAGAGAGGGAATGACGTGGCTGGTGACTTGGGAAAGATTTCTGTGTCCCCAGGATGCAGCTTTTCTGATCCATTTCTGTGCCTTAAATAAAATTTAAGCTCTTTGAACTACTTCTGATCACATTATTTTTGCCACCACAGGGTGTCTCTGCATCTCTTCTTACACCAAAGGCTCTGGCAGTCTTTAATGGCAAGCTACAGTCTTGAGGGAACTAAAGGGGCTAAAGGAAAATGTCCCCCAGCTTTGCTGTGCATTTTCTTCAGAATCATGAGCCTTCTTGGATTGGAATGGTGATGCCTTCGTTAGCTGGTAGGAAATTTTTCTTTAGCAAGTAAGGCCATAGTTCAATGGACAGGCTGGAGAGGTGGGCCTGTGTGAACCTCATGAGGTTCAACAAGGCCAAGTGCAAGGTCCTGCACCTGGGTCGGGGTAACCCCCAGTATCAGTACAGGCTGGGGGAAGGAAGGATCGAGAGCAGCCCTGCCGAGAGGGACTTGGGGGTGCTGGTGGATGAAAAGCTGGACATGAGCCAACAATATGCGCTAGCAGCCCAGAAGGCCAACCGTACCCTGGGCTGCATCAGGACAAGTGTGGCCAGCAGGTCAAGGGAGGTGATTCTGCCCCTCTGCTCTGCTGACACCTCACTTGGAGTACTGCGTCCAGCTCTGGAGCCCTCAGCACAAGAAGGACATGGAACTGTTGGAGCGGGTCCAGAGGAGGGCTACAAAAATGATCCGAGGGCTGGAGCACCTCTCTTATGAGGCCAGGCTGAGAGAGTTGGGCTTGTTCAGCCTGGAGAAGAGAAGGCTGCGGGGAGACCTGATTGTGGCCTTTCAGTACCTAAAGGGGGCCTATAGGAAAGATGGGGAAAATTCTTTTTAGTAGGGCCAGCTGTGACAGGACAAGGGTTCATGGCTTTAAACAGGGCAGGTTTAGACTGGATACAAGGAATAAATTCTTTACAGTGAGGGTGGTGAAACACTGGAACAGGTTGCCCAGAGAGGTGGTGGAGGCCCCATCCCTGGCAACATTCAAGGCCAGGTTGGATGGGGCTCTGAGCAACCTGATCTATTTAGTGGTGTCCCTGCTCACTGCAGGGGGGTTGGACTAGATGACCTCTAGGGGTCCCTTCCAACCCAAATCATTCTATGATTCTATTCAATTTGGTTTTGAGACCTCTCCTGTATCAGATCAAAGAAAGCTGTGGCCATATGATGTGGTGCACCAGTCTAGCTTAAGCTCATTCTGCTCTATGTTCACAATCTTTGAAGTGTTACCCCTGTACTGGCATGCTTCTGCTAAAGCAGGCAATGTCTGGCTGCCATTTCACCTTTATGCTTATGTGGGTATTTTCTGTTCTCCTTGAGTTGGGATAAAGCTGGCATGAAGTCAGCATAACACCGTATCATGTGCTCTGGGTAGTTTGTATATTAAAGTTGTTTCATTTATTAGGTTTGGGGTTTTCCAGAAATTTTTTTGAGTCTTACAAGCTTTGGTCTGGCATCCAGTAGTTACTTGTTCCACCTTCCACATCATAGGGATGTGAAGTAAGACCACAGAAAGGGCAGGAGGATCTAGATAGCGGGCCCATCTGTCCCAGGAGCTCCTGGCCACACTAGTGACTTTTCACTTCATCAGTATTCAAATGTATTTGGGGTTTGAGGACTAAGAAGATAATGTACCTGGTAGCAGATGGTGCCAATCTTGGGCTTAAGTCTATGTGTGGGCTTTGGTGTGGCTGTATGCTATAGGGGTATCATATAAACATACCTTTGTCTAGGATACCTGAAAAGTAAACTGTCCTCAGGAGGACAGCGTTCTGGAGGAATTCCAGATGAGAAGTGCTGAGCTAAGTGGTCTGTGGATGGCTAAAGCTTAAAGCTAGTCAGGAATCATCTGACTGTCATCAGGACATATCAATTGGTTGAAACGCCAGCTTTTCACAGAGAAAATCTGGTCTGAAGTGTTTTTTACTTCCATCAGGAAAAGTTTCCCAGGGCCAGGCTGTTAATAGTGCAGTATATAAGCAAGCCCCTAGTGCTGTGGTCAAATGTAGAAAACAAAGGCTGAAAGTGCTGCCCTAAGTGACATTTATTTATTCATGCAAATAATTAGCTTCAGTAGAAGATACAGAATCACCCTCCAGTGGCAGTAGGTATGATGAGTCGTTAACACAGTGAGCAAGCTCTCAGGCAGCAGAGGGAGAAGGAAGAGAGGTTCCTGTGACTAAGCCACTCTGAGGTGTTCCACTGTTCCCCAGGGGCTGGTTCCCCTTCAGAGCTGATAGCCAGGGGCTTGCATCTGAATCAGGCTGTGATAACATCTGAGCCTGGATTTAGGCAATAACTGAGTGTCCCCATGTCTGGGCTGTGCATGTTGTTACCTTCCCTGGTTACTTTCTTTCTCCATGAGAATATTCAATTGGTTGATATCAAGTTTAGAAATTGGGACTGATGCATTGCTCGCCCCTGGTACCAGTACCTTTGCCTGTTGCTTTGAGGAGCAGCTCATCTTTTCTTTGGCTTTCACATGCAGAAAACACAGATTTGATCCGGTGACACCAATGTACTTTATCCCCAACAGGCACCCCGAGATCAGAGGTCTAGATACTTACTCCTCTGTGTTCTGGGTCAGCCCTTGCCTTACTTGGGTGATACCTGGTTGTAGTGGCTTGTGCCAGCTGTCACTGACATGGATGGAACGCTGGTGAAGGCAGTGACTGGCAGAGTATCTTTTTACAAGTAAAATGGAACAAGATATCATTGGGGACAGTGATGTTATGGTCCCACTTTTCAAAAACTGATAGCATAGACTTTTTTCTTCCTTGGCCTCTGTTTAGAGTATGTGATGGCCTTGGCTTAAGTGCAAAGGAGCATGTTCTGCTTCAGAAGAAGTTTTGTTCTGTACAGGGGCTGGGGGTGTACAAGAGAAGTGCTAATGAAGGGGATTTCAAGGCAGAGATTGGATGCCTGGACCTAGGTTGAGTGCGAGCTGAATGCTGCAAGAAGTCAAAGCCAGGAGCCACATAGACTTGGCAATGGCTGTATTTCATCCGAGAGGCACAATCATTTAAGAAGCAATGGTTGATCTGATAGCTTATCTGCCTCTGGTTTTGCTCTGTTAATGGGTAGGAATTACAGTCCTGACAACTTGCTTTTTTTCATTCACAAGTACTCACCCATGACAGCACAGGTTGAACTGCAGTACCTCTCCGGATTTCCTTCTTCTTCTTTTTTTTTTTTTTTCCCCATCCTTTTTTCTTTCTAGAGAGGAGAGGGAGAAAGAAGGTGGTTACAGAAACACACAAAGGTTTTCATCTAAGTAAGCCCCAAGCCTCCCGGCTGCCTGAGCCGGGCCCTGGTAGCCACAGCCCAGCCGGGCGCTTCCCGCTCGGGGCGGCGGGCAGGGGGCGAGGCTGCGCCGGCGTTGCTCGCTCCCGGGCTGCCTCCCGCCTGGCGTGAGGGTGGGGAGGGGGACCTCCGTGCCTTGCTCTACTTCCTACGCTGTGATGTGAGGCACAGGCATGCTCAGTAGCCGGTGCCTACCCCTCCTATCTCAGCAACAGTGCCTACGGTACTAGGAGACCGCTTGCAGCAGGAGCAGCGCCGGAAAGCCATCTTTGCTGGAGAGGGAGGCAGCAGCCCCTGAGTCGCTCGGACCCGCTCGGCTGCACGCCATGTGAGTACCCGGGCCCCCAGCCCCGCGGCCGGCGCGCCCGCCCCGTCCCCCGCCCGGCCGCCCGGCAGGGAGCGGCGTGCGGAAAGTTCCGCGCCGCCGCGGGGGCGGGAGAGTTGCTCCGCGGACTTGAGGGAGCTAGGGCTGGGTGTTAGCCCCTCGCCTCCGCGGCCGCGGGGGCACTGACTTTAGCCTTGCGGCGTGGGTTTGGCGCCCGCGGCGCGGTGAGCGGGGTGGGGCAGGGGATGGAAACGGGGATAAAATGTCTGAAGCTGCCGTAGCCCTGGCGGGTGGCAGCCGTGCGGTTGCCGGCTCTGAGGGAAGGATTTCCAGGGCGTGGGGCTTGGCGTGTGTAATTCCGCCGGCCCGAGTCTGTAGCAGGCAGCATCGAAGTCTGATCTATCTGCTACCGCTGCTGACCTGTCAGCGCTTAGACGGGGCTCTCGCTGCTGCTTATCCAGCTGCCAGGCAGCAGCCGAGAGATCACTGACACGTTTCGAACTCAGATGAATGCTCGAAAGGAAATGCTGGGCCAAGATTCTCAACAGGTTCAAGTCAGGATTGTTCGATAGCCTGAGTCACTCGGTGCTCCTGATCCACAGCTGCTGGGTCCTGTTTATTTTCACTGTTTAATGAAATGTTCCCTCTCAAACACTAGCTGTCTGATCAGCTCAGCCTCACCACCTCCAGTACCAATGGCTTCCTCTCAGCAGCGCTTGGTAATCGTCTGTTCCTTCTTGTTTGCATCTCTTCAAATATCTCTTCCAAGTCTTTATATTCAGCATTAATGAAAGCATTAACGTTCTCTGCTAGGCAGTGATGAAACCCCCCAAGTCAATTCTGAAACCAGAAGTGTGCTGAGGTAAGTAGGAATTGATTGAACCCCTGTTCATTCACAAAAGAATTCAGGTAGCTAAACGCATCATTTTACTATCACCTCAATTCACTGCTCGTTCCCGGTGACTCCTAAGGGACAGCCAGAGAAGATGTCTAAAACAGTCACTCACATGCGGTGCTACAGAACGTGTATGGGACCAAATACCTGATGGTATTGGGTGGTCTCAGAAGAACTGGAGCTTGGTTGATTCAGACAAGATGAGGAGTGGAAACAGTCCTGGAAATCTGTGATTAAGTTACTTTAAAAATATTTCCGATAGCCAATGGTTCTTCATGAGGGGTTTTCAAAATAGTCTACAGTCACACATTCTGAAATGTAGGCTTTTTTCTTTAATGCTATTTCCTATATATCTTGGACAATAAGCTTTTGCCCGTGCTGTCTAAAATGTTTCCAAAGCAGGAAACTCTCTGGAAGTAAAAAAAAAAAAATTGCTGTCTAAAAGAAGATACCTTATGTAAACACTGAACTCCATCTAGCAAAAGCCAGTTCATTGGTAAGCTCTGTTGCCTAGTTGTGTTTATATCAAGAGCCAGATGATGACATCAAATACTTTTATTTGTATGTGAGCTGTTCTTTGGTGATTAATACAAGAGTTTGCTGCTGCAGTATTACACAATCAAAGCTGTCCAGACACAAAGCAGTAACTTGGGTAATGTTTAACTTAACCTGTGTATATTTCAGTCGTGGCATACATAGGTGTTCATGAGAGCATTTGTAAACAAAGCAGAAAGAGTGATGCTAACACAACTCGGTCACACTACTTCTGTAGGGGACTTGTATCAGACGTCTGACAAAAATTAGAAGAAAAAGGGAAAGCAGTTTTTGTCTATTTTGGCAATATAGACTTTCAGTTTGATAATCAAAAGAAAGCCAAGGCAAATAAGCAGCTTGTCATTGGCAGTGTCAGCTGGCTTCTGTTTCATTGCCAGATATTGAAATGAAAACTTTTTTTTTTTAACATCTGCATGAATATTGTGTCCCAGTAGCTTCTGAGTTACTGATGAATACCAGAGATAAGTGTGTATTAGCTACTAACTTGTAGCAGCAGCTACAGTTGTAGTTCACTGGACTATAAAAGCTAATTGCTAGTGAGCACCAAATGCTCTGTAGAGGTTACTTCTAGAGAGTATTGCAAACATGGACTCTTCTTGTGGGTGTATATAGACGTGCACGTGAGACACGGTGCTGTGTCTTCAGCTGGTGTGAACCAGTGTCAGTAGAGAACTCCTTCAGCGGGTCAAACGACAGCTCCATCTGTCCTGGTGCGCTGTCCCCTAAAGCAGCTTGCAGGGAGTGCTCAGGGAAGAGTACAAGAAAACAGTGGGTATGCAGTGCTATTCCCAGAATACTTTTCCAGTTTCCAGCGATTTAAGGCTCAGGGAGTGTCTGAACCTGAGAAAAGTTGTTTGTGGTTCATGACTCCCAATGGGTTTTGTTGTTCTTTCAGGGAGGTGCCCAGCTGCTCCATTTGAACTGTCCTGTGGCAGGGAGCTCCACAGCTGGCCCATGCCGCTTCCTGTTGGTTTTGAGCCAGCAGATAGCAGGTTCTGTCTTATCTTACTCTTGTATTGGAAACCAGAGAACAGTGTTCCTCATTCACCATCTTCTCTAGGATTCATGGCTGTGTTTCTCCCAGCAGACCTGCAGTGATTTACATACATCAGGTGGGAATCTGTCCCTAGGGTCTCTACTGCAGTGAGTACAACCCAGGGCAGGTAAGATACCTTCAGGTAACAGAACTCTTTCACATTGGTGCAGGCAGAGGAGAGGAAGCTGTGACATAAAAAGGTTGAATGAAAGGAGAAGGAGATAAGAGGGATCTAAAGCAGGAACAGAGAAGGGTTGGACTATGTCAGTGCAGCTGGGAAGATTGCTCCAGATGTAAGGGAGAGCAACAAACTTATTTGGAGGAGATGTGAGGAGCAGGGAAGGGAGATGAGGAGAAGAAAATGGCACTCAAAGCTGAAGTGGTTATAGGCTTTGTTCCTCTCTGGAAAATAGACTAACAGCAGCAGGTGAAGTATATGGTTTTGTTTCTTTTACAATGGTCACATCTCAGTAGGTAGTTATACATAATAGAAGCTCGTGGCATCATGTCATCTGTTGTTTACAGATAGGTCAGTGACCAGACAGCAGGGTGCCTTTGATTATATTAATCCAATACAAATGTCCTCTATTGCAGGGTACAACTTTTGTGAGACAAGCAGCAAAGCAAAGCACCTGGCTCTCCCTGGGGCAAAATTGCCTTGCTGTATCTCATTCCTTGGGTAACAGAGCTTTCAAAAAAAAAAAAAAAAAAAAAAAAAAAAAAAAAATCCTTTTGCCTGTTTTAGAGCAGCAAGGAGTACATCCTGGGGGGGATGGATGGGATTAAAATGGTTTCACCAATTGTAACGAGTCTGTTCTGGTTGACTGTCTATTCCATTTCTCTGAAAAGAATGCCATGGCTATGGTCTCCTGCTGTTAGTAGAGCAGTACTTAGACCTCCTTTTGTCAGCATAATTTTATGAAACTCTGCAAAATCTCCCCACCCAGCCCTTCTCTTGCACTGACCAACAGAGACAAACTGATTTAATACTGTTCTCTACACAATTCTGATCCACTGCTTTTAGGGAGTTTAGTGGCTTACAAAAGTGCGTACAGCCAGTGCGTGTCCTAGAAAACCATAACTAGCATGAAACGGAGGGGTGAATTTTCTAAGTGGTGCAGCTGTTCTGTGCTGGTAAGTGTCTGCATTCCCTTAGAAGTATGTTCCAAAAGAACTCCGGTCCATGGTGGCAGGAAGATTTGAGTCCACTGGAGCTCTCAGGGTTTTACATCTGGTGGCCAGCTGCCTTGGACCCAGAGAAGCTAGATTCAGCCTTGATGTTTTCTGACTTTTTTTTCTCTCCCCTACAGTCAGCCAGAGGGACCAATGGTTTGAGGATCTTGTAGTATTGGTTCACACAAGCATAGCTATGAAGGAGCGGGTTGTTCTTGTTTAAGGGTTGTAACAGAGCTCATAGTGAAAAGAACAAGGCAGCACTCAGTGGAGCGGGGCTGTGTACATGAGAAGAGGATGCTGAGAAGGGGAAAGGACCCCATTTTCAGCACGGTTCTATTCTGACCCTTGTTTGCTGGTTCTAAGGCTCACAGCTCTGAGTAAGAGCCTTGAAATAAGGGCGTTAGGAATAGGAGCTGTTTTTCAGTCTGCTATTTGAGACATCAGCAATTTAATTAGAAATAAATGCTGCCAGCTCACGTTTAGTTATTCCTGATGCACTCGCTTGCCATTTGAAATAAGGGTGGCCCAAGCAAGTCATAAATCTTTTGTATATTTGGGTGATGAGTGTTTGGAAGCGTAGAGATCAAACTGCATGGTGTCTTGAGGACCTCAGCGAAGAAAATAATCCCAGAATGGGAGCAACTGGGAATTATATGTGACGAGTACAGACAAAGTGAATATATGTCACAATAAACACTCTTCAAGACAGGCTAATGTGAAGTAGATGAAACCCAAATATATTTAGTTTGGTGGTGCCTTTCCTTGTGACTTAGAGCTCATTCATTCTGCTATGCATTGGCCATAACTTGTCCCAGTTGCATTCCAGGCATTTTGCATAGATAGTTCAGCTGTGGAGTGACTTACAGGATTCTTTAAGTGGCTGTAGTGGAAGCTGAATCGATCTGCCAAAGGAACATTTCTCCTTTTACATGCTATTTAAATAATTAATGTCTTCCTGGAAAATCAATAATTAGGCTGTAGAGCATCAGGCAAACACATGTTTGTGTGCATGTGTACGTACAGAATGCTCCTGGGGTGAACAGACATGGCTGAAGAAAGGAGAGCAGTGTATTAAACCTGTTCTCCCCTTTCTTCCATCACCCTTCTGCCACACTTGTAGGATGCAGAACGCACGGAAGATTCTCACTGACAGCTTTAGCCAAATGTTTATGGTGCCCTGGAAGGGGCAGTACAGACTGTCCCAAATAAGTTCAGATTGACTGAACTGCTCATTTTAAGCAATTATGACTTAGAGGCTGAATATCCTCTCACCTATGTCATTCAGTACTCTCTACTGTCATTATTTGTAGCCATTACCAGCAATTAACTAGGCTGGTGTTTTTTGATGATGCAATTCTTTTTTCCCTGGTGTCTGTACTTGAGCCCTCTAAACTCTTTTCCATTATCCACTGAACAACCACCAAATAATGGCAAGGTGTTTTTTTTTTTTTTAACTGCTCAGTTATGACAACCTTATGTTTTTCTGTGTATAGTAGTAACTCATTGAAATAGATCTGTCTGTACATTTGCAAGTAAGTGTTTTGTCAACTGAAATGATATTGTAGCTTCTGTACTGGGTAAAATAATTAGAATGGAAGTTCCTGACCAAATGATCTGAATTACCTGATAAAGTTCCTTGATCTCTTCAAATGCAAAATTTAATGAGAAATATGCAGAAAAATTGAATTATTTCTATTTCAAAGTAAATGAGAAAAAAAAATTATCAGGTGTTAACTTACATCTGCTGGACTCAGTATCACAGGGTCAAAAGAGAAGTCTTCTAGAAAATACGATGGTCCTGTGATGAACTTTTAGAAGATCAAAACCACATTGTTTCAGGAATTGTGGTTTTGGTTTTTGTTTTGGGTTTGAGGGGGGGTGTGTGTTAAGTACATTCTTATCTGTTGCAGTGCTCTCTAAATGTAAACTAATAAATATATTGGAATCAAATGCTGTCCACCGTATATTTTTACATGGGAGCTGTAGTTTGCTTGTGTTTTGGGAGCACCAAATAGCTTACAGTTTGTGAGGAGTCAGTGCTGTGAACTTCACCAGAGTTTTTATTATTATGAAACATGTCAATACCATGCAGAATTGAGACAGCCTTTGCAAGAAGCTGGAGACAGAAACAAGAACTGATGGGCAGTGGAATACACCAGAGGCTGTGATGTGTCCTGCCTCATTGAATGGTGCCCTTCTGCTGGAGTTTAAGTAGGAAAGGAAGTGTCCACAGAGTTTACAAAACTCCTTACATGGTCTAGGAAAGAGTTGAAGAGAGGAAATACACAGTGGTAGGTGTTGTACTGAACTGTTGTTAATGCCTGATACTGGATAGATGCTGGTTTTCTTTTAAGATGCTTGTACCAGATCCAGATGGGAATTTATATATTGAACTCCTAAATTTTAATTGGAGAATGAAACTGAAAAATTGAACAATATTAAAAATGCAGTCATTGTAGGGAAAAGGTTTTTCTTATTTCCCATTCTGGATGCAGGAAAATGTGTTATGTTACAAAATTATCAAAAGACTTCTTTGCATTCTTTGAAATGAAATTGCAATTTTGGTTTTAAATAACTCCTTAGAGGACTGTAGTGCACGTGCTCAGGAGAGGTGTTTTGTGAACTGTTTTTGGAGATATTAAAAAAATCTGACTGGACAGTGTCCTAAGAAACTTCATCAATCAGGCCCTGCTTTGAGCAGAGGGTTGGACTTAGATGATCTCCAGAGGTTCCTTCCAACCTCAGTGCTACCATGATTCTGTTTGAAAAGGTCAGTCAAAATTGAATATGTTGAAGATAATTAAAATAACATTTGGCTGTTTCCCAAAACATTCAAGATTCTGACTTTTCATCCATGATAACTTGGCAGCACTTTCATCTTCAACCTGTTGGTAGTGGATGCCGCATAAATACCTGTAATAGAAGGGGAAAACATGGTATTCGGGAAGAGAGGAAATGTGGGAGTTGAAAAAAATGCAGGTCACTGGAATGCATTATTCAATTTGGTTTGAATGCAAAAGTTCATGTTCCTGCCACAGAGAACAAAACCCAGGTTCCCTGCAAGCAAGCTTTCTCATCTTTCATATTCAATGCAATCTTCTCCAGCTTGGTGCCTGCTCCCATCCCTCTACACCGTGTCTTGGAATAGCTTGGTGGTTTGGAAAAAGCTATTGTTCTGTTCCCATGTAAATGTTGTCTCAGTAGTGCAGAGTGCACATTTTAATAAAACCATATGTGGTTATATCAAGTTAGGGTGTCCAGATCCATAACAGAGGAGAAGCAAATCTCAGCGTCACATGCAGCACACTGGAAGAGATAGGAGTTGCTGGTAGTAGACCAGGTTACCAAGGAGTGGTGTGCTGGCCAAGACAGGAGTTGTGACCCACTGCTACACAGCTGTGGCTTTTGCAGATCGGTTTGTAACTTCTGGAAATGGTGGGTTTAATCCCTGGTTTATCTAGCAAGATGGTGGCAGTTGAATTAGCACACAGGACTGTGTTGCTTCAGGGCACGGCTGCAGAGGTGGATCCTTAGTCGGTGGAGCTGTACAGGAGCTCTATGGGCACACTCAGCAGAGAGCGCTCCTTGACCATGTTGGTAGTGAGTACCTCTTGGTTTTGGGCTGTCAGAAGCAGGACAGATCCTTAGCCCAGCATCTTCCCTGCCTCTCCGGATCTCCTTCCTCAGTTTAGATTTCATGTACCTCTGGAGAAGAGGTAAGGAGTGAGTTTTCCCAGTGAGTCTTGTGAACTGCAGTTTTTGCTGGAATTAATCTCTGAACCTTCACAGTGAACAATGCACCCAAAGTACTCAGCTCTACTGAAGCACGGTTGCCTATATAAGAGTAAGTGCGGATCTGTGAAAGCAAGGACTTGGGAATTGGCTCCATGGCTTCTTAGCATCTCCTCTCCACAGAAAGGCCAGGGTGCTGGCTCTGGGAGGCAGGGGGTGTTGTAATGCACTAACTGCCCTTTTAGTCACTGAGGTCCTGAGTCACACAATGTGCCAACATTTTAGAAATATATGGGTCCTGGTAAAGCTTTCCTAGAAACTATGAAAATCATTAATTATCCCTAAACCCACTTGTTATCTACTTCAGGAGGTTAACAGTTAGAAATTATGTTTGTTCATTTAAATTCACAGACAAAAATGGCTCCTCTTCATCACGCTAGTGAATCTGGCCCTACTCAGGGCCTTAATTACAGTGTGCTACATTAAGGCAAAAAGGGCTCTGCTGCTTGAAAGCATAAACCTTGAAAGCAACAACAACCTGAGCTGTTGGCACAGACTATCACATGGGATAGTGTTTTGTATGTTATTTTGGAGTTTAGAGGGGAATTCTAAGACTGGACATTTCTTATTGCTCTCAGTATCCTGAACAACACTGAAAAAAGAGACAAAGATCTCTCTTCCTCTCTCTTTCTCTCTCTAATACTTGTTCTTTTAGGTTGATCTGTGGGAAAGCTGCCTGAACTCCAGCTAGGTTTGCCAATAGCTCTGATAAAGAATGGTTACCTCTTCTCTTTTCTTCATGTGTCTCCCGTAGTATCCATTTCCAGTGTGTGCACAGGCTGAATAGCCACACCCAACAGCTGTCACTCCTGGTGACAATTCACATGGGGAAAGGGGAAGGGAAGCAAAGGAACAAAGAGCTTTAATCAATAGAAGCAAAGACAAAGTTGCCATCTAACCCTGAAAGGCATTGAGCACATTGTGCTATCACCAAACAGCTAAACTGTCTGGCATGGTACTTTGTGCTGCTGAACATCCTGAGGGGGACCAAATCTTACAAAACAGTTAATACAAAATAATTGGGCTTGCCTATTGATAAAAATGCAAAGATTCTTAAATAGGCATCAGATTGAGCATCAATAAGCAGAACTCTGGCAGAATGACCTTGCATCCCTTGTGTTGAGTGAGTGGTTGGTGCTGCAGGCCTGATTTGCTAGGACTGGTTCTGGCCAAGTAGTCGTATTTGCAGGGGACAGTTGTGTACAAATATAGCTTTGTTTGTTTTCCATCCCAAGTGCACTGAGTGAGAAAACAGTCCTTCCAGACGGCTTTGGGTATCTGGTTGTTTCTTACACTTCAAAAGCTGACTGAGATTTGATGATGACTTATAGCCCATCAGCTTACCCGAGAGTTTCAAGGCAGAATTTTCCAAGCTGGTGTCAGCGCTGTGGTTGAGAGCCTTTCTGCTGATTGGGATCCAGGGAGAGCTCAGCTTGAGAGTGGGCACTGCCAGGATGAATCAGCAAATATCTTCCTGGAAGCAATCGACAGTCTAGATATCCCAAGTCTGCTTCTGAAATGTTTGACTTCTTCTTTCCAGCAAGGAGCTGTACAGTCATTCTCTGACAGCTGTGATAGCGTCTCCCACACATATATGAAGATCACACAGCGACATTTTTCAGCAACTTTGTTTACTAGATGATATAAATACAAAAATATTTCAAGTCACTTAACATTTTGATGCTTTTCTCTTTGCATTGAACATTTTAGGAAGACTAGGAGAAGGGAATGGAAAGGCAGAATATGCTCCATGTATTCTTGGCATGCTGACACTGACCTGCACATTTTTCATGTCAGTTCTCAGTTGCTTCATGTACATGAAGCAACATGGCCTCTTGTGTTTCATCTTCATTATTGATGCACGGCTACAGTAGCAATGTTAAAGCAAAGACCCTTGTGTTAGCATGTTCATTGCCCTTTGTTGTGACAATCAGTTTTATGCAGTTAACTCTAGGGGAGAATGAGCGGATTTGATTTTAAGTTCTGTGCAGAGACTGAAATGTTTAGCAGTAGAATGAGCAGAAATCACACCTGACAGGTGCTTTTCTTTTCAACCCCCACCTGGCAATGCTGGTTACAAACTATGCAAGTTGCTATTTTTCTTGTTGCTGACTCCAAGATAGCTATTTGCTGAGGATCTCCATCATCACTGGTTTAGAAATAAAGTCTGTTTTCAGTCCTGAGCCCCCTCTCCCAGCCCCTCCTATTTCTTGAGCATAACAATTACAGTATCAAACACTCGGGTGGAGGAAAGAGCTTAACAAGTCAGATAGTGTGTGTGTGTGTGAATCAAGAGGGGGCCTGCACCTTGGGAAAGGGAGCATTATACCCAGAGAGAAGAGCAGAGTTCCTCTTTCAGAAATACCCTCATAGGGAAGCTCAGGAAGTGTGGGTTGGATGAGTGGGCAGTGAGGTGGATTGGGAACTGGCTGAACGACAGGGCTCAGAGGGTTCTGATCAACGGGGCAGAGTCCAGTTGGAGGCTGGTAGCTAGTGGAGTTCCTCAGGGCTCAGTACTTGGCCCGGTCTTGTTCAACTTGTTCATGAATGACTTGGACAAGGGGACAGAGTGTACCCTCAGCAAGTTTGCCGATGACACAAAACTGGGAGGTGTGACTGATACGCTGGAAGGCTGCACTGCCATTCAGTGGGACCTGGACAGGCTGGAGAGTTGGGCAGAGAGGAACATGATGAAATTCAACAAGGGCAAGTGCCGAGTGCTGCACCTGGGGAGGTCGAACCCCATGCACCAGGACAGGCTGGGGGCTGACCTGCTGGAAAGCAGCTCTGCCGAGAGGGACCTGGGAGTCCTGGTGGATGACAAGCTCACCATGAGCCAGCAGTGTGCCCTTGTTGCCAAGAAGGCCAATAGTATCCTGGGGTGCATTAAGAGGAGTGTGGCCAGCAGGTTGAGGGAGGTTCTCCTCCTCCTCTACTCTGCCCTGGTGAGACCCCACCTGGAGTACTGTGTCCAGTGTAACATGCTCTAGGAGAACCTGCTTTAGCAGGGGGTTTGGACTAGATGATCTCCTGAGGTCCCTTCCAACCCTTGCGGTTCTGTGATTCTGTGATTGTGTGTGCTGTCAGTGAATGAGAGGTACCAAGATTTCTGAGTAATTTGCTGTAGTCTCAGAGGAATCTGTAGTTCTTGTAGCAAGTAAAAGAACTCCAGAAACCTTCAATTTGATTGCACTGAACGGTTGCTAATATTCAAGTCCCTTAGAAGATTAAGTGCTACCCAGCAAAGGGAAAAGGAGTCTAAGAGGTCATTTCTGTTTAGGAAGTTAAATCCAAAATCCTTGGAGGCCACAGGGCTACTGGCTCTAGACCAGGCTCAGCTCAGAGCTAAATCATTATGTATGAGGTACTTTCACTCAGGTGTTGCAGTAGCATTGCATAACTTGAGCGAAAACATTGAAAAAAAAAAAGTAGAAAAAATGTAGTTAGAAGGAACCCAAAATTAAGTACTATATACTTTGCTGAATGAACCTGAAAATCCCCAAATATTGTAAAACATTTAACAACTTAACCAGTGACTAGCTGAATGTTAATTTAATTTAAAACTGCACTTTTTTTTTAAGTTTGGTGATGGTGGTTGTCTCTGGGTTTGTTCTAGCATTGCTTGTCTATAGGACTGAATCTGGTTTACGGTGAGTGAAGGGAGCTGTTCCCACAACTTGGACCAGAGTAGTTGTGCTTCAGTATTTGGATATAGGCAACCATTTGCAAAACTCCTCTAGCTGAAAGGCTTTTTCTGGAGGGTTTATGTTTATTTCTATAATCTTTGTTTTGCTTTGAAACTAATTATGCAGGTTGCTTAATGGGATTATGCATGTAAATAGCAAAGGAAAGATACTTGATAGAGATTTCTTCATGTCTTTAAAAAAAATTGTCGTCTGGGATTTAGGATAAAAAATGAGAAACTCCTTTTACTTGAAGGGTGGTGGGGTAGTATTGTGAGTAACAGACAGGGGATAGCAACTTGGTGAGTGTATGGGGAAGAGGAGACAAATATAGGTGTTTACACTTGCAGCTTGCTGCACCAAGCCAACTTTCAGTCTCTTGACAGCACAGTCACATAACAGTCTCCAGCAGCCAGGTGTCTTAGGCAGTGACTCATACACTGAATAGTCTTCTGTTGTTTTCACTGTGGTCCCTTGTTAACCTGCAGATGGTCTATTTTGAAATCTGCCTTTCCCTGCAACTTCCCAGTGTTGAATGTGACTTGTCCGCCTGTATTTGAGACTTTTCCCTTCCTGAAGTGGCTTGATTACAGATTGATTATAGATTCACCAACGAGTAAGCATCAACTACAGCTCCAAGTGACAGAGGGCTCCTAGCCTAACTTCCCATGGAAATAGCCTTCCTTTGAATCTGTGCTGGGATGGTAGCATGCGTTTCGGGGCTCTAACAGCAGGAGCATATCAAACAGGCTGTCAGTGGTGACAGGAGACAGGGTTGCAGTAATTCCCATGTGTTGCCAAATAAACAAAGGGAACCCTTCTGCTCTTGGCTTGATTTTTTCATAATAGAAAAGATTGGTTGTAGGCTGAGGTCAGAAGAAAATTGGTTTAGAATATGTGAGGAATTAAGGTGAGGGCCTTTGCTCTTTCCTACACCAAATAGAACTTTTGAATTTCAGAAAAGCCTTTTCATTTTCTGTTCTGCCAAGCACCAAACTTGTAAATCCTTCTCTCAGGAGCAGTATAGAAAAATGAGAATTATCAGGATCGAGAAGGCTTCTTTTACTTTAATCTCACATCTCAAATGGCAGCATCATGGATGCCTCAGCATTTGCAAAAACACTAGGCACATGAGACCTCGGAACAGCCCAAACAGCCCAATACTGTCTTGGAATGGAGATTTGGCATTTTAAGCAAAGTTTTCTCTCTCCCAAACTCTTTTAATTAGCTAGTAGAAGTCTAGGTATTCTTGCTATGTACACGCAGAGCTAGAGAGGTGGTTGTGCTAAGCCATCCTTTCCGTGTTTCCAGTTAAAGAGCTTTTTGGACAAAAGCTGACTGGCTTTGTACTGAACATGTACACTGGGAGTGCAGTGAAGAGAAATAGGATCTCTGCCTTGCTAAAAATGAAGCAACATGACAAATCTCCCTATGTAGTGTTCATGCAGGAACTATTACCTGGGCAATACCATTGCTTCTACTGCTAACCCATGCCTGTTACCGTGCCCTATAGCAGGGCTGAATCAGGGATCACATGTCTTTGGGGTGGAATAGATTCCTTCTGCTTCCTTTTTACTATAGCTACAGAGAGACTGAATGAAGAGGACACAAGGATAGACTGGGATGCACAACCCACTGCTACATTAGATGTCATACTGCCTCGCTATTGCACAGAGAAGGAAATTAGTGCTGCCTCTGTCTTTCTGTCTTCAAAGTGGAACAAAGGGAAGATATTGTAGTCGGCTCTCCTTTCCCTTAAAAAAACCCAAACAAACAAAACCAAGCCTCAAGGACTTTGTTTAGTTATCTTTAACTACTAGACCCCTGCCCAAGTAATGGGGGGTGTTTGGAACTGGAAATTCCTTATAGTTACTGCCATAACCAAAATAGGGTTCTTCTTAAGAAGCCTTTACGTTTCCAGAATGTAGTGTATTTTGTATTTCCAAGTACAGCATAGATTTTATATAGAACATGCTCTTGGGCATATTCAGGTAAATGCTCAGGATGCTTAACTCAGAGATCAAAAAGACAAGTAAGTTAACCTTACAAAGATTGAGAGAAGATATTAATACTCCATGAGAAGTGTGAGATTTCTAGGTGAGAAGATATTCAGTACAGGAACAAACACCTCTGCCTAGCAGCATGCCGACTTTTTTCAAATTGCCGTTGTTTTTAATGACAGCTGCTTTGTGCAAAGGTGTATAGAGAATGCCCAATTTAGATGTTTCCGTGATGCTGTGCAAGAGCTATTCTGCATATGAGCGTTATGATGCAAAGCATGTTCTATTTGACAATTCAGTGTTTTGCTCTGTCTTTAGAAATAAAATCCAGAGAGGCTGCTATTTTTTGCATGTGTGCATTGGATGGGTTGTTTTGGGATAAGCAATTTGTTTTGTTTATTTTTCAGACTGTCTAAAATGGAAAAGTTGTTTGACAAATTAAAATGTTGGAATTGAGCTTCTCGATTTTGGGGCCTCATCTCCAGTCTGCTGAGGTGGCTGTTGTCCCAGTTCAGGCAGTCTGGCTTTAAAGAGTACTTGGTTCTTCACAGTAGTACTTTGCTTTACACAGGATGTATTGTTGGTGCTTATCTTCTCTATGTGGAGGTATTCTTTATAGCAACTTTAATGACAACAAAACAGTAACAACTATTTTAAATCATGTGACTATAGCATCAGAGAAATAGAGAATACATTTCATAGAGGGACAGTGTGTGGTTATTGACTGCACACGAACTAGCCCTGTTCATAAAAACCAAAGGCTGTGGACTGTATAATACCATCCCAGGTAGAAGAGGACGCATCCAGCATCTTTGTAATTCTGTCTTGTCCCTAGTCTGTAATATAATATGTAAGTAAAGCAAACTGATTCTTGGAATATAGCAGTAGTCCTGTATTAGCCAAATACAATTAGCTGAAATCAAGAGAAATGTGTAAATGGCCCATAGGCCCTGCGTCTCACATCTGGTACAGCAGAGCAGAGCAACAACATCAATCAGACAAGCAGGCAGTGATTTGAACATTCAAGTGAATGCATAAGGTTGAAAACTCCTTGAAGAGGGGATGAGAGATTTCCCCCTAAAAACACCTGTCTGAAAGACAGAGCTTTTTTAAATGGGGGAACAAACAGTGAATTTTAATTAGGATAATGGTTTTAGTAGGCTAAAAGCAATCAAAATAGCCCTCTGCATCTTAAGGACAGCAGTAAGGGCAACCTCAGCAGTGTACAGATTTACACCATATAAACACTGACAAATGAACCAAAGAAGAATTAAAATCTTGTTGGAAAACTAAGACAAATATACTTTATGGATTTTTTTTTTTCCTTCAGAATTAGCAACTGTTAATGATGAGAGAAGCTAGAACATCCTGGTTTAAATTGAGTAGCATTAGTGAGTAAAAATGATTTATGTAGTTATCTTACATGCTTATGACTGTCCCAGAGCTTTAATGAATGTCTTCCCTTTGCTGATGTCCTCCAAATTTGTCTCACAGAATTGAGTTAGCTTTGTGTTAGTTAGTTTTCAGTTAGATCATGTCTCCATCACAGTGCTCTAGAAATTGACATTTTAAAAGTTTTCTGTCCTCTTCCTGGGTGCTGCTTCTCTCAAAACACTAGGAAATAAAACAGCCTGCAACAACGCTTACTCACTATTTGTCTGAGAAGGTGGCTTCAGGGTGGTGCCTTCTGCTGTTCATGGTTCTTCCTAACCCCTGCAAATGTGTCTGGTGCTTGGTGATACATATGATACTAAGCACCAGTTAAGTGGTGAGCGAAACAGAGGAGCGACAGGTTGTAATAGCATGATGTTGGCAGAAGGAAAGATGTTCTGGTGCAGTGAGGCTCACATAAAGTGGGTTACTGGGGTAAAACATAACCATGTCTGCCTTGCTCTTTCTTATTTGCCTCTTTCCTCACCTTTGAGCTATGACTACCTCTGACTACCTTTGACTATCTTTACTCTCCTGTAACTACTCTGCCTCGCAAAACCTTTTGTAGAGTGAGTTTGCTCCAGCAGTGTGTGTACAATGTCTGTCCTTTAGATTTTTCATCAGAAATAAACTTGCCTGACTTGCTTCTAATTTGAAATTTGCTTTCTTAAATATTAATAAATTAAAAAAAAGAAAAAGAAAAAAGGAAAAAAAAGCAGTCATGCTGTGACATGTGAAGGGAGCAGAAGCTATGGACTGGGGAAAATATCTTCTCACTAGAAAAGATCTTTGAAGGGAGAAAATAAATTCCCTATGGAAAGATCAAAGCACGTGAAGTTAATGGATTATGAAAAGGTCAAAAAAATACCTGGAGAAAATAGTAGGTTCAAACATAAGAGGGAATAAGGAAAGATTGGGGTTTTTTGTTGGAGATAAAGGATAGTTAGATGGCTAGCTAAGTACCTGAGATTATATGTTGTAGCTAAAGGGCTATTAGTAGGAATAGGGATTTCTTTCCTCATGCCTGGCACAGCATCCACTTATGTGGTGTCAAGGTGGCCTTGGAGTTGCAGTCTTGAATTTCTGCTCTATTGCAGTGCTCTGTACTGGTGACTACAGCTTAAAGCATCCTGTAGTGCAACCAGACCCTCTCAGACTGACGCAAGACTGATGTAATTGTAATAACTCTTCAAGACACTTTAATACCCTGATTAGGTCTTGCTAGGGTCAAAAATATATGGAGTCTGTCAAAGAAAAAAAAGGCAGAAACCTTCTGGTGAGCTAGAAAATGTTCATGGGCAAAGAACTCTGGAAAAACTTTTGTTCGGGTTGTTATCAAAGATCATCTGTACTGCTATAGGTATTTATGTGCCTTCTTCATTGCTGCAGTGTTTGATGCCTCACACAGAAACAGAGAACAACAGCTGAGCCACAGAAATGGATCCTCAAATATCTCGCTTTCAGTGGCATACACATGAGTAGGAATTGGACATTTCAAATGCTTCTCAAGAAGCTGGAATCAGGTGACTTTGTCCAAGGCTATACTGCATTTGTGTGGCAGAGCAGAAGCCACACCTCACTTCTCCCTTTTAGTCACCCATCCTTCTTCTAGTCCCACCACAAAGCAAAAGTCCCAGGGGACTTGTGCCAGTGCTTTACATGCACCAGGAGGTTCATCTGCACTAATTACAAAATAAGTGTTGGCTCCTGTGAGACACATTCAGCCACCCAGACCTATCTGTAGGTGTTGCTGTTTGCCCCTCTGGTTTATTTCTCTATACGTTTGAGCAGTTGTGTCTCCACAAACCTCCTGGTTGTTTCCTGAATTGACAGTGATGTCTACATTGAGTGAGAACCAAACATTTGTTCCTGGCCCTTTTTAGCAAGACCCACCTGCCCTCTGTCTGGGGTTAGTTTCTCATTTGCCTTTTCACAGTTCTTAAGAAGCAACCTGCCCGTCTTGTCTTTCTGTATACAGAAGTTTATTTTGAAGAAGGCAGTAGATTCGTATAGTGACTGGAGGCAAGAAAAGTTTGCTTATGTGAGACACCTCTGTATTGATGATCTGATGGAGAGCTGATCAATACTGGAGCATATTGCAGTGTCTTACCTGTGAATGTATGCTATGAGAGTAGTGTTGTTACTGGATGGGGCAAGGGAGGGATTAAGGCCTTTGTAAATCCTAGTCTCCCAGACTTCTCTCCTCGTTAATACTGACTGTGTGCTCCAGTGCTTTGCATGTGCTCCTCTGCCATGTGATTTTTTTAACTTCTAAGAAGAGGCTGAACTGACTTAGGAAATGTGTTGCTTCCAACTCTCAGGCAACTTCAAATTAGATATATATTTAACTTAATTAAAAATAAAATTGTAAGCCTTTCTTTTTGTTGGACAGCTTCACTTTAAACTAGAAATTCTTTTTCCTTGTTTTACAGCAGCTGCAGGACAGTAGTCTCTCTTGTCTGTCCCCATGACAAAAAAGAATTACATAAAGGAATAGATTCCAGTGGGTGCATAGTCCAGAAGGAGTAGAGCAACATGAGTTTACTCTATCATCTGCTCTCTGAAGATCTTGTTTAGTTGGTGTAGTATAGACCAGAGAAACAAAAAGTGATGGGAGCTAGATGCAGCAAGACTGGGTTGGATAGAACAAATGTTTTGATTAGAAATGTTCTTACTGTACCCATCTAGAAATGAGAAAATAAGAGATCTTGACCTGAATATTTGATATTCAGCATTCTTGATAATAGGATGCCAACAAAATTTAGAAGCAGTAATTGAAGGACAGCTGCCACTGGGTGACTTATACAGTATGTCAATAACTGTGTTGAGGCCTTTGCCAGCGCTGGGTATGAGGCCCATGCTTCTACCTTTTCTAGGAGAATGGGTCTGTTACAGTCCTGTCTGCATCATAAGAAAACTGTGCACTTTATGTTTGGCACCACAGTTGTATCTTTTGCTTTTAGTATCTGAAATAGATATTTGGAGTTGTGGAGCTTAACCAAACAAAAGTGCAGTGTCTCCTTCTCTTCCATCTCCTTGTTTCCCAAAGCTATGTATGGCTTTTCTTTCGTATATTGTCAATTTTACCACCAATCATTTCCATTTCAATGCTGATGTATGAAAAATGATAACATAGAATCATAGAATCATAGAATGTTTTGGGTTGGAAGGAACCCCTAGAGGTCATCTAGTCCAACCAACATACCAAACACTGCTACAGTAGGGAACTACTATGAGATGATGCTGGCAACACATGCAATTAGCCATATTAATTTATTCTCTTTTAATAGCTGGGAAGAAAACATATGGAATCAATGAGCAACAAAACCTCAGTTTCCATTTGAAAAAGGAAATAGAGAATGATTCATTCTAAAACCATACACTCCAAAGGAGGAAGATTTGAATTATTAACAACATATCCAAATATGATGGGTGCTGACACCTTCATCTCTTTTATTTTTACTGCCGTGGATTTTCTTCACATGCAGTGAGAGAATTTACACTATAGGAAGTGTTAATGGTTTCACGCTTCCTACCCATTTTTAGCTGCCTAATTTATGGAAAGCCATTACTAGGTGAGTCACTGCTTTCACAGGATTAGTGTGGCTGAGATAGAGCTTTGGGTGTTCCTTTAATTTCCATATTTGCTTGAAAGGAACAACAGACCCACATTAAAACTGTTAGTGTTTGATATTACAGTAGAGTTCAGAGTCTCTGCTCTACTTGATCATGTATAAATATTGCAAGACATGTTCCCTGTCCCTATAAGCTAACAAGCTAAACAAACAAGGAAGATAGAGATTTATCTGTATTTTATAGATGCTGTGAGTCAGAGTGTCTTATTGTTCAGAACTTGTGCCTAATTGGATGGGTATTAAATATTTGCAAAGATTACAAACAGAAGCAGTACTAGGAATTGTTGTTGAACTATAAAGAATTGTTCATCCTGTAATAGCTATTGCAGAAGCACATTTACTCTCTTGTTGATCTTAAGAGGTTTTGGTTAGACATTCGCAAGCTACAAAAGATAACAGCCAAGCCTGAGGATCAGGGTTTGCCCCTAATAGTAAATGAACCATAGGTTGAAATTTGTTTGGGCTGCCTGTATCATGAATGTAACAGGAGAAATGCAGCGTGTAAAATACTCAAGCACTGAATAAGGTGTAGATTTCATAGCTAATACTCTTTGTAATAAATAATTCAGAAAGATTTGTTCAGTTTAGAGAATGGTCTCCAGCAGGCAGTAACAGATAAGATTTAAAGAAAATCTTAAATTGACTTTCTTAACTAATTTACTCTTCCATAAACCTCTTAACTTGTTGCAAAAGTCATGTGTTACCTATTACAAGCCTTTCACCCAATTAGAAGCTCTTAAACATCTTTGTACATATTTTCTGCTACAGATTTTCTGTACAGGTCTACCTCCAGAGGCTGTTTGTTTCAGTTATGTGTGGGTTTCTTAATTAAGGAGCCCATATCTCACTGCACAGCACATACCAGGTAGTGCAACTATCCACATGTAGCTTCTGCATTTGCTTCCTGGGAAGTCTGTTGTGCAATTGAGTCAGTGTGGACCTGTGGCTGGGTTAACTTTGAACTACTGTCCTAAAGAATTATAATTTTTGGGTGCTATCTGTAGATAATGAAATGAGGCATCACTAGTTCTCCTTCTTTGTTTTCCACTGGAAAGTTTGTGGGGGATGAAACTGGAGAAATGGTGTTACAAGTAATTTATTGCTCAGGGTTCTTTTCCTCTCCCCAATTTCTTTATATTCTGTTAGCTGCTTTTCTTCTCACGCCAATTACTCTGACTTAAGAAATAACACATCTCTTCATAATAGTGCTTGAAGATTGGTATGTTTGCTGTATACATTTTGAGGCAGATCTTCAGCTGCTACAAAGTGAAGTAACTCTGAAGCCACAATGTTTTTTTTTTCAGCTAAAGATCTTTTGTATAAGAGCTATCTGCTTTTTTTCTGAGGGTTTTTAAAATGCTTGAAAGATTTTAAAAACAAAAGGAAAAAAGTAGTGAATTATATGCATAAGGTTGGGAGACAATAACTTACTAGTAGTTTGTTAAATGCTAAGTTACAGAAATTAAATATAAATCGTGTTAATCAATTACTGTATGTACACGTCTTCATGTGTACCCCCATGTGTATGCTTTTGAAAGAGTTGTTAGAAAATAAATCCCAAATGACCCTTAAAATCTATCATCAAACTGATCACATGAGAATGGTTAATAAGTAATGTAGGCAAGTACAATAAAACATTCTTCAACTACTGTTTTGCAGTATGAGTCTGTGGTGGAGATGGAAGCCCATTGGAATTAACTTTTACAAGATTTGAGCATTCAGAACAGAACTGTTCCATCACGCTCTTCTAGTAGGATATTTCTTAATGGGCACGTGTTTGGACTACATATTATTCACTGGCCATATATGTGGATTTTCAGACCAAAAATACTTTTATTTTTATTCTGAAGTTAAATCAATACAAACATTTGTGGTGGATGCTTTTATTTGTACTTTCAAAGCACTCCACATTTTTCATGGTCTTATTTCATTCGGGGCAGCTGAGAACGCAGAAGAAAAGAAGAAAAGCAGCAACATGCCTGCTCATTTGTTATACCACTTCTATGTAAAATGAACAGTGTCTTCCTCTGCTGAAGAGCCACTGACGTGACTGAGGCATAATGCATGTTTGAATAACAGCAGGAAAAGCAGAGGCTAAAAAGAGGTGTATACGTGCAAGGCTTTTAAATGGTGCTGGGTTTGGCCTGCCTTTCCAAGGAAACGCAGTTTGTGTGACTCCCTCTTTACTGTTCTGCTAAACTTTGTAGTGGTAAATACCTTGTAGATACAAATTCCTAAAAGCTTTTGGGAAATCAGTAGCTAGGTAGAGATGAGCCCCAAATTATTGTTGCCAGCTGAGTAAAAGTCAATAAGAGAAGCTCAGGAGCTATTGGTTCCTGTGGATGGCTGTATGCAGGGATGGTCCGGACCTCACCACACCAGCAAATGTTCTGATGTTCACTTAGCAGGTGAAAGGGTGGAGAAGAGCTAGCAGATATGGCAGGAACTGGAAGCATTAAAAGTTAGTAAGTCTTGCAAGATGGTAAGGAGGTAATCTGGAGGTATTTTGGTGATTGGGGAGAGATGTAGCAATTTTGGATATGAAGTCAGGCTTTGTTGGTTTGGTTCCTCATGGAACAGTTCATAATATAGTCTGCAAAGGTTGCTTTTTAATGAATAATATCATAAACTAGGGAATAAATGGAGTAATTCTAAATATTGCTGATGTTTTAGACCAGTAGATGGGATAAGATTCAGTCTTGGTATCAATAAAAACTCACTGGGGACCCTAACCACAGAAAAGGCAGAAATTGTATACAAAATGAAGTAGTATGATAATATACCATGAGTGTTTGTTCTATAAATAAGATTGAGTATTTGTCCTGCTTTGATGCATTTAGTTTCCAGGCAAGCTAATGTACAAATGATAAAAATAAAGCAAGCCATTGCTGATACACTTCTTCTGGCACCTTAACTGAAATCTGTGTTTCATTCTGTGGTATATACCACAGAGAAATTTGTGAGTCCAATACATATCTTCAAAGTAATAACGGACAAGTCAATAAAAGCAAGAATTAGCAGACTCAGACCTGCCGCTTCTTTCTTTTGTTTGACTCGATACATTCATACAAGGTTAGATGTTCTGGAGAGTGTCTGTGTTTAATGGATACAGTCAGAATAGTTTAATGCCTATTTTATTTGCTGCTTCTTATAACTGAATCAAACAAGAATGTTCTTTCCTTTTGGACATTGACAATTGTCTTCAGCTGCACCACAGGACATCTAAAATGGTAAGATGGAGCTATACCCTACTATTAAAAACCCCTTGGACATTGCCTGATACATTGTGGAGTTGTGACAGTAATATTTTACTGTAATTGCTTTCTTAAGATGATGACAGAGCACTGCAATTGCTGTCATTTTTTCAGTATGAGTTAAACCAAATATGTGTGATTCAGGCGTATCTGCTTGAAAGAATGCTCTGAATTTACATGATTAGAAAGCTCTTCAGATTAAATGCAATTCATCAAGGCATTTTTCTCAAGTAAAATACCTGTGTCAGATTGGGCACTTTTTCTCTACAATGGTAGGAGAGTAATCTTACTGAATTCAAGAAAAATCTCTGAACTATCTACATATACCGTCAGGTAGGTAAATAATGCCTCTAATTAGTTCCAGATGTAAAATTGCATGTGCAAGATTGAAGGCTCAGTTGAAGTTCTTTCAAAAAAAAAAAAAAAACCAACTACAAAGTGGTACTACAAACTTCTGAGAAAGAGGCTTTTTCAGAAAATCAGGCCCTTCAAATCTATTGAATCTCATGAAACATTAGTCAAATTCTTAATAAGAAAAAATGCTTAGCAAAGAATGTTAGAAACTTCTTTATTGTTGTAGTATCATTCAGGAAGGTTGTATATAGAAGTACGCAGCTGGTTCTCTGGAATATTGCCATAAAACATAGTTATGTGGTCTCAAGATATCAATAACCACTTACAAACTGTTCTGTTATGCTAGTTTCAAGCTCCTCGCAGAAGTACTGGTATTAATCCATGTATGCAGAGATGGTGCGTTCCGTATGATGGCTGCTGGTAATCATGTGAATGCAACGCAATTGTTGCAACTAGTAAGAATTTGCATTATTTTTAAAAAGCTGTAGTACTATCCAATAACTCAGATGTTTTGATATTTTTGAGGTCCTGATTCTGTAAGAAACTTAGCAGAGAGAAAATCTGAATTTGGTACAGCTTTATCCAGAGAAGATTGTAGCAGAATGCAAGTGTGGAGGCAAAAACTAGACAGGTGTTCCCTTGATAAAAGAAGTTGGATCGTCTTTTTTCATTGTGTTCACTTCTCTGTGTGAGTGCAAAGTAAAAAACAAACCTGCTTTAACTACGCTTGGTTGAATTAGTGTTGGTGAGATTGTGATAATTACGGGTTCGTTATTGGAAACTGTATGCTGTTCTTTTGATTCATGAAAGCCTTAAGAATCTCTCTTAGTGTTTAGTGACTTTATATAAAGGGTATATGAGCAAAATAAACAGAGAGAAAAACTTTAAAATTAGCAATGTCCCAGAAGATGAGGTTGTTTATGAAATTGTTTTTTCTGCAAGTTACAGATTACCTTTCATTTACTTGGGTAACTTGGATGTAGCAGTGTGGTGAGATTAGCATAATCACCAAACATATACTTTATCCTAAATTTGATTTGGCAGTTATTGACAAAAATCGAATTAATTCAAATAGAGGTTGGTGGTTTGTTTTTTTTTTTCAAGTGAGCTGCAGTTTGAATCACAGACTAAGGCCAAAACTCCATTAAATTCTGACTTCTTGAGTCATGTAGCTATATTATTTCACAGTTTACTTTTTTAAACCATTACAAGTTTGTTTGAAGTACAACAAGGATTGGCTTGTTGATATTCAGGTTTTTTATTTGGAATCTAGCCTTCATTTAACCATTTGAACTGATAACCCACTATTCTTAGACCATTATGTTTTTGTTTGCTAGACCACTGTGTTTGAGATTTTGACACACACACATATACATATACATGGAATTACTGCAGTCCCTTTTAAATAGCCTGCATAACAAAGTCTTGCACTAGTAACTTTTATGATTTTGAAGTGAATCAATGCTTCACAGTTTATTGTTAATTTGACTTTTCAATTTGGAATTGCCTATGAGAAGTCTGAGGATCTAACAATTTTTTTTTTTAAAAATCATTTGCAAGTAATCTCTGAGAATTCAGTGGGTTACTCATAAACTGTTAGTTGTTTTTACTTGAAATCTGATAAAAAAACCTGAAATGTGGTCTGCTCATTTAGGCTGGGTTAATTCTGTAATTTTCTCCTCAATTTGAACACTGGAATCAGGCTTCAGAATCTGTTTTCCCCATAACGCTGTAGTTTATCTGTCTGATATTTGTTTCAGTTAACTCATTTAAATATTCACAGACAGCAGGTACTGTAAATTTTTTAGGAAGTTAGACAATTCTAATTAAGACTATGAAACTGAATCAACCCAGTTTTAAAGAAAACAGGCAGTGAGAGAACTCTGCTTTGATTTGAACAGGGCCCTTCACAGGTTAAAATGTATTTTGCAAAAGATGTCTTAGACAATTCCCCCAGAGTCAGTGTGATTTCTACTAAACTTAGCAAGGAAAATGACTTAATTTCCTGTACTAAATTCTCTGTAGATGTCCAGCCACTCTAGGACTTAATGGATAAAATAGAGCTTGGTGTTAAGGTTTTCATGCAGACACAAAGAATCTTCATATTCACAACTAACAACTCTTTCTTTTCTAGATACTCTAGAACCTCAGCTGATTCATGCGTGAGGGACCTATGCTACAGATACACTTTGGCCAGTGCTCACTTAGGGGTCCTAAGACTAAGTATTGCAAAACCTACGTACAAGGATTAATGGTTCTGTCTGATGCCCTAGGAGCTTTGCTTGAGTTAAGTGCTAAATGAACTATTTCCAGACAGATTTTCTATTTTCCTTTCTATTAAGGAAGGGAAGGAAAAAAAAAAAGTAAAATCAGTCAAGAGGATGTCTCCTGACAGAAACACTCCTAGTTATGTAAAATCTGTTGCTTACATTGGGAACTGACTGACCTTGCCATGGTTATGCCCCACTTCCTTTTTCTTAGTTCCCAAAATTTTTTACAATCAGTCCAAAGCCTAAGGATTTCATATCGCCATCTAAATAAAATCTACTTTAATTATTGGCTAGTTAACTTTAAGGGAATACCTTATTGTTATGGAATACCTAATGCCATGTGTCATCTGTGCACCTAACATATAGCAGTCTTCTTTCTAGGCTAACACATCTATCTGTGAGAATTATAAGGCATGACTTATAATTGTATCCTTTTAAAGCACTTATCATTTATTAAGTTTTGCTGCATTCAATGACCATGTTGGTTATCTGGAAGCACAATGATTCTGGGGCTGTGCATTGTCAGGTCACTAATCTCCTGCACTCAGCCTATCAGCCACGTGAGAATGACTCATTCTCTGCAAACCTCCTGTTGCTTAGTAGCTGTTTGTAATGTGAAAGAGAGTTGGGAAAGTAGTGGTAAGGTAAGAGGAAAAGGGCTGGGAGGCAGTGTTCCTGGCTGTCTAAAAGGAACTTGTGAACCTTCTAATCGGTGAGGAAATTTTCTGTTTCTGCACAAGGTGCATGAATTTACACACTCTGCCCTTCCCTATTCTCTGCAGTATCTAGGAAAGTTAGTCATGCTTGCGGGCCTTTATTGTATGCATTTATTTATTTACCACCATGGTACCATTTTCTCTTTTAATAGTATCTCTTTGTTACCTAGGGAACTGATTACAGCCCTGCACATTTCTTCCTCCGTTTGGTGCGTCATGATGATCCTGTATACCATACACAAGGTTCTCAATAGTGTTTGAAGAACTGTACATCTGAAACCTCTTGTGCCAGGCCTGTGTTACAGCACTGGCACCAGCATGATGACTCAAATCAAAAAGGATACAGGAACAAAGAGGAATTAAAAAAAAAAAAGAAAAGTAACAGCTCTATCAGTGCATTGAATCTTATCATAGAATCATAGAATGTTTTGGGTTGGAAGGGACCCCTAGAGGTCATCTAGTCCAACCCCCCTGCAGTGAGCAGGGACACCGCTAACTAGATCAGGTTGCTCAGAGCCCCATCCAACCTGGCCTTGAATGTTGCCAGGGATGGGGCCTCCACCACCTCTCTGGGCAACCTGTTCCAGGGTTTCACCACCCTCATTGTAAAGAATTTCCTCCTTATATCCAGTCTAAACCTACCCTGTTTTAGTTTAAAACCGTTACCCCTTGTCCTGTCACAGCTGGCCCTACTAAAAAGATTTTCCCCATCTTTCCTATAGGCCCCCTTTAGGTACTGAAAGGCCACAATCAGGTCTCCCCGCAGCCTTCCTTTCTCCAGGCTGAACAAGCCCAACTCGCTCAGCCTGTCCTCATAGGAGAGGTGCTCCAGCCCTCGGATCATTTTAGTAGCCCTCCTCTGGACCCGCTCCAACAGTTCCATGTCCTTCTTGTGCTGAGGGCTCCAGAGCTGGACGCAGTACTCCAAGTGAGGTGTCAGCAGAGCACATTAGATGGGCAGAATCACCTCCCTCGACCTGCTGGCCATGCTTCTCCTGATGCAGCCCAGGGTACGGTTGGCCTTCTGGGCTGCTAGCACATATTGTTGGCTCATGTCCAGCTTTTCATCCACTAGCACGCCCAAGTCCCTCTCGGCAGGGCTGCTCTCGATCCTTTCTTCCCCCAGCCTGTACTGATACTGGGGGTTACCCCGACCCAGGTGCATGACCTTGCACTTGGCCTTGTGGAACCTCATGAGGTTCACACAGGCCCACCTCTCCAGCCTGTCCAGGTCTCTTTGGATGACATCCCGTCCTTCTGGTGTGTCAACCGCACCACTCAGTTTGGTGTCGTCCGCAAACTTGCTGAGGGTGCATTCGATCTCGCTGTCTAAGTCATTGATGAATATATTAAACAGCACCGGTCCCAGTACGGACCCCTGAGGGACACCACTCGTCACTGGTCTCCATCCAGACATCAAGCCATTGACCACTACCCTCTGGATGCGGCCATCCAGCCAGTTCCTTATCCACCGAACAGTCCACCCATCAAATTCATAGCTCTCCAATTTAGAGAGAAGGTAGTTGTGGGGGACCGTTTCAAAGGCTTTGCAGAAGTCCAGATAGATGACATCCATTGGTTTTCCCTTGTCCACTGGTGCTGTCGCACCATCATAGAAAGACACTAGGTTCGTCAGGCAGGACTTGCCCTTGGTGAAGCCATGCTGGCTATCTCGAAATATCTCCCTGGCCTCCATGTGCCTTAGCATAGCTTCTAGGAGGATCTGTTCCATGATCTTCCCAGGCACAGAGGTGAGGCTGACAGGTCGGTAGTTCCCAGGGTCTTCCTTTCTACCCTTTTTGAAAATGGGCACAATGTTTCCCTTTTTCCAGTCACCAGGGACTTCACCTGACTGCCATGACTTTTCAAATATCATCGAGAGTGGCTTGGCGACTACATCGGCCAATTCCCTCAGGACTCTGGGTTGCATCTCATCAGGTCCCATGGACTTATGTGCGTTCAGGTTCCTCAGGTGGTCACGAACCTGATCTTCTCCTACAGCAGGAAGGGTTTTGCCCTCCCGGTCCCCCTCATGCCATCCATCAACTCGGGTGGGGTGAGGAGAGAGGTTCCCAGTGAAGACTGAGGCAAAAAAGTTGTTCAGTACCTCAGCCTTCTCCTCATCTGCTGTTACCAGCTTGCCAGTCTCGTTCATCAGCGGGGGTACACTTTCTTTAACCATCCTTTTCCAGCTGAAATATACCTGTAGAAACCCTTCTTGTTATTCTTTGCATCCCTAGCCAAGTTTAGCTCCAGCTGAGCCTTGGCCTTCCTGACCCCATTCCTACACAACCAGACCGCATCCCTATACTCTTCCCAGGATGCCTGTCCCTGCTTCCACTGCCTGTGCAGTTCCCTCTTCCTCCTTAGTTTGACCAGCATCTCTTGTCTCAGCCATGCTGGTCTCTTCCCTTCTTTGCCCGATTTCTTACACCTGGGGATTGAGAGCTCTTGCGCTCTGTGGATCACTTCCTTAAAGATCTGCCAGCTCTGTTCTGTTCCCCTGTCTCTGAGGACCGTTTCCCAGGGAGTCCTTCCGACTATCTCCTTGAGGAGCTGGAAGTTTGCTTTTCTAAAATTCAGGGTCCTGACTATACTCTTTGTTCTTCCCATTTCCCTCTGGAGCGTGAGCTCTACCAGCGCATGATCTCTGCAACCCAAGCTGCCTCCGATCTTGACATTTCCAATGAGCTCACTTGCATTGGTGACCACCAGGTCCAGTATCGCATCCCCTCGGGTAGGGGTGTCTATTACCTGGCTTAAGAAGTTGTCCTCAATGCATTCGAGAAACCTGCTGGATTGCCTACAGCTTGCTGTGTTGGTTTTCCAGCAGATGTCAGGGTGGTTGAAGTCCCCCAGCAGGACGAGAGCCTGCGAGCATGAAGCCTCCCGGAGTTGGAGGAAGAACGCTTCGTCAGTCGGCTCCTCTTGATCTGGTGGTCTGTAGTAGACACCAATCACCAGGTTCCCTTTGTTTCCTCTCTCTCTGATTCTTATCCATAAGCTTTTGACCTGCTCATGGCTATTCTTCAGGGCCAGCTCTTCACACTGTAATGATTTCTTGATGTAAAGGGCAACGCCTCCGCCCCTTCTTCCTCACCTGTCCCTTCTGAACAGCCTGTAGCCATCAATAGCTACATTCCAGTCGTGGGATTCATCCTACCAATGCTGTAGGTAGGCTAAATTTGTTGTGCACAGGTGGATTTAGTTCCCAATACTTAGTTGGGATAGCTGTAGAAAGTTACTTAGCTTTTTTGTGGAAACAAACTGCACAAATAATATTTGTTTCTAAACTAAAGTATGTACCTGTATCCCAATCATAATAGCAGGAGGTAATACTTTGCCCTTCAAGGGATTTTACCCAGATGGCAAGACTGAGAGTGCTTGAAGAGTAGCTTTGCGAGCAGGTAATGTTTGCTATGGCAATGCTTCAGTGATCTGACTTTTTCTTTGTTAATATAAACAGGACTTAAGGGTTGATTGTAAATGGATTGCTTTGTTCCAAATATGACTCTCACCAATTTCTTCATATCACTTGAATAATGTATGGACAGTTCAAATTTTCTTTGTCTTTGACTTTTAAAGCATAACAGGTTTAAATCTCAAACATTTCTCCTCAATCCTAATGACTTTTTTGTTATCAGAAAAGATGAGGAACAAGTGGTTACTTTTGAAGTGTTGTAAAATTAATTGACTTCCAAGTTTCAGATGAATGCTAAGCAAAATAGCAATACTCATTCAGCAGACAGGGAGGAGAGTGTTTCCATTTGTCTGGAGAACCCCAAGGGCTTTCTATAATGATGCAACTCACAACAGATTTTCAGCAATGTGTCTTAAGCGTTTTAACAAATAGCAAAAGGCTGTCTCTTGAGTACAAGACTACAAGATAGAACCAAGATAAACTGGTCTTTACTGAATTAGTAGAAGTTTATGGATTTAATTGGGAGAAAAAATTGAAATTGAAGTTCATTTTCTAGACTGTAGCAATTTACGAATATACAGGTGCACACAATGTTTATTTAAATTCCTCAACTAAATTAGAAAATCAGATGCCATATCTCAGCCTCAGCATTGATCCAGAGTATGTCTGTCAGCTTCTGAAATCACACTATGGGTTCTGGAAACGTGATTTAAACACAGATCTTTGTGTTTTGAGAGAAAGACAGATGGTAAGATAAAGATGGGAGCATAGGCTAAGGGGATAAGGCTTTCAGTGATCCCATGAGGATGGGAGTCTGAAGAGTTAGGAGAGGTGGCTGTGATGACATAAACAAATCTTATTTTACACATTTAAAGTGCTCAAAACATGTTTCAATATGGATTGTATAATTTTCTGCTAGGCAGTATTTAATGAATTCACAGTAGTTTGCCAAATGATTTATTTGGCAAAGTAGTCTTAAGGATCTTTAAAAGGTCTTTAAAACTCTGTTTTTGTTGTATTCAAAATGTTCTGGGTTTGTTGGGTTTTTTCCCATGCATTTGAAATGACAATTTTCCTTTTATTGCTTTAATAAATTTGATTGGTTAAATGGAATTTAGTTTCAGTAATTGATGGATGTTGAAACTGGGGAGAAAAAACATTGCATATCAATCATGGTGCGGGAAGGTGCGGCACCTGTGATAAGGACACAGTCACTTGCAAACAGTAGCTATGTTTCATGGCAGCTCCTCAGGAACTGAACATGATATTTTGTGAGAAGTAAGGACGAAAGTTTGGCTTTATGTACAAGATACTTTTGCTGTTCTCTCTTAACACTTGCACATACTGTGTGACTGCTGTTTAAGTAACGAATAGGTAGGATAAAATGTTCATTGTAGTTCTCTTGGCCAAGTTAGAGAAGATTTAAGCTTAAGCCTCCTGATAATTAAGCTTTAATCTAAGGAAGGATGGTAATTGCTCTATAAAGTTCAGTTGTGATGAAACTGCCACTGAATAGATGTATATAGCAAGGCTACAAAAACCTTTCACTGCTGATGGAAACGTGACTTTTTTTCATCTGTTTTGTTGTGGCTGGGGCTTTTTTAATTAAAAAAAAAAAAGAGCATGTTAATAGTTGATTTCCTTCTAAAGTGCAACAAAAATGCTGTGAAGTAATTTACAGGCAAATGGGAAGTCCCCAAGCCTCCTAGGTTTTAATTTGGGTCTCTCAAAAGACAGGCACAGAAAAGATACTTGATCCATAAAATATTACTTAAAAGTAGTGCAAGCATATCAGTCTTACCATTCCTTTGAGGGTCTTCCTCACTCCTCTTTTTCAAAGTTAACTTTTAACTGACTGCAACCAGCAACAAATTACAGCAGTTTCTTCTGCACCAGGACATGATTCAGCGAGTAGGGGATGGCTGAGTCAAACTCTACCCTGATCCTTCCCTCCCACTCCCTGCCCAGCTGCTGCCTGTTTACTCCTTTGGGTATAGCCCATGATCCTGGAAGCCTACACAGAAAGTTAGAAATAGTGGATGCTTTTCCTCCTCTGCATGAGAACATAGGAGAAATCTAACCATAAAATACCACATCAGCATCAACTTCAGGTACATCAGCTCGTGTTCAGAAATAGGACTTGGGACTTTGCTTAAAGCTGACCATTTCCACTGAACTGTGTCCTTAGTGATTGCTCTAGAGGTTGGAAATAGAGGTTTGGGAATCTGGAATATCTGGTAGACCAGGATGTTTAACATCATCGGCTTGTTCAAATATACTCTGGCTTTAGAGTCCTGAATTTTTGAAACATTTCTCTAGCAACATATTTGGTATTTATGTATTTCCCCTATAGTTTCTAAGACAGATTGTGTTTCTTCTTTTTCTTCCAATATGGAGAGGAAAACATCAACAATGATACTGACTGCATTTTCAGTGTATTTATTGCTTTATTCTTTATTTGTTTCAGGCATATCTCACTAAGGTACCGAGTGAAGCTTTGTTCTGAAAGGCTTCCTCTCTCCCACTGCCTGGTATGCTTTGGTGATTTTCTGCTTTAATGCAGCGTTGTTTCAGTTTGCAATCAGTTTTCTCTTTCCCTAATTTCAGATCAGTAATTTAGCACAAGAAAAATAAAGGTTTTGTGTTATCCACGATTTGATTTTTCTGTTGAATCTCTTATTTGGTTTTTTGGTTTTAGATTTTTTTTTTTTAATGCCCAGTAAAAGCACTCTCCTATTTATAAACTAAAATTCCTTTAATAATGTTTTCTAGGGAGAAAAGTGCAGTCTCTCCCATGATGGTCAGTCTTTGTGCTATTTTTCAGGTGTGTAAGGTAACATCAATGTGCAAGACAGCTGTAGTAACTGGAGAAAGGCTGCTACCAATAAACCTTGCAAAGTCAGGAGCTCTCAGGGATGGAGTTGAAGACCACATCAGCTCAAATGGGCTAGATTAAGATAAAAACATATGGAGCATAAGGAACGTTTTTTAAACACAATTCTGGCATTCTTTGTACTGGTATGTTCATTTATCTACATCTTTGAATCTATTTGTAGTAACCATTTTGTGACAGAATCAGATCACAGAACTGGTCTTTGTGCCAGTTTTATTGCCCTTAGCCCACACCATAACCCTGACACTCAAGGTTAACAGATTGAGAAACTTCAAAGAAATTTAAAAAAGAAAAAAAGGAGCTTGTATTCTTTCAACTAATGAAGATAAATGACTATAAAAGCCTGAAACCTGCTAATTCTGAAGTCTTGTAAGAAGTAACAGAAGGTACAGTCAATAGTACCTAGGAACTGGAGATAATACTTCCTTTTAAACATTTACTTTTAGTGCATTACAGTGTTTTGGTATTTTTCTGTGTAGACATTGCAGTGAAGATAGTTTTTAGTTATTAACTATCATGAATATTTCATGTGATGGATTTTCCACATTTTTTTACTAAACTGTATTTTCTATCCAAAAGCAGCCTGATAGAAATTAAGAATTTAAAAAAAATAGAAAACAAAAAATTAAATTTCTCTTTTTTCACAATATGTTAATATAAATACTAAGAGAAAGCTTTTTATAAATGCTTACACCTCTATTTGCTTTCATTCTCTAATTAAAATAAACTTCATTTAGTATAGAGATTACAGTTAGTTTCAAATAAACAAATAATGAGAAATAATCTTTTTCTAAGGAAAGAAACAATATGGGAGTAGAATTGGGTCAAGTTAATGGTCAGTCTTACAAAATGACCTTAAAAGGAGATTATTTATTTTAGAATTATTTAGTTATTTCAGTTCTCTATATTTAAGTACATAGATTTGCAGTTCTTGTAGCTGTGAAAAAATATATGTAATTTGATCAGAGCTTACCCAGATCTGTAGGTATTCTAATGCAGAGGTTTTTTAGGGTCAAAGTCCCCTGCTGATCTGAGCAGGGCTGCAGAGATTCCCTGCTCTGGCTTGTCTTGCTTGGCAGTAGGTGAGCAGAGATCCCACGTGCAGTGAGGTGCAGTGGGGCCACCCCACAAGCTAACCAGCTCCACCGGGTGCTCAGTAATATGGGGCTCTTCCCTACCTCTTGTCGTTGTTCCCAGAGAGACCTAATTTGCTGCTCTGCCTCTCTGAGAAGAAATGGGGAGCCCTCATCACTGCCACTGCTTTTGGAGAGGCAAGTACTATGGTGTCAAGGTTAAGCCCCATATAACAGTGTGTTAGAGCGCAGATTTGGTTAGTCTAGTCTGGGTCAACACAATTCCTATCTGTGGTTTAAGTAGCAGGCTGAGCTCTTTTAAGTTGATCAGGTAGGTTACAGGCTATAATGGTGACTGTCTACTTGGTTGTCTGCTTCATTAGTTCCATACATTTTTGTTAAACCTTTCTTTTGTCCAGTTAAATGTGAAGATGAAACCCATCAACTAGGATCTACATGGTAGAATTAGTTTGTATGTGCAGGTGCTTTTGTGGATAGGTGATCACTTAACACTAGCATATGTTAGATGGTTGCCTTCTATAGTGTAGTTCTGAGTCTTTAATTTTTGAACATAAAATGTGTACCTTAACACCCTGAGTCATCTAACCCTTAATCATCCTTCAGGCAAATCCGTAGACTACTCTGCAAAGCGTGGTCAGTGGTCAGTTAACAAATGAATCAATATCCCTGCATTGTGTTGACTTTATCTTAAGCCACAGCCTTTGCAAAAGATGACAGCAAGGGGAAAGAAGGATCTAAAAAAATCTGTAGTGTTGATATTTCAGAAAAGGAATCCTGCCTTGCGTTACTTTTCTGACTAACAGAAACCCCGCCTGAGTCACCACAACTGGTTGTTGTGAAGACTACAATTTAGAGAAATTATGGAAATAATGCAACTCTTTGTGGCAAATTCTTATGTTTGTCACAAAAATAATTTGGCTCAACTAATTGGCTTGATTTAGAATTCAGGTGCTTTTGGCCTTATAAGTAATACTCATTTGGCTGGAATAGAAGATACTGGAGAAGGTAAATCAGTCAGTCATTACTAGTATAACAAGTGATGATCAAATTAAAGATGATGTCTTAAGGTTCCTCTATTTCTCCTCTGTGCATATTTAGCACACCAGATGGTCAATGCAGTCATAATAAACCAGTGGGAATATTTAATTAAATGTGTTCCCAGGACATTAAATGTAGGGTATTATTCTTTGGCTGATGATCAGAGTAAATATTTTGTAATAAGGGAGAGCCCTTGTAGAATATTGCTGGTAGTACATGATAATCACATTTGGGAACAGAAATGTGTTCAAAGCAGAACTTTCTTCACAAAATTAAGACATCTCAAATGCTAATGCCTTTTATACATTTTTTTTTTTTCTACCACCAATTCACTATTACTCATTACTACCTAACTATTACAAACAGTATGAGAAATAATTTTAAAATTGGTAGTCATAGAATGGAATGAGTCTAATTTAAAGTCCGTAGTCATTTAATTGGCAATAGTCACATTTTTACTTAATACTGAAGGGCTCAGATGGAACACTGACAAGCACAGTTAAGAACAAAATCTGTCTTAAAGCAGTGGTGGTTCCCTGGTAGTGAAGGAAGCCTTTTTGCTCTTGGGAGTTAATACTGCTCCTTCTGTGAAATCTCAGAGGACTGAAAACATCTTTCCATAGTTTGAAAATCCCTCCACCCCCAAGTATGCAAATGTCCACTAGCCCAGCAGTGATACTCCTCTGTCAATAACCTAATTATCTTTTCATCCTAACCAGTTTTATATCATGACTTTCTTTATTCCCATAGAGCAGCTTTTTTCCTCCCTGTGAAAGTGAGATTAGTAGAATGAAAATAAGGATAAACTTAGCCTATTTTAATAGGCTACTTAATAACTGGAGGGGGGGAAGATCAGCTAGAAATCTGAAATACATAAAATTAGCAGGCAACTGAACTAAAAAGCAAATTACCTCACTGACTGCATCTATTTCTGAACTGGGTAGGTCATGCTCTCTAGCCAGGGTTTTCTTTTGAAGAGTCCTCTCGTCTTATAGGCAGAGGACATCATTATCTACTTGTAAGAAGGCTGAGAACCTAATTCTGAAGGACACTTAATTTTATGGGGGCATTAGAAGTAAGCCGTCTTTTCTCTGAACCTCTCCTGACAGAATTAATGCGTGATTTTGAAAGAGTAACAGGACCTGCCATTTGACACTAACCCATTTCACTACGGGAAAAGCAAAAATTTGGGTTAGAAGCATTAGGATGGATCACTAATGTCTCTTGATTTCTAGACACACACATCTATATATTCCCAAACAGAAACATGGTTGTCCACACAGAACTGTGTTAGGCCTGTACTATTGTTAAGTTTCTACAGTTAAGCAGACAAGTCTGGAAGGCCCAGAACTTGAAGGAGTTTAGATATCAAAGGTACCAATTTCTCTGAGAGATGGCATGTAAATAGGCTAGCACAGAATTTTAGTCTGCCCTCTTTGGTTAGACTGGATTTTGTTAGGACTGTGTCAAACTGCATATAGCAAAACTGATTGTTTAAGAAAGCTTTTGTGCTAGTGTTGGCTAAACTGACCTGCTGCAGAAATAAAATCCTATGTAGTAGAATCTGGTTAACAGAAAACAGGGAACTAGCCAATCCCTCCAGAAAGCACAAGACTAAGTATTATCAGTACAAGTCCCCCTATGCAAATTAGCAGTAGAAAAATTGTTTTAGCTATTACTGCATAGGAATAAAAGGAAGTTCAAAACTAACAGCAAACCCCCAGTGCTACAGAGCTCCTTTGTTTCCTTATAGATCCTCCCTGCCTCAAAGCCTTCAGATGCATCTAAATTCACAGATGAACACTCTCAGCACAAGGGACAATGTGAGAGTGTTTGTTTCCACAATTACTGTTAGGTCCAGGATCTTCACTGGCATCTGTAGTAACTAGAATTTGCATTTGTGGCTAATTTTTATAATTGTTTTAGAGTTAAATCTCAAGAGTACAGAGCTATGGAAACGTTCTGATTTATTTTACAATTAAATAAAGGGCTTTTTGTGTTTGGTTTTTTTTTTTTTTTAAATGCCTTTGGAGCCACAGACTGTCAAACCCCACTTCAGCAGCCTTTTGAAGGGGTCCAAATGGAAGAATAATATCTTAAATATATATAAATTTGGTTACAACAGTAAATATTTACTACAGAAATGCAGTACCTGGAGAGTAAAAAGGTAAAGAGGAAGAAAGGCAGTGCAATTTTATGTTTTATTTGAACAATAGGGAAAGGCTTTGAGGAAAGAGGAATCAAACTGGGATTCATAGAAAATTGCCTCCTTCATTTTACTTTTTATAGGAATCATTAGTCAATCTTCTGCATTGATGCACTTTCACTGCCCCCTCCTCTGAGCTTTGCCAGCTGATACCAGCTAAAGCTGTCTGATGTAATTCTCACTTTCCTTGTGCTGTAACCTTTAACTGTGTGTTTCTCACTATTTAAGTCTGAGGGGTAGAAAATAATTCCTGCTATTAGAAATAGGTTGTGAGCTTTGATTTGGAGTCAGTAGCTGAAGAAGAGGGGAGCAGAAGGATGAGGATTAAGAAGCCTGGGCTGCTTTGCTACAGGCTTCCTGTGCCACTAAGCAAGTCACTTAATCTCCCTGTACCTGTTTCCCAGCCATATGCAGGGATAATAGCTTTTCCTTAGCTTATTGCAGTGCTGTTAGGATAAGGACTTTGAAGGGATTAGGTCCCATAGCTGGAGGCTTTAAAAGCACTTTGGATGGATAAAAGAAGTTGCTGAAGGCAGCTACTGAGGTCCTAACATAAACTGTACCGAAGTCTCAGTGGTGGCTTGGCATCCTCCTGATACCTGTATTGTATCTCCCTTCCCTAGCCTGACTAACACAAAAAATTTCTCTTATGTAGCTCACACGTATGAACAAAAACGGAAGTGTCAGGTAGCTTCCCAAAACTTTAGGTACAGTCATCCTGAATGTTCTTTCAGCCAGTGGTGAAATGGAAAACAATAACATTGGATTTCTCCAATTCTCTCTTAATTAGAGTTCCAGCTCCCTTTAACCTTTAGAGCTAAGTAGTAAATTGCTTCCAAAATGTCCAGGTTTGATGAGAAATCTTTTAGTCACGATTTTGACATGCCTGTTTCAGGCCCAGCAAGTAACCAGAAGGACTGAGGATGTCTGAGTCAGTTGAGACCATTTTACCAAATGACTAGGACAGTCCCCAAATGTTTCTTCATAGGTGATGGCATACCTACACAGATCCAGCACCTGCTCTCAATCAGCCAGATTGCTCATGTGCTAACTGAAGCAAAATCTGGCATGGTGGGGGTGAGGATGTAACTAATGTTATATAAAGAATGACCTAATTGCCAAGGCTCTAAGTGTGTGGCACTGTTGTCCCAAAGCAAGTGTATTCATCACTTTCCCAGAATGTACCCCAGTGCTCTGACATCACAGAGTGGTTGCCATTTAAGAATATTTATATCCTTCTTCATTAACAATAACAGAACTGTGTTCCCCCTCTTCAAAATTAATTTGACCTGTTCTTGGGAGTGAAGATTCTCAGCATCAATGGTAACTTTTTTCCTTTTCTTAGAAAAAAACCAAACCAAAACAAAAAACCCCAAAGTACACAAGTAAGGGACCAAGATAAGGGACCAATGATGGAGCTTCTATATGGATTTTTGCATTCTGTTGTAGCTCCCAAAAATCATGCTAGGCCATGAGAAATTGGACTTTAAAGTTGTGATGCTTCATGTATTTCAAAAGAAAGCCTCTCTAGTGCTAATGTTTTGCACAAATTTCTTTGAATAATGCTTCTGAGAAATTATAAGCTGATATGACACAGTACAGAGGCAATAATAGATTTATGTAAATGTAGGCTGGACTTTTGTTCTAGCATCTTTGCACTAAGATATCCCAGGGAATATTGGTGCTTTCCAGTGATGTAGGCCTTCAATCCCCTTCTTTACTAGAAAACTCAGATTCAAAGACAAACTCTTAACAGACGCCTTGTGGGACTGGAGCCACATCAGCTCAGAGAGGCACTGCCTTATGCGGCTGCCCAGCTAGGCTGGTTTCTACAGAGCTCAAACACTGGTGGGGCTGAGCCAGAAGCATGGAGACCCCTCTGTCCTGTTCTGAAGTGCCTTGGAAGGCTGGGAGGAGGGTGATGCAGGTATCTTTGTGCTTATTTTTTCTATTTTGGATATTATATGCTGCCTAATGTTGAGAGGGGGCTCATGCCTTGTTAACCTGCAAGATCTGCTGGTGGCATTAAAGCCACATACTTAAGGACTGACTTCCTAGAGTCTGTCTGGGACTCTGTGCTGTCCCCTCTACAGTGGGTGCTGCATCTCTTCTGGTGAGCAGTCCTCTGCTTGCGGCAGCTCATTGCTCTGACCCACAAGGTCATGACGGAGGCAGCTGCTCTTACTGCGTAAGGAGAGCGCAACTCCAGAGACAAAAAGCTTGTAAAGAGTAGCTCTGCACTGCAGGCAGCACCCAGCTCTGGTTACTCTTGTATTAGATTTTATGTATTTAATTAAGATGGATATGTTAATTACAAGCTTGCTGTACTTTAGCATAAAGATTGCCATCTCTCTTTGGTAGTTACAGTAACTCGTGCTGGATGGTCAGGGCAGCTGTAAAAACACCCATTCTTCCCATCCATTCCTTCCCTCACACAGCGAACAGAGAAGCCCCAGGAAATATAGCTGAAACCAAATTAGATGGCAGCAAGGATGCTGGAAGAGAGGACAAGCTGGGAAGTGTCTACTTTATGCCAAATGATATTAAGGACAGCTTGGGAGGTGCAAAAAAGATGAAACTTACTGGGCAGAAAAGGTATATGGCAGAGCACTGAACTTTTGAGTTATGACACAGCTTTGACCAAGAACATTGCTGCACTTACAAACTATGCTTAGTAGAGAAAACATGGCCAGGAAAAATGCTTCTTCTCACACGCCTCCCTTCTGTAGTCTCTGGGATGCTAACAGTGTGTAGCTTAAGAGGGAAGCTCTGTTAACATTTGTAGTAGTGAACAGTGTGACACAATGTTTCCACAGAAAAAATTCTGCTTGTGTTGATTGGGAAAAAGCCTATTTACTTCCTTGACTGCAAAGAAATTTCACAATTTCAATTTTAGCACTGTTGTTGTACCAGGAACTTCCTTTGAAGTTGTTAATGCTCCAGGGAGCATCTTGTTTTGCGTTATTTGACTCTGATATACATTATAGTTGGATTTTGGTCCTTTGTGACAACAGCATAAATTCAGAATAAATCCTGTTAGGATCTTGGCCCAAGGCCCTTCAATGGAGTAACTCCATTGCAGGTGGCAGCAGCATCTGGTCTTTTATGTTTGTAATAGTGGCTATGAGGTCCTCAAAGGATGAACGATTTGTGCACAGCTCAAGTTCTTTTCTTTCAACCAAAGCTTGATAACGACATCCTCACCCACAGTTAAAAAAAAGAAGTGGTATAAGATACAGCAGTGCTCTGGGTCTGCAGACACCTGCTCCATCACTGGGACTCTGTGAGGGTCAGAGTTATCTGTAGGCATCTCAGCCCACAGGCGACACTGTCAAACTGAATTTTGCAGCTTAAGGTACCTTTGAGGAACTAACTTTAGTGCCCCTAGGTGCTTTGACAGTCTATTAATGGGGCCATATTTCTAGCAGCATTAATCAGACCCCAGGATGTAAAAGGGAATGATTCACAGAGAAACACTGCGTTCTCTCAGTCTGTCACTGTGGGAAGGCATTGGTAATGCATAAGTGGGTTTTGTAATATTTTTCAGTTCGTGTGCTTAGGGATTTCCTCTGCAGCTTTAGGAAGGGATTTATTTCTCTGCAGGAAGAAGTGACAGGAGTCCCTTGAAAGGAAAGGTAAGGTTTCACAGGTTGAAGTGTGGGTGTGAAGAACAACTGGCTACAGTTGAGGGACCCTGTTCAGGCAGCAGGGTGACTTGCCTGCACAAGCTCCTGTACTGTGACAGACCAGATCTGCTGCTGGATTTTAAGGGCCTTTTGTTTTGTCTTTGTTTTAAAGCAAGCTGGAGAAAAACAGTGTAGATGCTTAAGAAGAGAGCTGTTGCGCAGGACATCAGGGCTCTGTTCACAGTGTTGCTGCAAATACTCATCCAGGGGCCATGGCAGACGTTCAAGCCTGGCTAGCTGCTCTGATGGGGCATTTGGTGACCATCGGTGAGGTGTGGTTAAGCGTTGCTGAATGCCTGAGATGACTAACCCCATGCTGTGTGCAATTCCCACCCCCCACTTCCTCCTCCATTTCTTTCCACTCCCCTTTTGTTCATCTTTACTTGGTTAGCTTCCAGACAAACATCAAGGAGCAGGGGAGTGCATCATTCAGCACACTGAGGAGGAAGACAGGGTCACAGCCCTAGCTCCTCATCAACACAAAATACCCTTAGCAGAGCCTTTTTCCTGAATGGAACATAAGCTCTGCCCTGTTAGTCAGGCCTGTGATCAGTTTGGTCATTGCCCTAAGTTAGGGTAGATAATCTGAATTGCTTGCTATTTAAAAAGGCAGCAAGGGAGTGGAAGAGTTTTATATAGTCCTATAAAGAAATAGTGTGAAAACTACTTGCAGCATGGGAGGGAATGGGACACCAGGGTTGTGATCTGGGAGTAGAAAATGTGGGCTGCAAGACAATGGAAAGGACAATTCCTTTTAAGAGATATGTACTTTTGACTCATTCCAGAAAAGGCATGGTGAACAAATGAAGATGACTTCAGTCACTTTTTATGTTCTCTGGTTTTGATCTAGGTCTGCTCTGGCTCCTACTCCAGGTCCCACCAGTGCTGGGGCTGCAGGGCCACCTCCTGCTACCAATGTGTCAAGCAACAAACGGCTGCAGCAGACACAAGCCCGGGTGGATGAGGTAAGTGGTTCTAGGTGATTTGTTGGTTACCACAAGGGTGCTGATGTGATTATTATTTTTTCTTTAAGATTATTTCCTCCCTAGTGATCCAGCAACTCCTGCTTGTCTGAAGGTAGTGGATCTAGGAAATGAGGTTTACTAAAGGATGACATTTATGAGGAGGCAGATAGTACAAGAGAGATTCTGAGTACAAACATCCTTGTACCAGTAACACTTCTGCAGAATAAATGTGGGCGTTGGTGCCAATTCAGGAATTCATTCCAGTCAGTCAGGTTAGGAGGAAATGTCGTAGTAGAACCAGCTTTTTTAACGTGTTCCTGTGTTCCTAAAGGTTAGACGCTAATCTCACAGGGACAGACCATCAGCTTCTCATAGATAGATTCAAGCCATGAGAATTGTACAGCTGAGGGCTGTGTTCATTAGCCAGAGTTCTATTGATTAATCATCACAATTTATCCCCAAAGAAACGCACCCACACATGATGTCATAATAGCATCTTCAACAAATCCCCTCTCCTTTTGTTGGTCTTGTTCCAGCCTGGATCCTTAAATTCTTGTAGCATATTGACTACACCAGCACCTCGGCTGTAATGCTGGTGTCTACCTAACTGCTGTGATAATGGGAATAAGTGAGCATACCACTGCTCATGGGTGTAGTCCTTAAGCATACCAGCAGTACAGTAGCAGCTGTCGCATCCTTGCACTCCTGCTGTGCAGATTTGTGTGCTGGGTATTAAGTATAGCATTTTGCTAAACCCTTATAAAGACTTAAGTAACTAATTGCTTACTGTCCATGGGAAAGTGGCATGGGCTTGTGTGACTCTTTAATGCCAATTCAATAAAATACCCATTAGAAAATAGCTATTTACATGCATAAAAGCTTCTATTTTCAAAAGCTCCAGGTATGCTTTAAAAATAGTAGAGAAGACCTCACAACATCTAACTCAAATGTATTTTTTAAGATTAATTAAATACAGCTGTCAAATTGAACTTTGTCTTTTTGAGAACTTTTTCTTTGCTGAAGACCTGTATGTAACAGGGTCTTTCTGGCCTCCCCATTGCTGATGCTTGGAGCTGATCACGGGAACATCCTCTGGCTGCAGAAATGTCTGCAGAAATTTCTAGGCCCAGTTCCCTCATTATCACTGATTTGCACATCACACTAACTTCATTGACATTAGTGGAGTGTCTCTTGCAGTGGGGAAAGGCATATTACGTTTCAGCTTTTGTCTTGGGTCAGAATAATGAAATAAACTTCTTGTCCTGAACATATTACATCATGATAGTGCTGTAATTGTTTATGTGAGCTAGAGCAAAAAAAATTGTCCCTAGAAGATGAAATGTAATTGCTAGTTATTGTCTAAAATGAGTGATGCAGGTCAGATACATAGGGCTCTTCAAGCAGATCAATGGAAATGGCTCCAATGAGGCTAGTGAACCCATGCTTTGTGTTTGAGATACTCTGTATTCTGAGACTTTTCACTCAAGCCCACAGACGTTTGTCTTCTTGTGAAGCATGTTGGCATAATTTTGGCAGGAACTCTTACTCAGTATGAGGGGAGAGTGAGTAGCTCGTGGATTTGAGGATTATGCGGGTGATAATCAGAGTCCATGTTTTTTGCCTCAGAGGATAGCACATAAAATCATAGAATCGCTTTGGTTGGAAAAGTCCAACCTTTAACCTAACCCTGCCATCCCACCATTAAACCATGTCCCTAAGCACCTCATCTATCATGGTCAGCAGATCCTTGTTTAATAGGGAAATCAGAGTATAAGAATAGCCAGGGGAGAAAAACGCCACTGGGATTTCAGTACTGTGAAGTCACTAGGGTTAAACTGGTTTATAGCACATAAGGATCTGATCTGTTAAGCATTGCTTTGACCTTCCTACTAGATCTTTCCTGGTGTTTTTTTGTTCATGTCTTGTAGGAAAGTAATCTGTAGGTGGCACCAAACACCACAGCACAGCACTATACTCTGGCTATTCTGCTCCAAGTGCACTTAAGACCCAAACCCAAAACTCAGCAACATGATCATGACTTTGCTTAAGAGAAAATTTTTGGTCTTAGTAAAATGGCTGACATTTTTAATGCTATAACAATGCTAATATAGTATTTCAGCTATATCCATATTGGGTTTTCCCCCCTGTTTTCTCTAGGCATCCTAGACCTTATTTTCTAAGGCTCAGATCTTGGTTTTAATCTAGACAAACATTTATTTATTTGACAAAAATGCAGTCTCGTCTGGAAAACTGTTCAGTGCAGTCAGGTTAAATTCAATAAATAGTTCTGGGCAAAAAAAAAAAAAAAAAAGAGAGAATGGGTAGGAAATGTTACAGTATTTTTTTTCAGCTTTTTCAGGTAGTTTAAAAATTTTACTGCGGAACATTTACCAAGACAAAATTCAGCTAAATACAGTGAGAAGGAGACAAAAGGTTTTTTTAATTTGATATGAAGTTAAAAAATTTTTTGGGTAGACCAAAACATTGGATTTTGTTTTAGGTTTGGTAGACAAATGAAACAAATCTTTTGAGTTTTGGATCAGATTTAACCCTATGCCACTCCTTTCAAAGATTCTTTCACTACCAGTTTCATCTCACTGTATTTAAATTGTATTTTGTTAGTAACTCTGGGGTTTTTCAAGTAATAGTTAAATTATGTTAAATACAAACAACATGGACTTCCTTATTACAGAGTATGAGAAGTAACAGACCAGCAACCATACTTGCAGCTAGAATAAGTGGACACAACTTTACTGAGATTGGTATACTGTCTAACATTTACATTAGTGATGTATTTGTACAGGATTTCTATTTAGAGTTACTGGCTTGCTAGAAGAGGGTTTTCGTCTAACTCAGTGTATAAAATATGTATGAATGGGCCTTATCTATTGTGTACTGGCTGTGCACACTTTTTTCACTGAGGCTGCGTGATGAGGTGGCATGAGCTCCCTGCTACACTTCAGACTGAATTTTCTCAGGTAAAATTTTCTCCTCCTCCACTTTCAAGCAGACTTCAAATTATGGCTGGGAAGTCATCCTGTCCGATAAAGGTCTGCAGAATGAGTAAATTCCTTCATCAGGAAATGCATACAGTTCCCTTTAGAGTGGCCTTTATCTAAACAATTTCTCTAGTTCAGGTAAGGAAATTATATTAAATGTATAAGGAAAATAATGGCTTGGTCTTGGTGATGACTGGACAAATGTCAACCAAATTGTAGTAGAGGTATTGGCCTCCATCAGGTTTTTTGTATCTATTGTGAAGTAGCTAGTTGTAGGCTATAAGAAATCAAAAGCTTTAATGAAATGGCATTTCGTAATGTCCCTTTATTTTTACCTTTAAGGGCATCTGAGCTCAGTATAGCTATGTTCATCTTGTTCTCACTGGGTCTGTTTCCATAGGCATGGGTTTTGAGGCACTGTCCAGGCAAGTGCCATCACATACCATAATGGCAAATGGCTGGTTTTGGTATGATATGTGATATTCCACAATGTGAACATATGGGTGACCTTCAGTTTTACTGTGTGTGGAATCTTAATGTGAGGCTGTGCCTTTGCAGGTGGTAGACATCATGAGAATGAACGTGGACAAGGTGCTAGAAAGAGACCAGAAGCTATCAGAGCTTGACAACCGGGCAGATGCATTGCAAGCAGGTGCCTCACAGTTTGAAACCAGTGCAGCCAAACTGAAGAGAAAATACTGGTGGAAGAATTGCAAGGTAAGGAATATAAAGTCTTGTTATGAATAATTTCACAGCAGATGTTGCTTTCACCACTTCACAGCAGACATTACTTTCACTTGCATTTAATGTGACTTTGCTTGCAGCATGGCATCTCTAAGTGGTTTCTTCTTGTCAAGGGGAGAAAGAGATGCCTTTCCATCTAGGCTCTAGGATAATAAGTCAAGCAACTATGACCTTTACCAGAACCTATTCTTTAGATGATTTCTGCAGTGTATAAATTGTAGATACAAATTTTGATGCTTCAGTCAGTACCTGCAGATAGGGATGGGAGCATTCCGTGCTAATTCATGTCAGTTCCTTCTGTGAACCACAAAACCTGAACAGGTGTAGTGAGTTCTAGTAGTGGTAGAAAAGGAGGTTTTTCCTTGTGGGAGATCTTTCTTCAGGATGGTAAACTACAAAAAAACCCCACTTGGTTTTACAAACCGTTGTGAGAAGTGAGGAAATTACAGTCTCTATAAAAAAGAGGGGCGGGTTAGGATAGAGCAGGACTTTAATCAATCAGCTCTCTCCTCTGCTGTCTTCAAAGTCTCATCCTTTCCCACAAGCACAGAGGGAACCTCACTCTCCTTTGCTTTTTCAGACCTCCTCCAAGATTCGTGTTTTCTGGACCCAGAAACTTCAGCTCCTGTTATTTACAAAAGACCCCATATCTTTACTTCTTTCTACTCATGCACCACCAACACATGAATGCTATGCCGAAAGTTCAGCTTAATTTTAATTTCTCTTCAATACCATCTTTGCTGCTGATCATTCAAGTCCACCCAAATAAAACCACCTGTTCCCAAAGGAGAATCCCGCATTGTGTCTTTTACCAATCTGTTGCCTGCTTTGTCTCTTAATCCACAGTGCTATGAAACGTAAAGCAAGGCAAAATATTCTGGGTAAACTACATGCACAAACACGTCAGAAATAAGTGGATCTAGTTTAGAAATTTAATTCAGCAGTTCTTCTGGGCTTCTTCTAGCTGTTGCCCAGTTACTTTGCCTGACAGTGCAGGAAGCAGGGCTTTTGGGAGCTACAGACACAGATACTGAGTTAGGTTCACTCACGCTGACTGCAGTCACAATGACCTACAGTACACTAGATCTTCAAACCTACCCTCATTCTCCTTTCCTCATTGTCCCTTCCTTCTTTGCCCTGAAAAACAGAATCCCCCTGTCCTTCCTCTGGCTCCCAAACTCTGGAAGGAGGGGGAAAAATAAATAAATCTCCTGAAAGCCAAAGGCTGGCTGTGTCCTCCAGACATAAGTTGGGAGGAATAAAGGCCTTGATTTGACATGTGCGTGTCTGTTGTTTTTTAGTGTTTCCATTCTCACTGGGGTAATGATGGGAATTGAACTGCAGCATCTCTGGTGGCCTCATTAGCATTTAGCAAGTCTCACAGAGGGGCCTCTACCCCACGCAACTCAGTGCTGGTACGGTCTGTGCACAGCTGGCCCTGATGCATCTGTTCTTGTGGGAACAGACTTCAACTTTGTGATGAGCTATTTCCAGGCTAACATGCTGGAAACCATGCTGGTTATCATAGGCTACCTCTCTCAACAGCACAAGTACACAAAGCCAGGACAAATAGCTGCTAGGTATTAGACACCTCCAGCTGTCTCTTTTCCTGACTATGGGAATGTGGTGAAAAGCGATCATGTTACTCCAATATAAAGTGGTACATGGCCACATGTGAATCCAACCACTTAAATCACAGTTGTTTTACTTCAGAACTTTACTTTTTCTTTACTGCTGGTAATGGATGAGATTGCTCACTGCATCTTAGCAGATGGGCAAGAACTTGCTAGCTTTGACAAGAGGCTATGCCCATTGCTGGTGGTCAGCTGTTCCTAAAATTGACACTAAATTTGGGGCCTTAACAAGTCTGTTGCAGTGAGTCTTTGCAAGAATTAAAAGTGCAAGGAATGAGCCACTAAGTAAAAGCAAAAAGCTGAGGGATTAATGTCTTTCATGTGAAAAACTGACTTTTATATTTTTTTTTTCTCATAACTTTCTTTTTACAGATGATGATCATCCTTGGTGTAGTATGCGCAGTCATTCTCATTATAATTATAAGTGAGTAATTAATTTTCTCTTTTGTTTATGGTCTCGATAGCTCTGTGACTTAAGTGCTGATATATTAACAAAAAATGGATATACAGTATTTAAACTGACTAATTTATGAAATTCCCCTTCTAGTGTCATGCTGTTATAGTGAGAATTACTGCAAACTCTCTGGACACTTATATAGGTAGAATTTGTTGACATTTAATGTATTTTACACTAGCATGTTACATAACTTTCCCTAGGATTAAAGACTCTCCCTTTTCATGTTTATATAAATTTTTATGCAGTTTCAGATATCTTCCTTTCATTACAAGTGCCACAGTCCTGGTGAGAACAGTAATGCTTGAATTACCTCATGCCTATAACAAGAGGGTGAAGGCCCACAGGCAAATGGGCATCTGATGAATTTTTTAAAAGCATGTAGGTGCCTAGTTCCCACAAAATCAACTGGGTTTTGAGATGTTGGTGCTTCTGAAAATCCCTTTGCATCTTGAATATCTAAATATTGTTAAAAGATGGCCCAAAGTCTTACTGATTTCTTGTCTCATTCCACACATTTGTTATTGGAAAGATAGCATATGAATGAATAATAGCAGTCATGCTGGTTGGAAGCCAGGGTTCTTGTAATGACAGGAACTGCACATTTTACTTATGTAACCTCTGTGTTAGCAACAGCCGTTATGTGACATAACTGTAATATGGCATTAACTCCTAACAGGGAGATTTCTTGAGTTAGACAATCCAGCTCGTAACCCAGAAGAGATTCACCAGGAGGCTAGATTGTGGATGTGAATTAATTCCCAGCTCTCGAATTACATGTCTTGCATTTAGTGTGTTTCGATTTTTCTCTGTTGCTTCTGTAAAGAAGGCTTACAGAATCACCTGTAAACACGACTAAATGGATTGAGATACATGTGGCAGTTTATTACGCTTATGAATGCTGGAACCAGAGTGACCCAGAATAATTCTAGGGTTTCGTAACACTGATATGGCAAGAATGGGAAATGGCTAGATATTAATTAACTATATTAACTGGGTACTCAAGGCAACTGGCTTCAAGGGAAAGATGGGCCTTTGTTCTGCAGTCTAGAGCAGCAACCTGGGAAGATAGATGTGCTGTGTATATATGCATCATTGAGCATTACATGTATCTTAAAAAGAAAGTAAAAAGCAGACAAGATAGCTCATAATTTCTCTTTAGAAGTTAAGCCTGAAATTATATGTAGGTAATAACATTGTTTCCCTTCTGGATTTAAATGTGGATGCCTCTCCTGGTAAGTTTAGAAACAGAAATAGCAGGTTTGACATGGCTTAGGTTGGGTTTAGGGTATTTAATCATAAACTTGAGTGTCACATCATCAAACCCAGGTCATGGCTTACCTTAGTGAGATCTAACGCAAGATTGGCGAAATGTAAATATGTTTAAACTCTGGATCTTAAATTATTTTTTTTTTAGTCTACTTGATCCTTCTGTAATAGTGCCTAAAGGTTGCATCTTCAAGAAGGACCCTGTGTATTGAACTCAATGACGTATTTGTTTACAGTAGCTCTCAAGTATATGTTTACGTCCTGTTGACATCAAGTGTCCCAAGTGCTGCCACAGACAAGGCCTGCATGGCGTCTCCAGTCACTGATTTGAATGGGAACAAGAGCAGACCCTCCATGCAGGGCTGGCAACAGATGCAGATAAATTGGATGGTGCCTTGCAGCAGCAAGCTGCCATGGGTGGTGAAATGGCCCAAGCCAGGACACCTACGAGCCTGGTAGTGGAGCCCTGGAAAAGTAGGCTGGCTCCCTGCTGAAGAAAGTGTTACAACATGTGGGGCTGCAGGTGTTGCTGGAGCTGGGGATGGTGGCTAATATCACCATCAGTCCTTGCCCCCTCTATCTTTCGAGCTGCAGTCTCCCCTGCTTTCCACTCCAGTTCCCTCCTGTTCAGAGCAGGGGGAGCAGCCCCATTCCAGTCAGGAAGGCATACTGTGTGCCAGACATGTCATCCTCTTTCAGTAAAGCTGTGCTAAAGGTGTTTGCCATCCTCTGACAGCACACCTTTCTGTGAGATAAAGTGCAACAGTAACTCTGTAGTAACTGTTGGTTTGTTTATTTTTTTTTCCCTTCTGCTTCCTTTCCCAGTTTATTTCTCCACTTGAAAAAGCGAAGAAGGAAGACTTGGCACAACTTTGTTCATATCAACCAATGATATCAGTGCTCCTTTGTTGAACTCCGCTTTTTAATTCCCAGTGTCTTGGGATTTTTGCTTGTAATAACCCATAAGCATTCAGTGTGGTGTGTTTTGGAATTCTGTTGTTTCCACAAGAAACTGTACCAGCTAAATACTGCCAAGTAGTTCCATACACTGTCTTATCACTGTGTCTTAAAATGTGTATGCACTGACCTTCAGAAACTGTAGTATGTGAAAAGCATCCTAAACATCTCAGAATCAGAATGCAGTTATGGGGAAGCTCCAGCTTAAAGGGACACTGCCAGGTGGATTGGACCCAAATCTAAGGTTGCAGCAAGCATTAGGGCCAAAATTCTCAATCTGAGCACCTAAAGTTGGATGGCAAAATCCACTATCAGATGTAAATTTTTGAGGTAGTATCTGCTACTCCCATTGAAGAGTGGTACCTGCAAGTACTCATGTAAGACATCTTATTTCAACTTAGCCAACCACACACAGATTTTTTGAGGTTAGTTGTAGTATCCAAGTCTAAAAACATTGCCTGCAGAAAATAAATAGGGCTGGATTATTATCTTTTATGGATTTACATCTTTCCCTTTGGGGTGTTCTGTACAACCAGGACGGCTCAATATGAAAGCCAGAAGGAAAACTGTATGATAGCCAAAAAAGCATTAGCTATCAGGATCTTGACAAAGCCCAGTGAAGTGCAAAAATGGTAATACAATCATCATAAATGACCCAGATACAGACTCTTGATAAAAACTCAAGGCACTGTTTGTCATACTTCATGGGACTCTCTTGAATGCCAATCCCCAATACTTATGGCCCTAACTTAAAGCATGTGAACAACTTTGGTGATGTCTGTGGCTTCCCAGCACAATTGTAGGAAGCTACCTCTGCTACCATTTTGCAGAAATGGTCCCCACTGTGAGGACCATTCCAAAACCAGGAAGAAGGTGTGGGTAAATAGAGGGAACAGTTGGGAAAAGTCTGAGAAAGGGAAGGGTGCCTAGCAAAGCTTTCCTGGAGAAGAGGAAGGCAGAGAAACACTGTTCCAAGGTGGTGGTGTTAATAGGCTCTTTAATTTGTGTGTCTGTGTATAGTTCATAAAGTGTTGCCTTTGTAAAGTGCTCAGCTGAGATATTTTTCATACTCAATTAGTTTAACATTTGATGTAATTAAGAGAAATTATATATTGCCGTTTGAAAGTTCTTGTATGCTGCTGTTGTAGGGTTTCTCCCAAATGTTGAATTCCTTGGGTTTTGTTTTTTAAAGACTGAATAGTTTAATCATAGTTAATCAAGCTAAACATGAATTATCAAATTTTGAGCCAGGAAATTCTGAAAGGGTCCTTTTAGGATAACTCCTTCAGAATGTATAAAAAGAATTCATAGAATTTTTTTAAAAATTATTTTGGTTTGTTTTTTCCACAATTTAATTAGGGCATAGAAATAGTGATAATAGTGTAAATATTCCCACTGTGGAGCATCTCTCTTGACACGGTCTTAGATTTAAAAGTCAGAGACCCACTCCACTTTGTTGCAAGTGGATGTATACACAAATTGTGCGTAAGTAGAATTTTGCAGAGAGAATAAGCAATGATCGGTTGAAAGGTTCCAGCTGCATTTTTTCCCTATATATTTATTACTTCATATCACATGTACTGTTCCATATCATTAAGTAGTAAGTGGTCACAGTCTTAATGAAAATTAACTTTCGAAGCTTCTAATGGGCTACTGGACTCCCTGGTATGCCCTGTTCTCTTCAGTCCTTCAGCTGAGTGAGTACATAAGCAATTCTGAAATCCTTGTGGGCCAGAGAGAAAACTCTGCTGCTATGAAGGGCCTGACTCCGTGAGGTGCCACAACTGAATGCTATGTATAATTGAGCCTTTGCTGGAAAAGGAATAAGCCGTCCAACTTCAGGACCCTTTTTAAACTACTGAGATATTTGGCTAGCTGATACGAAATAATTATTTCCTAAAAGTGAGACTCTGCCACCCATACCCATGCTGAGCATGGCTTGATCCTCACAGGGCTTCTCTACAGACATGCTGAAAGATGGTACAATCAGTAAAGTTATATGCCAATACAGATCCTTAATGTAGATGGTGCCTTCTATGAGAGTCTGAACTGACTACTTAGCTGATATGGCTGCAAATACACATCAAAGAGTTTGAATCCTCTAGCTACAAAGATGCAAGGTTTCCAAATGAAGCTGTAATGAAACTGCTACAAGGATGCAAAGCTTACATCCTCCTAGCTAATGTATCTCAAGTGATTTAATAATCAAAGTGGGAGAGTGGAGAAGAGAAACTGCTGGTTGTGGAATGCGTACTCATTCTCCCACAAAACAGTAACTAATGGGGATGACTGCTAAATGTTGGTAAGAATTTGCAAGGAAGAGCTTAGTCAAGAAACCTAGCCTCTAGTGAGTTGTAAAATGTTTGTGAAGAGACAATTTCCTCCTGTATGCTAATGAAATATGCTAAATTAATGTTAACCGTTAATTAAAGTTAACTATTAAGTTGTTTGCATATAGTGTGCTTGTGAATGCTCAGTGTTTGCTAGTTGCGCTGTGCTGGTTCGTTGCAATTGGTAAGATAAGCCACGTAACATTTCTAATTCAGCCCAGGAAGCATGAACAAGTATGTCCTTCCCTGATGCACAGACCGAGAGTTGAACTGCTCTTGCAGAGGGTTGATTCTTCTGCAAGGAGAATATGGTGATATAGGACTGTTCAGGGTCATAGATTGTGCAACACCATCACATATACGTAGACTGGTACAGAGGACAATCTATGTAAACACAGTTGGAGATCTTATTTGTGTTGAAGCCAGGATTGATTGCTTTCCACTCACTGCCTCTACATTTAAAATGTCCATGCAGTTACAACTGTCTACTTGTAATAGTACATTTCCCATGAAAAGGTTAACTCATTCTTGTTTAGTCAGCACAGATTAGAATTTCAATTACTGGGTAGAATTTCAACTACTACTCTTCATCACTAACTACTGCCTAGGCTTTTACCTTGGGCTGGTAAAAAGGCACAAAAGGGCTTCCTTTTACCCACTCCCCAGCAAACCCTCAGGGGACTGCAGGGCTGATTGCTTCTGACTTGGGGACTGAACTGAAGACTTCTCTGGCTGGAAGCAAGGATTTTGATAGCTTTAGCTAGAGTTAAACATTGTTTGAGACTTGCATATTCTTTCCTTGTAAGAAGCACTTCCTGTGATTTCTGGGCTACATCTGTACAGCTAGGATGACAGCATGATATGCCATTCAGAGGCAGCATAGCTGAAATGGGATGGTTAGGAGCTGGTCTGTGCTTGCACCGCAGCTGCTGTTTGGCTTGCCAATGAGTGCACATCAGCTTTTGAGGTTGAAGAAGTGTTACTTGCATCCACTATGCACAGGCCAGTAAGGTCCTGCTTAGGCATTGCACCTTCTTCCTTCTAAGTTAGCTCACCTTGCCATAACATAAATGTGGCTTTAAACCTAAAAAAATTGGTACACAGGACTTGCAGGAGCAAGTAGCATGGATGCCCAAATGGGGCACTTGACCTGATTTTCACTTGACAACATTATGTAACTGTAGCTCAGTCAATCCAACATAGTCCAACATAATCCAATATTATTAGAAGGAGGAGGGGAGAATCTGATAAAGATTCTGAATGTAACCTAGGGTCTGTAAGACAAGAAGTGATTTAGAAATGTAGTCAGTTTGATTTTTAAAGCTGGCATTTTAATTCTATTGGAACCTGCTTGAGGTTAGCCCCGGTTACAGTTCAGTCAAGTAAAATACGTGGCTTTTTTCTTTTTAAATAGTGATCTGCAGTAAGTGACTTTAACACTCATAATGATAGAAGAACAGGACAGTATTAACTGTGTAAGGGATTAACTAGAACAGCCACAATCTGCTATGTTTTTGTCTGGGTAGCAGGACCTTTTGAAATTCTCCTGTTTCTGTGTCTCATTTCTGTCACCACTCTTCTGACAGGGCTTCAGATGACTTTAACTTTACAAACAGCTGAGCTACTTCTTGTCTGAATACAATGGATTTTAGCTCTTAAGAGCAAGTTCATGACTTGACATCTGTTTTAGAGCATACCTGTAAAACGGTGATGTCTGCTTCTCAGTAGTGCATCTACCATGGGAAACTCCAACTTCAGGAACTTTTAGAAGCTCAGCTGTTACTCAACTATTCTTCATGCTTTTAGAGAGTGAGTTTTTCTCTATTCCATGTGAGATTATCCACTCAGTGGGAGTATGTATAATCTATTTTTTTTTTATGACAGCACCTTGATCACACATGTTGGTGCTAGACCTTCACAAAGAAACTAGAGAGAACTTGGGTGTGATCCAGGATTTAGATCTCAACCCTGCTTCTCCTGCCCTTTAAACAGGGAAGAGGGCTAAACCAGTAGCCATATAAGGCACTGGGCTCGCTCCCAATGTACACAGTGAGTATTGGAGAAAGGCCTCAAAGAGACCAAAGTCTTTTTGGTCTGGATTTGTGTCCTGACCTGAACTTTAGACCCATAACAACTTATAACCTTTGGGCCCCCAGTGTAGTCAGAAGAGTGAGATGCTCTTCCAGCCAGAAGGTCCCTCTTGCTAGACAAGATACATTTGAACACCTGTTTCTTCAAGCAAGAGAAAGCACAAGCACCCTCAAATTACCTTCTTTAAAAGCAAAACCAAAAAAGGCCGAAGAATGTAGTTTGAAAAAAGTAAATTATATCTAGATAAATGGTTGACTGAAGATTTCTCAGATGATATTATTTGCAGGATGGATACTAGATTGGGATGTATGAAACAATCAAACCAGAACTTCACATCAATTGTTCTTTCTTCTTCTGGTATCCCTCAGAAACCCTTTTCCTGTTCCACTTCAAGAAAGGATTTATTTTTTTCATATTCAGCTAATTTCCCTTCCTTATTTCATTAATATATGTCTCCATTGATGTGCTCGGTAGCTTTTTTCTCCATTGACAACCAGAAGACTGTCTGCCTTTAAACACATGCATAAAAAGAGATCTGAGCCACCCAAGGAGTTTACCTTTCTTCCTGATGCACTGACATTTAAAAGCTACATCTTACAATAAAGCAGAAAAACTGTGGCAGTCCGATTACATGCAGTTTGGTGGAGTAAACAGTTTTGATTATTCAACAGTGAGTCATTTCTGCAGTAACCTCATTCTGTCATGACTGTATCACATCTGCTAAGTCTCCAAAGCAAAAATTGTAACCTGTAATGGTTTAAAACATGAATACAGCCTCGTGGTTCATACGTAACACTCTAGTCAACCAAAGAAGCCATGTGCTAGAAGTTTAAAAGGGCAAAGTGCTTGTTCTCAAAGAGAAAATTCAGAGAACAACAAAGATAATTAAGAAAAAAGCTTCTCCATTCTTTAGCTCTTCTCATAGTGTCTGGTTTCTTCATAATTCAAGTCTCTCTTCATTCCCTTAGAAAGTCTTTGTGGTTTTGGAGTGCAGTGTATTTGGAACATAGCATTCTGGGACTAGGGTTGTTCTGCTGCCCTCTGAGTTCACTCCCTGCCTTCTGCTATATTGTTATTGTTGACTTCAATCAGAGCTGAGGCAGGCCTGCGTGGAGCAGAATCTCCTCCCCATAATGCCCTGCTGTCCTCAAACCAGCCTCCAGTGATGAGACGAGAACACTGGAGGCAGAATATGGCTCCTGGATCTTAATTGGGTTCAAGATGATGTGATACAGAAGAAGGCTCCTGACTGCTAGACAACAGCATTTTTGCTATGCTACTTTGATTTTAACACTGGAATTTTAATTAAATGTATTTAACATTTCTTGTAACAGTAATGTCATCTATTTTGATGGAAAAGAGAGGAAACAGCAAATAAGGATAGTGTGATAATGACAAGATAGTAAATTGGGAAACAATTTAATTGGAATGTAGCCAACATTCAGTAAACTTCTATAACTGGCTATACCTAAGAGCACCTTTCATATGTTAAAACTAAGCTGTGCTAGTCTGTTGAAGTGCATGTGGACTACTACTGAAAATGAACTATGACAAACAGTAGTTGAATTTATTTCCTTTCACTTTTTTCTTGAAAATGTAGGAGAGAGATGCAGGAAGTGTGATCTAGTATTTTTTGCAGAGTGGGCCATTTGGGGTATACCATCCAAAGACATGCTACTGTTGTCAGCTGCAAAAGTGGTCGAGGACCTCAGCCAAATAAGGGCTCCAGAGTGCTTGGTGCAGTGAAGATACATACTGAATGCCCACTTTGTTGTACAGCACTTAGCTCTGCCAATAATGAAATCTTTTTGACACAGCATGATTATTTTGCTTACCCTTGTTCCACTCTAGTATCTTTGTCTACCAATAAATGGTCTAAGGAGATGTTAGAAAATCACTTTGCTGAATCCACTACGTTCCTATCATGTGTTTGTAAACTTGTGGTGGTGGTCTAAACTTTTCTAATGAAAAGAGTTTAAAAGAATTAAGAAGTCTCACTATTTTAATCTATCCTTTGAAATTAGTTTCGCACCCTGATAAGCTGCAGGTTTGTTTAAAGTAAGAGTAAATAATGGCAGCTGCTGTTGTTTTCTTTGTAAGATCAATGTTTGAGATAGTACATATAATGGAGCCACAAATTCATAGATGCACAATGGATAATTGTTTTCAGAAGTGCAGCTATTAATATTTATAGTATAGACCTGAAAGGTTGCAACAATTTCTCCATTAGTCACGGTAGTGTTGGCTGGTCCTGAAAATTCAGTGGTCAGCATGGCTCTCATGCTGCTAGCAAGCTACAATGTACTAAATAATGCAAGTTCAGTCTTTTGTGTAACTTAAAGGGGAAAAAAAAAATTCTGAAAAAAAGTAGAAATGCATAGGAAAGGCCATGGGCATACAGTTTAATCATTACTTATTTAAGTATTTTTTATATATTATTTACATGATTAACACCTATACTAGTAGTCAAATAATTAACTTCCAAAGCCTGTTTATTGATGACAGGGTATTTTCTCTCATTAGAAATGCTAAGTTCAATCTATGTTCCATTTTCTTCTTCTCCAGATTGAAAATAAAATAAAATGCTAATGTACTAAGACACACTCACAGGTCTGCACAATACAACGTTACTGATAGCCCACTGCTTGTCATGAAAAACAACATTACTTTGTCTTGTAAATGAGAAGTCCTCCCTCCCCCGACCACATACGTGGTAAAATATTAGTCACATTATGTATATCAGCACCACTGAAAGATCAGAAATTAGTACCTCCTACTCAAGAGTGGGGCTTAAAAACATCCTTTGTCTGTTGCAAAAATACATTTTGAGGGGGAAACACCAACTGTTGTAGAGGTTAAATTTTTATTTGACAACTCCTATTCTTTTTTCCTCCCCCTTTCCGAAAGAAGTGCTTATATACATAGACAAGCATTTGCCATTTGGGTGATACGTTCTGTTTCCAAGTATGAAAGAGATGAAACACGGCCAGTATCTACTGTGAGCAAACTTTAGTTTCTATTGTAGCATTAAAAGTTCTCTTAGTGGCACTATATGAACTCTGATTATAAACTTGTTTTAGTCATTGCAGGAAATGAGTTTGTAGCCAGCTAATTAGTTTTTCCTTAATGACTTATGCTTGAGTCTTAGCATAGAAAAGCAGCCTCTGGAGGTGCTATCTAATCAATTCAGCACTGTAGACTTAAAACGGACAGGTAGTTGAGTATTTCACACTCTCTGGCCCAGAGTGAAGAGCAAAGCATGCCCTGTTCTGGAAGCAACTTCAACATGTGCTTAAGCATATAGAGAATTTCCATTCTCTGTTTAAGACAACAACCCCCCCCTAATTTGTCCTTACTAAATCCAGGCCTGATATGGAATCTGTGCTGTGTTCTAATTCAGGAGCGGGAAAGCCCTTCCTTTGAATGATAGAAAAATTAGGTTGAAAAGGCCCCCTTGGGGTTTGTCTAGTCCAATCTCCTGCTCAAAGCAGGGCCACCTTTGAGGTTGGATCAGGTTGCAGAGGGTTTCTCTTGATGAGTTTTGAAAATCTCCAGGGATGGTGATTCCACAGCAAATCCTGCCATTGAATATATTCTCTGTGCTAGCAAGATAGACAAAAGTGCAGTGTGCACCTTCATAAGTGTATGTGTTTTATGGTTTTGCCTTTTTTTGGTGCACTGATCCTATTAGTCAAATTCAGATCTAGTGGGAGTAAGTGCAAGCCCCATTTTTCAAAGAGCTTACACTGACATCAAGAACTTTTCTTTCATCCTTGCTTACATTGGACTAAGCCAGCTCTGATCACCCTGAGGATGTCAGTGCATTCTCTCCCCTCTGTGTGTGAAGCCTGCTCCTCTGACACTGAAGCTGAGGATAGGCATAGGATCAGATTCAGGACATCTGGCGAAGTCTAGTTCTGTACTGCCTGAGGTCAGTGACAAAACCTTGACTGGCTACTAAGTTACTAGGGTGGCACCAAAGAAAGAAGAGGATTTACTCACAAGTCACCTCAGCAATGCCACCCAACTTTCAGATGCTGCTGGAATGGCAATGCAGAACAAAAAACTGTTCTCCTACCTCTTCACTTTTAATTCTTAAAGCTTTACTTCCTCTAACACGAATGACCAGAAATAAATTTTCAGTTGCCCTTTTAAAAACTAAACTCCAGACCACATCTTTAGTTGCATCCTTTTAAGGACCACACAGTAGTGTTTAGCTATGTAGCAATGCACTCAGAAAGGATCTGAAAGTCTGTGCCGACAACAGCATCTCTCGCCTCATAGACTCAGATGTACTGAGCAAGAAATTGTGATTTGTGCCTCTACAGAAAACATTCAATTTGCATCTTACTAGAGCTACCTGGGGAGGAAAAATAATGTTGTGGAGACCAGGAAATTTCTTAAAGTGCTTTACCTGGAGGTCAGTGGAATTCCATTTATAAATGATGAATGCATGCACTTTGATGCTAAAATTGTGATGACTTACAAAGTTTGATATTACTGTACTTTTCTGTGGACAGTGATTTTTTTTTGAAGTGGTGAACATATTTTCCAAGAATATTGTAGACATTTGTAACATGTATGTTTGTGCCAATAAATCTTGTTTTAAGAAGTTGTTTTTTGTATCACTTCCGTTCCCAATACACGTAGTTTAAGGAGAGTTAACCAGCTTCAGCTTTCGTTCCCTCCCTGTGTTAAGTGCTCAAGACTTCTGGAAATTAAGATCTTATAATTCACACTGCTTTTTTATATATTCAGTCTAATAGAAAAGAAAAAAAACCACTTCTGTTGTATAAACAATAATGAACTCTGTACAAAAAGGGGAAGGAGAGACAGTGGTACAACCATTAAAGAATTTTGAAGAGGAGCAGATGGGAGAATGTGTTTAGTGCATTTGACCTTATTCTTAACCTCCTTAACATATTTTTTCCTATTAATAGGGCACAGTTAACTCAGGGAACTCATTGCCATGAGATATTGTTAGTTCACAAATTTGGTGTACTTTGGACACATGTTTTTAAACGAAGAAAGAAGGGTCACCTTAACTTGAAACAGCTGATGCTGGCCACTAGCATGATGGCTTAAAGGGAATGTTGCCATCATTATTCCTAATGAGTAATTAAGATCTTTGAAGGGACAAGAGTTGGAAGCTGCTTTTCTCCCCCTCCTAGTGACTACACCTACATCTCAAAAAACAAAAAACCATAAGCATCACAGTAACTCCTGGGTAGCTCTGTAACTTCATGCACATTGGGCATTATTCAACAGCTCTTCTAATTTTGTTGCAGATCAGCTCAGCACAAATAAAGGGCACAGAATCATCACTCCCCACCCAAACACACCAAAACCAGGTAGTGTCAAGGTATCTTCTTGTATGACAGAGCTTTACTGGTAAAATTATAGATTTTTCTATGGCAACTCTTAGGATATGTGGGAATAAATTGGGGGCACTTTGAGTCTATAAGGAGGAGCTAGGAAAAAGCAATCATTTATTTCATCCAGCACATATTCTGGTCTACATGAAATAGCAAATAAGGACTAAGTGAGAGGGTGAATTCGGTTGATTGGTGCATATGAATGTGATATTGAAGAACACAGGAAACTGATCAAAGCCAAAATTAGGCTTATGCTAATAATTAAGAGAGCACAATGGGGTAATACTCTATTAGCACTCTTATAGTCATGTTGCGTAGTTAACTCAGTTTTGTTGAAACAAAATGTCCCAATTTCTGACTTTTGAGTTTACAAAGAACTCTAGCAAATGATAAAACCAAGTGAAAATGAAATTATGTGTAATATAATGGAGAGATTAAGGTGGATATGGCAGAATTAGTGAGACTGTATGAAAAATCTAATGTATTTTTGCATCCAGTTCAGATAGCAGATTTGGATAATTCATGGATGTTCAGGGTGCAAAAGGAAGGACTATTGCTTCTTAGGGGTTACTAAGGTATGTGGGGTGAAGAGCTCTGAAACTTGCATATGCTTTGCAAAGTCAATACAAGATAGTTCAAAGACAAAACAAACCTTGAAGTGACTGTCTATATAGTTGCTTTGTGAGCTGAAGTACAGAGAGGTAAGTGAATGAATAAGATACTTCTACGTGCTCCTGACAGATCTAAAATTTAAAAAAAGGTCTCACATGACTAAACATGGTCCAAACTGCAATCTGAAAAGAAAAGCAGGTAATCTTGAGACTGCTAGAGCTCTATAGGAGAGAGAGCTAGGTAGTGATGACTATTTTGAAACCAAACCATCTTTTTTTTTTGCTTTCCCAGGTGTTTCAAATCTAGGGAAACATAACTTTGTACCACCACCTGTGGTTTAAGCAGCTGTCATGAAAAGCTCTTACTACGATGTGGCAGACATATTAAATACATTTTACTATGGGAATTTCCTGGTACCAAATGCACTGAATTATTACAGTTTTAAGGCAGCTTTTAGAATGATATTGCAGAATTAACATCCTTGCCTTCTCCCTTAGCATCTGAACAGTAATTATAATTTAATAGCTGTACTGTTAGCTGTACTGCTTGACAAAGGCAAGTAAGCCTGGCTTTTCTAACTTCTGTTGGCCATAATGCAGCTTTACTCTGTTGAATGTAGTCAGTGAATTTGATAATCAAACTTCTAGTGCTTATCTAATAACTGACAGGTTGTTCTTTTTACTAGAAGATGCAGAATACAGCATCATGTTATTTACATATTCTCTGGATTAGCCTAGAAAACACCTGCTTCATAGTGCAGCTTCACCAAGAATGGGTACATCACTAACTATCTGCAATGCCAGAAAGTAGGTTGTCTTTTAAACTTTGTTTTCCTTTAAATAAATAAATAAATATTTTTAAAATAAATCTTGTCTTGCTTTTAAAACTGCCTTAAGGAGGTGAAAAAAAAAAAAAGAAGACACGTTTCCAGGTTCTAGCTGGCTGGCAGTGTGACTGCCTGCCTGCTGCAGCGCCCCAGAGTGGGGCCATGCTGGGCTCGGGAGGCAGCCAGCCAGCTGAGCTGTGACCACTGCCTGGTGCGCAGCCTGGGGGATGTCAAACAGTGGCAGCCGATGCAAGTGGCATCACCCTGTGACAGCATGGGCACTGTCAATCACTGCTTATTATTTTAGTGAATTTATTCCACAAATTATGCCAACATAGACTAACAGTGTCAAATTTGGTCTCAAATGCAAAACAAATTTGGCCACAATTTTTCTGTATGGGATTAAACTTCATTGTCCATCCCTCAGGTTAGCCATTCTGCTGTAACTGACATTCAAATGTCAGCTTTTCAGATCTCTCTTTCTCTCCTGTACTTCAATTACTTCAGCCCAGGCTTCAAATTTCTCAAGCATTCTCAAACTTAACGGTATTTTTCTTTGTGGTTTTGTCATTGTCTCATTCTCCCTCTCTGCTTCATCCCACCTGTTCTCTGTTTCATGGCACTGAATGAAATATTGTTTTCCCTCTTGTCCACAAGAGCTATTACTTCTCAAATTATTTCATTTAACTCTTATGTTCCCCACTTTCTCTAAGGAAAAAGAAATCAGCAGATTTGTGGCTAGCCACAACACACAAAGTTGCACACTTTGGCTAAGCCATCAAGATCTTTGTATTCTCCTGATGCTTCCAGGGCTGCCTCCTACATACTGGCATTCTCTGGTTTGTCATTGCTCAGGGTGACTGATTACATTGTCTCATTTATCCTTAATAAACCCTTTCAACTCTTGTTTAAAGAGTAAGTATGTAATATAAATGCACCTTTTTTCTTAGAAGGAAAGGTTCTAAGTTTCTCATGTGTTTTAGGTCCTTCTTGTACTCTTTTAAGCACCAGAAAACACTTCATCAATGTGGAGAAGTACCCCCAATCATGATCATGGCACAACTCTTAAGTCAGGAGCCAATAAGAAGCATATTGCCTGCAGCTGTCTGTACAAAGGCTCCCTGTGCCATATACTCCATGGGAATGACCTCACCAGCTGAAGAGAGCTACTGAACCAGTTACGGATGTAGCCTGACAGTCATAGAACAAACATGACTCATTTAAGAACGTTCCCTACCTTCCCTTTTAATAACTGGTTTCACCAAAGTCAGTAAACTAGAACTGAAGGAAGAATGAAGAGTTCTCAAGTCAGCTCTACACAGCGTTCTGAGCTCTTCAGTCAGCTCTGCACAGTGTTCTCACATGCCACTTACTCCATTTCAGGAGCATGTTTGAATCAACTGTCCCTCCACAATTACATCTCTGATGATGTCTGAGCTCTCACAATGTAATCACCTCTAGCGGCAGATACTGCTATGCCAATGTTAACAATACTAATACTAACAAATGAACAGTTCTATGTCCTGGATTTAAAACCAAAAAGCTTTAAAAATACAACATCTTGGTGTGCTGAGAAGAGATCATTGTCCTTGATGATGCTAATAATTGTGTTGAGATGAGAACAGGGTTCTGCAGCTAAGGAGATTTGTGTCTAGTTTGACCAAGCCATCAAGGCTTGGTCATGTGACTTCACACCCAAGAGTGCTCAACTTCCACACTCAGTTTTCTTAACAAGGGGCTAAGAAATTAATTCCTGCTATGCCTTTACTTCTCTGTCTTGTGGTATATCAATAATCACTCTGGCAAAGCTCTTTCTGAGAAAGTAGATAATAGAAATTATAAAATCTCAGGGTAAACTTGAAAAATGTGAACTTTATTTGTGAAATATTTTTGGTATTATAAAATCTCAACTCCACCAATGCCAACAACAACAATAGAAAATTTTGATTATGTAAGTGAACTGAGGCTTCATCTCAGATTAAGCTATTACAGCATGCAAATAGCAGCATAATTTTTTGAATGTGCAGTACACTAGTCCTCATACTTGATCTTCGTCTACTGTTTCAACTTGATTGTAATGGACTGATCCTACATAATTAACTTGTAGTGGCATCTGAAGTTGGAAACAATGGCTGTGTCTAGGTGGGCACCCTTCTAGAGGTAAAGGCAAGGAAAGGCTCAGATTGGCCTGATTGATTTGTATATTCTTTGACTTGCAGGTAGGGACAAACTGATGGCTTAGTTTTAAAGATGAGCTTAGTGTTTAAATACAAGCCGTTAAGTTTAGTCAAAACACACGTTGCTTTTATCACTCTTAACATGAGCTAGGTAACTCTCGCTAGTGAACCTCAGGAGCATATGCAAGCTAACAAAGCAAAGGTATAAAGTTTTTCTTCAGAGGGAAATGGTCCTCTTTCCAGTAGTCACATGAGGAGGAGAAGACATAAGGAAATACTTCAGCAAACTTGTTAGGCACCACCACTTACGAGGATACCAACTGCAAGGACTGCAGTAGAGACCAGCCTGCCCAAACCTGATTTGTGCTAACAAGCTGGAGGAATGCTCTAGTGGAACAGGCTAAATGCCCCAGCACTGACAAAGCTTCTCAGGTGGACTTTGCATCCACACCGAGCTCTGCACCTACCCAGGTAGTTTCCACTACTTTAAACCTGGCTTGAATATGCCTTCATAGGCTGTCCTTACAATGCAGGTGTACTCTAAGGCTGCCCCAAGTCACTGTTTTCCCTACACTGTATTCATTTAAAAAAGAACAAGAATGCTATTACTGCATGAGAGATATCAGCCTCCCTAACTTAAGCACTGCTTTCTTCAGTGTTAAATGGAGCCAGCAAAAGCTACCAGCATTATTAACAATAGCTGGTTAGTAATGCATTGTGAAAGAGCGCTGGGGCCACAAAATAATCATTGTAAATTGCCCAGATTGATAAAAGCTGAAAGGCAGCTGGATGTGTTTTTCAGACCTACTAGAAAAAAAGAAATCCTGATGCTTACCCAGTTTTCTACTCAGACAGGAAGGAAACCATGAGCCCTACAGCATTTTTATAATTGCCTACAGGAGGCATATCTCATAGCTCTGCTTTTTCATCAAGGTAAGATTTCTTCCAATCTTTTTGGTTTGCTTTAATTACCTCTTTTTTCTGAAATATATTTCCTTAGCTTTCCTGTAGCACAGTACTTTAAGATCACAGCAGCCTTTCCTCTAATGAGCAACAATTAGCTAATATTACTTAGGATTACTAATTCCTGCTTCCCTTTTATGCCCTTTAACCTTTCTCCTTTAAGGATTGTAAAGTTGTGGGTTTTTTTCCTCTTGACTGAATTAAGCTGTTTGTTCAATTTCTTTTATGTGTAGTTATACAACAGAAGCATTGAATTCCGAAGTTCTCCTGCTGGTGGAGTATCACATGTTACAAGTGGCTAGAATGTGTCTCATTATGATAATGAGTACTATATTTTAGTGGTTTTTTAATGTAAATAAGGCTCATGTGATCACTTTGATTCTGTCTGCTTGCTTGCCCCTCCCTATTCATGTAATAATTTTAGATTTATTGGCCGGTGTCTACAAATGGTAGACAAGGTAGGTAGGAAGAAGTCCCAAGGATATTTCAGCTACATAATCTCCAAAAAACTGTATACCTGGGAAACCAGGTAGATGAGGAAAGTCCCTCTAGAGCCGCAGTGAGGAGAGGGCTGTAGCTAAGCTCATACCAATTAAACACCAGATAATCTACAAAGATGGGAAAGATTCCTGCCCTCTTTGTTTTGGTTACTGCTTTCTTTAGAGCAAGTTCCCAAAGCTATTTAAATCAAAGGGAATTATTCTAATAGAATTTGTATCAATCCTTCACTCCTTGGTGCTGTGGATCAATGACAGGGTACAAAGTGAGATGTCCTTTCTCTTTTTCTTTTGATTTATTAACATTAAAAGATTTTCTGATTGCTTATCAGAAATGTATAATGTATTTATGGACACAACCTGTGAAATTTTATTTACTGAAGTGTCTTGAATTGACTTAGTCTACAAGGGACTGCTGCAGTGCCTGAAAAGCTTATTAAAATCCCTACTTTGTTTTCCAGTAGTGTGGCCAGGTATGTCAGGCTTCTCTTCGGGTAGCCAGCCAGTCAGTATACACCCTCTCCAAGCTTCCACTGACTTCAGTAGCAGCAATGTTCAGTTCAAAACAGCTCATGTGTGAACTAACACTGGAAAACTAATTGAGGCAGACCAGCAATGGGAAACTCAATCTGAAAATGAAGTGGTTTTAATTAAGCGACACTTTTCAGAATTATACAGAAATAGGCTCTTTCTCATTTAAAATTTGGCTCTTCCTTCCTCACCAACTATAAATCACTGATCTATAATTAGTATTCTTAGTAGAAGGAACACCTGATTGTCTGGCTTAAATTGTGCCTATGACTGCAATGAGGAGAGCTGTAGGTGTGTTGGAACAGATTCTAGCTAGTCTGCTACTTATCCAATTTCTTACAAATGTTTCTGTTATAATCTGTTAATGTTATAATCTGTTTCTTAAAAATGAGAGCAAATTAAGGAAGAAGTGTGCCTCTAGATCCCTAGTAGCTAAAGCAGCAGCATGACTCTGTGGCACAACAATTGGGAGTTTACCTGGGAATAAGAAAGAGTCCAGCTCCAATCCTGTGCCAAGACCTAGTCCAACATTTTATGTAATGACTATTTAATAAAAATTGCATAAATGCTCACTGGTGGGGAAGCCAGTACCCAGATCTTGTCTCGCTGTCCTTATTCCTTAGTTAAAGGAAGGTGGGTGTGGGTGTGACTCCATTTTTGTAAGAGACTGGTAACACTTCACTCTACTGAACTGAGTCCAAAAGGAGATCATAAATGCGATGGAGGTCAGTGAACTGACTCTGGTCAGTAAATACAGAGTTTAAACCAATCTAAACCAATACCAAAAGCATGCATAGGAATCAGTGGTTGTGGGGAGTCAAAGGTTGGGATACACTGGTCATAGGCGTGGCTGCTTAGGTGTGTGTTGAGGAATCCAGGTGTCTGCTATGTGTGGCCATGTTTAATCCAGAAAGTAGTGTGCCTCAGGTATCAAAAGGTGTGGAAATGTTATTCTGCTGTCTCGTTGCCTTTAAAAGGGCTTTCCCATGCCCTGTCTGTGCCATGCGTGGACTCTGAAGTGTCCTTTCTCACCAAGGGATCATCAGTTGCTTCACAGGCAAGAAACTAACTCAGAAAGCTTTCTGACAGATTAGTGAATTGAACTGGCTTGCTGAGGAGCCAAGTAAGTGGCAGAGTGGGCAAAAGGAAGGATCAAGACCACATAACCATGAGTACATATTAGCAAGGTGGCAGTAGAGGCAGGGATGGGGTGAACAGCAGCACTGCTCCCCCTTGATGAAAGTAAAACACTAGATCAGCTCAAAACCCTTAGATAAGTCTGGATAGTATTGAATGGTGAATGCCAACCTGATGTATCACTTTCTTTCAGGGCAGAAGAGGGTGTATAAATCCAACACAGTAGGCAGGAATGAGGATGCATTTTTCTGTTTGGTGTCTCTAACTAGCTCTCTTATGCTAGCCTAATGTCATGCAAATTTCATTTTAAGTGCCTAACTGTAATTCTCTCTACAATAGGTCTTGGACCCTCTGCTCCAACCAAAACATGTTCTTCCATCATGTTCTGTTTTAGCTTTTGTGCTCCTGCAGCTGTGATGTGATCCAAACAAAAACTTCTTTCATGGGACATTTTCAGTCCAGTTTCTTAATCTGGTTGACAGTACAGTTGCATAATCTCTAATTTTTAACTCAGTGGAGGTGGTAGGACTGTTCCTTTTGGTGGATGTACAAGGTCTTTGATCACCTTAGGTAGACTTCAAAACCACAACCTAGCACTCTCCGAAGTGAAGCCTAAAACCCTTTTCAGCACTGTGGATTCAATTTCAGGCACTCTTCAGCTTTCTGTGAGGCTGACTGCAGCAAATGCGTTGCTTATACACACTGAACAGCACAATCCCAGACCTGGAGTGCTCAGAGCTGAAAGCATGTTAATGGACTTGGGGATCAGCACATGTAGTTACAGTGACGAGGTACACCCCTTCCATTTGTATCCTTCTAGTAATTTTAAAACCAAACAATTCAGGGGTCCTTTATGTGTCACTTTTCAAGATATTTGGAACTTAAAATGACACTGAAGTTGCTAATGGAAACTGAATTTAATAAAAATAACTAGAAAACAGTAAGAATGGGGACAGAATGAAAAATTACATTCCCCAAGAACTCTTTAGGAAAGGTTTTCTGGCTGGGGACAGCCATACACCCTTGCAGAGGACTTCTGAGCTGCAGCACTTACCAGGAACTTGCTGCTTGAGTTGGAGTTCTTTATCATGTTTGTTTTATTCCTTTACATTTTAATCTGATAGTTTTCAAGACTGTATGGATATTGCTATCTTTCTGCTTGTTATAGTTTGTTCCTACATGTTGTGATGTTTTTAGAAAAAAACCCTGTCCATATATTCACTAGTAATGAGGAAAGTGGTTTTTTTCCTTCCCTCATCCTTTGTCTGTACAGACAGTAACAGTGACGCCTTTTGCTCATTAGCAAAAAAGCCTTACCGGATCTTTGCAAGAATCAATGACTGTCAGCATCACTGTAAATGATGAGTAATTAGACTTAGGAAATGAAGAATTAGACGTGGGCTCCAGCTGAAAAATATCGATTTTTTTTATTATTTTTTTTTAACAATATACAGTTTTATCAGCGCTGTGGTATAACTTATAACAGGTAACTTCTGCAAGTGGACAAGTGGATAGGGAAGCATAGTTACTCGGAAAAGATGAGCCGTATTTCTTTAACAGTAAGCAAACCCAAGCAAGCAATCCTCAGGCAGTTTTTCAGCAAGTCTCAAATTATCTTTTTTTTTTTTTTCTTCACATTGAAAAACTTCATTCTCCTCCCTCCCTGATGCTAAATGTTGATACTGTCAATATGTTGCTGCTAATCAGAACCGATTGAAATACTTTTGTTACTTACTTAAAAAATAGAATTTTTGCTTATGCTGGGAAAAGGTTCAGCATTTTGTGTGTGTATGTGTAAAGTTCTGATAATACTGGAATGTGTGAGAAGCAGGGGGGAGTTCCATTGGGGGAAAAAAAAAAAGCTTTTCTAAATTACTATTTTTCCCATGTAAAATCCTTGCAGAAAGAAAAAGAAAAGAAATGGCCTAGTTCTACCAATTAACCTTTTGTGATTTCAGAAAGACACTATGCTGGAAAAACAGCTACACAAGGAAGAGATTCAATAGCATGTGGAAACTACATATTAGCAGTGCAGTTTCAGCAATGCTAGCTGTGCGGTTAAATGAAAACAGCAAGGCCCAAACCTGCCTGCTTATGGATGGACCCTACTTAAGAAGGCCCACTATCTTCCGTGGTGTTCCATATAGACCGCTACTTGTCTTGCCCAGTGAGGGAGCAAGTTAGGATTTAAAGCAGGACAGTACCCCACCTCACCAACCACAAGCCACTTTGGATGAGTGCTGGTGTGAGATGTGGTATGTTATGTGGTGAAACAGATGTATATAAAGGGCTTGCCTTATATATGAATTATTTGTTCTCACTATGCTCCGGGAGCTACAAGTGAATGCAAAAAAATAAACAAAGCCGGAGAAAACCCCACAGCCATTTTAATGTTTTTGTTACTTCTTTGTATTCTTTAAAACTTTTTGTGTATGCACACACAAACACATTTTACTCATGCCACTATTAAAACCATTATGCTATAACTACTTACTAGGTAGAATGACCATAAAATTAAAATAATTTCATCCTGTAGCATTTTGCAACCATTTTATTTAGCTTTGTTTCTTCTGATAGCCATTGCCTCAGCAGTAATATTCACTTCCTAGAAGCCATGTGTGTGCCACCTCGTTGTTTCATACTGGTGTGGCCTGGAATAACTTGCATCTATATACATGTGATTGCAACTTTCAGAAAATTGTCACAACAGAAAAATTGGGACTGAGCTCGTTCAAGATGCATGGTCACATTTTAAGTAACACTGTTTTCCCTGATTTTTGGTAAGTTACCTAGAAAGCTACAAACACTAAAAAGTGACAGGAATAGGACTTAAAAACTATTCCTGTAAGCTTGACCAAAATAACTATTTAATATCTCTTTAAAATAAGCAGAACTCAAGTAATGTCTCTGGTAGTTACTAGGATGGAAAAGGTACTGGCTTTTTCTGGTAGTGGTGATTACTGTTCCCCTGCTAGAACTGGCACGCTCTGCTACAGTGATGAATGTGTCTCCTATTCTGTTTGTTCTGGAAGCTTATTCGGCTCCCATGCAGTGCCATAGTTTTCCTCCAGTTCCTTGTACTTGCACTCTGACGGGGGGTGGAAGTGGTGGTGGGGGTGCAACATCAAGCTTTTGCCTTCGTTGAAGCGCCTTACTTCAAATCTCTGGTAAGAGGTATTATAGCCCTTAGCATGCAGCCAGAGACTGGTATTTTTGGCACATGACATGAAAAACAACATCCCATGGAAACCAAGAATGTCATTCTACATCCCTCCAACCCAACCAACCTGAAAGCAACTTAAACAGAAAAGACAATAAAATTTTAGATGTTAAGTCCTAACAGCAGCCCCAACAGTAAGCTGAGGAAACTACACAGAGAATATCTAATTAGGATTAGTCTTTAAATTAGACTCCTCAGAGGAGTGCAAACTAAGAATGGGATCCTGATAAGCTGACTTGTGCATTGCAACAAATCTAGCTGCAGAATCTGGTCCTAATGCTTCCGCTGCCCGCCCCCTCTCCTCTCCAGGAGTTAAATACTCCACAGCGCTTTACTCACAGGCTGTTTCTGTAACAGTCATAGCTTAAATATCTATGTACCTAATGGACTTATCCCTAACACCACAGTGAGGGAGGGAAGCAGTATTAACCTCATTTTGCAGATAAACAGTGGAAGTCCTGATGGCCCTCTACTGCAGTCATCCTATGGAACAATTGCACATATGCAGTGAGGGTAAAAATGCTGTTACACCAGACTGCTGCATTCACACCAAGATTCACCAAGCTTTGACGTGTCCTCTGCTCCTTCTTTTCATAGCCACATATGACTAGGAAGATAAAGGAAGTTCAGAATATGGATAAATTATTCTTAATTTCTCAGCTACTGATTGCTCTGCTCAGACTTGGAAGATGTGGAGACTAGAACAGTGCCACTCAACATGCTGAAATATTTAACAGTGGGTAATCTCACTGCTGAACTGTAGCAACTCAAATCTCAGGTTCCCTCCCATTGCAATTTATGATGGTACAGTGGCCTGTGCAAAAATCTGTGTGACTAATGTCACAAAATGATTTTTTTTTTTTTTTACTTTAAGATAAGAAATGTCACTAGTCTCAATGTTTTGCCTGAACAGAAGTGGAAAGATCTTTTCTTAATAAATACGAAAAACTGTTCCTTTTACATTTGGAATGAAAAGTAATTATGTGGTAATTAGTGCGTCAGGAACTAGTTTTCCACAAGAGAACAGCACATACCTTGAACGCCTCGAGAACTCTTTAAACGTTTTTGTAGTTATTCAAACTGATGCTAACTGGATGGTGCCGGAGAAGGGTGGAGCTCTACGCTCGCCTGTCCTGCACTTTGGTTTGTGACCCGGCAACTTCTGAACGCCGCACGGGGTCAGTTTCGAAACTTCAGGGCGTGCACCCAGCACGGGTGGCAACACCGGGACATGCAACACGGGCTCCTCTCCCTTATGTAAGCGAGCCGGGCCCCCGGTAGGGCAACCTCCGGGGGGGGGGAGCGCGAGGCTCTCCCGGCTGGGCCGGCTTCCCTCTCCCCTCAAGCTCGAGGTCCTGCCAGGCCATTAGCAGCGGCGGCGCTCAGGAGCTTCTTCCAGAGCGGCCCTTCACCGCCGGCAGGGCGGGAGCGCTGCCCGGCCCCCCCTCGGATGGCGCTCGGCGGGCGGCCCGGCCGCTCCTCGCCCGCCCTTCCGCCGCCGTGGGGGGCTGCTTGCGGCGCTGCTGGGTCGCGCGCCCGCCCTTTCGCTTCTCTCCTCAGCGGGGCTGAGCGCACGCCACGACCGTTAGCGGTCTCCCGCGCGCCGACCCAGCGGGCGGGCGCGCGCTGACGTCAGAGGCGGCTCCGAGAGGGCGGGGCGAAGCCGCTTCCCTCAGGCGTGATGTAACCTCTGCCCTCCTCGGCCCTTCGGCCCGGCAGCGGAGGGGCAGCGCAGGCCGAGCGGCCGGGGCGGGAGGCAGCGCGGCGCCAGCGGTGGGAGCTGCGGCGGCGGCGGCGTGCAGAGGCGTCCGCGGCGGGGGAGGGAAGGGAGGGGGTGGGGGGAGGGCAGGGCTGGCGGGGCAGGCTCGGAGGCGATCGTGGCTGCCGGTGGAAACATGGTGCCACACGTGAGGCTTATGTAAAGTGAGCGGCGTCCGGCGCCGCCAATGAGAGAGGCGCGCGCCCCGCCCCCGCCCCCGGCCCCCGCTGGCGTCACGCTCCTGCAGCCAATGGCCGCGCGGGCGGGGCGGATTCTTCAGGCTCAGTCACGTTTCTGCCTGTATGAAGTCGGTGCCGGGCTGCGCCGGGCTGGGTGGACGCGGTGTGCGCGGTGAGTGGGGATCCCCGGGACGCTCTCCCCGCGGCTGGCTGGGGCTGGGGACCCGCGGGCACCCGGCGGCAGTGGGCGAGCGGGTGGGGGCGGCGGTGGGCGGCAGGGGGGGGGGGGTGGGGCCCCCCCCCCCCCTGCTCCCCCGGGCCCGCCGGGACGGGGGGCCTCCCTTCAAGGCGGGGAGGGGGCGGCCGTGACACGCCCCCCATTGCAGACCGTAGCGGGGGAAGGGGTCGCCGGCTTTCGTCCCCTCCTCAGACGGGTTGCGGGGCGCCGGGGGTGAGTGCGGCACGCCCCCCGCCCGTGTCGGATCGGGAGGGGGCGTCCGGGGGTGGGGGGCCCCCCCCCGGGAGCTGGGGACTCTGAGGGGCGGCTGTGACGCCGCCTCCCGCCCGGTGGGGCCGGGCCGGGGCGCCGAGGGGCGGCGGTGGCCCCCACCTCAGAGCGGCGGAGGGACAGGACGGGACGGCACTGCCGTCCGCCCGGGGTGGGTTCGCCGCGGGGCGGCGGCTGGGCCGGTGTGGAGGAGGAGCGCGGCGGGGCGGCCGTGACTTCCCCGCCCCGCGGCCGATGGCAGACCCGGCGATGGCGGGGCCGGTCTCTTGGCACTGCCGCGGGGCTCCGCTCTGGCGTCCCTGGCGGTTGCGGGGCGCGGGCTGCGGCCGCATCTGTGCGAAGGGTCAGCGCCGGAGTTTGGAGACAGCAAAACAGACTCGGGTAGCACCTGTGGGGAACACGCGTGTCCCGGTCCGGTGAGCATGGCCCGCCGCCCCGCGCTCCGTCGTCGTCCTCTTGAGGGGACGGTGCTGTGCGCAGCTGGCTGTGTGGCTTTTTTCTACGTGAGGAATTGCATGGCAGTAACAGAATTTCGGCACGCTAGAGATGCGTGAGCTATAGGTAGAGTAGACACCAGGTGCTGTGGATTTCTTTTTTGTGTTGCCTGTAGTTGCAGGGACAGTTTGTTCCTTGAGACCATGTGGTTGTGCTGCTGTTGACATTAGTTGCATGCTATTACATGCATGGTTACAAAACAGTTTATGTAAGTACAGTTTCATGCAAATAAATGAGCAGTATGGTAACAGTCAAGCTGACACTTCACAACTGACTTTTTGTCATAGGTTAGGATAGGGTATACCGTTGCTCTGTGTACCATGGGAGATTTAATGAGCCCCCAAAGAGGTCAGGATGAGGTCTCTGGTAGTTGGAAACTGAAACACTTTGAAATTGTATTGCTGTGAAACAGTAACTTGGCTGAGACAGTGCATGTGAAGGACTTCGAAGAAACATGTTGGCTTACGTTTTTAGGCAGTGCGATGGCTGTCTCTTTCTTTTCCAAATGTAAGACTCTGAGGTTTACTGTCTTGTACATCTGAGATTGAGTAGCTACCACTTATGTATTTACAAGTAAAGGGGGAAAAAGTGGAAGTTTTGTAAGGATTCTAGTGGTCACATTGTCTGGTCTAGTCAAAAGTAGAGTAAAAATCTGATTTACTATAGAATCATCATAGAATGTTTTGGGTTGGAAGGGACCCCTAGAGGTCATCTAGTCCAACCCCCCTGCAGTAAGCAGGGACACCACTAACTAGATCAGGTTGCTCAGAGCCCCATCCAACCTGGCCTTGAATGTTCCCAGGAATGGGGCCTCCACTACCTCTCTGGGCAACCTGTTCCAGGGTTTCACCACCCTCATTGTAAAGAACTTCTTCCTTATATCCAGTCTAAACCTACCCTGCTTCATTACCCCTTGTCCTGTCACAGCTGGCCCTACTAAAAAGATTTTCCCCATCTTTCCTATAGGCCCCCTTTAAGTACTGAAAGGCCGTAATCAGGTCTCCCTGCAGCCTTCTCTTCTCCAGGCTGAACAAGCCCAACTCTCTCAGCCTGTCCTCATAGGAGAGGTGCTCCAGCCCTCGGATCATTTTTGTAGCCCTCCTCTGGACCCGCTCCAACAGTCCCATGTCCTTCTTGTGCTGAGGGCTCCAGAGCTGGACGCAGTACTCCAAGTGAGGTGTCAGCAGAGCAGAAGAGCAGTATGGTGAGACATTGTTTCAAGTTGCCAGTATCGTTTTAACCGCGGAGTTTGTTAATGCGGTTAATGTTAGTTAACATTTGTTAAAACTGCAGCTTTCTTTTGGAGCTGTCTTTTGCTTATTGTCAAGGTAAAATCTGAATTAATCACAACGATAGCAGTGAGGAATATCTACTTGAATACTTTTGATAATGTAGGGTTGTTGATAAAACTTAAGGATGTCGAGCTGACAGCTAAGGCCTTGATAGCATGGCCCTATTCCATAAACATATCCTATTGTATGTTAGATGGTTTGAGGGCCTTGAACTTGATCAAACTCAAACTTTTCTTACCTTCTAGGATGCCTCAGTGTCTGTATGTGTCCTTGATCTTCTCACCCTTGGGCACAGTGCTGTTCATGTACTTCACACAGTGGCTTTTGAATACATAATTTGAGAGTAGGGCCTAGAATTTGATTCATGCAGGGAGGGTGCCCACATTGTTGCACTGTAGCATCATGTTCCTTCTTGCTTATGCTTGTGTGTGTTTACGTGTTCTTCTGAGCTTTCATTTTGCCGTTTCTTACTGAAAATCACATTATTTCTGCAAAGTGAGGAAGCTTCACTGGAGAACTGGACTGTGGCCTTGCTTCATCCAAGGCTTGCTGGTAGCCTTGTGATTAGGGCACTGTCCTGAAGTGTGGAGTCCTTGTTTTGGACTGTGAAGGTTGCTTAGCTCACTAGTAAGACATAATGGAGAAGAAAGGGCCTTTAGCCTAGAGTAAAAGAAAAGTGATATCCTTCAGTTTTGGTGGGTTTTTGGCTGTTTCAGGTGTTTATTTCAAGGCAGAAGGGAGAATGCTTTAGTTGGGTAGTTGGTGTAAGCATCCAACACTGTGCAGTGAAAGAGTGTGGCCTGTCCTGTGATGTGAAGAAGTAAAGCGTAGTTCAGCTTGACCTGGTCCAGAAGGTAAAGGCATAGTAAGCAGGATTTTGGCTTATGTGCACTTTCTTCAGATTCAGCAGGCTTTCTGGTTTCATTTATGATCCTAAGACTACATGGTCTTGCTGGGCTTTTTGTTTATTTGTCAGTGGGTAGGACTTGTTGTAGGCTTCCTATATTTGTTTTAACACATGAATGCTATCTGTGAAAACCTAAGTAGTCTTCATTTTTACAGCTTGGTCTTGTTCCTTTTGGATTTCCACAGAGCGGCATTAAAGAGGCACTCTTAGTGTAATGCCTTTTCCACTTTTTTTTTCTTCCCTCAGTCATAAGATTAAAATATGTAATAACTTGGCTTATCAAATAAACTTACTTGACCCTGTCCCTGGACAGTACATTTTTTTAGTAATGCATTTCCCCTGTCAAGAATCACATGTTTTGAGTAAACCGAGCTTTTCATGGCGTTTAGCCATAGTATGAGAATAGAGTGAAAGGGGGAAAGTGATTGGAAGTAGAGTTCTGGATTTTTCTTCTACTCAGACTTTATTATGACCAGGAAGTGTTTGATTTAGATACAGACTGATAAACCAATTCTCTTTTTCCTGGGTTCTTGCCACACCCTTATTTCTCTAACATCTTTACAATATTAAAACGTGCTTTACTGCAGAAAAGCTATTTTAACCCTTTAAGCACATGAGCAAGTTACTGTGGGATAAGGTATGCTTGGTGTTGTTTAAAAGCAAGTAGATTACCACTAGCCAGTAGAACAAGTAAATTATCACTAGTCTAGATCAACTGTAGTGTTTTATATAAGACTGCTATAGTTGGCCTGCGTTAAAAGGGAACGTCATGTTCTTAGCAAGGTGTTGTGTAATACTTGGCATGATTCTCCTGTAGACACTGTATTATACTCATAATGTTGCCACATCATAATTACTAGATAATCGGGTGTTTCTGAAAAGGAATTTTTGTGTCCAGTTTTGGTTGTATGGCCTAGAATTCCTCTATGAGGATGGTGGATTACAGAGGCTTTTAACTGGGTTGTCTTGCTGCATTCATACTTTTTACATCCAGTTATATCCCTCTTCTGCAAGTTTTAACACTGCTTGAGTATTTATTATGTTAACCTATCTTGTCAAGCACTGAACAGCAAATGGGTCAATTAATATCTGTATTATTCTTTGTGATACAGTTTTATTATTCTGAAGAGTTTTGATTGCTGTTTTGGGTGCAGATGACATTAGATGCAGAAAATGGTGGTCTTGAAAGTAATGCTGCTGACATCTTGTGTACTGTGTAAAGGTGCCTGTCCCCTCTCCTGCTTTAGCCACTGCCTTAAACTTAACCACTGCTCTGGTGGGGGCCAGGCTGTTATTGCAGAGTGTGTTGTTGGTAGTAAGGCAAACCTAGTTGTTGGTAAGTAAAGAACAACTCCACCTTCTGACACATAGAGGGTTTTTTGGGCGGTTGTTTCTTTTTAGCTACAGGTGAGATACTTCATTCTGTGAAATATGTTTAAAGGGCATGGGGAAAGAGAAGATAGCAGTCAAAAATACACTTCACGGGCTAATGGGTTTGCGAACTGTAGCTGCAATTTCTTGTGGCACCAGGCCACGTTTGTGAAATACAGTATGGCAGGGAACACCAAAATGAAGGAGGATCAGATGTGTTGGGTACGTCTGCAAAGGCTGTGGAGAGGCTCTGGAGCTACTTTTTAGAGTGCGTTCTGTTCACGCTGACAGTGAACCAGCAAACATGTGTAGTAGGAAAGCACCTGAACACATGGGAATCCACATGCCTGAGCATACGCACAGTGATCTGCTACTCTAGTAAGTGGCTTAGCAGATCGTCAGGCATGCTTGAGCAGCCTGCTTTTACTCTGCCTGCTAGCAATGCTGGAACAGGGGCAGATCAGGCTTCTGTGCTTCTGTTTTGTATTTCTAAGGTTATCCTTTAAATGTAGATAGGGTCTTTATGTCTGAATGTCTGCACTGGACTTCTACAAATCCAGTACAAAGTCCTCTTACTTGGTGTTCTCTCCCTCTTGAAGAGTTCCTGCAGGACAGCAGCAGTGTACCAAGTTTCATGCCAGTTGCACAGGCAGTGGTTCTGAAGAGTGTTTTCCCTGTGTATCTGCATATACATGTGAGGTTCTGAGAATTTTGTGTGTGAAAGCTATTGTAAGGTCAAGAAAAGTTTTTGTACAGATGTTTTCAGCTGCTGTTGAACTACTGTTGAAGTAGTGTATGGTAGTCCTAGAGGAGCCTTCTGATTTCTCTTTTTTGGTGATCTGATTTAGACAACTTTGCTTGTAGAATATAAGAAGTGAGGCTAAATTTACCTTCCTTGAGATATATAATCATGGAGTATGATTTCCCTTTTTCCTTCATTTTCTCCCAATAGAAAGCAAAATTTTATCGGGAGTGCTGAAGGGGTAGAGACTCAACATGCTGTTTACGTGACAAGTGGACTGACACACACAGAAGGCATGGTTCTTGGGGCAAGAGTATGAGGTTATTCTGCAGATTGTGTGAGCAGGCTTCAGAGGCTTGGTGCAAGCAGTACAGATGTTCATCCTGAAAAGGTGTGATAGTGGGAAAGAGAGCTCATTTACACATCAATGTCTGGGAAAGACTTCGGAGTTTTGCTTCTGGCTGGTTTTGAGCATACTGTGCTAATTCTTAGTGCTTGATTTTTCTTCTAGATAGAATAGGTAGAGATTTTCTTGTATTGGATGGCTTTTAAAAGTAGAACTCGCTCTTAAAAAGTAGAACCAAAGCTATACTGCCTTTCAAACATCCTGTCCTAAAACAGAGGCACTTCACTATTAAATAACACCTGTAATTTTTCATAATTGAAGCTTAGGGAGACAAGATGAAGTCGTGAGCACATCCAGTACTTTTTTTGTTGGTTTTGCTTCCTGCCCTCCTTATTCCTTGCAGCTTTTGTATCTTAGTATGGTTTTTGTGCTTGACTTCTATTACATGTGATACTTTTATGTTTCTGCTACTTAGTTTCTTTAATTGTACAAAAGTATACAGTATATAAAGCACTTCTTTGATATCAATTATGTCTCTACCATGGGTACCTCTGTGACTCCAGCTCTTATTTCTCTGTACTAATATAACCAACTAATAGGACATGTACATCGTGCTTGTTAGTTACCACACTTTGTGGAGCATATTACTGATGCAGTGGGGATTGTATTAGTAATAGAGAATTCATTTGGTATAAAGTCTTCCAAAATGGGACTTCTATTCTGACTGAAATCTTTAACTGGGTATGAACTGCAGCAATGTCTAAAGAGCAGCATTATCCTGGAACTTCTGTACATATAACGCCCCATGGTGAAATTTTGCCCTGTTTTTTTAAGGGAGGGGAGCAGTAGGCATTCAAATATGCTGCTTAATGGAGATGTCAACAAATTATTAAAGATGAAATATGGTGTTGTAGATATTTTAGAGCTAGTTTTGCCTGTAATAAAGGTGAAATATATGACTGCATGGTGGGATGTGATAATTTGCCCCACCTTTCTGAGACAGCACTTCCTCAAACGTATAATTTTTGTTATTTTGTTCAAAAAGGACAAGAGTTGAGGTAGGCAAATATTAAAGAGTTCTGACTACTGATCTCCTGGTCAGTAATTTCTCCAGTTCCACTCAGGAAGAGAATAGTGTTTTCTGTTTACAAAGAAAATCAAATGTCTCTTTAAATTCACACTTAATACAAAGAATTTTAGTTCACCTTTAAGGAGGTACCTACTGCAAGACTGGAAGGAAGGATGTCTAGAAATTAGCACGAGGCAAGTAAAGGAGACTGTTTAGCTTCTTCACAAGATCATTGGCACAGGCTGCAAGAATCTTGTCTGTCAGGGGTGTATGTCTGTGCTCGTTTTTTTTACTTCATGGAAAATGTCCAACCTGTTGGCAATTAAACTTAGCTCTGGGCCTGTTATTTAAGGTGAAGGAATAAACTTGAGAGACATTTTCTGTTGGCTCTTGGGGATGATCAGTCCAGATCTGCTGTGGAGACTTGAGGTGGTAGGCTTAACAGAACAAGAAATAATTAACTGAAAGGATAAAATAAGCTTTGCTTCTGGTCTGGCAGAAAAGAGAACAACTCCTGCTAGATGTTGGAGGAGTGGCTCTGAGTGCTTTTTGGTGGGAAAGAAGGTACTTGGTTTGGTACCATTACTTTGGTACATGGCTTCTTGTAGTTACAGCAAAGCAAATGGTGAATCTGGAGCTGGCCCAGCAGGTTGGTCAGCGTAGGTGAGATTGACCTATGAGGTGAACTTGGTAAATTCAACAATGTGCTGGTACCATGCTACTCATAGTAAAACTGAATTGACTTTGGCCTGTTACCTCAGGCAAACTTTTTGCTATTAGTTACTCCACGGGGAGAATAGGCAGCTTTAAAAAAAACAGTCTGAAAAAAAACCAAAACCCAATCTGAAACTGGAAGGAAATTAAATAATAGTGGTGCTGTGGGTGCTTCAGGAATAGAAGTGACTGGTGACATAAGCTTAGGCCCCTTTAGGAACCATCACTTGAGGACTTTCTTTCCTGTTTGGTCCTCTGGGATATAGCTAAGGAAGCTTCTTTCTGTAACTTTTTTTTTTTTTTAACAGATATAAGTAAAAGCAGCGTAAGGTTTAATAAGCTGGGGACAGCTTTTGCTTTAGGAATGCATACTTGTATTTTAGAACATGAAACTAGTTGTGGCCATTATGTCAATACTTTCACTCAGTTGAAGAGCTTTTCATCTGCTAAGGCTAATTTGGAATTTGTATTTTGGTAGCAAAATATTTAAGATTGTAATCTGTGGAAGAAGAGACATAACTTGAATTCTAACACGTAATCCCTGACTTTATACTAGATAATACTAATTCTTTAGCTTGAATCCTCTCAGATGACTGAGTGGTTGATTTTGAAGTGCACTGTGTTGATATCTGTGTTATCTAAACAACATTCTAACAATAAATTAAGTTCATGGAGATGGAATTTTAGGGCTTTTTTATGTTTATAAAAAGAACGGAATTCAGGGAATAGTTAGTCTGTGTATTGGTCAAGGAAACAACTTAGAAGTTAGTTTTACAATTATTACAATTTACAAATTATTATTTACAATAATAGTAAATATTTTTATCAGTAAAATTTCTTGCTTTTTGTCTCATTTTGTATTTGTAGTCTTCATAACTGTATGTATTTTACATGGTTGGACTTGTATTGCATCATTAAATGGACTTGATTTATGTTTCATAAACAATTTTTTTGTCTTATGAACTCTGTGTGGTTTTTTTTTTTAATAGGAACATATTGATGACACTTTCAGATTTGGAAAAATCGTGATTAATACATTCATTAAGGTGAGTGTCTTATGCTGTACCCAAGAAAGTGATTTATAATATCAGTTCTTTCTCAGTGAGTCTGATTTTTTTGCTGTTGCTGCTTTGGATGCTTCATTTGAGCTGTAATGTCAGAATGCTGAAAAATAAAGAGATACTCAGGGCGTTAAATTTTTGTTGTATGAATCGGGAAGCACATGGAAATGGTGTGGCTTCTCTAAATCTTTAGGAAACTGAAATTCAGTGTAGCACCCAGTATCAAGTGCTGATCTGCATTGTTTGATGTGCAGAAGTTTCTTAAGAAACTTCCAATCTTTTGATTTCTGTCCTGGTTTTGACAGGACAATAGCTGGTTTTGATGACAATTGCTCTTGCAGGTATGTTAAGAAATTTTAATGATGATGAGAATTCTGGGGTCCAGAAAACAAAGCTACTGTTACTCAGATGATCAGGAGGAGAAAGGAAAATGTTATGCTCCTAAGCTTTGATTTAGAAAGCAGGTCATGGCTTCCAACAGTGTTTTTTTTGGTCAGTTGTGCTCTGCTTTCTAACAGGCTGATACTGTTCTAATCTCTGAGAAGTTGAACACGTGGCATCAGAGATACTGACTTATGCATGTTTATGTTTGATATGTGAGAAGCTGATGGCAAAAAAGGCTTACTACAACTCAGGTGGGATGTGTGATGGATTAAGAAAGCAAAATAGATGGTGAGAATTAAGGCAACATTTTGAAAGTGAAGAAAAGTTGATAGTTATTGGAGAGGAAAAAAAAAAAAGGAAACATCTGAGAGTTTGAAGGAGAACGGTGGAATTTATCCAAGTGGTTTTGCTATATGTGATCTGATGATGGGACAAAATTGGCCCAAGACAGGAAAGGTAAGGATAGCAGTTACTGTACTGTAATGTTGCAGTACAGATGAAATTGTAACTGACATTTTGAGGATTAATACTATAGTGTCTGATTAGTCTAAATGATTGAAAAAATACTGGTTTTCTATGGCTACAAAATGTGATCTGAATAGGTTATTAAAGCTGACAGTGTTCTCTTTTCAATGCTGCAGGTGTGACTTCAGTTCTCTACGGAAAGTGAACTTGGTTGGGATCCTGTAATACAGGTGTGTTTCCTAAAGCAGGTTTTTCATTCTTTTCTAATATTTGAAGTCTTCTATGCTTAGAATAGATATATCTCAGTTTCCTCTGATAAATAATGGAAGACCAGAAGATTACATTGGACTGCCTCTAATTCTACTCAAACTGATAAAATTCCTGGCTTGAAAGACTTGTATTTAGTTTCAGATAAATCTAAGCCAAAAGGATTTTTATCTTAGCTTTCAGTTAAGTTTTAGAAAAGCTTATCATGAGAATTTTAAGTAGTTTAACAGGACTGGTTTTTCTTAATGTCTTCCTAAACGCATTATGTAGATGAAGCCAATATTATACCCAATTAAAACAGTACATGCTGCTACTATGAATATCCTCTTCAAACCTAGACTTTGTTAAACTTTTTTATTTTTTTATCTATGAAAATGTCGTGATGGAGGTCATCAAACTAGAGAAGTGCTATGTCACTTTGTAAATAGTCAGGCAAGACCTTGTGGCTAATTTCTTGTAGATCTTGATTAGTCAAGGTAGAAACTTAACTCCATTAAGGAAATATAAATTACAGGGAAATGAGTTAATGTTCTTTAAACCAGGATTTAACTAGTGCTGAAAGACATTACACACTTTCAGTGCCTAAGCTAAAAACTGCAAAATTTGCAAGTAGCTCCAGATAAGGCAATTTCTAACACTTCTCATGGTCAGAGATAGAGAGCTTATAATTTAAATCCTGTTTTATCAATTTACGATAAAGACAGAGGCAAAACATTTAAGGAACCATTGTACACAGATTTGTATTGTAATCTGAGACTTGTAGAACTTGTATTGGCTTTGTGACGTTATGCAGAATAGAATATTGTGAATAAATTCTTCCTTAAGTCTGGCCAACACAAATGTACTTTTAACAGTTAGTAGATGTGTAGCATTTTAAATTAAGGCATGTTAACATGGGCTGTCTTCCAAAATGGTTAGCTTGGGAACTGAACACTGTTCCAACTTTTTGTTCCAAACATTCCTTCTGCATATTCAAATGACACATTTAGTGATGTAATTGTTTGCCACACAAATGTTGATTTTCTGATTTTTATTCTCCTATTTCTTTGTGTTACATGGCAATGGCATGTACGAATAGACTTAGTTTCCTGCATTTAATAGAAAAGTTTTCAGATTTTTTTTTTTTCCTGCCGAGATTCCTAGTGTCTTTCTTGGGAAACTGTTTTTCTTAGGAAGAATAATGGTGTGGATGGACTTTGTTAGTACAGTCTTCTGAACGTAAGGAAATGCTGCTTTTTTTTTTTTTTTTTTTTTTTTTTTAAACTATTGTGAGGGTGAGTGAGCACTGGAGCAGCTTGATCAGAGAGGCTGTGTAATCTCCATCCTTGGAGATATTCAAAAGTCATCTGGAGGCAGTCCTGGGCAACCTGCTCTAGATGACTGCCTGAACAGGGTGTTGGACAAGATGGCCTCTAGAGGTCCCTCTTGATCTCAACCATTTTGTGAATTGCAATTTTGTAATTGCTTAGTAAACTCTTTAATGTTCCTACCAAGCCCACAGCAACGTAGATGAGTTTAGCTCGGGTGTTAAAATGGTATTTTAACCAAATTTCTTAAGTGCTTGGAGGTCCTCTTGACTACATCAGGCATTTTGCTCTATCTACTGGATTGGTTGGCCTTTCGTTCTTGATGGCTGTGTCAGCCCATGCAGACTATGTACATAATATGCATGTACATAGTATGATACCATACCAATAGTAAATTGGAAGGGTTATTTTATCTAGTATAGAAGATTCTGTTATTTTAAAGCTTTATAAGACCTTACAATAGACAAAAAGTGTTTAAAATGCAAATTTGTATCTGATTCCTCTGCTGGATGACAGTTTCATGTTTAACCAACGTTTATCTGCATAGGCATGGCATAACTATGAGCATCTCTCTGGTATCTGTTTGAAGAGGACACTGTTGGGGGGCCCAGGTATTTCTTTTATATTCTATAGTTGTAGAGGTGTCCGGACTCTGTAATGGTCAAAGATTTCCAGTAGAAGAGGATGAGACGAATTAAATGCATGTGAGAGACTCTGGACCTAGGCACTTCATGCTTTTGATGCTAGCTGGGAGGGAGTTTGATAAACACTTTTACCAACTTTTCATAGAAAAAACAGGTAAGAAACATGCATAATTGTTATGATTCATGTTAGTAGAAAGATGCTTCTCCCCCACCCCCCTAGAGCTTATGCAGAAAATACTGTTCTGTGTGTGTTTTATCTTAGAACTGTGATTTCAGTCATGTATATATATACTCATTCAGAACTAGTTTTTGTGTATAAACTGGGAGTTACCTTATTTTGAAGCCAAGACATTTTTAGCCTAAAACCATACTTATTCTTAAATTAAGTTTTGAGTTTCTTCACTGAGGAAACAATCTGGTTGGAAGCATCCTTGCAGTGGATGCAAGGGCCCTGGACTTGCGCTTATGCTGACCTCTTCCTGTATAGGTTCTACTATAAATTCAGGGTGGCACTTGGATGGCTCTGGACCAAGGCATAGCCTTGGTCAGTTCCTCTGTTGTAAAGTGGCAGCTGTAAGCAGTGGTTAATTAGGATCACCTTTATAAAGATATTATTAACTTTTATTTAAGTAACGGTCCTGTGTTCAGGATTATCTTGAACTAGAAGGTGAATCCTTATAAAGAAATTGTGAAATGAATGCTGTGAAATTCAGATTTTTATTGAAGCACTTGTGATATTCTAGATGATGTTGATAATTTTATTGACATAAGTAGAAAACTTTGACTTGCATCTCATTGCTTGTTAAGAAAAAGAGCAAAGCTTTTTTTGATGACTTGCAGTGAGATGAGGAATCAACTACAATTTTTTTTATTCAAAAGGTCCTGCAGGAAAATTTTAAGCGTCTTTTGTTACTTGTTCTTATAGTGAAGTCTGAGAATACTGCCATTGTTTTTCTCCCCCCCCCCCAGCGGAAGTGTTCTAGTGAAGGTATACTGATGATTGTTCTGTCTCTTGCCACAAAAAAATGAAGCTCTTGATCTTATTGCTGGTGCAGTCATACAGTTAAACAAGTAACTTCTTGGATTATTGTTTGGTTTTCAACACTTTTTCTTAATGTTTTGCTACTACCAAGCATTTAATTATTGTCTAATTGCACAGGGAGAGTGCATTTATTGTAGATATTACTTTTCAATTTTCTCTGAAATTGCATGATGTGATTAAATCCCCGCTAGTTACTTGTCATACAAATGAGAACTTTTACCATTTGGCAAAGCAATCATCCAGAAGATATGTGGAAACTCTTCTTGTTGATTGTTGATAAGATCTTCAGTAAAATTGAATCCTGACCATTAGGAATGTCTCCCGTTGATGCTAGTACAGTTAAGAGTCCCCAGATATTCACATGTCTAAACATATAGTCATAAACTGTGTGTCACCTCTTGCTTCATTTGTGAATACTGGTAAGTTCATATTAGTTGCAAATTTAGACTGAAATCTTCAGATGTTCTTCTCTTACTCAGTTCTTGAATTAGTTAATTTTGACTCTGGATTTTTAGTTTTTCGTTCTTTAAATGCCAGTACTAGACATTATTTATTTGTGTGTGTGAAAAGAAATCTGGACAAATCTGTTCTTTGAATGTAACCAGATCTCTGCTGAAACAAGATTTTTGAGTTAAAATGCCATAGTTTCAAAAGAAATTTGCCTCCTTGGTGTTCTACAGTTGTTCTTAAGAGGGTTTTTCAAAAGCATAAACCCCTTATTTCTTCAAGCATTTGTCCATACGTATTTTCGTATATTTTTCTGGGGACAGTGAAGTTCAGGCTGTTTCCATTGTCTTACTGCAGGATAAAGGAGCTTCTGTAGCTAACAAATAACTAGAAGACATTTTCTGCACGTATAACCTGGCATATTAATGCCTACATTTGTCCTTAGTGCTCGGTGGAAGTATGTTGCCTTTTTCATACACTTCATCAAGATCTTAGAGTTCTAGTCTTTGCCAGAATGACTTTGGGAGGTTTGCCTTGTCTAGAAGAGTAGAACATTTTTGTGACCCAGTTGCCTTAAAATCAAGCCAATTTAAGATTAAAAAGTTTTTATTTAGAGAGTCAAAACAGACAACCTCCTTTAAAAGTTCAGAAAGATGGAGCAGAAAATAAAACTGGTTTAATGTACTTTTCTCAACATCAACCCTAAAAGAGCTCTTCCTCTGTTTCAGCGTGACTGTCTGCACTCACTTACTGAACTTGGCATGAGATGCAATTACCTTCCTCAAATTGTGGTAACAGGAGAGAACCTCAGACTGGGAAAGCATGCTAGCTTTTACCTTTTCATTCTTGTTTGGTTATTGATTGGAAATTTATTCAAGCATGTAAGTGGGATGAATATGTGCAACTTATTATGGCATTTTGACTGAGATTAGCTTCAACGTTAATTAATCTCTCTGGGATGACTGACCCTCTGTGCTTCTGAAGTGTTTGCATGGTGCTTGCATATGCATGCAAATGTTCCACTTAAGAATCTTCCTCTGTCTGAGAGTAAAGTCTAGCCAGATGAGATGCATCAGTTCTTATCTCAAATTACAGGCACAGAGCATGATGCAGGGTAATTGCCAGTCTGTTCTTTTTTTCACAGTTATTCCAATCTCTTCATAGAAAATCTCTCCAAATTTATGGCATATATTAGCATTGCTACTTTGGGGTATTTGGGCTTTTTTATTTATTATACAAGCTCTTGTTTTAGAAACTTTCCTCTTCCTTTCCCCGAACTCTTGAAAGTCTATCATAATCTTTTTCTTGTTCCTTCCTGTTTATTCTTCTTGTATTCCCTACTCTGGTATGAGCCTCTGGTTCTGAGGCTTTTGAGATTTTTTTGAAACAAAAGAAATTTTGTGCAAGACTGACTTTCGGTGACATAAATCTTCATCCTGCCTAAGAACACCGTTCCACATCAAGGAGTTGAGCCAATTCTTCTCGTAAGATACTTTTAAAAAGGTCAAACTTGTATCTTCTCCCTTACCAGGATACCAATTTTTGTTTCTGTCACGATTGTCCTTGGGCTCCAAATTGTAGTTGCTGTAATGTAGTTATGTAGGACCTGCATAGATACTTACTGTGAGCAAAGCTGCAGAAGCTCTGGTATGTTACTAGTTAGAAACAGAAGTAACACAATTTAAGTGTTTCCTGACACAAGTTTCTGCCAGGTGTCAAGAGCAAGAAAATTCACATGGTATCTCCTATGGGCCAGTACCTATTTCTTGTCTCTTAGTGATTCTCTTAATTTGAATTCATTGCTTAAAATAAAAATTTTAAAACCCCTGAAATCTTGACTGTCATTGAATTACTCATCTCTTGTTCAAGGAGGCACAGGAAATTCCTCAAAATTTATTGGACAGCTTATATTTCTATATTGGGAATGATTCTCTCCCACCTAAGGAAGCACTATTGAAGTTTGCTACAAGTACCTGGCAGCAGTGTCAGAGAAAGAAGGGAGGAGACGAGACAATGGATGGTATTTGGGGGTGGAAAAAAATTGCTTGGCAGTGGCTTAACAGCTCAGTATTTCAAACTGCAAGACTCTATGTGCTAACTATGGCACAATTTTATTGACTCTTAAACTTCCAAAGATGACAGAAAAGACTTTAGGGAAATAATTTTCCAAGGAAAGGTTGTTCCAAAAAACAATTTGCAGACAACTCTTGAGGCTGAAAATACTATGGCATATGTCATACTTTGGCTTCAGAATTCAAGAGAAGAGGTTTCTTGTGCTTAAAGACTGAAATACAAAATGTTTGCATTCAGAGTAGGAAAGCTGTGGTACAATCATTGCTCTTCCCATAAATAGCACAATTTTCCTGATATGTATATTACCATAATATTGGGCTAATTATCTTTGGAGAATACAGGACTACACTAAGAGTCTGTCTTTCTGGCAGTTTATGTTTATGAACCTATTGACAGTGATATATATAGTTTTCTTCAAGGGATTTAAGTATAGCAGCCCAAAGTTGGTTTTCTGGTGGGGTTTTTTTGTTTGGTTTTGGGGTTTTTTTGAGTTTTTCCTTACTTCTAAAGAAATCATGTAACCTGGTTTACTAGCAGATAATGTTTTGGTTATGTCAGTATGTTTTTCTCCTGTATCTAAAGCTCTTTCTAAGTAGAACTTGGTCAGAACCTGTGCCTTAGGCACAGGATATTGTAAGAGGAATGTTTGATCTCACCTTAAATTCCTATACATCAGACCTCCTCTTCAGGTGATGCTGTGTCTGTCTTTTCCAAAAGTTTCATTTTAATCATGATGGTGTTAATCTTTGTAATTTTGACATGCATAAGGCATTTATCTGAAGTGGACAAAATGATCTCCAAGGTTACCTTTAACCTTCACCAGGAAGGTAAAAAGCCATCCCACTGCTAGCTGAGTACTTTTGCTGGAGTACCTTTACTCACTGAATCCTCTATAGACCTTTACAACCTAAGTGCCCTCTGAGAAATAGTAATACAGATGACACATGAGAAGTCGCTTCTTGAGTGGGTTCAGTTATTTAACCAGACAGACGCTCTTATTTCTGCAGTACTTGAAGCAGTGGTAAGAGCGTTTCCTGGGTGAGAATGGCACCTAAAATGCTCCTTACCTATGCAGTAACAGGAGGTTTGTCTCATGCGCTGAAGCATATAGGTGCCTCCTCGGTGCCCCCTTCTGTATTCCCTCTTCTGAGCCCTTTGACATTTTCAGTCGCTCTCGGACAGAGTGAGTTGTGGCTATCCCTGCATTGTTAATCATGGGCTGTGATACTGCAGATAGTAGCACAGGTACCGCTAACCAGTCAGGCTCATTTGGAGTATGTGTGGCGAGAGTGGGCTATGTACAGGGACAGGTTTTCATTAAAATGTCTAGCTAGTGAAGGCAAGTGAAAGTGCGAGTTGTGTGTACCAGAGACATTAACTAGATCAGACAGTTCATCTCTGATTTAATCATTTGACACTAGAATATGTGCCATTGTGAAATAATACTAGAATTTCATCGAATTTCTAAATATTCTTTTATTGCATGTTCCAGTTATGTAATATTTAAGACAGAAGTGGCTTACTTTGTCTAGAAAAAACTGTTTGAGCTACTAAAGTGTAATTTACTGCCTGGATTCTACCATTCAATACAACAGCATAACAGGATGTCTATTTAGTCTGGATTAGGGTATCTGAAGTGAATACATGCAGAAGTGAATTGTTGGTATATTTTACTCTACCCAAAGGGGTGTTTTTATTATTACCTATAATGAAGTACTAGTGAATAATCTTGTAAAGAAAAAAAAAATGTATTTGTATGCCATTACTGATAGCTTAAATAAATGTCCTTAAACTACACTTCCTCTTTTCAAATGAAAACAGATATCTTGCATGTTACTTTGGCCAAACGAGGAGACGAGTAATATTTTCTTCTGAAAAAGTCAAAATAACCGTAAAATGTCTGGAAAAACAGCAATTAGGAGGGTAAGAAAATAGTTTCAGTGTGGTGGGGTTTTTTTTGCGGGGGGGGGGGGGGGGGGGGGGGGGGGGGCGGAGCGATTGAATCACAGTGTGTTTTAAATTAAAATTAATGTTTTCTGTTATAGGCTTTGTAAAATATACACATATATTTGTGTTTAAAAGGAAGATGCTGCAGTTAATATTAGCCAAACTTAGTTGCAGATTTTTTCATCAACTTTGTTATTCCAGTCAGAGGTTTATTAGTCAACAGTTGTACTCTTGAGTATTTTAAATGAACAAAAAGGAAGGAACGAACATGGTTCTGTTGTTTTAAAAACAACCTTTATTTTTTTCGTTGATGATGAAATACATTGTTCAGAGAATTTTAGTTCATGGTTTTGCAGTATAGTTGTCTCTGTGGCTTGCTGAACTAGACTAGGAAATGAGTGAGATTAAATACCTTTATTTTATGAATAAAGTTGAACTGCACTCTAGTACTTCTTTGATGGCTCTTCAATATTACTCTGTTCTTATTCACTTCCATATACACTCTGATTTTGAGCCTAGTGGGTTAGAATTTGCTCCCTGAATTAGTGGTAATCAGTAGATAAAATTATTCTCAGACTTATTTGTGTCTTAGAATTTTTGTTGATGAATAGGTGGGTTTGTGTACTTAGTTACCTGGTTTCTACTGTATGTTCAGTCTATCTACCTATGTGGCTTTTGTACAAAGAAAGAAATGAAAAATCAGTCAAAATGACAGAACTGATCTTAAAAATATTTAAAAACACCACCTCTATCCTCCCCTCCCCCCCAAAAAAAACCCAACCCACCCCAAAACATAACAAAACCAAAACAAACCACAAAACCAAACAATCTCCAAATCAAGTAAGGAATCCTCTGATGTCTGAACAGAATATTTTTATTTATCAAGGTGAACTGGAAGCCAGAGGAATGATTTTGCTGAACATAATAATAGCTATTGTCCAAATTCAGGCAGTAAAATTGTCAAGTATTAAGTAGGAGAATAGAAAACAACTGAATGTTTAAACTTTTAAGGAGTTTTTCATGTTTATTTCACTTACTCTTTTTTTGTGTAGGTTTTTACTAAAAAATAAATACCTTTTCCACCATAAAACATTGTTAGGTTTACAGTTATATCTAACTTAAACTTTTAACTGTTCAAATGGTGAATATATTAATTACGAATATCACTTATCACTTTTAATTTCATCAGTCAGTGAGAATTCCAGTTTGTCAGTAAAGGCAAACAAGACAATAATTTGTTTCTTCCTTCCCTTCCTCCTTAGATTTGTGGGTCTGTACTTCCAAGTGTGTACAGAGAGAAAATTCTGAATATGGCTTGATTTGCTCTTGATCTTGACAGTGTTTCTAATGAGTGTCCCATGGACTCTATCAAGTTCAGAGGGTTCTACTCTAGCACTGAGGAGCAGAACCCTGAGCAGCAACCTGGTATCAGTGAAAACATTTCTTCGTCGTTCTCTTTTAAAGAGCAACAGAAAATGAGTGATTATTCTGGACTTGCAAATAACCATAGCCAGATGATTGCTGAAGATGCAGAAGTTCAGCCAAAGCCTGAACACTCTCATGAAGTTCTTCAGGAAGATATTGAAATGAGCAGTGGATCCAGTGGAAATGACTTCAGTGGAAATGACACAAATGAAAATTACTCGAGTGGTCATGATTCTCATGGCCATGAATCTGATGAAAATGGGAAAGATTCAGCAATGCTTATGGAATCTTCAGACTGTCATAAAAGGTAGTTGCTAATATTAATAATTTTAATTTTTATCACTGAAGGTTTTTCCATTTGAATCTAATTTCTGAATAATAACTAGGTATAAAGCGTATTTTCAGATTGAAGATGAGTATTCTTTTCCACTAGTTAACTTGTAATCTCATACAATGTAAATTATTTAATGTATTATAATTTGTGAAGAGGTGGTCTCCAGTGTTCTGTGGGGCCAGCTTAATTTGAATCTTTCTTCTCACCATTGTGCATTTAGTTGGCTTTATTTATATATTTTCTTGTAAACCAACTTCTATAATTCTGTATGAAAAAGTGTCAGTCTGGTTTTATGTGTAAGAATGCATCTGTGCTATTTTAAATAATAGATTAGTGTACAGAGCAAAGCTACAGTAAGAAGAACCTTCTTAGATAAATGTGTAACAGCTATAGTTTCCATTTATTGTACCAGGCAGAAGCTTTTAAATTTTGTTGGTTTTTTTCTAAATAACCAGTCATTAATGGGAAACTATAAAGCTAAAATGAGTTAAAAGTTGTTTGTTAGGTTTACTAATATTAAGCTCTTTCTATCTTTCCTTATTCTAGTTCAAGCTCAAATGCATTTAGTCTCATGATTGCAAACTCTGAACACAATCAGTCTAGCAGTGGATGCAGGTAAATTAATGTGCATATATTTTCAGTAATTTGCACGTATGTAATGCTAAAAAATAGTGTTGTGTCTTGGTTTGTTGTGTTTTGGCTAAACCTGGAGGAGTACACAAGAAATCCTATCTTTGATTCTCTTCCTGTCCATAATCAGTAGCATGTCCTATTAACCACTTGGCTGAATTAGAGGTTTTTGTTGCTGTTCCGTGCAAGTTGTGTGATAACCCTTCAAGTCATCTTACTTTGTTGTGATTTGGTAGCTTAACTCTGTAATTTTATTTTTGTGGTTCACTTTGAGTATTGCTCCAGCTCTAGTGTTTGGGTGGGGTTTTTTTGAAACTTTTCTTTAAATTTTCTGCTCTTCAGAATTTAGTCTGAAGCCCTTGCCTGGGGACAACCTAGTAGTGTTTTAACATCAGAATTCACCCACTGAGTTGGATGTGTTCTGATGTCCAGCAGCCATATCATCTGCTTCTCCTGTGTTCCGTTTGCCAGGATTCAAGACTCAAGTCTGTAAGGATAAACCAACATCAGCTGCAGGAATCCCTCTGTATGAACTCTGCTTCTGACCCTGATAGCTTTGAGAAACCCAATGGCATTGAGAAGGCTCAAATCTGGACACTTCAGAGTGCCCTACTGTACTTGTTGGGGTTTTTTTTTAAGTCAGCTTCTGATCAGGAGACCAAAACCTGATCCTGAGCAGATCAAGAATATCTAGCTATAGCACACTGATGTTAAGACCCCTATCTACATGTACCTACCTGAAAGTGTTTCTACCTGATGCAGTCCCTAGAGAAGTGGTAAATTAAAATTACTCCTTTGCACCATTTGGTGCTTGATGAACTTACTGTCTGTGTCTGCCTTGCAGGCACCTGGAGATCTTGTTCCATGCTGTATTTTCAAGTGGAAATTGTGTTCTGGATTTCATGTTGCTTAGTATCAAAGACAGAGTGAACCAAAGGCATTTCTTAATCTTCCTTTCCCATTGATTCAACTTGCCTCACTGCAGGATTTTCGCAGGGTTACTTATTACAGTTTTTCTGATACTACTTTATTTTAAATTTCATTAATCGCTGCCTGCTCAGAAATAAATAGGAATCCAGATGGTACAGTGTTTTCCACAGCTGTTAGGCACAGTGCTAGAGGGTTACAAAGCAGAATCTGATCATCTTCTGGGAATGGGAGACTGGGGATGTCTAGAGAATTATGTTTAAAGCAAAGATGAAAATAGGCCTATAAGCTATAAGTTTAGTCTTTCATTCAAAGGCTGCTGGGCTTTGGATTCAATACAACATGCTAACGTTTGGACTTGATGATCTTAAAGGTCTTTTCCAACCTAAATGATTCTATGATTCTATGACACCAACCAACTACTTAAAGTACCTTTCCAGTTCATTGCCTGCATAAAGCAAAATGGAAAGCTCCTATCTTTATAAAACTTACTTATTCTATCCTTTGCAAGTCAAAGCCTTCCCTGTGGTTGGCTACTGTGCCTGATGCTACTGATCTTTGGAAAAACATTTTTGAGTTGTATAATTTAATTTCCAAGGAGGCTTGTCTTCTATATTTGCTGCTGCTGTAGGCTAATTTGGAAAGGTTTCTTTTCTTGCAAAAGAGTCTGACCACTCTCATGAAGCATACTTGGAGAGTACAAAACCAGCAGTATGCTCAGTTACTTCCTAATCTCTTCCCTGTCTCCTTCTCCCTACTGCCTGTGTAGAGGGTTCTTCTATCACCAAGGCCCTGTTTGATTGCATCAGCCCAAACTGTCAAGCCACATTGTAGATGTGATTTTAATGTACAGCATGAACACAATGTTTCCCAAGGAAGTACTATACTCTTTTGTTTTATCCCTTGCCATTATTTCTCGGTACAAAATGACCCCTGATTAAGTGAATGCTGTGTTTCTCATAGTACCTTGTGATGTAAGCAAGAACAATGTGTATTCTCTTCGTCGCTTTCCAAGTGTTTTTGGTGAAATACACCCAACACCTGTCACATGATTGATCTACCTGAGGAACTTTTCCAACTTCACAGAAAAATGTGCAGAAATCCTCTTGAAAATTACTTCAAAGCTGATGCCACTTTATTGAGCACTTCAGACAGGGTAGTGCGGTTGCCAAGACTATTGTTTCTACAGTGCTAGAAACACTTAGGGTAACTTCTTAGGGACTACCAACCACAATGATCAGGTGGTAGGAGAAGACATTCCTTTTGATGGGAAAGAATTTATTTTTAGGAAGGTTTAAAAAAGGCTCTAGAATTCTCTTGATCGTTGTGACTGATTAGCTTTTAACAATCTACTCCAATGAGAAAGACAAGATGATTTTTCATTTTAACTGCTTCCCACCCACCTGCCACCTGTCTTTGTCATCCTCCCCTCCCTTACCTCCTTTGCTCTTGCTTTTTGATTTTTGTTGGCAGCTCTTAATAATGGGGAGAGATATCAGGAACTGCAAAGGAAGGCAATAATTTTCTGATGTTGGCACTGATGATCTCTGTAGTTTGACCTTCTATACTGAGACAGCACTTCTGAACTTGCACCTGAGAAATGTGAATGGAATTTCTGTCTCCAGCCTCCTCTGATTCTTTATCCTACATATTTAGTCAAGTTTCCTTATCTTATTTAATGTATTGCCATGCTTAACTGGGATCTGTTGTTCCAAGGATTTCTCCATATGTTTTGTTAACTTGATGCTCTCCCACTGCCATTCCCTTTTCAGGGACCTTTCTTATGAGAACCTGCTCGAACAGGAGGTGAAGACTTGAATGGACCTCCTGCTTCTCTCCTTTGAAGTCCATGAACATTTCTAGGAGTTTGAATTTGAAAGGAACTAAGGAAAATACCACTAAAAAGGGAGGAGGGAGACTGTGGGGAAAAAAAAAGTTTTCTGGTGCTTGGGTATATGTACTGTTGCACATATAGAGTACATTTTACAATAGGACTTCAGGTGGTGGTAAATTTTCATTTTAAATTATTCTAGCTAACTTTATTGTAAGTTCTGAATGTTGATACTAAGTACTGGAAAAGTTTATGTGGCTAGCTGTACAAATTTAGGTATGTGACAAGTGTCAGAGTATATTTTGACTTCTATGAAGACAGTGTATCACTTCAAGCATTTAAGTGACATTTTATTTTTTTGTCTTTAATCTTACAGTAGCGAGCAGTCCACTAAAGCCAAAACACAAAAGGAGTTGCTGAAAACATTACAAGAGCTGAAAGCTCACCTTCCTTCTGAAAAGAGAATTAAAGGCAAATCTAGTGTCCTAACAACATTGAAATATGCTCTTAAAAGCATTAAACAAGTTAAAGGTAATAAAGTATAATACTACCTAGATAATGCTAACCTGGATAAAATTAAACATTTAAAATAGGAATTTAAGTGTGGTAGTCTGTGTAAGGCTAAGTTAATTATGTTTGAAAACCTCTAAACAGATGTTTTTATGGTGTTCCCATTTGTTGGCTCTGTTAACCTGTGTTCCTTTGGGAGTTAAAGCAGCTTTCTAGATGGCTTGATATTTTAGGATAGAAAATTAATTTGAAAACAATTTACAATTTCATACTATTTGAACTGTGAAACAGACCAAAGTATATGATCACACACATGATTATATTAAGGTGGGTAAATTTATTTGGGTTCCTGATGAGGAAGCTCTGAAGACAAACTGGTTTGGAGTAGTACCTAGATTTCCCAAATGCCCATTCTGTGCTTATGTGAAAAAAGATTTTGTCTGTTTACTGCTTTGAGGCTGAATGTTTATTGATGATATTTAAAATTCTGAACATACGTTGTTTAATATTGTTATGTAGCCAATGAGGAGTATTACCAATTGTTGATGATTAATGAATCCCAGCCTGCTGGACTCAATGTGTCATCTTACACGGTGGAAGAAGTTGAGACTATAACCTCAGAATACATCATGAAAAATGCGGTGAGTATGGTCACCCAAGTCTACAGTGTGTATTGAAAATATTTTCCAGAACTGGAATTCTCAGGCATGCTGCCTTTTTACAAGGTAGGAGTTGGTAGTTAGGCCAATAAGCTTAAGAAGCTGTCTTTTACCTTCCAGAGGATGTTGAGTAAAAACTCTGAGCCTTTGCAGACTTTACCAACAGCACCTTGATCTAAGCTTTTTTTCCTGTCAGTTAGGTGGGAAATAAGTATAGAATCATAGAATGTTTTGGGTTGGAAGGGACCCCTGAGGTCATCTAGTCCAACTCCCTTGCAGTGAGCAGGGACACCGCTAACTAGATCAGGTTGCTCAGAGCCCTGTCCAACCTGGCCTTGAATGTTCCCAGGGATGGGGCCTCCACTACCTCTCTGGGCAACCTGTTCCAGTGTTTTACCACCTTCATTGTAAAGAATTTCTTCCTTATATCCAGTCTAAACCTGCCCTGTTTTAGTTTAAAGCCATTGCACTCTCTCCTGTCACAGCTGTCCCTGCTAAAAATACTTTCCCCATCTTTCCTATAGGCCCCCTTTAGGTATTGAAAGGCCACAATCAGGTCTCCCCGCAGCCTTCTCTTCTCCAGGCTGAACAAGCCCAACTCTCTCAGCCTGTCCTTGGTCCTCTGAGTTGTACCTCATGCTTAGAGACAATGGTGTAATGTATCTCAACATCCATGTGATCTAATGCACTGTGAGACAGTTTTCATTTTAGAACACCTGCTAGCATCGGAGAGTAACTCTTTCAAAATTTTACTCAAGGCACACTGTGAATCGTTTCAGCTTATCCTTATCAGTAGGGGTTATTTGATGTTTCACCAGTTCTTTGTGTTAGCGTGACTGAAAAGTGATGAAAGTGTTGGAATTACTGTTCGTTGAGTCCCCTTCTGTGCTATTTGTCTAGTCTTTGCAACTGGTGTAGGCTTACTGTGTGATTCGGTGATACTATGTCTTCTTGTCTGGGTAAGAACAGCTGTGACTATCAACGTAGTTTTTATCAGTAAAATGATAGTCTGAATGATTTTTTTTTTTTTTTTTTTTTTTTTTTTTTACTATTTATTTTCCACATTCCCATTGTTTTAGGGATAAATTATGGAGTCTTCAAAAAATCAGTGCATCTAAACTTACTAGACTACCTTCCTCCTCTTTTTTTTTTTTTTCTGAAGCCTCTGCCTGAATGTATGAAGTTCTGAAATCAATCAAAAAATGACATGATTGAGGGATGTTCCCTAGCTTGAAGCAGTTGGGTTTTGTTGTATGTATGGATAGTAGAGGTTGCCCACAAGGTAAATTAAATAGAAAGTCTAAAGTACAACTCAGAACTTCAGCCAAATATCATAAACATTGTTCAATTGATCTGAACCATCTGAGTTTGTGAAACCACTGTTCTGACGACAGCTCTTAAGTTTGTGTACAGTGTTAGTGGATAGAGCACTAAAGGTTATGACGCAGGAAAGTCTTCTGTGTCAAGAAAAAAATGTGAAGTGATGCAAGTGGAGTGTGTGTGTGTAGTGGTGGGGGACTTTTTTTTTTCCCCACCTGTCTACTCGTTATTTTATCAAGTGGTTTAGAGCACTCTCTTTTTTCATTTTGCAGTAGATGGACAAGCCAACATAAACAGCCTTCCACAAGACAGTTGAATTCCATAAATGAAAAATATGCCTGTAACAAGCATAAGGAAAATGTGCAGTTTTTTAGCTGGAAGCTCTTTAATTCTTAATTCATAAATTCATTCTGCATCATAAAATTTTAGGCAATGATATCTAGGGCTTGTAACCCAGTAAGATGCTAGTGTGTTATTGTATAGTTCAAAAAGTGTACTGTCTGTGTCTACTTCATAGGCAGATTAATTTTATTGTATTCCTCCCTAAACAGATGCAGTTTAATACTTTTATTAATTTTGAACTTATTAATGCTTTTGTATCTTAAGTGTTTTTCTAAGAAATACTTACTGTATTGAAGAATGTTTTAAACTGTCTAAATAATTTGAGATTTTTGTTTTTAGGATATGTTTGCTGTAGCAGTTTCTTTGATTACTGGGAAAATTTTGTACATCTCTGATCAAGCTGCTTCTATTCTCCACTGTAAGAGGGGCTATTTTAAAAATGCCAAATTTGTGGAGTTCTTGGCACCTCAGGATGTCAGTGTGTTCTATACTTCTACTACCCCATACAGATTGCCGTCATGGAATATTTGTAATAGAGCTGGTGAGTGGTCTCAGAAGTAGGTATTTCTATGACCTTCTTTCAGTTATGCATATACAAACACTTGAACTGATTTTTTTTTTTTTAGTATCCTTCCATACTTCTCTATCGCTTTTTAAGGGTATAACACAAATGCATTATTACAACATCTCTGAACAATGCTGGATGTATAACACTTTTATGAATGAGCAAGGCTTGTCTGTTGGCTAAAAGTCTTCTGAATGTCATTGTTTATTGGTTCTTGTGCCCCTTTCATCCAAATAATGAATGAAAACAAAGTAGGTGTTCATGCTGAATAGTGGGTTTGCTTTCCACTTTTACTAGCAATCAGATGACCACCGTTATTCCTCTAAAAATGCTTTGCTTCAGGTATAAGGGGGATAATATTCTGTCTCCTTCCTTTTAAAATGGTTATGATGTGAATACTGGACACCTTGATTACAGTGTAGAAAGATGTACTTCAGATATCATCACTGTGCATTCACCAAGTGTAACCATATTTCTATTCTTTTAGCGTTAGAAAAATGATGTTAGGCATGCTAATGGTGTCTTAGGGCACTTGATATTTTTTTGTGGGAGGATTGTTTTACTTGTTAGCTACAGTTGTTAGGAATTGAGAAATAGCTGCCAACTGTTTTAACGTAATACTTGAAATTCAAGGTCTGCACTGAATGTTTGAAATGCTAATCCCTTGTATATTAAGTCTATTAAGTTAAGTCAGAGTGTGAACCGTATTTAATCTGAAAAAACAATTGGCAAGAAATATATACTAAATAATGCCTGCATAAAGCAGGTTGGAAAGGACCTTGTGAGGTCTCTAGTCCAACCTCAGGCTCAAAACAGGGTCAATGGTGAATTCTGACCATGTGATCCTAATTACAGGTATTATTCAGTTATGCAATTTTTTTTCTGAAACATTTTCTGTAGTTTTATTATGTTTGTGCATAGCTTCAAATTTCAAAAATGCAATAAGTGGAACTATGCACACTATCACATGCGTCAGCTGCCATAGAATGTAATATCCAAAAGTATTGTGACTGAGGCCTTTGAAAGACCAAAGCTTGCTTTGAAAATCAATCTGTGGCTACTCTGGAAAAGGAGGGAAATAGGCTTAAAAGATGAGAGGAAGCCTTCCTGAAAAATACTTGTTTTTTGGGGTGGTCATGGTAAGTGGATTTGATGATCTAGCTGTCCTAGTGCCTTTTTAGGAAAAAGGTAAAATTTGGGGGTCCCAGATAATCAGACATTTTTGGTCAACACCATAAAGTACAGTGGAAAAGCTAAGAGTAAACAGCTCAGACTGGAGAACTATTTAGATAAGTTTTTGGCAAAAGGCTTAATAAACAAGCAGCTGTGATTCACACGCCAACCTCATTTAGTTGCTTATGAAGTACATTGTTCAGTAAATACATATGGAGACTTCAAGGAATTTAAACTTTTTAAAGAATTCAGCCTTTATTACTTAAGGAAAAATTCTTCTTTAAATATCATAATCTCATAGTATTTTATAACTTATTATGAAATATGTTTAATATTTTTAGAGTCTTCCACCCAAGATTGCATGGAAGAGAAATCTTTTTTCTGTCGCATCAGGTAAGACAACTTTATTGTAAAGCTTATTATTATTATTATGAAACCATGCATTACAAAAGTATTTGACTTTTATAAGAACCGTATGATATGTAAGTTTCTTACTTTTCCATATTGTGAACGTATGGCAAAACATATGCAGGTCCTTTAGTTGATTAACTCCTAGAAGGTACAGAGAAAACTGCAAAGTGATTTCAGGAAGCTGCATCTTGGCAGTTAATGAGTGCGAATATTGACCTTTGCACCATAAAGGAAGCTGATACAGTATCTCCTACTGCTATGGAAAGTCTTCAGTTCTTGTTAACTGAACTGTTCTCTTCAGCACCTGCTACAGAGTCTCTCATTCTAGAAGACTAATGTCTAATCTTAAATTTATCTCCAATGTCCTGTAGAGAAAGATACATGAGGGTAACTTGACTTGTCTCTTTTGCAGTTACTAGATGACACAGTTCCTTTCGTTTTGCTTTTCTTCCTCCTTTTCCTGCCCCCACTCTATTTGGTTGCTTTTATTTAGGAGATGCTGGTAACTTATTCTGTGTTCATTCTTGTGCAATTTGATTTCTTGCTGCTTATTGCCTCTCTAGTAGCATTTCTGAAAACAAAAAATTGTGGATCCTATTATTTTTGGAGTAATAAATACTTATAATTAAGTTATAAGTAAACTTCAAACAAATTGGAGGCAATGCACCACTCCAGAGCATTGGATTGGATGTACCTTAGAAATACAGCTGGTGTTATTGTAGACTCTTGTCCAACTAACATTGGTTCCTAAACCTTTAGTTTTATAAAGCTGTGCTGTTACAAACCTAGTACAATTGAAATACTTCTTTTGGTCGCTGTGTAAATGGTTGTTATTTTCATTACTATGCTTTGAATTCTTAAGTAAACAACTGTTATTATAGGTAAGAATTTCTAAGTCTTCATTCTTTTTAAATCATGATAAATATTGAGTAAAAAGAGTTCTTTGTTAACTATGGGGATATAGCAGTCTTCATAAAATACAACTAAAAATTCATCCCTCTGAAGGGTGTAATGTCACAAATTAAGATTATTGGATCAACAAAGTAGTCTATCATAGGAGGTGGGTTTTTCTGTTTCCATCAAATTTCCATTTAAAGCAGTTGCAGATCTTATTTCAGGCAGTAGAGAAGACAATGTATTCTTTATTGCAGTTGGTATGCAAAGGGTGCCATCAGAATTAGCTTCTCTTCTACAAAAAAAATTCAGGAAGTGAAGTTCCTGGGTGCTCTTTTAGGAGCTATCATACACTACTTGTGTCATGAGAAAATTACGATAGATAAATTAAAACTTTCTTTAGTATAATATGAATCTGTTGAAGTAACTAAATCTGTTTGATTATTATTAGTGCGGGAAAGGAGCGTGAAAATGAGATTTGCTATCACCCATTTCGGATGACTCCTTACCTTATCAAAGTGCAAGATCCGGAAATAGCAGAGGACCAGCTTTGCTGTGTGTTGCTTGCAGAAAAAGTACATTCTGGTTATGAAGGTAATCCTTTGAATGCACAAAGACTAGTTTGGTTTCCTGAAAGTAAGAACTGTTCTATGTTCTGCTACAGAAATTTCCATGCAGTGTAGCACAACTGAATTTCAGCCTAAGAAAGCCAACTATATGACTTACTGTCAGTGATCTCAAGTTCTATTAAAGTGAAAAATAATTGGTTCTGTTGTCTGCCCTTGCTGAGAGGCTGGGAGCTAGCAAGCTGCTTTGCTGTATGCTCTTGGACTTCTAGATTTTACTCAGCATTTAATAGAAAAAAAACCCCACTTGTTAATCTGCTTTTATTTTTTTCTCAGCACCCAGAATTCCTCCTGACAAAAGAATTTTTACAACTACGCACACACCAACCTGTTTGTTCCAGGATGTAGACGAAAGGTAACTTACAAAAAATAATCTTTTTTTTATAAGCAAGTTACCTGGTATCTTTACAGGTATTTTTAGGATTTAATTAAGATGTCTGTGTAGGGTTAAAAAATTATGTGACTACTGAAGAGTGTTTAACCTAAAAGCACATCCCCCAGTTTCTGCTAAGCATGAAAACACATTACACTGTGGTATTTAAATGAAAAACTGTTTGCCTGCTAACAACTTGTTCTTCTATTTTCCTTCCATCTGGGGCAAACCTGGACATAAATTTAATGAATGAAACCCACAATCAGGAAAATGCCTGTGCTAACAATCATTACCTGTGTGATATTTTTAGTTTATTTGGTTATTAAGTTTGATCCAATTAATAACAAACAATATGCTGCTGTCACTTTCTGCTGGCTAGAGGTGTGTCTTTCAAATGCAACATTAGATCTTAAAAAACCTGGCCAACCAAACAAGAAAAACCCCCAACCACCAAAACACTTGTTCTCAATTCAGACTACATTCTTCATAGTTCTTGCTGTTGTCTGTATACAAAAACTGCTCAAATTCTACTTGCTGAAGACTTCATGCTGCTTTGACAATCATGGAAGCTAATTAGAGTAAGTATTCATGTTTTAGAGTAGAACCAAATATGCTGCCTGTGATCTTAAGGCATACACAGAGGCTCAGGAACTAAGGTGTAAACCAAGCTTTGCCTTGGTCTTCTGGATTGCTTTTGCCTGAGGCATTTCAAAGGATGTTTAGGTGATGGAAATGTGAGGTCTATGAAAAGAACAGAAGATGCTCCTTCAGAGTTAGGAGTGTGCTTGGCTGAGGAGGGGATGATAATCTCAACAAGGTGTTAAGGACAGGGATGCCACTTTGGAATATTGTAGTGTTTTGGAGACTTGACAAGAGAATTCACTTGTTCCTGAGTTGAAAACACAGGCTACCTTTTCCCTTTCTTTCTCTTTGTCTTCCCTTGCTTTACTTCATACTTTCTTCATGATGATTCTGATATGCTGTATGTGGGATTTTCTGATTTTTTTTTTCTCCTTAGTGAAAACTAAGTTGGCTGCTATAGTAGCATCTGACTTCTGAGATTCTCCCCTCCTCTTGTTTTGAAGCATTCTAAGAATGCTAAAATTTTCTTTGTAGGTCTAGGTGGGGAGAATGTCTGCAGACAGAGTAGCAGTATAATGGAGAATTTTGTATTTCTGTGGCATCTTTTGGCTGGGAATCTTTGTTTCTGAAGAAATACACTGTTCTTGGCAAAATCCTCAACTGCAAAAGAGAGAGGGATTGGGGTTATGGAGGTTATTGGGAAGTTTGGCTAAGCTAGAGGCAGTAAGGTAAAAAAAATTACAGACTCTTGAGACTATTTATCTGCAGAGGGGTTGGGCACATCAGTATTACTGCAGTGCCCATGTGTTTTAGTAAACGAGAATTTCAAAAAGTAGCTATTGGAGATTACTATAGAAGGCTAATCAGTGAGGATGAATTTGGACTTTAAGGTACAGCTATTTTTGGCTAACTTGTGCAGACATTGTGGCTTAGTATGAAGAGTTCCTGCAGGGGAGAAGACAATGTAATGCTGACAAACTGTTTTTCCATGGTATCATTTTTACAGTCTCTCTAAACAGCTTAAGCTGACAGAAGTACTACTTAGCCTAGTATAGTTTTGTCCTCTTCATGGATTTTTCTCTTTGCCTTATTCCCACACATGCTCCAAGCCCACTGCAACTTTGCGTGGTGGGTTTATCTTTTCTAATAGGCTAATGGCACAATGTAAAGCTTCCCTTCCTCCATGTATGCCCAGCTCATTTATTTCCAATAGGTACTTAACAGAAATGGCAAGATTACTGAATCACAGAATCGCAAGGGTTGGAAGGGATCTCGGGAGATCATCTAGTCCAAGCCCCTGCTAAAACAGGTTCTCTCTCTTCGTCCAGGCGAGCTTTGAATATCTCCAGAGAAGGAGACTCCGCAACCCCCCTGGGCAGCCTGTTCCAGTGCTCCGTCACCCTCAGAGTAAAGAAGTTTTTCCCTCATATTCAACTGAAACCTCTTATGTTTCAGTTTGTGCCCATTACCCCTTGTCCTGTATTGGGCACCACTGCAAAGAGTCTGGCTCCGTCCTCCTGACTTCCACCCTTAAGATATTTGTATGTGTTGGTGAGGTCCCCTCTCAGTCTTCTCTTCTTCAGGCTGAACAAGCCCAACTCTCTCAGCCTTTCCTCGTAGGGGAGATGCTCCAGTCCCTTTATCATCCTAGTTGCTCTCCTCTGGACTCTTTCTAGGAGTTCCTCATCTTTCTTGAACTGGGGAGCCCGGAGCTGGACACAGTACTCCAGGTGGGGTCTCACTCGGGCAGAGTAGAGGGGGAGGAGAACCTCCCTCGACCTGCTGGCCACACTCCTCTTAATGCACCCCAGGATACTATTGGCCTTCTTGGCAACAAGGGCACACTGCTGGCTCATGGTCAGCTTGTCCACCAGGACTCCCAGGTCCCTCTCGGCAGAGCTGCTTTCCAGCAGGTCAGCCCCCAGCCTGTACTGGTGCATGGGGTTCAACCTCCCCTGGGGCAGCACTCAACTCTTAAGCTCTCCAGGGTGAGATGGAATACACAAAACAATAGATTCTTAGAAAAAGCAGAGTCTAATATTTAAAAATATACAACTGAACACCTGCTTTTGAGTGAGAATTGTTTATAATATAATGTTGAATCTGTTGTCTGACTTGCATAAAATAACTTTAATTTCTGAAATCAGTATGTGTTCATGGGTAGGAAAAATGCTTATTTGTCCGATTGCTGCACACAGTGCGTTAAGTAAAAATAAACATTTTCCTGAAATTAAGTGGATCATTCCTCTATGTTTGTCTTTTGAAATGTATTTGATACTTAATGTGTGTGATGTGCATAAGGAGTTCTATATAGTTCACAGTGGAGTGATCTTAGTAAATTTAAAGCAGTTTCCTATTTAACTTGCAGTAAGAATATAAAGAGACTTCTTATTCATGTTGTCTTGCCACTTTAAATGTCATTCTATAAAACAAACTAAACTTTCTGCCTCTCCTCATCAGCTATTCTTATGCCATATGTGCATTTGCATTCATAAAATGAGTTTATTAACTTAAACTCTGAATTATTTTGAGTTATTCATTATGAGGAAGCATAAAGATGCTGAGGTACTGCCCCTAGTAGATAGTAAATTATATATTCTCAAGTACAGCATACATGATCACAGAAATGCTGGTTGGAAGGGACTGCTGGAGGTCTCTGTTCCACCTTTTTGCTTGAAATGAAACTGTTGCCCAGTTCTCGGTTAGGTCAGCTGTGACCTTGTCTCAATAATGCCTGAAAATCTCTAAGGCCAGAGATTACACAATCTGTATGGGAAACTGTTCCTGTCTTGGACTACTGACTTTAAAAAACTTTTCCTAACATCCAGGATAAGCTTTCCAGACTGCAGTCTGGGGCCATTGCTTGTAGTTTTGTTGTCTGGCACCATCAAGAAAATTTAACTCCATCTTTGTAACTCCCCTTTCCAGTAGTTGCGGGAAGCTCCTGGATCATCCCTTAGCCTCCTCTTCATTGGAACAGGCGAGCCCAGCTCAATCGCTATTCATCGGTCTTCTATTCTAGATTCCTGACTCTTCCAGTGATCTTCATATTAGTATAAAAAAGCATAGAGGATTTATTTTTTTTTGTTGCACAGAAGTGGCTGAATTTTCATCTTTCTTTATAACTAGATTAATAAATAACAGCTTAAAATTTGATCCCTTTTAGGGTAGGTGTTCTATTGCAGCACAAATAGTTTGCCAGGCTTTCATAAAGCAGGTGGCAAAGAATTAGAAACAGTGTGAACAAAACCTCATGTTTTCTTCTACAATGTTATTCGATGAAGTCCTAGCTGAAGTCATTCAGAGCTGATTGGTATTTTAAATTCCTCTAGTGGCATAACTTTTCTTAAGTGCTTTGAACTTAGCAGCATTTTTAAATTGGAATGTGTTAAAATTATATGATTTGGTAAGAGTTTTGTGCCAGTTTCAGCTCTGTGAAGTTGTTGCCTCTGATCATCCACAAGCTTTTAAGACTAATTTTTTAACTAGTTGCTTCAATAATAAGGCATTAATTACTATCCTTATTTTCCCCTGAATATCTCAGTGTCTTTGCCAGAAGGGTATGTTTGATGTTTTGGGGAACTGATCTAATTCCAGTGGGTTATTGAAAATACAATGTTGAAGGCATTTGTCCCATAATGCTTTTGAGTTCCAACACAACACAGATCCTGTATCTGTGGTGCACTGTGGCCAAGTTCTTCATTAAAGCTATTCAGATACTGAGTATCTTTCTGCTCCTGGGTCTTTGTCAGTGAATGGGGCTGGGGGGAAGGTATGCAGCGCTTTGAGTTTACAAGATGACTTACTGGCATCTGGCAACTCTTAAACATTACTGAGTAGTATTGGCTTAGTGCATTATTTTTTTCCAAAGCGTATTTTTGGTGGTTAGCTTTCAGGGTAAGATGCAAACTGACGCTTGTGAACTTTCACTCTTTATCCTTAATATGAATGCTATAAGTGATCAATGAAAATTATGTCATCATGTAAATTAGTCATTCACATCATCAGAAGTGGTCATTGACAACATGCAGGATTTTGGTAACTTTTAATTCTCTATTTTAATTAATAACTTTGCTTCCTTGCAGCTCCTTTATGAGTTGAACTCTTAACCTGCCTGTGAGAAAGTTTTCTTGAGTCCTGGTCAGCTACCCTGTTCCTAGTTCAGCTATAGTAATCCTGTGATCCTTAGTCTTGGCTTGCAGCCCATAGATTGGGGTGTTATTTACCTTCATGGGAGTTTTACAGGATTAAACTTTATTAATGCTCTTTTAAAATTAGGGTAAGTATTTATGCTCTAGAGCTATGCAGCATCGAAAATACAGAACTGCTGTAGTAGACTCCTTCATTTGATCTGATCATGTTGTTTTGTAAAGTTGCCAAGAAAACCCCTCAAAAAAACAACAACCACCCCATAAACTGTTGTGGTTTAGCCAGCAACTAAGCACCACACAGCCGCTCACTTAACACTCCCTCACAGTGTGATGGGGGAGAGAACTGGAAGAGCAAAAGTAAGAAAAATTGTGGGTAAAGATAAGAACAGTTTAATAATGGAAATATTATGATAAATTATAATGAAAAGGAAAAGAACAAGAAGGAGAGAGAGAGAGAGAGAGAAACAAAACCCAGAAAAAAACCAAGTGATGCAACTGCTCACCACTGATGCCCTGCCAGTCCCACGCAGCAATTGTTGTCGTTCCCCCCGCCCCCGGCCAACTCCCGCCAGTTTCTATACTGAGCATGATGTCGTATGGTCTGGAATACCCCTTTGGGCAGTTGGGGTCAGCTGTCCTGGCTGTGCCTCCTCCCAGCTTCTTGTGCACCTGGCAGAGCATGGGAAGCTGAAAAGTCCTCGACCAGTGCAAGCCCTGCTTAGCAACAGCTCAAACATCAGTGCGTTATCAACATTCTTCTCATCCTAAATCCAAAACACAGCACTATGCCAGCTACTAGGAAGAAAACTAACTCTATCCCAGCCGAAACCAGGACACAAACGAGAAATTCCTTGTTCACAAGGAGTGTACTTCTGGTATTAAGTAGGCACTGCTATTTCCCCAAATTTAAACTTAAAATTATTCAATCACTTTATAGGAAAAAAGCCAAGAAAGCTTAAAATGGAAATATTTTAAAGATTAAATACACATTTATTCCACTTGATATTTTTTTGTTTGTTTGTTTTTTTGTTGTTGTTTTCTTTCCCCAGAGCAGTACCTCTGTTGGGATACCTACCTCAGGACTTAATAGGAACACCAGTCTTGGTGCATCTTCACCCAAATGACAGACCCTTAATGCTAGCAATTCACAAAAAAAGTATGTAATATCTTACTGTGGCAGAAATATATATGTGTGTATATATATATTTTTACCTAAAAGTCAGTAATAATAACTACAAAGGCCTTAGCAAGTAGGAGGTGAAAATTAATTGTGACTGAATCTTTCTGCAAGTAAACACTGAATCCTACGCTCTACAATTTGATTCTTAATGCATGCAAGTGAAAATGAGAAATCAATTTCGTATTTAACATGAAGCATGCATATCTGCTGTAAACAAATGGACTGTAAATGAATATTTTATATGTAAATTTTCTTGGGAATGCAATGATAGCAGTTGTCATACTTTAAATGTTAGTCTTTCTTATTTCATACAGAAAAAAAAATAAAAGCCATTCTGGCAATGTTAATTTGTTAAACTTTGAAAATATAAAGCTGTTTCTTCAGTCATCTTTAACTTGTTGTGTTCTGAGGGTGATTTTATTGACATGGTCCAGTAAATTATGAAGGCCTGCTTATTCCGGTATCCCACTATTTCTAAATGTATAGATGTATCTGGTTTTTGTTACTTCAAATGTCATCTTCTTCCTTTGCAATGCACTGTAAAATCCTGAATCTTGAAGTAGATTAAGCAAATATTAATCTGAAATTTCTTTTTGAATCGTTCATTACAGTACTTCAGTGTGGAGGACAGCCTTTTGACTATTCACCAATCAGGTTTTGTACTAGAAACGGAGATTATATAACCATGGACACTAGCTGGTCCAGTTTCATCAACCCTTGGAGTCGAAAAGTTTCATTTATTATTGGAAGACACAAAGTTAGGACGTAAGTCAATAAACTGTTGGGACTTTAAGATTTATTCATTTTTGTTTTCCCTCCCCTTGGGTTTACGTGGTGATCCTTAAAAAAGGCATAAGGGATTTTCAGGACAGGAAACAACCCACATATAAAAATTGCTTCCTTTTTAAATTGGGGTTTTGTGATGAAGTAACTGCTTTAAAAAGAAATGTGAAGTCCTTCAAAATCTGCCAATACTGTCAAGAGTTTCTTCAGAAAAGGGAAGTCATGCTCAAAGTGGATAAGGGTAGGTATTTTATCAGATTGAAAGGTTGTAGATGCAATAGAATAAGTGTAAGATTCTGTTTACTATATATAGATGGTAAATTGAAGTTATAGTGTCTCTGACTGAAGTACTTGCTTTTGTAATGAGCTGGGATAATGTTTGGTTTATGCAGGGGTCCCTTAAATGAAGATGTCTTTGCTGCTCCTAACTATACAGAGGATAGAATCCTTCATCCCAGTGTTCAGGAAATCACTGAGCAAATATATCGGCTGTTATTGCAGGTACAGCATGTGCTTGAATGTTACCCTTTTCACTTCCCACTGGAGAAAGGGCATTTATCTCTGTGTGATGTTTTGTTTAGCTGTCTGCTACTGTACTGGAATGTCTGGCTACAATCCTGGAAGTTATTTACACTCATGATTACCAGACAAGACTTACTGAAGTATGTTAAAGCTCCAGCTGGTATTTTAAGGATTTCATGCAGCTATGGAGTCCTGACAAAAAAAACCACCCCAAACCCCAAAACACCCCCAACCTCAAATAAATTCTTTTTCGTCCTCGCATGGAATTACTGGTAACAATTTCAGTTTTGCTTAAAGCTGGTGTGCAAAGAGATGTGTGCGCATATATATATATATATTGTTGTTGTTATTAACAGCCTGTACACAACAGTGGATCCAGTGGCTATGGAAGCCTAGGTAGCAATGGTTCACATGAGCACTTAATGAGCGTGGCATCCTCCAGTGACAGCACAGGAAATAATAATGAAGACAATCATAAGGATAAACCAGTAGGTTTGGGTTTTCTTGTTCAAGTATGTGGCGCAAAGCGAAGTAGTAAAAGTGGGATTTTTTACTTTTAACATAACTCTTTCAAATTAGGGATGGAAGAATGTATAAGGAAAAAGTTATCTTGTTTGTTTAACATGAAAAAAACCCTTTCTGTCTAGGGGAATAAACATTTCTGGTGTAGATGAAGTCTCAGGGTACTCAAGCACAGTTTTAGGCATGAAAGTCGATGTGTATAAAGAATTTAAATCTGTAGAGTGGGTTAACTTATTCTAATGTCTGTTATATGCTGTGTTTCTGGGAAAACCAGTTGGATATTTGAAAGCAGTTTATTTTGGGAGGGGAACGTCTGTAATTACTGTTTTCCCAAAGGGAACTAAGAAGATAAAATGCAGTAATACTTGCGTAACCAAGGGGTAGCTTGACCTTGATCACTTCTTATGTTGCAAAAATATACTATATAATATGGAATGAAATAAATGGAAAGGAATAAAATAAATTTTTTTTTGAGCTTAAAACTTAACTTTACCATTACTACATCTAGTTGATAGTGAGATGTAACTTCTTAAATTCCATAGTCTGAACTAAGCTGTGTTAAATTTGCCTATGGAATAGTTCTGTTAAGTATAGGCACAAGTAAATCAGATGGACAGTAATGTACTGAATGTGGATGCAATCAAAGGATCTGCACCTTTTAACATCTCTAGTCATTTTGGCTTTCCTGTTGTTCTTCCCAAATTTGTTGTAGCTCACTGAGTTGTGTTAAATTCTGAAAGCCAAGATTTTCCTTTACTTACTGCTTATAGGCTAATTCTCCCAAATCTGATTTCTGCTTCTGTGAGCAGGCATGGCAGAATGCTGCTCTTGCCAAGGTAGTCACTTTCCTGGCTTTCAGTCCTTTAACACTAGTGGCTTGAGCAGATGAAGTCTCTGGATATTTTTGTTTAACAGATAACTTATTACATTTCAGAGCTATGCAGAAAATTAATGTTTAAGATGATCTTGATTTTGAGGGAAATAGATACCTGTCTTTCCTTCACTATTTCCACAGATAGTGAAGACTGTTATAGTTCTATAACATCCTGTCAGTGCTTGGTTAAACTTCTAGCACAAAAAGTTCTCACTCTTAGCAGCAATATTGTGTTCACCAAGTGATACTGTTTGGTTTTTTTTTTCTGAAGTTGTCTTTGTAATGTATCTTTATATTTTCCTAACAAAGTCATTCAACCATATTAAACAAAATACAGAGTAATTGTGTACAAAAAAATTCTTTAAATTTCTTCTCTTTCCAATTCCCCAAATTCTGCTGCTGCACAATAAAATTCTATAAATCAGGATTTTTCCTGTGATCAGATGAATTATAAGATAGAGATTAGCTAAGGTTAGTTTTAGTCAACTGAGGAATCACTATGCATGATCTTTTATGTCAGAATTCTCTAATAACTCTTTTCAATGATCTGCTTTCAGGAGGTTTGTCAAGATGCCCGTAAGGTCAAAAATAAAGGACAGCGTATTTTCACTGACAATAAAGCTAAACTGGATTACAAGAGAGAGCCTTTTGCAGGTAAGAAGTTAACAAGTTAAGTAAGTATCAGTGTATTGTGCGGGTGCCTTGTATAATAAAACAGTAGGATTTTTTCTAGTTTAGTTCTAATCAATGCATAAAGACAGGATTTTTATCAATTAAAATTATATAATCCTGTATCTTTCTGCTGTGTTCAGGACAATATTATGTGCAGCTGTGTCTGAATTGATAATGATATAACACACAGTTAGGGCATGTCCTAAAGCTGTTGTTTCGAAGTACCTTAATTATAGCTCAGTCTTCATACAGGTCAAACATCTTCTTTTCTGTTAAGTGGAGACAAATGTTATGGATGTTGTCTTTCCTGTTTGTGTTGTAACCTCCAGAAGCTGATAAATGAAAATCTTACTAATGAGATTTACATTCTGAATAAGTTAATACTTATTCTTCTAATAATTTGTTATAACTTAGGGGTGCTAGAGTCGTCCTTGTACTGGGTGGTTTCAATTCTAATGATATCTATTGTCTTATAGTTATAGTATCTGTTCCCTTTGGATCCATATTCATCAACTGAACTAAACTTCACACCTCCGAGAATCCATAAGGACAGGAAAATATTTGCCCAATGTTCATCTATTAGTGCGCAAGCCTCTTACTTCCTTTATAGTGGCTAACTTGTGACTTGTTAAGAAATACGTATAAATGAGAACTTTTACTGGTGCTTTTAGAGGAATTTGCAAAGATTATAATTGCAAATAATAATAATTGCATAATAGCAGTATGTCTTTTCACAGAAAAACAAAATGGTCCTGGTGGTCAGGTGAAAGATGGAGTGGGAAAGGACACTGCAGTAACAGCCACTCCTAAAAACGTTACTACTGAAGAGTTGGCTTGGAAAGAACAACCCATATATTCTTATCAACAGATTAGCTGTTTGGACAGCGTCATCAGGTAAGCAACCACCGTGTAAATTACTCTTGACCTTTAGACTTAAGACTTGCATATCTAACATTGTTAAATCATTATATTTTAGGTACTTGGAGAGTTGTAATGTGCCTGGTACAGCAAAAAGAAAATGTGAACCTTCATCAAGTGTTGCATCACTGAATTCTGGAGTTCATGAACAAAAACCAGCTGATAATGCTGTACAGCCCTTGGGAGGTATCTCTACACCACAGCTTTTTCTTGATTGATTTTTGCTAGCAGTCAGTTTGATGTTACCTCTTAGCAGAATAATGACAAAGGTAGCTTAGGTGTGACCTCATAGCCATTTTCTCAGTGTTAGATGTTGATGATCTAACTTTTATCATTCAGATCTTTCCTACAATCAAAATACTGAGTAGTTGATTGAATATCTGGATTGTAGATGCAATAAGCTTATTATAGTATACAAAATATAGCAGGATTTTGAGTTTTAGGACTTGAATCATTATCAAATGTAGGAAGTTTTTCACAGCTGAGACTTGTAAGAACAACCAGCTGAAGAACTTGGCAGCTAATTAATTGCAACAAAAATATGCACATTCCATTTCTGTTTCTTCTTTGTGGATAATAAAAAAAAAAAGAAAAAAAAAGAACAAGAGGGGATAAAATGGAACATCACACTGCACTGTGTTGTATGAAGCACAAGAACCTGTTTAACGGAATGTCCATCCATGAAAATAAAAGATGGGGATTACTGAGGATTGCTATCAAAAAGTTTGCTGAAGGAAAAACCATTAATTTAATTTGTTAGGACTGAAGTGTGGTGTTTGATATCGTTCCTGTCTGGATGGGGAGCTAAAGTGGAGAACATAACTTTTTTTATTAGTACAAGAATTGTGAGATTGATTGGTAAAGAACTATACGTAAACAAGATACTTACCGGTTCAACCTTGTCATTGCATGAGGCTGAAGGGGAAGTGTCTAGTGGAGTTTCTCAAAAACTGTTCTTGGGAATGATCTAGTATATATTTCCTTTTTATAAGCTTCAAAAAGTAGTTCTAATGCAGCTTTTAGAATCAAATCGGAAAGTATCAGTATACATAGGAACAAAGTGTCCTGTAGAAGGAGTTGAAATGCCTTGAAAACGAGAGGAAGAAATGATGGAACTAGTGTCATGCAATTAGGAATGAAATTTCTGCTGTCATTTGGAGTCTGTGCAGTTCTAGGTGACAGGAGAAGATGGGGGTTTGGTGCTAGCTTTTTGGTGCACTAATGACTGTGAATGACAAAGCCACCAGCACACTCTGGTCAGGAAAAAGGCAAACTCTAGGTCTTAAATATCTGTTATGCTAACTATTCCTACTAGAGAAGGAATGTTTTAATGCTGTTTTATGAAGCCCTGGTATGACCTCTGCTGGATTATTGTGTATAGCTTTCAGGTGAGAGAATTTAAATAGGTGGATGCTCAGAGCAAATCCGTTGGGATAACTAGCTAATGACAGAGATTAGTGTACAACAATACAGGAGCTGGGTGGGACTTAATCTTAGGCTGGAAGAGGCTAGAAACTTTCTTCCAAAATTGTGCCATGAAAGTAGAGTGAAGACCAGGAAAGAGAAAAAGTCCTTCATTGAAAAGCTTTTGTTTGGCTGTATGTTAAAGCAGAGGATTGGATTTGGTTTCTCAGAAGTTGTTCTATTCCTAAAACATTCTCGGTGGAATGCATAAAGTAAATTAAAATGTTCATTTTGTGTCTTGTCAAGCATAGTTTAGCCTCTACTGTTTTGCAACCCTAGCAGCATATAACTTGCATTCACTCTCGTTTATGTTCAGTAAACTACAATGTTATTTCTTTGAATAGATCCTGCTGTGTTGAAAGCATCTGATAAATCAAATGGTCCTCCAGTGGTTGGTGCTCACTTAACCTCTTTGGCTTTACCTGGCAAGCCTGAAAGTGTAGTCTCTCTCACAAGTCAGTGCAGCTACAGTAGCACCATTGTTCATGTTGGAGACAAAAAAACACAACCTGAATTAGGTATGATTTTTGCTAATAATTTTTCTCCAAAGTGGTGATTGCTAGCAAGTTCAAACTTCAGACATGTGAACAGCTAGTATCTGCTTGTGACTTACATTTTCTTAAAGCTAAAATGTTACTATGGAAATGGAATAAATAGGCACAGAATTTATATCTTAAACTTGCAGCAAAATTATAACAGAATTGTAGTAACTTAAACATGCATAAACAAAGCATTTTTTACTTCATCTTGATTTATTCCTTCCTCCTATTTCCATAGAAATGATAGAAGATGGTCCAAGTGGAACAGAACTCTTAGATGGTCAACTTGTTGCCCCTCCATCCACCTCTGTGCATGTAAATCAAGAAAAGGAGCCATTTAAAAAACTAGGACTTACAAAGGAAGTCCTTGCAGTGCATACACAGAAAGAGGAGCAGAGCTTTTTGAACAAGTTTAAAGAAATCAAGAGATTTAATATTTTTCAGTCCCACTGCAATTACTACTTGCAAGATAAACCAAAAGGACGGCCTGGTGAACGTGGTATGGCAATACACGATAAAACTTTTATTTATATAGGAAGCAAATCCTGTTGAGAGGGCAGTTCCATTTTTAGCTATATTGTGGGGCCACTGTGAATAGTGACAATTGCATGCTATTTCTGAAGTCCATGGAAATTCTTTATGAGGTCTTGCTTGTAGATTGAGAGTGGAATATAGCTTTTAATGTAGTAACTGACACTTTAGTTACTAATGTTTTGATTTTTATCTGTTCACTATACTATTACTGTAATGCATCTACTTTCAAGGGACAAAAACCATGCTTTAGCATGTTTGCTTTGCTGTATCTATGCTTGTATTTCCTTGCTGTTCTTTTCCTTCTGTCTTTCCATCTGTCTCTCTTTTGGGTTTGTGGTTTTGTTTTGTTTTCAGCCCACTTGCTTTACATTCAGTTCCCCCATTCCACTGTTGTGTAATTGGTGAAACAATCTGATAATTGGTTGCCTTTAAGTTAATAATGTGATCAGTGGGATGGAAATGGCACAGACTAGCTGTAATAGTGAGATTGTTCTGTTTATTAGGTTTAGGAACTCTGGATGGCATTTTCAGAATTACTTGATACCAATCTGAGTTTGTTCCTATTTCGGTCCTGACTTGACTTGGAACAGAAGTCAGACACTGCTAAGCATTTTTTGCAGATTCTTATCTTTCATTTTTTTTATTTAAATAGTTATGCAGGTCCTTGATTTTAGGAAACCTGTTCTGGAACCCTTTAGTCCCCTTCAGTTCTTTTACTTGATAAACTTTCAGCCTATCTAAATAAGCTTTAGACAAACTAAAAGTTTGAGCAGGTTTTAGAGCTGGAAGATGTTTTGTGGATTTCTTCATGTCTGTAATCAGATAAACTGACAACCTTCACCTAGGGAAGAGTTTCTTGGTGCTGACTTCTCTTAAATTAAGGTTGTAAAGGTAGCATGCTTTTTTCCCCCTAGGAAATTATTTTTTTCATGTGTACTTTCTATCTTCCCCTCGCCCCCCCCCCCCCCCCCCCCCCCCCCTTGCAGTTATGGACCTGCATGACTTGAACACCTGAGCTCTCTAGAAATGCTTTCAGTCATGTCCCATGCTGCTTTCATTGTAATTGCTGGAGTAATTAGAAGTTTGCCCCTCTGGGAGCCACTGTTTTACAGCTTTGTGCTGTTTGGGTGACACACATTGGAGCCTGGATTGATCCACTGCTGCTCTCTTTCCTTCCATGGTGTGTCAGCATGGTTTTCATTGCCCAGTTAGCTCAGCTCTTATGCTACAGATAAAAGAACCTGACCCCTTCCCAAATACTTCCATTTGGGTAGGTTAAGTCCAGAACTGCACTTTTGAGCAACTCCTAAGGATGACAAGGTGAAAGGGATCCATCAGATTATAAGTAGGATCCTTCATGATGGTAGTGTGTTGTTTGTTTGTTTTGGTTTTTGTTTGGTTGTTGTTTTTTTTTTTTTGCAGGCGGCCGTGGGCAAAGAAACGGTGCTTCTGGAATGGATCAGCCTTGGAAGAAAAGTGGAAAGAACAGGAAATCAAAGCGCATTAAACCACAAGAGTCTTCGGACAGTACAACTTCTGGAACTAAATTGCCCCATCGGTTCCCTCTTCAAGGTTTAAATACTACAGCTTGGTCACCATCAGACACTTCACAAGCGAGCTATTCAGCGATGTCTTTTCCCACTGTTATGCCTGCATATCCGCTTCCTGTTTTTCCAGCAACAGGGACTGTACCACCAGCTCCTGAGACTTCACTCTCTGGTTTTAATCAGTTGCCAGACTCTGGAAACTCTTGCCCTTTGCAACCATCCCAGTTCTCTGCACCCCTCATGACACCTGTCGTAGCTCTTGTGCTCCCCAACTATGTCTACCCAGAGATGAACAGCAACTTACCTCAAACTCTTTACCACAGCCAACCCAACTTCCCTGCCCATTCTACTTTCCCTTCACAGACAGTATTTCCAACACAGACACCATTTGCTACACCCAGCCCTTTCCCACAACAGGCGTTTTTTCCAACACAGCCATTCCATTATAATCCACCAGCAGAGAGTGAAAAGGTTCCTGTCACAGAGCCACGAAATGAGGCATCCCGTTCCTGCACTCCACAGTCAGTGGGTCTTCAAGACCAGGCTTCACCACCTCTGTTCCAGTCAAGGTGCAGTTCTCCTCTGAATCTTCTACAGTTAGAAGAAACCACAAAAACTGCTGAAAGTGGAGCTTCTGCAGGTTTACATGGAGCTTTAAGTGAGGAAGGAGCCATAGGCAAAATTATGACAACTGATAACTGTAGTAGAAAGGGATCTTTACCAGTAAGTATCCTGATGGGTTTTGGTTTGGGTTTTTTTTCCACATTCTTGAACATATCTGAAGTTGTTAATATGTAGAGATGCCTAAAATGGATCATTACCTGCTGCCCCCTCTTCCCTCTAATTTTCCTGTCTGTGCTACATCATTTTCAGTCCTTTCACTTGTGGGACCTATTTTTTAATGATAGACAGTAATCAGTCAATTTAATGCCAGAAGATGGACTCACAACTGTAGTTAGAAAATTCAAACTTCAGTAGACTGAATAGAACATGAAATCAAATCATTAGAATAATCTTAACCTTTAAAAATTAAAACCACCTTGTTTTTCTTCTGAAGTTACACTAGGAAGCTTGGAAATAAATCTTGAAACAGTTTTGTTCTGCTTTTAAATATGAATATGGATAAGCCCATTGAAAAGCACTATAATAGATTTAAAATAATATGAGCTCTTTAGCAAAAAGTTTTGAGCTAATGAATTTGTATGGAGGAAGAAAACAATTTCTAAGTGGTCTGAAATAAGCTGATTTAAAATAAAATCCTATATTTGTTTACAAACAAGCAACCAAAATAAAGGAGGAATGAATTATTACTTGCAGGCCATAACTTTTTTTAATTTGGTGCACTAAAACTATGCTGAGCTGTTTTGTACCTTCTGGGTTTTTTTATTTCCTGACTCATTGAAATTTGACAAATCAGTTTAACAAGTAACCTTACAGAAACTTCAGATAGAGTAATGTGTCCATAAAGGTTTCTATGACAGAAATATGTAGACTAATACTCGTGTTTTCTACAGGTACCATGGAGTATCTTTGTAAATGCTAAGTCACTGGTGGGATGGACTTGCAACCTAAACCTTTTAGAGTGGCTCCTTCCTCCCTCTTGTTGTTCTTGTTCTGTGGTTTGTAACTGGTCTCTGCATCTAATGGTGCAGTTACAAAGTAGAACTCTGATTCCCTGCTGATAAAAGGAAAGCAGGTATTGGAAGGGGTGGCTCTTACTTTTAGGCATGTCTGAGATCTAAACTACTGTAAGTAATCAGTAAAAAGCATTGTTAGTGTTGATGCTAGCAGCTGATAAGATGACTTTCACTGTGCAGTGAGTCATAAGCATGTATCTACATTAGAAGTTATAAAGGAGGAGGAAGGAAAAACTTCTGAAAATGTTTGTTCCTCACAGTTTGGGGAACATTTAGATCTCCACATTAAACTTTTCTCCCTTATTAGTTTCCAGATTATTTATTTTACCTAATATTCTTGATATTACCATGAGCCAAAGCCAGCAGTGTGCCCTTGTTGCCAAGAAGGCCAATAGTATCCTGGGGTGCATTAAGAGGAGTGTGGCCAGCAGGTCGAGGGAGGTTCTCCTCCCCCTCTACTCTGCCCGAGTGAGACCCCACCTGGAGTACTGTGTCCAGCTCCGGGCTCCCCAGTTCAAGAAAGATGAGGAACTCCTAGAAAGAGTCCAGAGGAGAGCAACTAGGATGATAAAGGGACTGGAGCATCTCCCCTACGAGGAAAGGCTGAGAGAGTTGGGCTTGTTCAGCCTGAAGAAGAGAAGACTGAGAGGGGACCTCACCAACACATACAAATATCTTAAGGGTGGAAGTCAGGAGGACGGAGCCAGACTCTTTGCAGTGGTGCCCAATACAGGACAAGGGGTAATGGGCACAAACTGAAACATAAGAGGTTTCAGTTGAATATGAGGGAAAAACTTCTTTACTCTGAGGGTGACGGAGCACTGGAACAGGCTGCCCAGGGGGGTTGCGGAGTCTCCTTCTCTGGAGATATTCAAAGCCCACCTGGATGAAGTCCTGTGTAACATGCTCTAGGTGAACCTGCTTTAGCAGGGGGTTTGGACTAGGTGGTCTCCCGAGGTCCCTTCCAGCCCTTGTGATTCTGTGATATTGATCCTTAAGGGGGAAAAGTGGAGGGAGAATAGAGTGAAATGAATTCTGTTATATTTATGTTTCTCTAGAGAAACTTCCAAAATTAATTGTTACAGTGCAACAACTTGACAAATCCTTACATGCTTGTTATTCGTGATCTTGAGAACAAATAAATTGGGTTTTCATTAAAAAAGTTCTCTTATCATACTGGTTGTGCAAATGCCACTTATGGAGAAATGTTTAGGGATATATACATCCAATGCCATATTTGGACTAATATATGCTGTACACTGCGTAACATAGCTGAATTCTTATCCCTATAAGGACTTCTGACTTGTGCTGTGGTATAACAGTGCCTCTGTGACAGTCTGTAACTTTCAGCATGCTCTGAGATGCCTCTGCTGAATTAAGGGAAGCTCGGTAACAAAATTTAATAATGACCATTTTGCTGGCAAATTCTTCTGAATTTCCGCAAACTGTCAGTTCCTATTATTTAGAAACCTGCAAAATGTAACTTTCTGTAATTTCCTCATTACTTACTGGACAATGAGGAAAATACAGGCGTTTGTTCAGGAATGTGTTAAGGATAAAGCTAGTACTTTCCATTATTATGTATTTTGCTAAGTTTTGTCAACCTTAATTTCTAGTATTTGATCTTCAAGCTAACTTGCCGTGAGGTTTTGCTTACATTAGAAATTAGCATAGTTAATGCTCTTTCCTTTAAAAACATACAAATAAATTATCTTCCCTAGGAAGCTTGCATCTGGGAACACCTTCTTCCTTCTCATCATGCACTGAGTAGTAGTAAGAGATGGACTGTTGATGCAAATCTCCTTGAGGTAGATTATAGTAGGAGCAACTGCTAGTATGTCTTAGGTGGCTTGGGTAAATTCTGACTTGTCCAGGATGGTAGGGGTTGTCAAAACTGAATAGCAAGTGCTTTCCTTATTTCCTCACTAAACTATATATTTAAAAAAAAAAAAAAAAAAAAAAATTGAAGTGAAATCTCAATCTTACTGAAGGACCACTGGTCTGACTATCAGTCAACTTCATTATTCCTCAGTTGGTCTTGGCATATGTTATTGGTGGTTGTCTGTCTCTGAATAACTGTAAACATATTATATTACAAAGTGAAATGGATTAATATTGTAAACGAGTAGTAATGAAATGGCCTTGTTTTCTGGTTTTGGGTTTGGTTTTTAATTTTTTTTCCTCCCCTCCCTTTCTTGTCACTAGGCTGAGTCTCCGATGGATGCTCAAAATAGTGATGCACTCTCCATGTCTAGTGTCCTGCTTGACATTTTACTTCAAGAAGATGCGTATTCAGGCACTGGTTCAGCTTCTTCAGGGAGTGGTGTGTCTGCAGCTGCTGAGTCTCTGGGGTCTGGATCCAATGGCTGTGGCATGTCAGGGAGTGGAACAGGTAACACTGCCAGTGAGTGCTCTCTTAGCATTTAGAAGAGTTGGAGTGTGAGGTATTACAAACACCACTTGAACATCAGGTGCTTTATGTAACAATTTTTATTGTCTTTAATCCTCCTTGCATAGTTTACTCTTGATTTCTTTTTTATTACATAACATGAAAGTTTTTCAGTTGTGCTTGTTTTTCAGTATAGAAACTTCTAAGTGTGTGTAGAATAGCCATTAAGATATTATGAAGGTGTGACAAAAGAATGAAGAGAGAATGAGAATGAGTTGTCCTTCATGTTCAATTTCAGAGTTTTTAATTTAAGTAAGCTAATTATTGTCTTGAAATTTAACAGAGACTTAACTTGAGAATTTGCATTTTAAAAATATTAATGTAGTTACTTAGGGGAGGAATTTCCCTCTGTTTAAAAAATGAAATAAAATTGTGGTTCTGCTTATAATTTCAGTTCTCTGTAATCTTTTCTATTTTCAAAAGCATTCAGACAATCTATGTATCTGACAATTTATAATGAAACTTCAAATTTCTTTTTAAAGGTAGTAGTGAAACTAGTCATACCAGCAAATACTTCGGGAGTATTGATTCCTCAGAAAATCATCATAAAACCAAAATGAAGGCAGAAATGGAAGAAAGCGAGCACTTCATTAAATATGTCCTTCAGGATCCTATATGGCTTTTGATGGCAAATACAGATGACACTGTTATGATGACTTACCAGATACCTCCACGGTAATACCAATGTTGTAGTCCCTCATGAACTGTATGTATGTTGGAGGGAGCAGGGTGTACCAAAGGAAAGATAAATATGAATCTCTGTCTCAATAGAAGTAAATTGGTTTCAGTGTTTAGCTCAGTGTCAAGAAGAATTCTTGCTTCTTTTATATCTTTTGTATGCTTCACAAGAAGTTCTCAAAAAGTAAAAACTATTTTACTAGGCTTACCTGCATTTTTAGATTAATTACCTGAGTTGAAATTAACTGTGTATATTTATTGAAGCTGTTTTATAGTTAGTCATTTGTAACTACTTTCTTAGAAATCCTTGTAGTCTGATTAATAGATCCTGGCAAATATGCTTAGATCTAATGATGGTCTGTACCGTGGAAAATCTGTACCTCCTGTCTGTTGTCCTTGAGATGCCACAACCAGTGGCATGTTGCTTACTCTGCCTTGTGAGGTTTTTTTTTTCCTGGGTTGTTAACTTCCACATGTTCATTCTTCTCCATAAATTCCCATTCAAATAGGACAAGGAAGTAGAAGGTAAAAATCGTGAAAGTTTCTACTAGAAAAAACTTTGTGTTAAAAAAACAAAAACAAAACAAAAAAAAACCAACCAAAAAACCACCAAAAAAACCCTACCAAAAACCAACCAAACAAAAAACCCCAAAACCCAAACAAACAAAAAAACCCCCTGAAACCAAAAATCCACCAAACAAAACCCCCCCAAACCTCCCTACTTCAATAGCAACGTGTAGGTATAGGGGGTGGGAGGTGACAAGTCTGCAGATTTTTTTTTTTTTTTTTGATCTTCGTGTTTATATTTCTTGGGAGCAGTGAATGTTATTTTGAAAGGAGTAGGAAGTTTCAGTAAAAACAAGCCCTTTGAAAGGGAAGGAAAACAAGCTTTCAAAATACAGGAGCACAGGGATGATGGGGGAAAAATAGAGAACACATAGTAAGAACTTTACAACTTTTCCCTAATTTTAAAAATACCTTGGCATTTCTCAGTTTTTGTAGCCTGAAGGGTTGACAACTATAGATGTAGACTGTACAGTAGACTGTAAGAGTAGCAAAGCCTACCAAAGAGAACATAGTCTAAAACAGGACATTGTGGTAAGAAGAGTTAAGCTCACTGTCAGAGTGTGATGCCCAAGAAAAGAAGCATAAAGCCAACCTGTCCTTGGGTATGCTGTAAGGAACAGAAATAGCACTGAATTTCTTGGAACTCGCTTTCTGTTGTCATCTTCTATAGAGGTATGCAGCTTGCAAATATTTGGTATGGTGTGGGGTTTTTTTGTTTTGTTTTTTAAGTTGCTGAATCAAGATGGGGCATTGTGGGGAGAGAAAACTTTGGCTGCTGAAATAGAGCAGTGTTTTCTAAGTCTCTCCCTCTGAGTCCTGAAGTTTAAGCCATTCTTGATGACCTTCTTAAACATATCTTACTTCTGCTTTAGTATCTCATATGTACATCTGGTGTCTAGTTTGGGTTGCCTTCCCAGTGAAGGGGAACTCAGAACTTACTGCAGCAGCAGCAGAGGGAAACTGGAGTTCTTGGTGGTTTCACCAGTGTGTGCTGCCTGAACAGCTCTATAAAACCTGTTTTCACTGATGGGGTTTGAAAAGACAATGAGCCAGCAGAGATGCGTTAGTTGTCTGCAAATGCAGAAAGCTGCTGAAATAACCACACTTAATTTTCTTCCAATATAAGATTTGTAAGCTTAAGATTCCAGAACAAAAATAGTCTTTAAAAATGTTAGTGTTTGACTGTGTAACCTTATATAGGCATAAAGCCCAGAAACTATTGAACCTCAATTTCTAAATACATTTTATTTTAGAGATTTGGAAACAGTTTTAAAAGAAGATAAGCAGAAATTAAAGCAAATGCAGAAACTACAGCCAAAATTTACAGAAGAACAAAAAAGAGAGCTTATTGAAGTCCATCCATGGATCCAGCAAGGAGGACTGCCAAAAACTGTTGCTAATTCTGTAAGTTTAAATGAGTTAGTTACTTTTGCATGTATAAATGCTTAAATTATTAGCTGCCTATGTTAGACTCTTCCATTCCTGTTGCAATGAAAACTTGGTCAATTATGCAGGCAAAAAAATTAATTCAGACTTCCATGCAGTGGTTTCTGGCTTGATTTAATTTACAATAAGTCTTCTTTCTAATGGGGAAGTCAAAGTAGTGGTGAATACCGGATAAGTAATTTCTTTCCTGTTTCTAAATGTCTGTGTATCCATTTCAAATCCTTTATCAACGCAGCCAGAAACTTCACTACATAAAAAAACCCAAAACAACTGTTTTGTGCGCAGAAATTTATGCCCATTGCCTTCTAGAGAGTACAAAATTAATGGGAGTACACTGTCCCTTTTTTCTATCAGACCTCACATGGTATCATCTCTTGTTTCAATTCTGTAAGTGGCTTAATGGCTTGAAAAGCAAAAAAAAACCCCCAAACCCAAAAATAAAACAAAGCAACCTTGCAGTTCTATTTGTTGTCTGCATATTTAACTTATTCTCACATAAATATCTGATTGCATTCTCTTTTCACTAAGCTTTCCATCATTTGTAGCTTTTTTGTGCATAAGTTATCAAATACAGAGGCTCTCTTTGCCCATGAGTATTTCAAAAGTCAGCGTTAACAGAATTGCGGTGGAATCGTAATCCTCGTGTTACTGCAGCATTAATACTATAGCATCCAACTTGTGTAAGTCCACAGTTGCTTCAGTCTCTTAAGCCCTGCAACTGACATGAACATGCTACTGCAGGGTTAGCAATCAAATGGAGGAAAAGGTGATTGGAAGTGCATGTAAAATGTCAGCATTGTAAATGATCTATGACATAACTGCTTCCAGTAGAGTTCTCAAGTACTAGTATTGATTTACCATGTGTTATAGAATAATTTTGTGGGAGAGTAGAATATGTCTGGTAGTTGTAGCACAGATGTAAGTGTTTCCCTGGAATCAGGGGTTGCATGCAAATGGACTGTTTGGAAAAGCTTTTTTTTTTTTCTTTGACTTACGAGTGATTTTATTTTATTTTTTATTTTTTTTCTTTTTAGGAATGTATTTTTTGTGAGGACAATATACAGAGCAATTTTTATACATCATATGATGAAGAAATCCATGAAATGGACCTTAACGAAATGATTGAAGACAGTGGGGAAAACAACTTGGTTTCCCTGAGTCAAGTCAGTGAAGAACAAACATAGCCTTTGAGCCTGTTGTTTTCAAAGCTGCTTCAAAACTACAGTGATGATCCCTAAAGGTTTTAATCTTGTATCCAGCAAGATGAATCCAGTTCATAAAAACAAATGTGTTTTTTCTTGCTCTAGAAGAGTCATTTGTGAATGAATCTCTTTTTAAATGGTGGCAATCTCTTCCCAGTAAGGACATTGTTGAAGATGGTATAGCTTTTCTTTAAAAAAGAAAGACTCATATTTTGCACTTACATGCCTCAAGTATTTCTTTATAAACTATAGAAACTTTCATTGATGCCTACTGTTTTTTGTAGAGTGGGTTAACAAGTACTGAAAATCCCCTTACGTATATACAGTTCTTCAAATCTCCTTTTGGTAATGATTCAGCATTATAAATTGTTCTAGCAATTTTGCTTAGTAGCTCTTTAGCGTTGTTCTTAATATTTGAAGTGGTCCAGCATAGCAGAAGAAATAATCTTCAAGCAAATCAATTCACACTTGCCCTTCTCATACCGGTTGATCCCATCCTCTTTGTTTCCTATAGTTTTGAATGTAGGAACCTTTTGTGTCTAAGAGAAATGTTGAACTAATTTTGAAAGATGGTCTTGGGTGAAAATACTACCTGAATGTGTAAGAAAGTATAGACAAGTGCTGACAACTTTGTAGCCTTTTATTTAAATGGATGCTGTAATTTTATGAACTGTTTATTACCATGAAGCATAATTTCTGAGAATTTATACACAAGAAATCTTTATGCATAAAGATTTAAAAAACTAAGACCACAAAGGATGACTGCGTATGTTCTAGTGACTGTTACACAAAGTTTGGTATAACTTTAACCTTTATTTCTGATTCGTTCTGTCAAGAACAGGGTTGTTTGTTTTGGGTTTTTTTCCGGCCATCAGTTTTTCCTGTGTGGCTAAACAAACATCAAACTTGTATGTGGCAAAAGAGGATTAGACATTTCTTGTCATTTGAAGATAGTTCTTACAAAAAAGAAGTGATTTTGAGAATAGCATTGACTTTCACTGTATTTGAATTGCATAATCTAAAACTTAGTGTGGCTGGAATCCTTTGCTGTCAAGGATTTAATTTTAATGCCTCTGAGATTGTATTGACTTGAATATGTGTACTTTTATGTTCTTGTGCTGTTTATACATGTTGGCTGTGGGAAGAGAACACAAAAGAGCAACTTTCATATATTGGTTAGTTAAAGGACATTTAGTTGCAGTATTACTAGGTGTCAGCTGTAGGTCTTGGGGTGAAAAACATGGAGAAATTAATTTCACTTTGATATGTTTGTCTTAAAATATTTTTCATGGAAAGCATTTCCTTTTTTATTAGGATAACATTTCTATTCACTGAAATCTAAGGTTATTTTTATTCTATAAAAATACTTCTCTTTGTATACAAAGAGGATGTGATGTTAGATCTGACACCACCAAAAACATGCAGAAGTGACTGGTATTTGCTTAGTGGAAGAAATAATTTCTGTAAAGTAATTATTAATTGGACAGTGTCATGAAGAAATTTGCATTGGAGACAGGCTCTGCAGATAGCAGAGTGTCTGAACTTGTGAAACAAGTAGAATCAAAAGTAAGTATCTTAAATGTAGTGTGAAGCACTACCCAGCAAGATCTGATTCCTGTCTTTAATAGTTTAGCAAGGTCAAACTTAAATACGTGTAAATATAAACTGAATGAGAAATTTTGAAATGTTGGTGTTCAAGTCCAATGTATTAAATGTTTTAATCATAAATGGAACAGTGCAGCTATACCAACATATTAAATATATTCCATTTTTACATGCAAACACAAATAGTTTTAATTGGACCAGGGTTTGGGAAAAATAAAAGCTTTATATAAAGGAGTGCATCATAATTATACAAATTATTTTCAGGGACTTTTCAACCACTTTGAACTTCTTTGCTTTAGCATGCTTTTTCTTCCTGGTTTTTTATTTGTTCTTTTTTTTTCAATGACCATCTTGTAACCATAACTTAGTGAAAGGAAGAGAAAAGTATATTTAGAGCATTTTGTGGATGTGCTTACTTATGGACTTAATCTTGCATCCTTAAAGTGTTTGCATTTACAGGGTGGTATTAAAATATTTTCCTGTAACTTTAAATCTACATGCCTCCATTTATAGATAAGATTCTGAAGCTGTAATTTTTCCAAACTGTTGTAAGATGATTTATTTGTGATGACACTTTGTCAACATGTCAACAATGTTTTCTGTACACTGTGCAATATATTTTTGGTTTTGCCACTTGTGACTAATTTTTATGACTTTGCTTTTTAGAAAACTGGTAAATAAAATAGATATATTTTTAGTTGCCTTTTTGTTCCTTGAGCCGTCTACTCCATGTAAGAAGCAAAAATACATGCATTACTGATAGTATGTGAATTGGTATTTCAGACTAAAGAACTTGCAAGCTATGAAGGTAGTTGTGGCTTACTGTCCTGAAGTAAAACTGTTGCCAGCTTGCCTGACCTGTAAGGTTAGTGGTCAAATGGAAGACTGAATCTTTAGATTGACTAGTTGTTCTGAAAACGTACAAATTTACTACCTGGAAGAGCGTATGCAGCTGGGTTCTCCGTTTTTGCAGTTCAAAATCACCAGAAGACATTGTCCTTTTTGCTTTGTTTAATGTCAGCTATAGATTCCTTTTCTCCTGCAGCCCTCTGATTTTACACTGGTAGCTTAGGGGTAGGGAATTCCAGTTATGCCTCTTTAATTTGCTTTGTACAGTGATTATTAGTCTTCTGTCATGGTGTGAAGCGTCATGTCTTCTGAAGATTGCCAAAGCTTGTCATGCTAGTGTACTTTCCTGTTTTATGCTCTGATGAGTGGAGAAAGTGGGGAGGCTTGAAGTTTTCTATTTTCTTGCTTTGAGCAGTGATGTAGTTTAGTGAGTGTGGGGTGCTGCTTTGGAGCACCCCTCCAGTTTAGGAGGTGCTTGGGTTATGAGACCCTCATTAGGTCTTTTTTTTTTTTTTCCATTACTGCATTTTGAGAGGTTTGTGGCTTTTTAAAACAGAACAAGCTAGTGCAAACCCTAGTTTGATCATGAGGGACCCAGATATTTTTGTAAGCTGCAAAAGCAAGGTGTTTCTGTACCACAAAACGGCTCACCACACGGGTGAATTGCCTTCACACTGAGGGTAGAATTGTAGTGTTGTGTGCTCTGTTGCTGAGACATGCATTTTAAAGGATGCTTGTTCAACACGTCATTCAAGTCCCTTTGAAGTCTTCTGAATTGACCCTAAATAAATGAGCAGTTCTGTGTATGTGAACTCTGAAAACACTTTTGTCCTAATAGCACTTTGGCTCCTTGTGTAGCTAAACATGCAGAGAAGAGATGTATTGATGAAGCAATTTACAGAACTACAAATCTGAATGTCATGCACATATACAGGGTATCTGTGCAACTCAGTAGAGAAGGTATTGTGCTAGCATTTGGATGTGAGTTTTGATAACTGACATATAATGTTGGGAGAACTGAAGTGCTGCTGGTGCAGTAAATTGCCAGGTAATGTTTCACAGTTATTTCTGCTTCTGGTAATTTTTTGCAGTTGTAACCGTAATAAGAGTACGCGTCAAATGTGGCTTCAGGTATTCATGTGCTCCTCCTTGCTGATGTGCTCTCAAAGATAACGGCTTGCTTTACACTGCGGAGTTGGGAACAGTCTTTTCAGTCAGAGAATTTCTCCCGCCTCAGTAGCCCCTAGGCGTCACTGGTGTCCTGTGATTACATTCGGCACTTTTGCCACCCCTATTTTTCCTCTATTGAGTTTCTTATATTTTGGGGCTATTAAGTTTGCTATGACATTATTTGATTTGTAAAGGGCAAGATCTGTGGCGTGAATTTCAAATAAGATGATAAAAAAAATCATAATGAATGTTGACCCAATGATAGTGAATGCAAATATAAACTTTCTGCTTGGAAAAGGGAAACTGACTACTGAAAAGCATCAGCTGTCATGAATTTGGAGAAAAAAAAAATGCTATCCTTCCTGAGAATTAAGATCCTTGGTTATTCTTTTGTCTCTATCAAGGGTAGAAAGAACCTAATGCATTGATAAGCCTCTGACTCAAAGAACATGATGAAATGAGTTGTGTGCTTCTGGCAAAGCGATAAACAGATGTCTTAAAAGGAAAAATAACATTTGTAGGTGTAACTTCCACAAATTCCAGCGTTTACTTGCTTGCAAGTGGTTAGGAGCTTGAGAAATATATTTGATCTGTTCAACAAGGTAATGAACAGCTCATCAGCTCCTTTTTCTTAGAGGCTGCAGAAGAGGACAGTATTTTTAGGGGTGGTACATAAGGTGTACAAGAACTTTGCCAGTGTGCTTCACTGGTGCAACTTTAAAAAAAACAAAAAAAAACCCCAAAAAATCCCCACAAAACCCAAAAGACAACTGCCAGGCTTTCTAAGTGGAAAAGAAGTGTAAGACTCTTAATCATGGGTATTTCTCTTGGCATCTGCTGAAAAAATCTGAGGTACATCAGGCTGCCATGTGCAATAGCAGTGTGTGAAATAGGGTTTCATTCTAGAGTCTTTCTGCCTCTGGATTATATCTTGTAGTTGCAGACAAAAAGAAGCTGCTGTGACAGCGCATGAATGCTGTTTAACCTTAGTGGACAATGTGAAAGTATGAAAACCCTAGTCACTTGCTAATAAAGAAAATGCTTTTTAGCTGAGGAACACATTGTGGAAGAGGTCCGGTGTCCTGATGCACTAAGAGAGAGACGTTCAGGTGGCAGGCCCTTTGCTTCTGGTGTTACCGATAGGACACGTGTTTACACCTTGGGGGGGAAAAACAAAACCAAACCCAACTGTTGTCAGCACTGGATTAACCAAGCTGAGCAGATGCTGTGGCATAACTGTGATGTGTTCGCAGTGGTGGGTACAATGATTTCTGTGTAACACAGAATGGGGAAATTAGTAGTGAGACTGTTCTTGAACACCTGCTGCATCTGGGGTAGATGGCTTGGTGGGGAGGTGTTATACCATCAGCCTTAGAAGGCTTTGCACTTCATTTATTTTGACTAGATAAAAGGAGCCAAATCTAAGGATGGATTAAAATTTCCTGGTATTTCCAGGATTTGTCAAGGTGTACTCTCTATGTAGTCTGTGTATTAATACAGTAAAACAGAAGACAGTGAGTTTATTACACTCTTTAAATTGTTATAATAGTCTAAAAGTAAATTGCTTGTGTTGCTGTTGCACTGTCAACTTCAAAGTTCTAGTTCTGTCCAAGAAAGTATTGTCTGTATTTTTAAAAATGTATCTGGCTATTGTTTGTCTAAGGTAAGGTCTACTGCTTTCCCTTCTGTTGTCACCAGCCAACTCCCTTTGAAATCTCCTGTGGTCTTTTTGCATAGGGGGAACAAAAGAAAACCAAACCTAGAAACCCAGGAACCCAGTCATACAAGTGCTGCATAAATTTAGCAAATGCATTTCTCAAGTTGGCTTTAATCTTTAATTTTCTTAGCTGCAGGAAGTAGAAGGGTTGGGTGGCCTGTACTTACCTCTGCTCCCATTTAGACGAGTGTTGGGACTGGAGCGGCTTAGTTCTGCAGAGCCCTGGCGAGACAGACTCCGTTCTTTCAACCTCCCAGGTAAGAGCCACATCCGTGGTGTGGGTTGTACACAGGCATTTATACTAACAATTTAATCTGAACCATCTGTCCATTCTGTATGCTGTGACTTGTATTCCTGCTGACTGCATCTTTCCAGCTTTTAAGCGTTTGCAGTTTTGTCAGGAGCATACACAAAATTACCGGAGCATACAAAGACTGAAGCTGATACCTAAACTGGGCTCAGTGCTTTTCATGTGCTTGAGTTAATAAACTTCTCCTATCTCCCTTAACTTTTAGAGTGAATTCTGAATACTGACAAATCTGTCTTCCCATATTTTAGGAAACTGTTTTTTCATGGTTCAGTTGCATTTCTAAATTTGGTAAAACCAGAGGTTTATGATTAAAATTATTAATTAGGTTGCAGACCAACTTCTTTGTGCTAAGCCATTAGGAGTAGCTGCAATACAGAGGTACTGTTGCTTCTAGAGTCCTAAAATACATAGTTTGTTTCTGCATCAATATAGAATTCTAAGAAATAAAATAACATATTGTCATTTCTCTCATAGCAACAGAACATGTGTAATTTACTATATACCAACCAGTATATTTTAGTATCGCATGGTATTTAAGTGAACTTTATTGTATTCTTTTATTGTGCGATGTAATAGCTATCTGCTAAAATTGTTTCTGTTTGGGCTAAATGAGGTTTTCATTTACTAAAAGCAAACAAACAAAAAATTAAAAAATCTTCTCTCCAGGAAATAATGGAGTTAAAGAAAAATATGTGTCTGCATCAGGGCACAGAAAACCCAAGAAAAACCTGAAACTACTCTGGATGCAGGATGATCTCCAGAGTGGTGTGGAAGGCTCTGTAACAACCCCAGCCCTCGAACTGAGCTCTGCAAGCTCTTCAGGCCCTTGTACAGAGACTCAGTTACCAGCCTGGGGCCAAAAGCCATGTCTTAAGTATTGCAATTTGTGTATTTAAAAATGCATATGGTGTGACACAATGCAGAAAGACGTGACAATGTGAAGAATGTGGTGATCGGGAGTTATTTCCAGGGTCTATATGCAGTTGTCTTTACAAGCCCCTCCTTTTTTTTGTGTTCTGAAGAGCTGCTGCCTGCCTGTGAATAGTGAAGACCTTGTCCCAGCTGCTCTGTGCAGGGTGGGGCAGGAAGGGGAGGATGGGGAGGAGTGCCTTCTGTTAAGATCTGATTTCTAGGAAGATACATACCCCTTCATAAACTCCACCTCCCTGCCTGCTGCTGAAGGCTGGAAGACTTTTGTTCACTGTTGGTTGCCTTGAAGTTCTCTTTTGCCTCTCTTCCTTTCAGAGACAAATCCGAATATAAATACAAATTTCAAAACAATTCTAAAATACATGTAAGTGCTGAAATCACATGGCAACAATGAAGGATTCCCACATAACGTAAAGAACTAGGAAATTCTTCTTCCATTTTCTTATAGTGATGCATATACAAAAAGATGGTTACCAAACAACTTCAAATGGAGGCTCCTAAAGCATTGAATGTAGTCAGGCAGTGTATTTAATACTGTAATAATAATTACCTTGCATTACATGAGCAGTGAATTTAAATGACTATAAAGACCTGATTATGAAAGCACTTATGCACAACATTGTTTTATTAGTCCTACCAGTCCACCTAAGACCCCTTCCCTGTATGTACTCTGCCATTATGAGGTGATGCTTAAGTCTTGAATTTAAAGAATAGAATTTTCAGGGATTTCTGGTTTGGATTTTTGAGGAAAATTTGGGTTTGGTTTGGCTTTTTTTTAAGTTTATCTGATAGTCTATTAGGTAACAGATTAGCAAAATAAAGGTGTCTATATCCTAATCTGAGTAAACCATTTATAGCCTTGAATCAGTTTCACAACAGAAGGATTGAACCAGAGTCTGTACTGTAAATGGTTTTACAGATTTCACTTACTGACAGAATTAGTTTGATAAAGTGATATATGACTGCCTTTGTCACCTAATTTAGTCTTCATAGGCCTGTGAAGTTTATGGTGTTAACTTTTACTCATTACACTGACAACAGTGGCTTTACAGGTAGAGACTTTTTGAATGTATTTGACAAGATCAAAGGGTCCAAATGCTCAGGAAGTTGTTGAACAGTGACGTTGCCCATAGTGCCTTCTGAGGAGACAAACTGAAGTAATGTAGAGGAAGGCTGGGATATCTTGGCCACCGTAATGTAAATCCTCTGTGTGTCTGAAGGAGCTGGCAGTAACTTAGGTCCAGGGAGTGCAGCAGTGCAATCTAATGTGTTTTAAGAAGTGTCTATAAATGGAGATGGTATTTATCACCTAGTTGATTTATACACTCTTAACTTGCTTATTCAAGCATTTCCAAAGAAGGCTTTTAAAACTCTCAGATATAAAATTTGGTTTTTTGTTTGAGAGGAGGGTGTGAGAGAAATCTGTATTATTGTTCTGCAGGAGTGTTCCTAGGAGTATGGATGCTAACAGCCTTCCCCAAACTTTGCAGACTTCATCACACACCTAGCAGTGACTTGAAGCCATTTGCCAAAACTTACTGTGAGTAAATTGCTGTAACTAAATGTATCCACAGCCTTCCAAGCATTGTGGGTTGCCATACCTCTAAGCCTGTTAGATAAGACTAGGGTTGAACTGTGACACCTGGGCTATATATAGAAGGTGACAGTTTGCTGCTCTGGAAACATTTGGGTTGTTGCCCTCTGGTTTGTGACTTTTGTAGAAGAATTGGAGGAAGAGGATAATAACATAGTTCCAAAGGGCACTGCATCTTCTTTGAAAATGCTTAACACTGTTTTTAAAAATAGTTTTATCAACAGCAAAACACAATTTTATCTTTCTCTGGGTCAGATGTAGCGGTCAAAGAGAGAATTTGAGAAAGAGATGAAGACTCTAGAGTCTTGAATTGATGTCTTTTAAGTTATGTGGATATTTGGACATTTAGGAACAGATTAGTTGAATGGAGATGGGGAGTTGTTAAAACACAGACAAAAAAAGGAAGGCACAGGGTTAAACCTGCGTGCCTCTGAGCTGTGGCCATAACAAACGGGAAGGCTGTCAAAACAGGGAAGGTTGGAATTGCCCTTAGTCCAGACAAAAAGAAGGAAAAAAAAAAACCTGAGGAGGAGAGAGAAAAGTAATGTTTAGGGCTTTTAGCAAAAGAAGCTACAGGACCCAACCCCATGAAGGGCTGTGTTCGCCTGGATTCTCTGCTAAGGTACATTCCCGAATTGTCAGAGTCTCTACAGATCTGAACTCTAAGGTAACATTTAGAAACTGAGTCAAATCAAAATTATGTGACCAGACAGTTCAGCTTTTGGTGTGTTTGAAAACTCAACCCCAAATAAATAATTGGGCCACTTGAATCTGTCTGTGGCTTTAATCAGAGCAATGTATAAAATAACTTTGTCTAAACAGTTTCTTAACATTAAATGTTCTCTAAAACCAAAACCAGTAAGTACAAAACATGTAAAAAAATGACACTCTCTTGTTTCAGGGGAAGGACAGGGGAAGTGGAAGCCCTTCCGCTTTTGAAGGTGTGTGTGTGCTTTATTTCTTGCTGCTCAGATGCCATGGTTACAAGCACTATGGAAAACAAACCAGTGGTACCAGGTAGGCTCCCCTGCTATTTTCCAGCAGTCCCAGTTTCTCTGCCCATTAGTGGGATTCTAACAGGAAATGGAGCAAGGCTGAGTGCTGATATGTTTCAGTAATGGAAAGGACCAGATGTCAAAGACTCCTAATTTGGGCCAGAGTGCGGAATCCTCCCTGTTACATTGTAGAATTCTGCTATGTTTCTAGAGGGAATGTATTGTGAGCAACTGTTTTGTTTTGGTTTCTCATTGATGAGAAACAAAGGAAAGGTGAAAGAAACACACATAGCTGGAGATTTCCCCACAAACTGGTAGATTTTCTCAGAAGTGGTGAAACAGCTACATCCCTTACTACTTACTTGGCCAACCATGGCTGTTTTCTTGTGGCAAGGACCTGTTTGTTACAGGTGATTCAATGTGTTGAATGACTATGTAGTGACTGTCTGTATATGCCATATTGTAAAAGTAACTAACAGGAGGGTTGCCACGCTGAAGAGTCCACCTGTTTCTGTATACAAGATTTAAAAGTACTTGGTGTGGCATCTAATGTATTCACGGAGGGAGGTAATACTTGAGAATTCCCTTGGTACTGCTAGCACTGTGGGGATCCATTTTCCCAAAGCGGGCAGGCAGTATGTTTCGAAGCATGCTATTTGGGAGCCAAAGGGGAAGAACAAAAAACCCACAACCAAACCAAATAATGCTTGAAAGCATGTAACTTTTTTATTTTGTGATCTACTTATTTTACATGACACTGATTATGTTTGCATACTTCATTTCCCATCTGGCCTATGTCATTTACATCTATTAATTTTATGTGCATGCATGTGGCTGAGTCAGAGTGGTCATTGCTAGGTCGGCCAAGGAGGACTCATCTCTGAAGTGTTCAGTCTCGGATGGGACTTACAAAACCTGTTTGGGTGACCCAAGTAAAGCAAGAAGATAGATGCATATGCATCTATCATTCACCCTATATACATCAACACTTGCTATTTATGCAAAACCTTAGTCTTTCACCCAATACCTGAGTCTCATAATATTTTAGTCATAGGAGACTTCAGAACATAAATTTTAAGGTTTTCTTCCAGCTGAATTGGCCAGTTAGTCAGTAAAAAACCTACCTTGAGAGACGTGTGACCGGTTCTTCCCTAATATAATTCTAGAGTTAAATCCAAACCACATGACTGGAGAAAGGAGGGAGTGACCAGCAGCAGACTCAGTCCTAGGAAATGGAGAAGCCTTTGCTTGCTTTGAGTGTACTTACCTGAATTTCATGTATTATACAAATTAAAGCACAAGGAACCATTGGCTACCTTTAACAGCAGTCGCTCCTGTGAGTGGCAGCAAGAACCTTGATTTCAGGGAAGACCTGACAGTTTTGAGAGATGAGGAAATGCTCTGGCCTTAAAGATTCATTCTCCTTCATCTAAAAAGAGTTCTTCACTGTAGTCCCCTTCCCTCTTTCACCTGGCAAATGAGAAAGCTTTTTCATCAGCTCCTTCACAGTGTTTCTCCTCTTCTATTTGTGCTATAAAATGATTGATTAGAACAGCCGTAAATTGATGTGTAACTGTATAAAGCCACAAAAGACCCAGGCAACTTGTTGGCAAATTATCTTTTTGTCTCCTCTTTCCCCCTCAAAACCCCTGAGATACTTTTCTCTTCTTCGTGAAGCCTTACTAAAACTATACAAGAGCGAAATATTGTTGGTTGTTGTTATAACTGGCACATCAGTATAATATTTCTGTTGCATCTTTTAAACTTTAAAAAAAATAAATCCCAAGATGCTAAAGCAAGCAGATAGACATTACTACTTGTCTTCCCTGGAGATGCAGGCAACAGACCTTCTAGCAAAAAGCTGAGTGGTAAGAATGTAGTTGGTGTAGCATTTGGATTTCTTTTTTTTTTTTTTTTTAAAGGGGCTCAGGGAGTAGATTATAATTTCACAAATAGAGGAGTGGTGCTTCTGGGAAGGAACAGGGCTGGGAACAGACTCCTAAGTAAGCACAGAGCATCAGGATCTTGGCTTTTTGCATTGTATTTTGAAGACTCCCTTTGTCACTGGAGTTTTCTAGCTTTGGAGCGATGCTCTGGTTCAGTGTTGGCTGAAAGGATGTGAATCATTTTTCCTGCTTCCTGCAGCAATTGAAAGTGCAGTCTGTGCCCCTGTTACTGAGTGTGACAGCCAGCGTGGTCACTGCTAAGCAGCCAAGTGCTGCTGATAACGCACCACAGCAGAGAAGCAGCTTCATAGAGCTGTTGGTGGGCCTGGTTGTCCCTGTTGTCTGTATGACAGTGCTGCTCTGGGCAGCTACTAAGGCACGTAAGGTATGATGTGGGAAGAATTGTGCCCTTTGGGTCTTATAACCCTCTTTTTTGAGACCAAGCACATCCAGGAGCTTTCCAAATTATGTGTCACTTCATATAAAGCTTTCTGGGAACTAGATGACATCTTAGGTGCTCTGCACAGACATCCCAAAGCTCCCAGGAGCACATCATTGCTTGCTTGTAGGTTGCTGTCACAGACTTCTCTGGAAACCTGCTTTGTCTTATTAAGAAACTGCTGGTTCAATGGAGGGTTTAATGAGTGGAAGGCTTGCAGCCACTGTGAGAGTAGCAGCTACCCAGTAGAGATTTGCTCCAGAATCCTAGATTTTGGTAAGAAGCTGTGCACTCCCTCTGCCTGGATGAGTGGATTCAATTACATTTGTTTTCCGATTGGCTCATCTGCTCATGTGAAGGATAAAAGGAACCTGGACCAGGCTCAGATGTGTGTAGTGTAGTCTTGGACTCCTGGTACTCTGCAGGCATCTGCTGAAGGTCTGCTGAGTGGCAGAGGAATCTGTGTATGTTGTTTTGGAAGGGGGCAATGTGTAGGTAGATACCACCTGTGTTGGGGGTCAGTTGTGAGTAACGAAGACACCCTTGTTTTATGAAGGCTGGTCATATGCACCAGCCAGCGTTTGCAGGCCCAAAGAAGGCAAATTCGCAAGAAACTTGTGTGATTCAGGCCTTGGAGAGGTATATGGGTGCTGTGAACAACCTCTCTGAGTTGGTGGTAGTCTGATGGGGCTGATAATGGAGTGGATGTCTTTTCTGTTCCGTGCCCCCTGCCCCAAATCTGTGGAACACCAGTTGCAAAGGCTGTTGCATGGTGACAGTAGAAGGGATTTTTATAGTGACTTCGCTTAGGATGGGTTGGTTCCGGTGAACTCACTTTAGGGAGAATGAAATTCTAAAGCTTTGGTAGTGTGCCTCTCGGTCACAAATGGTCCAAACCCCCAAAACACAGTGAAGCTTCCACAGGGGCTGCTAGAAGCTGAAACCCATTTTGAAATGCATAGCTGAGGGATATGTGGGTTCCATGTGATGCCCAGTAATTTCCCTTTCCCCTTAATGGGCTCATCATCTTAAGGATATGTTTAAAGTGTGCCTCTTTTGGTGATTTTGCTTTATTCTGTACTTAAATGGTTTAGGGTCTTTGCAGAGTTCAGCAGAGAGAGACTAAATCTGGGCAATTCCTGAAGCTGTCTGCAAACTTATGTTTGAAGATACCCTAGGTCTGCACTTTCCCAGATGCAAAGAAAAACTACTCACTATGCTTTCAACCTACATTTTAGCCTGAGATCAATGTGAAAACTAAAAAAACACAAACTGAGGTAGTTTTATACCTAAGAAATCTAAGGGCAGAGGGGATCAGCTAATATAATTGTTTGTATGTTACTCTTTTACTGAGTAGCTTTTGTTGGTAACCAAAGCAACTTGTATTTGCTTCCGGAAAGATACTCTTTTTCACTTGACCTGATGACGTTAAGAGAAAGGAAATTCATGGCTTCTTCCAGTGTCTAATTTCAATCTTTTTCCTTCTCATTTTGAACAGCTTAGGCCCACTATCTAGCTCTTGGCATTTAAGGCTTTATTTTATTGGCTTTTGAACCCATGACTTCCTCAGCTGGTAAGTGAGCAGTATAACATATGTTTAATATAACATATGCAATATAACAAATCAAATCGCCCTCAATCATCATCTTGTTTAACTGAAGTGAACTTAGTGTCTTGCTGTAAGGTGTATTTTCATGTTTTAATGTTTTCTGTGCCAGCTTTTATTTTATTTTTTTTTAAACCTTCTTAAAATGCAGTGCAATGAATTGTACTTGCTGAACACTATAATGAAATGCTAATGTTGTATAAGGAGCTAAAAATCCTATGGAAGGAGAGAGACTATTTTTTCCCTTTACTTTTTCTTTAGCTCAGCTCATGCAGAAGCCTGGGAGGCTTAAAGTGCACAAATTTGTGACACTATCCATTTAGATAACTGTGGGCTCAGGAAATCTCTATAAGAAAAGAGTATAAATGCAACATGGAACCATCTCATGCAAGAAAATGAAAATATGTCTTAGGAAGCAGAGGAAGGATAGGCTTCTAGTTAAGCCATCCAGATTGGTGGATTGGTTTGATCTTTGAGTTTTCCATGTACTTCCTGCATGACCTTGTTCAAACCATTATGTCCATCTGTGGAGCAAGAAGATGTTCTCCTCCCAGGTCCCATCCATACTGGCTTGTTTCTGTTGTCCAAGTGAGCATGGCCCAAGCATGGCTGGTGGGCAAAAGTCAGCAGAGGACATGCTTTTTGGCCCAGTTGTTTTCATCAGCAGAGAGAAGGAAGAGCTGCTTGGGCAAAAGTCTCAGTGTGTTCCAAAAGCTGAACACCAGATTTGTAAGTTGCGTGTGTCTGCACTCATGTCCCTGCAGGGCAGAGGAGTAGTTAGGCCTGGATATCTGCTTCTGTATGTGTGCACACAGCTGATGCTTGGACATGGGGCCATAAATTGGGAAATCCTACAATTGGGCTCCAACAGCTGGAGATGTCAAGACTGGATGGCTCCTTGGGGATTTTATCTGTGGAGAGCTTACCATAATGTGGCAAGTCCTCCCAGCTGACCTGGTCGAACAAGGAGCAGTTTTCCCCTGTAACAGGTGTGAGTGACTGACATGCAAAGAGAGGGGAAAATGAGCCCTTCTGTCTATTATTCTTCAACCGCATATCAAAGGAGAGTCCTTCTATTAGTGTGCTGCTCCTCTCTCCTTTGACAAGGCGGTGTGCTGTCAGATCAGATAGTCTGTTTGTATTACTTTGGAATGGAAAAGAATAAACGCAGTTTCTATAAAGAAGGACTTGAAAAGGCTTCACTGGTTTTTCATCAGAGCTGCTGGAAACCTTCCTTCCCCCCCGCCCCCCGCACTGCCCCTTCCCCAGTCCCACCCCCAAAATGCTCACCTCTTCCTGCCTTTGTCAGGGAAGTGTCAGATTTGACACCTTTGCAGTAAGGTACAGAAATGCAAATGGAGAAATCCAGCAACACCTAATCAGAGGATGTAAACTTTCTGTGAACCTAATTTGTGGATTTAAAAAAAAAAAAGCCTTATTGCTAACACATTTCTAAAATGCTTTTGACACTTTTTAAAAAACTCCTAACAGGACTGCTTTGACCTGGCTTTTCCTTTTCAGCTAATACAGGACTGAGAAGTGCAGGGGGAGAAGGCTTGCTATCCCTCTCCTGTGGCTCTTCCTAACCATGCTGGCTTTGGGAGAGCAGCTGGCTGCAGCCTGCAAGCTTGCAGCCCCTCAGCCTGTTTCCTTCTGTAGCGGTGGGGATGGGATGGGCCCAGGTCTCCAGCTGTCATGGCAGATGTCCAGGGCCACCAGCCTGTGAGACTTACCCCAGGTATGGGAAGCACAACAGCACTTGCAGCAGTATACACAGGAATGGGAAAGGGAGCAGGTAAATGGGGAAGGTCAGCTTCAGCTCTCCAGGGCCAATACAGGGAAAGTTAAGCAGTGCGCCTGCAGTGCTGCTTAACAGTGATGACTCTGCTGCTACCCCCACCCCAAATCCACTGCTGAAGCAAAGCTGGCACTTTTATGTTGACTCTTCTTGGTTGTGTTTCTGTCACTGAAGTGTCAGGATTTGCACTTGCTTCCACAGGAGTGTTACAGAAGAGCCCTAACCCAGGGTTCTTTCATCTCATGGAAATGAAGCCAGGCTGAGCTGCCTCCAGTATTCCTGCAGCAGCAGAGGGGTTGAAGTGGCTGTGCCAGCCCAGGAAGGGCCCTGGATGTCAAACCTGAAGACAGCCAGCTCAGGCAAGTGTCTGCAGCCTAACACTGCTGTGTGTGTGTGCTGTTGTGCGCCACAGGCTGGGCTGTGGCTGCTGTTGTCATGTTAAGGAAAGAGGCTGTGGCTTTACCTCCTGAGAGCACCTTATAAAAATGGACATTTTCTAGATGTTAGAAGTAGGGGGCTCTGTCTTAGAGGGTACCATACTGCAATGTGTTAACTGCCCTTGGTGATTATAGCGAGGTGGTTTGTTATCTGGGCTAATTAAGCAGAAGTGGCCAGTGAAGTATCAAATACTGTGATACCTAGGGTAAGTAGCTTTATAAAAGGCAAATCTGGCCTTGTGCTGGGGCTAGAGAAGGGCAGGCTCAGTCCAAGAGGTCATCTTGTGTGTAGGGTGTTACTTTTAGTGCAAGTGTCCCAGGCTCCTCCTTCATTTACACTTCAAAACACTAACCTCCCTCCCTAAAGCAGAAAGGTCACTACAGAAGCTCTCACCTCCCTCTGCTGAGCTGGCTTTTGCCCATCTCCCCCGAGTTCAAAGGGAATTTAGCACAAAAAGGGATGAGAACCAAACTAATCTGATGGCCATCTTTGAGTAAGAACATCCACCTCAGGTAACTTAAAGAAAATTACAAAGGAAAGGTCTTACTGGTATCTTAGTTTCCATTTTTATTATTTCATAGGGTTGTTAACAAAAGAAAGTTACATGTCTAGTGCCTTGGTAGTTAGGTTGCTTCCTTTCTTGCTTGTTCTATGTTTAGAAACTTCCATATATTAAACAACTTCACAATCCTTTGTTTTTCTCTGTACAATGACAGCTCTCTGAAAGGTATTATCACAGCATAAATAACCTGGCATCTCCCAAAAGTAGGAACAGGGGAGGTGTCAAACCTCATGTCCCCCCTGCCCAGCCCCCTAAAACATTTTTTTTCCTAAAGAACATTTTCCAAATCCATTGCACACTCTATTCAACTTTGCACTCAAGAGCAAAAAAATCCCACTCCAAACAACCAAACAACAAAACCCAAAGCCCTGTGAAGTCATGCCCCAGGACAGGATTGGCCTAGCACTTCTGAAGTTAGGACTGTAAATGTATGAGCAACACTTTCAGATGGGAGATCAAGTTGAGTAGGTTCGAGACTGGCACCCAGACAAACTGTCTCAGAAATCTGTGGCCTAAGATCAACCCTACACCAGTATGACCTTGCTCACTGCAATAACTTAAGTGTTTTCTAATATTAAACAAAAGAAACATTTGAATTCCAATACTTGAGCTAACAATGCATAGTACAAGAATTAAGTGCTTAATTACTAGCATTGTTTCCATGACATATACATACTTTTGTTAGTAGTTAACAATAGGGAAGTGTATTTTTAATTTTAAGCTTGTTAGAAGTGCATCACGCTCCACAATACATGCGATCAGTTGTGAATTCAGTATTTTTTTATTAAAGATTAAAAATAAAAAAACATTTGACACCCTAATATACATAAAGTCACAATAAACTCAAATGTGCTAAAAGCAAAATGTGCATAAAGACACTCATTTCTAAAAGGCACCCTGCCACCAATATCTCTTAAATGTTCATCTAATTCCAACAGGTTTCTAGTTTTCTCTTCCTTCACTGAAGGTGAGACTCCAGACTGCTACCAAGTACAGATGCTAACCACACCAACCCCTTTCAGGGATCTCCGCTATCACTAGAACACTTAAAGCTGTGCATGCAGGCTTTTCTGAGCTTCTCAGGGAGTTAACAGTCATGATTTAAAATGCACAAGGGCTTTTTTCTTAAGAGAAAAAGGTAGTGATATTTGGGCCACTTATAAGGGCCCAGAGAAAGAGGCAGGGTTATAAAATAACTGCTGTGTAACCACCAAAGAGCTTTGCTACTAAAAGCCAACTCCCTCCTCCCCCCCCCCAACCTCTCATAAAAATAACCCCTAAAGTTATAAAATGCCACACACACACACAAGCACACACAGATGAAATGTTAACACATTTAGCTATTAGCCTGTCAGGGTGTGACAGCGTAAGAGTGCCATTGATGCAGTCCCGAAAGGCAGCGCTGCCAGCCGCACACATGCACCCACGCTGCTGAGAGGGGCGCGTGGGGCCTGGCTGCTCTCCCACTAGGTAGCTCTGCGGTGACCCTCGTGTGCTCCTCCGTTACCAGGGTCTCCACATCGATTTAGGTAAGCTAGGTGAAGACAGGCCGCGTGTCCGGGAAGCGTCCAGTCCATCAGTGGAGGTCTGGCCAGCCTCGGCCTCTGCCTCGTCAGAGTCGGAGCAGGTCTCTTCGCTGGGGGAGGGCGAGGGTGCCGAGGCAGGGAGAGCCAGGCCCAGGGAGGCCTCGGCTGCTGGGGCCAGGGCCTCGCCACCGGGCCAGGGGTCGAGGGCAGGATCCGCCAAAACGTCCGCAATCAAGTCCGGGAAGCCACCCTCGTTCAGGGGCATGGACTCCAGCAGGTGGTTGAGCAGCTCGGCGGCCGTGGTGGCATCGATGCCGGGGCAGCTGGAGACGAAGGTGTGCACCTCGTGCATGCACTGGATGTAGCCGGCAGCGAAGCGCTCGCTGGCCTCGCGGTGCAGCCGCCCGCCCTCTGCGCCGCGGGAGACAGAGAGGGGAGCGAGGTGAGGCGCGGGCCGGGCCGGGCCGGGCCCCCCCGCCGCCCCCGCCCCCCGCCCCGCACTTCCTGCAGGCTCTCGTTGATCCGCGCCCGGCGCTTCTTCTCCACCAGCGGCTTCCTCGTCTGCGGGGACAACAGCGCCGTCAGCCCGCCGCCCGCCCGGCCCCGCCCGCCGCCCGACCCCGCGCTCTTCCTGCCGGCCCTGGCCTCCGCGCAGTCCTCGTCCCCCCGCGGCGGGCGGCCCTTGCCGGGCCGGAAGGAGGGCGCCATTGCGCGGCCCGGCGGCCCGCTCGGCTCCCTCCCGCTGCCCACCGGCGGCGTCGCTCCGCTCCCCGCCCCGCGCCGCCCTACTTATACCCCGCGATTTGCATGTCAATGAGCCCATTGGCCGCGGCGCGCGGGCAGCCGCCGGAGCGTTGGCCGAACGGGCCAATGGAAGGCGGGCGCTTTGTCTGCGGCGCGGCGGGGGGGGGGGGCGCGCGCCGCCGCGGCTGTGGCTGCCGGCGGCCGCCGCGCTGCTCGCCGGTCCCTGCCCGCATTGTTGGCCCGGGCCGCGGGGAGCACGGGCCCGCCGCTTGGGCCCGCGTCCCTCCCCCCCTTCCCCCGGGGTTTGTCACGGCCCGGGCAGCAGCGCGGGGGCCGGCAGGGCCCGGGGTGCTGGGGCAAGGGGCCGTGCCCGCTGTCTGCAGCGCGGCAGCTCTTGCCGCGGCCTCGAAGCGCTGGGGCACATTGGTCGTCTCCGAGATAAACCGCCCCCAAAACCCCAACCCTCTGCCGAATGCGCGTGCAAAGCCTTAGCAAGTGTGCGGGTGTGTGGGTGTGGGTGTGGTGATCGGCCGGAGAGCGTGCAGGAGGCCATCGGTGCCCCTTGCTGCTGGTAGCGTCACAGCTGCGGCAGGGGCGGCTGGGCACAAGCAACAGCCTGGGCATGGGAGAGGCTGATTCACCCCTGAGCGGGAAACTGTCCTGTTGTCCTGTCCCCATCCAAATGGATGGGCAGGCTTTTAAAGTTGGGTCCTCTGGCAACCAGGTGGGGTTTGGGTGCCTGCCCGGGATGACACGCTCCTTGTTTCAGGCCACATAGCGGTGCCGCGTTAGCACCACGGCTGTTCACTGCTTGGCAGAGATGGGGCTGTGTGGCCCTTTCCCAGCCCGGGGGGGGGGCTGCTCGCCTGCCTTGGTGGCCATGGGATGCTGCACCCGGAATGCTCGGTGCCATCCCTGGGCGCGTCTCAGCCCTCCGCCTCCCTTGGCTGAGAGAGCTGGGCTGGCCAGCTTTGTACGGGTAACTTGATGCTGATGACAGTTGGCAGCTGCAGTTCCCCCAGCAGACTGAGGCAAATAAAAGCATTAGGGCTCGTCCCCGAGGAGAGCGACAGGTGTTTGCTCCCACTCCTTTGTTTCCCTCCTTTTATTCTCCTCGCTAATGCATCTCATATTTTTACCGCCCGAGGAAACAGGAGACGCGTCCCCCACTTGAATCGGCATCGCCGGTGAGGAGCCGCGCGCTTGCCTCCCTGTACATGTCCAGCATGGCTCCTCTTCTGCTCCAGCATATCCCTGTTCATTTTGCCATTAAAAACCCCAGGGAAGACCCTCTGGTTTTGGTGGTGCTGAGGTTTTCATTGCTGAGAGGTCTGGCATGAGCTGGTGTGCCCACAGCTGCGTGGGGACCCCCGGCTCTATTACTTTTTATCAGTCCACGTCTATATGTTGGTGCCTGACTCATCCTGCGTGGTCCAGCAGGTAATGGCACGTGTGCTGAGAAAGGCTGGGGGAGCTCTTAGTCAGTCCCGCTGTTGCTTAATGCTGCTTTTCATCTTCAAAGCACTGTATAAACCTCCATGCCTGCAATATGCTAACCTGTGTCTGATAAAAGAGCAAACTGGGATAGAGATGTTCAGCACTGTCTTCTCATGGCCGCAGCAGATAAAGCCGGCACGAGGGATATCTTGGCTGGATACCTAAGCTCAGACCACTTTGCTTTTTTGCATCGTAATGGACAGAAGATTTTCTTTTTAGATAGGTGCTTCCATTGTGTTTCTTCCAGGTATTTTAGAGCAACGATGCTTGGATTTTGGCAAAGAGTTTGCTCTGTAGGTGACACATTTCATTGCACCAGGCAGGACAGAGTGGGATGTACCTGGGGCTGGATGACTAAATCTGTCCTTCCGCTTCCAACGCACCCAATGCTCCATGTAATGCAATGTGGAAACTGGCTCATCCTTTTCATTGATAGCATTAATGCAGATGAAGCAGAAATGCTGTTCAGGCCAGGCCAGATATGTAACACTTTTATCTTTAAGCAAGTAGAGACACCCGTGACTGCGTTTTGTGTATAGTTCATTCATAGCTAGCCTAAATGGCAGGGAAAAAAGACAACATGGACAAAGTAATGGGTGTCACGATTTTGAAGGAGCCATCTTTGTTTTGAACCAAAAGTAAGCACGTCAGGTCAGCAGACATGTATAAAAACACGTGAATACGTGTGCACACACTCACATACTTATAAAATGTGCAGTAGCATGCTGAACGTAGGTAATCATGTGATAGATTATGAACTCCAAGAGTTTGTGAGCTTTCTTTCTCTTCAGAGAAAGCTTAGCTTTTCCTAGCATACGTAATCAGAGATGCTCTGTGGCTGCGCACGCAGTCCCCAAATCTGTCAGGCCTCTTTACTGCAGTCGTGTGTATCGGTTGTCTTTTGGAGCTAACTTAGGTTGGAGATGCTGCAGTGTTAATTTAGGAAAATGTGAAGCGAAGGAGCTCCTGAATTCACCTCAGCCTTGGGTGATGAAACGCTGATGGCTGCTAAACAGCAATGATTTCTCACAAGCCTCAGATCTGCATGTTTTGGAGCAGTGAGGAGCCGCAGGCACAGGGCAAGGACTTCTGGATGCACAAGAAAAGGAGACTGCAGCAGTGGGCTAGCAAAGCTTGGCCGAGAATGGCCAGAGAGACTCAGCCACGGCTATAACATCCAACTTGTGTTCTGACTTGATGGGTGCTGGTGGCAAGGTATTTTACACATTGCTAGCTCTTTGAAAAGCCACAGGTCAAATGAGTTGACAAATGCTGGAGCCGTTTGTGCTGGACATTAAAAATGTATGTGCCATAAATATCAGGGCATTACTAGAGCTGCCATTCTGGAGGAAGAAGTCACTGCAGGCTATCTGCTCTAGCCCACAGGGATAATGTGACATTTTTGTGCCACTTTAAACAAGCTCCATCACATCAGGTGAAGCAATTCATGAAAACCTCATGCATTTTAATGGGAATGTCAACTGCAATCTAGTAAAAGAAAACGTTCCTTAGATACCTTGTCTTACACTTCAGTGCTTGCCCATGCATGGTGGTTCCTGAAGGAGATACCGGTAAACCCACAGAATTAGCCATATCACTCTTTCCAGGTTACAGCCACCCTGCTGTCTGCTGACAGGGAGGGGCACAGGCACTGCTTTCTCCTGCATGGGGGTTTAACCTTTGCTAGAGCAGGGAGTGATGTCCTGCCAGAGGCTGCAGCTCCCACACATGATATAAATCACAGCTTAGCTGAGGAGCAGCGTGGTTTTAGCAGAGATAATGGGGTCAGTGTCTTGCTGCATGTGTTCTCCTGCAAGTCCATGCGCAGAGCAGTACATTACAGCATATAATAACAGGCGTTAATTCTTTGTGGATCATGTATGATTGCTAATGCAGCCGTGGTGACGGTGGCGAAAGCAGCTGTGGGAGACAATCCTGCAGCCTCAGCTACTTGCCATGTGGTTTGGAGGCCCAGGTAAATGGCAAATCCTCATGAGATAGGAGAGTCTGCCATGTAACGCCTCACACACTTCTGTTTGAGCTATCAGGTGCATTTGAAAGGTCTCCAGCTCCCAGAAGAACATCCACAGTGGCATAATGCAACTCAAAAATGTTTTAAGGACTCTACAGGCAAGTGTGCTGCCATCCATGTTCTTGGGCCTGAGTCAGCAGGTCACCCAGGCTCTCTGTGGATAATATAATCAGAGCAGGGGATAAAGACATGATGAGCATGGACAAGGTCCATTGGAAATGCTTGAGTAGTTTCTTTCATAAATGGTATAACATCTGTTGTCGTCAGAGGCACAAGTTCCTGTCAAAGACACACATCACCCTCATAAATATTAATGGTGCATATAAATGGTGGTGGGTGTGAACTGTGGCGGATGTTAGGTTAATGGGTGAATTGCTCCTCAGGCATCAGTTTGCTGTCATCATACTTATTTCTACACTAACAAATACAAACTGTTTAGGTGGCAGAGCAAGCAAAGAGCTATCTTCCCCCTCCTCCTCTCCCTGGGGTCCCTTCACAAATGAAATGTGTACCGTAATTAGTCTCCTGCCTTGTCTCTGTTGAAAATTAGCCCTGCTCACAGAACCGAGGTGGAGGGAAGCATGCCTGGAGCTGGAAGAGCTGAAGGCTGCAGGTGATAAATGAAGCGAATGAGGAAGGCTGTTTGAAGAAGTTTGCAGCGTTCCCCATCAGCTTGATCCTAGTTGCCTTTAGTGCTATCGATTTCTCTGCTGTTAAAAGCAAATGTTTAAGAGGAAAATTGGGTTGAATATCACCACCGAGCTGCTCTTGGAATTGAATCTGTTTGTTACTGCAAATTGTGTTTGCTGCCTTGAGCACCGAGTTTCTGTTGCCCCTTTCAAAAACCATAAGGCTTTTCCTATCCTTTTTTATTTATCAGCAGACTTGGCAGCAGCACTTGCGTTCATCAGCTGGGGCACAGGAGAACAGTTCATGCCAGCCACAACGCTAATGAGCAGCATTCAAAAGGGTCTTATGGCCATTCACAGAAGAGCCCCAAGACTGCATTTGCCTCCTGTGAAGGCTCGGGTTCCCCTTTGACTGCGAGGATGGGCCCTGCTTTCTGCCATTTCAAAGGTACTCGTGGTGATATTCCAATGCGACAAACGGGGCGGGGGGGGGGGGGCTGTGCTGAGCCAGTATTTAGGACAGCAGAGCCTCTCCCCGCAGGCAAGTGAGGGATGGGTGCTGTGCACGGTGGGGCTCCCCCAGCAAAACCCCGTGCACCGCTTTTATGACCTTGTCATTCTTTCCCCTCAACCTGTTGGGCTCCAGGAGAGAGATGTCTATGCTCGTGTGTCACTGCAAACTGCTTCAACTTGTACCATAACCAGCCTGTGGTCTGTTGTCAGTGACTGTGGCAGGGTCCGGTGTCTTGTGAGGCTAGAGAGACTGTCCCTTGGTCACATTGTGTTATTTCAGGGAGGTGAGAATAACTATCTGAAGCAAGTACAGTTGGTTGGGTTTTTTTTTTAGTTAGATTAAAAAAAGATAATCTGCCTGTGGTGCTTCAGGGAGCAGTTCCGTGGTGTTTCCAGGGAAGCCTCTTCTATCTGATTTCTCTAATATTTTTGCTGTTTGAAAGTTATCCTAATTATGGGGCTGACTTCATCATAGGCTTTATCCTATCTTTGTAACAGTGATGCGTATATCACTGGTCCTCCTCTGCAAGATACTTTTATTAGTTCCTAAATGACTTACAGGCATCCTCATTAAAGTACATTTTCTTCAGAGAAGGTGCTGAATCCCTTAAACACAATCCTGGCTAAGGCTGAAAGCTTTTTTAAGTGTGTGCCCTTCAGAGCATATTTCTTCTGACATGCCGTGCGTGGCCAGGGTAACTCTCTGTACCTCTGGCAATGACGCTCCAAGTTTGTTGACAGGACACTGGTTTTATTTTTATCAGATTAACATGTACAGGCTCTGAACTTTGCTCCCCTGTGTTTTGTGAAACGCTCTAGAAAATGCCTGCTTTCGTAGTGTCTCATGGGTTTGCATTTACATGGCAAATTACTTACTTGTAGGTGGGGGGAAAAACCTTGTGCTCTGAGGGGGATGTTTGTTGAGATCCTTTTAGCAATGACAGAATATATATTATGGCCAGTTTTGATAAATGCTGTTCTTTTCTAAATCAAAATGAGGAGTATTTTACAGGCAGAGACCAATCCCCTTTACTTGAGAATCCCGGCACCCATTTTGGTAGCTCATGTGTTGTATAAATACAGGGTTTGACCCTGTTGCAAGAGATACCTCAAATTGCACAGATGTATTTCCTGGAGGTTTCCTGGGACATAACCACAGTAGCAGATATTTGTGGATCTTGTCTTAACTGTACCATGCTCACACTCTGGGCTGGTTGCTTCTCAAAAGAGGTGATGCTTTATAGCCCAGACACGTTTTACCGTTATGGAAAAGGATCCTTCTGAGGACTTGGTCTATTGTGTACTATGGAAGAGGATGTCTGTGGATTTTAGCCTTGCTGTCCTGCACAGCTCATTTACCTGGCATACCACTCAGATGATTTATGTTGGTGGTTGAGTCCCTTAATCCACTGGAGAAGCTGCTTCTGTCTGTTTTGGTGAGGAGCCATCATTTAGAGTGATGCTGGAAGGCACTGGTAGGAGGTAGCATGAAGGAAGCTTAGCAAGCAGATTTGAAAGGGGTGACATTCCTTCCTCTCCGTATGTGTCTGCCCTTGTTTCTGGAGAAGCCTAGCACACTTTAGGAGGAGCATAATATTTTCGAACACTTGGTCTGACAAACAGCTCTGGAACTTCAGCTTAGAGCAATATAAACCTCTATGAGGTGCTGCTTCACAGCTTTCTGATTCACAGAATGCAATGTACAGTTGAACCCCATCAGCTACAGAGCAAGGGGCTGCTGCTGGCTGGAAACCCGCTGCCTCCAGTTCAACTGGGAGACCAACGTGGAGCTGGCAAGTCAGTCCCAGTAAATGTTGTTTAGGCTACTGTGGGTGTCAGAAATGGAGTGGAAAGAAAAATGTTCAAAGACCTTGCAAACTATGGGTAGATGTATTTTCTCCTGATGGGGCCAGTGAACATAACCTGCCTGGCTCTCCCGTTCCCAAAGGCTCAATGGGTTCCCAAGGGTCACGAATATGATGCAGGATTGCAATGTGCAGAGGAGAACATAATTCCTCTGCTTGACAGTAATTTTTCTTCAAGTTTTTTTTTTCTGATGTGGCATAGGTATTTGCGGGAGAATGCAAAATGTCTTCCTGTATGGAGCTGCTCAGTACTTCCGCCACTTCTCAGCAGCTGTGGGGTGGCGATGGAAGGGACCTTCGGAGGATTGAAGCGAAGGTGCTGTGCCTCCAAGATCGGTAGAAAATGATGGCTGTTCCTACGATTATGGCTGTGTCAACAGCGCATCGTAGCCAGCTCATGTGACTAGAAACAAATCACATAAGCGAAAGCTCAGGGAAGAGCAACGGAATCACGGGAAGTCAGGAACATGCCAGCTCATATTTATGCTACACAGGGTGACTAAAAGAGGAAAAAAATGCTAGTTCATATGATATGATATTTTTTCTTCTAGAGAATTAAAAATGCTTTATTCTGTTTTCGGGGTTTATTTGTTTGGGTTTTTTTTAAGCTCTGGAGAAAGGGCAGCACTATCCTCTGCAGCATGCCTTGTTTTATGGAGCATGTTAGGAAAGGGTTCATTTACTTGATGAATTCAGGACCCAGTTTAATTGGACACTGAAATGGCTGGGGGGGGGGGGGGGGGCATTTTATTGGCTTCTGGAGATTAGCTGATGTTTTCTAAACCCCAGCAAAAATTTCTTAGCACAGCCATAGCTTCTGTGTCCTTGCAATTAATAGACAAAGCAAACACCAAGTTTGGACACATGCACAAACTGGGACTTGTGAACAAAGTGGTAGGACTAGATCCACTAGAGGCTAGTGCTTGTTGCTGTGTCAAATAAAAATCCCTATGATATACAGCCTAAAACTGTAATTAGAGGGCAGCTCTGAAAATCAACGTACAAACTGAAAATGCAGATGGCTTTGGTAGACTGATTCCCTCTTCTCGGTTTCCTTCCTTCCCACCCGTTTCAGAGGTGTGGTATGTGGTCTGCCAGGGCTGCAAGAGAGCAGGGGTGACTCGTCCCCAGAGCTGCTGAGCTGTCTGGATCCCAGCAAGCTCATTAGACAACTGTACTGTCTAAACTGTCTATGGATAAAAGTAGGGGAATGAAAGGTAGGAGACCAGGCACTTGAAGAGCTGCTTGTCCCCGATTAAGTCTTTGGTGAGTAACAAGGAATTAAAAGAGCAAGGTGTTGGGGAGCAAGAGTTCTGGGGTTGCGGCTGGTGACTCCCTGTGCACATTGGTATCACAAGAGGCATGTGCTGGAGAAGGCGCAGAAGGTGGCCCTTGCTCCAAGTGGTCTATAAAATTCCCCTGGCTTATAGGGGTATATAGCACAAACTTTATTACGGATGTGGTTTCAGGCCACAGCAGGGAAATCACTGAAGTTTGACTTTAGAGACACCTCCAGCTGCTGCTCTGCTGGCCATCTACTCTGACTGCCTCCCTTAGCTTTGCTCTTGGAGGCTTTCTGGCACAGCTTTGCTTGACTTCAGGTTCTGAGAAGAAATCAACTTGTCAGTCCCACGCCTCCGTACTGTGTGCCTGGGATCAAACCATTCACCTGCAAGATGCAAGCTCAAGCGGTTGGCCAACACCAAACCCACAGTTGCCTGGTCTTGAGCAGAGCCCATGTCCTGCCTCTAACACCCATAATTAGAGATGAGTCCAGAAGCAGAAACAAGACTGATTCCTTGAAGAGTTCATCTGGAGGATCAGGAAGGACAGAGCAGATGGCTTCAGTGCAAGCTCTGAGGTAGGCTTAAGCTGGGTGGAGTCAACCCTCAGGCTTGACCCCAGATGTCAATGTAAACGGATCCTCTGGGGACTTTCATTATGGAAAGCATGGGCAAAACTGCAAGTCCCTACCTGCCAGTGCTTGAAATTCAAACAGCCCAGATTGGGTAGGTAGGGCTGAGCTGCTTCCCGCAGGTGCCTGTGAGGAGCCTTGGCCTCACCTCTACAAGAACAGAGAACTTGCTCAGCCCTGGGCACGGCAGGGACCTGCAGCGCGGTGGTTGGAGTGGAAGAGTGAGGGCACTGGCAACTGTGGGTGGCAGACTGGCAAGGCTGGACCAAGTCAGCGCAGGATCAAATGTGCCTCTGCTGGGCAGAGGATCAACAGGTCACAGCATCCTCTGGGAGAGAGTCCTTGTAGGTGCTGATGCTGTTCCTTATGGAGCAAGGAGGCCCTTTGGGCCTGGCACCGGACTCCATAAGATGAGGGCTCTTCCATTTGAGCAGGGTGTATGCTTGCCCTGCTGCCTGCCAGCTCTTCCTTCTTGTGAAGAGCAATAAGCCCAGGAGGGCAGGGGATGACACGTGGTCATGGCAGATGACTGTTGAACATGTTTCTGCCTGGTGCTGTGATTGCAGCCTCTGTTCTGGACATATCGCATGTTGTGGCATCCTGCACTCCTTCGGTTTCTCACCTTTCTTCCTCCCATCTCTCCTAGACAGCTTTGCACCCTCTGGAGCTCGGTCAGATGGATGCGTGGAGGTTCTAGTCATGCTCTTCTGCTGCTTTTCCTCAATCAGCTGAAACTCACATGTTCCTTAGTATTCTCTATACTGCCAAAAGCATGTGGTGTTTTGGGGGGGAAACTCTTCTGGTGATAAACGTAATCCAAAGGGCAGCCAGAAGAAGCTGCCACAAGTTCCTGTTGGCTGTCACATGGGTTGTGTTTAGCAGGTATCACAAGTGCCAGAGTGTGTGGTTTCCTTCAGCGTCTCCCCGCAGCTCTGCTGACACAGTCACCTCTCCAAAATCTCTTCCTGTTTTCTAGGATTTTCCCTTCTAGGAAAAGTTCCTTTCCTATAATGACTGTTTGGGTTTTACATATTCATTTGTTTCTTATGGCTTTATATAAAAGAAAAGAGTTGCAAAGAGAAGAGTTGAACTCCAAGAAGGAACTTAAACATCTACCATCTAAACATAGTGCCTCAGAGTTAAGTCTCTTGAAAGGGAGGTCTAACAAACCCATGTGCTTAGCAAGAAACTGTCTGGAAATTGTCAGTAGGAGGCGTTGTATGGGTGCATCTGAAACCCTCTTGACCCCTGGAGCTGATTTAAGGTTTCGGACAGGCGCTCGTCCCTTCTGGATCTAGACCCATCTTGTAAGGGTGGGCACACACAGCGCTCATGAGTAGCACTGCTTCCATCAGGAGAGGTGCTGTCTTTGCTGTCATAGTCTCTTGGCGAGCCCAGGACTCCATCAAGTAGGAGACTTGCTTTCGATTTTTCCTTTCAGGCCAGGCAAACCCACCTCTCCAGACCGTGAAAGCAAGGAGGGAAGGGGAACGTGGGCTGTGGGCTGGGGGTTGAGAGACGGGAACTGTGGTTTTGGGTCCCAACTCCAAGGCCTGGCTTTATTCTTTTTGTGTTGTGTTTCCCAGGAACAGGCTTTATGATGTTTGTGTTCAGGCCCATGGTGGGGAGGGCAATTGACTGATTTACTCTAGTGACGTCAGTGTCTTTGTTGTATCAATAAAGTTATTTGCATAGAATTCATCTGAAGGGGGAAGTGATCTTGAAAGCTTTTGGTCTAAATTGGAGCTTCCCACTCCTTTTCCAAACTGAGCCACTGCCTGAGGCTCCTCCATCATGGTGCATGGTAAGTCCTGTCCTGGGGAGGGCAGGAGGAACGTCAGTCGGTACTTGTACTGCTGTCTCAGTGCAGTGGCGTGAGCAGGGCTGGCATACTGGACCTGCACGCTTTGCATTTAGAGCAGCTCATCCCTAGATGATGGAGCAATGCTCAATGATCATATTACTCTTTACTGCAAATTACTAAGAGTCCTCTTTCCACCCTAGACTGCCCGGTATTTCACCGCAACACCTCTTCCGTGGTTCTGATGGATAGAAATCATCCGTGTAAGACTACCCAGCATTGGGCTGCTTCTGAGCTCCGCAAATGGTGAGCGCTGGACTATGGGCAGGACTCTGGTTTTGTGCCAACAGCAAGTGCAGTAATGTCCAGTTCTGAGACCCTGGGGCGAGAAGGGATGTGAGAACATGGAGGGGGTCTGGCAGGGAACTACCAGCATGGTCAGGATCTGGGGGAGGTGGGCTTGTTTACTCTGGTCAAGAGGAGGCTGAGGGGAATCTAGCAATGTCCCACAACTACTAGAAGAGTAGTTACAGAGTTGGCGGAGTCAGGCTCTTCTCATTAGTGGCAGATAATAAACCGAGGGGCAGCAGCCACACATTGCAGCTTGCAAGGTTCAAATCAGGTATTGGGAAACCAGATATTGCAGCACTGGGACAGGTTGCCCAGAGAGGTCAGGGAATCTTCTGAGGCTTGGTTAGACAAAGCTACAGCCACCGTGATGTACTGTTGGCAATGGCCCTGCTTCAAGGAGGTTTGGGCTAGAGACCCTCACAGGTCCCTTCCAGCCAGCATTTCAGCCACTCTGTTCACTCTGGAAAGACTTCCAGCATGCTGTCAGAGTTTTCATGGAGTATTTCTGGATCAAAATGGGGGTTTTTGTTTGACACAGTAACCCAGATCTAGATGTAATCTGTCTGCTCCAGCTTACTTGGGTAGTATGATCTCCATATGAAGAATATCAGTTTGGGGAGTGGGGTGGATGTGGGTGCGAGGGTAGGGAGCTGTTCTAGCAGCCCGAGGTAGCTGGAATTACGTTTAAACCCGCTGCGAATTTTGCAATAGAAGCAAGGCAGAGTTTGCTGTGGCAGCAGCAGGCCTCCTGTGAGTGTGCAGGAGGCCCTGGAGCAGTAATGAGCTGCTGCCTCTTTAGCACTTGAGCAGTACAAGTAGCCACTGACAGAGGGGAGGAGTGACACAGAGCTACCTTTACTATCTTTTTGTGATGTACTGTATGCTTCCAGGAGAAAGTCTCCTTCCACCCTTGCCATCTAGCAAGCTTTTCTGGGAGTGATGAATCTTGATTCCTTATGGCTTTGTCTTGTCTGATTGGTTCTTCTCTCCTTCATGTCCATACTTTGTTCCTCTGCTTCCCAGCAAAAGGTAAACTCCAGTTGCAGGACTTCTCACCTTAGCCCAGATGTCCACATTCACAGAATTTACAGGAACTTAATTTCCTTGTAATTTTTTTCTTCCTTGTCCTTTGTTAAATTTAGCTACAGAAGCCACATGTTTCTGGGGGAGCGCAGACAGGCTGAGGAAGAGACTGAGGCTTACAGCAGGTTTAGTTTCCTGAGGAGAGGAGAAAAGAGTCCAGGGAACACAGCAGTTTATCCATGTCCTCTTATCTGCAGATCTTTAACTTAATCATCACAAATATGCCATCACTGCTGAAGTCATAATTAAGTTCAGCTTTTACTGTTAGCATAATTGCATTTAACCATCTTCCTTTCTTGCTATGCCTTGAAATACAGTCTGTTTTATAGACTCTCTGCCACGTTATTCAATTTTAATGCAGTTGGAATTGGGTTTTTAAAATGTACCTTGAACACAGTAAATACGCTGAGTTCCCAGGGCCTGCTTTGTTTTTGTATATGAATGAGATCAACCGAACAAGCCAAGCGTGAAGATGTCGTGCGGTTGAGCCCTGCTAAGCAGCTGTGTACTTGGTGGCACCGAGCCGGCTCTGTGTCCCCTGGCTGTACGGCAAATGGCTGGTGACACTCCAGCTTTTCCAGGAAGACCTGTAAAAAATCCAGATTGCCAGAAGAGGCTGGTCCTCTAGCAAGTTGCATTCCTTCCACCCAAGTGTGTTTTTATGGCGTAGCCTTGTCTTTGAGGAGTTAAAAAGCAAGGGCACCTGGCCCTGCGGGGTGCTGCTGAGGCTGTGGTGAGGGGTACCCCCAGGAGAGCCCTCTTGCCCCTCGGCTGCTCATGAGCTGTTCTGGGATGTGGTTTGTCTGGGCAGACAGACAACTCCCTCTGCCAGGATAAGCTGTAGCTCAGCAGGGGGCTTTTCTGGCAAATGCTGTACAGCTCTAATTAGCCTTTGGTTGGCCTCCAGCGTTTGTTTGTTTGTTTGTTTGTTTTTCTTGCACTGAGTCATCTTACTTGTAAGATCTGAGCAACATGTCCAGCCAGCATCCTGAGCTGCCTGTTTCAGATGTTACCCATGTGGTTGCTGATAGAGCCATCCCATAAAGAAAAGAGGGATAATTCTCATCTGCCCTGTCCCCCATCAGAATCCTGCAGGAAGAAAGCTGGGTTTGCAATTCGACTCCCTCTGCTCCCCCCTTTACCACAGAGAGCCGCATCAGCATATGAAACACAGAGGAGCTGAGGTACAGAGAGAAAATCACCTGGTCTGTTTTCCTTCCCCATGGGCTGGGATTGCGAAGAGTAGAGACGTGCTGCTCTTCTGGCTGCTGGACCTCAGACGCCTGAGGAACGATGGTGGCCAGAGAGCCCAGGGAAGTGAGGGTGCTGGGAAGGGAGTCATGCACACTGCCGGGTCCTTGGGTGAGGGCAAGAGCAATCTCTTCCAGGTTACACCCTCTAGAGACTCAGGGGCTACTGTGCATGCTGTTTCCCAAAGGACTGATAGCCTAAGCCTGTGCTTGCTGCAGCATGCAGGGAGGTGAGGCTCAGAGGAGCATGGGGCGCTGGCCTGCTGCTGCCTGGCCTTGCTTGCTCTGGTCGGTACTCCAGTGCACTGGAGTGTGACATGGGACTGGGAGGAATTGCATTGTCTGCCCACAAGCTCTTGAAAATTGCATCTGTTGTTGCAGGGGATGACAAGAGGAAAAGCAAAGCAGAGGTAACCTGCCCCTTCCAGAGATATGCAGCAGATTGTGAGATCGCACTACATCCCCAGATCATGGGCCGTTCGTGAGCCGCGTGTTTCTGTCAGCCACATCCTGCATCTTATGAGAACTCTCTGGAGATCACACCAAGTAGGTGAACTTTAGAAGTGTGATGTGAATTGACTGCTACCCTTATGATCTGATCGAGTAACCCTTTGCTCGCAGTGTACCAATGATGCTTGTGAAACCCCATCCTCTACCGGAGCTTCCTTGCTGCTGGATTGCTTTGTTAGAGCACTAAAATTGGATGTCTCGTCTTCTGTCTCGCGGCAGCCGTCTCTTTTGTTGGATGATTTGTCAGCTGCTGTCTGACATCCATCCTGCTGTTCCTTCCCCTCTTCCAAGAGAGCCATTGCATTACAGCAGCAGTCACACCTCTGTGTATACGATGCCGTTGATACATTCCAGTCTGGCTCAAGCAGGAGGCATGGTCCTGAGACAGCCCTTTTGGAAGGTCTGTCGTGATCTCTCCCTGCTGGCTGGCTGGGGGTTATGTTCTGTATTAACGTTCCTTGATCTGTCTGCCGGTTTTGACACCGTCGACTGGGATGTCCTGGTGGAATGCTCTGAGCAGATGGTGTATCTGGCCAGGGCTGCTTCAGGTTGGTTCAGATCACGTCTCAGGGGGCGCTGCTCGTTTGCACATTTCATTCCTTCCAGCGGGTTTCTGTCTGCTGCGTGGCGCTCTGAGGGGACCCTCCCATTTCAGTGCCCATTGATTTATTTTGGCTAAGCTGATGAAGCACACTTGCTTCTGGGTGCCTTCAGGCACTGCCCACACTCCCTGCTCCTTTCCCCAACCCATCGCTCCAGCAAAGCAGGGGCATATTTGCAGCTTTTTTTGAGGGTATGTCAGTGCAAGTAGTGTTGGTCTTAGTGGGTCGGTGCCCTAAGAGATCCGAGTAATGCCCAGTCGGTCTTAGGAAGGGAACGGTCTAAGTGTCTTCCCTGTGTACATTGCTCCAGATGTGCACACCTGGCTACTGACATCTCTGCTATTATCACTGCCACAGTGCCAAATCTGAGTGCTGCCGTCAGCCGGTGACTGATTTGATTGTTGTGCCAGGCCCTGCCTCTGCTGTTGAAAATCCTCAGGGGGTGTTAGCCCCTAGGGTCCCCGTCTGATGGAGGTGTGCCAGCAGTCCCAAATTCTCATGCTGTACCATTGCTCACTTATCACCTGCTTATTGGTATATGTGAGGGAATTTTTGGCTCTCTGTAGTATTTGGATACCGTTCTCTGCTTCGCTGTATACTTTAGTGGCTTAACATTACAAGGATTGACAGACCAGTATACACCTTTGGGATTTAGACGTGTGTCAGAGCTGTGGCCAAAGAAAACAGCCCTTTTCTGAATGCAGCAAAGAGAAGTTACTTGGGCTTGAGTAGGCCTATTTTATGTATAGCACTTTTATTCTTTAGTTTGAAAATACCATCATCTAAATGCTTCCACAGACTGGAAAAGTGAGGTGGAGAAATGACCTGACTTCCCGCAATGCCACACTGTAGACAGCTGGCAGATATAATAACGACCCAGCCCTTCTGTTGCCCTACCCGCCGGAGTGCATTGCCGCTGTACTTTTCCTTCCTGAGGCATGGCCCATGATATTCCTTTATGTATATCCCTTTCCCTTGTTCTTCCTTCCAGCCTGTGGGGTGAGGTGGAGGGGGGATGGATTTGTAAAGGCTGGGTTGCTGAGCTCCATCTGGAAGACAAAGCTCCACAACTTGCCCTATTTGCAAACACCCTGCTCAAAGATTTCAACAGATGAGCCAGCCTTTAACAGGAATAAACTTGGTCGGTATGTTCTTACCATCTCCAGTACTGGGCTAATAATCCGTCTTCTCCCCAAAGTTGACAAATGCCTTGCGTCTGCACTCGCAAACCCTCATGACTCAGAGCAGCGATTTCAGGATGAAGCTCTAGAGGTTTCTTCTTTACGGGCTATACATTGTACCTGAACTCTATCATGAGCAAGGCGATTCTAGCCCGTCTGCTGTTACATTCCCCGCCTGGAATTCACCACACAAGCAATAGCGGCACAATAAAAGCCAACAGACAATCTGGTTGCTTGGCTCAGCTTTGAAGTGGGAGCATTTGGCGCTTTGCCACGCTCCCGTCGTGGCACTGCCACGCATCCGCCTGGGCCGTGGGGTGAGCAGGTGGGTGTGGGTGCTCTGCAGCCCCTGCTCTCCAGGGCTGGAATAGTAGGCGGCCAGGTGGAAATAAAGAGACCCTGTTTGTGTCCCCATTGCAGGACACACCGCAGCAGGAGCTCAGCCCCTCTTAGGCAGCAGGGGATCCCCGCACCCTTGCGGCACAGGTCCACAGGTGCTCACTCCTGTCACCTTTCACGGAACCACTTTGTTGAGATTTTTCCTTTCAGTTCATCCCATTGTTTCTTGGTGGCATTGCCCCTCTACTCTGCTCTGGTGAGACCTCACCTAGAGTCCTGCGTCCAGCTCTGGAGCCCTCAGCACAAGAAGGACATGGAACTGTTGGAGCGGGTCCAGAGGAGGGCTACAAAAATGATGCGAGGGCTGGAGCACCTCTCCTATGAGGACAGGCTGAGAGAGTTGGGCTTGTTCAGCCTGGAGAAGAGAAGGCTGTGGGGAGACCTGATTGCAGCCTTTTTCAGTACTTAAAGGGGGCCTATAGGAAAGATGGGGATAATCTTTTTAGTAGGGCCAGCTGTGACAGGACAAGGGGTAATGGTTTTAAACTGAAGCAGGGTAGGTTTAGACTGGATATAAGGAATAAATTCTTTACAATGAAGGTGGTAAAACACTGGAACAGGTTGCCCAGAGAGGTGGTGGAGGCCCCATCCCTGGGAACATTCAAGGCCAGGTTGGATGGGGCTCTGAGCAACCTGATCTAGTTAGTGGTGTCCCTGCTTACTGCAGGGGGGTTGGACTAGATGACCTCTAGGGGTCCTTTCCAACCCAAAACATTCTATGATTCTATGATTCTGTGAAATCTGTCTCCTGAAACGGTGCTAAAGGTACACACTGGAATCAGTGGATCCTCTTGAAATCTTCATGCATCAGCTCTGCTGTTGTCCTGTGGAAATCTGTGCAGCATTCATCATGCCTCCCAGGGGGACATATTTTGGCAGCTTTACTTCTGAATCTTGTTTTACCTGGCATTTCACTGAGTCTAGCTTCACTAGATTTAGCAGGACTTTGTGTGGACTATGTGCTGTGGGCTGTAATTTGCCTAAATCCGGCCTGCTCAGAACAAGCCCGGGCCATTACTCTCTACTACCCTTCATTTGCCTGACGTGTAACTCTGCTGCATAAAAGCTGGTCTCATGATGGTCTGAAGCCCGGGCAGGGTCAGGAGCTTGGCACGACTGCATGATGCAGAGTGCAGAGGAGGATGGTGGAGAAAACCCATCATTCAAACAGCCATTAAAAATACCTGGGGGAATGTTGGTGAGCTTTTGTTTGGGGTTGTGCGAGATAACCTCTTGCTTGCACTTTTGAGGCAAACGGGGCAAAGTACACCCCACTTCATGCATGCCGGCGCCCGAGCAGGGGTGAGGGGCAGCGCCAGCCTGGCCGCACTGCTGCCAGCGCTGGGGAGGTGGGGAGAGGGCAGCAAATGCAGGAGATGAGCAAAGGGAACATGAGTTACTGCACCAGCGGCAGAGCTGAGGGCAGGGCCCAGCTGTCCTGCGTGGTGGTGCGGGACTGCGTGTTCTCCCTCAGGACACCAAAGGGTTTCTCTGTTCTTGAATGACTGTGTTTCTCCCTTCTCCAGATCATAAATGGCATCTACACGCAATCCCTCCACCCAGCCCACAGCTCCTGCTCAGAGGTACAGAGATAGGAGCCAGGGACGCGTATGTCCGCACTGCCTCAGAGCAGCTCTCCTGGGCTGAAATTTGGCTTTGCTCAGCTTTTAGAGGCATTGGTTGCTCTTGCAATCAGTGCTTGCAGCCAAGCTGTCAGCTGTGGGTTTGTTTCCTACAGCTCATTCAAGTGTGATTTCAGGGTTTCACTAGGCTTTTGCAAATAACACACTGACTTGAAGGGATGAAGGAAGAGGTGCAGCTTTCACAGAAGAAAATACCTGTGGGCATCAATGTTTCAGTAGCTGCCTCCCAGAGAACCTGGTCTGCGCTGGTAAAAATCCCTGCACGTGTGCCCTTCCTTTTCAGAGCCCAACAATTGCATCAAGTGTTTGCCCTAGCTGCTGAGCAACTTTGGGTTACCCTATACCCGGTATATTTACCTTCCAGGCGGTCTGGGATGCAGGGGGCATGCAGCAGCTGTTGTACTGTGGTGTTGTACAAACACAGGGCAGGTGTTAGCTGGCACCCCGTCTCTCGTATGTCGAGTGCAATTGCAGGAGCTGCCACGTTTCCGCCAGCTGGGCGAGTCCCTGGTGTATTCTTGTGGATATTGTATTCCTGTAAATATAGAGTGTCATACTGCACTGAAATGCTCTCCCTGTCGGGATGTTCCCCACCAGTTACCGCTGCGGATGAGCCCCTCTCTGCGCTCCGATTTCAGACACCAGGAGGGAGGTGTTGCAAACCCTGCCCATGCTGAGGCTTTCCAGCGGGCTGTCCGTGCGGGCGCAGGGAGCTGAGCGGTAGGGCTTCGCAGAGCAGTTGACCCCTCCGATCCCAGTTTGGAAAGGGCTGCCCGTGGTCAGTACATCAGCAGGCTCTGGCTGCATTTGACATTTCTGACTCCTGTGCTCTGGGGTTGGGATGTGGGGTTGCTCAGAGCAGGTTGTTCCTAAGCGGAGCACAACCCGTACAGGGAAGTCTGTTGAAGGCAGTCTTTCCCATGCTTGTTTTTCTTGCATATGTGTTGTATGCATATTACTTTTGGCTTCCCAAAGCAGGTTTGGTGGTCAGCTGTGCCAAATTTACATGCAAAAGGAGGTCTTTCGGAGAGACCAGCCTGGAGTTCCTGCTCCCCTGGCCTGCCTGTGCTGTGCCTTCTCCAGCAGATGCTTCACCTCCTTTTTTTGCAAATCTGTGTTCGTGTAACACAAATGGAGAAACCACCTGGAAAGCAGGTAAGGGCTCCCCACAGGCTGAGTTGTTGTAGGCAGCTGGGGAGTCATAGAATCATAGAATCATAGAATCACTTTGGTTGGAAAAGACCTTTAAGATCATCGAGTACAACCTTTAACCTAACCCTGCCATCCCACCACTAAACCATGTCCCTAAAAGTGTCAAAACATCAGTGTAGCTTGGCGGGAGTGAGGTGAGAGGTGCTCAACCCCCCTGCTTGCTCCTGGGCAGGATCCCGCCAGAGTGATGGGGTGGCGACACTGGTCAGCCCCAGGTGCTGAGGCTGCTTTTGCCCTTCACTTTCTCCATTTCTGCCCCCTTTCCCCTCTCCTGAGATGAGCAACAGCTCCCGCCCGGCACCATTGGATCTAGTAAAGGGGTTTGTTGTGCAGACTGGACCAGATCAGAATCCCAAATGCCCCTGGACTAGGGAAGGAGTGGAGTAGATGAAGTGCTGAACCCCAACTCTGAAAACAGCTTTTCCCCGCTGTCAATAGCCACTGCTGATGTGAGCTGAGATGAGCTTGCAGTCCCTGGGCAGATGAGAGGAGATATGCTCCCATCCCGGAGCAGATCTGCCAGGGAGGACAACATGGTGGGAACACAAGGTGTGGCAAAATTGCCAGAGAAAATGGTCCCCGTGAGTCAAAATGGGAGTTCCCATGTGCTGCAGGCATCAAAGCAGCCCCCTGAGTGCAGGTGGGAGCCTGAGCTGGCCCCCGCACTGTGGCCAGACTCCACATGCCTCTGGTTTTCTTACTCATGCCTTAATCTTTTTATTCCCTTGGGGAAATTCATAAAAGTAGTTGTAAAAGCTTCAGCAAGGCAGGCAGTGGGAGGAGAGGGGAAGCACGGGGGAGATCTCTGCCCCGGCTGCTCTGTCAATGATAGCTGCTGCCCCAGGCAGAGCTTTGCCCTTCCCAGGGGCGCCCATGTAGGACCCATCTCCTCCCTCTTCAATGTGCTGGCTGGTCAGGAAGCCTTCCCTGGAGAGAGTTGAGACCATGGAAACAAAACACAGGCCCTCACCACCTCGGGTGTCGTCAGCGATGGGCCGCTAGCGGTGGAGGGACACCTCTGGGGAAATGCTGCTGCGGAGACCAAGGCTGGGGCTGCGGTGCCCTGAATGGCGATGCACCCCAGAGGCAGGCTCTTTCACTTTGAGGCTGCACCATCACTTGGAAAATGAGATTAGGGAAAACACGGTTTTATATCCCCCAGACGAGAGCACTGAGCTGCTGGGTATTTGATACGTCAGAGTGATTGGTCTCGCAGCTCTCCGCTGGCCGTGGCAATAGGCAGCTAAGCCAGGGCGCTCAGCATTGGAAATGCCTCATAGCACAGCAGTCTTTGAAGGCAGACAAGACCCTTTGATTGACAGCCCTAAAGGTGACTGGACTTAAAATAGGACCCTGGGCACTAGCTCTCTGAAATTCAAGTCTCTGTAATCTTCATTTTTTTGGCCCTGCTTAATCCTGATTTCAATATATAGGGATTGTAATTAGGCAAAATGCAAATTGAAACCATAAAAAAAAAAAAGGTAAGAGGGAGTGGTGTGCTGTGGCATAACAGCTCTCTGCTCACTCCTTTTGTTCTTTCCCTGGCCCATCAGAGATGGGACGCTGTGTTAGGGGGGCTCCTGCTCTCATCTAAAGTGATTTTTATGCTCTTACTTCCTGACAGGTATTTCGAGTAATGGTGCAAACAAGGAAAATTCCTGTCCCTAACCTGGCTGTTAGACACCAAACACCTCTGTATGCATAAATCCCACAGCTAGGAGGGTCTCCAGGCCATGGGCCAAATACACCATTCCCAGAGTAACGCTGGCCAAAGACTCATGCTAAGAGCTTTCCTCTGCTTCTCTGTCTTCCTCTGTTTCCCACTGCCCAGAGCATTTTTTGATCATTTACCTCAGCCAAAGCACCTTCAGCATTAAACTGCTTCTGTATTTCACCCCAGAGATGGGAGCGTCCCACTGGCAGTCACAAGAGTCCTCTGTACTTGCTTTGCAGAGGGCCCCTGGATCAAACAGCCTCCCGCTTCCAGGTCTGGTCACTGCAGGACATCGGTGGCAAAGGTTTGTTTGTTTGTTTGATTTTAATTATGCTGCTTCACTGCAAAATCCCTACCAGTTATACCAGCATAAAAGCGACGGGTAAACAAGGCTGATTTTGGTTGTCTGATGTGTTGATTCCACTGATGGATTTTGCTGTGGTGGGGAGTTTTGCCAGTATAGCTGCACCAGCAAAACTGGTAAGTGCAGGTGAGAGGAGCTGGATGCATATCAATTGATTGGCAGCCAATACACCGTATCTCCCCATTCAGTCGCTGCTGGCTCAGTGATATGAAGAGCGAGGGTGTTTGCTTCCTAAGCCAGTATTCAATATGTTGTGGGTCAGGCATGGCCAATCCCTGCTCCTATCTGGAAGCAAGGATGTGTGGTGGGCTTCCCATCACTGGGAGCAGAGTGTTCTTCAGGGAACTCACTGTACGCGTGTGTGCAGACCCATGCTCACGTGCCCATACCCCATTGTACCTTGAGGTTGAGGGTTTCTCTTCAGAGTGCCTCAGAGCCAAATATTTCAGCACCCAAAGCCTGAGCTGAGCTCTCTGTAAGACCCAGGCCCTCAAGCATGCAGGGAGCCCTCAGACGGCGCTGTGCCGTGGCCTCTCACTGTGGCCTGGAGGTCTGCACAGGCTGTCTGCACACAAGCCTTTTGGCTGATCGGTTTTGCCACCTTGACTTGCATTCAAGCGCTTTGAGAGTCATCCGCTGGGAAGCCGCCCGTCACACACTGCTTCTGTTTGGGTCTGGGTCGTGCACAGGCATGCAGGGGAAAGCATTCCTCCCCTCCGCCTCCTTATCTCCCCTGGAGGAATGCAGCGTCTCCTTCGTTTAATGTATACACACTGTGCTCTGTCGCTAAGAATGGCCAGGGCAAAACAACCTTTATGAAATTACTTTTTTTTGAGTTGGGGAAAGGGGGATGCTAAAGAGGAGGTGATGGTTTTGAGGGTGCTGGAGAAAGAGGGGAGCATGGAAATAATTTGCATTTCTATCCTTCTTTTTCCTGAAAATGGTGGTCCTCCTGCTCTCACACCTGTGAAGTGTTCCTTGAAAAAAGGCAAGGCCCCTTCTCCACAGCAAATGAGCTGCTGAATCTCAAAGCCTTTTCGTCCTGCCTGTGAGCGCAGTAAATCTTTGGAAGCCCAAAATGAGATCTGCCCTGTCTTCCCACCCGCACCAGGGGAGCTGTCTCTCCGCTGTTCATGAGGGACACACCAGGACCTGATCTCTGACTCCTTCGGAATGCCTGGGAAGCCAGGACACACCAAAAAATGCCACAGTACGGCTCTGATGGCAGCGAGTACAGCGGGATTTGCTGTGTGCCTTATGCTCCATTTGTTGCTCTGCCTGTGGTTTCTCTCTGCTCTGCTGCTGCGGGTTTCACCGCTGCTTTGGGCTGGTTCTTCTGCCCTCGGTGTTGTTGACTTTATTGTGGAAAAACATAGGGAAGCTCTTGGAGAAGCAATTATTTTGTGTAATGGCTTTAGTCTCCTCATGTTTTGCTGCCTCCTGATCTTTCTATTTCCCACGTAGTCTGACAGATATTTCTTTATGTGTGTGTCGATAGGTGTGTACAAACATGCATGCATATACACCTGTATGTACATATATATACATACACACAGAGCGATGCACAACATGGATATATATGTTGAGCCAAAGAAACGGTCTTAGTTGCTGAGTTACTGCAGTGTCCCTTAAAACGAGCGTGTATTGCCTTCACGTATTTATTGAGAGGGGTTTTTCATATGTATTTGAAGGAATTGTAATAGGTGGCAGCAACGTAGCTCTGTCGAGCGCAGAGCCCCAGCGTGGCTAAGCACTACCAGGTCAGCCCTGCACCACACAGCAGTGCAGACACCTGGGGTCTCGCTTCGGCTGCAGATGTTTTGTGGCTCTGAGGCAGCCAGAATCGCTCCTCCTGGGCCCTTTGCCTCCCTGTGAAGGGCGACAAAGCTGAAAAAAGTACTGTCAAAGCTATGAAACCACGGCTGGGACACGGACTTCTTGCCTTTGAGGAGGTGGATATAGTCCACCTCGCTGTGGTTCACGTCCCAGCTGTGGAAGGGCTTGGGAGCTCTGGCTGGGGATGGCAGAGACACATAGGCACTGGCGTGAGCCTGCTCCTGTTCTAAAACAGACAGCTTGTGCTCTCGCTCTCCTGGTTCAGTTTTCTCTCTGCATTTCCTCTTTGACTGATGAAAGTCACTAAACACAGCGTTTCTGATTTCAGGCAGGATCCCCTGGAAATGGAGAATTCTGTCCTCTCAAGCTGGCATCAGCCGGTCCGTCTGAGGGGGACCTCATAGCCCATGTTGGCTACTCTGCCATGGGTGCTTTCCCGATGCCTACCTCCAGCTCCCTGCCCTCTCTCCAGATCCACCCTGACCACATGAGTGGTTGCGGGGGTGCGCAGTGTGGAGCAGAAATGTGCTTTCCCATGCATCCCCCGCTGCTCATGATGGGACCCCCTCTGGCTGAGGACAGGTAGGTGCTACCCAAAAGCATCTCAAGACTTTGGCCCAGTGGCCCTTGGGGCAGAGGGGTGTGCCCTTGGCAGGAGATCCCTTCCCGCTCAGACTTGCTTCCCAATCCCTAGGAGTACGCAGCTGGAGCAGCGCCTGCCCCGCATTTAGGGAAGGAGAGCTGTCTGCGTGCTGGGTGAGGCTTCTCTGATCTGCATGCCAGGAGCTGGATATAGGCACAGACAGCTGCATGAAAGGTGAAAGGTGTGTAAAATCCCCCCCAAGGGGCTAGGATTAAAGCTGTGAAACCAAAATTTTATGGAAACGCTTCAGGCTTCATCTGGAGTAGCCATATTTCCCTCCAAAACCAGTGGGAGGTGAGAGATCATAGGCTCCAACTCTACTGCTGTTTCATTTTGGAGTAGTCATGTGGTTTTGAAGCAAATTTCCTAATTGTCCTCACTCTCTGCACACTGTATTCGTTGGCAATGCAGTTTTTATGCACACAAACTGGGTTCATTTTGGTGGAAACTAGATCAGAAGTTCTGCTCTGAGCTTGCACCAGATGCACTCTGACCACGGAGGAGGACGTGGTGCTTGGAAGCAGCAGCTGGTCCTCTGGGCGGCTGGGAGCCACATGCACGTCCAGGGGTTTGGTCCAGGTGACTAAGTCTAGCTGGAAGTAACATCCTTGAGCAGCATACATGATAGATGTAAGAGCCTCAAAGCCAACTGCTTCAGCCAGCTGATCTCCTCTATCATACACAATTAATTGCTGATGTAGACCTTGAGCTTATGTGACCTTGAGCCCTTGGAGAGTAGCGGCCTCAAGTGGGTGTTGAAGTTTAGCTCTCCAGGGATCCATAGGTCATCACACTTGTGTCCCACACCGACAACTGCAGCATGGCCTGTGCTGAAGTGTTTGCAGGCTCCACTCTGCCAGGGCAAGGGCTAAGTGTTCCCCCTTTGTGATAGGGTCAGCATGGGCCATAAGGAGGAACATAGGCTGCTGTTTTATACGTTGCATGTTTAAGGGAATGGCCAAAATGGCCTTCTTCCTCCATCTCTGCCTGCTGAGATCTCCACCAGGACAGATGCTGGGGTTTTCCTAGGGTTGCAGTGGTCTGGAAATTAATTGCAGCCATCCTGGGTTCCCTTGGGAAGGCCCTTGCCACCTTCTCCTATTGTAAAAGCGCCTCCACTGGAGAAGATCAGGGTGTGGGTGGTGATGGGCTTAGCATTTTGTTGGGAGGTGAGGCGTGCCAGCTTGCCTCACTGCTGATGGTACCACTGGCTGACGTGCTCAGCTGCCAGGGTGCACTGAAGCTGGGCTGAGCAATCTGACCAGGAGCTGTGCTGTGCCAGGGAATACCCCTGGGAGCACCCCAAGCTCACCGCCTTTGGGGCCTGTCCTTCAGCTACCACCGGCCTGGGAATGGCACCATAACCAGCTGGTGCAGGGCTCAGAGCGGTGCCAGGTTTCCTGCAGCTGTCCGAGGAACTGCTGGAACAGGCAACGGGTTTTCTCAGGCTTAATGCCCAGCTGCAGGTATCACCTCAACTCACATGCTTCCCGAACGAATCGCTAGTGCCTGGAGTGACCAGGCACCACCTCCATCAGGAAGGGGCAGAGATGCTGAGCAGAGCTCACTGCTCTGATATGGGCATCGCCTCCCAGCCTGTTGATAAGGGGCCAGGGCTGGAAAAAATTCCTTGTGAAAGAAAGAGGGTCACTCTGCAAAAACAAGGCATCTCCCAGCCACAAATTAATCTTCCCAAGCACAGCTTCATGTTGCCTTTATGTCAGCTGCAGAAGGACAATCGTTGTCTGATCTGGTAGGGGACGTGTGCTTCAGCCGGTGGGGTGGCTTCAGACAGGACTGATGCTGTGCATCGTGTGAGCTGGGCAGTTTTGATCAGGTAGCAAGACCTGGGTTGACCATACCATTGCCAACACAAGGGCAGAACAGTAGGAGGGCAGGTAGGTGATGCAGCTCTGCTGGGGAGCATGGATCAGACAAGGCTGAGAGCAGCGGGCAGGCTGGGCCAGATGCTTCCCACACCGTAGGGAAGGCTCCAGCGGTAGCCAAGGGTATGTTTGTACAGAGGGACTTTGAAGAGGTGAGTGCTGATGTTGGGAAGACAGTGGAGAAGTGATTCATATGACAGTTGGTTGGAGAGGTGCTTTTCAAGTCATGCCTCATCTCTTTAATCTGTGCAATCCCTGGCATCTTGCTAGTGCTTTTCATCTAGAGATCTCAGAGATTAACACAATTATCACCCCCAGGTAGGAGACTGGAAGAATTCAGGTTCAGAGCAAGTGGAGGTGAGAGTTGGGCTTAGAACAAGATCAGCTGTCTTGTGGGGCCGTACTTAGCTGCTGCCCCACGCTAGGCTGCTGTAACGGCATCTGCTCTGAAAAACCACAGAGCAATCGACTCCAAGTCCAAAGCCATGGGTGAGATAAGCTATACTAGTAGACTTAGGGCTTTCCTCTGGTGTCTCGGGTCTGCGTTGGAAAGCGCTCTCTGCTTATGGGTTCTTAATGGATGAGGGAGGACAAAGCCTGGGGCTGCCGCAGGGGTCTGCTAATAGGTGTGCTCATGTGTGCAGTGTCAAACTATGGGAAACACTGGGAGGCATTGGTCTCCTTTTCTGCAGAGGATTTTGACAGCAACGTGTCTGGTTTGGAGAACCTGTCTGTCCAGGTACTGCTTTCATTGTGTTCAATGGTCTGGACGGTTCTTCTATCACACCTATCAAAATAGTATCTCAGCACTTTTTGGGAGTGCATGAAGTGATGTGATTGCTATCCCGTGTGGGTTGCTTATTCTCACGGCCTCTCCAGTGGGAAGGGTACGTATCTTAAAGTGCTTGGCTTTGTACTTTAATACTCACATAGGCTAAGTAGGGTAGGGCAGGGGAAGGACAGGGGGCAGAGAAATTTGAGGTTCTTCCCAGCGCCCCAGAGGGTGATGCTCTGCCCTTGCTGTGGGAGCTCCTCTGTCCCGAGGAGCTCAGACATGGCTCTCCTGGCTCACTTCACTGTCCTGCCTAACATCTGCTCTTCTGAACTGTGTGGAAATGCTTATTTCTCTCTTTCTCCCTTCTCAGTCCATAGGAAGTAGAAGGAAACCACTTGAGCAGTGGGAGATGGTGTGACCATGTGGAGAAGTTGCTGGGGGAAAGCTAAGCTGTTTGCTAAGCTCAGTTTTGCATATGGCTTGTGTTGCAGAAGGTTACCTGCTCCCTGGCATGATCTGTACTCCATCCACTGGCTGGCTGAGACAAAAGGGAGTGGCCTTTCAGAGCCACTCTAGGGTTTTTCCTCACCTTGTAATTTTGTGTTTGTGTAGGGCTTGCTTCTGGCTTGACAGTTTTTCAACTGAAAAACATTTTTACTGGAGCAGCCTGGAGCGAAGGGTGAGGGACGTACAGGGGCAGGAAGGTGCTTCCAGCAGGGTTTGCTTCATTTCCTTCGGCAGCCACCAAAAATGATGCTCATGGCTCAGAATAGTATGAACTCTACCTCCCTGTGGGAATGTATCTCCTGGTGAGCACTGGGGCTTTGGAAAACACCAAGATCTTGGCTAAAGTTGGGGGAGCTGCAGTGTCTCAGGGGTTGGCGATGCCAGGGCTGTGACAGACGGCTCCTCAGAGGCTGGCCAGGTCCGTGGATAATCCTGTTAGGGTACTGTGCCAAGCCCAGCTGCTGGTGGCCAGGCTGTAGAGGGAGCAGGGACCCAAGGAGCCTGTGCAGGAGGGTGAAGCGGATGCCACGCCAGGTGGAAATGCCTGCATCGTTTATGTAAAGCCCTAATTCATACAGCTGACTAAGTCCTGTGCTTTTAAATACACAGGGTGTGCCAGGGGCATGCAAGAGCTGTCATAAATGCCCATATCAATAGAAGATAAAAGTGAAGAGACGAGTGCTTCATTAGATGGCTATGAAAGGCAGTAAGCTGGCTCTTTACAGCACAGGACAGCATTTCCGATGGGGTGGCAAAACTGACCACTGGGTTCCTCCTCTGTGCAAACAGATTTACAGCTGAACTATCTAGGCCTGTTACGCAGAGAAAGCTTCATGGTGGCAGGCTGTGGGTTTAAAACAAGGTTGCATCATTAGGCCAGTTTGAATGAGAAGCCATCCTACAGCAGATTTCTGCTGTGTGGGTACCCTCAAGGATGAGAGGATTGTAGGAAGCTCCCAGTGAAGGAAGGGATAGCTCGGCAGTAGTTTCTCCATCCTTCCTCTTACCCCAGCAAAGCTGTTCCCTCCTGAGCGGCTTTCCCACAGCCACGAAGCTTCTGCCCTGCTGTTTCCTCTGGCCTCCTCGGGAAGGAGACCCTGGAGAGGAGGCATCTTTCCCAGCTCTCCTTTAGGGCATTTGCTGTTTGGCAGAGCAGAAGGGACAGTCCTCCAGCCCCAAACAAGAGCCCCTTTGAGCCATTTCTAGAGGACCAGATCTCTCTGTGGCAGCAGATGTGGGATTGACTAAAGAAGTCCGTTTGCTTGTGGTGTTAGCCATAGGATACTTGATGAAAATGCTCTAACACACTTTTTAACCCCAAATGTGTGATAAAGGATTTGTGGTACCTAACGCAGGGACCATAGGAGAGTCTCAGAAGCCGAGTGAGTTCCCAAGCTCTGGTAGGTCTGCAATGATGCCTCGGGCAGCAAGCCATGTTCTCACCAGGGCTGCAATTTATCAATGAAACATCTCAGCAGTGCAGATCAGATCCAGGGCTGGCTTCGGCTTCTACTGTGTTATTCATGAGTATGTGAAAGCTCTGAAAAATGTGACAGACATTGGGTTAGGTTCTCAACACAACATTACTTTTCATGAGATGAAATATGAGCATGCCCCTGTTAAGACAGGAAAGTATACGCTGGAAGCTGTGAGATAATGGCATATATAAAGGGAAAGTGAAGTCTTGGGTGTTCTGCTGCTGGTGGGTTTGTTTTCACTTTCTTCTCAAGAGGAGCACATTGCTAGTGAGCTACAAGCCCTTGCAGCCACAGCAGAGTGGTTCAAATCAGTTTGAAAAGATTTTGCCCAGAACTCCTTTTGTGCAGGGTTTTGCAAGGTCACTTGCTTGTGAGTGTGGAGGATTAGGAGTCCTTCTGTGGCTCCTGGAGAGCTCACGCCAGCAGCCTGGAGTCTCCTCTTTGCCAATGTGAGCACTCAATGAAGACGTCAGCTGAAAATTTGGCTCATGTTCCCTTTTTAATCAGCATGCTCAGCCCTCTCAGGTAATGATTCGCAGGGTCTCAACACCGTTTCTATATCCCTAAAGTATTTTGGCCTGGTTTCTGTGGGTGGCTGGGACTGTGTGGGTCTGAAAGAGATTGCTCCAGTGCCCTCAGAGTGGGAGGAGGAGCAAGGGAAAGGGCAGGGGTGCTTGGAGGCCCCAAGGGTTGTATGTGTCTCGGAGAAGACAGCATGGCAGGGCCATAAGTTCGCTTACATACTCGTGAGCCTCTGTACTTTCCTCATGGGAAAGGATTTGTTCCTGTTTTTTGAGAAGTGGAAGTTTTCCTGGTGGTTTCCATGAGAGCTGATCCATGAGTGCAGTTTATATAAAGGGAGCTGCTATACACGTGGGTATTTTGTCCACTTGGGCTTTATGCTATTATATAAATCTGTAATTGCTTTGTATTAAAGGCACGTGAGGGTCCTGAGCCTCAGGTCCAGCCTTCCCCACATCCCTGTGTACGTAGCAACCAGCCTCATCTTTTCAATGCTCCATTCACAAATATGCATCTGGAACAGCACTTTGGCAGGGGACAAAGCCCCGATGGACGTGCACGAGGCTGTCCCAGCCTTGTGTGTGCTGGGTGAGATGTGATGCATCTTGTGACCACTTCTAGCAAACAGGTCTGTCTGGCCATGCCCATGCCGAGGAATCTGGTCTGGGTGCTTGTCCTGGCCGTTTCCAGTCTGCATATGAGGTGAACTCCAAACCCCTAGTGCCTTGGGCATGAAGTCCCTGGTGGGAACAGCCGTGCAGTCCTGGAGGTGCCTCATCTGGGTGCGGGGGGACCGAGCCCTGGGCTGCGCTGTGGCACAGCCGGCAGCCAAGAGAAGCAGCTGCCAGCGCCTGCTGCAGATGTGCAGAGAGCACCTGCATGGACCCTGCTGCTGCACCCACAGCGGGTGCGATGGGGCAGCTTCAAACACCGACTTACGAGGACATTGCTGTCTACCCTGCATTAGCCAGCTGGCTGGGAGAGCTTCTCTATGCCTCCTTTTTTCCTGGGGAGAAGATGGTAGTAGCTGGCAATTCGTTTTATGGTTGTCAGTGGAGAGGTGCCTATATTGAAGAGCAAAGTATTATTGCTCTTATACAGTCCCGGTTTTGGTAAAAACCTGATGGGTTTGAAGTAATTGCAGAGTTCCTTTCTCAAACGCAAAGCAATATCTAAAATTTGTGTATATGAAGTGCTATGAGTAATCTGCTGCCTTTCTGAAGAAATGTTTTCTTTACTGAAAACTAGTGACTCGCAACAGACTCCCGCAGCATTAGCTGGGTACGTGACAGGGAGATCGTATAAAAGGTCGCCATCGGTTTGAAATGAAGGCAATGAAAAATGAGTGTCTCGTACTAAAACTGTTCCTGGAGATTGTTGGCCAAGTATTGCAGACTCACTTTTCTATTTTTAAGACTCTCTCGCCAGCTGCTATGCGACCCTTCCCTCCACACCCACAACAGAAAAAAGCCTTACTGATTAGAAACAGGAAATAGTAAAACTCACTAACCACAAAGTATTTTCAAATGCACAAAGTAAACAAGGAGAGACGGTGAGAAATACATATTTCCCACTGATCTCTTTTCAGCATGGTAACCATAGCCGATAATTATAGTCACTGGGGATTTACAGCTTTTAGGGGGAAAGCATGTTTTTAAGTTGATGCTGTCAAACCGTAGTAAAATATTTTCATCACAGCCTCTCCCAGCATAACAATGAGGTGGCCACAAGTATCACGAGATGCATGACTGACACCATCTAGGAGTAAATGAAGACTTCAGGCCCCACCTGCTCCTCCTATCTGCCCCACTGGTGTGCAGCCCCCAGCGCTGGGCAATAGGGGCTCCTCTGGTGGGTGCAGCCATGCCAGCCTGTGTGGCCTGGGGACTTTATTGCAACTCAGCAATATGCATGCTAATAAACCGGGAAGGTCTTTAATGTCTTTCCTCTTCTAGGATTTTGTGGTTTGTTTTGTGTGAATGGTTCCCAGCCCATGAGTATTCTGTGTGCTTTGCTGCGGCTGTTTGCTTGGGCTGCCCCCAGCTCCCACCCTCATCTGGATTTTTGCAGTGGGATGATTTGGAGGTATCTTCTGCATTGGTGGTCACTCCAGAGGTTCCCACCAGTAAAGGAGGAAGCCCTAATTTTCAGGCAGAGGGTGGAAACTGAGGTTGCGGTCAGATCTGTACAATTCTGTGTCTTTCCCTGCCTCTGAGCCCCTGGCTGAAGAGACCTGCCATGCCTCCGCGCAGCCATGGGCAGGCCAGTTGTTTCTCCTACCACCCTTATGCCACCGCTCCTAATGGCTTTTCAAGAGGGCTGGATAAAAGGGAGAGCTTCACAGAAAAAGATGCTAAACCCAGAGGTGATGGATTTCACTCCTCCTGCACATCATCAAATAGATCTCGCTGCATAATGAGCCCCTCTGAACTGCGGGTCCATTAATTAGTATGCATGGTGTTTAAGAGCTCCTTGCTCTTTTATTTTAACTGTGAGGAACTTTTAACTGCCTTTGAGATGAAAAACTGGGACCAAACGTTGCCAAGAAGCCAAGCAGGTTTGTCCCAGTCTCCTTGGTCCAATTTGCAGGGAATTTTACCTTCTGCCCTTTAGATAATCTCTGCGATTCCCCTGTAAGTAAAAGTTAAAGCATTGATCCAGGTTGATAAACCCAAATCCGGGTTTCTTTCACAACTTTTAAAGTGTTACTGTGATCCCAGTGATTCTCTGTGTGTGTGTGTGTCACACACCGCTTTTTCTACAAAGCTTCAGGGGCAAACCCCAAACCACCTCTTTCAACCGCATTCAGGAAAATCCGTTTGTGAAAGGAGAAAACAAAAGCAGATCCCCAAGGAACATTTATTGAGAGCAGACAAGATGAGGCTGGGAGAAATATCAGTTGTCATCTTTCAAAAGTTTATTTAGAACTTTTAGTTACGGAAAAAAACCCCAAACCCTAAATATAACTATATGTAACATATATATATACACACATAGCTCACTAGTTTAACAGTAATGTCAGGATGTCCAGGTGGCTGGGAACAGCACAGCCAGTGAGCAATCCAGAGAGCATTTCTAAACAGCCTAAAAGTCCAAACCAAGTCTCTCCCTTTCTCTCTTTTTCTAGTATCTTTTTTACTAATCACTGCAGCATTTTTACAGGAATGGGAACCAGAATCTCCTACAGCTGCACAGGGATAAAATAAAAAGCAGAAGAGATCAGCTGTTTACCCCTTTATCCATCAAAGTGATCTCCGTGGCTTATGTGAGATCCGAAAGGTAAGCATGACGCCAGAGAGGGTCATTGCTTGTTGTCTTGTATTTTTATTAATAGGTAGTTAATTGTTTTAAGAATGTAAGACAGAAAGCTATATAATTAATATACACTAAAGAGCATGAGAGGATTCTATACAATAATTTAGATGTATTAAATAAATAAAAAATAATAGCAGCCTTCTACAATGCAGGCTACATGTAGGTTTACTTCGGCTTGAAGTACCCTGGTCTTTAGTACACCTACAGGAACAGACTTGCTCCACAAGTGTTTTAAAGAAACATATCTATAAGATACATACGTAAGAGTGTCTAAGGTTAGGATAAACATTTTAAAACACACTTTACCATGGTCTCCACATATCTAATGACCCCATTCTAGGGTTGTTATGGGAAAAATTTGGCTGCAGGACCTGTCTGGGAGGGGCTGCATCAGCCTGGCTGAACACTGACAGCGACGGCAGCTGGAAGGAATTTTTTGAAGCCTGCTTGTTCTCCGTGGGGTAGAAGCGCTCCTGTGATGGGTTTGTGCCCCGAGCGCTCCCCTTAGGGCTCAGGGGGCTTTTTGGTGTCAAGAGAGGCTGCTGAGATGGGCTCGAAGACCTTAAGGCCACTTTGCAGGCGTCTTCGCCAGACCTGGGTAGGGATTTCAGCAGGTGGTTTAAGAGGCGCGCCCCAAGGGTCTTGTCCATCCACTCACAGGTGAGGAGGAGGTTGTGCACCTCGTGCATGCACTGAATGTACCCGGTGCTGTACCGCTGCTGGGCTTCCAGACCCACTTTGGAGTCGGCTGCGTTGGAGAGGAGGCAAGGGGACTCGGTGAGCGGGTATGGACTGCCTGGTGTGTTCCTGCTTAAAAGCATTCACTGGGTTTCCCGAGTGCACGGGCTCCTGGGGGCTCGTTGGTGAAGCCACTTGGGCTTTACTATAAGGTGAATCGTTTGCAGGGCACAGGGGGAAGGTGATGCAGGGTGCAAGCCACCCTGGCAGGCAGCCCCCGCATCCCGCTGCCCACTGCCAAGGGCAAAACTAGACCCAAAAAGCAGAAAGCAGCAATGGAAGGAAAAAACCCCCTTCCGTGGGTTAACCAGTGCCCAGCTCCATTTCCCCACCTAGTGGAGAAAGCCAAGCCCAGGCCTCAACAGGTTTGAAAGATGCTTTTGCCAAGCTGCCAGTGGATTAAACCTGCTGGCACCCTCCTGCCCCGGCGCTGCCCACGCTCGCAGAGTGGGGGACCGGGCACTCACCCATCAGCTTGCTGCTCTGGATGTTCTGGAGGTGCTTCACCGTCATTTCGAGGATGTCTGCTTTTTCCAGTTTAGACTGCTGATAAGGAAAGAGTGCAGCAGTTAGAGGCAATGAAGGGTTGGTACCATGCCCAGTTTCTCAAAAGAGAGAGACCCCCCCAATGAATCCCCCACCAGCAAAAGGACAAAAAGTAGCATAAAAATGGGCACTTACATCCAGATGAAATGCACCCACAACAGTCTCCTTCAGCTGGTCCAAGCAGTTATTAATCCTTTCCCTTCGTTTCCGCTCAATGAGGGGTTTCCTTAACTGGCAGGGAAAAGAAAAGGAGGAGGAAAAATTGCAGTTGATCTTTTTTTTTTCCTGCTGCAGTTCAGCAACTGCAAAGCACCCCATCCCCTGTGTGAAGCCAGCGCGGGGTGACGCGATGCTCTGCAGGGACAAGGTACAGATGGAGGGAGTCTCCAGCTCCGGTCACTTAGATGTCCCTTAGATGGTATCAGGTCTCGCTTCCACTCATTTTAAGCAGAATTCACCCAAATGAAGCAAACAGAGAGAAACCTTTCTAAGACAGCAAAAAGGAAGCAGAAAAAACACCCACATGGGTTAAATTCAGAGAAAGCATCTTTATAATTAAAGGGAAAAAAATTGTCCTGTTTCTTCCGCACGTGGGGCTGACGCTGGTGGTGCAGCAGCGCGGAGGGGACCTACCTTCCTCTCCTCCTTGGTGCTGGTGAGCTTGTGGGTGCCGCCGGTGGTGGCTGCGGCAGCGGTCATCGTAATCCAGCCTGCCAGTGCCGGGCGAACGGGATGGGAAGGAGACACTCGGGCAGCGGGTTGCTTCCAACAGGCTCTTTGCTGCTCTGCTGTTTCACTGCTGTATTTATAACCCAGAATTAGCATGTGAAAGGGGACTTTCCTTGGCGGGACTTCTTTTCCCACATGAGGGGTCGAGCCCGGAGGTTTGTGGCCATCAATCAAAGCTGACAGGTCACTGCTTCTTTTCAATGACCACGCCGGCCCCCCCAAACGGCGACAGATGTCCAGCCTCCGACGCTGGGCTTTGGAGGGCTCTTTTGTTAGGGAAGAAGGGAAGGAAAATGGGCGCGCTCTGAGCAGCTTGCACAGCTCCTCGCTCAATTTGCACAGATTCCCAGGGAGGGAAACAATAGCCGGGAAGCGGTTGAGTTACACCTGGGAAAATGCCTCCTACCCATCTTTTTCCCCTCTATCTCCTTGAAGCAATATCTCTTTTTACCTGCTGACCTGAGCCCTAGCCATTTCACATCTTTGAAGCAGCCTCTTAATTTAATAATCGAGTACTTGAGCTAGGAGTTCCTGCTCCCAGGAATTATTATTACAAGGTAATGGTGATCGATTAAAAACTGTTGACAGCAGATGCCTGTAGGAAGGTTCTTTCCATCAGAGAAATCCTCAGGGGAAAACATGGGAACTTTATTTACCTCTTGGGAACCTGAATTCTCCATCACACGCAGCTGGGTGTAGAAAATATGTAACTCTTCTAGGTTTTGGCTGCCGTGTAGAATTTAATATTAAACTTACAGGCCACTGCACATGCAAACGAACCTAGAGGTGAGTTAGTTCTGTGGGATTTTTACTTCTTTGATTTTTATTTTTTTTTTTCCACTGTGCTGCCAAGGAGTCTTGGGTGGCTTTGGGGGGAAGGGTGTTTTTCAGTTTGCCCCTCTGAAATGCTAGTGCAGAAGCAGACGGGCCTTTGGAGGAGACTTGGCACAGGATGAGAATGCACTTTTATGCTTCTTCACTTCTGCCTGGTCTAGGGGGGAACATAGGAAGGCTTTTTTTCATGACCGTGCTTTTGCTTTCTGACGGTCTCTTTGCTAATGAGCAGGATTTGGCAGTGTCCTGTTGAGTCCCTCAGGTGAAACCCTTTGGGTCGGTGCCAAATATGTCACCTTATTGAAATGGAGAGGAAGCGGCAGCAGTGGTTCGGAAGCACCGCGAGCCGTCCCGACCCACTGGTGGGATTTCCCAGCGCCCGGCCCAGCGCCGCGGCTGCAGAGCCCTCTCTTCCCACCTCCAGCTGTGGGTGGGGATGTACCCCAGCGGTAAAAGCGAGGACATCGTGTCCCTTGCTTAAACACTGTGTGGGTGTGTGGTTGCCGGTGTGTAAATGCAAACATACTTGCAGCGTGTCTGTACGCCCTGCTGCCTGGGCTTACCGCGAAAACGTATCCCCAGCCGTGGTATCTCGCAGGCAGAGGTTGTTTGTCAGTCAGATGCAGAGCTGGGGTGCAGTTACCCAGTTTTATAAGTGCCCTACTTGGCAAGGGCTCACAGGGGAGAGCCCGAGATGGACCAGTATGGTTGTTGCGCTGGGAAAGGAGGATTTGGGAGGGGAAGATTTGGGAACTTGTCCTTTGTGCCAGGTAAAGGGATGGGATCCTTATCTTAGGTGCGTCCCCCGCACAGACAGCAAAAGGAGGTCCTACCGCCCCATGCGGGAGCCCCTCATATCAGCCAGCCCTGGCTGCTCATGAGCGAAGGCTCATTTGGTTTTTCAAGCTTTTTCCAGCCCACCTGGGGAAGTGGAGCATTGCCGATATTTATAAAAGGCACAGCTGAGGCATCCGTATTGCCACACGACTCCAGCAGCTCGGTGTGGAAGAGGCAGTGGGTGGGTTGGGGTAGGGTTCTGCCCTGCACGTGGGTAGAGGGGTGCGGAGCAGGCACACCCCTGGCTCTGGGCAGTTTGCTAGGGTGCTCAAGGCTGGAAGTGCCTGCCCATCATCTGGGCATGCAGCTTCCAGCTAGATTTGGGAAATAGGAAAAGTTCCTTGTCCCCCCCACCAAACACCCCTCCACCAGCACCTTGTGCAGAAAGAGGCACCTTCCCGAGGCAGTCAGGGCAGCAGGGGGAAGCCTGAGACCATCGAGCCTGCTGGCCCAGCTGAGTGTCACAGAGATGTCAGCAACTGCAGAATTACTTAAAAGCTCTGTAAAATATATTCCTCCCCGTTCCCCCCCTGCTGTGTGTGTGCCCCCCGTGTTGGTGGCTCCCCAGTCCCAGTGCCACCAGGAAAGGTCTCTCTGGTCTCTGCAGTGGTGGCACCTCCTCCCTCACCCAACCTTTCCTCCTTGGCCTTGACTTGCTGCTTCTGCCTTACCCTTTGCCCCATGAGGAGCCGCCGAGCTCCTGGGCAGGGGGATGCCCTGCGAGAGGGTCGCATACAGGCTTCCCCAGCAAAGTGGCTTCCGTGAAGCAAGCAGCCGGGGGATGCCAGGGGCGAGGCGGTGGGTGCTGGGGGCAGCCGGGTGTGATGGGGGCCCAAGGACAGCACGGTGGCCCCTGGTGCCCAGCCCCAGTCCCTGCCCAGCCCATGCAGGGCAGCTGAGCCCCCAGCCTTGGCGGGGCAGACCCTTGGCTTGCCTGCTGGCATCTGCTCCGGGTGAGCTCATTTCAAGGTTCATTTGCAAGACAGCACCGCAATGAAAAAGAAGAGCAGCTTTTGCTGTAAACAGTTATTTTACACCTCTCAGTTAGGGCAAAGGCCTTTATTTTGGAGGCGGGGGGAGTGTGGGTGAGAATGCTGCCCTGCTTTTGGGGGAAGGCTGACATCTGTGCCGGGGATTGTAGGGACCCAACAGGCCAATGCAAATGAGCATTAAAGGCAGCTTTCTGCAAATTCCCGCTTTCCTTTTGCATTGCCCACTGCCAGGTTTCACTGAAAAGGGAATTCTCCTTTGTAAACAAAGCCTGCCTTTTTTCCTGGACTTTCCAAAAAAAAAAAAAAAGGAAAGAAAGGGGTCAGTGCTGCTTGGAGTTTTCTTTTTTGCTATTTGTCTACATTTCACACCCTGGAGAAAGAAAACAACTTTTAACATCTGTTCCTGTACTTTCTAAGAGGGAAAGAAAGGCTCTTGAAAAGGGGGAAAGTGTGGCAGATGTTGGCAGGTTCCCTCTGACGCAGATGTCTTGCTCCGAAGAAAACTTTCTTTGGGGATTGGCAGCCAGGGCTCCTCTTTGACTCGGGACACGCGACTGCCTAGCGAACGAAGGGACGTGGGAAAGCGCCAGCAAACAAAAGGGCTTATTCAAACAAACCTGAGAGCCGTGAACAATCTAATAACCAGCAGAGAAATGGTCAGCGGCCCACGGCCCCACTGGGGAGGGGTTCAGGGCAGCCGGAGGCCACAGGACGAGGGTTGCGAGCAGGGGTGTCCCCTCCTTGCCCCCTGCCTGCTCCCTCTGGGGCATCCAACGAAGGGCTTTGGCCAAGGGCCATCTTTCTCGAGGTGCTAAATGGTCTCAGCTGGTCACAGGAGCTGGCAGCAGAGGAGATGGAGGGCAGATACCTGCCACTGGGCTGGGCTGCCCCCCACACACAGGCCAGGGCACCGGCGAGCCCCCCAGCTGAGGCAGAAGGAGGGGAGAAACTGCAGGACAGCAAGGACGTGGCAAGACATGGTATCTTTGTATGTGTATTTAATTAAGCTTTTAAATGAGAGGTTCTGCCAAGATAATAATTTAAAAAACCCCAACCAACCCTATTGATTAGGACCAGTTGAAAGATCCCTGTGAAACTGATTTTGAGGAAAGAAGATTTTTTAATGGAAAGCAAAACTATTGAAAGGAAAAGGTATTTTCTGTGAAACTTCCATTCACCTTCTCCCTTCTCTCTGGCCAGTAAAATAAAACTATTTAAAATCAGTTTTTGCCATGAGAGCTGGTAATATTTTAGTTTAGGCACTTGATAGGAAAAAAGTGAGAAGCAGAGAAAAGGGAGCAGAGCCAAGAAAATTCCCATAAGCAAGTCCAACCCAGGCCCCTGGCTGGCTAACGAAGTGGCCTCATTAACGCAGCCGAGCCTTTTGCAGGGATGGATTTGCTGTGGGATAGCAGGGGAAGAGGGATGAGCAGGTGCTTCTGAACGCCACCCGATATGCTGCGCATGGGGCTCACAGCGGGACCACCTCTCCTCCCCAGGCTGGGGACACATCTGGACTGAACTGGACTCCAGTTAAGCAGCTGCTTGTCCCTCGCCCAAGGTGTGCGAGTGTGGGTCCCTGGCCCGCAGGAGGTGCCGGTGGACAGGCTGCCAGGCAGATGGAGGGGATGCTCGGGGTGTCCTGGCCCCTCCAGCCCTCCCAGCTGTGACTGGTTTTGCTGGGTCTGCTTTTATCCCAGGGGCTTTGCCTTCGGCACATGCAGCGACGCAGGGTTTGCAAAGCAAGGAGCAAAGCGCGGGTTTGGGAGCTGCGGGAGCAGGCAACAGGCAGGTTAAGGCAGGGGCATGGAACTGGGTTGGCCCTGACGTGCAACTTCAGTGCACCTTCTGCACCCTGCGCTCCCTCCCATGGGGATGGGCTCCAGACCCACCTTGCCGTAAGCAAACACTCACTGAGGAGAGGCTGTTTTTACAGGGGCTTTAGTCATTACGAACAGAGAGTTTTTCCTTTGGGGTTTTTCATGTGGTCGGTTCTGGTTCAAGGCTGAGGTTTAAAAATGAGTGGTGAAGCTCTCCATGAAAAGGTTTAAATCTGCAGGTTTCTTGATAGCTGTAAATCCCAAGCAACCCATTCTGAAGCCCTTTGTCGCCTAAGGGTGGTTTGCTCCCAAAATGTTACAGCAAGAGAGGAATGTGAGGAACAGCAGGACATGCCGGCGCGGTGACTGGATGCGCCGGGTCTGGAGGGTGCAGGAGGTGCCCGGGCAGGCAGGCTGGCTCCCTTCACGCAGGCATGTAAACCACAGCCGCTCCGAGATTACTCACTGCTGGATTGCCTGGGGCACCTGGCCTCAGTTTGGGACCCAACGTGTCCAATCTCAGGCTGGTGCTGCGTGGTCTGCAGGGGGACCACATGTCCAGCAGCCTGGCCACGACAGGATAGTCCTGGAAATAAGCTGGGACAGAAAAGCAAAGGGTGATTTATCTGTGCTCGGGATGTGGAGAGGAGTATTTGCAGTCATTTGCGATTATAGGGAGAGTCGCCTGAGAGCACAGCTCAGATGCAGCAGACGCCAGCCACGACCAGACATGGGACCAGGGCACCATCAGAGCTTGCAGCGAGGGGAGCTGTGGCTATGTGTGGGAAGGCTGCTCCAGAGCCTCTCTGCACTGAAAGGCTGTATCAGTTAGATCCTTGGAGCTGGGGTGACACTGTCTGTACCGGGTTGTGGTTTTTGGCAGAGGGCTGGGAGGCAATGGGGTTTGTGGCTGGGTGAGAGTTGTGTGGCAAGTGGGGAAGAGGCAGAAGGTCTCTGGAGATGAGTCTTAGTGTCTGTGGTCAAGTGGTGGCCTGTCGAGGCAATGTCCCATGCAATTCACCATAGTGTAGACAGGCATAGGAGCACAGCTGGAGCTTCAGCTGCTCCAGAGACATTTACAGGTGGAGAGAGGACATGGCATTAGACAGTGCTACCTGCAGTATTTTCGGCACAGGGGAAGTCCAGCTCCAGATGTGGCACTGGACAACTTCTGGAAATGCTGTTGATGTCTCTTGATCCAGCTCCTTTACTGCACGCAGCAAACCTCGCTAGCCCCAGCTCGGCCTTCTGGGTACAGCTGGCTCTACCATCCTTGCAAGTGGACTCCTGGGATAGCAAATAATTACAAGGGTGGTACCAGCTGAGTAATTCTCAGCTTTTCTTTCACACCCCCCTCCAGCCTTCGTGTTAAGGATCAGCTGATGCTCTTGCCGTTGCTCAAGACGTCTCCTGTCTGGCGGGTTAGCAGCGCTCCCGGCCCTGGAGGAAGTCTTATCTGCTGCTTCGCAGCCAGAAAGCTGCCGCTTGCAACACAGCTCCTAGGCAAAGAGCACCTTATAGGAAGAAGAAAATCTGATAAGCCATGTGGGTGGTGACACGCTGAGAAGAGTTAGCCCCTCACCTGTGCCAGAGCAGTGGTATGCAGGGGAAGAGCCATGCGTGGTGCAGAGGGTATAGGGGGCTCTGAGGGAGTATTCAAGGGGGTTCTTGCATCTTCCCTATCGGGCATCCCAGGAGTTGTTTCCTTCAGGAGGGCAGCTCTGGGCTTTTTCACCCTGTGTGTGTGTGTAACGTTACCAGATGTCCCAATAACAAGCCTCATCTATAACGCAGCAAGTGCTTGGTTTATTCAGTAAGCTTCATGTGCACTGCATGGGTGCCTGGCTCCCCAAAGATCAGAAACTGGGGCCTGCACACCCCATACCCCAGCCCCCACACACCCCGTGCTCAGCCCCTGTACACCCCACACAGCCTGTTTCTTCTTAGTGTCTCAGTTCCCAAGGCCACAAAAGGATCTGGGTTAAGTTTCACCTTTGTGAGGCAAGTATCTCTCCTGTGACTATGAGTAAACGCGGCTTTCGTCCTGGCTTGGCCGCGTGCCAGTAGCAGCTTTCTTTTTATAGTAAGTGTGCATATGTGTACTGACACCACATCCTGACCCTCTGACACAAAATACCTTGTCAGCATGAACGAGGCAACAAGACCGGTCATCGTCAATGCTCTGCAGGGAGGGGGACTTGCAGCCCTCCTGCCAGCACGTTGTCCTGGGCTGCGGCTGCTGCTTTGGGGGACAGCAGGACAGCCGGAGGGGGGGGGTGTACTGGGCTTAGCAGCAGCGTTTCCTACAGGCTGCTGGTTTCTGGTGCTGCAGGGCTGGGATTGCAGCACCCAAGGAAGTGGGGAAACACTTGCTTGGGGTTTTTTCGCACTTACTGGTTCAGTCTCGGTGCAGCCCAGCTGCTGCTGGCGTAGCAGAAAATGCAAGGGTGTAGGATGGGAGGGCATGAGCCATGGGGCCTCTGGTCTTTGTGAGCTGAGTCCAGCCTGGACTGTACATAAATTGTATGTATCCTGCTCTCTAAGCTATTTTTTTTTGTATCTGTTTTTTTATATCTAAATTTTTTACCAATTAAAGCAAACAATTTTACACAGCTTTTTGTTTTATAAATTCTGTCTGATTTTAACCATCTTTCTCCTCTTTATTTTATTCAATTTTATCCTTTCCAAATACATCTAGGAGACTGTTATTTGGTTGTTTTTTTTTTTACAGGGATGAGGATTTCTTATTCCTGTGGAGGAACCAGAGAGTGTAGGAAGTTCTGTTACCTCCTGGGGCATGGTCGCTCGGTGGAAGGATGCCCACAGCCCCCGCAGGGCGAGGGGGCAGCCAGGGGCTGCGAGAAGGTGGGTGATGCTCTGCAAGCCAGTCTGGGAAGGGGAAAAACAGAGCTTGCACTTGTTTCAGCTTCTCCATAATGAGGCATGTAAAAATAATAACAAAAACCCTACTGTTACAACCCTTTTTTCTTTCTGGTCTATTTTTAACATTAGCAGCGTGCCCTGGGTTTGCTCTGTCAAAAAGCAAAAGAGGCCACAGAGCACACAAGCTCCCCAAGGAGTTTTCCAGAAGACCTGTGATCAGCTGGGTGTTTTGTTGTGTTTCGAAGGTGATGTTTCCTCCCGTCTCCCCATTCCTGGTGTGTACACACGTACAGACAGTGACTCACTTGCACACCTGCACATGGGAGATTTTCAGAAGATACAAATTTTGCTGTAGAACGTAAATGAACTCGCTTTCGAAAGTGAATCCTGTTAAGCTGGGGGAAAGGGGCTCAGCCCTTCCCAAAAGCAGTGCCTGACTGAAGGTGGGGACAGGCAGAGCTCTGGAGTGCCCTCCTCCTTGGGACCCAGGGATCTCATCGGGAGAAGGAAGAGGAGAGGCACAGAAGAGCTTTGGAGAGTCTCGGGGAAGGTCCCCACGCATATTTGCTGGAGTGGCTTGACATAGGTTTAAGTGTCAAGTGACATGGCAACAGCTCCTGTGCTAACTCACCCCCCCAGCAGCTGAGACCAAATCCAGCTGAATAGCAGCACTAAGCCTATGCCGTTCACTGCAGCAGTTTTCTGCTGTAAAAGCTAATTAATTAGTTTCTGCAAAGTCCTTTGAAGGGGTAAAGTGCTAAGTAAGTGCATAGCAGCAGCATCCAGAGGGTGTGGGCTTCAAAGCTTAATGGGTGCTACTTAAATATGAACCAAGTTAGTAAACTTGGTTCATAATTTATTTAAAACATAAAAGAACAGGGAAAGCATTTGAAAAAAAAGACCAACCCCACCAGACGTTTTGGTAGTGCTGAGCCTGAGGAAGAATCACTGAAGGAAGCCAGTTCCCTGCGGATGAGCAATTGGCTTCCAGTTCCCCTTCCCTGGCTTTCAACCTTAACCCACTGGCATAACCGGGAAAAACCTTTCTCCTTCAATAATTTTCTATTTTAGAATTGGTTTGGTAAAAGCAGGAGAATAAAAATGCTGAGAAATAATAGAAGAAAAGCGGTCCTTTTGGAAAGATCGGTGGGTAAGTTCAAGTTGGGAGAGAAAGCTGCAGTACCTCTGCAGTAGCTCAGCCTCTCCTCTCCCAAAGCCTCATGAAATTTTCACATGGCAGCTAGCCCTTGCACGGGCACATGGAGCAAGTCCAGCTCACGGGGCCGATGGTCATTCAGGCACGTTGGGTGACCAGGGGACCGAAACATTGCCCACCGAGAGCACCCATGCCGGCTGCCTGCCTGGAGGGCATGGGCGCAGGACCTAGGCTATGTTCTGCCATTGCTTGCAATACAAGTGTTAAAAGGATGAAAACTAAAGGCTCCTGCCAATATGTGGAATATCCTTTTTAATCGTTTCACCAGTGTTCGCAGCCTTATGTCTTTCCTGCATGATTTGGGATTCATAGATGGTTTTGCTTCCAGTTCTATTGAATCAATAGATGTATCTGACTGGTTTTTTGCCTTTTTTTTTTTAAACACAAGGAATACATTCTTCTATGGTACTGGTTTTTGGGGTGACTTCTGTTATTTCCTTTCATGTTTAGCACACCTATGGGAATCTGGTTTTGGCTTTAGTAGGAGATGCTTACTGGAATGGGTGCTGCGCTTTATAGATAATCTTTAGTTGTTCCACAGTAATAAAAAGTTCATTAAAAGGACATCTGCGGAATGACATACTGCTCATCTTGCTGTCCAGGAAAGGAATTTGCAACAGATTTTTTTCCTATGATTCTTCTGGCAATTGTTTTCCTTTTCTGACAACCTTTACATGCTACCCTTAGTCCCTGTGTTTTGTAATAATATTTTTTAAATGCGTTTTAATTCTGAAATGGCATCTTGAATTGAGGATAAAGCATGGCATCCCTGTGAGGAAAAAAACCCAATTGATAGGGATGACAAATTACATTTATTTGTGCTTTCTACAGTCTACAGATTTGGGTGGGTGTGTGTGAGTGTTCATTATGTATTAAATGAATGAACTGAAAGGTAACAAAATGCTTGCCCAGAGATGTTTCTTTGAGAAAAACTTCAAGAGTCTGCAGTGAACCTCCCCAGCCAGTAATGGGTGAAACGTAATTTCAGCAACAGTCACAGGCACTTGTGAAACCTGGGTGATTAAATTCAGCCACTTCAGCTAGGGCCAAGGTCCACGGGGAGACTCAGGATTCTTGTTATCCCAGACTTTAAGTAGAAGATATTCAGCATAACCGCAGTAGTCCCTACTCCTAATATTTCCTCCCCAAAGCCTTTTCCCTGAAACACTTTGTCAGGGACCAGGAATCACACCAATGCATGCCTGGACCCAATTAAGACATAAATTTGATGTTGGTTGTGTTATGTTTTCTCTTTGTGTATTTGTCAAGGCAGCTGGCCAGAAGACCCAGATTATTTTTTCAAATGGTCCGTGTCGTGCCTATTGAGATGGGCACGTGGTTGGCAGGAACATCTCTGTACCCATCACATGACAAGGCGGTGACACGCACGAGGTACAGGTAGTTATTTCCACCTTTCTTCTCCCTGCCCCACTTGCCTATGACAGTTTGGGATCTGTGTAAATGGGGCTTGTGCTGGGGAGCTCTCACATGTACCACTGCCAGTAAAACTAGCTTTTTGTAGGAGTGATGTGTACCTTGCTTGGGATTGTGCCCATTTGGGCTACGGGCAGTGACACCCAAAAGCGCGTGGCATGCTACAAGGCCTGGGAGGACCCCATGTGGGACACGATGGGAGGCACCCAGGACCTGCCCCAGCAGCAGGGTAGTGGAGGAGAGAAGGAAACACCCTCCAAAGTGAAAGGGTGTGCGTGTCCTACTGCATTACAGCCTCAGGAAAGAGGAAAGAAACACCAGGCGATGAGTTACTTCCCCTGCGTGAAGTACTGAGGAAGAGGGGGGTGCCGCAGAAGGGTTAAGAAATAAGCCTCTATCTGTGGGGACAGGGTGGGGACCTACTTTAAAATCATATTTGAGAGTCAGTTATGTCGCTGCTGTCTTAAAGAAACCTGCACAATGTGAATGACATCCTGCAAGCCTGATGCTCTCACAGGGATGCGTTGGCTCAGCCTGTTTTTTGGATGAACCGCAGCAGCCCGTGGCACCCTTGGCAGCCTCCCTGCCTCCATCCCCTCTTGGCCTCAAGGCGAGCTGAGGGAGGATGATCCTGGAGAGCCATGCAGGACCTGGCACCCTGCACAGGGCATAGGGGTGTTGGGTGAGGTACAGTCAAAGGAAGAAAAGAGGTCAGCAAAAGAGAGCTGCTCGAAGGAGGGTTGATTTCACAGGATGACCTATTATTTTTCCCCACTTTCGCCATTTATTGGTGCAGGACAGTGACTGGAGGAGCTGAACCTGAGCTGCAGAACTCGCTGGGATGCCAAACCAGCAGCAAAAAAGCCCTGGGATCCCACTCAGCTATCTGTCCCTCCTCAGCAAACCACCTCAGGACTTGCCTTTCTAACTACCTCTTCTTTTTTTACAGTGAAGTTACTTGGATTTTTTAAAATCATGTTTATTCACTTCCTAATTAGCAAAAATTAATTAATGGATGTCTCAATCATGGCTGTGACTTAGTGAATTGCTGGTGTACTAAGAGTTCTCTCACATGTTGAATTTAATTCCTGCTTCTATGAGCTTAGAAAATGCATGCCCTCTCTGCTTGCGATTTCCCTGCAGTATACTGTACGGGGATGGTAATTGCACGGAACCCATTACTTGCATGATTTTTTTTTCCAATGGTCATTTGTAAAGAAGTAGTGTCTGTTTTCCAGGAGCTGATGTCGACTTCCTGCACCAGCGCTTGCCTTTAATCCCTTCTTCTCTCTAGTCAGTACTCTGAATATTATCTGTTTAAACTTGAATGTTTTTAGCATAATTACAGGTTAGCAATTTGACCACAGACACACACCCCCTTCCCATGTTGGCTTTGAAAACAATTATTCCCAGCTTACAAGCAAGATACATGGACGGCCAACGTTTTGCCGACTGCACGCCATGGGCCCAGGCAAGCCATTCCCCAAGGCCCTGGCACCTTGCACAGGTAGCGCGTCCCCCTGCCTGCTCCAGGCCCAGAGCTGCTTCTCTCTTGTATCATATATGTATATATAAGAGCAAGTATGCATATGGGGGATATAAGCAAGTATATATAAATATATTTATATAAATATACACAGACACACTTGCTCTTAGATTTTATTTATATATATATATGTTTATATATATATATGTGTATATATACTTGCTTATAACACCATGTCCTATCTGGTGAGGTGCTGAGCATGGCAGGGCTGGCTGGGGTGGCCCTGGCATGCTGCCAGGCTGGACCTGGAACCCGCGGTGCCAGTCCAGGGAAGCACCCCTGCCGAACCAGCGCTGCTTCAGCTGCCCAGCCACATCACCCAGTGCAAATTCTTCTGCGCTTCCATGCTGTCCTACACAGGGATGGTTGCAGGTGTGGTCAGAAACATTTTTCTGCATCCAAGCTGTAGCACACAGCGGGCCGATTCACACAGGCAGTGCCACAGACACAGAAGACCTGTTGGCCATGCATTTCACATGTTCCACGAGGCCTTTCCACATCAGGAATCTCACTTTGCCTCTAATCCATCTGTTCTTCTGCTGTTAAGAGTTGTTTCCCACAGGATGTCACAGTCAAGCCCAGGGAGCTACCAGGATGGATGCTGGAAGAGAGCAAGGGGACTTTGTGCAGCAGAGCCAATGGAATGTTGCAAGCGGTGATGTGCAAAGGGTCCAGGAATGAAAATCCATCTCACAGGGGTGAGAAGATGGACGGTGAAATACTGGAGGTCACTGCCAGGCTGCTAAAAGACACAGCTAGCGTAGAGTACAGGGGATATACATCCAAAAATGCAATGTACGGGGCAGTGCAACAGCCAAGCACTCTGCTTCAGCATGCCAGCCAAGCACTGCCACACTACTGTGATTTTGGGACAGCTGGGGATGGTATTTGTTGTCTAGGTATGAAGACTATTTTTTTTCTGTTTCAATTTTGGTTTTTTTTTTTTTTTTTTTTTTTTAATCTGGTAAACTTCCAGCTTGGGAGAAGGGAACACCTGCCAGGCGTGGGGGAAGAGCAGAGACCCTGCAGTCCCTGGGGGAGTATGTAGGTCCTGCATCCTGTGCAAACCCCATTGCACTAATTCGGGTGTTGCTACAAAAACTGCTTTTGCTTTTCACCCACCCAGTCACCTCACTGTGGCTAAATTCTCACTTTGTATATACGAGCTCGCTTAGCTGTGAGTACAGTCTAGGTGAGAGCAGCTTCATCCCGTCCGTGCCTAGCTCCCCAAGAGCAGCCCTGTCCTTTGCAGCGTCCCGGCGGGGGCCCATGGGGCTGCAGGAGGCAGCTTTGCCCACCCAATGCCGCTTGCTTGTTGTACAGCAGACAAGGCAACTGCCAAAAATAGAGTTTGGAGCAGCAACATGCCTCTGCAGGAAAAAATGATGGCATCGAGAAGCCTGACCCAAACCCTCCCCAGCGATGTGATGGGGAAGTGCAGGAAAGGGATGTGGAGACACGTAATTAAAAAAAAGCAGAAGATAGAAGCTGTCAGCTGGAGCTGTACAGTGCAGTGGAGCATGAGGAGTTTAAGGACATTTTGGGAAACGAGGCCACCAAGTCGCATGCTGCTGCACGGCAGCAACGCATCAGACCTGTGGGGGCAAGGTTTTACCTCATGGCTTGTATGGCTTGTAAGAAATTCATCACTTTTCTGTTAAAATATATTTTCCTGCTTTGAAATCACATTGTAAATTATACTGCAGTAATGGACAATATCAATGTGATCTGTGCTGGGAGATGTGGGCTTTTTTTGATTGCCGGCTAATCTGCATTTGTCACGGTGGGAATAATCGATGAATGTTACCTACCAGGGACACAGAAACACCCCGAAGCCCTTCCATGCCACGATGGGAACTAGCAGAAAACCTTTGGACTATAATTCACCGGCAACCTGACATGCAGGGCCGGCTGAAGTCCAAGTCCAAAGCAGGATGCTGTGTCACAGCCCCACGTCCGAGCCCTGAGGTTTGTGACATGGGGGGAAAACAAAAAAAAAAAAAAAAGGAGTTTTCTGCCAGTGCAGAGGGTGAAAAGGGGAGGTCAGGGCAAAGAGGAGAGGGGGGGAATAATAATAGTAATAATAAATTATAAACGAACAAAACCAAAATATAAATAATATAAATAATAAAAGGCATTAGAATACACGTTAAATACTAATAACGCGTAAGCACCGGGGCGGCGGTGCCTCGGCACCGGCAGCCCAGCCCGGCGGGCGATGGCGCAGGCCCCCCGCCAGCCGCGGGGCGGCCCGGGGACAGATCCCCCGGGCTGGGGCGGCCCGGGCATCCCCGGCACCCCGGTCACTGCCGACTCCCCCCGGTCACCGCAAGCACCCCCGGCCGCCCTGGTCAGGCCCTTCCCGCTCCCGGGGGCGGGCACGTGCCTCCGCGGGGCTTCCGCTCCGCCGCCGCTGGTGGGTCCCGCCCGGCCGCCGCCCTCGGGATCCTCCGCGCCGGCAGCGGGCGCTGTCGTGCGGCAGCGGGCGGAAGCGTCGCCGCGCTCTGCTACCGCCGCCGCCGCGCTCCGCCGCCGGGCGAGGGAAGGGCCGCTGCGACGCAGCAGAGCGCGGGGCGGGGGGGGGGGAGGGGGCCGGGCGAGCCGGGGCCGCGCCGCGCCTCTGCCTGCAGCCGCCGGAGCTGGGCGGTCGGGCCGCCAGGGGCAGGCCCCGCCGGACACGCCGCCGAGGAGGCCGCGCTCCGCACTGAGGTACCGAGGCGGCGCGACGGGGTGGGTGGGAGGCCGGCGGCGGGTCGGGCCCGGTCCCGGCGCGGCGGGCGGTGCGGTGCGGGCCGCGGAGGCCGCCGGGGAGCGCGGCCTGGCCCGGCCGGTGCCCGCTGCTTTCCGGCGCCGTCTCCCCGCTCGGCGGCGGCCGGTGCTGGGAGGAACCGGCCGAGTCCTGCCGCGCAGATGGGCCTGGGCGACGGCGCTGCCTCCCCGGGGCTGGCTGGCGGCCTGGGGCGGGGGGCAGTGCCCGGCTGTTAGGGACTTCTCCGGGGGGGGGAGGTGTGTGTCTGTGCCGTTTGGGTCGGGGGGCGTTTGCGTGTAAAAGCCGGAGGCGGCCCGACGGGGAAGGGAGCAGCCCAGTGCTTGGCTGGGGCGGCAGCGCCTTTCATCCCCAAGTTCCTCAAATGCCGTACCCGGGTAACGAGTTGATGGGCAAAACCGCGCAGGGTTTACCTCAGCCCGCAGAACGGAGCCGCTCCGGGGCGGGAGGCGGCCGCTGCTGCTCGGCGCCTCTCGGGGCAGGCGGCGGGGCCGATACGCCGTCCCAGGCGGGCGGCCCTCACCCGAGTTAGCCTTTTGGTCAGAAGAACACCCAGCTAAAATCCCTTCGTCGTTGTGTCCTCTACGAGGTGAAGGGAGTGGAAGTGCAGAGCAGGCTCTGGCTTACACAGTCCTCTCAGTGCCCGGGTCTGAGGCCTCTTCCTACGATTGGTGTTCATGTTCGTAGCCCTAATAGGCCTCTGTGCAGAAATAACTATCTGAGGGCTGTTAAGACCCTAATTTTTTTGCAAACTACCCCACAGAAAGCTAACACAGCATCATCTCTATGGTCCACAAAAGAAAAGAAAAGTTTTTTCATTGTTTTTTCCTACAAATCTGTGACATACTACTAGTATTGAAGCCAGGATGTATCCACTACTTTGTGGTGGTTTTGGTTTGGTTTTTTTTAAAGAAAATTTAATTTTTGGTAAGTGATCATGTAGGTGCATAAGATTTATTTAAAACCTATATGCTGTCTTATGGCAATGGTGTGATTTAATTTGCATGATGAGTCAAAGATTAAATTACATGACCAAGGCTCTTTAGTTTCAGTGAGGCAAGCAACAATGCTTGGAAGAACAGTTTAAATGTAGAACAGAAATGAAATTTGATTAGCATCAACATTCTGTAAAGTTTTGTGTGTGTGGTTTTTTACACTTACCTGTCAGAAACTAATTCAAGGCCCAGTGTTTTCCTTTCAGCAGCATCATCAGGAAATGCATCTTCCTTTTTAATGTGAAGATTTCATGAAATCATATACTGTTAGAGGAAATGTAACATCCTGAGCTTGTGCCTTGGCGTCTAAGCTTTTAAATAATAGATTTTTACTATTTGAAGCACTGCGTACCTTTAGTTAATACCTATTACCTGATACCTGTTGATGTGGCACATGCCTTTAACTTCAGAGGAAAAAAAAAAGGCTGAGAAATATTCTGTGAATTAGAATAAGCATGGTAACTGTTTCAGGGTCAGAAATAACTTGATTATTTTTTTTTTCTTCACTTGTCCTGTATGAATTGGCAGCTTACGTGATGTTTAAGAGTGGCATGGTGCCCCGTGGCACTGTGTCTTGTTAGGATTCCATCTGTCATGGACTCGCTGTTGTAAGAATATTGTATTTTACAATTAGCTTCATGGTTGTCTTGTGACGTGAGAAACTATTGAGTCAGCCAGCTAGCATATGCTTGGCTTAAATTTACTTGTATTTAGACTGTAATCTCAGTGGTATTGTGATATACATGTCGTTGGGGACTTTCCTTGGTCAGACAGAAAAAGTACCTTGATACAGGAGGAGATTGTGTCTGGTGGTGTTGGGAGCAAGCAGAATAAAGGTCTTGTAATGTAAGTTTGTATGTATGGACTACTGTGCTGCTGAATATTTCTAAATGCTGATAACATTGATTGTTTTCAAGTTAACTGCATTCTCTTATTTATGTTGGCATGGAGTTCTGAAACTTTGATGTGTTCTGTAGGCATTTAATGCATGGTTGTAGATGGAGAATTGTAAAACAGAATTAATTTTTTTAAGGTACATGTATTTATACAAATAAAGGAGACTAAATAAAAGTGCCAGTTAAGTAATACTTTGTGACAATATGTCTTTGAGAGATAATTATGCTCTGTGGGTATTATCAAGTGCAGACAAATGTGTATTCCCGGTGGGGTGTGATAATATTAAGAAAACTCCACTCGTGAAATTCCTTGATTGCTTTTATGAAACATTTATTCATGAGGAAATGTATCTATTTTGCATTCTGTCGTGGAAGCTAATGTCTCTTATTGATTAATGGATGGTAGTCGAATGAGGCCTTACTGTTGCACCATACATGCTGCACTTTCAAGGTTTTTTATGGCATTTTTATGAATACTAGAGTTACCAACCAGCATCCTCCCTTCTGAATCAAGTTTTTGCAGAATTTTTTTAATGAGATGTTTGCAGCCTTAATTTTTTGTGTAAAATCTTTCTGAAGGCTTTGATAATCTCTGTAATGTTACTTGCTAAAATGATGTCTGTCTTTTTTTTTTTGTATTGCATGTAGAGTTTTGGAACGGTGCTCTAATAGTTGACACTGGTTTGAAGCAGAGGGCAGGAAGGAGCCTAGATGACCTTCTGAATTCCCTTCTGGCCCTGCTTTGCTGTACTGCTGACACTTTCTGATATGGTTTAATTACAAGAGCAGCTATTGAAGTATGATTACCTTTATCTAATTGAAGGCTTCTTGCAGCTTTCTGTCAAAAATGAGATTTGATGCATCTCTCTGTCTTCAAAATTAACAGGACCACAACAGCCTGCAGCTATCTGTGTGAATACTGTGCAAAAATATGAGTTGAATTTCGAATATCCTATTTCCTACATTGTACACTTGAAATCTTGTAAATTTAGCAATTTCTGGTAAGGAAACAGTGGGCTATGAGCACTTTTGCCACTTCAAGTTGAAGCCAGATACTAATCACATTGGACACAACCCTTTTTAGTTGTTCAGTGATCCTAAGTCATAGTGTTCACTGTATTTTTGTAGCTGTAGATAAACCTCAGGCAAGATGAAAAATTCCTTTTGCTATTAGTGCTCAAGATTGTGCTGTTCTAACAGGAGAACTTTTAAAATGCTACTTCCCCAATTTGTTGTCTAATTCAGGGTGTTTATTTTTCCGAGTTGTTTGCAAGTTCAGCTCTCATTCCCTTCCGTCTGGGCTCTCCCTTTCCCCCTGTTTTCTCTCAATATCGAGCTTCTTGCACCACAAGATGTGGTGTGAGCCAGAAGGAAGCTGAATGTCTTCAGTTAAAAGGTGAAACTTTATGCTGAGATCCCTCCCCACCCTCCCTCCAAGTGCAAACACAAAGGTTAAATTAGAAGATGAAGCTGTCTAAAATTATTTTAACGGGCTTGAGCTAGGCTTTTAAATGCATGCTTCAGGAGTACCTGAGGCTTAAACTGGTGTCATGTGAGTTTGGTCTTTCTTTAGCCTGAGCGGATCCATGTACTTTTGTTATTCCACCTTATGATAAAATGGCACATTCATTTGTGCCTGTTCAAGTACTCTTTATAAAGGATTGAATTCAGGATTGATCCAAATTGGAAGCAGCTAAAATACTGTGTGTTTACAGGGATAACTGTGGTCGTTCCTCAGCAGCCTTCATGGCCTGTTTTTTTTTTCAGACAACATTAACTTAGAAAGTAAATTGCTTAGGTTTAAATAAACAACTGCAATTTGCTTTCTAACTCCCTTGTTTGGAGTACTCTACCTAATACTTCATATAGGCAAAATGCACTTTTTATAAAAAGCTCCTGACTGGTCTCCAAATACGCTAAAAGGAAGCAAGTTTTAAGCCTATCCGCAAGGGTGTAAAATTCTGGGGGAAATCGTTGAATGTTGTAGCTAATCTTTCTGTTTATTGGAAATCTGCTACTTCTAATAAAATACCTAGTTCTTTTCTAAAGATCAGTTTGCTCTGTAATTCTTCCCTCCCCTTCAAACACTCAGAGAATTAATTGCTAAAAAGTTAAATATAGCAAGAGAGTTCAAAAACTGAGGAGTTCTACTTGGTACAGAGCTGTAGTATTAGTGTAACATGTTTTTTGACGTTCAGGAACATCTTTGGATGAAGTTATTTAGGAGTTAGGACATGGAATTATTTTAAAATGTTCAGGTATAGTGTCAGGTGTTTCACAGTGAAATGTGGCTGCATCAGTGAAAAATTGCTGGATGCTGCCTTTGATCCTTACCCTGTTGTGTATTTTTTTTATCCATTTGTATTGATAACAGTTCATTTTTCTTACTAAAAGAATGTAACTCAAAGTTTAACTGCAAACCCTGCAAGATTTGAAGCGTGACACTTAAAAAGAGCTAAGATAGAACTTGGCTATAAATTAAATTGAATTAATATGTCAACTTTTGAGGGAGTTGAATATGCATGATGGAGAGAGAAGTACTTGTGTTCAGTCACTCGTGTGTGTGAAATGCCTTATCTCCTTTGAAGTTATCTGTGTTAAAACATATAACGAAAAAATTGAGAAGTGTTCCCAGAAATGTGGAGTGCATAATCTTTTTCTGGCTGCTACAAGCGCCCAGGCAAACAGCTGACATCTGAGTAAGTTCTTTCCTGAAAAGTTTTATTGTTTTATTTACCGACTTTTAAGTAAAGCGTGCTAGTGCGTAGAAATACAAAGAAAGCCTGTTGAACAGACAGTTGTGGAAGTCCTCTCCGTCTCGCCGGCCAGCTCTCGTGCCTGGTGCCGCTTTGGATTTTGCCAGGCAGAAGCCAACTGTGTGACTTCCCCTGCCATTTTTCTCTTTACTCTCCTGGCCAGGAGCTCACCTGGGAAGGCTTACTGTGGCTGGGTACCTTTTTTCCAAGTATTTGTTCAGAGCCGTGTCAGCATGCCAGCTCACCTGCTGAAGAGGTTGCTTTAAAAAAAAAAAAAAAATCTGTAGATTTCAAGTTATCAGTAGCATCTTGCATGATGTGGTCGATGTGTGTGCTGATAGCACACATTCAGAGCATCCTGCTGCAAAGGGGTCTCTGGTCTCTTCCTCTGGGTAAGCAGTTTCAAGAATTTTTGCTACATTGTAGAAATGCGGCAAAAGTTACTTGTATCATTATATTTTACTTTGACTGTTAGGTGTGAAGTATGCCCTCTACTGCTTTGGCAGATGATATTCCTTTTTAATGTGTGTCAAACGAATTTTTTTTTGGTCTGATATATTGTAATGGGTTTTAAAATTGACCAGCATATAACATTTTGACTTTATTTAAGATAGTGTATAGTCAAAGAAAAAGCAAAAGAAAAGTTTGTTCACAGAGAAGTAAGATTTTTAGAAAAGAAAACGTAGGGGATTGTATTCCACCTAAATGAGACCTTAGTGATACAGACATGCACGGTGTGTAACACATGTGAGCACTGAGAAGTCTCTCCCACACAGTTTATGAATGCATCGTTTTTCAAACCTGTAACACCTGCTATTCAAGTCCCAAGTTTCTTCTGACTGGAGATTGGTAGTGATGGAGAAACTTTACGGGGCAATTTAAAGAGATACCTTGTAGGGGAGAGAGTTGAGGCACAGTTCTTGATAAAGACTTTGTATATGCTCAGTACTATATTAGAAAAATGTTGAGAAAGCAAAGTTAATCTCTTTAAATTTAACAAATATTCAGAACATCACTTTGCTTATACTGATTTGGTTGGTACAGAAAGTTTGATTATGTGATTGTTTTCAGGCAAAGCAGGACTTTTGTTCCATCAATGCACAAGAGAATGCCCAGTGAAGGGGCATCTTTTGCATGTTCTTGCTTAGTCGCAATGTAGTGTTTGATCCTTCGCTTTACTGCATAATACTCACTTCTCTGAGGATTCAGGTCCTTCTGGGTTTTTCACAGATACTAAGGAAAGTACCTTACACAGTGTTCTTCAGCGGCATGGTGATTCTCCCCCTTTTTTCAGGTAATGATGCTTAAGCATGAAGAGTTTTCTCCTGTATTTGAGTGCGTAATGTTGTGTGTGTTGTCTGGTGCGGCACTTCAGAGCTTACACTTACAAAGCTTTTTTCCAGTGGCATCCATTTGTAATGTGAGATTCAGTTGCCTAAACATAGATATCAGTTATTATTTTAGATTGCTTTCGAGGCATCTGCCCAAGACAGGTAAGAGGTTTCTGATTTTCTGAAGGGGCAGTTGGAGACCAGCTGTGCTGTTCTAGTCCATTTGCAGTGGCATTCATCATTCAGGGACCTGAATTGCTGCCATGGTATTAGTTTTAATCTCAGAATCTCATTTTGGGCTCCCAGAAGAGGTTGCGTATTTAAGCAGTGACTATGTTAGGTACCTGGGTTATGTGTTGCCTAAGGAGAAAGGAAGATTCAGGGTGGAATTCTGCTGTCCAGGGCAATACTTGAGAGTCTTGACTGAGGGACCTGGTTTTGCTGTCACCTGCTATGTTGCATTGCTTTCCAACTTCAAAATCAATAAAGAAAAGTTCCTATGGCAAATCTGTCTTTTTGTAGTCTGGTATAGTTTGTCAGTGGAATAAATGATGGGTTCTCTTAAAAAAAGTATAATTGAGGAAAACTAAAATAATCAAGAAATCAAGATAATTAGAAAACCTTAAATCTCAAAATGTTGGGTATTGCGCTTGAGGGCCTTGCTACTTGAATGTGAGAAATTAAGCTTGTCTTAAAATACAGTCTGAAAGTAAACACAAGATCCAGTGACCAGGTCAAATAGTCTTTTTCCATGGATTTCATGGATAATGATCGACAATGAAGGAAGCTTTTTGAAAAATACTCTGTTTTCTAAACAAGTGCTGTTCTGGATGTTTATTTAGATCCGTAATCTCTAAGAAAAGCAATATATTGACTCATCAGTATTGACTAACATAGTTCCGTTTTACATCTATAATTGACATTGAGCAATATTTAAACTCTGCTAACTCTGTAATAGGGTGGAGTTGGAGTAAACAGGTTTTTTTCTGCTGGGAACTGCATCCCTTCACAGAGTGTTTTGGGCAGAGTTCTGGCATAGCTGTGCAGTCTGACTGGTGTTACTCTTTTGCCATGTGTTACAGAGAGGGGATTAACATCCTTAGATCCAAAAGAGCCTCTTTATTTCAGGGTTATGGAATATTTTCAAAAAAATTCACAAAAAGTTTGTGTGTGGTGACAAATTTATGAATGTACTGAAGTTTAAATTCTGTGAAAAAATTGCATGTCATTTTTCTTCATTCCTTTAATTTGGAAAAAAAAACCAAACCAAAAAAACCCCCCCAAAAACCCAAACCAGCCTCCAACCCCATAGCTTTCAAACTGGTGATTGTAGTTATTCTTTCCTACCTGTATATATATGGTTTTATTTATCTTAAAGAGAAATGAGCTCTGTTTAGTGAGCTTTCATTCTTGTTTGGGAACTTATATGTACATGGGCGTGTGTGTATGCGTATAAATAAAAAATGTTAACAGCCATATAGGCATGGATTTATAGTGCACATCCAACAGAAGATGGATTATATTTTTTCCTTTGAGACTGACCATGCAAAGCTTTTTGCTTCCCTTAGGAATTGCACTGAATAAAGTCTCAGCTTTGCTGCAGTCAAGTTGTTGGAGTGGAGTCTGAAGGGTAGTTCTGCTCTCCCTCTGGCATTGGCAGTCGCCCCTCATGTATTTACGCAGGTTAAGGACTTATTATCAAATCTATGAAGAAATGTCAAGTCTGTTTCAGAATTAGCTGTTCATGAGCTCTTTAGCGAACAAGGAGTGGATTGTTGGCCAGAAATACAGAATCTTTCCTCTCTAAATGAGTTATTTTTAACTTTCAGAATTACTTACAAGCATTAAAAAAGTCTTAGTAAGTGCAACAGAAGTTTCTACAACTTGTCACTTCTGTTTGTTATGGTACTCCTAACTTTCAATGTTGTCGATTCATCCCTGTCAGATTTATCCCAAAACTGAGAAAATCTGGACTTTTGCCAAGTGTCTAAAGTAGATAATCAAACGAAACTAGTTTTAAAATTATTATGAATAGGAAAACTGAAATCTATATTTTAGGAGCTAAAAGTGAAGTCTGGATAGTTTGAAAAGCAATAAAGTATGGTGTCTTTCACGTTGTTTATTTAAATCTTGTTTGACTTAGTAGTGAAAAAAATTTTATTTTAATAGATATCTGAATTCTGTGATGGCCCCTGGATTACTTCTGTATCTAATGGATGGTTGATCAGATTCCAAAATTGTCAGTCCATGCATTTTATTTTTGTTATTATCAGAAATTTCAAATATACCATTACAGATTATCTTACAGAATTTATAACCAATAGTACGTTTTGACTGCAGTCAAACCTTAGGTTATAGTTTTAAAACAGAGTCTTGAAAGCATAACCTTACCACCTCCTTCTTAAATTTAGCATATTCCTAATACGTTGATTACTGTTGTTGAAAATGGAACTACAGTAGAAAAAGTTTTTGAGAATTATGATTTCTTTTGGCATGCCTTTGTAATTAGAGCAAGTCTTTTAGCATAGAAAAGATACTTTTTTTTTCCTGAAACAATTAAAGCTTTTGAATAACTTCAGAGTTTTTACCAAGGCTGTGAATTTTGACAGCTGGAGATTTTTATCTCTAGAGTATTTGACTGATTTAAGGGCTCTTGTTTGATTGAAGCCTCTTGGTGATGTAGAAGGCAATGATGTTATACTGTTGTAAACTTCTATCAAAGTAGTTTTGTGATTTTTATAATCCCTTATTTAAATAAAATCAGTGTTAAGCTGATGCACCAATTAACAATTGGGTTTTTTTTGATAGTTGTTGGGTTTGGCTTTTAGATTTTTTTCCACATAGCTGTAAGGAAGAGAAGGGGTTGACAGGATACTGATGTAGTTGAAATAGTTAATAATACACAATGTAGGAGTATAAGTATCAGCTAAACTGCAAGTGTTTCCACCTGAGCTTGGAGTCAGCCCTTTGGAATGATTTTTTCAGTAGTTACAGAGATGATGTGTGATCATTCCTTGAGTAAGCTTGTAGAGATGATAACTTCCTCTGGTAGCGTTCAAGTTTCTCTTGCTAGCATTACACAGTAACTGCATTAGAGCAAAGTTGGGAGCTCTAATTTTAGTATTGCGAAACAATTTGATATTTCCTTTTTGCAGTCCAACTCTTCTTAGCAGATCAGATAAGGGAACTGTCCCTCAGAGATGCTTCAGTTTTTCCACTGTGTTAGTTGGCCTAATATTAGTTGCTTCTTGTTACAAAACTAATTTTTTACTTGCTGTCTCTAGACTGGTAGCTCTCAAACACTTTTGGTTTGTGGACCTCTAGGTGTGTTGCAGGAGAGATGGTGACTCCTGCATAGAAAATATCAATAGTGCTGGTTTTAGTTACATTTTGTGAACCCTCTGGGCTGTTCTGCCTTAGAGCATCACATCTACAAAAGCTATTGCTGGCTGCTTTGAAATAAAATCAGTTGGGAATTCTTCCTGTTGGAAAGGTATGTTTCTGCTGTGGTATTCCCCCCACCCCTCCTTTTTTTAATGCAAAAATGCTTTTTAAAACTTTTGGTCAGCTTGTCTTAGTTATAGCAAGCAGGAACTGTGAGGTCTTTTCTTGTGAGTTTTGGCTGGAATAAATGTAAATGTTAAACTTTTTATGAGGACCTTCTACCCCCCTGTACCAAGGTGGGTTGTTTTCTGGTATTTGTTAGTCTGATGGAAACGAAGAATTTTGCTTGCCATGATGGGGCCTACCTGGAAAGATAACTCAAGTGTCCCCAGAAGGGAAAGACAGATGAAATGTAGCAGGTATGTTTATCTGATGGATCACCACAGACATCTGGCATGTTATTTCTATTCTATTTCCATTTAAATGTGCAAGTAACTTTCAGTAACTGGAACTCTCTGGTGGTGTCAGGAGGAAAAAGGGCTTTCACATGGGTTTTTCAGGAATATTTGGCTTTTCAGAGCGTGTATGCTCTTGTATCCTGCTGAATCTTAGATCTTTGGACTGGCAACTTTTGAGTCATCAGAAGGACTTACGTTGGCATGGCAAGAGCTTGGACACATTTTGGGGGGCAATCTAGATCATTCCTCCTTCTTAATTCCTGTGCTGCAGAAGAGCATTTCATAGTGGAATAGAAGTGGAATTCAGGGTTAGGTTGAAACTCCTCTCCCTCTGCCTCAGAATATTCGGTACAAAAGGAAAATACAAGGGCACGGTGTCAAAAGTTCTGGCTCTCACCTCATCTCTCCTGAAGGCTTGTGCCATGGATAGTTCTCCTAACCCTGGTATGCATCGTCTCTGCCCTTAAATACATCTTTTTAGGCTCTGTGATCTTCCTTGCCCCAAAGGAACACACCTGTCTTGGCAGTTGGGATGCAATGTGGTTTACGTATCAGAAATTGAATCCATTAGTGACTTTGAAGATTTAGACAAAACATGTGAAGTGGCAGGAGAAGCAGAGGTGGTTTGAGGGAACTATGTAAAGGACACTTTTTTTACAGCTGCTTTAGGTATATTGTGATCTTGAAATTGTTTATGTGGAATTTCTGTATTGGTGGGGCTGGTTCTTTCTTGGGAGAATGGAGTGAATTATCCTTTAAGGTTTTGTTTTGTTTGCTTGTTTGTTTATTTTTTACTGTCATGGCACACAGTTTGATCATCAACTCAGTAATGACTTCTAGTTTAGTTGGAAAGGGAGATAATATTATCAGTGTATTTTCTCTTTCCTGAACCCATAACAGGTTTGTTTAGGCTAAATTTCAGCCAGCTAGTTCTCACAAGTTTATTTCTTACAAACATGCTGGTGTCTTGGTAGCAATGAGGTGTATGTCTGAATATCACAGATGTGTTCTGGCATATAATGTGTTGATTTCCACCCCACCCCGTTTCAAGTGATGCCCATGAAACTAATTATTGATCTTGAATATTTAGGGAAAAAGAGAAGTTTCTTCTGGCCAGCCTCTGATTTTGCCGATCTTTGTGCTGTTTTCCTATCTGCCACATTGTCCATGGTACAGCATACTCAAGAGGAAACGTATTTTCATCTGAGGATAAGCTGGGTGAAAGTTCCATACTAAAAGTAACCTCCACACAGCTAGCTTGGGAAAATTGGGCACTTGATTTATGGTGGTGCTGATGTTGGTTGGCAGTGTGAAGGAAAGAGCACGCTTTATAAAGGTACTTAACCAGTAAAGCCCTAGCATGGTTGCAGTTATCATGGTCAGAGGTTGTGGTTTTTTACTGATACAAGCTGTACCTGCATTAGTAGGTTTTACCAGCAGAGCTGTGTAAGTAAACCCTTTGTATTGTCCTCAGAATTGTGTTTTAAGTGGCAGTGACAATGACAAAAAAAATAATTTGACAGAAAGTAAATTTGTCAAATGGATAGTGGCCTTATGGATCAGCTCAGATATTGCCTGCACATCAGCTCCTTGTACTAGGTAAGAGAGAATTTAAGGAAGAAAAAATTAACTGAACAACTTTTTCCTTTTACTGAATGGGGATGTAATGAACTGGAAGGAAAGGATTTGCAGTAATGGTGGGGTCATGATTCTGAGTAGTTTATTGATTGCCCTCTCCTGCTTTCTCTCTGACTCAGTACGTAACTCCCATAGGTTATTTGTTAGGAACTCCCTTTCACAGAGGAGATATGTAATCATTGAATAATGTGTCAAGTTCTCTCGGTTTTGTGTAGCAGGAGTCAGCTTGGATTCATGAAGGTTGATCTCAGAATAATTTACATTTTAATCTTTGTGTCACGCCAATGAGATCTCTCAATAGAGGTAAAAATGGCAGAATCAAGGAATCATCCATGGTCTCAGAGTCACCTCTCAGGAGTTGGACCAATTGACTCGACATCTTTTTGCGGTGCAGCTTGCTGTGCCTTTTGGTTTTGGGTTTCAGTGCTGGTTATGTCAAACTGATGCACAAAAGTAAACCCAGAGACATTACGCTATGCTTGACTGCATGTCATCTCAGCTAGTTTGTAAAGGGCTGTTGGGACTGAGGTGAATTGTACAGTAGTCTAACATAAGTAGTCTTTAATCGTGAACTGCCAAATTGATTCTTGTGGAAGGGCAGCCTTCACAGGTGTAGTGTCTCAAAGCAGAGACTCATGTTGTGTTCTGCCTATGGCTGGGGCCAGTAGTAATCAGTTAGGGAAGACGGATACTCCTTGATACATCTTCCCAGTTCTTCAGTCAATGTTTTTAGGATGTTCCTGAGCTATGTCGGGATCACTGTTTTATAGCCCATTAACTTCATGCTTTAAATGTTGTTGTTCCTTAAGTGACCTCATTCCTTTGTAGGTTATGTTTATTAAAGATCTGTTGTTCTTCAGTTAAATTAGATGAAGAGCTATGATGTATTGAACTTAAGTAAACACTGGTTGAATATTAGAAGCTTCTAGCAGGCCACAGAATTTGATCTCCAAAGGAAGTAAAGGAACCATGGGAAAAATACTGTTGCTTTTCTTAAGCGTTATTTTTAAAAGTAATACTGTGACATTGTTCTTACTGAAACTACATTTGGGTAAATGCTTTATGCATTTTGAATTTTTTTTTTTCTAGCTTTGTTATTTGTGCTTCTAAAGAATGGCTTTACTGAGTGTAGTTTTTTGGTTTTTGAGAGAGTATTCTCTAAAGAAAATTGTACCTTAGAGGATTGCACCTGGAGCAATCCCAGGACCATTCTCGCAGTTTAATTGTTCTCGACTTCTCTTCAAAACAAAACGCCCAAAAAGTACGCATGCATTTCCCTTCCTATCTTGTGCTAGTACTTATGATTCCCATCCTCCTTCCTTACATAACTAATTCATGTTTTGGATAACGTATTTTTCCTCTGTCCGTTGCACTGGCTTTCTGGTTAAAACTAAATGCTGATGTTGTGGTGCTAGTGGGGATTCCTGTCCTTCACCTGTGCTGTTTCTGGTACTTGTACAGCCATCTTTAGTTATTGAAGCACATTAACTGTAGACCATAGTTCAATATGTGAAATGAAGTCAGAGATTAAACTGCAGTGTACTTTCTGCCTCCCCTTTTGCAACTTCTTCACTCTCAGAATTAACCCTTAGATGTATATCAGAAATCCGATGCAAAGAGAAAACCTCTGGAAAGGAATGGAAATAATATATACCAAGGAATAGAAATAGTTACAAAGGAGGCTCTTTTACTTTGCATTTTTGCTTCCAAGGGTGGGTAGAATGGCATGTACATAATTGCAGTGTTTTTTGTCATGTAACAAATATTCTGGGTTTTGTGATGATGCGGTAAAGGCATCTGAGCCAACAGGGGATTGACTGTAATGCCTGGTTGTGAGAAAATTATTTGAGCTTCAACCTGGCCAGAAGTGGGCATATCATCTGACAACTTTTCTTGGAGCTTGAAGTAAGTTCTTTCTTTGTGTGCGGTATGTTAGAGATAGTAGTTACTTTTTGTGGTGAAACTTGATTACTGTTTTTTTTTTTTTTTAAAAATATATTTACCAAGGAATGGGTGAGGCATTTACATGCTTGTCTGTATACCATATTGCAATATAGCAGTAAGGTTTGTGGGGCAGTGAATGGGTGGGGTAACTCTAAACAGTACACCAGGGAAAGAAGCTGAGTCATAAGATTTCCCTGAATATGGAGAAAGCTGGGATCTCAGATGCTAAGCATTAGTATTAACAAGCTTTTGTGCTTACGCTGGATCTCTGAAGCCCCTTAAAAGCAGCAACCTTTTATTTAAAACCAATTTCTGCTTATGTTTCTGCAAAAGCTCTGTAGCTGTGTGTTAAACTGCAATGAATATAATAATGTACAAGTCACAAAGTGTAATGTGGTTTTAGGAGGCTGCGGTGAGCTAGTAGAGCCTGATGGCAGTAGCTGCCCTTCTCTTCCACCGGCGTGGTGCAGGTGTCTGCTGGAGAAGTAGGCTCCTGAAGAGGCACAAGGATCAGTAAAGTAATTGAGTGGCAAGAGAGAAGCCTGCTTAATGAAAGGAATCAGCTGGCGTTTTGTGCTAACAAAACAAGCAGGGCTGTGAACTGCTAGGGACTTAATTGCTTTGAAATTTTCAGAAAGCTAGAAGCTATCTCACATTATGTATTTCATTTTTTTTTTTTTTTTTTTTTGTTACAGCAGATAATTTTTTTCCTCATGATTTAAATTTTTCTCTGAACTAAGTTGCTGTTCTTAGGAGATTTTTTTTTTCCATTTTAATCTTTAAGTGGGTCACACCACAAATCATTGTGATGCAGAGTTGTGAAACTGCTTTTGAATCAGATTAAAGCTTTTGTGTGCTGAGGATTTGATAGAACAAGTTAATAGTGAATTTTAAGGAAGATGCTAATGTTCAGTGGTGGGTGGGACATGCCAGGTATGAGATGAATATGCCTGTCTTGAAAGAAAATTTATATGTATAAATTAAGTTCCTCACAAAATATCACCACAGATCCAAACAGATCACTGGTTGCTTTAGCCATTTAGTATGCAAAGGTTTTACTACTTATATGCAAGACAGTTGATGCAATCCTCCTATCCAGGCTTTAAAGTTATGTTGAAAGAAATGCTGAAAAGATGTGTGGAAGTATTTAGAGGATAGCAAAATGCCTTAGAGCTGGAGTATACTTTTAAATTTTGCTAGTGGGTAGTGCCAGTAATTACCATTTACAACCATAGCCCTTCTGTTAATGGCATGCTTATGCAAGTAAAGCCGTGGTTATACTAAATAGTTCATGCTGGAGCCCTGAAATAGATTGAAGTGTGGCATCTGCTCTTTATCAGTCTCGTTTCCTCCATGATAGGAAGGTTTTGCGTGTGAGGTTGTATTAATAAACTATGCTATTTAGACGTGTATTTTGAATGAGAGGCTGTCATGTTTCAATTTGTTTAGCAAATCAAAAAATAAAAAAATTATTTTGGTACAATGCTGAGGCTCTAGAAAATTGTTTAATCTAGAGGGAAACTGCATATCCAGAACCAAGGTACTGAAAGATGTAGTAGACAACAGCATGTGAAAAATCTGGAAGAGTGTTTTAATGATGAATGTGGGTACTCAATTTAAATAATATACTGAAGGATATGATGGATGCTGCCTTTGGTCAAGCAGACTTCTGCAATTAGAATTGGTAAGGTCTTCCTCTCAGGAAGTCATGCTGTAGCCAGGAATTTGCAGTGGTGAGCTGGCAGTGATATTTCGGATGCTTCGGAGTGGCACCTGGCTGCCGTCCTGCCGTGTCGGCTGCTGCACATGCCCCGGTGCAGCCAGGGCAGCTGCTTCTCTTCTCACTGATGGTACTTACAGAAAGTACAGTCAAGTCTGGTTAAATACTCTGATAACCAGTAAAATTCTGTAATCTCGTACAAGAGGACTTGTAGCTAATACGGTGTCTGCTTCTGGCTTTGAAGTACTTGAATATTCTTTTCCCAGGGAGCATGGTAGCTTGCATGGTTCTTGGATCAAAGGAATGGCTGTCAGTCTTCCTTCTGGATGTTGGGCATGTCTGAGAGTGAGGCGGTGCTTTCAAAAATGCATAATTTCTTGATCTCTTTCTGTTTTTATCATTCCAACCAGACTTCAGCAGTGAACTCTAGCTGAACTAACAGCTGCTTGTAACAATAAGACCTGATGAACACTGATTTACGTTCCTGTTTTTAATACTGGCTTAATGATCCTTGTTAATCCAAGAGGCATACAACAAAAGAACAGGTTCTGAGGCGAAATCAGTTCTATCAGGACAAACACTCACTTGCTGCCTTATATTTTTAATACAAACATGCCCCTCTTTACTAAGATGCAGCATGTTTTGTCCGTAGTAGACTGATAAATTGTCAATTAAAAATCTGTATACCGAGTAGACCCAACTGTTTATTGTGGATCTGGGTATTTTGCCTTTGTTGACTCAATGACTTATTTAACTGTATTTGCTTAAGTCAATCTCCTGTGTGTTATTAACACTGTTGAATGTAATCACCACATGATAGGATTTCAGGGTAGAGATTGGCAGCCTCTCTCTACCTGGCGGCGGAGGTGGTGTGCCCTTCCCTCCTGCCCTCTCCTCTTCTCCTCCCCTCTCTTGGGCTGGCTCTGGCTCACAGCCCAGAGTGCCTTGTACTGGTTTGCCTTAAGAACCTTTCAGAAATCTTTCCCCGCCCCCATCATTTGTGTTGGGTTTGTCTTCTGCCACTTTGGTGAGTTCAGTCGCACACTGGGCACTCGGACAAATACCAGACCACTCAAAATAACTGATGGAGAGTGACCTTCCCCTTTCAGTTCTGCTGTTGATTCAGCTCCAGCCTTAACATAAAGTGTCCCTATGGTGAGATCATGAGCTGAGGGAGCTGATTCACAGCTACTTGCTGGTCCAAGGGATGTTTTTTCTACATCCCCTACACTACTCATTGCTTACTTTCCTTTTACGTGTTAGTTTTCTGATAGCTTAGAGAGTTGAATCAGCTCATGGATGGGTCAGCTGGCCCTGGCATGAAAGAAGGGGAAGGCACTGCGAGCAGTGGGGGAATGGGACCTCCCTGTCGGCCTCCGCCAGCTGTTGGGTTGGCTCATTTGTCTTGGGGAACCTTACTGTTAATTATTTGGCCTTATTAAAATTGTGTTGATTTTGTTTTATCTTGAGCAGTTTTCTTCTTATGTGCACGCTAGCTGGATGTTACATGTGCTTTTTCACTAGGCTTGGATTTTTTTTTAACATGTGCAGTCGTAGCCAGGAAGCGGCTGAAGGGTTTTTTCCTCCTCTTTTCCTCATTAGGAGCTTACCAAAAGCAGTTACCTTAAACTCCTGTTGTGTAAACAAGGCAACAAGATCTAGCTGAAGACTTAATATAGTGCAATTAAACTGTGATGCCTACAGTAGAACAAGAAATTGAGTTTACTGTACCTGGTTGTTTCACAAAATTGGGAATGTAGGGGGTTTTCTACCTTGTTTAAGTAGCATTTTGCATGGGGGAAAGGCAGATGTTTGCTCTCAAGCTGGACTAGTGTGAATACTTAATTTCATGCTTTATTTATGGATTATACTTCTATGCAGAGGAAAAAAGTTACAACTTTTTTATGTTGTGGTAATTCATGGTATATCGTAAGCAGAAAGGCTGAGTTTGCTTTTGTGTCTTTGCTTATACAGCTAGTATTCCTTTACCTTCATTATAGCTTTAAAAGCCTGCATCAGTGAGACTTCAGTGCTGGTAATTCATTTGGCTGTGGAGTAGCTGCACATGTCACTGCGGGTGTGAGTGTTGCTGTGCTATTTCTTGTACCAGTATTTTTCTTGAAAATGGTCATGCAGGCATTTTACAATGTGCTTTATTTAAAAAACAAACAAATGCTACCTACAACAAAAAGCCCCTTCTACTGTTAAGTAATCAGGTCTTAAACTGTAGCACACATTTCTCTTATATAGGTAGCACATTTTATGACCCTTCAAATAAGAAAGCGTTATCAATTACAAGAGCAAGTATACTCCAGGCTAGTGAATCTATTCTTTAGAGAATTAAAATTTATTGAGAGAGGGATTTGTTTATTGTGCTTCTGTATTTGTTCTTGCAGCACTTTTTTTTGCTGCAAGAGCCTGTCCTCACAGGGACATGGTTTTAGGTGTTGTCTGCTTAGTTAAAAACCGAATCTTACATATGCAATACATTAGTTTTAAATTGGACATTAATTGATTGTGTGGTCAGTGCAGTGAATAAAAAATATAAAGCATTATATTTAAAGCAAACTGTGCACAGATGCGTGCTTCATTGACAGAGCTGGAAATTATATACTGTCTGAAACAGTGGGGCTACTATCTCATGTTATCACAAAAGCCCAAATGTCCTAGTGCGCCTGCATGCGTGTCCATCGAGCTTAAATCTCTGGGTATTTGGCTGTGTGCCATGTTGTTGTTTGATGGTCCATTTGGATTTATAATGTCATTTAAGATTTCTAAATGTGGCTGTGACACCAGTGCTTTGAGGACCTTAAATTTTGTTACATTTGGCATGCTTGAGTATTGGTGAAATGAAATGCATGCCTAAGAAAGCCTGAGTTTTGTATAATACTGTTCATGGTCTCTTTTAACAAAGGATAAAAGCAGTGAGGTTTCTGGGAAGGTAAGATAAAGTGATGGAGCTCAGCAGAGCACCAAACTGTCCATGTAGTTGCTGCAGACTTTTCAGGAGTCTTGTGATCCCTTTCTTAAGCCACAATCAAAATTTTATCATGAATTTGCAAGGCAGCCAGGTGCTAGTAATGTGTAACAGTTACCATTTGACATGATATAAGGTCTGTTCTTATTTACAGAAAATGTCATTTGATGTTGTTTCCTTTTTTTCTCGTTTTGCAGATGTGGGTGGTTGCAGTTCTTTCCGATCTCACACAGATGTTGTCATTGTCTATTGTGCACAGAGTGCTGCTTGGGGTAGTTTTGCTGGGCTGGAAAGGGAACAGCCTGTCTATGTTCTCCTCGCTGCACTAAGTACCGCTCTGAGACACAAAGGACTGCTCCTGCTTTTTTTTGGGGGGATGTGGCACAGGTTCTCCAGTAATAGAGTTTTGCTTCAGGGTTGGTGGGGTTTTCAGTCTTGAGGTCCCAGATGAAGTTCCTGGCAGTGCCACTGCATTCCTTACAGTAATCAAATTGAAATAGCAGAAACAATGCATGTGTTCCCTCTTATATAATAAATGAAGTACCTTGACGCAAAATGTCACCTTCAGTAATCAAGGATGTGGATTTCCTTCTTACTGGTGCTGGCAGTCCTTCCTGATTTTTCTAAATTGCTTATGAGAAATTCATACAGGAACTTACCTGAATTGGGAAAATATGTTTAGCATAGATATGTGCTAGTGGACTGTTATTAATTGTTTATTTTCTATTAGATATGCTAGTACACATGCTAAAACTTGTGTATGACTTGTGTGTGCATGTGGGTGTATCTGATTTATGCAGAACCTGGAAGGTTTCATGAATAAGTCAGTGGTAGACTATCTTCAGTGTAAAGAAGAAATTGAGCGCTATCTGGAGGGAAATAAAGTTTTGCAAACCTAGACATTGGGTGCACCATGAGGACAGTTGTTAGTCATTGTTCTATATTTTTACATGTTACATATATTATCCACGTAGTCTTTTAGTTTAGAAGTAATGTAGGTGTGATCCAGAAAATGAATGTGCAAAGACATTTTCTTGGTTTTGATTTCTTTTCTTTGTATATTGCTGTAATTCCAGATTTTGTGATTCCATATAATATTTTTGTTCTCTCAAATAACTGTTCTGATTCCTACTGGATTTTATTTTGTTTTAACACATAAGCCAAGGAGTTAAGACTAGCAATTTTTGGAGCCGGTCCTGCTCTGTTACATGGGCATAGCCATTTTACAGAATTCATAGGCTGAGTAGTTGTAAAATACTATTATTATCAGTGAAGATATGCAAGCATGAAAGAATCCAGCTCTGTTTTCAGGGCTTATCTTAATTTGACAGGAGTAGTAATCAAAGGAAGAGGTAAAGGGAACATTTCAAATGTTGCCGTGCTGCTTGAGGTACTTCATCTATGTTGTGGGGAAATGGTACTTATTTTCACACCTGTCTCTTTCTAGAAAAAAAATTCCCATGTGAACATACCGTAACTTTCATTAAATGTTGTTTTAAATGCCATTACGTTTTCATTAAATAACAATGAGTAGTCATGCTTTTCTTAAAGGTAGGTCTCTGTTCCACTACATGTGACAAAGTTGAGGCATAAAATTCTCTTGCCTAAGGAATGACCTGTGGGCACTTTTTTATCTCTTAGGGTACCAGTCCCAGGTTTGTAATTTCAGTGTTACAACCCCCTCTTTGTGCAGATTATGAATGGGAGATTACTATAATGAGACAATTATATACTACAAAATAAAACCAACAGAAAGTCCTTGTGATGTTAGAGAATGGAAATGGCTGGTGGAAGGTCTTGTTTCAACCTTCATGCTGATACTTTTAACTGAAAGTAATCTGATTAAAAACTGCCTACTTTACACTTTTTGTCAGTTGTGTTGGGTCAGTTGCAGGCATGGAACGGTGAAGGTATGATCTCTGTAGCTGGTTACCCAAAATACCTATTTATGGAAATTTTATTGGCTAAAGATCTGTGTGCTTCTGTTCTTCACCTTTAAATTGTTGCCCTTGGGCCAGCCCAACTTGTTTGTGTTAAAAATCAAAATAACTCAGTAACTCATCAAAAAAGAACCTTTAATATGTACTGGTTATAGTTCACTTGTTACTAACTTCACGGACACGCATGGAGATAGAAATTACTAACTTTCAGGGTAATATCCCTTCTTTGTAATGACTGTAATCTCTGCTCTGTCAGCTTCAGCTGTCTTTTGTGTCTAGCAGAAGTAGTGCTGTCAGCATTTTTAATGCAGGATTTCCTGTTCTTTTCTGTCTAGATTAGAGTTCTAGAAGTATGCTTTATGGAATTCACTTGTAAGAAGTTTTTATTATTGTTTAAGTGGGAATGTATGTGTTTAGTAACAACAGCTTTTGTATACTGATTTATACTAGTAACACTTTTCTATTTTCTACACAGAAGTTAATATATATATGTGTGTGTGTGTAAAACCAAATGTATGTAAATATACAGAGGAATGAATGTATTTGGATTCAAGAGCCAAATATTTTTAGGGATAGAAAATTATTCCCGTAAGAGAAGTTTTATCTTTTTGAAAAAGGTACATATCAAGTGTTTGGTTTTAATATTTTCAAGTGCCTTATTTATGTCCCTGTTATTGGTGACAAATACTTTTTCCCATAAAATGAGTGGAGGTGAGCCTGTATTTCAGTATGAAGTTACAGTAATATTGATATGAAAAAGCCAGGACATACCAAGTGTTTTGAAATAGGAATAAGCTGCTGTCTGTAGCCTCATCTGCATCATGTTTGTAGCTTTGTGATCTACTTTGCATTTGTTGTGGAATGAATATGGGTAAAAGCATGTACCTGGACAGTCATTGCAGAGCCCCTGAGACATGATGACTTGTGTGTCAAAGACCGTAAGAAGGCATTTTGCTTGACAGCAGTAATTGGAATAATTTATCCTTGTTAGTATTGCCCATAATGTGGCATTTGTACAGTACGTGGCTTTGGATATAATTAATGTACTCTTTAATTTTTTCCTGTCGCATAAGATAATGCTCTTAATGTGAGTGCTGAGATTCTGTATCTTGTGTTTTAAAAGTATTAGAAACACAAGCATTTAAGTTGGTCATAGCAATTTCTAGTTCAGCTGTCAAGGATGGTGTTTCCACATATTTCTTGATCTTCATGTGTGTTGTTATACTGACCTCATGCTTTTATTTTTGACGTGCTTTTTTTCTTCCTCCTTTTCCAGGTGAAGCAGGAGCTGTAAAGGAAGACCTGTGGCTCGCAATCATGCCATTCCCTTTTGGCAAGTCCCACAAGTCTCCTGCAGACATAGTGAAGAACCTGAAGGAAAGTATGGCAGTTCTAGAAAAGCAAGATATCTCTGACAAAAAGGCAGAAAAGGTACAGTTGGGACTTTCCAATTGCTAGACAGTAATTGAAAGGGGAAAAAAAAAAAAGAAATTTACAGCTGCTGAAACTGAATCAATTAGGAATTGTTTTTGGGTTTTACTCTGATAAAGGGTAAGTTATTATGTACCTTTGAACAGGTGTGTATCATGCTGGTTGGCTTTGCATTTTTATGCCACTGGCAGCTGATATGATACTGAAATAATTTGGTTTGGGACTGTAGGACTTTGCATTCTTTAATAAACAGCTCACAGCCATACAGTGCTCTGGTGCTTGTGTCCACCGTAGTGGCTTTACTACTGTACAGGAGTTCTGTCTGTACTTGTCCACGCAAATGTTCACAGAGCAGAGTGCCTCTTACTGAAACTGAGGAGACATCCTGTCTCCATGGATGTCAGTGGAGGATGTACTTTTACCTTTCCTTGCCTTTTCTTCAGCCCACAGGAAGATGTGGTGAAAAGTTCCTGTGCTGGTGCCGTTTCCTTTAGATAGGATGGTTTGATATTTCAGGATCTGTACACATCGGCAGTCTTTTTCTTAACTGGTAGTCTTGATAGCTTTACTAAAAGTGCAGCCTGTGTGCAGCTGCATCCCATCTAGTGACTTGTATGGCAGAGCTATTTACTGTTTAGGTGAAGTTTTTCCTGATAAACTCATCACAAGGGCACAGATTTCAATACTTCCAAAAAAAACCCCAAACCAAAAAACAAGCAAAGAAAACATCTCCCTCTCCAAACCTACCAGCTTTTGAAGCAGGCTATGATTCCCTCCTTGGATTCTCTCCCAGCGTTATTTAACTGTTCTGTGCCATTCTTGGCATCTTTACAGAGTCACATGTAGGAGTTAATCACAATCTTTTTCATGTTCACTAGTATTTTTAAGCAGAGTGTGGCCAGCTTCTCTACATACAGTTTCACCTAGATTTGGCACTACTACGTTAAGTGCAGGAGAATCTGGGTCTTAGCTGAATTGCCATCTTGATCCTGGTACTCTTTAAAATCAGCATCTTCCACCTCAATGCCAGCACATGGTATGTTGCAGGTCTCTTTCAGTGTACCATAGTATTTTTCCTGATGCTTTTTCTCTCTTGCTGGAAAGAAAAATGTTGTGTGGAGGCTGGGAGGATTTTCATTTGCTGCTGCTTTTCTTCTTTCTCTAATAAAGACATCTGTCAGGAGAGGAGGGGTGGGTGCATTCTGAAGAGTCTGTGATGAGACATGGCACTGCTTCCTTCATCTCAGTCTCATTATTAATTCCTGGAGATGTGGCTTGATCTTAAAATCCATACTCTTTTGTGTCATCTCTTTCTTTTTGCTCTAATGAGGAACAGACCAGCTTCATTCCATTGTGCATAGCTGTGCACTGTATCACATGCCTATTTCTTGATGCTGAGATTATTATGTACCATTTGCTTCTTGCTGGCCTTTAAAGACCTCATTTATGGCTGCTGCTTTTACAAGAAATAATATGCTAAGCCTATAGAGTTGTTTCTCCTGTATCATGTAGAAAGCAACATAATCTGCTTGTAGATGAAAAGAAGGCAACCCATGTTTGCTAGGTTAAATGTGAGGTGGTATGGTAGTGCTGGCCTCTGTCATCCTTGCTATTCACAAAGGAGACCACTCGATGAATCTGAACATTCACATCAGTGTCCACATCTCCATACAGAGATTCTTCAGGAAATAGTTGTTTCCTTGGCAAACCAAGACTGTCATGAAGGTGACTGTGGTTGTGGCAGTTTATCTCAGATTCTCAGATTGTTTGCTGGTTTGACAAAGTTCTTTAGTATCTTACAGACAAGTCATCTCATTTTCAAGGGTACAGCTCTGATTAAACAGACAGAATTTGTGCCCTCTTCCTATCCAGTCTATAGAAATGACTGGAGTAACCTTGGAGTTAAAAGTGTCATGGTTTAACCCCAGCTGGCAGCTAAGCAACATGCAGTGGCTCGCTCACTCCCCCTCCCCCGGTGGGGGAATTGGAAAAAAGTAAACCCTATGGGTTGAGATAAAGACAGTTTAATAAAACAGCAGAGGAAAATAATAATAATAGAAGAATATGCAAAACAAGTGATGCACAATGCAGTTGCTCACCACCTGCCGACTGATGCCCAGCCTGTCCCCAAGCAGCGGTTGCAGCCCCCAGCCAACTCCCCTCAGTTTCTCTACTGAGCATGATGTCATATGGTCTTGGAATATCCCTTTGGGCAGTTCGGAGCAGCTATCCTGGCTGTGGCCCCTCCCAGCTTCTTGTGCACCTGGCAGAACTGGGGAAGCTGAAAAGTCCTCGACCAGTGTAAGCCCTCTTAGCAACAGCTCAAACATCAGTGCGTTATCAACATTCTTCTCATCCTAAATCCAAAACACAGCATTATGCCAGCTACTAGGAAGAAAATGAACGCCATCCCAGCTGAAACCAGGGCAAAAGACAGCAAAGGGCTGAGCAGTATGTCAATATTTAGGCATCTTTTTATCTTTCACTACTCCTTTTATTATTATGATCCTTTCTGCAATGGAACTTTCCAGCTTCCTTTGGAGAAGAATTCTGTGCTGATGAAGGGGTGAGTTCCATGGCTAGTGGTGGAACAGAAATAGAAAAGCTCACTGCACATAAAGCACAAAAATTATTACCCTTTAGGAAAAGTGGAGAAGAATACCAGAGTTTTTCTTTTTTTATAACTCCATTTTATTAGTGATTAGACTTGTATAAAATACGATCTTTCTCTTTCTCTCTCAGTAATTTCTGCTTCATTGTTGCTCTTTCATCCACAGGTGTGTTTTTGTAGTCTGTCAAATAACAACAATGAACTTTCAAGGCTAAGCAGTGTGGTAGCTATTCAGTGTTGATCACTGTTTGTGGTAAAGACAGCCTTTTGGGTACAGGGAATACTTACTTTTCCTACGCTACTTTGTTTCTTAAAATGAAGTACACACAGTTGCATATTTTCTTTACTCTTACACCTATGAAATTTGAATTGTGTATGTAGATTAGACCAAAAAAATTCAGCACGTGCTGAAGTGAACTGTACGCTTCAAAATGTTGTTTTAAATATTTCTTCCGTAAAATGAAATTAGTTGTAAATGTCCTTTTGTTTTATACCTTACGCCTGGCTGAGGTTCCAAAGACAAACTACTTTTCTACTGCAGTACCACAGTGTTTTTAATATATAGCTCACTGTAGTTCTTACCATGCAGTAGCAGCACAATGCTGTTACAAAAATATTTAGTTTGCTACTATGTAGAGGATGTACTTTGACAGTTTCCTAACACACTTTGAAATACAGATCTGTAAGAAAATTAGACAAATAATTTTCCCTAGAAATTAAAAGTGTAATTAATTATGTTTGAACAGGATACCTCAGGTTTTTTCAGTGCTTAGGCTGAATTTTAAAACCTTCAATGTTTTGTGAGAGGAAGAAAAAGCAAAGTAAGAAAGATTTTATTTTTTTTTTAAAGCTTGGACTGTGTCTATTCCTGTACATTCTTTATAACCAAAACATAAGAGATTCTTCAAAGCAAAAGATGTAAACCAATGATAGTGGTCACAGTGCATCTAGTTCTATTAAGAAACATTCTGCCATGTAATACTGGAAACTTTGTTTTATAGATAAAAATCTGAAATTCAACAAGTGGACTCTAGTTGCATGTTAATCTACCTTTTTTTGAGTGCTGTGAATACTGGAGAAAAATTAACCAGGTAATTCTCCAGGTCATTTTGAAACATTACCTAAGTTTGGAGTACCTGCTTTAGGAACTGACATCTGAAGTGGCTGTAAAAGCTGGCCTGTTGTCTTGCTGCTGTCTGCCTGGTATACTGCGACTCTGGCTGCTTGTTGGCTGCAGTCCTATACTTAGGATAGAGGCGATAGGTTGCTGTCTGTTAGTATTTTGGAAGGGAAACTTGAAAAACCAAGTGCTTTATAACTGAAAATGCATTCATTACATATGCTGTTAGTTTTCCATTACTTGTGTTTTTTCAGGAAGGGAGGTCTAAAGGGAAGGGGAAGGAAAACTCATTGCGTATAAATGGGAGCTACCCTTCATCTAGCCCGTTAGTCTCTTATTTGAATCTCTTCCTCCCCTTTGGCTGACACCAGCATTTATTTTTATACTACCAGTTCCCTTGGTTTGTGGCACACGTTCACTGTCGTGAAGGTAAATATTTACTCATGTAATAACCTTGTTCTTCCCTACCCTCTGACCTTGTGTTAACCTGCTCAGAACAGCTCTGGTTTTGGCTTTCAGATAATTGTTTCAGCCGTGTTGTTAACCCATGTGGGTTGACTATTGCAGGCATGGTCGGTCTCTCTTTAAGTTACCAGTTCTATACAATGGACAGTATACTATATGTATGGGACAATGCAATATGCTACTTTGATTCAGCTGTCTGACTAATATTATGTCACATTGCCATAGGCACAGATCAGATTTCATTCAGTGAATTAACACTTGTCATTTACAAAGCAGTAAACTTTTAAATTTGTTATGTACATGTGTACAATAAATTTCATGGTTGAAAGAAGGCTAAAGGTTAAGCCCCTGCTACTCCATGGGACTGGTACTCCAAGGGTAAAGTTGGGGCTTCTGTAAGTAACGGGTGAGAAGACATGCTTCTCTTCTCATTGAACTTAGCTTTTTAATCATAGAATCCTAGAGTACCAGGTTGGAAGGGACCTCAAGGATCATCTGTTCCAATCTTTCTTGGCAAAAGCACGGTCTGCACAGGATGGCTCAGCACCCTGTCCAGCTGAATCTTAAAATCCCCCAATGTTGGGGAATGTACCACTTCCCTGGGAAGATTATTCCAATGGCTGATGGTTCTCATTGTGAACAATTTTCCTCTTGTGTCCAATCAGAATCTCCCCAGGAGTAACTTGTATCCGTTACCCCTCCTCTTTTCCATACCATTCCTTGTAAAAAGGGAGTCTCCATCTTCTTTATAGCCGTCCTTTAAACACTGGAACATGGTGATAAGGTTTCCCCTAAGCCGCCTTTCCTCAAGGCTGAACAAACCCAGTTCTCTCAGCCTTTCCTTTAACGATATCTTCATGCTAGATGTCTGCTGAAAAATGTAATCATTTTTAGCCTTTAAAATAAACTAGTGGCACTGATGTAGATAATAATGTATTTACAGAATTGCATGGTTTTGTGAGCATTTTGAAATCCAATTTAAATAGAATTATTAAAATGGTGTTTTTTACTTATGATAGATACTTCTGTAGACTAGTGAAAATATTCACCAAGTACAGGCTCAAAATTATAGCTAGTTTACCTTTTTGATGGAAGTTTTCATTAATAGAGTGATTTATGTAATTGTGTTATCGATGTGGATAGAACCCCTAGCTGTAGACCCAGAGCCTGCTGAGCTCACCTTAAATACTTAAGGACTGATAATGTGTTCTTTAGCTTTTTCCACTGTTTCTCTAAGTAAAGGCAAGCGTTGCTTTGTAAAACTCGAATACTCCAGCTGTACGAGTCTGTCTGTAGTATTTGGTATTTGAACTGCTTAGCACTTAAGGAAATAGTAAATTTTGGGAATATCTGTGAGATACTCTAGGGACTGGAATGAACAATAATGGTTCAAAGCTATAAAGACATGCAACTGATTATGGTGTGACAATCATACACATGACTTCCTGGTGTCTAATTTTATTTTTAAAGAATGCCTCTTTTCTTTGATAAAAATAGAGAAATAAGTACTTTGTTTATTTTCTTTACATTTTACATTTATAGTCTGACTTGTCCTCAAATGTTATTGATTGTTTGGTACCACTGAATTTCGAATGTGACTTGTCACAGAATTTTTCTCTAAAACTCAGATTGTTCCATGTTTGCTTCTTCTCAGTACTGAGAAAAAAAATATATAAAAATAGGTAAAAGATATATATATATATTTTATATATAGGCTATATACAGATTATATATTATAATACATACAGTATATACTCTGAGTATATATAAAACATACCCTGCTTATATATTACATTAGAATATATTTTTATAGATATATATGGTGTCTGATTGTTAATTCCACTTTCCCTTTGGTCATGGGTTCTTGGATGAACTTCAGTGTATTTCTTGGTTTTTCTCTAGAGATTTTTTTTTCTGTTAAAAGAAGGCAGCACATTAGGCAATTATTTAGATCACAATATCTTAGGTAGTCCTGCAAGTAAATGCTAGCTAGCCTTCTTTTGTCTTTTTTGTGATTTTTTTTTTTTACTAGTTCATCACTTAGCTCTTAACATTGATACTTAATGTAGCATATTTTCAGGTGTAAGTTCCATTCTGCATCTGAAGTGGCAAAAATAGCTCTGCACATCATGTATTTGGAATATATTAGAAAGTTCATGGAATATAGAAGAGTAGAGAGATTCTAGAACAAGTTTGTAAGAATCTATTTCTAGTCCTTTTGATGTTGAGTTTTAGAGTAAAAGAAGAGGGAATATAGAAATGTCATATTTTATGGAAGACCTTGGTTGTTCATATAATACTTTCAGAAAACCTTGTACTTCTGTATTTGTAGTATGTATCCAGAAATGATAGTTTGGCCTAAGTTGCAATGATACAAGCAAGTCTCTTTTCAGACATTGGTACAGAGTGCCTAGAGAGATTGTAGAGTGTCCATTCATGGAGCTGCTCAGAGTGTGGCTGGCCATGAACCAGATCAACCTGATAGGGCTTTGAGGTTGGCCCTGCCGTGAGCAGGTGGTGGCCTCCTGGCCTGATGGCCTCCTGAGGTACCTTCCAACCAAGCTGTTCTGTGTTTCTATGTCTCTAACCATTACGTCCCACTAGAGCCGTATGTCATTCCAAGTTCAAGTGAAGCACATTCAGATGGTCTTGACAGTGGTAAAAAGCATGGGAAATAAAGTCCTGGTGTCTCTTCTTGTAGTTGCTGAGTTGTATCTTCGTGTTAGGTGAGGAGGCTGCTTTTTTTTTTTAACACTTGGTGTTTGGAAACACTTTTTTTTTTTCTGTCTGTAAGCATTTCCATTACTAGCATCTTTCTTGGGGTGGTGGTGAGGGAGAGCCTTCAAGTGTGATTATTTAAGCTTTGCAGGGGTTGTTCTGTCTTCTGGGGTTTTGCTATGAAAAATTCTCCACTGGCATTCTTCTTAATTGCAGGCATGCCCTCAATATCGCCACCGTCTTACTTACTGGAACCTCTGCCTTTCTTCCTCTTTCATCTTGCTTTCTAAATTAGTGTGCAGGGACAAACTGCAATAGAATTTTTATTACTGCTTCCTCTTTTCTTGGTAGCCATGCTTCAGAGGCATCTCTTCATATCTCCACATTTGACAGATGTTCCTGTTCTTTTCCTAGTAAAGTGGTATTTCTTCTGAATGTTAAAGAAATAGGGCAGTTGTGTGGCATGGTATTATTACAATATGGTGAGCTGGCTTTCTCATTTCATGTCTTCAGGAGCTGTCATGAATCTAAGCAGTCATATCGGGCACCTGCTTCTTGCTGTCTTACTAACAGTGCACAGAAAATCCTGTGGAATTTCGATTAAGGAGGAGACAACTGGGACTAGGAACTGCAATTAGCAAGAAAGGGGAGGCAGCGGGGAAAGTTGTGGAGGAGCTAAAAATGTTATGGAGCCTCCTTAAAGGTCACGGAATCCTTACTTGCATACCTAGCAAAGCTGGAATGGCTTTGGCTTGAATAGTGGGTCATGCTGATCTTAAGCCTCTCTAGATATAATACGCAAATGAGAAATCTTTTTACATACCCCTTATAAGACAGGCAATATCCAGAAAGTGATAATTTTTTTATTTCATTAATCTTCCATGTGCTACCAATCATAAATACTTCACGTTAAAGTTTATGCATACATTGTTGGCAGGTTCATCTAATTACTAAAAATTAGTGTGCTTACAAACCATTCATACTTTTTAGGCATGTGAAGAACTAATACAATATAATTAAACCAGCTATTTATGATGATAATTTTCAGTGTTTTGCCCCCAAGCTATGTGAACATATATATTGAAAGGAGTTCTTCTCTTTTCTCCAAGAGAACTGTGGTTTAAGATTCAGAATCGGGTGTTTAGAAGTGTTCTTGATTTTATTTTTAATTACGAGATAACTCTTCTTCCGCTGCTAGATGTTGCTCCAGCCCATCATGGCAACTTAGGAATTCCTTATGCTGGCTTCCCTAAGTGAGGGGTCAGATCTGTCTGTCTTCTGTAAGATGTACTTCAAATGGGAAGCATCTTAAACTTTTAATTATCTACTGCATCGCTGTATTTTTTTGGGTGCACCTGTTTGCCAGTTTGTTCTTGTGTACTGAGATAACTGAAAATTAAAGGAGGTTCTTTTTGAGGTTTTGTTAGTTGGAAAGGAAAATTTGCATCCCCACTGAGTGGATTGGGGCCCTGGTATTTGACAAAACCTGTAGGAGGGGTACATTTGGTGTCTCTGAGCAGTTCACTAGAGCAGGCATGTGTCTCCATGTCATGTTTTCCAATCTGATACTGTGTACTTCTGTTTTACAGAATGGAAATTTTGTCGGGTTCTTTTCATCCCGTTGCTATTCTTTAGGGGATTTTTGAATGGGAAGGCTGTGAAAAGGAAGAAATTTTTACTTTTGGTAACTTGTCAAATAATTGTCTTACCTCTGCGCTTTTTTTTTATATATAACATAGAACAGACTTACTTGCAGAAAGATTATCTATTGTTTTTTAACAAGTTGTCATTTCCTGATCTCCCTCCCCCCCCCCCGAAGTCTGCAGATTTTAAGAATAATAGAGTACTTTGTACAATTACAAAGGCAAATGACATTGTGCTCTAACTGTATTCTTCTCCCATTTTCTTTAGGCCACTGAGGAGGTCTCAAAAAACCTTGTTGCCATGAAAGAAATCTTGTATGGCACAAATGAAAAAGAACCACAGACAGAAGCTGTGGCACAGCTTGCTCAGGAGCTGTACAACAGTGGTCTTCTTAGTACCCTAGTAGCCGACTTGCAGCTAATTGATTTTGAGGTAAGAGAAAAGTTTGGCATTTCTTATATTGAACATGTTAAAGTAAACATCTAAATTCCTACCTCTTTAATTGGTTAAGACATCTTTTTATCTTCAGTTTTATTTCTCTGGCTGGGACAAAACCATTAGAGAGCTCATTGTTCCAAACTACCTAGAAAATTAAACACATATAGAACGTGAAATCTGTGAATTTAGGCACATAAGCCACACAAAATTGGAGTAGACAAACCTCTAATCCTGATGATACGGTTCTGTTAAAATTATGGAATAGTTCTTACTTCTTGTGTACACAGAAGGGTTAATCCCTTAGGAGTAATGCCGTAGTGAACACAAGCTATAATACTACAAGGCATGTTTATATTGTCATCTCCTTAAATTAAATTACTTGGAAAAGAGAATTATCGTAGCATTTATGAAGAACTTCAAGTATTTAAGGTAAGCTGGTAGTTTTAATAACAGTCCAGTATTTCTCTCTTCAGAAATAAGCGATGCAACCTTTTTTCTGTTTTCCTCATCTTTTCTCCGTTCATATAAAAAAACCCCACCACCAAAGCAAAACCAATAAACCCAAGTTTTTATTGATTACTTCAAAATAGCAATACTTACTTGTATTCAGATGTATCTCTATACAAACCTCTATAGAATCATAGAATCGTTTTGGTTGGAAAAGACCTTTAAGATCATCGAGTCCAACCTTTAACCTAACCCTGCCATCCCACCACTAAACCATGTCCCTAAGCACCTCATCTATGCTTCTTTTAAATACTTCCAGGGATGGGGACTTTTGGCATTTGTCACCACATCTCATGGAATAATTTAGCTTCCTGATGTGCCATAGTGAAAAATCACCCTGTTAATTATAAGAAATTGCAATATAATTGGACCTTCCTATTTTCCCTGAGGTCCCACAAGAAGCACGTGGTTGTCTAGGAAAGACCATGTATCTCACTCCACAGACTTGACTATAAAGACCATCCCACTTAAGGTTGCTTAAAAGCGGTATTGTTCATAAACAAGTTGTTCATGATGCAAACACAACAGTTTAAGTTGTAGTATGACATTCAAAAAACAATAGCTTTCTTCCCTGTTCTTTCTTCTCTTCCCTCCATCCCACCCATAACTCCCTCTGATTTATGTTTAATTGTGATACGATGGTATTTTTTCCCTACCCAAACAACTGTTTATACCAAACATAAAACATTCAGATTCTTAAATAAGCAAGGAGACCTGGTAAAGCTGAGAGGGAATGCTGAAATGTGATGGCCTTTAATTGCAGAAGAAAGTAAATTGTGAAACGTCATCTGGATTCTGCTGACCTCTAGATTCTTATCAGCTTGATGTTTACTCGGCCTGATTATTAGCGAAGGAAACCTTCATTATCTCCTGGTAATGAAGAATGATAACAAATTGTACAGGCTTGCTCTCATTAAGGAGAACTATTAATTTTATTCTAAGGGGACTTGAAAAGATTGCGAGTAGTTTCCTGCTTGTGGACTTTCTGCTGCTTTGTTACACGAGGATATGACTGTTCCCCCTTCAGAGAGAACAAGTCATTCACGCCGCTTTCTAGGCTAGGCCACGTCTGCTTTTTAAGGATGGGATCTGGCAGACTGTCTAGCTATTGTTGTTACCTAGAATTAATGTCAACACACCCATGCTCCAAACCTGCACTAGCTTCCCAGCTGTTACAAAGTCAATCAGATGTTGGCTTTGATATCCCAAATCTTTGTGGTTGGGGGTTTACTGTGCTGGAAAGGATTTCTCCATTAACAATGGAGATACGAACTTGATTTCATGTTGGTTCTTAAACTTGAAGAGTAGGTCTAACATTTATTCCTTCTGGTGCCCTGCCACAGCTTGAGGTCATTCAATGATTAAGTAAAAGTGTTTGGGGTTTGGTTTTTTGTTTTGTCAAGAACTTCACTCGTTCCTGAAGAAGGTTTCCTTGTAGACAGCTAATTAATAGACAGGGACTGTTTACTCTGATTCTTAAACTGTCTCAAATGTATTTGAATCTGAATAGTATGGTAAAAAAAACCCCCAAAAGTAACAAAGTAAAAACCAGAAAAATAACAAATTTAATGTTTTAATTAAGAAACTGTCTGTCTAGACCTTGCTGTATGTAAAGTCCTGTTTAAAATGATATCCTTACCTGGAAGCTTGCTTTCCAAGTAAAGCAGTCGACACAACCATCTACTTATCAGTCTTACAAACTTACCAGTTATCTCCCTGCTGATTTGTGCTGAGATGGTATCCCTTGTGGAATGATTTTTTGTTTGTTTGTTCTTGTTTTTTTAAATGAAGAAAGGAACCAAAGAACAAAACTGCCTTTTGCGTAAGGGAGCCTGAATCCTTTTGCTCGAAAGACAATACTAGCACAGTGTCCCTCTCACCTCTCGCAGTCGTGACTGTTGGCACAGGGTTTGGTGTCTGTTTGCCCTTGTTAGGCCATGAGATCACTTAGTCATTGTTGAAAGGATGCATTACTAGCTTTGGTATTACTGTGTACCACTATCAGTTCAATTATGTGCATAATAAGGAAATGCTGTTCTTGCTGGTGAATCCAAAGCAAATTGTGTGATCCAGCGCAAAATTGGCAATGTTAGTGAATGAGAGTTGATGACTATATTATGTGGAGTTTGAGTAAAGCAATTTCTGGAAACACTGCTCTACTCATTTCAGAACAAAAAGTTCTGGTGTTGCTTTGGGCTGGCTTTCAATGGAATTGTAATTGAGAAAACAAGGGTTTACAAACAAACTCTTATATCCTGAAAACAACACTGTAACAAAACTTTCCATGGTAATTCACAAACATGACACTTGTAAAACTACAGTCCTACATTTTTATAAACATTTGATTTTTTTCTTATGCAGTCTTCTTGATGTTGATTGGAAAACTGAAATAATTTTGAATAATCGCTGTTGTTTGGAAAATCCTTGCTAATTAAGTATGCCCTGCATTTTTCTCAAAAGCTTGTGATGTTACTCAGGGCATTTATAGTACAGCTAGAGATTGTCACGAAACATTATCTACGTATGCTTTTTGTGTATAACATTCAGGGAACCTTCAGGTGGAGTTGCTTAACAGGCCTGTATTTGCAAGTGCAGGTTTGCCTAGGCTTTTTCTGGAGGAGGTCTGATAACACACTGGAATAGATCGGTAACACATAGTCCTCAAGTTGTCTTTATGGCAGTCCAAAATGGAAAGTTAATCTGGCTTTTAAATGGTGCATGTGAATGACAGTGAAAAGTGCTTATATTTATAATCGTCTTTTTGTTAGATGTCCGTACCAATTTGTCATCTTTAGCTATGGTCTGACAGAAGAAATAAATAGGACATATATTCATATATTCAGCAAAGAGAACATTCCCAGCTCCTTGTATACTGTCTGGTGCTTTCCTTGTGCATTTTCCTGTGTATAATCTGTGCTGAATTCCAGCATCCTGGTCTTATTTATACTTCTTTAGTCCATTGAAAAATGGGAGACTTGCATTTTAGGTCAACGGATGATTTCTCTTTGTAGTTTTATTTACTTATTTATCTTCCATAAGTTACAGTTTTAAGTTCTATGTCAACACTGCAGTTGGAAATGCTCTGCACACTCTTAATGGTGTTTTACGTGTTCTAGGCAAGGGGAGAGGGTAATGGAGTATTGAAGAAACACACTTGCAGGCAAGAGCACAGTTAAAAACTGGTATGTGATTAGCAAAACCAAGTACAAAACAGGCCCAGGAGATTGATGCTACATAGAAGTATCTGATGGAACATCAACTGGCTTTACTTCTTAATGTAAATTACCTGTCAACTGGCTGCAACACGATGTAATGTTTTGAGTGCTTTGGCATATTTGAAATGGGTATAAAGAAACAGAATATTTGATCTGTTTAAGATCAGAGTACAGAGGCTGACTGAACTGCAGAACTCACACAGTATGAATGCATGATGATAATGTTTAATTGTTACTTGCCTAGTGGACTTGAATATCATGTGTTTAACTGCTAATGTTTTTGACAGGGCAAAAAAGATGTTGCGCAAATTTTCAACAACATTCTCAGAAGGCAAATTGGTACAAGAACTCCCACAGTTGAATACATCTGCACTCAACAGAATATATTGTTCATGCTATTAAAAGGGTATGTACACTGTGAAGCATAAATATGCTTTTACATGAAGTAAGAAGTTTTTAAATTCATGAAGAAGCAGTGGGTTCTGAAACATTTTTTTCTTCCTTTGCAGTATGCTTGATTATTTTTTTTTTTTTGTCTTGAGGCCTGTAGTTCCCCTAAGTAAAGGAAAATTTGAGTAATAAAACACCAAAAATATACTTTTGCATGAAATACAACTGAAAATTCTTAACTGGGGTAGTGCAGACATTTTCCTTTCAGAATACTATTTGAACCTACTGGAACTATTGCCTTGCAAACTTACTTCTTCATCAAGAGTTAAAGGATGATTTTTTCCTTTAACCACTGTCATTTCCAGGTTGGTGGGTGGTTTGTTTTTTTTTTTTTCTATCCCCTGGTCTTAGTTTGGTCTTAGACTTTTTATTCTTAGTGATTTATATTCCTGTAGTGACACAAATGCATCACTCAACCTTGACAAAACAAAGAATGATTTGGGGCATATGGTGCATGCCAGACGGCCGTTTCTGCCTCTATTCTTTTATTATCTGGTGTGCTGGATATTGAACAATCATTCCATACTGAATACGTGGTTGCACATGTAGAGCTGTGGATCTCAAACATGAAAGCAGAAAGGTGTTATTAACATTTTAATGTTAAAATAAGATTTTAAAAAAAAAAATTGAGAATGTGCTCTCTCCATTTAAAAATAATTGCTCACATTTCTAATAACATTAATTAAGAAATTTCTGAAACTTGCAATTCCAATATGTTATTTTGGGATTGAAAAGTTCATCAAATATTAATAAAACTTAAAAAAAATGCAGCTGTTTCAAGTACTAGTTTTATAATTTGTGTTGAAGTTGCTGGGTAAGCTTACTGCAGTTGATGAGTACTTGTCCACCTACTGGGATAGCTAGAGGATGTATGAAAAGGCCACGCTTCTCAGTGAGGTACTTGCCTATGTTATGTTGGTAGCACTAAGAATTGAGGATAATCAAGTATATTTTTAACATTTAAACAGGAAGCTTTACTGTGTTGTTCCTTTTCCCTCCTCATAGTTTATAGTAGCAATTAGAGATGCTGACTAACCTGCTACATGCATGGTGTATTAGGCTATTTTATTGTATTTATCTCTGTGTTTACCTAATCTTGGGCCATTTCCACTGGAAAATGGATCATACAAGAAACTTTTCCTGTGGACAAAGCAGGAGTTTTACATCTTCTAGTTTCATGCTGACTCCAGAGGTTTAGCACCAGCAGCAGTATGGAATATTTACTTCAATTCATACAGATACAAGATGTACACTTGGCCACCAGAAGTTGCTTTGTTGGTGTTGCCCCCACCTCATCATAGCCCTGATTTAGTGAGGAAGTGAGATTTAAGTGTTAGAGGGACAAAAAGCTTACTAATTGTGGCATAACACAAAAGAAAATATTGATTCAGTACTTCTTCAAAACAACGTACAAAAGAAGGCAAAGACATTTGAGGTGCAGAGAGATGAAGCTATGTTCTCAGCATGCTGTCATTGATATGTGACTGAATGAGGGCTGTAACCCATTCATCCTAATTTTTAGTCTGTGTAGTCGTTCTTCAGAGAGCATTATTCTGACATGGATTATTGAAACACATATTCATAAGTCAGGATGTTTGAAATGGGCATTTAGTTAGCTTTAATGACTTAAATGTTACATCTGGTATCCAACTGAGTGAAATTTATGTAAATTTAAACTATGAGGTGAGTTGCAAAAAGTTCAGTAGATTTCAGATCTCCATGACAGGTTAAATGGGAAGTACTGCAAAATTTAACATGAAAATTAATTCATAAGAAAATGGTTTTGTATGGTAATAGTGCTTAGTATGCACAATACTTTGCTCCTGAATTATTCTGGTGAATTTAAATTAGCTTCCGATGGTATAGGAGGAAGGATTCTTCAGGTGGGAGGCAGGAAGGTATATAAGAAACTTTGACTGCTTCAGGACCAGGTAGGAACAACAGATAAAACTTTTCTGTAGACTGGGATAGCTTATATTGCAATGTGCTGAGATGAGTTCTTCGTTTGGAAAGGCAGTCTTATCTTCTTCCAGGGACCTACTATGAGCTTGCTTGGGAAAACAAGGAGCTAGTAGCAAGTACGAAGGTATATTTCTATCAAATGTGTCTTAAGCACATTGTGAGATTTTGGCAGCTGCTGTTGGCTTATGTTAAAAACAGCTGAGATCACCCTGTAGTATTTGAGCCTGCCAAGAAAGTGTAGCAACAATTTCTAAATAAAGCCATCAGGGATGGCTTCATCACTTCCATCATATCAGTGATGGACATGTTCCAGAGGTCTCTTGTAAGAAGGTGTGGATGGTTTGCTGGAGGCAATAAAGGCTTGGGCGCAAAGAAGGTGTTCAGTATTGTCCTTACAATCAGAGGACACACTTGCCAGCATTTCACGCTTGAAGCCTGTGATGTGTAGAGTAGCCAGTAATGCTGAAAAACAGTTTAATCAAAGACAAAACATGAATTTATGTCCAGTATTATTAACCCTGCCTGCTCATATTATGGATACTTTTATGTAAATGGCTGTCATGTTTAAGCAAACGGCTTTCAGGACACAAATCACTTACTGCTTTTCCAGATGTCTGCAATCCCACCAATATGGAAAAAGAAAACTGATTTTGAGTATGAAGTAAATATTTTTATTTAGTCTTGTTTCTCAGTTTGTGAAAGTCATTTGTAGTGGCTATAATTTGGCATTTAACTGGCAGTGATTTCAGTAATATTTCATAGAGGTATTTAAAAGTGGAGTTTAATGCAGAACTAAGTACCTCATTTTTTAAATTTTTGTTTACTTGATAGCACTGAAAACCATAATTAGCAGTGTGGTGCTGCAATGCTAACTTGTGAAAGTATTTATAAAGAATCTTTGTTGGCTTTTTTTTTTTCAATAGGTACGAATCTCCAGAAATTGCTTTAAATTGTGGAATAATGCTTAGAGAATGCATCAGGCATGAACCACTTGCTAAAATAATCTTGTGGTCGGAACAATTCTATGATTTCTTCAGATATGTGGAAATGTCAACGTTTGACATTGCTTCAGATGCATTTGCCACATTCAAGGTAATTTACATACAACATTTGAATTATTACTTCTGTAGTTCTCGCTATGTGAATCCAGACATTGTGTGTTACATTCTTGGGCAAAACAAGCCTAGGGAGAATTAAAAAAAAAATAGGTGTGATGCAGATGGGTAAGCTGGACACTGTTCTTCCTTATTTCTCAGAATGCAAGACATTCCTTTAAATATATATACTATGTTCCTGAGAACTTTTATTCCAGAAAGCAAGATTTAAACTATCATGTGTTAGCTGAATATTTGTGTGCTTCCATTCCAGGGACTTCAAAAATCTGTGTTTCTAGCTCCTCAAGTGAGCAAACGCCTTTTCATTCCATTATGAACATGAGTATATTTGGTGCTGATGCTTTGTCTAGGGAATTTTTTTTTTTTCTTAAAACAAACAGTTATGGGACTATAAGCATAATATTGATCAATATTAAATAGTGGGACTTAACCTTGGTTGTGTATAGCTCTGTGCAGAGCATAGCCTTAATCCATAAATGACATTCTTCAGTGATAATTCCACATGCTATTTACCTGTGTGAATTAACTTAACACATAGCAGACCTTTCCTAAGTGATGCCAAGATCCTTAGCAATGTCCAGGTAGCTGCATTCATGTCCTAAGTTTCTTTATTTAATGAAAGAGCAAAATTTTTTATTGGATGTCTTATGTTTACTCACTTTTTAATGAGAATGTATATGTACTGTTTAAATATTTTAGTGAAATTATTGGGCTTGTGCTCTTTTACAGGATCTGCTTACAAGACACAAGTTGCTAAGTGCAGAATTTTTGGAACAACATTATGATAGGGTGAGCAGATACGTTTTAATATTCAGAATTTTCTAGTGCTGTGTATCTTACTTGAAGAAATCAGTATTTTAATTCCCTGTTTAGCTTCGTTTTCAGAAATTTGCATACAATATTAAGCCAAATGCACTTACAATAATTTCTGGCAAGCAGTAAAATTAAGATCAATACCGTATTGTTGACTGTAGAAAGGTGTAAAAACAAGAGAAGGCGGGAGAAATCTGGTTTTGTGAAAACGAGATCTGATTTCTCCGCTAGAGGGAACCCTTTCCTTGTCTTTTTCTTTTGTCTGTATTAACCCCTAACAACCAAAGAATACAAGATAGCCCTCCTCCACCTGCTGGGGACTCCTGAAATTAACGAACAGTGTTCAGTACCAGGAACTATTATCATTTAAGAAATAATGAGATAACTACTTCCACCACATTGCAATCTAAACATTAAAGGTGCCTAAAAGAGTAAATAATTTTTTTTTAAAGCATATACAGTGTTTAGACAGTAGTTACTTACAGGAACCTACTGACATTTCAGATTATGTTTACATTTTTGTTATGGATTTGCATCTCCTCCAGTTTGTTATAATCATTTGGAAGAAGAGCGTGTATGACACTCGGAAAGGTCCTAACCCTTCTCTTTATTCTGTGTTTAGTTCTTCAGTGAATATGAGAAGTTACTTCATTCAGAAAATTATGTGACAAAGAGACAGTCACTTAAGGTAAGGCAATTTTATTTTCTCCTTAGATACAAAGTCAGAGAATTCCTTTCATTTCAAGGTGGGTTGACTTTAATTGAAATGGCTTCAGTAACTGCCTTGGATAGTGTTTATTTTAATTTTTCATATGTTTTAATTCTTGGGATGAGCTAGTTATCTTTGATCCAGTCCTTCCATTATTTGGTGTCCAGCACACATCAAGTCATTTCTCTCCCTGTGCAGAAATGGCTATATGCAAGTATGTTTATTTTTGTTGGGCTTTTTCCTTCAACAAATCTGGACGCATTTAAGTAATTTAGTAAAGTTTCACCTGGTGTGACTAGAGCAATATTAATCTTACATTCAAGGAGGTCAGAAATAGTGAATGTAAATATAGTACACTTGAAGCCAGGGTGATACTTGTGGGGAATATCCTTTTACGCCCTTCTGGGCAAAGAAGGTAGCAAAAGAAGTGTAAATATTTCTCATTTGAAGTACTAAGTTGTTTTTTTGTTTGTTTGTGGGTTGTTCGGTTTTTTTAAACCACATTATTGCTGGTGATACATAGATTCTGTATAAATGAAAAAAATAATGAAATCATGCAGAAAAAAAGAATGAAAAAGACTTTTCTTTCAATTCCAGTTCATAACAAGGGGGGAACAAAATGCGATATTTTTTTCATTTGTTGAGAGAAAGGAGAAACTGCATCATCGAAATAAGAGGAAAATGCACCCTGCATTTAGAAATTCAGGACACTTCAGTTCTATTGTTACTATATTTACAGACTGGTGTCAACTGCTCACTGTGTTTGAAAGCACTTATGAAAAAGTTGTTTATGTCTGGTATCAGTCACTTTTTCATTCAGCCTTGTTTTCCACTTTTAGCTTCTTGGTGAATTGTTATTGGACAGACACAACTTCACAATTATGACGAAGTACATCAGTAAACCCGAAAATCTCAAACTAATGATGAACCTTCTACGAGACAAGAGTCGTAACATTCAGTTCGAGGCCTTTCATGTGTTTAAGGTATGTTTAAAAAAACCTCATAATAAAACAAAGAACAAAAGAACCCCACCAGAAGTTGTTTACTTGAGTAAACTACTTAGCTGAGCCTCAGTTAAGATTATTTTAGTGTCTGCTAAGTGGATAAATAAAGAGCGTGCTAATATTTGTCTTTATTGTGATCCATCTTTACAAATAGCTATTTTTGTATCTTTTGAAAATTGTTTAGAAACCATTTAGGGACTTTCATATGATTGACAGTGTAACCTCTCGCAGAAAATTTTGGAATTAAGAAAGATGAAGTGCAGTAGGATAAGGAGGAATGCATGATTTCATGTGAAATCATGAAGCATCTTGGAGTTCAAAAGTGTTTTCATCATGCTCTGTGATCTATGAAGAGGTAGCAGTATTTTAGTCAAGCACGTAAATTTCAAAGCCTAAATTGTAGTTTGCACTTTGTAAGAGATACCTTCTGACTTTGCAGTGGACAAGCAAATAGCTAAGAGCTTGGAGATATAATTTGAGGTATAAAAGTTTTCAGTGAACTTTAAGATACCCATCTGATGCTGTATATAATACGAAACCATGGCATTTGCTACAGAAATTAACTGTGAGGTGTCTTCAGTGGTTTCTGCAGAGGGTGTTGTGGCTGATCACCTCCCACAAATTGAATTACTTCAGTAATGGTATTCTAATAAATAATGGTATTCTAATAAAAAAAGGTGTAATTTTATTTTAAAACTTGCATTTACTCCATTATTTTTTCTGTAGAGATACTAGAATATGGAATAATTAAAACATCACTAAGTTATTGTCATCACTGTTTGGGTAGGTTTGTTTTTTAACTTAGCCTTCTGTTTCCTACTTTTATGATAAATGTCTTTTATTTACTTGCAGGTGTTTGTAGCCAATCCTAACAAGACACAGCCTATATTAGACATCCTTCTAAAGAACCAGACCAAACTTATTGAGTTCCTCAGCAAGTTTCAGAATGACAGGACCGAGGATGAACAATTTAATGATGAGAAGACCTATTTAGTTAAACAGATCAGGGATTTGAAGAGACCAGCACAGCAAGAAGCTTAATCTCCAATAAACCCTTAAAATATTAAACCCAAATTCAGCATTTGCTGTTAGATATTCAGCATCAGGCACTCTTATCGATTCATGAGGAACATTACTGCTAATCTGCTGTTCAGTGAACGGTTTTTGTTTTTCTCTTTTCTTTTTTAGTCCAAGTTGAAAAACATAGCTGCTGCTTTCTTGCACAATGTGGACTTTCTTGATATTTGTGTCATTTCAGAATTCAAAGACACTGCTTGTTTTAGGAGTCCTGAAAAGAAAGATTCTAGGTTCGTGAAAGCAAACATATAGATACTAGTTTGGTTTAGGAGAGAAGGTATTAATGTAGTTAAGTAACAGGTTGCATGCTTGCAAATCTGAATAAATCTGTATGTTTGCACTTACCTTGTTTGAGATATGAGCACAACGTGACCTGTGCGTACCTGGCACCATATTATAAAATTATATGCCTTGATTTAAAAAAAAAAAATGCGCAGTGCTTTATTTGTAATCAAAGGGGAAATGTATCTAAGATGTGAGCTTATTGGGATAAACAGTTGTCTTGCAAATAAACTGATATTGAAACTTAGCAACTTTTAAAAGAGTGAAATCTCAAGGTTCATAAGGAAAATGTATATATGCCTTTCACTGCTTTTTAGAATTTTTTTTGACATGATTTGATTTTTCTGAGAATTGACTTGTAAACTTGGAAATATGTTCTAAGGGGTTTTGTTAATTTTACCTTAAAGGTATTTCAGACAGTAGACCTAGCAGTGACATTTTGCATTTCATTTCAACAATGCTTGCTGGTTTCTTTTGTATATAACTCCTAGGCTGCTCATTTCTTTAAAATATGATTTAATTTGTACAGCAGAGGAATGTTATTGTATTAGTCTGTAACTATTACCTAATATTGAGTTTTGCAAAATGAATGCTCATATGTAATTGAATACTTCCAATCACATGGAAATGCTGATTTAACAATCTTAAGTACTGCAGCATTAAAAGGAAAAAAAACCCAAACAAATTCTTTGTATTCACTTATCTAATGGGGTGCCATCAATTAGTGTAGGCTGAAATAGAGAACTGGAACCCTTTATACTACATTCTTACTGGATAATATTGGCCTTATTCAATTAAATTAGCATTGTGCTCACCAGCTCTGTAAATGGCAAAGTTTATGCTAAATTAATACTGATTCCCCTTACTTCTGGGGAGCCTGCAATGCATCATTTCTTTCTTACAGTAAATAACTCAGTACAGTAGTTGTGAAAGTGAATGATTTAATTCCCTCCGACTTCAAGAAACAATTTCATAATGTCCTAGTGTAACAAAATTATTTAATTTTGTTGATTTTGTTCTTTAATGCTGCAAACTATCAGTATTTATAAAAACAAAAAACCCAACTGAATTTGCACCATGTCTTTGTTACTGTGACTATACAAAAGGAATCTACTAAATATAGCTAAATAATGTTATTAAAATTGTATCTGTCCATCATATAGTAACGCTAAGATCACAACCAAGCAAACTTAGGGATTGGAGTCTGAAAGTTCAAATTCTGCATGGCTGAATCTGATGGAGAATGCTATAGAAAATGTTTGTTGCTTCCTGTCCTCTTCCTAATTAAAATATTGTGCAATCAGCAAGATGAAACTCCTAAGTGAGTTTAAGCTGATTTGAAAGTCTTCACAAGGGAAGTCGCATAGCTCCAGAAAATTGAGTGTTTCACTCAGTTGTTTAAAATTGCTCTTAACATTATAAATTGGTCTTTTAAAGGTTCTTAACGTGTCCTTTGCAAACAGATTCATTTTGCCTACAGGAAAGAAAATAGCTTACTCTTACCGAAGATCACTTACGCAGGCAGGCAGAATTGGCCATGAGGTGGTATTATAGTTCAGTACTAACAGTCTATTATATTTTGGCTTATCATAGCTGAGTGGAGGAGAACATTATTTGCCAAGTTACTCACCATAACATATAAGGCTTCCTCTTTAGAAAAACGTAGGTGTGCTAAAGATTTATATATGTAAAGAAGTGAAAACATTTGGACTGGGATAGAGGTTACTCTATATTAGGCCTTGGAAACAATGGCTTTGGTGACTTTTTTACTATGTGGAAACATTTGAATGTTGGCTTCCGAAAAGAAGTTGTATTTAAATTAAAGCTCATTTGACGTGCTCTTTGTATTAAAAAACTCTTGTTCTGGAAGTGGTTTCTTACCTGCTTGAAGGCTTAAGGGTGTTACTAAAAGTTATTTAAATGTGAGCGGGTTTTGGTTTTGCTTTTTTTTTTTTTTTTTTTTTTATTTTCCTGAGGAAAATCATTTCTTATCCAAAAAATGGCTGGCCCCATAATTTAAATTGAAATAAAATTTTGAAGAAAAACATGTGTTCCTTACTGTGTTACTGAAGAGGATGGGTTTCTTGTGGGTGTGTATTGCCGTAAAGGGTTCAGCTTTCTACCTTTTAAATGTGAGATAATTTTAAATTATGAAAAACTCTGGCTTGCAAAAGCATTTTTAAGGAATTAAGACAAAGTGCTGTATTAGAGATATAATCAATTTTAATTAACTGTTGGTAGCCTCTCTTGCCTATTGGTAGCGTTATTTGCTGATTCTATTCCTTTTACACATGACCAAGGGCAAAGAGAGGAGATGCTATTTCCTGCATTACGTCTAGGGACGATTAGTGGAAGTGAATCCTTGATAATTTTTGGCCCTTCCCTTCTCTCTAAATTTCAGGAGCCGAAAGCATGTGCAATTGGTAACTCTTTCCTTAGGGAATCCTGTGGTCTTTTTGCCTTTGAAGCTGTCTGCCTCTGTCCATTTCTCACAGGTAAAACCCCAAGTAATGCAGGGTAGCAAACATCATGAGTCTTGTTACATTTAAAAAAAACCAACCAAACAAACCCAAAAAGCCACAAACCAAAACATTCAGGAGTTTTTGATACAGATTCTTCAGATGGTTTTGTTTAGCAAAATTACTGAAAAATCTGGTTTCCTGCCAGGAACATATTACCTTGCAGACAAAAAGATGTGGTCTTTTATAGCCCCCACTAGAGGATATACCTGTTTGAGCCTTTATATATCATGTTAGTATTTTTCTGCCTTACTGCCAGTAAGATCAAGGGGTTACAAGGGCAAGGAGTAATTTATACTTGTCGTCAAAAATATTGCAAATTTTAATTAAAGAGTGGTCAAACTGGGTACTTGACTGGGTGTTTGGATGAAATGGCCCTGGCAGGAGGAAGCGTGGGAAATGCAAGGAGCTGTTGCACTGACTTATCAAAATTTTTTTTCCCCGCAGAGTGGATCAGCAGGACCTGCCTTATGAGCTGCCATCTCTAGGAACGTGGAAGTTGCCCTCGGAGCCCATGGGAACAGGTCATGGACAAAGCTGCTTTCAGTAAGTTTGCTTCTGTTTGTGGCGTGCCAAGTCATTCCTAGCAGGCAGCTTCATTGGTTTTCCTTTTGCTGCTACCCATTTTTCCCCCCAGCCTTTATTCTAGACCTTTGCTGGTTGCTTTGTTGAATAATTTTCCTGTCTGTATTGCTTTCCCATACCTGTCTGCTTGCTTGAGCTTGTGCCATCTCTTTGGGTGCAGTACCTTTATTTTCTGCCATAATTTTGGCTATTTCTCATGAGATATCCATACTTCTTTTTCCAGAAGTTTTGGCCTTTGTCAGGCTGTTCTAAGAGCTGTTTCTTTTAGCTTTTCAGCATATTTTAGTTCAAGTTGATGGTTAGTATGATAATGAGGAAAAAAAACAAAGCCCTGTTCTTTTGCGTGTTATCTCTTTGAATCAGTGTTCAACTTAATTCGAGCACATTTAACTTGTGTAGAGTTGTTTCCAGTGTATGTAATCTGTATTTACAACTGTGTCTGGGTAGATCCAGTTTAAATCCCATGTGACTGGAAGCAGGTCAAAATATCAAAAAAACCCGCAAATATGGAAAGAAGTTAAAAGGAGGGAGGAGAAGGACACTTCAATATATTGCATTCTTTGAAGGAAATTGGCTGTTTCACGAGAGAAGAGATCTGTTCTGCTTCCTACTTAGAGATATCTGTTGACTCGCCTCTGGTTAAAAAACCACCACCACGAAACCCTGAGTTATACAGCCAACATATAATTAGATTTTTGGTAAGTGTGTGATATTCACAGCAAAATACAAAGGCAAGTTCTTTTTTAGAGGACTCATACTGGAGATTCTGGTTTATACAACAAAAGTAAGGTTATTTTGTTTTCTTTTTCAGAAATGCTCTGGTCAGAACTGGCTACTTTTTGTATCTATTGGGACAGATATGTATGCATTATTTAAGATAAATGATTATGACTGGACTTGTCTGCTCTCCTTGCCTGAAACTTAAATCAACAGTAAGTTTTTTTCCATTTCCTCCCCAGCAAATTCCTTATACCAAGGTGTCATGGAGGATCCCGTTACAGCTCTTCTTTCTTCCTCTTGCAGCAGCCTTTGGGAATGCCTCACATCCCACCATGAAGAAACTTGGGGTGATAAAAACGTGAGTGTTGCTTAACAAGGTTCTATATTAAAACAGATGTTGAACTGAATTTAATATTGCTTAGTGTTATTTAGAGGCTTGCAGGAGAGGGTTAGGTTTGCATTTAATTTGAGCAAAAAAACAAGAATAGAAGCTGTATAGATTTTTAGGGCTGTTTTGGCACGCTTAAGAATGTTGTGTATTCTAACATTAGTAAGTAAGCCTTTGTAACTGTATTTGGGGTATCTAAGTAAGGCATGCAGTATGTTTAATACAGTGTTTAAATAATTGAGGTGTGAGCAAGCCAGGTTTTTGGCTTCAGCTCTTTAATAGCCTCTATAGATTGTATGGAATTAAAAGAAAATGTGTCCCTAATTGAAATCAGACTGTACTGTAGGCTTCTAGGCCTCTAGACAAGTTAAGAAATACAGTTTGGAGAGACTAAAGGTGCAAAGGTTCACCTGGCTGTAAAACTTAGCTTGCAGCAGCTGAACATCCTTAGCTCTTTCCATTTCTGGAATTAGAGTGCTGGCTCATGCCAGCTAATATTTAATTACATGAAAACAGCATTTAAGGACTTACAATAATACATTTTTACATAAGATTTTTTTGCCCTGGAAATTGTTTCTTAAAGAAGTAGGAGGACAATCTGACAAACAAAACCAGTTTATTGGCAGAGCTAGGTTTTAGTAATGTTTCTACAGGCTATTAGAACAGTAGGGAAATCCTTTAGGCTTAACTTTGTGATAGTGCACATGCTCCATGTTTGAGGAGCCCTTACGGAAACACAGACATGCAGATTAGGGTTGAATCTTAGTTTTAAGACATATCGTAGCAATGTTCTAGAAAGAAGAAAGCACAGATAAATCTAACATAGTAGGAATAGTTACAAACCTACAGAGAAGCATAAGATGAGTTCATTTGACCTTGTAAATACATGTTATTTAATTTAAAAGCTGAAATGGTTTGCCATAACTAGAGTGTAGGCCATCAAAGTGCAATATATGCAATATGGTACACACCAGACAGACAGGATTGGAATTTTGGTTTCAGTTTATCTAATGTAAGAAACATATTTTAGAACAGAGAGTGAAAGAGCTATGATGGACAGTGGCTGAAAGTATTCTTGCTGCTTGGTGTTATTTGGGAAGGTGGGGACCAGCTCTCCAGCTTCTAACACCAGTATTCATTTCTCTTGGGTATTCACCCAGTTTGGGTGAAACTTGCAGGTGGAAGGGGAGAGGCATGATGACAAAAAAGAAATTATTAAAATATCAGGGAAAACCACAGGTCCCATTCCTTAGTGCTACTTTACAAGTTTAAAGTCTTTATAACTTTGATACAAGACTAAAATGAAAGCTAGCATGGGGTAATTTAAACTTTTGTACAGACACTTTTAAAAGAGCATTAAATTGTGAGTTCATTGCTTTTAGCTGAATGTTTATTCTGAGCTATGTTTTTTCTTTTAGCCTTGACTGGTGTAAATTAAATTTCCCTTGACTATACATTGCACTTGTGGTAATTAGTGACAAATGACAGTTGTGCATAGGTGGTGTTATAGTTTGTGCTCTGGAATAAGGTTCATGCAGGACAAAGCAAGTAGGCTGAATTAATGAGTACAGTGACTTATTGACAGTTTTAGACATCCCAGATCTGAAAAAAAAGTCCTTCTTGTTTTACTAATAAAGATGTGCAAAACCTAGGGATTGCTAATAATTGTATTGATATTTACGTTGGCTGATAGCTCTTCAGAATGAGCAGTAAACCGCGATCTAGTTTTGAAAAACATCTGCTAGGCAGGTAACACCCAAGGTGAAATATTATTGTGTGGCTTGTGGTTTCAGCTTGTTTCCACCAGCGGTGTAGGCTCTGCTGCCAGCACCTGGGGAGGAGAGAGTTGGCACTGCTGCCAGTACAGCTGCCCCTTGCTCTGGATCAGCTTTCTGCAGTCTCCTGGCTGTGCCTCATCCCACAGACTTCTTCCACATTGGATAAAAACCTCCAGGAAAACAATATGGAGCAAGATAAGGCCATAAAGCAAAGAGTCATGAAAGACCCAGTTTTGCTGTTGAGCTGTCAGCATTCTCATAACACAGCACTGCAGTGTGAACAGCAGTTTTGTGTTACCTGTCTTTGACTCAGATAACAGTGTTTAGCCACATGAGCTGGACTGTTTCTGGTCTGAGGATATGATGGTTTCTAAATCTTCTTTATCTCTTCTGGTGCTCCCGCTCCTTTCTTCTGAACTTCCAAGTCCATAAAGGATATTTTCTGCAGCTCTGTTTTCTGATAGTTAATCCCTCTCTTATCGAGTCTGATTCTTTACTTACAAAATCCCAATCCTCTTGGCAAATCACTTCTTTCCACTCTTGCCCTTCCCTTCCAATTTCTGCTGTTTGTCTTTTCAGTCCTTTCCAAGGCGCTCTTCTGGATATTTTGGCAAATGTTCTGTAATTGCTGAATCTCATGTAAGAAGTGATGTTATTTACATCTAATCTTTTTTTTCTCCAGTTGTAAAGAGTTTATCATCCACTATCGTTGCTGCAGGCAACACATAGTTTCCTATGGACCACTATTTGTGTATCATTAGAAAATAGCAAATAGGGAAAGTGAGAGTAGATGATGAGTGCAGCATATACGGGGCTCACAGCATTGTGTCAGGCACGTGAGAATTTTGACGGTGATGTGGAGAGGGATGGGAGCAAATAGCATAATTTGACTGGGGTGAATCTTACTAATGGTTGAGGTGCCACAGGGTTGGTATAGGGGTTGTTTGACCAGGTAATGTTAGGAAGCCAGCTGATATCAATACCCACACACAGCTGTGTGGGTCACTAAATACCTGAAGTTGATAACAGATTTATAAAGCAGCCAGTGTTTTACCTCTCAATTCCAAATGCTGCCCTGTTTGTATAAACCCTTATATTTGGGTTTCTGGTCTCAGTGATGGGGTCTGTCAGTGAGTGAGCTTTTGCACTTCCCTGTCACTTCTGTGCTGTAGGTAGGTGGCTGGGACAGTCTCCTTCTGATCTCAAGCTAGCTGGCAGAGTGTTATTACAGGTGAACCTTGCTCTCCAAACAGTCAGATGATGTCTGTGTCATCCTGTGACCGGACAGAAGTCTGCACTGAATCTTCTGAACTCAGGTCTTTCATTTCATATTCTCTTGGTCCATTAGTCCTAAAAAGACCGTTTCTTCTGCAGCAGTTTGATTTGCTGTGCTGCTGCCAGAAGTGACAGATTTAAGGACTAATCTGTGCCCCCAGTGCCCAGGGTCAGACTGACCCTTGTAATTTGCATGCAAGGTAAATATCTCAACCAGACCCTATTTCCCTTCATTGCTGTCTGTCTTATTCATTAGCACTCTCAGGGCAAGAAAAGGCAATTGCAAATCGAACAGCCTTTAAATTCTTACACCAAAGAGACAAATGAGCTCAAAACGTTGCCCAGACAACTGACTTCATGGCCTGACATGTCCTGTTCTCAGGGCTGGCCCGCATCCTCTCCTGGAGAGCACTGGGTGATGATACCTATGTCACTGTTACTTTTTGCTTGAGTGAAACTGCTTTTGTACCAGCATTTCCACACCTCTCCAGCCTTATCCCTCTGGCATGGTTTAGAGCTGTTTGAAGGCTGCTGGAAATAGTGCTGTCTGGGGCGATCTTCTGGAGTGAGGTCCTTCAGCCTGTAGCTGCTGAACCTCTGGACATGTGTGTTCTGCAGTGTCTACAGGCTTATGTTCGCTGTACAGGGAGGTTTTACTTTCTTTGGAGGGAAAAAGAAAAGTCTACAGTTCAGGAGTTAGAAGTCCTGTGACAGCCAGGAGATGGTTTTAACTCGATTGTCCTTATCTTACATTGTGGCCTTTAACTTCAGGAGGCAGAAGGTAAGTGAAAAGGTATCTCTACCCAGGCAGAGTACTGGCAGTTCTGATCTGGGGTTCTCCACACCTCAGAGAAAACTCCTGTGCCAAAGTGCAGAGGGCACAGAAGCAGACCTGGGCCCAGACAATGGTTGTTCCTAGTGGCATCAGTTTCAAGTTTTGGATCTGGCTTCCTTGATGTTTCTTTGCGTATTGTGGCCTGATCCAGAGCCCACTGAAATGTTAAAGTTTACCACTGGTTTGGAGGGCTTTAGATCTGGCTTCTAGACAGTCCATGTCTCAAGGCATTCCTGATCAGTACTGAGTGGGCAGAGGAGGGCCTCCTTTTAGCCAAGTACAGGAGGTCAGGTGGTTTTGTTTATAATGCAAAAAGAAACGAATGAAAACCAAGCCTTGGGAGCATTCCCAGCTGTAGGAGAAACTGGAGGGAGTCTGCTTTCCAATGAATTTGTCTCCCATTCCTGTTTCCTGTGACAGGCAGGTGGAAGCAGCATGGGCGTGGCCACTGTGGCTCCACACGTGTGCGTTGCCCAGCTGACTGGTGCCAAGCAGAATTTGTGCCTCTGTGTGGGGTGAAGGCAGCCAGCAAAGGAAGTGGGATGGGGAGGAGGAGATGACAGTGATGGCTATTCCCAGTGTCAGTGCGGACCTGCTGAGTGGCAGCAACCAGCAGGTATGTTACTCTGGAGTGGGAGTCGGGGTACAAGTGGTGAGGGAGCAGGGATGGCAGCTGAGAGAGGAAGGGGGTGAGAGAAATGAGAACGCTTTCCTGCAGGATGGCTCAGGGCTGAAGGGGATTGAGGACGAGGAGGTGGCTCCAGCAGGGAGGAAAGGACATGCAAATGCTAGCTCAGAAGGCATCTGGGGGTCACTGGGAAGTGCCTCATCCCTCATTGGAAAACTTGTGTCTGGGCCTGTGTCTTGCAGGTGGAGATCCCTGCGTGGGGCTGCTGTAAGCTTCTACCCCGCTCTGTAGCTGGGGCGGCTTATTGAACACCACCCCTTGCCCCACCCAGCAGGCACCTGTGGCACTCATGGCTGTCAGAAATGAGGCAGTCACACAGGGCCATCTGAAAATTATAGTCACAGCCCTTGCTTTGTCTGAGACTGGGCTCTATGGCTGGGCTGTCTCCATCTGAAAGTATCCAAAATTGACGTGGATCCTCTGGGACACTGCACAGTTTAGTTAGTCCAAGTCAATTCAAAATTAAATATTGTGTTTCGATCCTCTTTACAAACCGACCTTTAAAAATTATTTTTTGGCAGAAACAACCTTTTTCCTCTTATGGAAAATTTCTGTTTTCTCAGAAACAGAATTCTCTTTCAGAAGATCTCCCCTATGGAAAATTCCCAACCAGCTCCAATTCTGAAACTTGATGCCAGAAAACATCTAGCAGGTATTAGCAGAGGGTGACTCAGGGTGTAATGTATCATTTAATTCTAACTAGGGCAACATAGCCACAGGAGTCTGAGAACATGAGCAGGCGCTTAACATCCCTAACTCAACATGCAGTAGGCAATCCACTAAAAACACACATGCAGAACAGGGAAAAAGAGTTATAATAACTTTTCAGTTTTGAAAGCTCAGTTCTACCCTGAGAAAGAAACTGGAAAAATGTCATCAGATGCGCCATATATCTGCTTCCTCTTACTGACTTCCAAATCTAAAGTGTTCGCTTCACAAATAAGAAGGTGCATGTTTGGTTTTTTTTTTTAGCAGATAGTTTAACCAACAACCAGTCTGAGAGAGAAAAAGGTTTCCTCCTGTAAAAGGTATGCAGGGGAGAAAATTATCTGGCATGTTTGCAGACACAACAGACTTAAATGTTGAAATTGGTTCTGTTGATGCACAAGAAATAATAGCCTCCAGGCCTTCTCCCACAGCTCTGCTGCTGCTTTTCTACTCAGAAAATGAGAGCAGCCGACTGAGAAAGTGCTGTTCTTTCAGCAGAAAAAGGATTTGGGATTCAGGCCTGTCTCAAAAGGTAACTTAAAGCCTATTCATGGAAGCATTGCCTGATTTAGCACACATCCTGGGGAAAAAAGCAGGCTTCTGGACAGAAAACATGGCAGTGCAAGACAATGTCATGCTGGGAAGGGAAAAGGAGGGAGAAAGGCAGGTAGAGTGCTTCAAGATGTGGTAATGCTTAAGTGCATTGATGGATCTCTTTGTTTTCATGTGGACCATACAGGCTTATCTTTTAGGCCTGAGCTCACAGGCTGTGATCAAATATCTCAAACTTGTGTCCCAAACACAGATTTTAGAGTATGTTAAGCCTGTCCAGACACTGCAGTACTTTTCCTTTTCTAGCTTCAGTGTAAACTGCTGGCGTGCCTGCCCGCCTTATGAACTGAGCGAAAGAAGCGTCTTGTTCAGGTTTGGGTATGTGGTGTCATGGGCCATCACTTGGTCTTTAGCAGTCGCCCAGCACTGCTATGTCAGCACAGCTGAGGGGCAGAACTTCTATTTTGAAACGTATGTGGATGCAAGTTAGCTTAAAGCATTTCTTGGAGCCTGAGAACAGACCAAGACATTATGCAGTCGCTGTTCACTGAAAGTCCCAATAGCATAGGAGATCTTACCAGGTGAACAAATTATTCCTTCTCCTTAAGAGGGACTTCTTCCAGACTCTACTTTCCAGTAGAGGGACTGTCTACAGACCAAATAGCAATAAATACCCAGCCACAGACCCATCAATATAAATTATTGTCAAAGGCAATGAAAAGGTGTTTTTTATTTATCACTAATTTCACTCCAGATATCAAGGACAAGTTTCCTCTGCCCAAGAATAGCTGTGAATTTTTGGAGTGGTTTTTTTTTCCCCCTAAAGCTAAAACATTAGCAATTTAGAGATGTCATTTTTTTTTCCCTTTAAAAATATTTCTTGCAGCTGAACTAGGTTTGGTTTAGTTTAGTTTTTGCTGACTTCCACCTGCAGCCTTGAGGATGCAATGCAAGATGGGCACTAACCGAATGTCCTTACCAATGTGCTTGATCCTGACTTGTGCATGTCTTTGATGCTGTTTGCCTCAAAGCCTTCAATTCTAGGCAAGCCTTCAATTTTTAATGTAAAAGAGAAGCAGGACCAAAAAATTCTTTTTGGAATAAGAAAGAACTACTGAAAAACCCATTTCATGTCCTCTATGCATTATAAATAGGGGAAGTAGTCCAGAGGTTCTATGCTCACTTCCTTTGTAGGCCTCCTTTGATGATTTTGTTCAAGCAGTTGTATCCTGGTTTTTGGGTTTTCTCTGGTGTGAGCCTTCGCCCCAAAGAAACAGATGGATAAAGTTTCTCTTGTTCGTTGTTATGAAGCTTTACAGTACTGCCTTTCAGGTGCTGTCATGAACTGCTCTTGCACTTTGAAAGAACAGATGAATTCTTACCGGCTTTTCCTGTTGTTACATCTTGGTTTTAAGAGTGATAAAAATGAAAGTAATTTCTAGGCAGCATTTTGGACCCATTTAATTTCTCAAGGTTATGGAATTAGAAGGACTCAGCATTTCACTGCTCCTGCAGGAAAGCCCAACCGAACGCTTAATGAAGGAAGTCTGATTTCTGAAGAGTTGAGTGTGGCTGCAATCTCAAATGGTAAGATTTCCACCTGAGCAGCTGTTGGCAGTTCTGAAATATTCAGTTAGCCTGTTATCTCTTCTAAATATATGAATATAAATATGCATTTAAAAAGAAAGAAGTAGAAAGTAATAGGAAGTTAAGTCATGCAGGGTGATATGCAAACCCCAGATGTTCCTTGTTTATCTAGTATCTTTGCACTGAGTGAAATATTGTGTCATGTCAGAAGCACTGAATATTTTCTCTACTGAAGTGATGCGTATTAATTAAATTCACTGTTTAAAGTTAATTTATTCATTAAAGTACTCAGTTGTCCAGAAAGACTTGCTGACCTTGGATATACAACCCTCTGAAGAGGACTGTTAGGGGTATGAACTAGAAAAACATTATTTCTTATAATTCACACACAAAAACCATGGAGAGTTCCTTGGCCAGTTAACTGCATAGATGTATACCATTTACCTCAGTGAGTTTATCTGACTGTTTCAAAGTGCCACTGTTCACTGTCTGATACCAGCAAATCAAGGTGCCCATGTCCTTCGGTTTTTCTCTCATGGAATTTGGGCTTTGCTGAGCCTCAGCCTCCCAGACAGCTCCAGCCTCTCCTTTGACCAGGGTAGGAGCCTTTGGGCGTTCCTAGTTAGTGGCTCACCTCTGAAGGGCCTTTTCATGATGGAAGCAAGCAGATACAAAAGCTTTGTGAAATTCAAGCTGCATTTATCCACAACAAAGAATGTACAGTTCTCAGCAAACAATAAAACATTTATTCATTTCCATGCTCTTATTTTTTTGTTTTCTACTGTTCAAGTGTTCTCTGTGTTGAGGTTGAATCTTTCAGGGCTCAGTAGCCCTCTGCCAGCAGATGTCTTCTTTCCCAAAACAGAGAGGCCCTGTTTTCTCCTAGCATCTTTTGCCCTTGTCTAGCCTTGGTGTAAAATATCCTTTGCTGTAGAAATGTGTTTCTTATTTCTCTCATCTGCCCAAGGTTCCTTTCCCTCTGAATGTTGTCTTTTATCTTCTCTGATCCAGCACTGGTTTGATCTTGTTTTCCTCTGCTGGTGTTATCCCATCATCAGCCAGTGAGAGACACAGACAAGAAAACCAGCTTTTTTGGGAACATAATTATTCTTTTGGTCTCCAGAATTACGAAGGGCTTGGCTTCTAATGGTCTTTGTTCAACCTATGTGTGGATAAGCAGGTAAAAGACACCAAGATCTTTGCTCAGCGTAAGGAACATGGGGCAATAGGCAGTGAAAGATGGTCAGAAGATAAGGAAACAAACACTTGGGTTTCAAACAAATACATTTGATTCAAGAGGTTTCCCTACCTACTGAAGTGTCAGTGAAGCTGTAACAGCTCACTCTACTTGTGAAAATTTAAACTGCAGCACAAAATCTGTGTGTGCTTCAATAAGGGTAAAGGCTTGAAAAAGATTTGGTGTATTTTTTTGGTTCTGTCAAGACAATGTAATCTCCTACTATCTAGGAAGTGTGATCAAAGAAACACTGTCTGAGGGTTGCAAGTATCTGCTGGGCAAGTAAAGTAAGTGGTGTTTAAAGGTCAGAGCGCTCTGTTCAGGAGAGACGTATTGAAAGGGCAAAAGAACCACAGAGGACTTCCTGCGTCATTACAGCAGGTGCTGTATGAAGTTGAGAGAATAGCTGAACAAAGTAAACCACAGTGATGACAGGATATTTAAAGAAAAATGGGGAAATACTGAATCATCCACATTTTATTAAAGTGGAGGGAAAGAGACTTACACCTCAGTTCCTTTCTCTATGGGATATGAAGGCAGCCTTTAACAAAAGGGGGCAAAAAAAACCCAATTCAGTTTTATTCCCTTTAACCCAACCAACCAAAATATCTTTTAGACTACGGAAGTTACCAGTTATGTAATGTTGTTACCAACACATCAGTATTTTTCAGGAGTCTCGGGTTTAATCTTTCTTTGTAATCAGTCATACGTTGCTTGGTTGTAAACACACACATCTCTTCTCATGAGTGTTTCTCAGAAATTCAGAGTTTAACAGCAGTAGTGAAACAATGTAGTTGAGGGCATGTCCTCAACTGTATGCTGTGCTTTATGAAGACACCCAGACTCTGTCTGAGTTACATCACCAGTCTGATTACCTCGTGCAGGTCTTCTGGTCTGTCACCCAGCCTAGTGGTTCAGGGCAATCTCACAAACTGCTCTGCTGTGTTGTGCTGTGAAGACTTACTTGCGAGGTCTTAAACAGATAGAAAGCACAGGTTTATTTGGAATAGATCATCCCCATGTAATAGATAATGTGTTGATTTGAGAATTTATTGGATTTGGTGTTCCTTAGTGAAAGTTTGACTTTCAAAAAGGAATGCTTAATTTGGGGGAAGACCTTGCCAATGCATTTCCAAGAGATTCCTGCTGGTTTGTGCAGATTTATACTTCAGACCCTCTAGTATGTTAAGTGACCTCTTTCCCTATTAGAAGCTTTTATTAAGAGCTTTTATACAAGTTCTGTTGCTACTTATTACTCTGGTAGTAAATCTGGTTGCACATGTTGGATGCCTAAGGTGCCCAGCTCTTACACAGGTGATACCCTCAGAAACAGTCGTCCTTAACAAGACAGGCTGATGCTGTCAGGAAAGCTCACTCCTCATGGAGACTGTCCATATGGTCTGTTACTATCCATCTGTTGGTATGAAGACAAACATCTTGCAAGAAATGAAAGTCCAATAATGTGCACAGTGTGAGAGTGTGTGTAGGCATAGGTTAATGTTGACATCATTAGTGCTCGGCCACCTAGGTGATGGATCTTGCTGCTATAGTAAGCTGGAGGCTACATTACTCATCAAATATGAATTTTAACAAACAGGAATGTTTTAAGGTGTTTGTATCTTCTTGTCCCCTGTAACTGTCTGTTGCCCTTTTAAAATATTTACAAGAATTGTAAAATGAGAATTTCAAGTAAAGGTTTTATTCCCCTTTTTTTTTCTTGGGATTGTTTCCTGGAAAAGACATAATGTTTATGCCCAAGCATTGAATTTATCTAGGATAGAGATTTGAAGAAAAGCTCTTGCGTGACTCTTGCCTCTTAGGACCATCCCTCACTAGGGAAGATGATATTTTGACTTGTATCCAGAGGAGTTTGAGCCAACTCAGTATGTGTATCTTTAGGCATCCATATGGCTGTTTCATATACTTGTACCCTCATGCATACCTGCAGTTCCAGGATCATGTCTGGAACATGGATATTCTGTGTATGGCTTGTGGTAGATTGTGGGACACTCTAACTTCTCTTTCTTGACCCAGAAAAGAAGTGATTTTAATACAGGAGGTGCTTTAAGCTCATTAACAGTGTAATATGTTCATTCAGGGATGGAACCTTATATGCTGCTGGGTAAGAGATTTTCTTGGCTTCAGATACCAGCAGGTTTTGGTGTGTCTCACTGAGATCTGTGAATGATTCAAAAATCACAAGAGCACAGAGTGGCAGATCAGCTCATAAGACTACTGATTTTCTTTTTTTGATGACTATATAAAAATTGGCTGTGTGTTTTCAGGAGTCCCACAGCATATGCCCTCCATTCCCCATATTGTGTCATCTTTTTCTCTTGGACCATAAAGATCACTGAATCACAGAATGGCAAGGGTTGGAAGGGACCTCCGGAGATCATCTAGTCCAACCCTCCTGCTAAAGCAGGTTCACCTAGAGCGTGTTACACAGGACTTCATCCAGGTGGGCTTTGAATATCTCCAGAGAAGGAGACTCCACAACCCCCCTGGGCAGCCTGTTCCAGTGCTCTGTCACCCTCAAAGTAAAGAAGTTCTTCCTCATATTTAACTGAAACCTCTTATGTTTCAGTTTGTACCCATTGTCCCTTGTCCTGTCGCTGGACACCACTGAGAAGAGTCTGGCTCCGTCCTCATGACATTCACCCTTGAGATGTATGTGTTGATGAGTTCCCTTCTCAGTCTTCTCTTCTGCAGGCTGAACAGGCCCAACTCTCTCAGCCTTTCCCCATAGGGGAGATGCTCCAGTCCCTTTATCATCCTAGTTGCTCTCCTCTGGACTCTTTCTAGGAGTTCCTCATCCTTCTTGAACTGGGGAGCTCAGAGCTGGACACAGTACTCCAGGTGGGGTCTCACTAGGGCAGAGTAGAGGGGGAGGATAACCTCCCTCGACCTGCTGGCCAAGATAGTAGGAGATTTTTTTAAATTCCTATGTGGTGGTTCTTAATGCCAGAGAGATTTTGAGGTTCCTCTTGGCAGAGCAGGATGGGATAAGGGGAATATGTCCTGATGACTTGTGGAGGGACAAACTGGTATATCCTCCACAATCTGACCTGGATGACTAGACTAGCTTTTTGGAAAATTGTACAAAGGGTGAATACAAATCTGGAAAAACACTAAAGAAATCAAAACCACTAGTGACTAAAACTGAGACTGCCAACTTCCTGTCCCAATTACGTAGAGCACTCTAGGCTTACCATGAAGATGGAGCAGAGGTAGCATGTGCACCCAAGATTTCCACCAAGATAAATTTCCATGTAAGTGGGGAGCCATAGAATAGGGTAGCCCATTCATCAGAAGCAACTCTCTGGAAATACCCCAGAGGGTAACTCCAGTCACGCTTGAAATGTCCAAAAGAGTGCTCTGATGTCCCACCCTACAGTACTGAAGCTTTGCCTGCTCCTGACACCAGGCAAAAATTTCAATAAAGACAGAAGAGGCAAAAGGGGGGAAAAGAGATTCAAGCTCTTTCTTGCTCAGTCCTACAGCCAGTTAACATTGAAGTCTCCATCTCCTAAGGATTATTAGTATTATTACAGTGTCCTGTGACACTTTATCCCTCTTGGGTTCAAGATAATGACAGTTTTCTAAGTGTGTAAGCAACTGCGTGGCTGTTGATGCAGCTGTGTTAAATGTTTTGAAAAAGCCTAAGAATGTTTTTTGGTGGTGCTCCAGCTGTAATATAAACCTGGAAATACTGCCTCTGGGCATTAACAAGAGCATTTCAATGCTCTACTGACCAGCATCTTCACTGGCCGAACAGAGACTAGCTGTGTCCGCATGATCTGGTAGCTGACAGTATCTTAGATGTAGGATTAAAGCAGAGTGCGCGTTCTTGGGAATAGGGGTAATTTGTGTGGAGGGATGCAATTTAATAGGCCTTGAATATAAACCCAGGGAAATGGAGGCTGCCATTGGAGGTCGCTCTGTACATAAAATCATCTGGATTTGCTGCCTATGCTACAAAGAGAGGGTGGATAGAGAAAGATTGCAGCGTAGCTTGGGCATCTGCTTGTAATCATTTGGGTTGCCCTCGCTCCTTGGCAAAAAAGTGTGAAACAGTGTAGGGGGACAAGAAAATAATGTATAGAGAACTTGCTTTAGCCACATGACTATCGTGCCCATGTAATTAGAGCTAATCTAATTACATTTTTCATTGCTTGCCCAGTGGCACTGTTGGCTTCTGTTTGTGGTGGAGTCCAGCTGACCCCATGAAGCAGTCTTTTCTAATCAGTGAGTGGCTGCCCTCTGTCACCTGACATTAGGACAGCTTTAGAAGAAATAGCAACGAACAGTGAATGTATGTGTCTTTGAGAAAGGTTTCATAGTAGCTTGTTCTTCTAAATGTTTCACCATTAAATATTATTTCTTCCTCAGTCCCTTAGAAGGCAGACTTTGCCAGAAAGAATTTGCCTACGTTTGGAAAGTTGGGTGAAGACTAAAGACCTGGAAAAATATACTTCATGACTGAATTCTGCAAGGGGCCCTGATCTCAGTCCCTGGTCTGTAAGATCACCAGGCTAAAGTGCTGCTGCTGTGTTCATGAAGCTGGAGCCCTGTCACGTGCATGTACCAGGCACTGTAAATAGGAGCGAGTAGCTTCAATCCTTTCTTTCCTCAAAAGGAAGCCAGCTGCTTTTCCTCGGTCCCTTGGAAGATAAACCCAATTTCCATGTCATCAGCTGAATTTCAGGTTCTACCTCTCATCTTAAAGTTGTCAAGTTCATAGTAGCAATAAGAGAAGAGGGAGCAACTAGAATAGGTGGGATAGGCAATGCTTCCAGCCCTGGATTGAACTGCTTATACTTTTGTAGAGCTGAAGCAAAGGAAAGCTGAAGGTCCCTAGACCAGGTGTTTCCCTTCAGTTTATTTAATGCTTGAACATGTTTCAGCTGGTGAGTGCAAGGGGGAAGTGGACAGATTGTTCTCATAACTTAAAACTAAGAATAAATTTTGGTATCCTTTTTCCTCTTGGGGTTGAGGAGTGGTGGCAGATCTGCCTACAAAGCAGTTCTATTTGTTCACCAAAAAAGCTGATGGGTGAGCAGGCCAAGCCAGCCAAACTAGTGGGGATAGTCGAGGGTGAAGGTGGAGCCAATTAGGCCATGCTCAGTGCTGCATGAGGGTAGCTGGCCTCAGAGTAAAAGAGGCTTCTGAGTTAAGAGAAGTCACCTATCCTAGATATAGATGCCTATGCCCAGGGTTTGAACAAAAACTATTTTTGGTGAAGGTCTTCTTGGATGTCATCTTTGTTCCCTTGTCCCTGTGACCTTTTGAGCAGGAGCATGGCAATTACTATATGGGGTTGAATTTGCTTGCTTTGGCTTTTATTTCATTTGGGCTGAAAGCAGAGGATACTTACATAGCAAAGGCTAGGTCGATTTCTGCCAATTGCTGACTCCAAGCTTGCTTGAATTTGTATAATGTGTGTTGATGCTATAAATAAGAGTAGCTCTGTCCCTTGCGCTGAAAACTCTTTGTCAACCATGCAATGCTGAGATTTTGTTAGGTATTAATTAAGTTACGGGTATGTATAGGATGCCATGTGTTGCTAGGAGGGATGCAGATTCTTTGTATGTGACCCAATTTGCAGTAGGTTTGGGTGTGACAAACAAGGTATCTGAACACAAAGGTTGTTCGCTGAGTCAGCTTCCCAAAAAGAAGGTGAAACTGAGGAAGTCAAAGCAGTTGTTTGGCTTGGGTTCTCAGTGAGATATTTTTGCCTGCATGTCTGTCTAACATGCTGGCCATGGTTTTGTTCTTGTTTTTTCTCAGCTTTTTGTGTGCTTTTTTAGTACTGTGTTCAAAAGCAAGGCACCGAAAAAAAGAACCAAATCTTAAGGAACCAGGGCAAGAAGAATATTTGCCTGCTGTGCAAATATTCTGGGCAATGACTGGGTACTGGGCAAAAATTTCAATAAAGGCAGAAGAGGCAAAAGCGGGGAGAAGAGATTCAAGCTCTTTCTTGCTCAGTCCTACAGCCAGTTAACATAGAAGTCTCCATCTCCTAAGGATTATTAGTATTATTACGGTGTCCTGTGACACTTCGTCCCTCTTGGGTTCAAGATAATGGTAGTTCTCTAAGCATGTAAAATCCCGAGATGTCTATCAAGATCTGCTAATTAAAGAGACAGTAGACTCATTTAGAGAATGTGCCTGTCATGAAACACCACAGCAATTCCTCTCTGAGCCTAGAAAACCAGTTCTTCAAGGGTCAAACTCCTGGAAAGAGACCACATTGTCTTTCCTCCTTCCCTGCATAAAATCTGCTGGAGAACTGGTGCTGGTATTCAGTGTTGTGCTCCTTCTCTTCAGTGTGTTCTGCTCTTGCCAGAAACCATTTTATTCAGGCTGAGCATGCTCACTCTTAGCAAGCCCTGAAGAAGAGGAAAACAGAGAGAGAGGAAAAAGGTGGGGTGGCATTTGCTCATGCTGTTGTTTGCATGGTGGATGGGCATGAGCTGGTGAAAACTGGGGGCTGTTGATGCAAGTTAATACCTCTTGAAACTACCCAGCTTTTCTGTAGCTGACCAAAATATGCACTGTGCTCAGAACTGTAGTTGCAGGCACATTTTCTTGGAGCCAGGCACTTGACACCATTGAAACTGGAGTCAGTGGTGCTTCACTCCCCTTGTCGAAGACTGATACCGTGCTGCACCTGCACTAAGTAACTTCATGTGATGAGCCCATTGGTCCAATCACTGCTTTGGCAGAGCTCATGACGAGGGAACATTTGTCTGCACCTGTTGGAAGATAGTTTTTGCCTGGCCCAGTGACTTCATGATACTAGTCCTTATGGTGAGGGGGTATCAGCCAGCTTCCCAAAATACCTTCCCACTCTTTTGGTTTGCTGGTCCATGGCAGGAAGGAGGGGGCTTTGGTTCAGTTTGTTGCTTCCAGGGAAGATGTGTGCCCTGGGCTTTTCCACATCATTTGGCCTCTTTCAACACCAGACAAGCAGGATATTACAAAGTTAGTGCAGGTAGAGCAAAAATTCCGTTTTTTGAATAGAGAACTAGAAATGAGGTGATGAAAGGGAAAGGAAGAGCTCAGATTGTCTTCTCTGGTACCTGGGGCTCCCCTTTTGGCACTCTTTGGGAACTTGGGGAAGGATGCAGCTGAACTCTGTGGGGCTGAGACCTCCCACCTGCCTTTTCCCACAACTACTTAAATATAGTCCAATGCCTTTTATCTTAAACCAGCATCTCCCCTACATTCTCTCTCTCCTGCTTTTGTTCCTGATCTGTATTTTAACACTTGCATTCATTTGCAAAGGTGAGGAATAGGACCCTTCCCGCTTTCTTGGCTTTTAGCTTGCATCCCATTCTTTTCACTAGTGCTTTCCCACCAACTTGAATGCTCTCCCTCCTGGTCACAGCCTTTCTAGAAGCGATAGAAAGTATTCTGTGCAGAGTTTTCCAAAGCATTTTGATTTGTGGAACCCCTAACATGTTTCCAGTTAAATTGTGGATTCCTCTATAGAAAAACTCCCTCTAAATCATAAAAAGTATAAACTACACAACAATTCTGGTAATTTTGTCATCTCTGGTATGCTCACTGCTTATCCTATGACATAAAAGCACAGATTGGGTATTTAGGGTGCTGGTTCCAAGCCACCTTTTTCCTTCCCTTTCTCACCATCCCTCCCTACTTTTTTGCACATACCTGTTAGGGGGTTTTGGTGACGCAGCAGGCAGCCAGATGTTAACAAGCATCCTGGCTCTGGCTTACAACAGTCCTGCCATCAGTGGTTAACTGAGCATAGTGGTTCAGGTCAAATCCATTGTACATCTGGTCTGTGCATACTTTTTGAAATGTGGATACTTTTTTTTTAATGCTGACCGAAGGATGCTAAGTGCTTTTATAGACCAGAGTTTATAAAAGAGAAATAACTGAGATACCTGGAGCTTGTGAGTTTCCAGGAGGGAGACTAATCCAGGATAATTCTTACTATTAGGAGAAAATTACTCACTTGTTATTTTTGAAGTACGTAATAGTAATAGATTTCCATTTAACCTCGTAGGTGGCCCAGGGCTTCCTGCTGCTGCCTAACCATCAGTTTTGTTTCAAAGAGGAAAGAAAAAACAAAAGATTCCATCTATGGTAGCTGTAGTAGGGATCAACATGTTACCCTGGCTGGTGTGGCATGCACACCCAGGTGCGACATGAAATTTGTCTCAGTTCAGCTGCAGATGAATGCTGTAACTTCCCATGGAAACTACTGGATTGATTCTCCACCTTTGGCTACAGGTAATTGCTTTGCCTCATGCAATTACATGGGGTAATTAAAAGTGGATTATACAAGGAATAGCAAAAACCATCCGTGCATCCTCTGCATTTGTGGTCTGTTCCACCTGGATGAAGTCCTGTGTAACATGCCCTAAGAGAACCTGCTTTAGCAGGGGGGTTGGACTAGATGATCTCCGGAGGTCCCTTCCAACCCTTGCGATTCTGTGTTTCTACCTAGCTGATCAGTATGGCATAGGAAGGGAAAATAAAAGTATACTTTCAGCATGTTACTGAATTCTCATTTTTACAGCATGCTATCTAGTACAAGCCCTTATTGGAACTGCAGTGGAAGAGCAGAATGATTTAAGGACTCTAAAATTCACATTTTCTTCCAGCCTGATATTTTGAGGGACAGAAGGCAGACCTCTGAAACAGATGCAGCTCAGTAAATGACAAACACATTTTGGTTGGCTCAGAATATAGAGGCAGTTACCTTGTGCTCTCTCTTTAATATTTTGTTTTTCTACATAAAGTGGTACTTTTTTGAAAGGTGAAAAGTGGCAGGGTACACACAGTTTCTCTAATAAAGGTTTATAAAGTTCCCACCGATCCATTACTTGAGAAGTGCTATTGTGCTGCTATGCTTAATGAAAGATCAGTCAGGTAAATTGTTCCTGGGATTAAACTTAATTACCTGCAAGAGATGGAAACTTTGTTATCAAAGACTAATAAAATATCAGGTGGTTTTAATGAAGTCAGTAAGGTGCCAGTTTTAAACTGAAACCTGCTTGTTTAATAATAGAAAAGACACTAGATTTGAGCAAGATGTTTTATAAGCAGCATGTCACTTTTCCACTGCAAGGTGAGACAGATGTTTTAAGCTGTCTTAGCAAGAAACATTAAGTTCATTGTCAGTGTTTATCCTCTAAGCCTCAGACTGAAGAGCCTATAGCTAGAGGAGATTTCTTACTGAAAAATTCTTTTAGTCTGAAACTCAGCATATGATGACTACGGTGATTTTTCTTAATGCTTGCAAAGCCATTTATCTAGATATGTAATTGAAATCAGGAGATGCCTCGGAATGACATGGCTGTGACTGATACTAAATTTAAAAATGTTAAATAAGTAAAGACGCTTAAAGTTTTAGACCTTAACGTTGACCCATTTTATAATCTTTTGGATGTTTTCCTATAAATTTGTAAAATTTTGGGTTCATTGTTACACTGAGAATAACTTGCCTTCCTCTCCAGTCCTGCAAATTTTTTTTGTGGTACAGTAAAATTAATATGAGTATTCCAGCTGTATTCATAAATACTGCAAACTGGTAGATTGTTCAAGTCACTGGGGCATATTCCATTAAAAAAAGGAAAAAATAATATTAAACCCCCCCCATTTTTTAAAAGTACATGTTAACATTAACAGCACCCTGCAGGATTCCCGATCTCATGGGGATCAGTTTTTGTTCCACGTGTGCGTTTGGGGGCCAGTTCATGTTTTACAGGGTGATGTTAAGCTGTGCCTGGGCACAAGTTGCAGAACCAGCGGCCGGGGAGGGCCGTGGGCTGTCTGGTGGGACTTCCTGGTGGAGAATTGCCAGGCTGGTCCAAGTAGGCTGCTTTTGCGCTGTGAACAGGGGACTCCCCCAACACACGCACTCTGATGTCAGTCCCGCGTATTTCATCAATACTAATTTCCACTTAAAACACAAAGCTGTTGTACTCCAGGGAAGACCCAGGTTGATTCAGCAGTTGAAAGGCCAGCATCTGACTTGCAGAGAAAGGGCAGAGCTGCTGTCACTGCTGCCTGGTGCTCTGCTGCTGGCTTGGCGTGGGGCGATGTTGCCTTTTCGGTCCATTTGTCTCTGCAAAAATCAGTAACTAGTTCTGTCAGGAGCCCTGATGAACATCAGGAGCCTCATGCTTATTTCTCTCAGTATCTTTCACAAATGACTTAAATATTAGAAGAGGATCCTTTGCTCTCCCAACCAGTGGGCTTGTCCCACCAGTCCTGCAGGCTGACTGATTGGGGATGGAGGTGTTTGCCACAAATTGAAAGAAAAAAACCTGATTTTCTACAACTTCTGCCTTTAAACTGAAGGTTTTCATGTCAAGCTTTCTCTGCCATTTATCAGATGTATTGAGAGATTCATATCACTTTTCCTCAGCTGGCATCCCGGTGTTAGATTTTTTTTCTCTGTGATGAGAGCTGCCCAGTGGACCACTGGACTGGAGACAAAGGGGGTAACATAGCATTTCTCGTATAGAGCTCTGCATGCGAGGAAGTGTAGCCAAACAACCTAAAAAAAGGCAGGGCCAAATCTATTCCCAAGAGTGGTGTGGGGGGTGGAAAGCAGGATAACCTGGTGGACTGAGAGGACTGGGGCACAGGGATTTCTGCCCCTCTGCTCCTGTGGCTACATGCCATTTAGGATAAACGTTATTTTATATATTAGAACAGTTAGCAGTTGCCTTATAGCTTTTGTCACAGAAGATCCTGATGGTGCCTCTTGGTTTGCATGTTGATCATGAGATGTTTCGATCTGGCTTGTAAGCACTCCTGATGCCAGAAACTTGGGACCGACTTGTCTCCGTTTGAGCTCCTAAAATGAGGTGCTGTTTTGGAAATGCTGTCCCTTATCTGTGTGAGATAAAACTTGCAATCCCGATGTAACTTTTATCCACCCGGCAAGATGCTGGGAGGACTGAGCGGCTGTAAATATTGAACAATGGCAAGTCAGCACTATGAGCAATTGTTGTTGTGAGTCAACGTTGAATCCCTGCCAAAGATGCCTTTTGCAAATAAAATTTAGCACTAATTTATCAATGGGTTAGTTCATAATGTGATGTAAAGCACTCAGTACGTAATGAGTCCTTCTGGATTGAAAGAAAATGCTCATAATGACTGTATTATAAATAAATATTATGTTTTTAAGTGGACCAGATCAATTTAAAGGTATTGCCGTGTTTCTCCACTGATGGTTTGCTACTTTCCGTACCACCCACGGCTGGCAGAGAGGGTTTTGCTAATGGTTGGTTTCCATTTTGTTACCTTAACAAAACTGTCAACACATATTCTTTACTCCTCGCTGTGCAAGTGCTGCAGTGAATCCCGCGTACAGCCAGGTAATGCCCCGCTGTTCCTGCCGTTTGGAGCGCCTTCATCTCCGTAGCCCCTCGCAGGCAGCTCTCCTCCCTGCTGCTCCCTAACCAGCATCCAGTGGTGCAAGGCCAGACTCAGCGGCACAAAATCAACCGCCTGAAATTCCCTTCTGCATGCCACACTCTCCTTTTGTCAGGAAGGGATTTTGCTAGATCATAGTCCCCATGATGAACGCAATCCATCTGTCCCGCTGCCCAGAGCTGATCCTAGGGGAGAGGCCACTGGAATGCTCTCAGGTTCCTCCATGGGTTTTGGTCTCAGGCCTTGCAACGAATGGCAGCTGGGTTTTTCCCACCTTTCCCCCGAGTAACTTCTGCTCTCTGTGTGCATCTGCTCCAGGCTGGTGCATCTTCAGGCTTGGTGGGTTGTTTTAGTTTTGGTTTATTTTGTTGGGTTTTGGGTGGTGTTGGTTCCCATTTCCTGACCTGATTTCAGCAGTACCGAGAACCAGGGCTTTCCCGGGGCTGCTTGCACCCTCCGTATCCTCAAACCTGTAGAGGGCTGCGGCCGGGGGCCGGCGAGGGGGGCAAACAGCTCTCGGCTGAGGTTGGGAAGCGGCCGGGGATGCTGTGGGCAGGCAGATCCCTAGGGACGCGTTTGTCGCCCGGGACTCAGGCGGCGCATTCGCCCCTCCTCCCCGGGCGCAGCCCTGCTGCCTGCAACGCCCCGCTTGCCTTCGTACCTCTCGGCGGGGGGCTCGGGGGACGCCCCCGGCCCCGGTCCCCCGGCAGCGGCGGGGGGGGGCCCCGGGGCCGGGGGGGGGGCCCCTCCCCGGGGCGGACCGGTGCCGGCGGCGGCGCGGGCGGCGGCGGCGCCAGCAGCCGCCGGCGGCCCTCAAGCCGGAGAAGGAGAGGCGGCGGGGGGCGATGGGGCGGCGGGCGCCGTGCTCCTGCCCCCGGGCGCCGTGAGTGCGGGGCGGGGGGCGGCGGGCGGGCGGGCGCTGCCACCCGGCTCCCGCGGCCGCAGCCCCCTTCGCGGCGGGTTTTTTCCCTTTTCGGCTAAGTTAGGGGGGAGGAGTAGGGGGGGTGAGGCCGCGGGCCCGGTTGGGTTAAAGGCCTGCGTGGGGGCCGGGTGCCTGCTGGGGGCTCGCCCCGTTCGGAGGGCGCCTTGGGAGGGATGAAGGTGTCTGGCGTTGTGGGTGTGAGCTCGCGTCCTGGAGGGTGTATGGGCACCTAATTTGGAAGTAGGGAGAGGATGGGGCAGTTGCACCATTATGGGGGGTGGCATCCATGGGCACTGAAGTAAATGCCCCGCGTGGACAAGTGGCATTGGAACTCAACCCTTCAGTCTAGGTGGTTTTGCCTGGGAGAACGTAATTTGGGACTGATTGTTCGTGGGGGAGGGTTTCAAATTCTAACATCTCTGAAGGCTTAGGGTTGGCATGGAGAAGAGGCAAGAGGAATAAAACGGCTGGTGCTGGAGCAAGACGAGAAGTAAAGGGATAAGAGCATGCGCAGCTCTCTAGATGCTTTGCCGTTTTCAAGATGGGAGTTGACGTGCTGAAGTTGAATCGTTCTGCGCTTGAGGGGGGGGGAATTGGGCCGGATGAAGGCATTGGGGTGTCCCTGGCAGATGCAGAGTGTGGCTGGGGCCTTGGGGTAGAGTTATGTCGAGTCCCATCCCAGCTGCGTGAGTCGCTGGCAGGCAGTGCTGGGTGGTGCGGCTGCTGCCCCTCTTGAGGAGAAGATGGAATGAGCACTGTTGTGTTTGGCCAAGAGTTGAGCATATCTGATGTCTGTTGTGCTAGAGAGCCCCCGCCTTGCAAGCTCTTCTGTGAGGGTAGAGCTGCTGGGGTTTTGTGGCACTGTCTAGTGGGAGGGCGTTGTCCAGAGAGGTGGGCCTGACCCACAGCATCGAGTCTGCCTTGCTACAGTGCTTCTGTATCAGAGCAGGAGACTTAAATGGCGTTTCTCTATTCCTCATAAATGCCTCAGACTGCGAGTGCAGTTTGAGCATTTATTGAACCCTGTTATCTCTCTGACTCAAAAAACTGCAGGGTAGCTGTGGTTTTGCTCCATTCCTGCAGCAGTGCAGAGCGTCCCTCCTCACGTGCCTTACCGAGTGGGAATTACCTGCCCCGCGAAGTTGTTCTGCAGTAGGGGCTTCAGGAGATTGCTCAGTTCTGCAGAGAGTTCAGGGAATCGCTTATATCTTAATGATCTCTCACATCATGCACGGATGTGCTTGCAGCTCTCAGCTGTGCTGTCAGGGTCTGAATGTGCTCAGTCTGTCATGATTGCATCTATTAATCTAACGCTTGGGAGCTGTATAGAAACCTGTTATGGGGCGATGTGGCCAACTGTGATCTCTTGGTGATTTCCGGACTTCATCTTTCCTAATTAAGAACAAAAGAAGGTGGTAGGTTTTTTCCCACCTTTGATGTCCAACCCTGTAAGTTGACTATCACACTGGACTTCCAGCTCATGCGGCCACAAAACCAGCTTTCTGCAGCTGGGAAGTCGGTCGTTCTTCATGAGCTTGGGCAGGACCTGGCTCCTCCTCACATGCACTGTGAGAAAAGGAGTTTAAAAAAGAAGAAAACAAAAAAGTAACAGAAGCTTATTCCCATCACTAGTGCTGCCAGATCCCAGCAATCAAAATTATTCTGATTCAGGTTCTGCCAGATGAATGAAATTGGCTTAGGTAGCAAATAATAAATTTTGGGTTCTTTACACTGCCTTGAGCCTTTCTCTGCCTGCTGGGGGGCACTGTGTTGTTCTTTTAAGCCCGCGTGAGTTACAAAGAAACATAAAAATACGAATGTAGAACAAAGACTCTTTAGCAGTCTCTTAATTCCATCAGACAGGCATGTGAGAAAATCAGTGTAAGACCCATGACAGAACGGCAGGAGCAGGTTGCGGTGAGTCAGTGCAGCATGAGGGTGTCCAGGGAGCAGCACATCCACTGACAAGAAGGTGGCCTTTTCCTGATGCTATTTTTCAGGGTATCTGTGACACTGGATTATTTGGTAATGGTCTTTTGGTTGTAGTTTGTATTTAGCTGGACCGAGGGTGCGTGCTGCTTTGTAAAACGCCCAACTTCTGGGGTTGGTCTTTCCGTAGCCAGGCTTTCTTGCCATGCTCTCTGCTGCCATTAACTCCTGTCTGTGTGTGTCTTGCTCTAGCTGCCTTGCAGCAATATGGCATTGGTGACATGCAAACAAGATGTTCTGCATTCTTTTCCTCTTTGATCTCACAACTATAATCCCAGTGATAGGAGCCAGAGCTGGGAAATGATTCGGCGGCAGTTTCCGCAGCCTCTGAATTTTGGCAGGTGCTCCGTGAATGCAAAGATGTGGCAGGCAGGAAGATGTCTGTGATGCTAATGTGTCCCAAGGAGTAGGTGAGGAGTCCTGACAGCAAGCTCACATGTGCTGAGCCTTGTTTCTCCCCTGTGCAGCTCAGTTTGAATTGGAAAGAACACTTTGAACTGTTAGAAAAATCCATGTAATTTTGAGGCAATTGCAACATTTTTAAGGGCTTATAAAAGAAAGTAATCTTACAATTAGTAGGAGCTGGGAGGATGTAGCAGCCTCACAGAAGGCGGCTTGAGGTTATGCAGTCGGTAAAATAATTTGTTGTATTTGTTGGAAAATTTTTTCTCAGTTGCAAAATAGTATTCAGCAAGTTTTAATTGAACTCTGGATTTTCTGTCCAAAATGGAAATAAATACACATGCTGTGTCTTTAACTGCTCTGGGAAGTATGCTCCTTGTGTTTGTGATGGATGTTGAAATCCACAGGAACTGAGTAAAACTGATGGACGGAGCTCTCCAGTCAAAATTTGGTTTGGGCTTTTATTTTGGTTGATTCCTTGTAAACCCCTCTAATACTAGCAGCTAGTTATTCTGCAGAGACAGCGTGAAAGCAGGAGGAGAATGGGTTTCATTAAAATCTTCTGCTTCATGAGGGGTAACTGATAAGAACTAGAGGGAAGAGACACCTCTCATCCCTTTAGCTCTCCATGTAGCAGAGACCAGCTGCTCAGCTGCCCTGGCCAAGGGCTCTGCCAAATGCTTCTCCCTGCCACACCGGGGTGAATTGTGCCTTACAGCAAATGCTGTAGCACAGACTGGGTGTCTGTGGGGACTGGGATGGTTTGCGGATGATGGGAAGACATCTGTGCACCCCGGGGGATGCTTTCACAGAAACCTTTGGGGAGAGGAAGCAGAAAGCAAAACCTGTTGAAGAGCAGTGCTGAGATGGCACATGCAGTCGTGCTCGTCTTCAGCTTGCCAGAAGGATGAACGTCGAGGAGAGGATGGCGCCTGCTCAGGCCTGGCGGTGGCTGGTGGGACAGAAGGGTGTTAGGGATGAAGCGGGAGGATTGGGTGAGCACTCTCCATACCTGCAGGCACTGGCAAGCCCTCTGGAAACACCTTGGCAGCGGATCAGACAGAGGCCCAGGGGCAGTGAGGGGCTTTCCAGGGTGCACACAACAGTGCCCTGTGGATGTGGCTGACGTTTTGCTCTTGGTTGGTTCCAGTAATACCAGGCTTTGGTTTTGTGCCTTTCCTCTCATCTGCATTCCTCGAGACTCGACAAGACTATTCCTTTTGGTGGGCTTTGGATCACACTCTGGTGATCTGGAAACACTTCCCACAAGAAGCCGCTAGCTGCCCAGTGCTGGATCTATCCAACCCTTCTGTCTCTCTGTGTCATCTCTCTAGGCTGCACCTCAGCAGAACCGTCCGGTGGGGAGCCTCAGCCTCCTGGCTGCCGGGCTGCCACTCCCCGGGTGGCTGGCGGCTGAGCCGCCCCAGCCATCTCCTTGCTGCCAGCCTGGAGCAGCCAGCGGAAGCTCCCACACCAAGTGTCGTTTCCTTGTTTGTACAGATATAGCAGGGGAAACCCCTGAAACCCTTCGGGAATATGTTCCCTGAGGGGGTGGCTGCCTCTCTCGTGCCCAGGAAACTCTCTTTCTGTGAAACTCCTCAGTGAGGAGCAGGTCCACTGTGGATGTGGAGCTCTTAGCAGACAGATAGGGTGTCGCTCCTGGGGCTGTTGCTGTGCCCCCACTCCCATGCCTTTTCTTTCACTCAGGCGGGGACAGTGAGCTGTGACTGCTTTGCATCTGCCTGAGCGAGCCCGAGAGGACGTGTGCTTTATGGGAGGTGGCAGCAGATCAGAGCAGGACAGGCAGCAGCGCCGCTTCTGGCCTTCCCGGAGGTACTGGTGTGCCTTGAGCCACAATGCTCCAGAGCTGGGCACCGGCACGTGAGGCAGGCGGAGGAGCAGCGGTTCTTGCTGGCCATGCAGGCGTCTCTGCCGGCCCTGTAAAGTGGGCTCACACCAGCTTGGTGGTAGCTGCTGTGCCCATGCAAAGCTGGGGTTTGTGAGCGACTGCCTTGCGGGATGCTGTAAGGTAGAAGACAGATGGTGAGGGAAGGGGATGTGAGGGAAAGTCTTTTAAGCAGGCTTTTTCACAAAGCAAGCTGTAAATCCAGAGAGAGGGAGAAAAACTAGCTGGCAGCAGTGTGGGTTGATTATGCTCATTGACATGTTTGCGTGCTTGAATCCAGGCTTGATGCTCCTGAGCGCTGGGTCTTTTCACTGTGTTGACGTCTTGATCTAGAGATCTAAACACAATAGATATTAATTTGAAGAAGCTGCCTCCTGTAACAGATTATTCCTGGCCTTTGCCTGACCCTCCCATATCCACGTGGGCCAAAGCGATGACTTCTTTTTGTGTCCTGTATGAAGTCATCAACTTAAAAACAAGCATCATTGCTGGTTCTTCGTTCTCCATGGTTTGGGGATGCCTTGGAAGCGGAGGAAAAGGGCTGAACTGGAAACCCATCTCCGCGCCCTTACAGGATCCACTCTAGTAAAACACTAGACTTGAGGATCTTACTGGACGCCAGACATGAATATTTGATATTGCAGCAGAACATGACAAAGGATCTAGCTAAAATTGGCGGGAGGATTAAGAGAGGGAATGACTATTTCTAGTAGAAATATTATAAATGTGACTGAATTTGGAAACACAGAGCGCTCTGTCACCAAAAAGATGTAGACTGAAGAGCTAGAGACACAGAAACTTGGAATGTCTGTCTAGAGGTGTGCATTCTCCGAAAGCTGGCGGAGAGCTGAAGCCAACACAGCTTTGCACATATCTGTTCTTCACATTGGAGGAACCTGTTGCACTTGCCTGCTTTGGGTGCAGCGAGGTCTCTGGCAAAACACAGAAAACAAATATCTTTAAAAAGAAGCAGCTTTATAGGGAACAAAGAAAGCAAATGTAGGCAAGAGGCAGAAGCTTTGCTGCACACGCTGCATGTATTAATACTGCAACAATATAGGTCCCGTCCGTAGCACAGTGCCCTCCTTGCTCTGCTGTAAGAAACCCTGTGCTGTGCAGTAATAAGCAGAACTTTGGTTTTCACCCTGGCATTGCACCGTGCTGCTCACGTGGCTGTTCGGGGAGAGGTGGACATTGCTTAGGGACATGGTTTAGTGGTGGGATGGCAGGGTTAGGTTAACGGTTGGACTTGATGATCTTAAAGGTCTCTTCCAACCAAAATGATTCTATGATTCTAGGTGGCCTGGCAGGTGGGCCATATGGCTGCTCAGAGGAGGGGGGCTCCTGAGCAGCACGGCAAGTCCTTCCAGGTCTGGAGGGATGGAGCATCTAGGGAGGATGGGTTGTCCTTGTGTGCAGTTTTGCAATTCCTGCTTTTGTGCTGCCAAATCTTTGCTCATTAATGGGTTTACAGGAGATGGAAAAGGTGTTTTCACTTCTGGATGGGTATTTTCTTCCCAGGTAATGTGTAGGAAACTTGGCATGTTTTGGTTGTTTTTAATGCTAGTGTTACCATTTGAGGGAGGACAGTGTGAGGGGTTTTGGTTTTTGTTTTTTTTTAATCTATCCCTCTGCACTTGCTTTGCAGAGTTGTCTTCCTTGCTGCCATGCCCTACTGTTGAAGTCAGTTTGAACAATAAAACTGAGAAGGGTAAATTTGCCTCCACTCTTGCTGCTGTTAAACTAGACACCATTTTCTTTGTGGTGAATTTTTGAGTGTAGGACTGACTGTCAGGGTTTTCCTACACTGCTGCTGGGAGAAGACATAATCGCTGTCAGTGTTTCTGAAAGGGAGCAGTGACTTCATTTTATGGTGTGACACTGTGTAAGTCCTGATTTTCAGGGAAGAGGCACACGTCGTAACCTGAAATCTGGTTCCTTGTTATGATGCATCAGCTTGAACTCCGGGAAATGCTGGACTCTGACCCCTCTGCTTGGAACGAACAGTACCGGTTTATGGCTCTGATGTCCCCTCTCGTCTGCAGAGGCAGCAGAAGGCAGTACTTTGGCTCTTCCAGCATGTAAGCATCTTGGGCGTGGCTGTGTCCTCTTTCTACCAGCCGTTTGGGAATCCGTCATCTCTAGTGGAAGAGCGAGGTGGGACAGCAATGGCTTAATTAGCTACAACCAGATCAGCAGTGCTTGGCTTACTCTTGGTGACATCCAAAACAGCTAATTTGCTCTTGACCATCTCCGCCTGCCTGACTGTAGAAGCTCAGAGGTGGGTGCTGTAGTTTCAGTGGACCCCAGAACTATCTGGATGTTGAGCTCCCTGGGGGAAAGCAGTGGTTAGAGCCCAGCCACAGTGTTCAAGTGAGTCCTCTGCCTCACTGTTGCTCTGCTCTGGTGCTTCATCAGGATTCAAAGCCATCACTGACAGTGAACAACTTCAGCTGAAATCGTGTGAAACATTTTGATGTGTGTGGATGTCTTTTCCCTGTCATATTTTCTGCTTCCAAATGTGTTGAGACAGCACCCAATCCTTTGCACCTTTTGCACAATCAGTCACTAGCACTCTTGACTTGTGCCCACGACTCCCTGGGCCTCTTGCACAGGTTTGTAGGTGGTTTTGTTTTGTATTGGAGCAAATGTACAATTTTAGTCTGGAAAAAGGGGAGTGTGTGGCTGTCAGAAGGGAATTCTGTCCATCTCCTTCCCAACCACGTAGTCCAGTGGCCATGGGACAGCTTGTCACTTTGTTGGGCAGTCAAGCTTGTGGCTTGTTTCTTCCAAAGCCACGTGCAAAGGTAGAAGCAAGCAGGCTGGTTTTGTGGGCAGCTGGTAGCAGTTTCTTTGCATTTCACCTGGGCGGAGAAGGAAGACCCTACACTGAGTGGTGGAGCTACCCCAGGGCAGGGGCTGATTCTCCCCATCGTCACAGTGAGTGGCTGCAGCTTCTGTTGATTTCTGGAAATTGGGCCATGTTTATTAGACTCCATATTTTGGCATTCAGGCTGTTAAACACCCAGGTTGGGACATTTTTTGTCCTTTTTATCACAGTTGTTTATTATCTCTCTGCCTGCCTGCCTGTTTAGTGTGACGCTTGGGGCTCTAGCTATATGCCTGGTAAGAATAGCCTTATTTTTATAAGGGGCTTTGTTGGCTCTCCTAATGCTCTGAATGGCTTTACTCCTGGGAAAGAGGAGAGGGAGGCTGGAAAAACTCCAGCTGGAAGCTGTGCCCCTGCCAAAAAATAAAATAAAAAATATATATGGAAATAAATTCCTCACTGCTGTGCAAAGAGGGAGGAGAAACAGCCCCTTAGTTCCAGAAAGGGATGGAAAAAGGAGAAAAGAGGGGGATTTATGTCTTGTGAGGGGGGAGAAGGAAAATATGATCACTGAGCGCTTAGAAGCTCCCACGTGCAAGGCTGCGTTTTGAACATCCTGCTGTCTTTGTCATACAGCAACAAAGCTGAGGATTTTAATTAGCCAGTGGTTGTTTTTGATATTCTGATTTCCAGTGCTGTGAAGCGACTTCTGAGGCAGGTGGCTTCGCTAGTCACGTGCGGTGGTGTCGTTTAAAGATGTGATTAGATTTATTTATTGCAACCTTTTTGCCTTCGGCTGTGATAGTCTCTTAATTACAGAGTGGTTTGGGGGGTTTTTTTGGCTCCCAGGCTTCTTTGAGTCCAAAAGCCATCAGTTGTGTTCTCCGTGGAAATGCTGCTGTGTGCCCTGCACAAGCGCTGCTGAAGTGCTGTACACAGGGAGTTTGGTTGCCTTGGAAACTGTGTGCTATATATATGTGTGTACATGTGTATATATCCGTGCACACACACATTATTTTCTTTTCTGACCTAATGCTCTTCAGCCTGGAAGGTCTCTCCTTGCAGGTAATGGGCTCGTTCAGGGACCTGCTGTTGCTGGTGCTGAGCACTGACCCCTGTGACTCTCTGCCAGGGCTATGGCCCAGGTGGTGTTCCCCACTTGGTGTCACCTGGTGTTTCTCCTCATTTCACGCCCTCTCCTCTCTCCAAGCATAACTGCTCTTGAGGACAGGACTCATTTTTTTTTTTTTTTGTTCATCTGGCAGAGGAGCCTTTTTTGGAGTGCGGGAGATGCTTCAGTGGATGCAAGGATGAACTGCCTTTGCTGCAACGGTTTATCTCTCTCCCTTCCTTTCCCCCCTCTTGTCTTCTTCCTTTGCCTGCCTTTTCCCTGTGCGTAGCCTCTCACTTTCCTTTCTCCAGAGCTCTAGCTTGGCAATCACTCCAGTCCCAAACCTTGCCTGGCCACCCCTGCTCGCTCTGGCCATCCCTGGGGGGCTATTCACCACCAAGCTCCCCTGGGTCTGAATGTCTTAATAAGGGAGTAGTTGTCTCTAGGAGGCAGGCCTGGATCTCCTCGCCCTACCTACAATTTATCCCACAGATTCTCCAGTGCTTTTTATCATACAGAGCAGCGGCACTAAGTGCTGGCAGTGCCCGGCATCTGTATGTGGCAGGGGTGCTGTCTGTGGGATGGGTGGACGAGAGGGCTTTGCTTTGTGTGCAGGAAGAGCAGGCTGTGTCTGTGAGGATGTGGGGGTCTTTCTCCTGAGAGATGACACTCGCATCCAAGCCTGGCACTTCAGAGGAGAGGTCAGTCCGTACCAGCTTGCACCCGCTGCGGCAGCACTACAATTTGCCAGCAGTCAGCTGTGGGGTTTTTCCATCTGAAGTTGATGGAGGTGTTGCTATCACAGGTCCTTCTATTTTGTAAAGCAGTAACTGATTTTGACTGTGAATATGGGACTTCATGTGCTGAAGGTAGAGACCTTGAACTGATTTTTTTTCTTTTCCCGTAGTCCATATTGGCCTTTGGTTACCAGAAATGAGTAAACGGTGATATCAGTTAGATTTTCTGATGTGGGTTTCTCAGGTTTCGAGCCTGTTTCCTTTGAGGAAGCTGTGGCTGTCTGTGGCAGTGGCTGTTAGTTACGTCAGTACGTCTACATCGAGAGCTCAGGCTGCTGCTCCCTTGAAACAAGCAACCTCCCAGACAGGGATGACAGATTTTGCTGTCTTTCAGATAGCACTCCTCTCCAAACCGCAACCCTTTGAGTATTTACTCTGCATCGTGTTTCTCTCCTCATTTGTCAGTCAGCAAAATCACGTCTACTATTTTTAGTCACCTCAAGCTTCTTTGCCTGTTCGGGGTGTATATTTAGTCGCTTGCTGAGCTGTGTCCCCTGTTATCAGGCCCTGCTACACCTAAAATGAAAGATACCAAACCAGCGTGTTTCAGAAATGCAGAAGAAATGGTTTGTAGAGAACTTGGAGCTGTTCCCAAAGCTGAAGAAGCAGGAAAAGGGCATGAGCTGAACCCATCTCTACTGAGGCAGTGGGCGATACCAGAGGGAGCAAGGCATGGCATGACACCTTTAATTTCCTCACTTCTGTCATCTTCAGCAGGACATTGGTGATGAAGGAGCGATAGAATCAAATATTTATTTTTTATAAGTCTGTACTGTATTCATGAGAAATATCAAAGTCAATACCTCACTGGGTATGGCTCTTGATAGCAGCTCGTGCCAGTGTTGTGTGTCCAAAGGCTCAGGGCCTCCAAGGAATTCTGCATTTTTTTAAAAGGCGAAGTTCTTCAAAAACACAGAGGACATGAGGGCACGGCAGTCCTGCTGGGAATCTACACGGTTCTTGCTGTAAGAAAATCTCTTGTGTGGGCATTAGTTCTGCTTTGCAGGCTGGGGAAGGATGCAGAAGATGAGCAAGGTGCTGCAGAAGCCCAGTCACCGGCACTGGGGAGTCAAGTTTCCAGCTGGGAGCGAAAGCTTGCAGGCTCTCATCTTCCCTGGCCTCGCAGGGCTGGAGCTGCTGACCTGGGGCTTAGCTCCAGTCTGGAAACTCCTCTTGACCCCATGTCTGCAGTGCTGTGAAGCCTGGGAGATTTTGCTCAGCAGTAGGTGCCCTCGGCAGTACCTGGCAGGTGTTGATGGTTTCCCCGCTCTGTCTTCCTCTGGCTTTTGGACTTAAATTGCATGCTGTGGACCAGATATCGCACCTGTAAAGCACGGCCAGGCTTCTGTCCACACCCTCTTGCAGGAGAGGCACTCCGTAGCCATTCAGGAACAAATAGGGATAACAGGACACCAGCCATTTTCATCCTGTCCCCAGCGAGACCTGAAATTCTGAAGAAAATCCCCAAAGACTGAATTAGGACTTTTATTTTTCCTCCCCCCCCAGGCTAATTTCAAGTCTCCTCTACCAAATGGTCTGTATCATAACTTCATCCTCTCCCATCTGGGCATCTGCTGCCTGTGCTGTTTCTGCGCCGGCCCCGTGAGCAGGCAGGGCACTGAAGCATAGTGAAAGAGCCTGTTTTATCCAAGGAAAGGAATTCCTTTTTATATTCCAATATCCTGTCTGCTGCCAGGCGCTGGGTTGAGTGTCTGCGAACCAATTGTGCCTGCAAACTGGAGCTGAGTCAGCATGTCTGGTTATTCAGGCTCATGCGCTGGAGCTGCCTCTGTCTCTTGCCTGGCGGAGTGAAGTATTAGCAGGACAATGCCTGGCAGAAAACCAAGACGTGCAGGCGCTCTCCTTGAGAGATGGATGCTTTCCCCCATTGCCCTTGCAGGGGAAGAGCTGCCTTCCCCTCAGGTTGCGGCAGGGCAAGGAGCTCTGCCCGCAGCCTCTTCCAGTTTCCCCACTGGGAAGGGAGCCGGACCAGCCTCTTTCTGTAGGGTCAGCAAAGTGGTGGCATCCACTTCCTGCACCAGTGCTGGAGCATATGGCAGTGCCAAGAAATACAGAGCAAAGAAAGGACCATCGCCTGGAGCGGTAGGGTTTTCCTGCCCTGAAATCGTGGTGGGATACCCTACAGAGCTGTGGCTCTGTCTGTGCATCCTCCTCACATTCTCATCAGTGCCGCCTGGACTGTGGATGTTATGCCCTTCTGCTGCTGCTGTCACTTTTCCATCTGCTTGTTCATGGAGAAGCAAATGAATTTTTGTCCTCTGCACAGCTCAGAGAGGGGAGGAAGGGCCTCGTGTTGATTTTTGTGTAAAATATGCCCGTCTGTTGGAATATCATGTTTAAAATGATGGAAAAAGAAAAGAAAAGCCCATTTGCTGAACTGAAACACCTGTCCCTGCCTCTGCCCAGGGATGGTTTTGACCCCAACATTTCCCATTTCTCGTGGTCAAAAAAACCCCATGGTTGTTTGAGGCAGAAAACTAGTAGGATGGCTTGTTGCAAGAAGAATGTCTGGTTAATGAATTCCTACAGAGTATTGTTAAACATCTGGTGAATGTACAGCATTTTTGGGTGTCAATATTTTGATTTTTGTCCTCGGTAGAAATGCATGTCTCAAAGGAGTAATCTGCTCTGCAGGAGAACCCCACTGCTGAGTCTAATTCTTTTCCTCACCACCAAAATTCTTGGAGGTCAGGAATGCTGCCAGATCTGCAAAGTCTGCCGTGCGGCATGAGTGCGGTGCATGGTTTGGTTTGCTGGTTGGTCATGGGGGTCTTTCTGGTAGGGATGGCTTTCCTGCAGCTTGCTGCTGGGACTGCCTTGTTCTTTTTATGATTAGGGGGGAAACTGCTCCCTTGATGGAGAGCCAGGCGTTCCTATGGCAAGAACAGATGGAAATCAGCTGTGATGGATTTCCCGTTTTTTTAAAATATCCACATTTCTACTGCAGGGAGTGGTGGTCCTGTGGGGAAGGAGGTATGTTGCAGCATGAGTGGGGTAGCAGCCTGTGGAAGAAGTTGCTTGGATTTTTCCAACCCGGTGAAGATTTGTTATCTTGGGTGAAATGCTGTTAAAGCAGGCTGTGCTCTGCTCAGTCCGGAGGCGATCGGCACTGAGAACGCCTCTAGCCCAAAGCTCGGGTGCCGACTGATGTGTATTTGCTTTTACATTGTAATTCATTCATCGTGATGAAGGCTGGTGGCCTTTTAATCTGCTGGACTGGGGAAGGAGAGGCATGTTTCAGTGAGGGGTTGTGCAGGTGATTTTTATGCAATATTTTGCAGGACTGTGGTTAGTTGTTCCCCTTGGCCTGCCTGGCAGCATTTTTAAAACCTTGTTGCCTTAATCTCTTCTCCATCAGAACGGTTGCTGTTGAGTTTTTCTTTCCTCCCTCAGAACGTGAGGGGTTTTTCATTTTTCCTAGTGTTCTGTAACTTCTCCCAGGGCAAAGCTCTGCTTCACTTCCCCCACCTTCTCCCAAAATGCAAAACTCAGGCATTTTTCCCAAAGCCAGGAATGCTTTGTAGGGAGCCGAACTCATCTCTTTTGGCGGTGAGGGGTGGGATGTCTCGCTGTGTCTTTGGCTGTGCAAAGAGCACAGACCCGCTCTAGCAAATACCAAACCAGAGAGGGCTTATTTGCCCCTCCCTACCGTTCTTCAAACACAGTCTATCTTTTCAGTGTGAGTAATTTTTTTTCTCTTTGAGCTGCTGTGTCCTTCTGAACCCTCTCCCTAAGCTCTCTGTAGAGTTAGTATTTGCAGCTCACCGAGGAAGCAGTGCATCCATCACGGGAACCTGGCACCTTTTGGATGTAATTCACTGGCGGAACGTTAAATATTTTCTCAGCTTCAGTGTCAGTATCAGGAGAGATTTTCGTTCCTCTTCATCCCCACTGTCTGCACTCTTTCTCTGATGACAAATATCTTGGGAAAGCTGTTTTTGTGAAACCCTTGACATGTAGCATGACTCTCCTGTCCTAGCAGTTCATGTCAGAGAGCCTTTAAACTTCCTCCAGTGATGTGATTTTTTTTTTTTTCTTTCTTCTTTTCTTTGTGGCTTGTCACAGTTGCTGCTCCTCATCTGTAGAAGGAGGAGAAGGGAAAGATTGGAAGTGAACTTAAAATGTGGTATTTTTCAGTTTGCTTATCCCTTTGTTTGCTGGAGGAGCCATTATAAACTGATTAAACACTGATCCTTCAGTGTAGAGACCTGGTGGTGAATAGAGGTGCTGCAGATCTTTCAGCAGCTGGGATAAAGGAGAAATAAATATAGATTAATTTCTCCTGGAGGTGTGCTGGAATTGTAGCTCTCCGAAAGCAATTTGGTCTTTGCAGTTATCAGTCTGAACGTGGCTAGAAAAGAAAAAGTCGATAGCTGGAGCAGTCCATGCCAGCTGGGAGTGGAGTGGGTAGCAGAGAGGCTGCAGGATCCTGGCTCTGCCCCTGTTCTGCACCGTGATGGAGCTCAGGTGCTGGGGAGGTGTGGGGGGATCCCTGCCTGGGGGCTCCCCACAGGTGCCCCTGGGGTGCCCTTGCCTCAGGAGCAGGCAAGACCTGTTAAATCTGTTCCTCCAGCTTGTGCGGGTCTCTAGCTAGCCGTGGAGAGAGTGTCTTCCTAATCAAACATGCCAGACCACGTACCGCTGAGAGGGAGTGAATCTGCAGGAGCCCTCCCTGGTGCATCTCTCCCCTGCCTGCCTGCTCAGCTGAAGGCAGCTTTCAGCTCTTCTGGGTGGAAAGTGGGATGTCTCTGAACCGTCTTCTTTCATCTGCTTCTGAAAGTCCTTACATCTCCCTGCTTAACATTTTGGAGGGTTATTTTGGTAGTAAAAATAAGAGCATTGTAGGCTGGGATGAGCGGTACCCAGAAGGTAACCCTGCCTTTGTACTGCCCTCCTTTTTGAGGGCGGTAATGAGGTGAGCTGGTTCCTGTCTATATAGATTGGGCAGCACTATAAAAAAGGCAGATATGTTTTCTTTTGACGCTTTGACCATATTCCTGGAAGGTGTGCAGGAATCTGCTTGAAAATGAAGTTGAGATCAATATAACTGTTTGGGCAGGCTCACCCCAGCATGGCCAGGAGGTACCTCTCTGAGACCAGTAATTTTAATCTCAAAAATTTCCCCTGAAAAATGCTGCAAGAGTGGCAGCATTTCAACAAAAAATTTTGAGTATAAATACATAAATGCTGTTACATTCGGTAGCCAGGAACTGTTAGTTCCCGATTTGCTTTTTTTCAGTCGATCCTTATTGCCCATTGAAACAAAGCTTGACTTTGTTCTGAGCAGCTGGTGGGAAGCAGAGTATGCATATATATGTGTGTGTTCACACACACATATATAAAAAAATAAATATATTTTGGGGGAGTGGAAAATGCACAAGTGTTTTACTCTTGCCAGAATGCCACCAGATGTGAAGTTGCTTTGCAGGATGGTGCCTGCCTTCTTCAGTCGTGCAGCACAAACTCGTGCACATCCTTTGCATGAAATATTGTTGCTTTTCTGTTCCCTTGCAGTGGCAGCTGAACCATGCTCTTGTTTTTGTCTTGCAGGAGGAGCCAGCTCCCGCGGTGCAGGGCCGGAGGTCATCTCTCAGCGGGGTGTGCTATCTGACCATGGGTCTCCTCGTACTGCTCCTGGGCTTGGTCTTTGCATCGATGTATGTGTACAGATACTTCTTCATCACCCAGGTAGGGATGCGTTGGGAGGGGCTGCTGGCTCGTCAGCCAGAGCAGCCAGGCAAGCTGTCTCAACTTTTGAAAGAGGTGGTGAAGTCATTTATTGTTTTGCACTGCAGTAACTCTGGAGCCAGTCCTCTGGGCATTGCAGATGAGGCATGTGTTACATGGTAGGCACAGGCTCACCTCCATCCTGACTGCCAGGAAGGGCCTCCCAGAAACCCTCCTCTTCCCCTCTCCTATGGCTTTGTTTTGCCTTTTTTTTTTTTTTTAAATTCCATAAAGATTCTGCCTTTCTACCCGTTCTGCCATTTAAACCCAACATTACTGCTGTCAGGGGTAAGGCAGTCTGAAAGTGTGGCTGCTTGTGAGGGGAGGGCAAGCCCTGGGGAGAGCAGGGAGGTACAGGCAAGGGAACAGCTTTTACAGTAGGTTTTTTAGGCCCTAGCACAGCAAAGCTCTGTAAGCATAACAAAAATAGGTGCTGCTATTAATAAAGCAAGTGGAGAAGTGAAAAGTGAGTGAGAGGTGGTATGGAGGCTGAACCCTCAATCTCCATTAAATTCAGCATCTTTTCTTCCATGTAGTCTCTGCAAAACTTGGCCTAGCTGAGGCACTGGGCTGCCAGTGTTGTGGTAGATCAGAGCATAGGGAATGAAACAGGTCAGAGCTGCTTTTTAAGGAGGTAACTGCTGAGATCTGTGGCTTCCTGAGTGTTTAGCCAAGAAACCCCAGAGCATCGATTTGCACTGAAGCCCTCGTTCTGCTGCAGAGCAGCTATTAGTGAATGAGTTCTCCCAGGACCACCGGCTGCCTTCGTCTCTGCAGCCAGCACTTATCCAGTCAGCAGTATAGTCTTTTTATACACTCCCTTGCTCCTTACATTTTCTTGCTGTCAAATTAATTTGCAATCTTTGTTTTAAGATACATCAGTGCTTTATTAGCTGTGCTCATTTATACCTGATCTGGAAACCCTGTGACAACCATAGAGCTGCTTAACTGTCCCATATGCTGCTGTGTTAGTATGACGGGACCCTGTTGCAGGGCTTTTGGTGTAGACACTTCCCTATGAGAAGCCACCCCTGCCACTGAGGGAAAGTTACCAGCCAGGTTACAGACAGTGTTCAGTCCATCACCCAGTTAATAACCTACCCTCGGCACATGCTGAGCAGCGCTGGGAGATGCCCACTGGCCCATTTTGGGGCCACCCGTTGTCACCCCCACTGCCTGCTTGCGATACCAAATGGCAGCTTATATCCAATTACATGGCAAAGCCCATTCAATATGGTCAGAGATGCTTTGGGGACCAGGGCAATGGGACCTTCATGTCTCGGTCTCCAATGGCTGCAGTTTGTCCCTGTGATCTTTGTGCTCAGGCTTCATCACTCTGTTAGCTCTCTTGCCCATAGAAGTTTGTGCTTCTAGAGCCCTGGAGAGCAGCAGCTCCTGTTTTGCAGTGAGGCGAAGCTGCTTTGTTTTGGTGCATATATGCAAGCTATAGGTGCCTTTAGAAATGATACTCTCGTCCCCACAGCTGCCCCGTGAGAGTGTCTTTCACTGCGGTGTCCTTTATGAAGACTCGCTGTATTCACCGTTCAAAGGGCAGCTGGAGTTGCACGAAGATGTCAAGATTTACATTGAGGAGAACTACGAGCAAATCAACGTCCCAGTGCCCCAGTTTGGAGGGAGTGACCCTGCGGACATCATCCACGATTTCCAGCGAGTAAGGAGCTCTTGGGGCTTTGAGGGCATAGCATGGGGCTGAGCTGGGGTGCACCAGCATGGTGCTTATGCCCTAGTGCTATCGCTCTTGTCACATATTTCTACGATGACCTTCTTACTGAGCTGTCCTCCTTCCCAAGGCCCTCTCTGAGATTTTCCAACCTGCTCATCTTGCTTGGTAGGGAGGTCCTTGGACGGGTTTGTTGCTTAAAGTAGTTTCCTGTCTTCCCTGAATTCCCTCATTTTACCCATCTTCACAGCCCCGTTTCATTGCAAAGGGCTCAATTCCTTAATTTTTCTACTTGGAATGCAGGGTCTGACAGCTTATCATGACATAACGCTGGATAAGTGCTACGTCATTGAGCTTAACACCACTATTGTGATGCCTCCTCGCAACCTGTGGGAGCTGCTGGTTAATGTGAAGGTACGACTGCCATCTTGCTTATTTTGCATGCTTTTCTTGAGTTGGCTCCTGAGTGCCAGCTAGAAGCTTGTGGGAAACAAAAACTGCTGTGTCTGTGGCAGTGAGCCTTAGCCCTGACACAGAGTGAAGGCTTCAGGGGGTTTAGCTGAAATATTAATTTTGCAGGCAGCATGGTAACACTGGTGTGATGGATAAACCTGACCAGGGTGACACAGAGAAGCAGCAGATTCCTTCCCTCTCGTGTTTTTCTGATAGTAGGAATCAAGGAAAAAAAGAAAATTTTCCCTCCTTTCACTCTTGCCATGGTTACTGCTGCGGTTTGCCATTTGCAGAGCTCTGTGTCCCTTGGGGAGTACCAGGTTTTCAACTTTCACTCTTCGTGGGGGGAATCTGTGCTGCCCTCCCTGCCGTGTCATGGGTTGCAACATCAGACTTGGGCTCATGCAGTTTTGCTCACAGCAGCCATTAATTCTGTTTAGTACCAGCAGGTTTGTTCCATTCAGAAGCCTGTGCTGCTATTGCAGTGACTGAAAACAGTCATCTTAAAATAGAGTACTATTTAATCTTAGCAACAGGGGAAAAAAACCCAGGATTTTTAAGACTGCAGGTAAAGCAAAGTACTGAGCCTGGGTCTTTTACACCCATCTGAGACAGTCTATTTAAAAGAAAAGAAAAACCAAAACAATCTAACTCTTACTCTTTCTTAAATTCCCTTTGCTCATTTGCTGCTACATGCAGTGTGATGAACTTCGTAGGAGGTAAGCTCAGAGGCAAAAGGTTTTGCCTTGAGAGATGCCTGATCTCCAGTCCTTGTCAAACTCCTAGTTTGTTTCCTAGAAGTCCTCACAATTTCATGCGCTGTGGCCATCTGGCAAATGTGCTGGGAACCCTGCTGGGGTACAACACACATTTACATACAACTCTCTCCAAGCCAGCCACAGCTTCCAACCATGGCAGGTGACCAGTCCCTGGGGCAGAGAGAAATGGAAGAGGCAGGATTGCTCACGCTGACAGCAGAGCCCTGGAAAAAAACCCCAAGAGATTGGGCATGCTGGTCACATCCTAAAATAAGAGATATAAAATCACAGTCAATGAAAATCATGCTTCCTCCTTATAAGAAATTGAATTAAAAAGGGGATAAAAATCCAGTTAAAATGGTCTTACGTGTTTGATTCTTTAGAGAGTATAAAGCAAATGTGGGCTTTAATAACTTTCTGATTATTGGGAGGGGTAAGTGTCCAATCTGTCTATGGAGGTTTTAACATGCACCTTAGAGACATTGGTTTTGAGTATTTAGCTTGGTCTTGAGCTCAGAAGAGGTTTTTTTCCACAAGGACAGAAGCAGTGGAACTGCTGGATGAGCTGTCCTGGTTCTTGGACTTGGAGACTTTTGCCTTGCTCCTCTTGTGCCTCCTTTTGCCACCTTCACTCCTCTGAATCCAGTCAAGTCCCTAATGAATGAGACTAGTTTCCAGCTGAAAGTTTAGTTTTGAAGATGTTCAGTGGCTTCAGTCCTGTTTCTAGGACCAAACCTCTGTCCAGCAAATAACATTAGCTCTTTGTGCTAGGAGACTGTGGCAGCACAGGGACTGAGCGAAGCCAGTCTGGGTTGACCCTTGGCAGCGCAGTTGTTGTGTGCCCTGTGCCTGCTCTGCCATCCCTGCTGTGTGCGGGCATGGCTGTGCCAGACCCTGCTCAGGTCTTGGCCCTGCTGTCACCATGCGTGTGTTACCAGGCCCCTCGTGTCTGATTTTTCACCTGTTAGTTGCAGCTCTGCTACTTCTTGCAGACTATATTCTGTATAGGTATAATGGTTTAGTGAACAGGGCTGCCTAAGTATCTGAGAGAAAAGGATGGAGAGGTGCACCCCCCATGCAGCAGCAGGAAGTTGGAGGTGACCCAGTTAAATGATGGACAATCCACATCTTTTGCAGAACCCAAGACGCTCAGTGCTTTAGTTCTCTTAAAACTCTTGGTGTTTGCTTGTTGTACAGTCCTACAATGGAGGAGCAATGATTCCTGACTACTTCAGCTGCCACAGCTATTTAAATCTAAAGCAATGAAGAAACTGGATTGTGTGTATGCGTGTCTCTCTCTAAGCCCTGTTGCCAGGACAAGGATATGGCAAATCCTGAGCCCCAGCCCTGGGTGTTAACGTGACAGCTCCTGCCAGTAGCTGTGCGTATTGCATGCCCTCTCCTGCACTCTCCCACTGAGAATCAATAATTGAATTTCTTTCAGAACTGTTGTGTTAGTGTAGTACAAACTTCCACTAATAGTCTAGTCCTCCAGCATTAGAGGAGAGCTTTATCGATCCAGTAGGCTATGCCAGCCCAACAGCATGGCGCCAAGTTAAGACAGCATGTTTCCAGGTACATCTCTATGGAGATAGCGAGTCCTGTGGTGGAAACTGAAGAGGTGATATTTGAAATTGTGCTGTTGTTGGTTGCTTTCCTCCCAATTGTATTTATACTGGCCCCAGGGTCTGCTTTTATTTCTTTGACTCTTCTTAAGCGAAAGGGACCAGAAGTGACTCTTTGCTTCATGGCCTAGTTAGCATCTAGTCTGTTATGTGAACATTCAGGTTTTGGATCTAATCCAGTTTGTGTGCCCTGTGCTAGTAGCATGGGATAGTTTACTGGAAGGACAGGGAAGCGTGTTAACCGTCCTTGGTAAGTGGAGTTTGAGCCTTCAAACAGTGAATTCTCTGCAGCTTGGCTGTCCTTGTCCCTCTGTGTGAGACAGTTCTGTTCAAGGAGGAGATCATGGTACCGTTGGTGCTTTATTTTGGTGGAAACTGTGTCATTTCAGAAAGGGACGTACCTGCCTCAGACATACATAATCCAGGAGGAGATGATTGCAACTGAGCACGTCAGTGACATGGAGCAGCTTGGCTCCTTCATCTACCGCCTCTGCAGCGGCAAGGAGACCTACAGGCTGAAGCGGAGGAGCGGGAGGAGACGTAAGAGCCTTGCCACGTCCAGCTGTCCTAACTCGCTTCCTCCCCGCATCACAGTCATTATATGTGCTGTTAACAGCCACGCTTGCCTATGGCGAGAGGGGAGGTTTCCCCATGGGTATAAGCACACAGGAGATCTTTTGAGGTGTTTCCCATCTAATTAATCTAAACCCAAATCTGGGATGCTGCTACTGCAAATGGCTGCTGGCTGCTGTGTTTCCATTGCTGTGTGTATCAGCCTAATAGAAACACTGAGAAAATGGTTGCAGGAGCCAGCAATTCATTTACACGTGGGTTCCCGGGGCTCAAATAATAGCAGTGCGGTTGGGAGCTGTTTGGAAGATTTCCCTAATGGAGACACCCGCTTCAGTGGCAGCTATTCAGAGCAGATTTGATCTTGCAAATTGCCTTTAATTAATTAAGTTCCTAATAATGTGGAAAAAGTTGTGAAGAGGGAACACTGGTCTACCTTAAAATGATTTAATGAAAAATCGGCAATATGTGTCTTATAAACAAATTGTAATATTGGTGCAAAAACCTCCTTAATTTCAGTATTTGTGTTTATTTGTTTTTAGATACCGTTGTACTTACAGGCTTAACTGAAACATGAACTTACAGTCAGTTTGGGTTTGGATCTCGGGGAAACTGCAGGATGCTGAGAGCGTTTGGGTGCAGAAGTCACCATGGCTGTAGTTCGTGTTTCCTTTCCCAACAGAAGCTGCACAATTGTGCCCGGGGTTGCTGGCACGCTGGCTGGCTGCCACTTTCATGGAGCCCTGGCACGGTCCCGCTTGTCAGCAGGGCATCACTGGGTTTGCTCTAAGAGGGGAGTAGCTGCCTGGCAGAACTGCCCAGAGATGAGGTCCTGTAGTTTAAGGGCATGGGGAACATTGCTTGTTTCCCAGAGAGGCTGAGGCCATAGCAGGATCAGTGCATGCAGAGATAGAAACAGCTAGAGGGGTGGTGATTTTAAGCCCTCCTTGGCTGCATTCAGAGCTGTGTGCTGTACCAGCCTGTGATTTCTGTTGGTTTCATGAGGCTTTCTGGTCTCTGAGATAACACTGAGATGCTGCCAGCTGAAACCAGCTGTTTCCGTGTGGGTGCCCCAGCTCATGGCAGCTCTTACGGCAGGACTGTGACCTAGAGAATATGGCTATTCTTCCAAAGACCAGCTTATGCTGCTTTTCATGTGGGCTGTGTTGTTCCTGCATTTCAGCATTCAGTGGTTGCATCTCGTCTGCTTTCCTTCCCCCACTTGCTGCAGTTCTTAGAGATTATAATTTGTTGAATTTCCCCTCTCCTCTCCTTCAATCACTTCTAGGTATTAGTCGACGCGAGGCTGGAAACTGTCATCGTATTCGTCACTTCGAAAACACTTTTGTGGTTGAAACTGTTATCTGCAAAAAGTCGTGAAGCCACTCTCCAGGTGTAACCTTCCTTGGCTTTGCTTGCACACACATGCTCTCAGCCCTTTATTTAGACATGGTAATCTGTCTTACTTTTTTTACTCCCTCCCCTGCTTGTTCAGCTCTAACCTCTTGGGCCTGTTGTGGCCTCACAGTGGATTCTCTTCTCTCCCTGCTACCTACCTGAGACATTTGCTGGGCTTAAATTTATACAGTGGTCAAAGATAATCTGGGAGTAGATGCAGCTTCTTCCACACCACAGGATGGGAATCTCTTTTGGGAGCGGATGTGGGGTAGAAGGGATGGCCAAGAAATAGGTGTGCTGGAAATAGGTGCTCTTTTCCTGGCTGAGCAATTTCAGGCTCATGTATGTACAAGAGAAGGGTTACCATTTTGATGCTGATGTAATGACCAGAAATACGTAACCAGATACATTAGGAAAAGAATAATTGTGAAGCTACAGACAGGGTGATTTAGAAAGCTCAGCAGAGGGAGGGTTTCTGCCCAAACCATGCTGTGGTGGTCCCAGCTTAGAGTCATAGAATCATTTAGGTTGGAAAAGAGCTTTAAGATCATCAACTCCAACCATTAAAGCCTGCTGTCTGCTATCCCCCTGAAGACCAGATTTTCAAACATTGAAAGCAACCACTATGCGTTGTTTTTATGACTGGCTTCTCACCCACTGAGCAATGCAGGGTATCCTAAGGGGTGTTTGTGGGGGCAGGAGGCCGGGCAGGGGGCAATGAGGTGGGCTGGGAATGACACAAATGACACAGCATGTCCCTGCTCCCTGGCCAGAAAGCAGAAGGTGAAGTGTGAGGCTGTGTAGCCTTTCCTCTACACACAGTTGCATCTGCTGTGGATCCAGAGCAGATCTGCTGTCACTTTGCCCAAGTAAATAAAGAGGTGAATCTTTGATGCAAGGTGCCAGAGCTCCACTGATGTCCCATCTATAGGCCATGGCTGCAGGTGGAGCCGGGTGGTTTACTCCAGCCCCGTGTCTGTCCTGGCCAGCTTTGCTTGCCTGGAAAGATGAGTTATGTTCACACGGGTCTTTCTTCCTGAGTTGTTGAGATCCCATCTGTGTGCGGATGGGGTGCCGTGCCTATGTACAAAGCGGTGTCAGCAGCAGAACTGGTAGTTACTGGCAAGTGCAGAAGCAGAATTTTAAATTTTTTTTTTTAACAGAGTGTGTATTCTTGTATAACTCCTCTGATGAAAGCTGTTTTGATAGTAATTACTGTAGTCCAGCCGTATATCACATTATCTGCAGGCACCATTGTAGTACAGATATTGATATGAGGCAAGATTCAGCTGATCAATATACTGCAGAAAAATTGTGTGAACAAAACTGCATTTCTATTGATCATCAGACAGAAGAATTGCAGAGTAATTAAATATCCTTCCCTCTGTTCCATAAATATAGTTAAAACTAATTAGGTTCTTGAAATGTAGGCAGTTTTTTGGCTTGAAAGAATGGGGTGAGTTTCAACTTGGCACATTCCTGTTAATTGGTTTCCAGCAAATCTGGACTTGTTCACCATCTGTTGAAATGAGCTTGTTGTTTTAGAAGAGGAAGGATAAAGTAAATGCAAGTACAATCATTAACTCAGCAGAACCAAAAAAAGAGAATATATTTTAGAATAAAATTTTCAAGTAATAATACTGTGAGTTAATTATGTGAAAATAAAACAGGATCTCAAAATGGTCATGTAATGCAATAGGAATTAGAATGTCCTTTAGAGGCTGAGTATTTTTTTTGTATAGGCATAGTCAATTATAAACATTAAGTTTTAACAGGTAGAGGAGGACACTTGGGTTTCATTCTGCTTTAAGCTTGATGTAAAATGAAGAATTGTGCATTTCATGCAGGTTGGTAAGGAAAGTTTCCCACTGCCAAAGGGGTATTTCCTTTTCTAGCATTGTGTTTTTTCAACGATAACTTGCTACTAGCCCTCACCTTTCATTGCGGAGTGGATGGCAAGAAGGGTCAGAGAATTGGTTTGCTTAATGGAAGTACCACAAACTGGTAAATTTAAGCCCTGCATTTCTCTTCATTTCTAGGAACCTAAGCCTGCACTCAGGTGAGCATACAGACCTTTTTCCCCTTCCTTCTGATTCTGCATGAATTAACTGGTCATTGAATATGCTAACTCTGTGCAATCCCGCAGCTGTAAGGCCAAACTTTGGTTCTTTAAGGTGAACTAACGTGGTCATTGTTTCATAGAATGAGAATGCAGTTGTCTAGAAAGAAAACATAAGATGCTTTGTATATTTTGTCTGGTAGGACTCTTACTACTTAGGAAAAATCCATGGGATAAAATAAAATCTTTTACCTCTGTAAAGCGTGTGTTTGTTCAGAATGAAAAGCGCCTGCCTTCCACAAAGCTGTCACTTGTGGGAGGCAGCAGCCAGATTGCCCTGGAGCAGCCAGCCAGGTGTCTTGAGCTGGGCGGTGGGAGAGTGCTGTGGTGTGGAGGCCCTTCCCCACGGTGAGGGGAAAGCTGCATGGGGACGTGGCTGAGCCCCCTGCTGTTGGAGCCCGCCTGTGCCTGCAGGCTCCAAGGGGCTCTTCCCCTGTCCCTGTGCTTCCCTGGGAGACCCAAGGGCAGCCAGTGGTGGGGAAGTCACTGCCAAACAGGTCTGTGAAGCAGCAAGGTACCTCAGCTGCTTGGGTGTCTTGTGGATGTCTGATCTTCATGCTTAGCCTTGCTTCTTCAGCTGCCTGACCTCTACGAAGAAATTTGTCTCTTTGCGTGTGGCCTAAGCCTCCTTGTTGCCTTCTGGCCGGCTCTGCAGGGCAGGCCTTCGGAGGACTGCTCTCCTCTCCTGGCTGCACGAGTGATGTGGGTGTGCTAGTGTTCTTCCGAGCTTTCTTTCCCCTGTTTTCATCCATCTGGTAGAGAAGCATCAGAATATTGTTTCTGAACTCTACTGTTCCTCTTTCCAAAATGAGTCAATTGGTGAGGAAGTTCGTGTTTTGCTTGTTACAGTCATTTTTGCTGCATTTTGCATTTACCTCTTTGGTATCTGGATGCTTTTTCCATTATTGGGGTTCTGCAGAAGAGATCTGCATCTTGCAGTAATTGTGTTTGTTGAAGCCTCTTCTCCTGGGCTGGCCCAGCCAGCTCTGCCTGAGGAAGCATCATCCCATGGGGAACCTGACTCCTTTAGACGTTTTCACGTTTTGAAGGCCGAAATGGTGATATTAAGAATATGACTGATGCATTTCGGTAAATCTAGTTACCCTTAAGCGTAGCTCCCTGGAGACTTGTCCAGTGCGAAGAAAACCAGCTTGTATTGTGACATTTTGCATTTTCTTTCAAACATTCACTCTTTGCTCAGGTTTTCTTTATTGAGGTTGTGCTAATTGCCCCTTGCTCCTAGGAGACTTGAAATAAGTCAGTTCTTTCTAATCTCCCTCACATTCTCTGGCAGAAGGCTGCTTTATTTGATTGAACAGTGGCATGTATAAAAGCTTGGCAATAAAGTCTGCTTTAGGGGGACTGTGTGGCAGAGATGCAGTTTAAATCCTAAGATATAGGTTAAGCCTAAGATATGTGTTAAGCTGGTGCTAGCAGCTAGCACCTAACACAATTTACCTTTTATTTTTAGTACTTGCATATTGCAGTACAGCTCGGAGGTTGTTATTTAGCTTTGCCAGGCAGTACGAAGTAAGTCAAAATTTTGGTTTAACTGAAGGAGCATCTGCTTCCAGACTCTGGTGGAGTTTTAAAAAAAAAGCGTACTGGGAACCTATTGAATTAGCAGCCGAGGGGAGAGACCTCAGTGTCTCTTCTAAAATGCAAATGAGCTCTTGATTTGTCACAAGTCTTTTACAGCTACATTTACAGCCCAGTCTCATCACCTGAAATGCAGCCCATGGGGATTTCTGCAGACTTGGGACAAGAAGTGTTCTGGCCATGATGGACCACATAGGCTCCAGCAAGGAGGCTGAAGGACCTGTTCTTTCACCAGCGTGATGGGGAGCCCATTTTTCGTGGGGGGAATGGCTGCATCTTGTTGACGTGTGGCATGTGCATCTGGGCAGGTGGCAGGAGAGCTGCTAGGTCCCTTGGGAAAGGGCAGCCGAGCATGGGCAGTGGGCAGATTTGTCTGCTGCCAGCCTGCTGATGCCACGAGGCATGGGCAGCTCTGGGCTCGCAGGCATCCCATGCAGCAGCTCTGCCAGGAGATGGCTGCCCGCTGCCAGCACATATGCAGGGTGGCTGGTCCACAGGGTGTCCTGGGTGTCTGAAGGGCCCTGCTGCCCACACTGGCTTGGTATGGGCCAGCAGGAAGCTGCTCTCCACAAATAGCCTCTTGGGTTTGGGGATGAAGAGGGATTGTTGGACTGCTTTTATGCTGTGAAGAATGAAAATAGCTGTCAAGTGTTACCCTGTGAAATGGCTCCCTGATGCAAGTATCTGAAAATTGAGCAGTCCCCATTTTATTACGGTTTATAAGACTTTCAGTTGTCCTTACTGGGAATTGACTACAGCCCATTTAGCTCAACTTGAACAGCTGTCTGATACATGACGTTGATGTCAAGCTAATGAAAGCCTGTTCTCACTCTTGCACATACTTATATATGTGCATTAGGATGTACAAGTTGTTCCCGAGCATTTTGCTGCCATCGTTCTGATTTCCACCCAGGGCATTATAAAAGTAAGTATTCTGAATGCTGTCACAGCTTCCCAGAGAAAAAAAGCCATAAAATCCACCAAGTTAGTGTCCCTGGTCTCAGGAAAATGCTGATTTCTTGTCCTTTTGGTAAGCACAATTCCTGATGGTGGCATTGTTGTCCCATGTGAAAGAGATGCCTCAAGGCCACTGGAGGGAATGTTTTTCTAGATTAAATGAACAGAAAGCAGTTTGAGGGGAGAGAGTCACTAACAAACATGGATGGAGCTTTAGTGAATATTTTCAGCTGAAAAAAAAAAAGCATAAAAAGGTAGGTGGAAGCACCTGAACTTCCTGATGTTAAGCTGAAGCATTTATTTTAATATTTTGGCAATTAAGTTATTGTTTCTTATTTTGAAATAATTTTTATCTAAGAATGATGAATTAAAATGGTCAAGTAACATGGGAGTAAAACAAACACTGGTCATTTTGTGTTAAACAAAACATCGCTACTTTTTTTTTTTTGTGCTGGAAAAACCTGAGATAAGGAACCTAATTTTGATTCAATCTGATTATTTTTTTTTTCTTTTTTAATTTGCTTTATACCCCAATGGGAAAAGTCCCTTATTTTCTATTCAGTAACCAGCTGTACTGCCAGCAGGGCCCAATGCGTCTGAAGAGGGAACTAGAGCTTGGAGCGACATTTGGACCATCCAACTTGTCATACTGAAATCAGGAGCCTGTGCTTCCTAGAGAGTAAGGGCATCTCTAGAGGATGATTTTGAGTGCTCAGTTTAGGAGTTTCTGCATACCTTGGTCTCCTAAATTAGACAATATGAACACCCTTGTGTGTCAGGTATTTTTAAAGACTGGTATTTTTAAAAACAAGACTGACTTTAGGATGGGGCGTTTCTTTTCCTGGCTTCTGTGTACGTGGACCCTTGTCTGTAGGACACTTTGGCTTCTCTGCGTGAGGACTAGACCTGCTTGCTCTGAAGTTCAGCTGGCTCTGACTTCCCCTGTCCGCAGGTAAGGAGGTAAGCACCGAGCAGAAGTACCAGTTGGGTGTCCCTGTGTGCTGGCTTGTGGCTGCTGCTTTCACAGTCTCTCTTGTATTAAAGGAAAAACCTCTTGATTTAGGTTGGACACGCCTCCACAGCAGCTTCAGCTGATCACCAAGTGACCTTCCCCATCCCCATAGTCTCCTTTCATATAGCCCTGTTTCCATGGGGTCCTCACAGCTCCCAGGTGGATCTTGTGGGGCAGAGCTCTCCCCAGCAAGGTGGCATGGGGCAGTGCCGTGTTGCAGATGGTGGTCCCCAAGAGGTGTCTCCTGACAAAACGACTGCAGATGGGAGCAGCGCAGCTCAGCCCAGTGCCTCAGCCCCTGCCCTCAGCCTCTCGGTGGCTGGGCTGTGAGTAATGGCCTGCTGGAGGCAATGGAGGATACTGCAGAGATGATAAAACATGTAAGGTAGCCTTCCAACTGGAGGACTGGTTATATACACTTGCACACCACTTCTGTAGGCAGGTCACATCAGAGGACGGGCTGGAGCTGAGTGCGTTAGGCAGGGAGATCACGTGGTGCAGGGGCTGCTTGACAGCTCCCAGCACTTCAACTCCTTCACTCTTGCAAAAATCTTAAAAGAAAAGGGTGGGTTGAAGATTCAATCATATGCTACCTTAAGTTTGCTGAGAATATTTGCTCTGGGATTATTATTCATAGTGAATGTGGAATGTGTTTGTGCCAGCTCTAATTAACATTCTCGCTAGCACAAAGATGTTCTCCAGTGGAAGTCAGTACGTTATTCTATTCATTTGGATTCATTAATGTGAAAAGGCCAAGTATGTAATTTCATACTTGAACTTTTAGGTCTGTGTTTGAATTGAATTGAAATAATGTTATGCAATGATTGAAATATTCTCATGGTCTGACTGGGGAAAGAAGTTTCAAAAAAGAAGACAATGTTGAAGAAAACCTCTCCAATTAAAATTTGTCATCTTTTAGAGAGACTTCTCTGGGATGTCACTCTGTTCCTCCATTTGCTACTCATGGAGCAACTTGTTCTCAGAAAGGTAACAGTAAAGGCTTGGATGATCAGGCTGCAGCTCGTTTCTCACTCTCTTCAGATAGTGATTTTGTGGTTGCCACTGCTGTAACAACAGTCAATGCTCATGAGCTGTTCTCCCTTCTCCAGAAACTGTTGCATGTTAGAACTCAAAGAAGCAGCTATGAGCTTAGTTGCTTTGTCACTGTGGCTACATGGGGCTGCCTTCTAAAAACACCCAATGTCAGCAATGTTGACAGAACCTTGCCTTCTGCAAAGCCTGTGAAGGTTTTGAGGGGTGCAGCCTGCTGTGGGCCCTCAGGTACCTTCTCCAGCCAGCATGGCTGGGTCCAGCAGGACCAAGGAGGACTGGTAAGCGCCTGTGGGTGAGTGGGGAGTGACACATCGCTAAGAAATTTGGCAAGCCGGATTTGAGAAATGAAAGAAAATTACAGCTCAGTGATGTATAGTGGCCTTTGTGGTAATTAAACCAGCAGCACCATGTTAATGGTCTCTGTGAGGGAGTATTGGAAAAGTTACCCTTTAGAGAAAGGTTTGGAACTGACACAGCTGTGGTTTTGAGTGCTGAAAGCAGCAACTTTAGGCAGCATTTTATATGAATTGGCTGAGTTCAGTTTGGTCTGCAAATGGGCTGATCATTTTGTAGGTCGAATATTTGGGGGCAGTCTAGTAGACCAATGTGGTAGTGTTACATAAGCTAAGAATAAACACTGGAGGTCACTACAAAAATGCTCAAAAAAACAAACAAAAAAATGACCAGAGAGGAATAAACCATGTGCAGACACCTACATCTACAGGCTGGCTTTAAAATTAGCTGTGACTGGCTTTGCACAGCCACCTGCATCCCCAGCTCCTCGTGGGGGAAGCAGGGAAGGCTGTGTGGGTTGGCACCCTCACACTGCCAGCTTGCTCATGTTGCGGGTTGCGCAGCTGATTACTTTTGGGTTTGCAATGATTTTAGCAGGATCTGAGAGCAAGTTAGGGCTGTCAGACTAGCTGAGGGGCAAGAGAGTAGGGGTCTGGGTGCTGGCTCCGAACTTCAGATAGCACTCCCCATTGCTACTGAAGAATCCCTGCATTATAAGGAGCTTTTAATATATATTTCAGCCACCCCTTCAGATGTGGCACGGTATGTATACAGCTTGCTGGGGGAGCTCATGTCCCTTTGTAGGGCGCATACTGCAAAGGACTTCCAGCACACTGCCTTTGAGGCTGCCCACTGGGGTCTGAGGTGCTAACACAACCTCCTCCTCAAAAACTAACAGCACACCCGGTCATTGAGCAATGCTGGAAAAATCCCAGGGCACCAGATGCAGTACCTGTTTGTGCACAGGTCCCCACGGTGTAAATGAAGCAGACACAGAGCAAGAGGGTTGACCTGCTCCTCCCTGGGGCAATGAGTGTGGCTGGGAACAGCAAGCAGGTGATTTCCCACTCCGCTGCTGGCAATAACTCTGTTTGAACATGTTGTGTTTCCCTTTGTGGGCAAGGTCATTGCGAAACCAGCCCCTAAGTCAGGAGTCTGGGTCAGGGCAAATGCAGTTAGCCCCTGGGACCTGCCTGGGTGGCCACGATGAAATGGCAGCCATTTTGGGGCAGACTGTTGCGTTTGCCTCTGCCATGCTGGATGGCGACTGCTGGGAATGAGTGCCTTGGCTGGCTGCGTGCTACCTCCCTGGCCTGCCAGCCGCAGACAGCCCCTTAAGTAGGTCTTTATCAGGCGCTTAGTTGCATTTTGGGGACAGATGCATGTTCAAGGGGTCACCACTGTTAGTCTTACCTCTGCTTGAGCCCAAGACCTGAGAAGGAAATGAGGGCCAATTAAGCATATTCTGTCTCCTGCCCTATTTTGGTCACTTTTCTCTATTCAGTTGAAGACATCCATGTCCCCTGCGCTGCCAGGAGGGGCTCCTCTCTTGGTGGCAGCAAGCTGGGTTGCTGAGCAATGGAAAAAGAATTGCCTGATAAAAATGCTTTGAGAAGCATTTTGCAGTGTTTGGAAAGGTGGTGTTTAAAACTGGTGCTCATCCACCTCTCCAAGGAAAATGAGTGCTACAAAAGTACAGACAGTTGCAATGTAGCTTGGGCCCTTCTGAAACATGAGGCAGTTTATTGCAATAAGGGTTTTGGACCGTCTCTCTCTGAGCTCTTTAACAGCTTTAAAAAAGATTCAGTTAAGATGTCATGGATAGGAATGCTTTCTCTTTCTCCCTGCCCCAGTACTTTAGTGTTAGCCCATGTGAAATGCATGAGCAAACAACAAACTCACTCAAACCTTGTTGCCTTTATAACAGCAGGTACCAAATAGCAAATTGGCTGGTTGAAACGTTAAGCAGGAAGAGGAAGGCATGTCAATTCTGTAATGAGGTTTGCAAAGGAAATGCACTTTGCTTTCATTTAGTGCTTTTGATGAAGTTGTTTAATTGCACTAAAAGGTAAATATTTGGTATCAATCTCCTTGACAATTTGAATTCAGCCAGTGTAGCTGCTTCCGAAATGCCACCTCTGCCAGAGCAGTGCTTTGTGCTTGCCCGTAGGGACTTGGTGGGTCTTTACATTTTCAGTTCACTTCTTTCCCCAAATTTTTCATTAACAGCAAGTGCTCGACTATTTTGGTGCTGTGAGTGCTGGAAGGGCAGCTCCATGTGGGGCTGTTTGCAGAAGCTGTAGAATTAATTCATGCCTTCTAATATTGGCACTTATCAGCCCGTTCCGTTCATTTGCTGTGAAACCTGTGGGCAGCGTAACCTTAGCCCCTTGCAGCTGTAATGAGGCAGGGTGGCCGCTGCTTGTGTCCACTGGCTTGGCCAAAATGAGTTAATTTTTTGAGCAAAGAGAAGACTCTTCATGTCTGACACCTGCTTCTGATGGCTCAGCAGATGCCACCATCATGGCTGTGGCCTCAGGCAGTGGGCGGGGCTAAGGGCTGCTCAGCACCTGTGCCATACCATATATGGCTGGTTGCATAAATTAACATGTCATTAGCTCATCAAATGACCCCCATCATTCAACAGGTTTCCTGGCCACCCTGGCTGGGACTCACCTCAGCCAGCCGACGGAGGTGCTGGCTCATGGCAGTGGCACTGAGGGAAGGCAGGAGCTGCCAGCTCAGGCCTGTGTGCTCCTGCATCTTGATCCTCCTCACGCTTGGTTTTATATTCGCTTGTGTTAATGTCCTGGCACTCAGCCAAACACGAAGTAAGTGGGGGAAGCTTAAACAAATAGTTTAATGTCAAAACCCACATTGTTTCCTCACAGAAACGTGGCCCTGTGGGCAGCATTTTGTCACTGGAGTGTGAGTGTTTCTGTGCAAAATCCTCCCTGGGTACAGGAAACTTTTAAAAGTAATACTGTTTTTCTGACTGAAACTATTTTTGAATTTGGCAAATGGCTCTGGGGAGAAAGAAGTTAAATCCTTTGCTGTCCATATTTAAAAGAAACCCTCGTGTCGCCATGTCAAGGCACAGTCTGCCTGCGGCTGGGCTTGCCCTCCCTGTCCCTTGGTCTCTTGTCAGGGGCCATCACAAAACCATCATCCCCCAGGTCATCTTGTGGAGAGGAAATCCCAAATGTGGTGGTGTATTTAGGAAAGTATTTGAGGGTGGTTGATTTTTTTTTTGTTTTGTATTTTTTTAAACAAAACAAACCAGGTGTGGTGGAGGGTTGCAGGAGGAGAAAGGGCTGGGACTGCAGCCTGCTCTCAGGGGATGTGCAGCACCCTGAGGGGGGGCGTTTCTTTGTCATTTGTCCTTGCTTTGTCATTTAAAAAAATGTGGTAAAAGAAGTAGCTGGCACAGTTGGAGTCAAATGCTGGTCAAATGCTTCCTGATGTGGTTGTTGGATGTGACTTTCACTTGCTGTGCTCTGGAGTCAATGGTGTAGTTTGCAAGAAAAAACAAACAAACAAACAGAAAGAGAAAGGAGGAAAAAAAGCTGTCTCGTGTCACCAGGGCTTAAAACTGAAAAAATTGCAAAGCCATTGAGAGAAATACATGCAAAATACAGGATTTATTCTAAAAGCTGCTACTGTATATACCTTTCCTTGGCATTTTTCCCCTGTGGCAGTTTAAGGCTGGAGTTTTCCCCACAAATGTACCAGTGCTTTGCACAAGGCCTTAAATGCTCTCTGCCTTCCGCTGCAGGTGTTGCCGACCACTGCTCACTGTGCCTGCTCCAGGATGCTCCCTCGGCCCTCTGTTGCCTCCCACCACCAGCCTTTGCCGGCACTTGCTCACCGTAGGTGCTGTTGCCAAGATCTTCCAAAGGATCTTTTCACAGCCAGCACCTGCAGAAGAGAGCTGCAGTCATTTGCAACCCCTCTTCTTTTTACTGCCTTTTTCTTTCCTTCTTTTTTTTTATTCTTCCTTTCTTTAAGTTTCTTTCTCCTTTAAAAGTTTGGTAGCAGATGTTGAAAATTGTTCCCATCTAAGGGTGTGAATAGGAACTAAATAACAAAAAGGAAGTTAAAGTAAATCGGACACTTGCTTTTGGTTGCATCTACCAACTCCCACCTAGATTTGCAAAAGCAAATCAGAAAACGCTCTGAAATTCTGTTTACAGTTTGAAGAGCAGCTGATGCCTCTTGAAAAACCTTTATCCCAGAAAGTTTCTTCTGCTTTGTCTCTGACTTTTCTTTCTCTCCCCTCCGTTGTTCTTCCTAACAAATTCAATTTGCATAAAACCAGGACCTTTTGTTTCTCAAGAGCTGATCCATCCCTATTACTTATTCCTCATCTGGACATTGACTGTTGGAGTCTGAGTCTGTCCAGGGAGTGCAATTAAATCAGACCCTCCAGACTCTAATCCTTAGGGATACTGGGCTCATTTCCACAGCAACTGATTGTGATATAGAAAAGGGTTTCTAACTTCAGGTGGATTAAGTATGTGGCAGAAGTGGAGCGAACGTGGTTGTAATGGAGAATGGGGTGCAGTAATACAGAAAATGTAAGTTACACTGGTGAACTACCTTTCTGACAGAGATGCTCCCCCAGAGTCCTCCAAGGGGCAGATGTACCTGTTAAAGAACAGAAATTCGCACATGCTGTTTCCAGCCATGTTTGAAACTTCATTTCTTCCCTGGAGGCTGTGAATCCTGGAGCCGCAGGTGTCTGATCTGCTGCCCCTTTGCTCCAGTGGGTCGCCTGCAACATGGTTCTGCTCCATGGCTGGCTTGGCTCCTGCTATATGCTTGTGGTGCTGCTTCTTCATCTCACTGGGTTTGGGAAACTTGCCTCATGGTACTTTGCACAGTCTTTCTTAATACTCAAAATGTCGCAAGATTTTTCCAGGTGTCCTTGAACTATCCAGCAAAGTGCGTCCTTCCTCTCAGCTCCCTGTCAGGGTGACCTTCAAGCTTTGCTGCTTTGGCAGCTTGTATTTATCCAGGAAAATAATAATTTGTAGCCTGAATAGTTTGGCCAAAACTTTGTTAAGAGAGATTGTGACCTACATGGTTCTGTGTTTAAAGGGCATGTAAACATGAGGTGGGACCTGGAGTGTAAACCTAATGTGACTAGGAAGAATGTTGAAAATAAGATTCTTGGATTTATGCGGCAGAGTTCTGGAAAAACAAACACTTCATCTAATGCAAACAAAATAGTTTTCAGTATGGCAATCCGGCTGCTGTGTTGTGCAAGTTCAACAACCTGATAGGCTAAAAGTTAGAATGGATATATTTACCTGCAGGATCAGATTTTTGATTGCCAAAAAGTGGGGGAGAGATCTTTTTAAAGATGTTTTGATAGGTGTAGGTGGGCATCCCAAGGCAAGTCACACAGGCTAATTTGAGAGAGCAATAACCCATAATAGCATGAAGTGTAATAATGATGTGAAAGGTATGATTATGTCCAGAAATGAAATCTAGGATAAGACTGAGTGATACTGCTTGATTTCTGCCCCATTGTTCCAAAGCAAGGGAACATATTTTTCTTACCTCTGTATTTTGTGTTGCAAAGGTGGGGGGCATTAAAGGTCTCACTATTGCTACTGAGTGTAGGGTTAAGTTTTGTCTTGTTGTTATAGCGTGGTTATACATGCAAATGCATCCAGCCCATTGCTTTACCTCCTCCCACTCCTGGCAGCCTAGATATGTTTTCTGAGGAATCATAAGGCAAGGTGTGTCAGGCAGTGGGCTGTGGTGAGAGGTAGGTAGAGGTGAGAAGGGCATAGATTAGCCCGTTCCTGTTTGGCACTGGAGCCTGGGTGGGATACACCAGGGCATCTCAAATAGGAGCAAACATGCCTTGTTACACAGCAGGGTCCCAACAGGTCTCTGTGCAGCTGCAGGCAGGAGAAGCAGCAGCGAGAGCCTGAGCACTAGTGAGATGGAGAGCGTTCTACAGCTCAGACTTCCTTTTGTCTTCTTGCTACTCATATAAAATGGTCTGCATAAACATATTTACTATTAATACCAAGTTATTTTACTCTGCATGAGGGAAACAAACCTATCTGCAGGGTTTTTACAGCCACACCAACCTTGGTCTGCGATGTTTTTTGATCTTGCAATGTTTTTGAGCCGCTGTGCTTCCTACTAGCATGAGTGAAGTCAGACAGGTCTCTGCTGTCTGTAACTCCTCACGCTTTCCTAAGCTCCTCTTTAAACTGAATAAATCTATTTCAAATAGCGTCCTTCCTTGTCTCAGTTACTATGGCTGGCTGAGAGGGACAAGGTTAGATGCTGGGTCTCTGGGAAATGGCTTTACTTGTAGTCACAAAGTTAATCCTTAACAGGGAATGGTCGGGATTGTGTTGGTGCACTCTGAAGTGTAATCTAAACTGGATTTCCTGGGTTTGTAATGCTTAGTTTTGGATTAACGATTGCCTGGCAGTGTTCATAACTCTAAACTGCTGATACTTGCTCTCAAGTATAAGCCTAGTTTAATGCCTTTTTTATCTTGGAATAGAGAGAAGGATTAATAGGAATCTGTGGCATACAGCAGATGTGAGGTTTTACATCCTTTGGTGTCTGCAAATGGCACCGATTCAGCTTTTCTTCCTGGAAAACATTTCTGGTTCCTCATAGATTTTTTGGTTGTATCCGTATCCCACAGCAACTTTTTAATCACATTAGACGATGTGGTGAATGTAATTCTTATGGAGTGACAGTGTATAAAAATCAGAATAAGAAGAATAAATGAGATAAAATGAAGGATAAATGGAGGAGTTGTAGGTGTCGTTTGCCTTTCACAGTAGCTAAAGACACTGATTCATTAGAGCTTGTTGCTATGGTAGAAGTTTCTCAGTGAGCAAGAAACCCAATCGAGGGAAAAGTCTCCGTATTTCTAGAGAATTCAGTGCCTCCAGAAAGCTGAAGACAGAGGCATATGAAAGGGAAGGAAGGATGAAGACAGGGCTGAGTAAGGCAAGCTGGAGCACTTGATTGAAGTCCCAGCTTTGCACTGGCCAGTTGCAAATCTAGGAGCAAGCTGCACAGGTCGAGTTTGAGAGTCAGAGTATCCTCCCAGTGAAACTGGATGCATCCAGGACTGTGGAGTGTATGCATATGAAAATTTCTGTAAAAGCTTACGCATTTATCTTGAGACTTGTTTTTCTCATTATCACTGATGACAGATGTGGCATTTCTGACGGTAAGTATTTTGTTCCATTCACTGTATGTGGACGTCTTTCATAAAACATAAAAGGCAATAGTGAAATCTCTAGGAGACACTGCATGCCTGGTACCTGTGCTGATTCTTTCTTTTTGGGAGATGACTGCTTTGGGTTGGGATTTCTGTGGTTATGTGCAAATATTATCAGTAATGTGTTCTTTTAAACCTTTTTCCTTCCCAATCCAGATACTTCCCAAGCCTGAAACAAAAGATAATATCTGTACTAAAAGAAAAGAGTTTTGGAAAGCAAAGGACAGATGTGCAGAATTAGTGGATACCTAAGTTTGAGCTTCACTGCTTTCCCAGGTGAGTGAGTCTGCAAGAAATAGGACATTTGGCTGAAATAGTGTGAAATATCAAAGCTGCTGAAATACATGTTCAGTCTTTTAGTGAAACCTGCAAATAAACGAGTAGGAAAGTTATTTCCATGAATATGATACATGCATGAGTGCCTGAAGGAGAGGTCTCTTGGCAGTCTCTGTGCATTTTGTGAAAGGCCTCTCAAATGAAATGGGTTGGTTGGCCCAATGGGTGAAGTTTCCCGGCAGAGCAGCTTCACCACCTCCCATGACCTGCTATGCTTTCAGTGCTGGTTTAAACCCTTTCCCAAAAACAAGTGCAAGTGGAAAAAGTGTTCCATAACAGCTGTCTAGCCCCCATGCTCATGTTTATTCTTTCAGAATAAACTAATGATTTTAGCTGAGAACTGTATGTGTTAGGAATGAGTCCTCATTTCTTAGGGGTGAATAATTTCCAAAGAAATCCTGGGGTTTGCTTTCTTTTTTTCTTGAGATGAATCATTACCTGTATTCTGTAAAGCCTGTGATGCCTTTAGATTGCAGGTTCTCACATTATTTTTTTTTTCCTTTTATTTCTTAGCACTTTAATATTCTTTTGGTGCAAACACAGATCTCTGTAGTCTCCCTAGATACCCAGTGTCATGATTTGGATATAAAGCCCTACAAATGAAAAAGCTGTTACAGTTACCTACCTGAGCAAAGAGAATGGATCGGACCACACCAGATTTGATCTGGAAAGTGAATGTTCAGAGGCCTAAAAGCAGCAAGATCCAGCAGAGAACTTTTGAGTAGAAAATGTTACCTTTGCAAAACTATAATTTCCCCCAGAAATCTAGAATGAAAGTTGTTACCCTGCTGTGATAATTAGTACTCTCTTAGAGCTGGCAGAGGCACTGTGAGCCATGTGCAGAGGCAGGAAGCTCAGACAATGGTTGGCTGTACCCTGTCCGTGGGGAGGTAGCAGATTTTCCACACCTCAGCCTGCCTGTTTCTAGTAAAAAATAAATGGAAAAAATTGGAGAAAAAGCTGAGCAACATGAAGTCTAAAACTACAGATGAGCTTCTAGTCTCAGTTATAGCAGTGTAAGCCCAAAGTCGTATCAGTAAAACTAATGGAGCTGCCGTGGGCTATAGAAATGCAACTGATACCAGTTTCCTCATATACTTTGGCATTTTCTGCCTCCTGAGGTACTGACAAAATCCCTGTTCCCTGTGTTCAGGCATTATCAGTTAAAGTGGGGGGCCTCCTCTTGGCGTGGCCCACTGCTTTGAAATGTAAAATAAATCTGCTGCATCAGCACTGTTTTATTCTATAATTTGCTAACTCTGCTTCCAAAAGGAGTCTGAAATCTCAGTTGTAAAACCTTTGTGTCTATTGAAGTGCAGTGAGTTAAGGGGTAAGTTATGAACAAGGAGATGATGAGGATTCAGTGTCTGCTGGCAGGGAAGCTAGTCAGGTGTTCTGAATTTACTTGAAGGAATAGCAATGGGAATGGCAATTGATGTGGAGAGGGAATTCTTGCTGGAATATCCTGGTGGGTTTTATTTTCATGCACTTGGATGTAACCAGAACTTGGCTAGTGTAAATGCACAGCCCTTGTATTCTCAGAAGCATGGTTCATCAGCTGAACACCAAAAGGACTCTGTAAACACCAGCACACACTTATGTCTATGTCGGGTCAGTGTTTCCCTCCTCAGCAACTGGACTTCTTTGGTACAATCTCATGTATAGATATAACGACTTCAAAAAATTTCGTTTTTACAGATTAGCATCTCCACATACAAAGCCGCTAGCTCAGGGAAGAAATCAATACACTGTTTGTGCGTTACCCTTCTCAAAAGTGTACAGAGAAAAGACAGTTCAAAGGCTGGGATTAGTATCTCTGTCTAGAAGATACACTGCAAGGACCCCAGCTCAGCATGAATATGAAAACTAATTACATTGGTTGTCATCATCCTCATTGCTCAGGGAAGTGGCATCTGGCGCCAGTGCAGCAGTGGGGGTCCCCAGAGCAGTGAGCTGCCTCTCTCCAGGCTGGGACCATGTTGTCATTCAGTTTATCTAGATGTCTGTGAACACTGGTAAGAAGTAACTGACGGGCATCTTGGGCTCCTGCAGGCGGATTATTTTTTATTGCCTTGTTTGCTTGGGAAGTGGTCATGCTCAGCTTGCTCTGAGGTCTGAAAGTTTGCTTTCCCCCTGGGATCCTGTGTTGCTGGCTGCTGCTTTAGGGATCAGGGCTGCTCTTATCTTATTCCCCAGTAAAGTGGGGGTTGTTCCTTTGGATTCATGTGTTTGCCACTGTGTTGGACTCAGGCTTTTTATTTCATAGTCTTGTTTGGTTTGGCTCTGTTAATGAAACTAGGTTTGTAACCAAGCAGGAAGGAACAGATAGGTGAAAAGCCCGTGAGCAGGAGAGGAACTGGTGAGGAAGCCTGGAACTGGGATAGTCAATTAATCTGAGCTATCTGGGGACTTGAGCTAGTGGCAATATTAAAAGTGCGATATGGTAGGCACAAGACCTGTCACTAAAACAAGCGTTGCATTTTGCAGAGCAAGTTAGCCAGTGGAGGAACAACATGGCGATATTGCTATACCCATGTTAACCTAAAGTTGCCTTTGGGTTTAGCGTTACAATAATTTTATTTTTTTTAAATAGCATGTGCTAATCTAAACCTGTCAGGTGTGCATGTATGTGAGCATGAGCATACAAGATCAGGGCAGGGGAGGCAACAGAATCTAGTCTGAAGCTTTTTACTGTAAACTCTGACTCTGTTTCTCAGCAGCCCAACTCTGTAGTGACTGAAGGCCTGGGGGAGGTTTGCAGGTATGATGTAGACAGTGAGGCTGAAAGGTGCTACCACATATAAGTGAACTTTTTTTTTTCTCAAAGAAAAGAGAAATCACATACAAAGACATATGCATCACCATTTATAGGAAATAGTTAAATTTCTTTTTACCTGTAAATGCCAACACAAAACATTATGGAAGGAAATAAAAAAGTTAAAGCAGTCTCCTGGGAATGGACTTAGTTTTGGTTTCTTGTGAAATGTTTTCAGATCTGAATATTTAAAGTAAATTGCTTAGGTAAGTCATTCAGGACCCTGTACATTCCACGAAAGCATCTCCACATGTCATCCCAAGTAACTAGCATGCAGTACGCAGATCAAGGCTTTTGTGTGGCTGTTTTTTCACTGTTTTGTAATGGGTCTTCCAAGGACTCCTTTAAAACAAAATAGTAACACACCCCATCAAGACAGCAGTTCAGGTTTGCCCAGCAAAGGGTGACCTGAACGATGTCTCGTAGCACTTGCTGAAAACATGTGTGAATTATGTCATTCTTCACCAAAAAGTACACAAAGTATGCCACGTGATAAGGTGTGAAACAGACAAAAAACGCTACAAGGTTTGTTACCACTATCTTCTCTGCTCTGGTGGTGTGTGTTTGGGGGTTGTCTGGTTTTCTGCGCTTTCTCAAACACCTGATGGTCTGAACAGTGCAGAAGATCATGGCTGCCAGGCTGCCAAAGAACGTAGTCTCCAAGGCGCTGAACAGGCCTGTGTTTTTCCACGTGCTCTTGGAGAAGTTATGGAAGCAGGATGAGAAGTTGTGGTCCTTTTCATGCAGCTGGGAAGTAGAGACTGTCCCAACCGAGGTGCCCAGGCAGATGACAGCACAGACCATAGCAGCTTTCTTGGTGGATCGCAGGGTGGGAGCTACGAAAGGGTGCCCAATAGCAATGTACCGGTCTACACAGATGCAGAGGGAGATGAGGATGCTGCCATACATGTTTACAAAGTAAAGACTCTCCAAGGTGGAGCAAAACACAGACCCCAAGTTCCAGTTGTCCTGAAGGTGGTAGGAAATTATTTTAAAAGGAAGAGTAAACAGCAGCAAAGTATCCAGAAAAATAAGGGCTATCATGTAGACTGTAGATTCTGACAACTTTTTAACCTTAAAAAACAGGAACGACAGAGCCATCACATTGAACAGCAATCCCAGGGTAAATGTGGGGGTGTACATGATGAGCTGGAACAGTTCCACGGTAGTGCTGATATTGCCCGTATTGCTCTTGGCACAGGTGTCATTCATATCTCCAGGTATGCTGGAAGAGAATAAAATCACCTTCACCACAAGGAAGAACGCAGATCACATTTAAGAACCAGTACAAAGGCCAATGAGGTCTCTGTGTGTCCATAGACCTGGAGACGCTTTTTCCTCTCGGGCTGCTGTGTGCTGAATTGCAGCTCCCGGTAACACAGAGCTGCTCAGTGCCAAGGGATCTTGGGGCAAGCTTGTACCTCAAAGAGAAGCAAGGCTTTCCAGGGTCCAAGGCTCACTTGAACTGTTACCTGTTACTCCAAACTGTGCTTCCCTATAATTTAGGCTAGTCAGAGTACAGATGTGACTGCACCATCCCCTTGGAGTGATGCGATCTCTTTGCAGAGTCAGGGTAGCAGCCCCTGATTTTAGGGTTACTTGGATTGCGGGGATGGAGACAATTAATTGGGTCAGATTTCCTGACCCGAGTAAGAGACCTTGGGGAGCCAAGAGCACGAGGTTCCCCTATATTTGTTAATGTGAAGATCCCAAACTGTTGTTGCTATCCTGCACCCTCTCCCACCACCGCTGGGCAAAGAGGGGCTGTGATTACCTCTGGCCCTTCTGACAAGCTTGCTAAAAGGAGGCAAACAGGAAGTTTCAAACAGGCTATTTCTAGCAGATGTTAGTCTTTAGAAGAAGAATGAGATTTAAGAACCCAACTTTTTGCCTAAACCAGCCAGACTTACCACAGTGGATAAATTTGTGCCTGTAGAGACAGGGGTTGCAGCAAACATGCGTCTGTTTTCTCCTCTGCAAAGACGGGACTAAAAAATCGAGGTAGGCACCCTCTGAGCAGGGGTCATGAAGTAATTCTCCTCTTTAGAGGAAGGGTGCTGGTTTGATCCTGCCCTCAGACTCTCCTGATAAGGACCAGGAAGGCTCTCATTGGTTTCTGCAATGCTGGTCTCAGCTGGAATCGTTTACAAATGCAAATGTACAGGAATACCTGGTCCTTTCTTCCAGACAGTTCTGTCACAGCAAATGTAAATAAAGCCTTTCAAAGATCTTTCTATCAGTGCCCAGAAATTACTTTTGTCTGCTGTTCTATCATTGTTATTACTTTGACCTAGTGCTTTCCCACACGAGTTACTGATCTTGATGCTGTTTCATTTCAGATTTGTCAACTGATAGTCAACTGTGCAGTAGAAGTTCCTGTTCTGTAGATGAAGTCACTCCCCCAGTGTTTCAGAGGTAAGCTCTCCCACGCTGTCATTTGGGACTCAAAGATTAGGATCAGGAAAAAAGAAATTTATTTCTTACTTAAAAACTAGCAATTATTGCTAGGAAGTGAGAGCCGGCTGGCAGTTGTTCCCACGCTGATGCCAGGGAAATGATTCTGTAAGTTACTAGTTTACATTACAGAAATAAGAAAACCAGCCCCAGAAACCCAGCCTGATTGAGGAGAATGGGGTCCTGGCGGGGCTGTGGGTGCAGGGGAGCATACCTCTGGCAGGGTCCTGTGCAGGGATCCATCCACAGCTTCTATCCTGCTGCTGTAGCAGGTACAGGTTTTATTCGGATCCCCATGGTAGGCAGTTGTTGCTGGCTGTTGTAAAGCACTTCACAGCCTTCTTTCCTGCAGAGTACCGCTGCCTGTAAGGCATGGGGGGACATGGCTCAAGGGGACAGCAACCCTGACAGCAGTGCCTACTCTGCTGCCGTCTGTGAGGGATTGAGGGAAGCTTGAGGGGAAATAATGAGATTCCCTCACCCTCCTAAAAAACAGGAGAGGAAAGCCTGAGTTTGTGAAATGCTTGGGGATCTGAGTGGCTGGAGGGGAGAAGCACCCCTGGCTATGCTGCAGGTCGTTCACTGCCTGAGAGTTAAATCCTCCCGTAGTGATGGTGCTAGGGAGTTTGTTCATACGTGGGTTGGGTCCCTGAACCTCCCGATTCAGGTGGCCCATGGCAGACAAGGGGTTACACTGATGACCTGGGCAGAGGTACAAGATGGTGGTCTAGGCCCCCCCAGCAGCCCAGTATGCTGCTCTCCTGCTGAGTCCACTTCATCAAGTGAAGCACTGTGAGTCTAATGCTGTGAAGGAACCCATTACTGAGAGCCAAAGGGACGAAAAGTTAATTAAGGAATTCCTAAAAAGTAAGAAATATCAACAAAGTTCTTCATTGCCTCTGTAGAAGATTTCATTAGTCCTTTTTTTTTTTTCTTCAGTCCTTTTTTATTTTTTTTTGTATGATAGTGTATCTAGGAAATTCTGGGTTTAGAGAAAAAAAACCCTTCAGCTTCTTACCAAGACTTTTACTTGAGAAAAATCTAGTTATGATAAAAAGGCATTTTAGACTAGAGTCTGTTGTGTAATTTTCTAAACAAAACAGAAAAAAATTATTTAAAGCATAAATGCAAAGGATAGCTCTGTTAATTTTCTTTTTTAAAAAGAGTATGTAGATATGCTATAAGCAAAACAAGTTTTGTAAAATATACTTAGTTTTCAGATCTTGTAGAAGGAAAAAAGCTTTTAAGGCAAGGTTTCACTACAAGGAAGTATTTTCTCTTGTCATCTTACCTTTGGGCTGTCTCTAGCTCTGGTTGTTGAATTAGTCTCCTCAGCTTATAGATTTCTGGAGTCTTGTGTTTTAAGGTGATGGAGTGAGCAGCACACAAAGAAACTGCTCGTCAGTACGTCAGAAAGCATGAAGTGCTGCTGCTTTTCATTTCATCACATATTTCCATTACAACATCGTTCTCCCTGCGCTGTGTCTGCGTACACACACTATGTACATAGTATGTCACACAGAGCTCATTTAAGGATGTAAATAGATAGCTTTGTGGGGCTGGCATCTCTGAGTCATGCGTTCAAAATAATCTCCAGTAACAGAGAAGTAAATTCTGGCCCTACAGACCTTTCTGATTTTTTTTCTACAAGACATAATTTTATTGATTGTATGTAACATCTATGGGTAGAGTGTTAGCTGTCAATATGTGCTTTAAGCTAAATCCTGAGTTATGACTGTCATTGTTTCCCTTACTTTTCATGATTCCAAAAAGGAAAAAGAAATTGTTGATTTTAAGTGGTGATCTGGTATGTTGCCTTCAGGTTGGTATTTTTTAAAAAGACAAGAGTGACTCTTAAATTTGTTTATGCTCCTAGGGAGCAGGGAGTGTACCCATGGAGAGTGTCATGTGCTGATTTTGTTCAGGGGGGAAGAGGAAAAAAAGATTCCCCCCCCCCCCCCGTATTGTATGCATGTTTGCAATCTTCTTACCGAAGGGGGAAAGAAAGGCCAGAGGGGTAGTTTTGCTTGGTCCTCTGCATACCCCTTAAATATCAGAACTGAGGATTGTATTGGCTGAGTTCAAACTGCATCTGTGGAAAAGATGGAAGATAGGAGACGAGAGAAAATATAGTACTTGGGGTTTCCCCATGGTATTTTAGTTGAAATGACTCTACTTAAGGGGGAAAAAAAACACCACCAAGGGGAAAAAACATGATAGGAGGTCTGAGTGAACAATACCTCATTGCATTCCTCAGCTAGGTTTCACTTCTGTGTATCCAGTGGTGGCCTTGTGACCATTACTGTATTTTGGACATTAAAAAAAAATTAAACCCCCAAAGCGTCACATAACACAGGCAGGCACCACTACCCTGAAGAGGCATTTGGGGTGCAAGCCAGCCTGGGTAGTGGGAACTGAGACTGCCGTGAGCATGGGACATAAGCCCAGCTGCCAGAGTACTCTCTGTGCTCCCACCCTTGTCCTGGGTTTACTCATGTCAGTCCTAATACAGCCACCAATGCTCAAAGCAGAAGTGCTGTCTTCCCCATTCAAGGTTTTCCCCTCATGCACTTGGAGCTTTCTCTTCTCTCTCATTTTCTCTTTGATACGCACCTTCTCATGCCACCTAAGCACTGCCTACCTGGCCAGAGGCTGCCTAGAAGCATGCCTCCCTGGGCACGCTTGCTGCACAAAGCCCTACGTGGCTACATGTCTGGAGAAATATGCTTTGGAGAGGGGAGGATGAGGAAGCAGCAATGCCAGGGTTGACATGTCATAGTCTAGCCACCAACAGCGGTTGGTCTGCTTTTTTTTCCAGCAAACATCCTCATGAGTTTTTTAGGGAGAGATCTGAGGAGAAATGGCCAGGAAGCCATGCAGTACGTACAAATGCACTTGGGACAAGGTGTGAAAGCTCCTCTCCCTTCAAAATTGAAGTGGTGAAGAAGGATCATGCTCAAGGCTGATGGTGAGGGAAAAATGAATCCGAGTGAGCAGCATAATGAAAAGGTTGGGATAGTCTATGAAGGACTCTCAGACTGTTGATTAATAGCTTAACTTGTGATGCAGGGGTGAGGAAGCTGTGGGCAGCTGAGGTACCTTTCTTTTCTCGCCTCAGGCCCTGCTCTATGTTAATAGGACATGATTCTTCACTAAGTCCACAAGACCAAGTGTACCGTCCCTTTTCTTGCAGACTGGGGAGAAGAGGGATGCACCTTGCAAACTCTGCTCTGTCCTTGGCACCTCTGTGCATGTCACTGATGCCACCAGCATGTGAAGCACCTTCTGCTTCTTGCGATTTCAGATGCTGAGTGCATCATCTTGTTCCTTTTTCTTGATGAAGGAGCTGTTTCACATGCATTTTTTTGCTGGTCTTGAGGACTTTGCCATATCACCACTGCCATGCAGACCTCCCCTTCAGGCCATGTGCACTTCCCTGGGTGGCAACCAGTCGAACTGCTGATTCCCTGTGCTTGCCCTTGCGGCTGACCTTCTTCTTGCAGTGCCAGGCTGGGCCAGCCATCCCAAGGCACTGCTGGTCTGTTGCTGTGCCCTGACACTGGACTGCACCGCAGACAGTAGTGCCATGCTCCCAGCTTTTCAGCTGTCAGTCCTGGTTCTCAGGAGGTGTGTCAGTATGGGGCTGGTGCTGCTGACCTCCTTCCAGTTTAGGAGCTAAATCAGTAACCATTGCACCACACAGGGTTGTGCAGTGGAGACATGGTGGTTTTTCCTTGATCTAATTTGGAGGCTAACCAGTGAGAAAAATATTTGCTCTGCTTGAGAAGACAGAACATCCACTACTGTGATCCCCTTGCTGTCTTCCTTGATTTCCCCCAGATGCCCTTCAAGTTGTCTTGACTTTTCATTCACCTCCCTCCTGCCCTTCCATGTCCCCAGACCCCAGGATTTTCTTTTCTGAAAGGCTGCTCTAGCTCTGTGCTGGGGAGGAGGCTTTGGAAGCCATCAAGAAGGAAACAGCAGGAGGTTGGACAGCAGAAGCCACAACAGAGCAATGTATGGAGCCTTGGGATGGTCCCAGAGAAGCTTTTACTGCTAGAGTGTGCTTGGTTAGGGTTGCCATTGGGGGGTTGAGAGCATGTCTGAGCTCCTTGGTCTTGCAGTGAGGCCTTGCTGGGTGGCACCCAGGAACACCAACCTCTCCCTGCATCTCACCTGGGACATGGGCGAGGAGGCTAGTGGAGCTTGCTCCTGCCCACCCTGGGCTGTGGGCCACGTACTTGCCTTGGGTCATTGTAGCGTCCCACTTGGGCTGCCTGCAGCCTCTGGGTGAGCCAGAACTGGGATGAAATGTTCCATCACCTAAATCCGGTGGCTCTGCAGAGCCGTTTGTTATTGAGTTGCTCCATCTCGTGGCTACAGGGGAAATGAGAAACACAGCTTCAGCCCTGTGATGTCTCTGTGTCTATCTGTGGTTGATGACCAGGAGGAACAGCTTATCCTATAGCTCGGACAGCTTATCCCACAACTGGCCTCCACCAGCTGAGCACTAGACTCTTTGTCTTCACTGGCCTTTATGTTTGCTCCACCATCCACACCGTGGACAGCCCAGGAGTGATGAGAAAACGGAGAGCCAAAATCAGGGCCAAAGCACAGAAATAGCTGAAATGGAGCTTTTCTGTAGAGGGGGTGAACATAAGTACTGCTGGTGAGGTCAAGAGGCCAGGGCCAGGAAGCTGCTGTGCTGGTGCAGACATCTGCCCCCAAGTGATGGCCTTCTCACTGGCATTTGGTGTCCTCTGGAAGGATCCTACTACACCAGCAAACCTTGGCTGTGCACCAGGACCAAGAGTGTCCCAGTAGAGAAAGGTCCTTTCAATGCTGGAGGACCTAAATCTGCTTCTTGGGAGAGCAGGTGAGCTGATTTCTCTCTTTGAGCCTTGACATGTTTAGTTTTGAAGTGATCTAGTATTTGTTGAGAGACATGTCTCAGTTTCCACAGTGAAATCAGCTGGGGATGCTCCCATGGGACTCCTGAGGCCAGAAGAGCAGGGTGGGTATATTCTGTGTCAGTGCTCTGAGACTGGTGAAATTTGAAACTGGTGAAATGTGAATAAACCCAAAGGAAAATTAACTCTCTTTCCCAAATCTCCTACTACATTCTGATCTAAGGCCAAGGCAATTCAGGCGTCCCTTCCCCTACATCCTTATTCTGCTAACTCTCAAGCTGCAGCACCAACGGCAACAACTTGGCGGAGATCTGTCTCTTGTGTTGCAGATTTTGACTTCTTGTTATTCTGCGACTCCCCAGAGCAGGTGCTCAAGCAGGCTCAGGCACCGCAGCTGAGGGCCCTAGGTACCACATCAGAGCACATGCCTTTTTCCAGCCTAATGGCTGAGTCATTTTGACAATTCTAAGGTATTTTAATATTTTTTTTCCTACTCAATTCATTAGCTACACTGGTCTTCAACTCATAATGACCTTTGAAAGACTTGAGACAGCATTTTCATAAATCAACTGTTTCCCAACAGATCATACAAACCTCCAAACCGTAGGACCCCCCTCCCTCCCCCAGCATGATGAGAAAGGCACTTAAGCTGTAATTTTGTAAGGTGGGAAAAAAATAAGTTACTGAAGATGATCAAGGAGATCTCATTTTATTTTTCACAGTGCTGAAGTGCACGTTCAACTCTAGGAAAGTAACTGCATAACTGGACCTCCTTTCAAAAAGGCACTCGTGCATATTTTGAGCCAACAGGGCTGCTCGTATGTCTGAGGAACTGTGTCCTTCTGGGGTGCACTCCATGGTGACTGGGAGGATCTTGATCAGACCCCACATGGCTGACAGCTCCATTTCTTTTTAATGAGGAAGGTGAGTTTTCCTTGCCTCGTTTCTGGGGCCTGTGTAATGGCACAGCATATGTGTGTGAGAAATTGTTAGGCGTATTTATGGCAGCACTCATGGCAGGGAGGGAAGCTCGTTGAATGTCATTATGAGAAAATAATGAACTGAAGAAGAACGTAAGAGTCATTTCAGGCAAGAGAAAAAGTGTATCTAATATGGCATCCTCTCTTTGCCTGAAGCCAGCAGTGGACGTTTAGGGAAAGAGCGCAAGAAACTGCATTCACATTGCTGACAGTGATTCCACCAGTAAGCAATTTAGTAAATAAGGAAATCTTTATAATAAAGGCTCCCTTAGTTAGATGCCAGACTTTCCTCTTCCCATATCCCACAGTGGTTGTCTACTGAGGCCTTATAGATATATGCCATACATTGAACATGATATGCATGAGTCTATTTAACAGACAATTCTAGCATCTTTATGCTAAAAATACCAACAGGTTTTATCCATGTATCTTTAGTTTTTTAGGGAACCAGTTGGATATTGATGAACTGTATTACCTAATAACTTCTGCTTCAGGAACATTTCTTTAAAAAAAAAACCTAAACAAATTACATGGTACTGCAACTTAGATTTTCCTGTGTTTAGTAGAGGTAGTTTGTTTCTTAGAATTTCTTAACAGAAAAAGCAGGTAGGTTGCCAGCTGAATTGTGGTTTCTGGCCTTCCTAAGGTAGCAGAAATTGAAAGACAGCAAACCTCCGAGCTTAGGTCATTAGCATCAGGAGATTCATTAGTTAGAAATGCAGTGACAGCAGTCAGAATTTGGCAACGCTACTTTCCCCTGAGTTTATATTGATAGCATATTCCTCAAAGGAAATATTTTTGCAATGTGATATATTTGCAAAAGACTTATTTTGGGGGAAAAAATGGAAACTTTTAAAAATTATTTTTTATTAAAATTCATTTTGCTTTCTCCATGTTCTGCTCTATTACTTCATTATGTAAACTGTGTGTACTATTATTGTGCCAAACATCAACCCATGGTCCACTATAACGCTGACAGGCCAGCAGCAGATATGTTTACTATATCATGATGTACTAGCAAGATTTAACTTTGCTATCACCAGAGGTAGAGTGCACAGAGGATTTGGCTGTTAATGAAAATCCCTCTCTCCTTGTTGTATGCATATCTGGACATGTCAGTTTGGTGCTTCACTAACCTTACAACCTGTTTATCAAATATTAGCCCTGCTGAGCATTGTGTTGATGAGGTGTGGTGATTGCTGTGCCCAACCATGCCACTTTTGGGGTGATTGGGTGTCTACACAGGACACCGCAATGCACCACAGCAGGCTTGCCTGCTTGACGCTGTCAAGTTTGGGGTTTTCTGTCCTCTCCTAAATGTAACTGTTCTGGTGTCATCCTGGTGGTCTAGGTAGGGTCTGTTATCTTTTCCATTTTACATGTGGGGAATCGAAGCAGAGATAATGATGCAAGACACTTGCAATGGAGTGCAGTTTCCCAAATCCAGATACCTCCCTCCCAATGCTAGCACACTACTTTTAGGCTGTTCCTTCCTGGAGCCCAACTCCCTGTCTGCAACCCAGGAGAGACAGCTTCTAGAAGTCCTACATTCTTCAGAAATAATTTGTGTGTCTGCCCTTTCATATTCAGAAGTAACTATTCTCGGTTGATAAGTGTTAAAACTCTGTTGAACCTATGTAGTAACATGCAAAAGAAGTAATCAAGAATATGACAACATGTATTTAATGTCATTTTCCATAGATATGTGATCACTTAATTAATTTGAATCAGTCTTACTATCTGATTTCAATTACACTTTAGTTAGGGTGAGGCTGTGTATATGCGATAAAAGCATAGTGTGTCTGCAGTTATACTCTGTGCAGATTTTGGCAGGATTAAGAGAAAAATACTTTTCTCTCCCTCCTTTTTCTTCTGTAGCTGAACTCAGGAAGTGGTGACCTTCAAGCAGATCTTGCACTCTTGTGTGTTCATGGTATGGTGTTTGTGCAGAAGCACTTACCATTTACCCACCTAAATTATGGAAATTTCCTGAGCACTCATAAATCATAGTTTCTTTTTCTATTATTATTTCTTTTAAGATGATACATCTTAGAGAAAGAATCTGTACTTCTAAATATCTGGGTTTTGGCCAAGTATCTCTTGTGCATTCAGCAGAAGGCTTCCTTCTTTTTGTGCCTTGCCTTGCTTTGCCAACACATTTTTTTTCTCATGACAGGCACAGGTACTGAAACACCATTTTGGTTACGCTAAAGCCTATTGCAGTGCTGCTGATGGTTTTTAGACGACTGTTAACCAGTTGTGTTAACCATTTGTTTTCTACTATGCAAAACGTGTATGGTATCACACATCTCAGAATCATAGAAAATAGTATGCGCATTTCTGTTTCCTTTTCACACATTTGTGCTGACCTTTGATAAAGTATTTTTTAAAAATTTTTGGTTTCCTTTTTTTTTTTTTTTCCTGAGGAGCTGATTTTTATAGCTTTGGTTGCTAACAGTGAGAACTTTATGCAGAAGGAAGTCCATTGCCTCATTCCTTTCATGTTCAGATGAAGGGCAGAGGAAGTCTTCTGATAGCTTTGTGTCCCTTGTCATTGTTACCATTTGGCATTAGATATTTTTGCAAAAGCTACCTTGTGAGATGCTCTCTCCTCTCAGAAGAGCTACTGTGCAAACTGCACTTGGGTGCAGAAAAGGAACTCTGAATTTCCAGTCCTATTTTTAACACCAATTCCTTTAAAAGCCATTGACTGATAGAACAGAATAAACTATTTCAGTTGGAAGGGACCTACAATGATCACCTAGTCCAACTGCCTGACCACTTCAGGGCTGACCAAAAGTTAAAGCATGTTGCTAAGGGCATTGTCCAAATGCTTCTTAAACACTGGCAGGCTTGGGGCATCGACCACCTCTCTAGGAAGCCAGTTCCACTGTTTGATCACCCTTTGGTAAAAAAATGCTTCCTAGTGTCTAGTCTAAAATTCCCCTGGCACAGCTTTGAACCATTCCCATGTGTCCTATCACAGGATACCAGGGAGAAGAGATCAGCACCTCCTTCTCTACTTCCCCTCCTCTGGAAGCTGCAGACAGCAATGAGGTTGTCCCTCAGCCTTCTTTTCTTCACACCAGACAAACCTGAAGTCCTCAGCTGCTCTTCACAGGACATGCCTTCCAGCCCTTTCATCAGCTTTTTTACCTTCTTCCGGATGCATTCAAGGACCTTCACATCCTTCTTAAATTGTGGGGCCCAGAACTGCATGCAGTATTTAAGGTGAGGCGACACCAATGCTGAACACAGTGGGATAATCACCTCTGTTGGCTGGCTGGTCGTGCTGTGTTTGATTGCACCTCAGGATGCAGTTTGCCCTCTTGGCTGCTGATGACCTTGTGGACATCTTCCCATTGCCTGGCATGGAGGCTGATGGAAGGAGAGCTCCTCATGGGGTGGGGCAGAGACAGGCTCTTCTGTGGGACAGTCAGGACAGGAGCGAGGGACCCTGGTGCACTCATTGATTGGGACTTTACAAGGCAGTTTGAGCAGTGGTCGCTGGCTTGTTTCTGTCCTGCAGGCTGGCACCGGTGCTTATTGTAAACCAAAGCAGCGGACCAAAGTGCCTGGAGAAGCTGGTCCACCAGCAGCCCTATGGTTCAACAGTGTGAATAATCCCTCAGCTGGTTTACTTGTAAAATGAGGAATGTGCAAGGTTTAATGTTTGCGGGGTAGTACGTACAGAATAGTTTTGCTTTCACATTGTCCTTAGAAAAGCCTTTGATGAACCATGTTCAGGACATAACTGACAGACTTAAAAGTATGTTCAGAAAAGCACTCAGCCAGTGGCATGTTTAAATCTCTGAGACCCTTATACTGCAGAGTCTGGAGAGAGAAAAGTTCAAGCATTCAAGAAATAATAACCTGATATACGGGAAGCAGTTTTTCCTAATACCCGTTGGTTTGCATCTTCATATTCCATTGAATCCTACTTAGTTCTTAGTTTTGAGACAAGAAGAAATGCAATTTAATAGAATGTGGGTTGTTTTGGTTTTTTTTTTTTGGGTTTTGTTGTTGGTTTTTTTTTTTTTTACACTGTGGAAGTGTTACACCATGGTTTTTGATCGCATTTACAAGTAGAGGCTCTCCATATTACTGCTTATGATGATATTTCCTTTATGCTTTCTTGCACCCCTGATTTTTCAGCAAGGCCAAATTTAGGGTCATTTTTTACTATTTATTCTTCCTAAGATGGAACCCTTAGAGCTGCAGGAGGCTGATGCAGACAGGCACATGTACTTGTGGTGGGAGACAGAACACAATGGGGTGGAGGGGAAAGACAGAGACAGAGGAAAGGGGTTTGATAGCCTTTTCACCTTTTTACAGGGATTCAGCTGAAATTATGAGGGATTTTTTGCCCTTATGTGCTTTCTTTATGTTTTTCCATCTGTCCTCGCTGCAGGTGTGTGTAGGGTGTTCCTGCCCTGCAGAACTAGGGCAGGGAGGGGTTCATGCCACCTGTACTCTAAAGTAGCCTTTGTATCTATATGCAACTATATGCTATAGTATGTATGCATAGTTAGATATGTATTCCCTATAGGAAGGGGCCCACATGGCACCACAGCCTGGGTTTCTACCAAATGGAGAGCCCCTGCTCTTGCCCTCTCCTTCATACCATCTCCCCCTTCCTCTTTCCACTGGCCATCTCTTGCTTTCCTCAGAGGGTTGGTGTGTAGGGCCTGAGGCTGCAACATTCTGTGCCTTTTCTCTTTTTTTTTTTTTTTTTTCTGCACCTTCAGTGAAAGTTTTAAAGGTCTTTTAGCGGACAAAACATGGTGTGAATTTAAAAATGTCTGTCTTCCTGCCTGAAAATGGAGCTTATTTAACTGCTAATTTTGTACCATGATATGCGTACACTTAGACTTCTCACACTTATTAATTCTTAAAGAAATCAAATTCATATGAATAAATATAACACTGATGAAGTTGTTACAAGCATTTATCAGGCCACATCCTTTTCCTGTTGTTTTCCTGGTAAGCACTTCTAAAGTCAAGTATTTAAACATTTTAGCTTAAAATTTCTCTGGTCTTGAGCATGTCTTTGTAAATAACCACAACCACTGAAGCAAAACTAACCGGGGCTATAGCTTTGATGCTGATTTAGCAGTCAGGCTTGTGATCTGAATTAAGGGGGGAGGGGGAGAAAGTGTTCGAATATCTTTTTCTTTAACTACAGGATTTTTTTTTTTAATATTCCTACCATGGTTCAGTTTTTGCAGAGTTGACGCTTGGTTCATTTTTGCAGTGTTGGCACCTGGTTGTTCTGAATAAATTTTTCCATGAGCCAGAATATTGTTTCTTTCATTCCTTCTGTATCTCATAAACTTGTGAAAAGTTAGATCAAATTCAAGATCAAGATGAGTCCAAGCTTCTAAAACTGCAGTTTAAGAGCATATACCTAGCCTGCCACATTTCAGCCAAATGCCTTCCTGGAGCTATAACTAGTGGTTTAAAACTTTTTCCTCTCAAGTAGGAAAAAAGAGTAAAAATCCTAAAGTAACTATTTCTTGTGCTTTCTTTCTTCTTCTTGTAACCTGACCTGGTTTATCAAAGTAAGAAATATTGACCATTTCTGTGTAGGATAACCCTTGCTTATGATTCTGGGTTGAGAAGTTACACGTTTGGAGGAAACCCCATGCATGCTAATTTAATTAAAATTCCCCCATGAAGAAATGGACACACTATGTAATTGTGGTTTACCATTGTTCTGCTCAATAGCGCCTTCCACACCAATGTCCGAGTGACCCCTGGTAGAGGGAGCTGCTACTCAGCAGGACAGAGATTTACAGCCTCGTCCTAACAACACATAAGCAACAGGCTTGGAAACAAAAAGAGGTACATGATGCTGCTGTAAACCCATTTGTATTTGCTAACTTGACGCTAGTTACACCAGTGCACTTCTTTTTGTACATACTGGAACCACAAAGCAAATGTGAGTGCTGGGTTTTGTTTTACATTCAGCTGAGTTTTCACAGCCAGGCTGTGCGTTGCTGTGGCATGTGAGCATGGAGGATGCACAGTTTGCCTTTAGCCCCCTTTAGTTTGCAGGGGGTCCAAGGGCCAGTTTGCTGCTCAAGATAAGGGCAGGAAAAGCAGGCAGGTCCCTCAGCTCTCCAGGAGCCTAAATATTGCCACCGTGCACTTTCCTCCTGGTAGGCTGTGCTTGGAGATGGGCGATTTCTCTTCAGAAATCTCTCTGCCTGTGGTAAAAGGCTGTGTTTTAAGGTGTTTTCAGTATTTAAAGGTGTTTCATTTCATTTCAGATAGGTTCATTCCCTATACCAAGGTACAGGAGACACCCAAGCTGCATCATGCTGCTGAATGTGAACCTGGGTGACTGATTGAGAAGAGTCTGGGTGCTGTGCAGTGAACCTCCTGGCAAGAAGAAAACCCAGGCTGGTTTTTAATGTTCGTGTTGTTTTCATGTTGCATACCAGTCATTTCATTAACCCCAGATCTTCACTTTTCACTTAGCACCATGTTCTCCACCCCCAGATATACACAAGATCTTCAGGTCTGAGAAGAAAGGTGACTCAATCCCACGTCTTTCAATGTAAAGGAAAAAGCAGCCTTTTCTCACTGCTGAAGGAAATCTGGGGCAGATTCTCTGAAGAGTCCCATCTGTGGCTTTCTAGCAAGCACCAAACATGGGGAAAGAGCCCTGTGGACAGACAACTTCCTAAATGGGCAACACAAGGTAGAAGAAGACAGAAGATGCCTGCAGAGCAGGAGGAGTGGGATGGCTCCTCCGGGTGATCACCATGCATGCTGGAGGGATGGCTCTCTTTTTCCCTGGCCTGGGGGATGACTTCCTACCTTAGGTGGAGGTTAGAGGACAAGCAAAGTGGGAAATTTTGGTAAGGAACCTTATTCAATTTAAGCAACTGAGCCACAGACCAGTTTTGAGAACTGAAATGTAAGGTTAAGGAACCAAATTTTAGGTGTAAGTCTCAGGAGTGGAAGAGGGTTTGCATTTCAGCCAAGGCCATGCACAGGGACAGAAACATGTTGCCCAGAATGTTAGAATTTGGAGTATTTGGTATTACCTTAGGAACTAGAAGAGCATTGTGATGTAACGGGTTGCCCAGAGAGGTGGTGGAGGCCCCATCCCTGGAAACATTCAAGGTCAGGTTGGATGGGGCTCTGAGCAACCTGATCTAGTTAGTGGTGTCCCTGCTCACTGCAGGGGTGTTGGACTAGATGACCTCTAGGGGTCCCTTCCAACCTAAAACATTCTATGATTCTATGATTCTATTTGATATTCTGGATGGTACAGCCACTTCAAAAATGAAAGAAATTTTGGTTGAAGAGCATAGCTAGCCCAGCATTTGTCCCATAGGAAACTCTGCACTTGCTGAGAGACTGAAAGTGCTCCTGGGATCACTCTGCCAGTGTGTTGGTAGCTCGGCTGCCTGTGATGATGGGGAACAGATAGTGGTTTATTTAGATTGTTTTATAATATATGGTGGGTTTTTTTTTACTTACCTTTGCAAAAGAATTGGTTTGAAGCTGTGAGCCAGGTCTTAATGTAGCGAGTGTGTGTTATACCCTCTGTCCTTTAGGGACCAGCTTTCAACATGCCCCAACTTCAGTGCTGCTTTCCAGGCTGTGTTTGTGTTAAAGAAGTATGCAAGCACATCACGGAAGAAGAACAGAATTGAAACCTTTAATAATCTGAAAAAATTTCCTTTTCATGACAGCCTGCTGTTAAAGATGTTTCTGGCCACAGAGGTGAGTCACGGACGACCTGTGATATACTAGCAGGCATGTCTAAAAGGAACATGGCTCAGCTGTGAGCATCACTGTCATGGCCCTGAGTGTACAAAGGGGCTCTGCAACCTCTTCCTCTTCTCCAAACCTCTTCTTCAAACGGGGCTTGACAGCAGGTGCATGAGACAAGCTGTAACCCAAAATCAGGCTGCTGTGGAGGAGCAACATGAGGCAGAGTTGGGAGACACTTGCACCCAGCCTCCTGCTTTGCTGGTGCTGCCCTGACTGTTTGGCATAGCCCCAGCCCTGGCTGGCTGTGACCCTGAAGACCTGCCAGGGTGCTGGGGCTCAGGCTGAGCCTGGCTCCCCATGGCTGCCCACCCTGCTCACCCAGCACAGGCACAGCGGGGATACGCTCTATGGGGAGAGTATGGCCATTTAGTGCTCCCAGGTGCTGCCCCACTGCTCCTGACAGCCTGCCAGAAAGGAAACAACTTGCCTATTTAATGATGATGCCTAAAATTTGGCTATGAATTCATGTCCAGCTAGGTTAAAAAGCTGAATGACACCTTTGTTCTTGGTAGGTGATGTCTGTACATCTTTGGGCAAGTTTTTTTTGTTCTCTGAGTTCTATTTACAGTCAGAAAAAGCAGAAAGCCCAGCCCTGTAGACACCCACTCTTAAAAAAAAATCTATTTTTAAAAGACTTTAGAAATTACAATAGTCTGAAATTATTTTGAAGCTCAGGTGTCTCCTGCTAATGTATCTCTGATCTTCAGGTGTTTACAGATCTCACTAAAGCTCATGGGTACACTCTCCATGTTCCAGTCAAATGAATTAAGAGAGCAGCTGATGGTTCCTTTTTTAGTGATGACTGAAAAAACAGGGACCTGAAGACTAGACTAATGATGGTGAGTCCCTGGTGCGGAAGCTAACTCTAGCATTGACAGAGACTGGTGATGGTATCAGCCACAGTGAGCTCTAATTAATTTTAAAAAACATTTGGTGTTGGAGTTGAAAAGGGTTTCCATCAGTGGGTGGACTGGGTGCAAACAGGATGAAAGATTTATCTGGTCACACCTCTTGATTTGTACAGGGGTCAAATTGTAGAAAGAATGAAGCAGGAAGTCAAGAGACAACAGCTTAAAAGCAGGAAACAGAGAAACCAAACCAAGGGTATTTCCAGGGCAGAAATCTGGAGGCAAGATACAGCTAAAGGCTGAAAGGAGGGAAATGTCTCTTTGCTATTTCTCACCCACTGGACACTGGGAGACAGAGCATGACTTATGATTTCTGTTAAAAAAATTTATGTTAAACCTTGTCAGCTTCTCATAGGGGAGAATTCTTACTGGTTGGTTTGCTAGAGTCAGGCCAAAGGCAGTGATAGTGAATTCTGTCCTAAAGATCAACCTGAATACCTTTTTTACATAATAGATCTGGTACTTGGTGCAGTTAGGAGATACCAGGTTATTTTTATTTGATGGTAGGACTTTTTTGCTTCTCTTTTTCTCCTGTGTGCAGTATCGTGCCAACACAGGGGCAATTCCCACTGAGTTAGACTGAAATCTGCAAGTGATGACACTTGAAGCATTAGGCTGTGCTCTGAATGAATAATAGTGTAAGAGAGAGCAGGCATTTGCTTTCCAGCATGAGCACGGAAAGAGAGCATGTGCTTGTTCTCACACGCTGTCAGCATTCTTAATGGTGAGGCTCTGGCTGTAGCATTGGCTTTGATCCCTTCTTATGTTTGCGTGTTGCCAGAAAACAGCAGTGAAATGGACTTTTACACAGTTTAGCCAGCACAGAATTTATTTGACAGGGATGTGTAAATAAGAAATGATCCAGCTGAATTCCCCAAGCTGAATTTCCAGCACTAGAAGTCAAACCAGGAGAAAGAACAGAAGGTTTTGCTATGTAAATCAGGCAAATGTGCTTTGGATTCATCTAAAGAAGTTTGTGACTCAAAATGAATCATGCTGTCTACATTTAAGAAAAAGATTTAATTCTCAGCATGTCTTTGTGTTTCTACTACAAAAGCCTAAAGAGAAATCAGTTTTGAAGGTGATACTTTCTGTAATAATTTTACTGTATTTATTGAAATTAGTGCTTGGTGTTACATAAAAAAAAAAAAAAAGAGATATATATAAAAATCACACTTGCCACAGTTCAGATTTTGGTATTTTAACCAGTCAAGTGGTCTCCTATAGATTCAAGGCAATTGTGTCACAGGGCCCTGCTTTGCAGTACAATCTCAGTAAGTTAGAAGGAGAGAGCTGGAGGTATGCAGAGGTCTCTGATTTTAGTGGAACTGTAATGTGCTGGGCATGCCTAAGAAGATACAGTGCAGTGGAAAAAGAGGGACAGAGATTTCCAAGAATTCAATGCAGTTATTTCGATGACTTTACACTGTTTCAGGAGGTTTTTTTCAACTGCTATAGGAACCAGGAGTGAGTCTTCCTTTCACCGGATTGGAATTACTTGCCTTTGGAAAAGGCTTAGCATAGGAGCAGAGAAAAGGCAGTGTTCTGTAAAAGTTTCAAAGCTGAGGTACTAGGATCTTTTAAAAGAAATGGCATATTCCACATGCATTGATATGATTCTAGAAAATACTGAGGAAAATTCCCCAGCCAACGTAACCTTAAGCAAAGAGGAGACAAATCATGCTTATATTTACTCAGTAAATAAACAGATCAGAGGTTTCAGAAAAACACCGGAATCTTCTTTTTTTTTCCAGTAACACCAGGCAATTAGTAGACTTCATACAGATACTAATGACTGTTTGAACTCTTACTAACCTACAAGGGCAGTCATGCATGGTGTCCTTTCCAGGGCTCAGCTAGCTTTTGGCATAATTATTGGCTGCATCTTTTTTGTTAATGAGTTGATTGGGAGGGCAGAGATGCTTAATAAGCAGCTGTATGGTTTTATCTGCAGGATACAGATATGCAAGTATCTAACAGATGCAGAGTACGAAGATAGGTGATCTGAGAGCCCAGATGTTGTAGCAGCCTTCTACCCTTGGGGAGGATGGACTGGTTCTTCTTAAGGGCAATCCAGATGTTTAAAAGTTGAATTGTTCCCTGGAGATGCCAGAAGCTCTTCACTGACTGTTGAAGGAACATCATTAGTTTCTTTACTTGGCACTGCAGTAGGGTGCTTTGCTTGAGGTAGGAGCAGTTGTTTTGCAGGGGACAGTGTGGCATATTTACAGTCTAGTAAAATGTAGCTAGGAAATTCAGCTGTTCAGAGGACCTCTGGGAAACTGAAAAGTGACACTGAGTGATCTTGATGTGGCGATCATATGCATCAATGCTGCTGTTTGCAGTTTCCAGAGCTGCAGCAGGACTTTACCCATACACTGAGCCAGGTAAATGCAGTCTTGGTCTGAATGAAGTTTAACTGTGGAACAGCATCTTTCACTTACAAGTATAGTCTCCCAGGTCTCAGGAAATATGAAAAAGGAAGTGGTAGACTAGGACCTTAAAACTGAACAAAAAAAAGCAGTTTTCCCCTTATTATTTTAACAAGGAAATCTGCCTGTCCTCGAAGCTGTTGTGCTTCAGTAAGGTGGGGGGGGAAACAACTGTTTTCTCAAACCTCCCACAAATGTAATGGCTCACAAGCAGCAGCCTGACCTTGGCAGCACTTCTGGGAATGGGCTGGTGTGCAATGGAGCGGGCTGCAAGCGGGCTGCCATAGTGGCACCATCCGTTAGCCAAGATAGGATCTCTCATGCCTGTAGGATCCTCCTTGCCCCACGGAAAGCTAGCCACTGCATGTGGGTCCAGGTCTGGGACCTGAAACGTGGCCTGAAATGCTGGCTTACAGAGGACATGCAGAAGCGGTGAGCTGGGACGAGGAGATAAGTGGCAGGACGTGGTTGCTTCGAAACACCTGCATCTCAGGCAAGTTTTTGAGACTTGCCATGAAGTCTGCAAGTGCACCCTGCCTCGCCATAGCGCTGCCTCTTATGGCTTAAATGAGTAAGCACTGTGACCTTCAGTATAGGCAGCATGTATAAAAGCAACTGGGCATAGTGTGGAGGGGGTGCCAGATGCTGGGTGAGGTTTGGTTTTTTTGCAGAGAATCATGTCAGACAGTATAGATCAGACCACATAGATGACATCCTGGTGCCCCAGGGCCAATTTACCACCCATCTGTTTGACTGGGGTGTGTGCAGTCCAGCTATGGCTGAGTTCACTCCTGGGAGAATGAGTCCTCACCTTGGAGCAATGAGTCCTGGGGAAAGCACTGCCATCCCTCTGACCTGTTGGTGAGGCAGAAATGGCAGTGATTTAAAAAATAAGTAAATTAAAAATCTGTGGTTCCTGCATGAAATTGGCTCTGGTGATCCCTCTGTCATGCAGTATGCTTCAGTGAGTACTGCCAACATTTCTTTTGGTAATGGTTTTAAAATAAAACAGGGTAGGTTTAGACTAGATATAAGGAAGAAATTCTTTACAATGAGGGTAGTGAAACACTGGAACAGGTTGCCCAGAGAGGTAGTGGAGGCCCCATCCCTGGAAACATTCAAGGTCAGGTTGGATGGGGCTCTGAGCAACCTGATCTAGTTAGCGGTGTCCCTGCTCACTGCAGGGGTGTTGGACTAGATGACCTCTAGGGGTCCCTTCCAACCCAAAACATTGATTGTATGATTCTATGATTCTTTTGTTTTATAGGTATTTTAAAGTTAAATAAATGAGAGCAAAATTTCTGACAGGGCCAAAGGCAATGAATTGTGACCCTCCAGGGACACAGAATTGCCTCGCAGGACCTGAGCTATGCTGGCTGCGCAGGTACTGCCCGTCTGGTTCACCCTTTTTGTTTCCCATGTTTCTGGCACTAGATGCAGAGCAGTCTGTGCAGCGGAGGATCAGTTCTTTCATCTTCAGTCATTCTGACTTCCTCAGATGAAATACATTATATAAATATAACTATTTTTAGTCTGGCAAGGTGTGCTTCAGTGCTAACGCTTGCTTTAGTCTTCTGTTTTGGCCTGATGTTCAAAAGATAAACAGAAGACACATCTGTGCTGAAGGGGCGAGTTTTATCTGCCTGGAGCCTTCTGGTTAACACTGAGGTAGCGGAACTGCAAAAACTCATCACATAGTGATATTTTGTAGCAAGCGGTTCCTAGGAGTGATACTCTAATGGAACCAACAGAAACTCCTTTCAATTATGTGTTTAGAAGCCCAAGATCCCTCACCTAATATTCCCCATAGACTAATGTTTCCTAACTCAAAAATATAGTTGGTTTTTGGTTTTGTTTTGTTTTCTTCTCTCTCTGACACACCTTTACAGGTGAAAGCATTTTAGCTGTTTTCAAAAGCAGTCACTGCAGCTGAAGGAAGCCCCAGCTTATGCAGACCCATCTCAGTATCCATCCCTGTGACAGTAGTCACCTCTGATGAGTGGCAAGATGGGCACCACCCGGTGTGACCAGTGCCCAGTCCTGCCCTGCCATGTCCTGCCTGGGAAGCAAGGCCCATCTCCTGTACAAGGGTCAGGTGGGAGCTGCGATGTGTGATGCTGTGGCAAAGGGCATGACTTTTGAGAGTGCTGGGTAGGCATGCTCACAGAGCAGCTTGGGGACACCTCTGGAGAGATACAGGAAATCTTGCCTTGGGCAGGAAGACAGGTTGAAGGGGCTTTCTGTGCCTCCTGTGTTTTTTTATTCCAGGATCAGGTTTGCATCTTCAGACTGAAGCCACCTTGAGCTGCCCAGGTAAATCCTTCCCATGGCAGCAGGCTCAGCACACCCTCTGCAAAAACCACTTTCCACTGCATACTGCAGCATCTTCTTTTACTCTTCTTCTGGGCCTTCTTTCCTCCATACAGAGACAGCGGGCTAGAGAGTAAGAGAAGAAGCTGCTACCCCTTTTGGTAACTTAGCCTTTCACATATTCTCTCCATGCTCCAAATTTTGGCAGTGCTGGGAGACCAGCCAGAGCAGAGTGTGTGTGTAGCTTTTCTCTGTTTCACTACAAGCTTAGCAATGCTAATTTGAAATCTAACCAAGCCAGCTTTCCAATTTGTACTGTTGTGTAAATAACAAAGATGGGCAGGCTTCTTTTCAATCTGCTCAGGGCAAGCACATTTCTGCCTCTTTGTAAAGACAGCTGAAGTCCCCTTTTGATGTGCAGCAGCCAAGGTCTCATCGTCCTTCTGGCTCCATAAAGGGGTTGTCCAAGCTACTGCTATTTGCTCTGGTGCTGGGCATGGCAGCTGGCAGAGTCATCTTGGGAGGTTTGTCCACAGGGCTGGTGGGCTCTCCATTTTCTCCTGTAGACTTGCCAGTTCCTCAAAGGAAACTGCCTCTCCACAGCTCCTCTCCTTGCATTTGGGTGGAAGGATGGAGAGTGTGCCCAAGACTGTAGGAAGTAGTAATTAGTCTAAAGTGGAAAATATTCTGAATGTGAGGGGGGAAAAAAACCTGCAAACCCCTTTTTATGAGAGAGGCAGAAGTCTGTACGTTTGTGTAGCATCAGTTTATCTTTTCGTTCATTTGTGTGTGTTTTGGACAGGTTAAGTTGTGGTGTTGGAGACTAACCTTTGAGTGAAATACTGCTTAGAGCAGCACACAAAGACATGAGGTTTAAGACGATATCTCTCTGAAGATCAGTTTCAGTCTTCAAACCCTTTTCAGCTTCATTTTGTGATCTGGAGGATGTCTTAGGCAGCGAGGTGGCTGCTCTGAAGATTTCTGAATACTTGAAATTACTTGTTATGATAAACTGCTAGAGTGACATTTATTAGGCTTTCTTTGTAAGTGAAACTTTGGAAGAAAGAAATTGTGGCTGATCATTCTCACATGGAAGAACTGTCTGGTTTATGCTTTTTAACTAATGTATTTAATTGTAATGAAATGATTTTGGATCACCTCTACAGGGTGTGTGTCCACTTATGCTCACCACGGCCCCTTGCTAGAAGGCAGGAGACTATCAATGCTTCGATCTAGGCTTGGATCCTCCCTGAAGTGCCTTCCAGCTCATAAATCATGTAGTATATAAAAGCAGTTTTATGAGGGCTATAAAAAGAAGTTCCATATTAGATCCTCTATTTGCTATTACACCAGTTGAATTTACCTAACATGTTTTCGGTAAAAAATAATTTAGATATGTTATTTCAAAGGGACTTCTGGAGAAATACTACTTTTCAAAAAGTCTGGCATTATTCTGATGGTATTTTTGTAGTGTTAGAAGGTAGTTGAGTGGCACTGATGTGAAGTACAGTGCTCAAGCAGGCCTGGGAAATGTCCTCAGGCAAAGGCAGAAAAGAGTTTGGGGAACAAACCCTGTGTGGTTTTGCTTTGTTTGGGTTTTTGTTGTTGGGTTTGGGGGTTTTGTTTTGTTTTTTCTTTTTGTCCAAACTACTTTTATGCTCTATGGTCTTTCAATTGCTGCATGAGTATACAGAATTCAGCTTGGGGATCACATGCGCTGTAGAACAAATGCTAATTTTAGGATGTTGGTGGAGTAATCTGCCATTGATAAAAATCCCCTCGAGAGCAGCCAGCCCTCTCCTGTGTTGTGAAGACCTGTGGTGTTTGGCCCAGCTGGAGAAGCTGCATGGGATAAAAGCTAAATAACTTTTTGTGAATATTTTCACCTGGGTGTCCTGAAACAGCCTTGCCCAGAAAAATTAAGGTTAAATACAGCTGCTCTTTAAGGACTGTGGTTAATTGCATTTGGTTTTGTTCATAGAATCATAGAATCATTTGGCTGAAAATATCTTTAAGACCATCAAGCCCAACCATACCTGTCAATTACTAAACCGTGTCTCTAAGCACCTCGTCTACCTGTCTTTTAAATACATCCAGGGATAGGAACTTGACCACTTCCTTGGGCAGCCTGTTCCAGTGCCTGATAACCCTTTCAGTAAAGAATTTTTTCATAATATCCAATCTAAACCACCCCTGGCACAACTTGAGGTCATTTCCTCTTGTCCTATTGCTTGTTACTTGGGAGAAGAGACCAACATCCACCTCGCTATACCCTCCTTTCAGGTAGGTGTATAGGGTGATATGGTCTCCCATCAGCCTCCTCTTCTCCAGGCTGAACACCCCCAGTTCCCTCAGCCGCTCCCCATCAGCCTTGTGCTCCAGACCCCTCACCAGCTTTGTTGCCCTTCTCTGGACACGCTCCAGTGTCTCAATGTCCTTCTTGGCATGAGGGGCCCAAAACTGAACACAGGATTTGAGGTGTGGCCTCACCAGTGACCAGTACAGGGGCACCATCACTGCCCTGCTCCTGCTGGCCACACTATTCCTGATACAAGCCAGGATGCTGTTGGCCTTCTTGGCCACCTGGCCACACTGCTGGCTCATATTAAGTTGGCTGGTGACGAGTACCCCCAGATCCCTCTTTGCTAAGCTGCTTTCCAGCCACTCATCCCCAAGCCTGTAGCGTTGCATGGGGTTGTTGTGATCCAAGTGCAGGACCCAGCACTTGGCCTTGTTGAACCTCATACAATTGGCCGCAGCCCATCGATCCAGCCTGTCCAGGTCCCTCTGTAGAGCCTGTTCAATTCACACACAACAGCAGAAGTGAAAATGTAATATTTAAATGCATTATTTTGGGTTATGCTGGTTAACACTTGATTTTTTTTTTATTTTTTTTTTTCCCCCCACTAGGACAACGCTGCTTTGATTTTACAGTACAGCTGAGTCCCTGGGCCGAGACCTGGGTATGTAAGGCATTCACATACTGGTTTTATGTGTATTAAGAATAACATCAAGAGAAAAGAAACCTCTTCTGTTGTGCAGTCTGAAAATAGAAATGGTGAACTTGTGTATTGACTCATAAAGGCTTTTGTTGTTGTTTTTAAAATGTCAAATGCTTTTCAGTTTTATTCACCAACAAAATTGTTGTGTGCCTTCTCAAGCTGCAGGAGGTTTTTCATTGCTTTTGTCCTCATATAAAAATACAACCAACTGGAGATTCTCCAAAGTTAACAGTAAATTTCATAGAGGAGCCTGTATGTAAAACTTGGATTTAGAAAGAAATCTTAGCTGAAATTTAATCTTAGCTGCAGGTCAAAGACAGAATTTAAGTGTATTATTTAAATATAAGTCCATCTTGAAAAGGAGTGAATTGAAAGTGACACCTCCTTGCTCAAAAAATCTGCTCTTTTTGTGCTGAAAGATTTGACTATTGTAATAGCCCTATAAAACCAGCACTGCTGGGCTCTCTTCCTTCTTTCTCTTTTTTTTCAAAAATTTCAAGTATGCCTAGACTGGCTGCTCTCATTTACATATATAACAGGCAAAATTTAGACAAATAGAGTTATATATAAAATCAATTTTGGTCAACGAAGAAGTGGCACTGGTGGCAATAAATGGGAAGAAAGTAGTCCAATTTAACTTTCAAATTCTGTGCTCTGAGTTTGCTGCCATTTATTACATGAGCAGACTGAGTCTGTATACCAGTCACACATAGCGGGTCATGTATCCCCCCTGCCATTAGAACTGGTTTTAATAAACTGACATCTGTTTCCTTCACTGAGAAAATAGCATTGATTTCTTTCAGCAAGTGGAAGTGTCTCCCTGCCTGAGTGTGCTGGGACTCCACCACTGACCACACATGGCATGAGTGTACGCTGTCTCCTTTAGCCCTGGCAGATCAAACTTCTTCCCCACACCGGCACACCAGAGTCCCTACATACTTTTCCTCTCTGTCTACTGCATATGTGCACTTATTCCTTTGAAGATTAGAAAATTATCTTTTCCAAGTACTTAGTGATAAATGAATTGAAGACAAAGGTACTGCTTCACTAGTCCTGACTTTAGTTATCATGGCCTTTTGTGATGGGTCACAGTTGCTGCCGCCTAGTAATTTTTTAGGCAGCTAGTGCATTTCCTCAGTCTTGCACTGGGCTTGCAATAGAGATGTTGACAACCAGTGCTGTAACACCAGCAGCACTAAGAGTTGGCTTTTTGTCTTGGAGGAGAAAAAAATAAATTAACTTGCATTTTCTGAGAGTCACGGAGCAATGGAAAGGGACCTCTGGAGCTAGTTTCCTTCTCCAGCACTCAGCCATGATTTTGGCTACATCTGTGAGAAGACATTGCAAAGCTGCTCTGGGTAACCACTTCCAGTGCTGCATTGCCCTCCTAGTGAAGAAGTTTCTCCCAATATTGAACCATAACCAAGGGCCATTACTCCTTGTTATATTGTTGGGAACTAGTGGGCAGCGCTTGGCTCCATTGTCTCCGTCATTGCCTTCCAGCGTGCTGGATGAAACCAGTCCAGCTCCCTCAACCTCTCCTTGCAGACCTGTGCCCAAAATCCTCAACTATCCTGCAAACCGTCTGCTTGAACCTCTCTGGTTTCTCCCATCTCTCTTAAACTGGGAGGCCCAGAGCTGGACTTCCTATTCCAGTGAAGCTTGACCAGCTCAAGTAGAGGAGGTTGTTAACTTTTTTTTCCTTTTTGTTTGCATTGACCCCATTTTTAGTGAGTCCTGATTTTTTTTTTTTTTTTTGCCATATTCACACAGAGGGGATATCACTGACTTGTATTGAGCCTGGTGCCCACCATTACCCTTTTGGGAGGATATCTACATCAGCCCTACTTTTCCAGCCTCGCCCATAGGGTAGTCCTGCGCCGGGTGCAAGTACTCTAAGTTTCTCCTTGTTGCACTTCAAGAGGCGGCTTCTCCCCTGTCTCTGGAGTGAGGCTCTGCCATCTTAGCCATACCACTGGTTTGGTGGTGTGCACGGGCTTGCAGAGGGTGTGCGCTCTATCATCACTCATTGCATCTGCATGAAAAGCTTTAAATAAAAAGGCTAGTGTTGTACTTTGTACCTTAAAGTGATGTGGTTTTGCAATGTCACAAATTGCACCAATGGTAACATAAATTTTCAGATAGGCAGCTAATCATAAAAGCAAAAGCTCAGAGCATTTTGGAGGAAAGTTTGTAGGGGATTTCATGGGAAATTGTCAAGAATTTATGGAGAGGGTTTCCACAGAAAATTTATTATTTATCCAGACTTCCGGGTGTGATCATCTTTCCTTTACTTTTTCTGTTTATTACTGTTTATTCAGTTGTTCTTGGTTGCCATAGTTAGAAACCTGAAGTAGTTCCTTGGGAAGAAAATCTCCAACTCAGTCTTGGAACTGTTTTAAAGTGAAAACAATAAAAGTTTGTGATGAAATAAGTAGATAAGAATCATACACTGCTGTCAGATTGGGGGATTAAAATGTATTTTCAAATCACACATCATATATACAGTTTATTTAGTAGAACATGTTCTTTCTCACACATATATTTCATTCATTCATTCAAAGTAACATGAAAGCGGCAAAAAAGAAAAGTTAATTCATGTTGAATAGGCTGCAAGTTTCTGAATGATCAAGGCAGTAGCAAATAATGTTTTGAAAACCTCCGGTTTTGGCAAGCTCTTCCTCTTGCCCCTCTGCAGATAATGGCTAAGATGATGATAAAAACCTTTCTTTGCTTCTGAGCTCCTCGTGTGCCTCAGCTGTGGTCATAGTTTTAGTGCTAACAAGTTTTAAAACGCTCATACATTAGGCCCAGTACTAGATATGTGCAGCTGCCCACTTGCACAATCAATCATTTCGATAGAAATCAACTGACAGCAAATTGTATTTTCAAAACTGGCCCCCTTTCTTTTTCATTTGCTCCAGACATCAGGTAATTTCTTTCCACATTTTGAATAAAGGGAACATCTTCCCCAGAATGGAGACCATTACAAGTAATCTTAGACCATTTTTTACAGCTGTTTTTAAAAGGCACAGAAGTAGTTTTTTCTATGTGAAAGTTTCTGGCTAAGAACACGAACCATGCCAACACAATGGTACAAGAAATGGTAGGCTTAAATTGCAACAAGGAAACCATTAGTTTAGGCTCAGAGCCAAACTTGCAAATGGCACAAGGGAGGTGATATACCAGAAGTGCTGACCAAGAAGGGTTGAGGCATGTCCAGAGATGTGTTGTGAAGTGTACAGTACAGGCTAGAAGGACTTCTCCAAGGATTGAGGTGGGTAGAGCTGGTCTAGTCTTCCAGCTGGGAGTGAGGAATGTATCAGACAGGCGCTCCCTATTTTTCTGTGATGCAGGGCTTACTTCCCTAATTCCCCTCCTCCAAGAAAGAATGAGAAGACAGGCAGAAGAATTTCATACGTATATTGTGTTCTATCTTTGATAGAAATACAATAATCTAGAAATACAGTTCATCACATACAGTCTTTCACTAAATGCTGTATTTGAAGGGGTTCTTTTGGTTTTCATGTGCAAAACCAGTTTTGAAGTTGCAGGAAAAAACCATGCTGATTCGTCAGCAAAGATAATCAGAAATGTTTGTTGCTCAAGGAATTGCTGGTACCCAAGATACTCCATTGGGGTTGTATACTGGGCAGCCTGTCCTCCATGGAAGAGCAGGGGCTGCTGCCCTGTGTAGCAGCCCTGACCAGCGTATAATGCTTACAGGAGGAGGATTCACTATTATCCCAGGCTGGCCAAGCTGTTCAAAGCAAATGAGCTCTGACAGTGACGTTCTGTAAGATTTACAGAAGGAAAGAGCAGAGTCAGACTTTGGGCCGGATACTGCCTTTTAACTCTCAGGTACCTTCTAAGTTAGAAAGAAGGTTTTGAATAGTTATTTCTATGTTTGGCCCCTAGCAAAAACTTTCTGATCATGTTGGCAAAAGGAAAACTGGTGCAGCAATGACAAAGGCTGATTTTAAGTGGCATTCCAGTGATCTGGGTAGTTTTCCTCTGGCAAGCCTTTCACATTTAGTAGATAAGGTCAAGGCTAATGCTTCTTTTGATGTCACTCTGTCACCTTGCTAATGCTCGTTCTTTTTCCCAACATTTTTCCTCTTTCATGTTTAAAGGGAAGAAAAAAAATATGGAGCAGGTTCACATTCACTGGAAGAACATTGCCCTCCTCCCTCCTGCACCCTCCCTGCCATGGCCAAGGTGACCCTACTGCTATGTCAGGGATGATGCTGTTGGAGTCCTGTGAGGCAAGTGGGAGCTGAGGAAGAGGCATTCTTATACTGGAGGCAGTCTCATCATGTGGCAGAAGGCTTAAAGATGGGACATAGTTCAACAACTTTTTTCAGGTGTGTTTTCTCACGAAATTCCTCTGCAGCAAAATAATAAAAGATGGCATCCAGGCAGCAGTTCAGGTTCGCTAATATCATTGACACCTGAATGAAGAGGCTGATGGTTTGTTTCAGACTGCAGTCTACTATCACGTGCTGTCTTACCAGGCACTGTAGGCAGATCGCAAGGTGGACGGGTGTGAAGCACACCAAAAACACCACAAGGTTGATGATAATGACTCGTAAGGAGCCACTGCCTTCTACCTTCTTTTTAGCTTGACTTTTGTGATGCAGAAGAATCCAGATGTTTTGGGCAGAGCAGAAAACCATCACTGTGAGTGGGATCAGAAATCCAAAGATTTCCACAGAAACAATGAGGGGGATACTCCACGCCTCTTCTGACATGTTATGAAAGCATTTAAAATAATCTTTCTTTTGAAACACATACATTGGGCTGCTGCAAAGCCAAGCTACTGCCCAGATGAAGCAGCAAATCAAGATAGCCCATTTGCGGGATTGGTTAGCTCGACCTTCAAATGGGTGCCTTATGCACATATATCTGTCGACAGTAATGCAGACAATGATGAAGATACTGCCGTACGTGTTGACAAAATACAGAGACTCTATGAATGAGCACAGGAGTCCGGGTCCTTCTCTGATAGAGTAGTACAGCTTAAGTGGGAGTGAGAGAAGGAGTAAGACATCTGCAAGTGCAAGATTGATCATGTAAACTGAGGTTTTCGTCTGTTTCTTCCAAAAGCAGCAGAACACGGAGAGGGCCAGGGCATTGAGAACCAGCCCAAGAATAAAGGTGGGGATGGAGATCCCCAGCTGCAGGGTCTTTGCTAATCTGTCAACATCTGTAAAATTGCATTCTCTGCTGCTGTTGGTCATTTCTCCCCTAAAACAACAGAGAGAACAGGTTAGAAATGTGTAAGGTTCCCAGTTAATGCCTTGATATATCAGAGGAAGATACTTTGAAACACAACTCTGTGCTTCTTTGGTTTTGAGCTATATACTTGATCAGTCTTTGGCTATTACTGAAAGTGAATCCTCATTTCAAGCAGAGCTTTCTATTTCCAATTTGAGTGGCTTGATCTGTTATAAAGGGGCCTGATTCTCAATGGCAGGTAGCCAGCATCCACTGACTACTACCGTGCCCTTTAAGGTAATCCCATTCAGATATTGAAGAGATTGACCCATTCAAACATGTGTTTTCAAAAACTCTAAAATATACTGGCTATCTCTAGTAACCTGTACATCTATTGAAACCTCCACAACACTTACACTTGGTTCCTTCACTACATAGAAATTAATGACATTTTTGTTCCATATTAAGGTAGGTCAAACTGATAGCTGTGATTTTACTTCTATATCCATGATTACCTATGCATGAGTAGCTTTTGCTGATGTGCTTTTACTACATGTGCATTTATATGGATATTTTAATTTCATGTAGTATCCAATGTAGTTTTTTAGAAGGTCAGCTTAAAAAGACTGATCTTTTGGTGCAAATTGAGTAAGCACGTTTTCTATCTTGCATTTAACTTTCAGCATTGGTTAAATTTTGGGTTTGCAAGTACTTTAAATTTTAACTGATTATCTTAGATAATCTGGTAAAGGTTAGCAAACAGCAGGCAGGCCATCTAAATAATACCGTTCTTTTTAAAAGTATAATTTGTGTGGAAAAAACGTTATCACCGTTCTTAAAAATATATGTCTGCTTTGAGAAACTATGACTTAAAAGTGCTTTTTGATAATCTCTTTAAATCAAAATCACAAAAAATCCTAATGAAGGAGAAGAAATTGGTAGTTAAAGTTTCTAGTCCAGCTCAGCCAACCAAGTAGCTCAAAAGAAATCTTAGGAGTAAGTGAAGAGGTTTTAAGAACAACTTGATCAAGAGGGGAATCTCTGCTTTGGAGTAGATCTGCTAATATTAACTGAGGAGATGGCCTTGGTTTTGCCAAATCTTATACCTCTGTTTTTCATAGGGGTGCTGATATTCTGCTGGAGGTCAGAGGTGGGATGACTTCCAGGAATCAGTGAGTGATAATGGGAATAACTGTATCTGAACACAGAATGCGCTCAGAGCTTAACATGCTTGTATTAGGGAAAACAGTTAATGTTCCGCTCAGACTACGGAAAGAAGAGGCACGTAAAGCTGAAGATCCAACCCAGTTATTGTTATGAAGTATGTATGTTATTAGTGTATCTGGAAAAGGTTCAGTCTAGTCTATCTGTTGAAGGAAAGAGTGTCAAATGCGATTAAAGCAATTATGTAACTATTGAATAAAAACTTCATACAGATTTTTAAAGAAAACTACTAAATAAGGCTTTGACAGATCTTGCCAGACCACTTTCTTCTTTGATGAAGTGTCTGCTTTTTCAGATAAGGGAAAGGCTGAAGATCGAAGGCACTTGCATTTCAGTAAAGTGTACTAGAATCAACTAAATAGCACTAGAAAACCCAGGGGTTAGAACAAGGGCTGTTATGTAGGTGAGGAAATGGTTGCAAGAAAGCTGATGAGGACTACAAACAGGCTGGATGCAGGTTACTAGCGGGGGTGCACACATTCACCGAGACTACTGCTTGGCAGTGTTTCCCCCAGTGACCCCACTGTAGGAGCGAGCGTGACCTGCGGGCAAGTGCTGTTGGTCAGGGGCCAGATCCAGCGACCACTTTCAGAGAACCGGACTCAGCCACATGAGTGGGACTCTCACAGCTTTGTGAACTTAGGAAACAGCAAAAGGAAATCTGTTATCAGTGGATTTATCTGTCAGAAATTAAAAACTTGGTTTGTTAGTTGATCCGAGTTTGAGTCAGTTCCTCTGAGCCAGCAATATGTGGCTGCTGCTTAGAAAATCATGTGATTGTGCTACATGAGAGGTGAGATAGTTCCACTGAAGGTAGAGATGCATTGGTGCCACATGTACAAGGGATTATTTTAGGCAGACTCTGCTGTCACCTGAGGGCAGGACAGGTAAGAAGAAATAGGATCGTTGTGCTGTTGTGAGTGTGTGTGTGTCCTGTGACCAAGAGCATCCATTTAGCTGGGGAAAAATCAGACGACATTAAATGTTTTGGGGGAGTGACAACACCTGTTAATCCAGCACTTTGTGTGGATAAATATATCAGAAAATTGCTTATGATGTCTCTTAAAAGTATGATTTTGATTCTACTTTTACTGGATTTACAGTAATTTCATAAGCATCATCTTTCCTGCATTGTCTAAATTATTAGTAAAAATACTAATGATACTGATTCTGAAAGATACTGAACTGTACCAAATACATCCTTCCTATATGGCAAAGACTGACTAGTATCTCAGTGGGTACTCACTAATCATATGGAAGTTTCACAGAGATTGTATTTCCTTTGTTTGCTTCTGAGAATTTCTTTAGAGATAGTATTTGAAGCCTGTTGCCCCCTCCTACACCCTGTCCCCCAGTGCTGTCAATGTGTCACAGAAGAAAGTCAAATTACTTCTAGTTGATTCTCAGATGAATCAGTGCAGATTGTTACTTACTGCTGCGTTGTCTTCTGGGTGCTTGCAAACAGATTCTTTCGTGGGTGATTCCAATATTTTTCCAAATACTGAAGCCAGGCTTAGTGATCTTCCATTTCCCAACTCGTCCTTTTCCACTTTCTTAAGAGACAAGGCACCACGTTTGTGCTTTTCCAGTCTTCTGAAGAAAATTCCCCCGTCTTCCACAAGTTTCCTGAAGGAATTGCCTGCAGCTCTAGGATTGTTTCAGATAAGTTCTAGAAGCCAAAAGGTAACATAAGAACCTACTCGACGGCGTATGTCTTAGCTGGTCCAGACCCTGTGTTATCACTGCTCCATTTGTTCTCAATTTCTCCTACTGAGTGAGGATTTCCACTTCCTATGGACTAGTTAAATCTTAATTGGTTTACCAATAGCAGGAGCTTGTGGTGAAGCTAGCAGCAAAGCTGTAATGACCTAGGAATTCAAACAGCAAGGTTTTACAGTATTAGCTTCACTAGTATTTTTGCAGCATAGTGGAATGCACCTGGCTCTAGTTGGGATTCACAGCAGTCTGTATGTTAGCACAGATTGGGGATGACAGATTAAGGATATTCTTATCCATGAAAGTCTCATTAGCAGGAACATTCTCATCGTTAAATTTATAACTTCTCTAAGTGTAGGTGTAGCTTTAATAGTAAGGAAATGATAATCAGATGGCAGAACAGATCAAACCAATCATTCTTAATCTGGCTATACTACCAAAGAGGAACGACAAAAATTTAGGTCACTGCTTCAGCAACAACATTTACAGCATTTACCATAATTACCCTTCTAATCAATACAAACAAAATCATGTTACTGCTATGAAGCAGACTTTGTTTATATCTATTTTCTAGAACATTATTCGTATTAGATATAAATTATTCTCTTGCGGATGTACAGGAGAAGAGTAAGATGACTTAGCGCAATGAAGAGCAGTAAGTCCCACATCTGCCATATATTTCATCTTTAGTTGGATAACTTCTTATAATTTTATTCTAAGTATTTTGATTGCAACAGAATATATTAATGCTTATCACTAAAACAGAAATCTATCTTTCTGCTCTAAGCTAAGCAACACTATGTGTTTGATCTTACTGTTTGATCTTTGTAAGAAATAATCATCCCCTAGCTTAAAAATAGTCCTCTACAGTCAACGCTGCTATTAAATTATTGAAAAAATAAGCCATTAGTTAAAATATGAATTACTTTACCTGAGCCCCAGCAAGCAGATCAGCAGCATTGCTTCAGTCTAGGTGGTTCTATAGAGCACAAGAGCATTTGCTTACAGACCATACCCTACCAGTACTCTTACTGCATGGCATAACCACATCCTTCTTTTCTTCTCCTTTTTTTTTTTCCTATTTCAAAACCCACTCTGTGTTTCTTTATATAGACAAGTGAAGGTGAAAGAGTGTAGAGACTTGAATCCTCAGCTATTTCCAGTCAGTAGTCAATGTAGGGTGGGGAGCAATTTGTTGCTGAAGCCGGGGTTGGTTTTGGACTGGACTTTACCTGGTGTGAAGCAGCTGAGAGCTTTTATGGGCTTGTGGTGGCTACTTCCAAATTTCCAATTTTTCCTTGAGCTGGAGGGTAGATGGGGAAGTGGAAAGTTGTAGGAGAGGCTATCACAGAAAAAGGGCTTCTTCCCCCAGTTTCTGCTCAGTTTGCATACTCGTGACCAGTAGTTTAGCATTCAGATGCTTCTGAAAGATACAGCTACTTACATGCATGCAGCTGTTAAACTATTTAAAGGGCATGTGCCAGTTTTAGCCAGTTCAGGTGTTTGATTCACGATTGCAAGTTGGCAAACAAATAGTTATTGGTAAGAGGAGTGAAGTGTACAGAGTACTAAACTAGTGCCCTATATGTCAGTCATATAGTGGCCAAGACACACTTTTCTTGAGACGAGCTTGCAAGGCTTTTCTATCCGTAGGACTTTCCTGATGGAATCGGAAGCTCTTCCTCTGCTCTGGGAGGTGTCATGTGATGTATGCCTTTTGGAATGGTAATTGTGCTTGCAAAGAGTAATCAGCAGGAATATGGGGGCATTCATCCACTGCTGTCTTCAGGAGATAGCGGACAAGGGTGGAGCAGCAGTATTAAACACCAGCCAGGCAGGTTGGTAGCAAATTCTTGTGGCTTTTCTTTTTTTTTTTTTAATTGGTTGGAAACAGAACTGCTGAGGTACTAACAAGCTGAATCCTGTTCTTACCTCTGCTGTCAGAGTGGTTCCAAAGAATGTTTATCAGTATAGTGATAGGCGCTTTATACATATAAATATAAATATATATATATTATATATATAGGGGCTCATAGGTGCATGTCATATGGACCCTTCATATGGATGAGTGCAAATAGCGCCTCTCTGGCTGAAGTGTGAAACTCACTTGCTGGTGCCGAGATCTGCTCTTCTGACTTGACTGCTCTTTTATTTTACATGCTGCAACCCTTTACTGCAGCGGTAAATACAGGGGGGAAAAACCCCAAACTTCTAAGTGACATTTTTCAAATTGCCACCTGGCTTTGGAGGGAATTTGGTCTTTCTGGGGAAATTCTCCACTCCCTGCAGAAGTACCACCAGCATTTGTACTACAGGACTTGGAGAAGAAAACACTTTTTTTTTTTCCTGGCTGTCTCATCTAAAAATGAGATTTGAAGGAAAAAAAAAAAAGCAGAACCCATACAAAGTTTGGGTAAACCTCATAAGAAAATCACGTGGCAGAGGAAATGAAGCCAAAGTGATTCGTATTGTTTGGGAAATGCATGATGGAATTGGGAGGTTTCGAGGGCTTTTCAACTTCTGTCTTCTCAGAGCTGTGGGCTAGCTGCAATTCTCAGCAACAGACTGTAATGAGTCTGGAGTCATGAAAAGAAATCTAAGGGAGCAACTAAATATTAGCAGAAAACAAATACCCTACAGTTATGTATGACCTTTGAATGAATTATTCTGTGTCATGTTGCAGCTGAAATGGGGTTGCTTCTTTAGTCCTCTCACTGCAGGAATATTTCAGACAGCTTAAAATTTAATTTTCATACTTTGTGCTTGCCTTCAATACCAGCACTTAGTTCATTCCTTGTGGCTCTATGAACTTCCCACTTAGTAGCGCTTGGTGCAGCAAAGCTAAAGAAAAAAACCAGCATTTCTGCACACATCAACCGCATGTTTGCTAAGTTGGCAATTTGGTTGTGATATGTGTGGGTTCATCGCTTGTAGGTAAGCATGCGATTTGTTGGTGTGCATGTAAGTCATTCTTTTGCAGATTGGCCTTTTTGGTTTAAATTAGGACAACTGCTATCTAGAGCATATTTAATGAGGGCAAGTTATGAATGACTCACTCCCACACCTGCAGATAGATTATTGGCTAAGTAATTAGAGCTTGTTTCCCCCCTTCAGTGACTGCTTTTGCAACTTCTCCCCCAGGTGCTATAGTGCAAAATTATTTCAGGGAGTCCCTTGTGCTCCCAATGCCTTTATCACTGAGCACTCCTGCTTGCTAAATGCTGCATTCCAGCAACCCAGGCAGCTGCATGGCTCTGAGGTTTTCAATGGCAAGAAGAAGGGCTTTATTTATTTCAGGTTTTGGGTTTGGGTTTGTTGTTTTTTTTTTTAATTAACCACAGAGATGTGCCGGATGTATATTGTTTGCCCTGTATAGAGACAACAATCTTATCAACCTTATCCTTTTCCCAATATTGTGTTCCAGCTACCAAATGAATAGTGGCTGGAAGAACCTAAATCAAACTGAGTAACTAAAAGGAAGTGTATGAGCAAAAAATTTATAATGCTTATGGCAAAGATGAGTTGGTTGGTTGGTTGGTTTTTTGTAGAGGTTGGTGAGCTTTCTCCATCTTTTATCCTCTAGGTGCACTAAGTGCTGCTGTTGCTAAGTCAGGCAACAGCAGGCAGCACTTGTCATTTTCAAGGAATCAAAATCCGTTTCAGAGGAAACATGTTCATACAGTGCAAACCCACATTCATTTGCATTACAGCATCATGAATTCTGCTGTTCTTTTTTAGTGGAAAATATATCAAAGCACCTTTGCAGTTCAGCTTTCATGAATGTTTAAAATATGTGTTTGCTTGTACTTAATGGCTAGAATGAAATGAGAATTAGGATGCTCAAGTGCAAATGAATCAAATTCCAAAGGTGGAGTCCAAAGTGTTTCTGTGCCCCTCTGGAAGCATGTGTGACTTGTGGTTGTCCCAGACAGCTATAAACTATCATCTCAAATTACAAGACTTAATTGTCCAGAGCAAAACGAGTCAGTAAAAGACATTGCCCAGTAGAGAGCTAGGAGGTGAGTGAAAAACTGTTTGTCTCTTGTTCTTGTGAAGAGTGCTGGATGCAGTGGGGAAATAGAAGGCTTATCAGCCCAGATCTGAGCATAAGTTATCTTCTATGTTGTGCTGTGACTGGTTTCTGTTATTTTTGTGTGTGTTTAAAGGTTTCAAAAACTGGTTGGCCAGAGCAAGTTAAGCTAACAAGTTGTCTTGTTCTGAGCAGGCTACCACAGCTTAGTACCACAAATGGGATTGGCCTCCTTCTTTTAAGAGGGGAGATGCTGGGGACTTCGTCTAACTCCAGCTGAGCAGCAGCACACTCCTGGAAAGGAGAACTACACTAAGAGCTCATGATGCTATCACCTATCCTTGATGCTCTTTCTGTCTAAAAGACCAGGTAAATTAAAGAACAAGCTCAATTTTCATTGGTGACTTAGAAATTGTTGTTTGTACTTGAGTTGGAATACAGTCAGTGTTTTCTTTATCTGGAGGCCTTTTGCTTCACACTAGTGCTCTTTGGGTTGCTCAGTACTCTTTTTCCTCACCTTCATAAGTAATCAAAGCCTGGCTTATCTTAATTGTGCAGTTGGGAACTTTGGGTGGCTAAGGGGGTTGTGTTTTTTCTCATGTAGCCACTTTTTTGCAGCAAGTGCAGGAGACTGAAAAACTGGAAATCAGGAAACCTGGCAACTGCTGCATTTTATGGGAAACAACCAGATTCAGCCTCTCCAAGATGAAGTGGAGACCTTTAAAGGCAGCCCAGGACAGAGCAAAAAGTGCAGTTGTTCTCAGAGCTGACCAGCTATGAGTGTAGATTTGTTTCTGACTACATTTGAGAAACTTTACAGAGCTTGTATGTTGAGAGGAAAGGAACTGACCAGTCTGGCGAGCAGCCAGTCTCACGCTAGTACGGTTGGGTGAGCAGAACTGTGGGAGTAATATTTTATGGGGCAGAATATCTTCAGCAGTATCTAATTCAGAAATTCACCAACAGGACACCAACCAAGCATGCAGGGTGGCATCTCCTTCATAACTTGAGAGCCCCACAGCCTACATCTGAGCTGAAATTAGCTAATTCACCATAGTTCAATTTGGTCTTCCAGAGCTGAAAAGGCTGGTTAGACATGGCCAGTGTCAGCCAGGTGCCAGGGAGGGCATGTGTTTCATGGCCAGTCCATCCCTCCTCCAAGGCAGGGACAGAGCAGCAGGCCAAAACCAATTCTAGTTGTGGGTGTACCGATAGGCTATAACTTTTCTTGGGTATTTTTAGGAAGGAGCAGCCAGTCAAGCTTGAGCTCAGCTTTAATGAAACTGTGTAAGAATAGACACAGAGCTTCCTGCATGAATGTGCTTTGCGGTCTGCTCCACAAGATTCACCAGCACATCCCACCTGTGCCAGCTGGCCCGTCAAGAGGGTTTGTGGTTGCTAGGCATAACTGGGCTGGCACTGGTGAAGCACAGGCCACAGCAGTTGCCGTCCACCAAGATGCATGCAATTCTTACAGGTGTTTCCATGGGACGTATACAGACTGTCACTTTTGAGGAGCCCCCTGGAAAGGCAAAAATGCAAGGCTGCTCTGTTATTCTCTTAAAACAGAAAAAAGCTTTTGTTTAATGAAGATGCCATGCTCACTGAGCGGTAGCACTACCAAAGGAAATGGTAGGTGTACACAAAACTAAGGTTTCAAAGGAAACCACCAGCTAATTTCACAATCATGCAGTAAAAGGAACTAATGATTAGCAGCAGTGTGGATACAAACTTGGGACCTGAACAGAGAGACCCCATGGCTCCTGAGCACTCAGGCTCCTGTGGGTTATAACATCATATTGCAGTGAAATAGGATATTTCTCTGCTCTGTCTCACCACTCTAGTTGGCAGTGTGTGGTTATTGCACACTATTTCTTTTCCTGACACAGGCAGTGATCAGATCAGAGTCATGTTATGCTCACCCATCTACCCCATATAACATAATACTGTGATAAATGGTATATCTAGAATTATTTTTTTTCTTAGAAAAACATTTTTTCTCAGCCTTTGCATTGCATTTGGTAATGAAACACATAATGAAAATTATTTCCTTTGCATTTTCACTATACAGAGTATTACTTGAGCACTGTTGACTGGACCGTCACCATCTTCCATCTGGACTGATGGAAGTCAACAACTATCACTACAGTCTGGTGCAAAGGGGCACCAGTGCAGGAAGGCAGCAGCAGCCACACTGCACATTTGTGCCTTGCATAGTCATTCCTATACCTTCATGCAGACAGCCCTGCACGAAGGGGTAGGAGCTGCCTCATCTGCAGGGTTTATGCACTGTCAGTGCTACAAATTTCTGAAAGGCCCATTTCTGTCAAATGGCTTGGGCTGAAAAAGAGCTGACTTATATGGAAACTGCCTTTTTTCCATTTCCTTTAACCTTTCCTCATTCATCTTTCCTCAGTGTAGGGACTGGCATTTCTGGACAGGAAGCCCTACACACTCAAACAAAAGATTAGACCCAAATGAAAATCACAGGTTGGCCTAAAAGTAACATTTTCCAGATCTGAGATGTGCCCTGTTTACTTAATGCATGTTATCTTTGCACTCTGGGTCTTTCCCATTTTAACTTATGTAACCAAGTTGCCACTACCTTTTTATTGTTTTCAGACCAGTGTGTATTCAGCTGTGCATTAATAAGGCTGATCCAGGATGTCTCAAAGGATTGCAGAGAAGCGAGACAAGCTCTGGCCCCTTGCAGTATGGCCAAAATGAATGTTGCTGTCTCAGGGATAAGGCTGTTTGAGACCTGAGTTGGGGATTGTTTCTCATACTTGTACTGTCTCACCTAGATGATGGCAGTTAGCATGTCCATGGCTCACATATTTGCTTAGCTTAGTGTTTTTCTTGAGGTTTCTGCAGACTACAGCATGAATTGCTCCGTCACCGCCATGTCTACTGGCAGGATGCACTTGTCAGTGAAGACTCTTCAGCCTGTGCCCCCTCATCTTGGCACTTGGATCTGAGGGTATGAGAATTGCTGTCAACCTCACTGCTTCCATACGGTGTCCTGACAGACCCAGGGTACCAAAGTCCCAACTTGAATCACTGAGTAACTTAACGTGGAGATGCAGTGAGTACTGCTGAGAGATAGAAAGTGCCCAGGAAGAGCTAGTCAGACAGACAAAAGAAAAAGAACAAAAGGAAGTTTAAGAAAATGCTTACAGGGATCCCTGCAATTACTTCAAAGGCATTGTTCTGAGAGGTTGCCGGTGCTGGTAGAGGAAACGCTACCCGACAGTGCCATCTTGGGGTAGTTTATATCTGTCAGGTGGACAGGAGGCATCACGGTGGAATTTGACTTTCCCTTTGCGTGGTGCGTTCTTGCGTTCTCTCCCCATATGTGTATATATAAAAAAATGTATATACATGTGCGTGTGTGTGTATTTGTGTGTGTATCAAGGTCATAATGACTTATTAGCAGTCATTACGTTGTACATGTGGGTTGCATACACACTCACTTTATGAGCTTTATTTTGTTCTCATCTCTCCTAATCTGTCCCGGCTGATTGCTTTTTATTTTAATAACATAGTCAGCCTTTGAAAGAGAGAGAGTTCTGTTTTATGCTGCTGAAAAAAATGTGTCTCTGTGAAAACTTGGCTTTGTCTGTTCTCCCTTGGAAAGGGCGACTGAGCAAATTTCCTTATTTATTGCAGTGCAGAAAGGGTCTCTGCCTTGAAGAGAATTGACTGTCCTTGAATCTGGTGTCTGAAGAGGACAGTAATGCAGGTAAGTTCAATCAGCTGTAGCTTGTTCTTTGTATGTAGATTATCTGCCCTTGCTATCAGCATATGGCCTCAACTCGCGCCAGGGCAGGTTTAGGTTAGACATTAGGAAAAATTTTTTCACTGAAAGGGTTGTTAAGCATTGGTATGGGCTGCCCAGGGAAGTGGTCGAGTCTCTCCCGTCCCTGGAGGTATTTAAATGACGAGGTGCTTAGGGACATGGTTTAGTGGTAGGATGGCAGGGTTAGGGTAATGGTTGGACTTGATGATCTTAAAGGTCTTTTCCAACTTAAACAATTCTATGATCCTGTTCTATATGGTGAGTATTTAAAATATAACTGGTGGGTCTTGGTCTCAGGGTCTTGGATGTTGCAGAAGGGGGAGCAAGGCGGGGACACTGCAATGTGCTGCCAGCCCAGTTGGTTCCCAAGGGCAAAAGGCACTCTGGCTTGTTTCGCTGAGACTGGGAATTCATCCTCCTTTGTGTGCAGAGAGGTTATGCTGTTTGAGCCTAACGGTGGCTAGATACTTATTTCCTTCTGATGTGTAATGTTAGTCTAGCTGAGTCGACATGGTTGTCTTTGTTCTGGCTGCTTGCCGTAGCCAAGTGTCTTTACACACAAGTTAGAGTGAATGAATGGCTTTGGAAATAAAACTGCACTTCATTTGAGTATAATCATGCCACTTACAATGATAACTGTCTAGCTTCTCACTTCCAACCAAGTGCTAGAGATGTATTTGAAATGCTGAAAAGGTCCCTTCAGTTTAGCACAGGTGCATTCCTATAAATAGCCTCTATAGAAAAGCCTCATAAGATGGAAGGGATCAAGAAAGCAATTTGCAAGAAAGTGCAAAACCTCAAACAGATGAAAACCTCTTAAATTAACTGCTGTTAGAATGGCAGAAATAATCACACAATCAGATGCAGACTTTTTTTTAAAAAAAAAAAAAGAGAAAAGCTAAGATTTTAAAAAAAAATCTTAAGGGACAGAAGTTTTGGCAAGTAACCTTATCAGGTTACTGGAATATCAGCCTGAGATGTCAACTTTTGAATTCCTGTGGACTCAGCCTCTGAAAGACCCAGCGATTCTAATGGCCCAGAGTGGTCCAGAGGTGGGTGTGTGTGTGTGCATGTTTGTCTGTCTGTCTGTCTCTGTGGCAGCCAGGATGCTCTGCACTTTAGAAATGCACTTTTACCGCTTGCATCCAGCTAGAGGTGTGTTGGCCTGTTCTAGGTGTGGAGGCCCGACACCAGTGTGGTTGCTTTCAAGGATGACTCTTGCTGTATATTATGTAGGGTTTTGTTGGGCTGCAGTGTCCTGGGCATGGGGCCCTTCCAGGAGTCAGGTAAAGGCCCTGAATGTACGCTGACCAGCTAGCTTTCTCCAAGAAGGACTGCCTCCATTTTTTATGCTACAAACCAGGATTGTCCTAATGGACTGCCTCGTCTGTTTGGAGTAGGATGAAGGGGGTGTGAGCTGAGTGCAAGTCTGCTAAAAAAACTACTGTGCTGTTATAAAAGGCTGCTCTGAATAAACTCCATTTCTTCCTGCATTGGGTGGGAAGGGTGATAGCTAAGACCAGGGTAGTTGTGCAGGGATTGAACTGAAGTGGCCAAGAAACTTGTGAAGACAGGTTATCATGTAGGAATTTAATTGTATCGTTGCCTTGAAGTCTTGTGCTTTTGGACTCCTCACTGATCCCGGGGATTACCTTGTATGCATGCACCAAGCGTGATCTATTCTCGTCTTTGCAAAAAGGGGCTTTAGATGTGATGCTGGGCTTAAATTTTCTAGCCCAGTGGAAGAAGGTCCTTTGCAAATCCTTTCCTAAAATCTTGATTGAGCTTAAATCTCCAATGGGGACTTGCAGCCTGCCAGAGTTCGGTCACAACTCAGGCCTTTACCACTATGCCAGAATGGGTGCTGGGGGTATTCTCAGGTTCAGACCCTCTTCTGCGGTGGGATGAAGCTGCAGCCTGAAGTGCTGTCAGAGAAGGCTGGCGTGATGGATGGAGCCCCACAGAACCCTGCTCGGGGCCATGGTGGGAGACTGTTTCGGGGCCTCTTCTGGTGCTGAGCAGCAGAGGGCAGCTTTGGCCTGGGGAATGTGTTAATCAGTCACTAGTTAAACATAAAGGCACAATTTGGCCATCTCTTTAGCCCTGACAGAGTTATCCTCTCAGGCGTGGGGCGAAACAGGAGTCACCCGAGGGGCCCCCCATGGTGCCTGGCTGTGGCATTACACTGCCTCTCTGCGATGCATGTCGTTCCCCATTGTTTAACAAAAAAGTCTTAAACTGAGGTTAATTTAAAACCAAACCATGTTTCCTCTCAGCTTTGGTATTCTGAAGCACAGCAGCGGTATTCCTTGTGTGTGCATAGCTTGCAGCTTGTAGAGGTGCAGCATCTGTCATGTCCCTCTGATCTCACACAGTGGTGGATATAGAAATGCCTACCTTTTGCAGCCTTTTGCAATGGGAAGGGGCTTTACCTTCATGCTGCATTTCATAGATCTCTGACAACTTACAGTTAAGAAATTGGTGCATAAAACAGAGTTCTTGCATGACAAAGCAGTAGTATTTCCAGATTTTTGCGTAGGCTGTCTAGGGGACAGATTAGGGACTAGAATAATTCACAATGGTACAAAGAAAATGGCTGTAGTTTGACTGTATGAACATCTTTTAGAATGATATTTCCCTATATTATTATAAGTGTTATGAAAATTACTTTCTCTGTGGCCTCCTAACTTAAGACTTAACTCTATTTACAACATGATTAGTTGTTGCAGGAATGAGAGAATCTATAAGACAGTGGAAGTGAATTTAGGATAAATGGCTTGGAAAAGAAAGAATTCATTGGGGCATAAAGACATGTGAAGTTTTGCATATACATAGGAATAGTTGTGAGCCCAAATGTGAGATATGGGTGAGCTTCATATGCTGCAGATCTAAAAAAGGGGATCTGGGGCTTAGAGTAGATTGCAAATGCAGTATGACTGGAAATGAAATGGAAAATTACGCTGTTCTGGAAAAAAGTCAGCATGATTATGGGGTATGTAATTGTTTAAGGCTTTAGAAGAACTATATTCAGTCTTGGGTGCCTCTCTCAAAAAAGAAAGAAAGAATAAAAAGCTCAATCCAAGAGAGCCTAGAAAACAGGAGCAAACATAGTAAGCTACATCTGAAGTGCAGAAGTAGCTGGGTGTATTTAGAGCACAGATGTTGGAGTGTGGAGGGCATAAATAGGTCTTCAAATGGCAGCTATGAAGGGGAAGGGAATAGTTTGCTATAACCACTGCAGATGGGAAAAGAAATAATGGATTTACGCTGCAGCTGGAAATGCTCTACCTGGAAATTAAAATAAACCCTTCTAATGCTGAAGATAGATGAAACTAGAAATAGCCCTTGCTGTGAGGTGTTGTTAAAAGCAAGTTAGGCAAAATTCTGCTACTTTATAACATGGGAATACTTGGGCTGGCCTTTCATTAGATGGTCTCTTCCTGCCTCTTCTGCAAGTCTGTGCTTTCACATGCAAAAGATTGAGGTGAATTATAAATCACCTTGGATAATGTGACAGCTACGTGTGTGTTAGCATTGAGGGGGGCAGAGAAGACCCTAACTGATTGCACACTTTGAGTATCAATAAATGTAATCCCAGAGTGGCGTAAACTCTTACCTTGGTTTGAGTCCTCCTTATTTTCTGCACTAGCTCTTTACCAGGTGGTCTAATCACTAGATTGCTTTACTCCATGCCTAATTTAGCACAGATTTGTTCCCTGATCTCAGAATTGGCCACAGCTGACTGAAAGTCAGGAGTTCACCCATGCACCATTGCACTCTATAAAAACCAACCCAGTGACAGAGCTACAAAAAAGGGTGAGGGGAAGAAAAAAGAATGTGAAAAGAATTAATGTTATTTTCTTCAGAAGCTTTTTTGCTATGCGTCATCTGTAGGCAAGAGTAAGATTCCCTGAAGCAGTCCTTCCTGGGTTATTGGCTGGAAATTGAGGTAAGTGAGCTTGTATCTTATTTTGTTATAATTTTCAGGAGTTGGCTAAAGGGCATTCTAGGTTTCACTGCTAATTCTGATATTGTAAGAGGTAATATCCATTGTATGGGCTTCATCTGACAAAAGAAGGTAGAGAATTTTGTATCATTTGACTAAACAATGTCCAAATGTTTTTAAATACATTATTCTGCTGCCAAAATTACTAGTCCTATAAAAGAAAAGGGTAGAAATACCATCCAGCTGCAGTTAATACAGATGACAAACCTGGGGCTTATTACTAGTTGTTGTCTAGGTCGTTCTTTTCTTGGTTGTCTACAGTTTATTTTATCTAGTAAATAGGTACAAACAAGATATCTGCTTAGTAGTAAAAGAAATGTCTTATTTTTACTGTTTAGGAAAATCACTGTGAGATTCTGCTCTGTCGTACTGAAATTCAATGATGAGAGCTTGCCCCGGCGTGCTGTTTGCATTGCAAGTAAATTAATGGTGGTCAGAGCATTACTTTTAAAAGTTGCCCCTTCGTCTAGCATTTCCAGTATTTGAGCAGCATCTTCACTATACCCTCAGACCTGGACCACATGAGGGAGTGTTGTACGCAAAAGAGCTCTTAAGAAAATGTGTGGGAGAGCCAGGCTTAGGGCTGGAGTGAGTGGGAAGAGAAAGGTTCAGCAGCAGAGGTTGTGTTTGGTGCTGGCGGTGTGTGGAGGGCTGCTGTCAGCAGGGGTCACTGGTTTACGGCGCTGAGAGCTGCCTAAGCCTCAGGGCTGGAGTTGCAACACTGTAGAAAAGGCTCACCTGAGAGCTTTCAACCGAGAGCTGTGCTGCATTAGGTTATGGGCAAGTGCAGGCTGCGGTGCGTGCTGGGGCCAGGCTCTGCCATAGGCAGGGACAGCGGGTGTCTGGCTGCGGGCAGGCTGCGGCCGGGGAGAACATCTGTCTGTCTGGTGCGGCGTTCCTGCACATGGTGTCAAATGCGTGTCCCGGCTCACAGGTTGCCACTTTGCTGAGGTGGGTATCTGGGGTCTCCAGTGCCAGAGGTCAAGCCAGCATCTGTTTCCAGCAGGCTTGGAAACATCACTGCCAGCGTTTCACCTGTTAACTTGCGAAGCTGAGAAAGAAAGCTTTATTTATTTATTTTTTAAAAAACCAACAGCCCACAACTTATGGACTAAGCAGGTGTGATGTGCGTTGCTGGGTGTTAATGCTATCAGTATCACTTTAGGCATGTACAAAGGACATGATACCACCTTACTGTTTTGAGTGTTTCATCCTGTGAAGTTGCTTGCCACAAAGCACCCCAGTGGCCAGGTGCTTTTGCAATTTGGTGTGCTTACTTGTGGCCAAAGGTGCCCAGGCCCAGCAGCCCCAGCCCTTCGGAGCCAGTGCTGTTGCCTCTGGCCCAAGCTGCTGGTGGTGCAGATGCTAGCTGAGGGCTGCGTGCATCATTTGGGGGGGGCTCAACTGAGGAGAGCAGCCAGGTTAAAACATTACCTTCAAAATTTTTATTGCCAATAACTCCAATATCCCTGATATCTCTGATAGCATACATGGTCCAGATGACTGATAATAACAGGAAAGTAGCATTTTTGTGAGGCTTTTCTTGAGGTACAGCAACATGCCAGGTCTTCCAAAAAACTACTTCAGTGTTTCTTTTTCTGTGTGCAGAATGTTTTTCATCACAGACCAAAGCTTTTCCAGAAGCCAAATACGTCTGTTTCCCTCTCTTCCCCCAACAAAGGGGGAAGTGTAGCCAGCTGTAATGACAGCACATGGAAGAGCTGTTGCCCTGATGAAATGGCTGCATCCTTCCAGGAGGCTGTCTCCAAAAGGAGAATTGCCCCATGAGCCAGAGTGCCGCAGGAAGAGGGCTGCCCCTGTGCTGAGTAACCCTCCCCAAAGAGGCATGGGGAGCTGGGGTCTTAGCACATTCCTACTTATCACCAGGGGTGGTGGAAACATGTCTGTGAGGATTGTTCTTTTTTTAGATTAACCTCTGAAGCAGAATGGAAATTCCACTGAAAAATGACATTTCTTGGTTAAGGTTAGTCCCTGCTCCTCATCGTGTCACCCATGGAAGAGAGCAGAGTGAGAGCATGAGTACAAAGGCATTTCAGAGGAGCTGAATGCATTTCGAAAGTATCAAAACTGATACTAATGAATGGTTTGCCTCACATGCAAGTTTCTACCCCCCCACCCTGCTTTCATTTAACCCCAACTTGGGTTTTCTTCTTCCCCCAAAGCCCATTTGCTTGGCTTTGAGGTGAGCTGAGTGGTCCCAGGCTACCTGTGTAAATACCTGTGGGAGGAAAGAAACTGGCTAAAGGAGGATGAGGAAAAGCATTTAGGAAATAAGTTTTCAAGCAATTTTTCTCTACTGGATGTGTTAGACATACCACTGTATGAGTGGTTTTAAATGTCTTTGTAGACATTGGAGAAAAGATGTAAGTTCCCTCGGGCAGTCCAGCAGAAGTCTGGCCCAAAACACCTTTTCCTGCTTTCCAAGGTGACCTTCTGATCTTCCTCTCCCAGGTGTGCTGGAGAATTTGTTGCAGACGGAAGCCAGGTTTCTCTCTAGTGGTTTGACACTGTCTGTGCAGCCCTGTAGTATAACAGCATAACTTGGGCTTTTTGGAGTTTCAGAGCAATCTTTAGCTTTAGTAGCTCTTGGTGTCTTGGTGGGCACAGATGTTTTCCATTCAGAGCAGTATCCAGCTCAGGATTTACCTGGTGGGCACTGGCTGCAGTTGGCTCCTTTTGTTCTGCCTGGTGCAATGCTGCACCAAGCTCTAGCAGGTACGGGGAAATGCTCACTAAGCTGCAAAAGCTAGATGTTTATGGTCTAGTTAGATTTTTAAATTTTTAAATAATTTTGGAAGTATGAGAAGTGATTCTGTGTGCTCACAGAAGGCAGAAAAGCCCCTGATAGGCCATTTTACATAAAGAAGCAATCTCTGGTTTAGGAGGTTCCTAAACTACAGGCTGCAGTAACCTGGGAAAGTATCTGGCAGGCTTCCAGCCTGACACAGCAAGGATGGTCTTCCAGCTTTGTGGTGTAGTGCCAGGGCCCTGCAAATCGAACTTTCTCTGGGCTCAGATGCTGTGCATAGACAGCATTGCAGCTGCAGCAAGGATGGGGACAGCATGGAATGTGCTGAATTTCTGCTTCCTACCAGCCTGGCTACAACTGGAAAAAAACCTCATGGGGGAGGTGACCTGTAAATAAGACACCTTTGTACTGATAGGGGAGCCCAGAGGCTCACAGAAATCGGTAATAAAAAGCGGAGTTAAATCTGAGCCAGAAGCAGCAGCTCTGGCTACCAGTGACTGAAGACAGTTGTTTTCTAAAGACCTAGAGAGAAGTGTGGGAACGTAACTCCTTCAGACACTTGAGAAGGCAGTTTAGTACAGCAATTAGTCACTGTATTGCAAAAAAAAAAAAAAAGCTTACTTTAGGTCTGGAAGTCCCATCTGGAGAATATTTACTAAACGTTCTGGTTCATGCAGAACATCTTAGAATCAGGAGTTCAAGAAAATAAAGCAGTTTATAGAAAAAAAAAGATATATAGTAAACAGCACATGCTCTCTGCTCAGAAATACTAGTCACGGGGAATTCCTACTTTCTCTAGTTTTACAAGCCTACAGGAACTAAATTTATGCAGAAGTTTTTATCTTCCCCTCTTGCATGCCATTTCTCCAACACTGTGTCTCATAGATGCTTACTTGCTTTCTGTTCCCCTTACATTCTTCATGTCACACTACTACTTTTTGTCATCAGCACAGGGAAGAAAGCAGAAAAAGGGAATATTTTCTCTCTATGCTGACTGATACATTATTTACTTTTCAATTGGAGGCTGAGGGTTGTGTTCACAATCTTTTTTCTCAAATCAGGATTTTAGAAATTATAGAGGATGACTTGTGGAGAATTTTTCTTAAACTTGTCTTAAAATGAATCTTCAAATATTTTCTTCTTCCTTTCTTTTTTTGTGACAGATTTCAGGTTGATCAACCTTCCCTAAGTTACTGACATTGAGCGTTTGTTACTCTTGTATAGCTCATTTACTGAATCAGATCTGCTAGAAATAATTTAACAGCATAGGCTTTGTTAATGAGAGACAGGCTACTCTGGCACAAGGTGAAGCAAAAGGTCAGATGAGGAAGGTGAAAGATGGTTCCCCCTGCATTTTGCAGTTTGGTGCCAAGTTGCCTATGGAGCTTGGTAATAAAATGGGTCAATAAGGGATGCTGGTACGGGGGGGGGAACCTGGCCCTTGTGGCTGGGGACTTTCTCCTGCTGGGCTTGTCACTCCAGCATGGATGGATTGGAGGAGCAGACCTTGAATAATCGTTGCTCCATTTGGGGAAGAGGATTGCTGGTTGGGGTCTATTAGCCACTCATCTTCCTCTCTTGGCTGCCTTTCTTCTCTTCAGTCACGGACTGTTTTGTTAAGCTATGGCAGTAAAAGGACTTCACCGAGCACCAAGACAGTCTGACTTCCCAGTCCCAGCTTTCCTGGTGCCTGCTTGAGCCAAGGGTGATTAATGGTCTTGCAAAACCACACTGGCCCTGCATTGGCACCTGTCAGGAAGGGTTAGACCAGCCTTTGTTGTCACAGGAAAGGTGTGCGGGAGGTTGCACCAGAATTAGCAGTAAATGCTGCTTTTACAGAAAAGCACTGGGTTTTCATGAAACCAAGGCTCCCTACTACCTGCATTGGCATGGCTTATAAACACGTTTAACAACAAGAGGGTAAATACAGGCCTGGGGAAAAGCTCTGGCACTTCCTGCTCTTATCTGTGAATTCACCTTGGTGATAAGAGAAAGTATATGTGTTTAACTTGCATGCATTTCCCCCAAAATATTGCTGTTTGCCAAGCCTTGCTGCTTATCCTTCATCATGCCCCTGCATCACAGCAGGGCCACAATCTACAGTGGAGCACCTGGTGGTTGGGCAGCAAAAGGCGCTGCAGAAAGGAATTGGCTTGCACAGCTCAGCACTTTGCAAGTTCACGGTTATAAGAAATGTGCTCATGCTGTAGTTTCAGCTTCTGCCCTGGCGTAAATTCATTATGATGATTCAAGCTGTCAGTGTGCTCACACCTCCAATATGCATTTGTGATAGTGGGGGTGGTAGGTATGCAGGGCAGCCAGGCCTTATGGAGAGATCCCTGACTTTGGTGGTCCTTTTTGTAATAAATGTATTCTGACTATTACATCTTGGCTTTAGATTAGAACTTTTTTCTTTAAAAAGGAAAGAAAAAGGAGTGTGAGTGAGGCAATGCCAAAGAGACAGGTAAGAGTCTTGCAGAAAAGGTGGTTTTGTATGGGGTTTTTTATGCTTGCTTGCTTGGTTTTAGGGTTGTGGGTTTGGTTTTTTTTTGGCTATCAGCTCATTTTTGCTGTAGTTGACAACACACCAAAAAAATGGGCTGGGCAAGGATGGCTGGCCCATACTGGACCTGGATGCTCAGCAGTGGTCAGGATAACTTGGAGTGGCAGCAGCCACCTCTGGCCACCAGAATGTGCCCCATGTGCTCAGCTGGAAAGGCTGAGCTGCTTCTGGGGTCATTTGCAGGAGATGATAATGACAAAAAAAAGACCAAAAAAAAAAATAAAAATCCCCAAGACCTGGAAAGGATGAGTCCAAAATGGCCGATGGAAATAGTGGTGTGTTTTCTAAGGCACACTTCTTTTCTCCGTGTTTGGAGGCCACATCTCTGCACACCCAAGAATTTTTCACACATAAGTCACCTTTTCTATGGCTGGTAGATTGTTTATTTTGCTTGTTGTTAAGTTTTTTTCAGTTTTGTGTGTTGTTTTGGGTTTTGTTTAGTTTTTTTTTTATTATTCCTCATTTTTTTCCTTCCTTTCCCTCTCTTGCTTGCATTTTTGGAAATTCTTGTGGTGCATGTGCTTCCTCACAGAGAACTGCACTGGGTACCCTCAGGCTGGGTTGAGGATGTCGCCGGGCTGCTGGAAAAAGCTTGCCCTGCAGGCATGGGACCTTCCCTACCTCCTCCAGCCATGGTAGACTGTCCTCTTTCATCCCCTCACCCTGGTCATGCTGAGACTTTCCCAGGGGAGGGGAAATCCATTGTTTCTGCAGGTGATGGGATCAGGGGAGGCTGGGTGGTTTTGCTGAGCAGCTGGATCCTGAGTGGCCGTTTGCAGGCAGGCCAGCCCAACTTGTGGCATATTGCAGTGACATTGGACAGTCTGAGACTTCAGGTGATTTTGCCAAGCACTGGGTTCTGGCGAGGATGGAGCCACCTGAGGAAGGAAAGGCTCTGAGAGGTAAAAAGAAAGCAGAGCTGTGCAGCACGTTTCACTTTCTGGGAAGGGTAATTGCTAATACAGCAATTTCTAAAGCTAGATTTCATGTCGGTTTTGTACCCCAATTTATTTCCTCTGTCACAGCAATGTAAGGCTAAAAGGCAGTTCCCAGTTGCAGCAGGATTCTGGGGCAGGCTGGGCATGGGGAGTAGCACTGGGATGGGGGATTCCCATGCCAGAGTCTGGAGGAGGAAGGGGAGGTACATGCACACCTCCTGGAGCCAAGGGAGGGAATTTCTTGCATCACAGATGGGCATGAAGGACTCCTAGAGCTCCCCTGCACATCGCTCTGTGGAGGAGAGGTTTGTGGGATGCCTCCAGTGCAGATCTGGGTACAAACCACGCAGGGGGAGAGGAGAGGCCAGTCACTGTGCTGGGGACAGGGCTTGTAAACCAGCACCATCAGTGCTGAAAGTGATGGAGCAAAGAAGGGCTGTTTTGTTGCAGTCATGTGTGCTGCGCCAGGAGGCTGCATGTCCCTGTTGCTCCTCTGACGCCGGCAGAAACCTTCGTGCTGTTGGGGCATTCGCTAGCACTATGGGGGAGGTTTTAAGTGCATGAAAATAAGCTCTTGTGATTTCTCTCTTCCTCATATGCTGACTGATGTGCTGTGCCTTTGAGTAGCTGGAAATTGAAGAAACTTGGCCAAGCACAAAAGTGACGCACACTCTTTAGCATCTGGCTTACACAGCCCTATCTGAAAGCAGAAGAGCAATTCCTCCTTTGGTCACTTTTACAAAGGAAAAAAAAATTAATAAGTTGAATAGGGAAATGTATCTAGGGAAACTTGCGTAAGAGGTGAGGGGTTTGTGTGTTTATGAGGAAGAGGAAAGTGTTGAAATACACCTGTGGAAATAAATCAGCCCGGGGCTTACTGGCAAAAAATAAAGCCAATGTGAATTAATCAAAAATAGAAATGTGCTGGATTTCGTAACTGGTTCCAGTATCGTCACCTCAAATCTGCCTCACAATGATCATGTAGATGAATTGTCACCAGCAGCACAGTCTGAACCTGGGATGTACCTTTAAACACAAATTCTGGGAAATGCCTTTTTGAAACAGAGTGCGCTTTCTGCCATGCTCTCATCTCCATGGGAGGCCTTTTATCTTTTTTTAAATTTCATTTCATTCTTCTGAAAACCAGTGGGAGATGCTGCCTGGTTAGGATCCCTGTCCCAGGCAGGCAGGTTGTGGGATCCACTTCCCTTGGGCTGGGGGAAGGAAGTGGGTGTACAGGGAGGTGGGTGTTGGGGTGGCCCTGCCCTGGGCAACCCAGCAGGAGTTGGGCACCTGGATGCAGGAGAGAGTGTTGCCTCCATGGAAACTTGTTGACAGGGCCTCCATTTCCTAGATAGTGCTTTACCTAGCAGGGAAATTGATCAAGCATCTGCCTCTACTGAGACCTCCGTGCTGGGGCTGAAATAGCTCTGAGGTCCTTGATGTGAGAACAGAAGAACCTTAAAAAACAAAACAAAAAAACCCCCAAACATGCATGTCTAGAGCAGTGTGCCTGTATTTGAGCTGCCTTATCCTTCTTCCAGAGCTGGGACCGCTGCAGACCACCATCCCTCCAGGAGGCAGCAGGTGAGATCCCCCCCTTGCTGCTCTCTGCCTACTGAAAATATCACCTGCTCTTCCCAAACAGACAAAGGCCACCATTTGGGTCCAGCCTGCTGGTAAAAGAGAAAAATTCTAGGTATGTTATTAAAGTCAGATATAACTTTTATCACTTCATAGTTTATTGCACCTTCAATTTTTTTCAAAGTTCTATTTCTTTAAAGACAAACCAGAAGCCAACCTCCACCCCCTCTCTAAAATTGCTAAAATACTGTGAGTATAGCTGTGTCACTTAAGATAAAAACATGTAAATGCAGTGGCAGAGAGCAAAGATCCCAGTGATAATGAAGGGCCATGACTGATGCATGCACTCTGCCCCCCCAGCCCCTTGGTGCAGGGTCGCACTGTGGGTGACTGGGGGCTGCCTGGCAGTGGGGACTGGGAGCCAACCCTAAGGACATGTTAAATGCCACTCAGGTCTGATATGGTCAGTGCCCAGAACATGAAAGGGAGCAGCAGCCTCCAAGTGATAAAGGGCTTAATTCTTCATGATTACTTGCTTGTGATTGTGAGAGTAGAAAGGTATGGAACATCAGCCACATTCTTCCGTTCAGCAGAGTAATAGCAAGAAAAGGAAGTGAGCAGCATTAAAAGATCTAATTTACCATTAAATTATATCATATACAAGAATCTCTTCCTTACTGGCCCAAGGTCATGCCTGACCTTCTGCCTGCCCTGCCCAGAGTGGCTGGCAAGCAATTGTCCACTGCCGCTGCTCTGCTGCAAAACCAGATTAGATTATGTAGTCACCTTCCTTCCCACCCGGGGCTCTTTTCAGAAGAAATTATTAAATAACCTTTGTGACAGGCAGACATATAAACGTGTTAATCTAAGTAGGTCATGAAATAGCTGCAGCAATGCAAAGGAGCTGTGTGACCCACATGGGGTGTGTGTGATGGTGTCCTACCCTTCTGAAATGTGGCATCTTTGTGGTGGAGACATGAGTCTTTCTGCTGAGGCACTGAGAAAATCTGGTCCTTTGGTCCCTGGTCGGTGCAATATGACTTTTGGTGGAAACATGATGTTTCTGGAGCCCATTTTTATACAGCAACATAGGGCAACAGTTAAACAAGTGACTGAGGGCTGCGGCACCCACCAAGGGCAAGAAACCTACAGACTTGCCGTTGCAATTTTGAGGCTGATAAAAGGCATGCTTCGAATATTTGTGCCAAATTTTTACCGAACCAAAGATGGGAGCCTGGCTTGAAAGCCATGGGCCAGAAAGGCAGAAGTATGAAATGTTTATCTTGGTAGAAAAACGTCAGCAGGCAGAAGTGAAATGGGAGTTCTGCATTTAATAAAGCTGCTGGCAGACTGCTGCTGGAGTTTCTGATGGAGAGGGTTGCAGATGCTGCAGCCTTTTAGCATCTTTGAGGACAAGGAGTGCATGGGGTCAGACTCTGTCCCCAGCTGGTGCATGCTGTGCCCACATGGGACAGCTCATTGGAGTGACTCAGTGGTGTTTCTGAGCCTTCATTCAGAAACTGAGAGACATAGCAGCACTTCTATCTCAAGCTAATGATAATGAGCCACCCTGATTTTCACTTCCCCAGAAGTACCTTCTTTTTCTGTCTTTTTGATGAGAGCATCTTTGAAGTATGTCACAGTTTTTTGGTGACAGCTCTCACACTTTCCCCCCACACGACATTTGTCTGAACTCTCATTTTTTGGTCAGCTGCCCTGGTTCAGTACTTGGCAGCAGGGTTCAGTTAAAATGTGACAGCAGCAGCAAATGGAAAGCCCCAAGCAAGAAAACTGGTGTGTGAGACGTTACCAGACCTCTGTGAGCAACAGCATGGAAATTAGAGGGAGGTTTGGATGTGTTCTTATGCTCTGTGTGTGTGTCCTGCCTGTGCAGCCACCTCCAGTGCACTGCAGCAGCTCCACTTCTGCTTTTAAGTGATCTGTTTTTTGTAATAAGTCCATTTAGTGCTTGTGAAGGCTATCAAACTGGCTGCGTCCAGCTCTGTCATCAGTTCATAGAATTAGAATTAATATAATGGAGGAGATGGCAGTGCAAGATGTTCATGCCTGCCTGTGTCCTGCAGCTGCTGGGAGGGTAGTGTGGCCTGATGAGGGCAGGAAGCAGTTGTGCATGGTGGAAAATACCTGCCTCGGCCAGCCTGTGAGGTGTAGGTGCCAGCCTTCCTCACAGCTGTACCCTCATCCCTTGGAAAGCATGAGGTTGATGTTGTCCAGACTTGGCTCCAGAGAAATCTGGGAAGTTTGAAAGACAGAGCTCATCCTGTGCTAAGAAGTTTAAGTTGCACATACTCAAAAGCTTGGTGGATGTAATGAGATAGCTAGGTTTTTGCAGCAAGACCAAAGCAAGCCAGGCAAAGGCCAGCTTCACCTGGATAGTTACAGTCCATCTGTGTGTGGGGTGGGGGCTGTCTGCCTTCCAGAAGGTGGTGGAAGAATCAGTATCTTGTTAGCAAATGCTCCCTCTCTCAGACCCCCCTTCTCTCCAGAGGTTGCTGAGCCCGCCAGAAGTGTCTGCTGCTGTAGATTGCTGCTTAATTCCTGCTCCTCACTGCTTAATTCATCCCTTAGCTCTTCTCTGTACAGTGTGGGAGAGCTTGGCCAGATCAGTTATGAATTTAGAGGACAATCCTACTAAGTCAGCCCAAAAGCTCCAGGTGGAAAAAGAAAAAAAAAATGTGAGTAAACAGAATGGCATAATCCAGTTTTCTAACTGGGGAGCCCGAGGGAGTTTCTTGGTCCTTGTGCCACATATTTCACCCCCAGCATCTGAATTCCTGAGTGCCCTGTACTTGGATAGGCCCTGCTCAAATGGTGAAGAACAGATGTTTTGATCCTATGTCAAGGGAATAGTTTATCACAGCTCTTTTCTGAAAGCAAAACATGCTTTCCTGCCTCTTTGACCTCACTAACCAGGTGCTCCAGGGCAGTCATTAGGAACAGCCATGGTCCTGCTCAGAGCTGCTGTGGAGCAGCACTGCCACTGGCTGTGGCAGTGAGGACCCTGTTCTCCCTGCCCAGCACCATCCTGCACTGGTACAACCCAACCGTCACCTCCACAGCCCCTCCGAGGCTCCCTCCCTCTCCAAACCCCAGTGAGCACCTGAGGACTCACTGCTGCACAGAGGCTTTGGTGTGAGGTTTCTGTGGTGAGGAATTTTGGCTATCTTTGGCCAATGCTTGTTCATGGTATCTATTTTTGGGCGAATGGCTGCTAGAGGAAGGGACGTTACTCGGAGCAAGGTGGCTTTGCAGAATCTGCTCGTAAATGCTTTGTTTGTAGGCAGCTTTGTATCTCCTCCACCCATTTAATTAGTGGTTACTGGGGGAGAAGTATTTTTTTCCTGTACATCTAAAATAGCAGTTTGGTTTTTGCAGAGCTTTCACCTCTGAAGAGCTCGCACCTGTGTTGGTGAGTCTGGAGATGTAGAAAAAACATACTGGCAACCAGGTAATCTCTCAAATCACTGTGCTCTCAGCAGACAAATCCCATACCAGAGAAGAAATCTTATGTTTAGAAATCTATGTTTAGCCTTATTTGGGAGCAGTCCATCAAATTAAAGTCTAAAAGGTTCATATGTTACTACAGCGATGCAGGAGACCTGTCAGCACGCAGGGCTGGGGAATGCAAAGTTTGAGCCCCGCTGCACCAGGCTGAGCAGTGTGAAATCATTGCCAGGGCTGTGCTGCACCTTGAGTGAGCTGGGAGGAGATGCTCCTCTCCGCATGCACAGCACCGTTTGTTGCCACTTTGATCTTTTCAAAGAAAATGTAGGGGAAGAAGAGGGGAGAAGCAGGCCTCCTTAAATATCTTTGCAACTAGAGCCTCTCCTACTCCCGCTCCCCATTGTGCAGTGAACAAAGGCCAGATCGTGCTCTCAGAATTTTGTGATGACAGAGCAGACTTCCCCATTTCTGCCTGAATCTCTGGCAAACACGGTGAGAAGCCTACATCCCCTTGAGAAGCTGTCAGGGCTTTATTACTGTCCTGTGCAGGTTGTGTGGACTTTGCTGGGTGGGTGGATGGAGGGCTCTGCTCAATGGTTGCCTGCAGCAAGGTCTCTCTTTAAGGAGTTTCTTCCTTTTGGCATGTGCCTTGAGTAGGAGGTGTTGCAAAGGAAGTGGGGCTGTAAGGCCACCAAGGTGGCTGCAGGGTTTGGCCCAGCATGTGCAGGCACATGAAAGCCCAGCCTGGGGTGAGGAAATGTGGGTAGAGGTATGTGCCTTGTAGGTCCCATCCTGGAACATATGGGTGCTGCCTGAGCATCATAACAGAGGGATTAGTCAATAGTTTTACCTACTTAGATGTTTGTGGGTAAGTGCATCGCAGGGTGGCACGCACTGTTCTGACTTTGAAAATCCCATTCTCCATTGCAGGTCATACACCCTGCCCCTCACTTGGACAGCCAGGGGGATGAGCTGTCCCTTTTGGGGGCCAGACGGCAGAGCAGATCCCGTACCACCCAGTCCCCCACCTTTTCTGTTTAACTCATTTAAGAGGCTACACTCTATGCTAATAACATGACTTTATTTATATTGGATACTTTGGAACAACTTGCTGCCACTTTCTTTAAACAGTCCTTTACATTATAAGGTTGAATAGATCCCTAGTACAGAGCCCTTATTCCCACCACCCCACCCCAACTCTTTGGATAGTAGCTTTAATGCCCTTTGACTCAAATGCTTTTGATGTAAAATTTTTCCCCAGTACAAGCGATTGCAGTTTCTTTTGACCTTGTATTGCAATTGATGACAGTTTTCCAGCTGTTACGTAGTATGAATGGTGCTGTAAACTTGACTAAAGCAGGCTAAATCTGCCTTTGCTACTGTGATTGTGTGTTATTACCAACTAAACATTTGTGATATAAAAACATTCTTCTTTCTTTTTCTGCAGTGGTTTAATTTAGATTTTTTTTGTTGTTGTTTTTTGGTATTTGGAATAACCTCTCTTTCTTTGTCACAGGTACAGCTACATAAAAACTGATCAAGGTGGAGAAGAGGGACAAAAATCCCCTTTACCACTGACTGTACTTGATTTGGGTTTTCTGGAAAAATGAAAGAGAGTTTTTTTCTGGGGAAATCTATCATTTTACTCAAATTTGCATAAGGTGGAGAATTATCAGTGGCAACCTAGATCATTATATCAGGACCTGGGCTGCTGTGGTTGCCTGCATCAGGGCTAATTTTCATGTGTCTGAATCCTTCCCATTAGCAGAAAGTCCCTCCATCCCACTCACACAAAAAGAAAGTGTGAAAGCCTGCTATTGAGTCTTGGTTGAACTAGAACACAGCAAGTATAAAATGTGTGTTGCATATGTTTTGCACTAGTGCGTCATGCATGGGAACTGAATTTCAGTTTCTTTACTCGCTTCAGATTTGGACCTCGCTAGCTTGGAAGATGCTTCCTTAAATTCCTTGTTGACGAAGTAGTAACAAATAGCATCCAGGCAGCAGTTCGTGTTTGCGAGGACTGAGGCGAGGTGAACAAAATTATTAACCTTCTGTATTGCAGAGCAGTTGGAGCTGATGGAATCCATTATAAAGCGAATGAGATGCCCGAGGTAGAGAGGTAAAAAGCATACAATGAACACAGCCATGTTTGCAGACACAATATAGATGGCCTTCCTGATTAACTTTTCCTTGTGACAGTTTTCATTCTTCTTTCTCATGAGTTCTGCAATGACTTGTATGGAGCAATAACTCAAGATGATCAATGGTATGAAAAACCCTACAATAATAGCACACAGTGTGGTCACTGAGGGCTTAACAGAAGATTTTTCAAAGCAAAGTTCATCTTGTTCTCGGGCCTCTAACTTTTTAATGAGTGACATTGCACAGATGATGACTATCCAAAGAAATCCAGAGGTAAAAGCTGCCTTCAGTGGTGACCTCAGCACCCTGGCTTTCAAAGGGTACTTGATTGCAAGGTACCTATCAACTGCTACGACAGTGATGATACCAATACTCATTAAGCGGTTTATGAAATAGCCACCTTCCAGAACCAGGCACCATCTACTTGCCTTCAATTGATGGAGCTGGGTTAAAGTTTTAAAAGGCAGAGTGAAGAGTAGAAAGCAGTCAGCTACAGCCAAGTTGACCATGTATACTCTGGTTTCTGTCCATTTGCCGAGTTTGCAGCAGAATACCCACAGTGCCAACACATTCAGTAAAATGCCCAAAAGCAAAACTGGGATGTAAACACACAGCTGGACAAGTGGAAAATTTTCATAGGCTGTGATATTGCAGCTGCTGAGGTTCATTTTGGGGCTATTAAGAAGCACAGTTCCTGCAAAAGCAGATTAAACCTTTTAGAAGCTAGACTCTTGACTGAATTGGTGATTAATTCATATAGTTCAGGATTTTAACAACAGTGAAAACCAGACCCTGGAGATGATTCTGTAGAGCAGAGCTGGCTGTAGGGTGCCTAGTGGGAAGGAGAGGGACTGGGACATGGGCCTGATTCAGTTGTGGAGAGAAAAATTGTAGATTTTCACTGGGTCCCATGAGGGGAAGACTGCTTGCAGAGGGCAGCAGGGGAAAATGCTTGGGCCTACGTTTTGGGCCAGGCTCGGATCAGGCAGCATCAGATATCCTGCAGCTAGGGGTTATATGAGCTGTTCTAACCATCTGATAATGGAAAGGGGATGCCTAAACCCAGCTCTCATCCCTTCCCTTATATTGTTGCTCAGGAGAAGCCAGCCAGCATCCTCACAGCTCAGAATGCTCCAAGAAATGTGCAGCAAAAGGACAGCTGTCCTCTCATTCAGTCCTCAGCTGTCTCTGTGTCACTTCTCATTAGTGATAGAGCAATTATTAGTACATCTCTCATTAGTTTTAGCTGCTATTGAAACCTGTACTCAGTGGTAGCATTTAGTGGTCTGCAGCGACAATCAGAGTACTGGGGTCTGCATGCTGTCTTTCAAAGATCATTAAAGTTGGTTTTCATCCCAGAAGCATTAGACCAGTCTGCCACAATTCCAAGACAAAAAAAACCAATGCCACAGCAAGAAATGTGATCAGCAGCCAGGTGAAATGGAGAGATGAGCTGTATCTGGTCTAGCGAGTGGTTTTGTCACCCTGGATCTAAGGGCAATCCTGCTGTTTGCCCTCCTGCTTTGGAGGAGTTAATGCAGGAATATATTCCAGGTGCAGCTGTTCATGGACAGAAAAGACCCGGGAGGTCTAACATGTATTTGGATTTTCCCTGCAAGGGGAACATGGCTCCATGGGTGCAGGTTTCCAGGGCTCAAAAGCATCCCGAGCAAACAAACTACAGGGCAGTGCTGCAACATTTACATGCATCTGCAGCTCTTGGCTAGCTTTGAAAAATGTGCTGCTGAGGAATCATGTCAGGAGACCTCTTTGGAGGTGAAGGAATGTGCTACAGCTGATACCTGCAGCAGCTCTGTGCTTTGGACACAAGGAAAGAGTTATGAGCCCAGAAGATATGAGGCTAGATCATAACACACAACAGGGAGATCTAGCAAAAGCTGAGACAGCCCTTAAGCATCCAAAACATGTCTAATGTGGCCAGTATTAAAATGAGCCTTTGAAAATACACAGGCTCCAACCGTCTCTTGGTTTCTACCCCACCATTTTGGTGTCCCACCGCGGCTGGGGAAAGGCGGTGCCTTGCAGAGCTCAAATAACCAGGTCGGCAAACAGCCAGGAGGAATTACCTGCTCACTCGCTGTCCTTGGAGAAGAGTGAATATTCCTCTAGACCAGCTGCTGTGTGGCACGCAGGCCCGATGAGCCCTCCTAGCAGTGCTCCTGGCACATGACTGGCGAGGTGTCCAGTGATGACCATTTGCCGGTGGTTGTGACAGCAGCAATGCTGGTGGAGGAAACACCCCCACCCCTCCTCGACGCATTTCCCCAGGGCTGAGCTTCCTCTGTCACCACTGGCATGGCATGTACCACCCCCTGTTGACTGAGGAGCCTGCGATAGCCCTGCAACGAGGTGAAATGCTCATCTGCTGTGCGGCCCTGCAGCAGTTGCTCCAGCGATGGAATGGTTTTGGATTTTTCCTTTGGTTTGCTTTCCAGTGCCTGATGTTTCACTGGGCAATGCCCATTGACCATCTTCACCCAACAGGCTGTGAACGTTATTTGGAGGGGACCCTTTACCCTGGAGGGTCCTGAGGTCATCTGTGCCTTCTAGTCTGCCACTCCTGCTGGGGGTGGAACGGGGGCTGCTACCTGCTGTCACACTGCTGAGCCCCAGGACAGAGCAGCCCTGGCAGTCCCCTAGTCTCATTCACAGGGCTGTTGGAGAGGTGAGGGTTGTGGTTTGCAGACAGTTTTGTGATTATTGTAACTGTTTCACTCTGAATCATGGTAATTCTCTTGTTTTCTGTAGTTCTTATCAGCCAGCAATTTGAGAAAATGCGGCACAGTGACCTGCTGACTTTGTGACTGCTCTGTGGTTACAGGCGCCTGCTGGCCGGGGGTCCTCCTTGGCTGTCCATTGCAACCCATTTACAAGAATTGCTCAGACAAGTTGATCGAGAAGCTCAAAGGTCCCACTGTTAGTACCTTGAATTGTTGTCTTGGGTAAACACATTTCCCCTTCGCACTTCCCAGGCCATTTTAGAGCAGCTTCAGGAGTATCTCTGCATTGTCTGTCTGCACGTTACAAACCGGCCTTTGAGATTAGTCAGTATAGAGCTTAGCTTAAATACTTCTCCTGAGTTTCCAGGGACAGCTTTTGCCTTTTTTGTGGCTGCTTATCGGTGGCTGCTTATATGTAGTTATTGACCTGTTAGTACACCCAGCTCATTGAGAGGGGGAATGGTTTGCAGTTGCGCCAGGGCAGGTTTAGGCTAGACATTAGGAAAAACTTCTTCACCGAAAGGGTTGTCAGGCACTGGAATGGGCTGCCCAGGGGGGTGGTAGAGTCTTCATCCCTGGAGGTATTTAAAAGAAGGATAGATGAGGTGCTTAGGGACATGGTTTAGTGGTGGGATGGCAGGGTTAGGTTAAAGGTTGGACTCTATGATCTTAAAGGTCTTTTCCAACCAAAGTGATTCTATGATTCTATGATTGATCCCTAACCACCATCATTTTTCACGTCCTGATAACTGTTAGTTGTCCTGGTTTCAGCTGAGTTAATTTTCTTCCTAGTAGCTGGCATAGTGCTGTGTTTTGGATTTAGTATGAGAAGAATGTTGATAGCACACTGATGGTTTAGTTATTGTTCAGCAGTGTTTACACTAGTCAATGACTTTTTCAGCTTCCCATGCTGTCAGATGCACAAGAAGCTGGGAGGGGCACAGCCAAGACAATTTTCAAAGCCATCCATCTCCTGGGTTTTGATAGTTTTACCACTCTACAGAGAACACTTTGCATCATCCTCAAGTGTTGTCTGCACGCTCCTATTGTCTATGTCAAGACAATCACTATCATTACCAACTGTGAGCAGTAAAAATCAAGCCTGAAGGGAGCTCAGCTCATAGTATCTCTCCAGCGTGATGCTTTGCATCCACAGCTTGGTGCTGTGGTCACTAGATGGGGGCAGCTATGTCTCCCATCAGCCCGGCAAGGCTTCAAGGGAGGGACAAACTGTGTCACCAGGCAAAAAGCAGCTGGCTGTGATCAGCAGGTTGACCAGGATGTCAGAGCAACTTAACACCAGCTACCAGTAGGTAAAGCTACAATGAAGTGATGAAGTGTTACTTGTGGAGAACTTACATGTCTCCTGGTGTGGCTCTTGGATCCCTGTCTGATTCCTGGACACTGACTGGGTCAGGATCCTCACGCTTTTCTCCTCTCCACCTTAGCTCCCCATCAGCCACCCTCTAGGATCTTGCAGCTGCTTATGGTCCCCTCCTGCCATCCAGTCACAGGTTTTATCCATTGCCATGGACCAATGATGCTCACTTGGTATTTTCCCCTGCCTCTGCAGGTCTCAGCCTGTCTCAGCCCTGTGAATGCTGTCACCTTGTGGCACAGTGTAGGTGACACTCATGCTGTTTTCTCACTTCCTTGCTGGCAGCTCTCGGGCAGGGTGGTTCAGGGGGGCCTGTGGTACCGCTGAGTACCAGTGCCTGTACAAACTGCACTACTGCTCGCAATGTTCTCCAAAGGACCTTTTACTGACAGCAACAGCTACCACACCTTGGCCAGAAAAGTGATTTTCTTAGTGAAAGAAGCCAGTGAGGCAAAATACTCCTGTAAGGTGAAGCACCACTTAACTTTTGCCTTTATATTTGTTCCCTCCCATTTAATGTTATTCAGAGGTGTTGTGAAACCACAGGTTTTTCAGGACTGATCATAGTAGAGCTGTTACTGGCCAGACCCTTCCCTTACTTCCCCCATGTCCTGGTTTTGGCTGGGATAGAGTTAATTTTCTTCACAGAAGCTAGCATAGTGCTGTGCTTTGGATTCAGTGCTAGAAGAATGTTGATAACACGCTGATGTTTTTAGTTGTTGCCAAGTAGTGCTCAGACTGCTCAAGGACTTTTTGAGCTTCTCCTGCTCGGCCAGGTGCATAACAAGCTGGGAGTACAGCACAGCTAGGACCCAAACTGTCCAAAGAGCTATTCCATACCATACAACGTCATGCTCAGGGGGGTTAGTCGGTCGGTCGGTTGGTCGCGGGCAGAGTGGTCGCAGCTTGGGCTGTGTGATCGCGGCTCGGGGAGTGATCATGGCTCAGGATGGGCTGGGCATCGGTCAGCGGGTGGTGAGCAATTGCATTGTGCATCACTTGTTTTATATATTCTGTATATTTTCTTACCATTATTATTATTATTATTATTGTTATTATTCTCTCTTATTATTAAACTGTCTCTATCTCAACCCACGGGTCTTACTTTTTTTTTCTTTTCTCTGATTCTCTCCCCCATCCCACTGAGGGAGGGGGGGGAGTGAGCGAGCGGCTGCGTGGTGCTTAGTTGCCAGCCGGGTTAAACCACGACAGTCCTATTTTGGCGCCCAACGTGGGGCCTCAAGGGTTGAGATAACGACAGATCTGAACATTTCTAAAACGCATTTGTGATAAGCATTCGTTATATTAGTCTAATAGTCGCTGATCGCAATGTTGTTTTATTTGCTCTCAGAGTTGTTGTCCTTGTTCATGGAGTTCTTTTATATATCACCTTACCTGCTGTATGCACTCCCTGTGCTGCTGGTTGTCACTTTTCGCAAGTGGATTAAAGCTACTGTTCTGCTGTACTGTGTAATACTGGCTTATGCTATGATAAAAACTATTGATCATCAGATTAAGCTCATATTTGTACTCAGTATTGCTGTCACCTCTGTATTTTGGGAACCATCTATTGGGAATTATGAATAATTATACATTTTACTTTTTATCCTCGGAGAGCCAGCCTGTGGGGGAGTCACCTTACTCCATCTTCCCCTTCTTCTCTGAGCTAATTAAAACAGTTCTTGAGAATGTTGAATATCCTTGGGATGTTCCAACTAGCATGGCCCTATTGCTAGGTCTCCTGAATATAGTTCAGCTTTTACTCAGGGTTAGACTCCTACGTAAATTATATACCATCCAAAGATTGATTCCTGCAGCAGGCCCTGCAGCTACTCCAACCTCAGTGACACCCACTGTAGCTTCCAGCCGTAGCCACAGGCACCGCTGCTACTCCAACCCCTGCAACCTGCTGCAGCTACTCAAACCCGAGGCATGCAGCTACTCCAACCCCTGTGACACCCACTGTAGCTCCAGCCGTAGCCACAGGCACCGCTGCTACTCCAACCCCTGCAACCTGCACTGCAGCTACTCAAACCCCAGCAACAGGCATTGCAGCTGAAGCAGGGAGCGAACCTGTGCCGGTATCAGTTGCCCCTATACACAAGAAGAAATCTTGGAAGCGAAAGTCAACTCGTTTAGAAAGGGAGGATGAACCAGGGCCATCACAAAAGGAGGAGGAAGAGGAAGAGCTCATAAATGAGACAGAAACTACACGGTCTCTATCCTTGGGTGAGCTGCGAGATATGAGAAAAGATTTCAGCCGTCGTGCAGGAGAGCATCTTGTCACCTGGTTGCTCCGATGCTGGGATAATGGGGCCAGTAGCCTGGAACTGGAGGGTAAGGAAGCCAAACAGCTGGGATCCCTTTCTAGGGAAGGCAGCATTGACAAAGCAATTGGAAAAGGCACACAAGTCCTCAGCCTCTGGAGGCGACTACTGTCAGCCATGAAGAAAAGATATCCCTTCAAACAAGATGTCATACATCGCCCAGGCAAATGGACCACCGTGGAGAAAGGCATCCAGTACCTGAGGGAATTGGCTGTCCTGGAAGTGATTTATAGTGACCTGGACAATGACCAGTTGCCTAAAGATCCAGATAGCATCCGGTGCACACGACCCATGTGGCGGAAGTTGTTACGGAGCGCACCAACATCATTTGCAAACACATGGGCAATAATGAGCTGGGAAGATGGACGGGGACCAACAGTGGATGAAGTGGCTAGCAAGCTCTGGGAATACGAAGAAAGTATCTCTTCTTCCCTCGTCTCTGCTGTGGATAAACTGTCCCGGAAGTTTGAGCAATTCGAAAAGCATATGTCCTACTCCCCTCCTGTACAGACCAGTATCTCAGCCATTAGAAGTAAGCGCCCTTCTGCTCAAGGAAAAGAATATCAAGGGTACACACCACGGGGCACTCTATGGTTTTACCTGCGTGACCATGGAGAGGACATGAGGAAATGGGACGGAAAACCTACCTCGACCCTAGAGGCACGAGTACACGAGTTGCAAAGAAAAACAAACACAAAAGGGGGCTCTTCCAAGAAACTTGTTGCTCCAATTTCCAAAGACGGGGTAGATTGTCATTTTTTCAGACAGAATAGAAGAGCTGATCTTAATTCTGATTGTGATGAAGGAACTTCTGACTCATATACACAAACCATGAGCAACAGTGACCAGAATTAGAGGGGCCCTGCCTCCAGCCAGGTGGAGGAAAGGGACAACCGGGTCTACTGGACTGTGTGGATTCGATGGCCTGGCACGTCAGACCCACAGAAGTATAGAGCTCTAGTAGACACCGGTGCACAGTGTACTCTAATGCCATCAAGCCGTATAGGGGCAGAATCCATTTGTATTTCTGGAGTGACAGGGGGATCTCAAGAGCTGACTGTATTGGAGGCCGAAGTGAGCCTAACCGGGAATGAGTGGCAAAAGCACCGCATTGTGACTGGGCCAGATGCTCTGTGCATCCTGGGCATAGACTACCTCAGGAGAGGGTATTTCAAGGACCCAAAAGGGTACCGGTGGGCTTTTGGTATAGCTGCATTGGAGGCAGAAGAAATTAAGCAGCTGTCTACCTTGCCTGGTCTCTCAAAGGACCCTTCGGTTGTGGGATTGCTGAGTGTTGAAGGACAACAAGTGCCGATTGCCACCACAACAGTGCACAGGCGGCAATATCGCACCAACCGAGACTCCCTGATTCCCATCCATAAGCTGATTCATCGACTGGAGAGCCAAGGAGTGATCAGCAAGACTCGCTCACCCTTTAACAGTCCCATATGGCCAGTGAGAAAGTCTGATGGAGAGTGGAGACTGACAGTAGACTATCGTGGCCTGAATGAAGTTACGCCACCACTGAGTGCTGCCGTGCCGGACATGTTAGAACTTCAATACGAACTGGAGTCAAAGGCAGCCAAGTGGTATGCCACAATTGATATTGCAAATGCTTTCTTTTCAATCCCTTTGGCAGCAGAGTGCAGGCCACAGTTTGCTTTCACTTGGAGGGGCATCCAGTATACCTGGAATCGACTGCCCCAGGGGTGGAAACACAGCCCTACCATTTGCCATGGACTGATCCAGACAGCACTGGAACAGGGTAAGGCTCCAGAACATCTGCAATACATTGATGACATCATTGTGTGGGGCAATACAGCAGAAGAAGTTTTTGAGAAAGGGAAGAAAATAGTCCAAATCCTTCTGAAGGCCGGTTTTGCCATAAAACAAAGTAAGGTCAAAGGACCTGCACAGGAGATCCAGTTTTTAGGAATCAAATGGCAAGATGGACGTCGTCAGATTCCAATGGATGTGATCAACAAAATAACAGCTATGTCTCCACCAACTAGCAAAAAGGAAACACAAGCTTTCTTGGGCGTTGTGGGTTTTTGGAGAATGCATATTCCAAATTACAGCCAGATTGTAAGCCCTCTCTACCAAGTGACCCGGAAGAAGAACGATTTCAAATGGGGCCCTGAACAATGACAAGCCTTTGAACAAATTAAACGGGAGATAGTGCATGCAGTAGCCCTTGGGCCGGTCCGGGCAGGGCAAGATGTAAAGAATGTGCTCTACACCGCAGCCGGGGAGAATGGCCCTACCTGGAGCCTCTGGCAGAAAGCGCCAGGGGAGACTCGAGGCCGACCCCTAGGCTTTTGGAGTCGGGGATACAGAGGATCTGAAGCCAACTATACCCCAACTGAAAAAGAGATATTGGCAGCATATGAAGGGGTTCGAGCTGCTTCAGAAGTGATTGGTACTGAAGCACAGCTCCTCCTGGCACCCCGACTGCCGGTGCTGGGCTGGATGTTCAAAGGGAAGGTCCCCTCTACACATCATGCAACTGATGCTACGTGGAGTAAATGGGTCGCACTGATTACACAACGGGCTCGAATAGGAAACCTCAGTCGCCCAGGAATCTTGGAAGTGATCACGGACTGGCCAGAAGGCAAAGATTTTGGAGTATCACCAGAGGAGGAGGTGGTGCGTGCTGAAGAAGCCCCGCTGTACAATAAATTGCCAGAAAACGAGAAGCAATATGCCCTGTTCACTGATGGATCCTGTCGTCTTGTGGGAAAGCATCGAAGGTGGAAGGCTGCTGTATGGAGTCCTACAAGACAAGTCGCAGAGACTGCTGAAGGAGAAGGTGAATCAAGTCAATTTGCAGAGGTGAAAGCCATCCAGCTGGCTTTAGATATTGCTGAAAGAGAAAGATGGCCAGCGCTCTATCTCTATACTGACTCATGGATGGTGGCAAATGCCCTGTGGGGGTGGTTACAGCAATGGAAGCAGAGCAACTGGCAGCACAGAGGCAAACCCATCTGGGCTGCCGCATTATGGCAAGATATTGCTTCCCGGGTGGAGAACCTGGTTGTAAAGGTACGTCATGTAGATGCTCATGTACCCAAGAGTCGGGCCTCTGAAGAACATCAAAACAACCAGCAGGCAGATCAGGCTGCTAAGATTGAAGTGGCTCAGGTAGATCTGGACTGGCAACATAAGGGTGAATTGTTTCTAGCTTGGTGGGTCCATGACACCTCAGGCCATCAAGGAAGAGATGCAACATACAGATGGGCTCGTGATCGAGGGGTGGACTTAACTATGGACGCTATTGCACAGGTTATCCATGAATGTGAAACATGTGCTGCGATCAAACAAGCCAAGCGGTTAAAGCCTCTCTGGTATGGAGGACGGTGGCTGAAATACAAATATGGAGAGGCTTGGCAGATTGATTATATCACACTTCCACAAACCCGCCATGGCAAGCACTATGTGCTCACCATGGTGGAAGCAACCACCGGATGGCTGGAAACATATCCCGTGCCCCATGCCACTGCCCGGAACACTATCCTAGGCCTTGAAAAACAAGTCCTGTGGCGACATGGCACTCCAGAAAGAATTGAGTCAGACAATGGAACTCATTTCCGAAACAACCTCATAGACAAATGGGCCAAAGAGCATGGCATTGAGTGGGTCTATCACATCCCCTATCATGCACCAGCCTCTGGGAAAATTGAACGATACAATGGACTGTTAAAAACTACACTGAAAGCAATGGGTGGTGGAACATTCAAACATTGGGATACACATTTAGCAAAAGCCACCTGGTTAGTCAACACTAGAGGATCTTCCAACCGAGCTGGCCCTGCCCAATCAAACCTCTTACGTACTGTAGAAGGGGATAAAGTCCCTGTAGTGCATGTAAAAAATATGCTGGGGAAGACAGTCTGGGTTTCTCCTGCCTCAGGCAAAGGCAAACCCATCCGTGGGATTGCTTTTGCCCAAGGACCTGGCTCTACTTGGTGGGTGATGCGGAAGGATGGGGAAGTCCGATGTGTACCTCAAAGGGATTTGATTTTGGGTGAAAATAGCCAATGAACTGAATTGTATAATGTTAATTGCTGTGTAATATAGTATGTCTTCATTTTTACTATTGCTGTATGTCATATCAATGGTATAACAGTAAGGATCGCCCAGATTAATGAAGAATGAATTTTGAAGAAACTGAGGAAGTGCAGCGGATGGAACCAGAACTGACTTCAGCAAGCCCCATCTCTCCTGCCCTGAAAGACTGTTACGACAGATGGAGCCCAAAACCGTGGACTAAATGAACCCAATGGACATTTCAGAGGGATGGTCCACAGACTAAGGGAATGATATCTGTGTATATATATATCAAAATGGTGGTGATTAATTGGAATGTATTGTAAGGGTAGGACCTAAGCATGACGTAAATGGTATAGAATAAGGGGTGGAATGTCCTGGTTTTGGCTGGGATAGAGTTAATTTTCTTCACAGAAGCTAGCATAGTGCTGTGCTTTGGATTCAGTGCTAGAAGAATGTTGATAACACGCTGATGTTTTTAGTTGTTGCCAAGTAGTGCTCAGACTGCTCAAGGACTTTTTGAGCTTCTCCTGCTCGGCCAGGTGCATAACAAGCTGGGAGTACAGCACAGCTAGGACCCAAACTGTCCAAAGAGCTATTCCATACCATAGAACGTCATGCTCGGGGGGGTTAGTCGGTCGGGTCGGTCGGTCAGTCGCGGGCAGAGTGGTCGCAGCTCGGGCTGTGTGATCGCGGCCCGGGGGGAGTGATCGCTGCTCGGGATGGGCTGGGCATCGGTCAGCGGGTGGTGAGCAATTGCATTGTGCATCACTTGTTTTATATATTCTGTATATTTTCTTACCATTATTATTATTATTATTATTATTATTGTTATTCTTCTCTCTTATTAAACTGTCTCTATCTCAACCCACGGGTCTTACTTTTTTTTTCTTTTCTCTGATTCTCTCCCCCATCCCACTGAGGGAGGGGGGGGAGTGAGCGAGCGGCTGCGTGGTGCTTAGTTGCCAGCCGGGTTAAACCACGACACCCCATCCCATAGAAGAGTCTGTGTTTGGTGCTCTCTGTCTGCTGGTCCTATTTTGGCTGACTTATTTAAAAGCCTTCTTGCTGGTGTGAGAGTTCATGTGCCAAGTCCTTTAAAATTCTGCACTTCTGGGGTTCCTCATCTGAAAAGCTGTGACAAAGTAATCGGGTAGTTTTCAGGGCATACCTGGACCATTTTGTTGTTTTTATCAGCAGCAGTGCTGGGTGATCTCATTTCTTTGCTTGCAGTTTGTGTATGTAGGTAGCCTTTCATATATAAGGAAAGAATTTACTAAGACACACTTCATCTTTACGCTTCTTGATCTCTAAGTCTTATTTCTGTTCTGCACAATCATTATTCATTCCCTTGTAAGCTCTTCCTGATGTCCTGCTTGAGGTTGTTTCCCATCCAAAGAAAGCCCTTCTCGTGAGGCTTTCCTGTGCTCCTGGTACAGATCCCTAATAGACAGGACAGCTCAGGTTTGACGGCCTGCTGCTTCCTTTCCCTGCCAGGGAAGATCTCTGTTTCCTTTGCCTCCCAGAGACTGTGCCCTGCTGGCTACAGCAGCTGGCACATCACAGTGGGACAGGGCCTCTGGCAAGGTGAGAGAAGTACCAGCACTCACTCTACCTGCGCGAGGGGGACATGGGACACTGCACCACTCTGCAGCCTTTGGGTTATCCAGTGTCTCTGCCCCATGTGGTTTTTTTTTTCGTGGCTTTCTCATGGGAAAACATGATGTTGCATCAGCAGGTCTTGACTAAAACAGAACTATGGCTGTTGAGACTCTTTCCCCTTTCCCCTTCCTTAGCACCACACAGAAACTGAGCCATGGCAGATAATGCTCTCACAGGGCTCTCTGTACTATAGCCCTCTCACTGAAGGGATTGGCTGTGTATCTCTCTGCAAACATAGTGGGGAGGGCATGGCAAAGCCTGTGCCTCCCAGCTGCCTACCTCTCCTTTGGTGCTTGCAGACTCCCCTGGAGATGTCTGGGCAATGCTTGTGATTAGAACAATTGTGCTGCACTAAGAAACCAAAAAACACAGAGGTACCTCCAAAACCCAAAAGCAACACCCAGCTTGCTAAAATGTAGAACTCCCTGATATGTGTCCTTCAGCCCCCGGGGAGAAGAGTGCTGCTGCAGATGAAACCTCTGGTGAGAACTCGGATTTCAGGCCTGCCCAAATGCCACCAAACAGCAAAATGCTGTCTTATGCCAGCCCATGCTTTCTCCGCTTAGAAGGGCCAAAAAAATGCGAAATCTGATGCCTACTCACTTAGAAGCAAGATTCTGGGTTACTTTGTAGGTTTTTCCTTGTGGTTTTTTTTTTTTTTCTCTCAAGCCTAAATTTTTACTGCAGCATCAATTTGCTTATTTAAAGTTTAAACCGTTGTTAGCATCTTTTTCTTTTAAGGGACAGAGATTCTATCTTGCTGAAATGTTAGCAGAATGCAGTGGTCCAGCCCTGCTTGCTGGAGCTGCTGATGGACTGTGGCTGCTGCTCCCCACTATCGTTAGCCAGACTCTTGTGCTAGGAAATGGGAAAGTTTTGTGGATAACCATGTTGCTGTCCTCATGGATTGCTATTTCAGTGCCGTATGATGGCTGGTAGTTTGTTGTGGCCCGAGTGCTAGTAATTCATCTGTTCCATGTACTGGGAGCGCTCAGGGAGCTGAGGTTTTGTTCAGACTGAAGAAAGGTGTCAGAAACCCATCATAAACATCATTATAACTTGACACATAAACCAGATAATAATATTTGTCCAAGGTAGCACATACATCTTCAGGTAATCAGAAAGTTCTTTGCTCATCTTTGGGGTGCGCTATAAATATCCTGTTGTATGGCAGATCTTGAATCATGGCAGCTAAGTCTCCTCTCACAATCTCCAGTATAGGCTTAGTGTTAATCATAGAGGAATCTGACATATAGTGATAATAAATGAATATTTATTTATAGATATATTATTATGAGAGAGCTTGATTTTCAGTTGCAAAAGAATGTTTCCTTTTTTGTTTTCGTAGCGTTCAGTACAAACAGCAAAAAATATTACTTAATGATGGCAGGGATTGTGAAGGCAACAAATTTCCACTTTGCAATAAGAAAAAGGAACACTTAATTTTTTAAATTTAGAATGTGAACAGTGGGAGACCTCAGTTTGCTTCATACAAGAAAAAAGTGTGCACTTCATACAGCTCTATGCAGTAAGCTTGGCTGCATATAGGAACACCTGCTATAAAGTCTTTAGGGCAGCTGTTGTACTGGGCTTGGCACTGGCAGGGAGTAAGCGAGCGGCTGTGTGGTGCTTTGCTGCTGGCTGAGGTGAAACCACGCTGTTGAGTTAATAGAGTGCCTTGTCTGTGATCCTTCCTTGATTTAAAAACTATAGGCTTGGGTAAGAAGACAGTGCTCTGAAATTCTTTGGTTACAAAACAGTAGCAAATGGCATCTCAACAGCAGTTAGGATTTGCTATACTATGAGGCCTGCACATGAAGCCACATGCACAAATGCTTTACTATTTTGTATTTCAGAGTAGACGACCTAATTGGAGCCCACTGTAAATTGGACAAGGTGCCCCATGTTAACAAGGAGAAAACATGAACGTGACTGGGTTTGCAAAAAAAGTTGTTTGCTTTCTGGATTAAGAGTAGGATAACAGGTTGATATGAATCAACCTTTATCTTTTTTTCAAAATAATAAAAATTCTCATAACAATCTGCTTGGAACAGACAGTCATTATAGCCAATATGATGCAAAATCCCAAAAGCGCATCCCAGAGCCAAAAGTGGTTTTGAAGGCCCTCTGCGCTGTTTCTGAAAACAGAAGTCTTTTTCCTTGCTGAACACCACTTGCCTGGACACGTGAGTGATGCCTGTCATGACGATTGATGGCACATCATAACGGAGAATGGGCTAACGGGGATCCTATGCCTCTTGGTCTCCGAGGATAGTTAGTTGCAGGCTATTTGTTGATGGCTACAAGGGTGACAATACCCATGCATCTCCTTAAGCAATAGATGTTTTTTAAGCTCAGGCACTATTTGGCTCTTGTATCTTTTCCTGTCTTTGAAAAGAGACTTTAAAAGGCAGAATGAACGTGCAATGATTAAGTTGGTCATGTACACACATGGCCCTTTTGCTCTGCTTGCAGTGATGCTTGCAGTAATGGCAGAGCATTAAATAATATATCAATGAAGAAAATTGGGGCATAAATGATCAACTGAGTGATCTGAGTAGTTTCATCCAGCTTTATGTCACAGTTGCTCACTGCAGCTTCCGTCATACTGGGACCTCTTCCAAAGTATTGACACAAAGCAGGTAGATCTACTGTGTGGATGGGGAGTACTTTCTGTGGTGGGATTACTCGTTTCCTGTGTTGTTTGGCCAATGTCCAGACAGTGGTTTTAGCATGTGGTCTGCAGACCATAGAAGGTGACAGGGCACTTGTAGGGGAACTACTAATACGTTATCACTCAGGAAGTTAATTGTCTGTAAATTTAAAAGAGCAGAATATGGGTTTGCATTCCCTGGAGGAATTTTTTAGGGGTTTCCAAGTCAGAAAACACTGAAAGTCAAGGACCACAAAGCCAACTAAGATACAGCTATCACATGCATTTCAAAAACTCTGTTTCTATGCAGATAAAGACAAAGTAGTCACGCCCTGGCACTGGCTCCTCACTCAGCCCAGGTTTCTGTATAGATCGCTTCCTTCCGGTGCCCCAAGACTTCTCTTTGTGGCTTAACTGTTTTGAGCTGCTCTGTTGGCATTTCCCTGTGGGGTGGGAGGATACATGGTGCATAGGCAGCAAGCACAGATATTATAGAGGAATTTGGTACATGGAAAGCCAGACATTAAAACTGATGCCTGATCTGGAATCCAGCTAGGATAGATCACAACTCTCTGTATAATGCATGGGAAGAGTTAAATGTCTCAAAATGAGGTGCAGGAGAGCTGTTGAACCTCCACTGTGCACTTTCGAAGCAGCTGAAAGAGAAAAAACCCCAAATCCAAAGCAATGCTTCATCACACAGGGCAATGCCGAGAAGCCCCCAGCCATGGGTCTGCCCTATCTCTGCAGAAGGACCCTACACACCCCACTCTCACCAAATCTCCCCTAAAAACTGTTCATGCATGGTGAGGGAGGGATCAGGGCTGCATCTGCTTCATGTTGCTCACTGCTGTTTTCTGGGCATCAACACTCCTGCAGCGTGAGGCTGCACCGACTCAGGCAGATGCGATCACCTCTCACCAGACAGGACAGCCATTGAAGATTTGATCCATTAAAGTACAATGACAAACCTGTCACCAGGGCTTATGGTAGTCGCTTGGGTGAGATCAGATCTTCACAGCTTTATACTTGATATGCATAATGCTAAGGGTCCATTCTGTGGTCCACAATGCTTTTCATAGCTCAGTTTTTCCATGCAGTAATGGCTTTATTTATACCCACAGTGTATAAATGCCAGGCCATTGCCACCAGCTAATACAAGTGTTATGTGGCAGGAATGGGGCAACTGTCTCAGGCCACTGTCTGACTCCTGCAATAGCTGCATCTTGGCGACAGCTGCAATCTTCAAAATTATATAGGTTGGCAGGAAGCTGCCACTGTATGGGCAAATTCCTTGGTGTGAGCAGCACAGATGTATTGGGTTTGGCATTGTAGTACAGGGGCTTTTTCTTGTTTTTAAGTGACTATATATATTACAGTACCAGAAGTGGATTTTTGTATTGCTGTAAGGGTGCTCAGTTTCCTGTGTTTAGCTGCATGATATGTACAAATAAGCACATGGCAGAAACAATGGCCTTATAATCTGTTCTCTGTACCACATGGCTCTCCCTCTTGACCAGGAGATACCTGAAGCTGCAATACAACAACGCAAGACAACAGTCAGAGCCTGAGTCAAGTCACTGAGGACAGAAGGACAAAATTCAAGTTAATATGAGACCCCTTGGAGGGCGTTGCCCCTTTTTGCAGGTATGCCTATACCTACAATGATTGCAAATACTGTAGGTGGTCCCATTCCCTCTGCCTCGAAACTTTTAACAGCACTGTGGCTCTTAACACCTATAGTGCAGTACACCTTGTTTTTGTCATGACTTGATCTGTGGATGGCTGTGACTCTTGTTCTTGGTTCATCTTGCACCTCATTGATATAAAAGTGGGGAACAGAGAAGGAAATTCCTGAAATTCCTTGGCTGCAAAGTAATAGCAAAATGCATCCAAACAGCAGTTAGAATTTGCTAAGCATGCACAGATCTGAATAGAGGCTCTAACTTCTGTGATCAAAGAACAAGCTCCAGCAACATCCACTGCAAACCGCAAGAGCAGTGTGATATAGAAAGGTGAAAAACATACAATGAACACACACAAATTCACAGAAACAATGTGGATTGCTTTCTGGATTAACTTTGTCCCATGAGTGCTTGTGGCTGTCTTCTTTTTGAGACATTTGATGACTTGTACTGAGCAAAAAATCACAATCCCTAAGGGAATAAAATACTCAAAGATAATGGAGAATAACGATATATAACTAGGTTGAAGAGATTGTTTCCGAAAGCAGAGTTGTTCCTTTCTTCCATGAAATTTTGGACGCAAGTAGGAATAAATTATCAGCGTTATCCAAAGAAACCCACAGATAGAGGCTGATTTCAGTGGGGAACGAAGAATCTTTGCTTTTAGAGGGAACTTGATTGCAATGTATCGATCAATCGCAATCAGGGTGATGATAAGGATACTCATAGGCATGTTTGTAAAATAGATGTTCTGTATGGTGAAACACAGCTTGCCTATGGGACGGTCGTACTTGGTAAAATATATCATGAAAGGTAGGGAAAAGAGCAGGAAACTATCCGCAACCATGAGGTTGATCATATACACCCTGGTCTCAGTCCACCTCTTGAGTTTGCAGCAGAAGACCCAGAAGGCAATTGTGTTGAGTGGGATCCCTAAAGAGAACACTGGAATATAGACAACAAGTTGAAATAGCGCAATGTCATTCTGCAGTGCGTCGTCATCTGCGGTGCAGTTCTCCATGTTGGTCTGTCTCTGCAAGAAAAGGGTGCAGGCATAAGACTGAGCTTGGACACAGTTCTTCTGAGGCGAGTCCTGATGCAGTGCCTCTGCTTTCATGGTTCTGTGGCTCCCCTCAGTCCCTGGAGGGGCTCCGTGGCTCATCAGCACTGTCTGTCCCTCAGCCATCAAAGTAACACTTTCACTCACCACCAGCTAACACAAAAATACAGAGGCAACCCTCTCTTGCAGCTATTAGGGGGCTAAGCCTGCCTTGCACTGCATCCAGTCCTGGTTTGCACAGTTTGGGTAACAGCAAAGAGTCTGCAAAGCAGAAAGATAATTTTTGTAATCCCTTAACTTTGCTGCTGCTGTGGTTATCAGATTGCTACTGGCTTTAGGGCATCCCAAAGCAGAGCTGGGCAGCATTCCCTCTTTGCCCTCCAAGGCCCTTGCTTTGCTGCTAAAGCCGACCCATGGGTTTGCTCTGGCTCTTTCCAGGCCTGTGAACCTGCACAGGATTTGAGCCCTTCCAGCTGTAAGGTAGCTCAGGTGGCTTTACTCCTGGGGGAGGTGGGAATGTTGCTGCAGGCTGGTAGGTGAGTGCCTGCTGCAGGCAAGCTGCCCCCAGGCACCAACCCTCTGCTCTTGCTGCAGGATGTTGGGGAGGAATAGCTCAGCATGGGTACCACCAGCCCTAGCAGATAAGAGGTCTCCCAAGAGAGAAGGGAAAGTAAGCACATGTGTCTGATCTCAACCTTCAAAGATAGGAAGCCCAAATGTTGCTAGAGCAGAAAACACGAATCCAAGAACTTGGACTATCTCCTGGTATTCCTTTAAATATTTCAGGGCATCTGCTACCAGCAAGGAGGCTGAATGAGACTTAGTCTGCAGCTCATAAAGGAAGTGTTTACAGTGAGGCAGGGAAGGAAAACAGCCAGATTCCTACAATCTCTTATAAATACATTGCCTTATAAGTCAGCGGCTTCTAAGCATCGACATCTAAACTGTAGTGAAAATATCTGATTGCGTGAACTAAGTGAACTGTTTTTAGTGTCCAAGACTGGGAGACAGATTTGGCAACCACGGAGGAAAGTGGAACACCTACCCTAGCACCAGAACTGGTATGGCATTACTGAACCACAGGGATACAGTCATTTTTAGGGTAGATCTTATGAAGTAACTAACATAGAGCTGGTGTCCTGGCTCTCTTCAGCTTTCAGCCTCACAGGTCCTTGGCCGCACTGCGCTACCAGCTACCCTGAAGCCATTCCCTGCCAGCCTACCATGGTCATCCTGCCCTGAAAAGCCACTCTCTGCAGGGATAGCACTGCCCTGAGAAGCAGCTGACCCCTCCGGGCTGGGCTGGGAATCCTGGCCCCACCAAATCCCCCATGTAAGCACAGAGCCAGTGGTGGTTCCCAAGGTCCCATGCCACAGCGTGCCTGGAGCTAGGTGTCACCATGGTAAGAAGCACTGGTGGGGAACCGCAGTGAGGGGTGAAGACCCCCTGAACGACATGTGGCTGCAACACAACGAAACCTAACAGCTATGAAAGCAGGAGGAAACTGAGGCATCTGTGTACGGCTGAGGACTGACACGTATGTTAACAAGCAGGCAGTCCTGGCTAGCATGTCAGCTGAGAGATGAGAAAGCATACCCTGAAGTACCGAGCAGAGCACACTGCCACACGCCAGTCTGGGAAGAATTAAAAGATATTACCTGCTCCTTGTATGGCTGTCAGGTGGATTTAGTCCTCAGAAAGGTTGCAGTGTAGATGCAGACATCCTGGCAGGGGAGGAGATCTGTTGGGGCCGTGGGTGCCAGTGCAGGGTGCTGGTCCATGCAGGGCACAGCCGCCTGGGAGCCTGCTGTCGACAGCTTGGGAGTGCTAAAACACAGCAATGAACTCTTGTTCCCCGAAAGTGCTTCATTTATCACCTACTTTTGGGGATGGTCGAGTCTCTGGTGCCCTCTGTTGTTCTACGCACATCAGCTGAATGCTTCACCATAATTTTTCCACCCAGTCTGTGCTGGCCCCACTTGCTTCACACAAACTAGCAATTAAAATTTAATATTTTCACTCATGGGAAAACAAATAATTTCTGAAATAAAACCCATAATGGTTGCAGATTGCCCTTCTGGCAGCAAAAGGTCCCCTGGGGAGCACAGCAGCCCGTGCAGCCTCCGGTGCAGTTGCAGAGCATGCTCCAGGCAGGCAGCAGTGCGGGGGCTGATGGCCTTTCCAAAAGGCACATCAGTGCTCATGCACCCTGTGATGGTGAGCCAAGGGCGAGAGGACCCAGCATGCTTCTCTTTGGTGTCTTTACAAGAAAGGTGACAGGCGTTATGGGCCTGCTCATCCTCTGCAAAGCAGCCAAGTGTCTAACACTGTTTATCAGCATCACTGGAAAGCCCAAGCTGATAACAACAGTCACTGCCACCTGGGCATGGGTGAGAGAGACTGGTGTGGCAGTGAGCACACCGTAGGTGTCAGGACCTTTGGAAACATGTTTAAGAACATGCCCTAGTGGTATTTTATAGTAATTTTGATGGCTTTTGCTGTCTCTTGGCTGCATCAGTGTCAGTCCCATCTATGTGAGCCAGCTGACGGGAGACAGACTCTGACTCCCTCGGGATTTGTGCCATTAATTCATGTTTCCCGAGCTCACGGTCCCAAAGGTGGCAACAGCAGACTGAGCATCAGCCATGGGCTCCCTGAAGGCAGATATAAGTCACAGGGAAAACTGCGTAAGTGGGCAGGGAAGACTCCTCCATGCTGTCTCCCGGAGCGCTCTATGCATTGCCTAGCAGAGCTCAGTGGCCATTTTGGAGATTTTTCAGTATTTAGAAAGAAAAAAGCCCAGTCCTAGGGAGCATTTGAATAACGTGTAGAATGTCATCCCACTCCCCATCTCCCTGGACTTTTCTAGGCTGCTGACTCATAGACAAATGCATTTCCCCCACGGAAACATTAGGGGTGTCAATGTGGGCAGGCTGCGGAAACCCAGACCCAGCTGTGTCCAGCTGTGAGGTGCAGCTGTGGGGTGATACTCTGACCCTGAGCTGCAGCCGGAAGGGTGAAACTGGGGGCCTGCCTGGTGCCACAACGTAACCCCAAGGAATAGCAATGCACAGGTGGCAAAGGTCTAGACAGAATTAAAAGGGCTTTCCCGTGGGTGGGAGCAGCAGCCTCACCCTAGGCTGCTCTCGGGAGGTGTCTCTGTGCCAGAGCTCAGCAGTGCAGCAGGAAGGGGGCCAGCAGGAGGACTCAGCTCTGAAATCTCCTGGACTTTGTGCATTTATGGCACTGGGCAAGTCTTTCTTTCATCCTAAAAGTGTTCCTTCACATCTATCTGACCCATTGACTTGAAGGGGAAGGGCAGTCAGCAGAGTCTAGGCTGTTTTGTAGGGCCATGTACTTAGTAATATGCTGGGACCACCTGAACCCCTCCAGGCCACCAAAGGAACATGATAACAATAAAATAGATTATTTTAATAATGCAAACAACCTGAAATGTATAATGAGGTAAACCATGATATATTCATTTGTACATGTTGGCAATAAGGATCAATTGACTTTAGCTGCAAAATGAACTAAAACAGGGAGACATACATGGGTCACCTGTCTACTCCAGCGAGTAGGTGCTGGAGGGTGGAATGGCAACACATTAACTACCAGCGATTACATACACACTTACACATCTCTGAGAAATAACTTATTTGTTTAATAGAAACATAGGATATAAATTGCAATTAACTTAGTAATGCTAAACCTAACAAAGAGCTCCTTAGAGAGAAAGAGCAATAGTTATCCCAATAATGCTGAAGCTGTATCTTCTCTTGATGTTACAGAATTGTTGGGGGGTTTTGGGGTTTGGTGTTTCTGTCCCCCCTGCTCCCCCCGCTTCCTTTAGCAAGTGTGTGTCTGGAAGGGGTTGATTCGATCTGTTTTTTCAGTGCTGGGTTTGGGCAGTGGAAAGGCTTCATGGAACTCCTTGGTCACAAAGTAGTAGCAGATGCTATCCAGGCAGCAGTTGGATGTGGCAATACACCTCGTCATGGAGGAGAAGTTCTTCATAACCTGGAGCAGGAAACAGGTAGTTCCAATGGTCTCCATTATGAACCTGGCAACTAACCCAAGGCAGGCTGGCAGAAAACATACTAGAAATACAATCAGATTTGCATAAATAATGTGAATAGCTTTCTGGATTAATTTCTCCTCTGGTGAATTTCTGTTCAGACATGTCTTAAGGTTCCTGATTACTACTGTGGAGCAAAAAGTCAAGATTGCTAATGGAAGAGTAAAAATGAATAAAATGAAAAGCAGGCTCAGAGTAGCAGGCGCAGTGGTATCCTTCTGAAAGCAGCGAGTGGCATGTCTCTGCCAAAGCTGTAAGGTGGCTCCAGTTATCACAGAGACCCACAGAAGCCCACAGAGAAGGGCAGCCTTTGATGGAGACCTGAAGGTCCTGGCTTTCAAGGGGTGTTTTATGGCAATGTATCGATCAATGGAGATAAATGAAACTATGTAGATGCTCACTACCATGTTGATAAAATACATTGTCTCTGAAAACTGGCAGAGTTCATCTCGGGTTGACTTATTCCAGAGCAAATAAGCCATGGAAGGCAAGTTGCAGATGACAAAGAAATCTGCAAAGACTAAATTGATTACATACACCCTTGTTTCTGTCCACTTCTTTATCTTGAAGAACACCCAGAGGGCAAGGGCATTACATAGTGCTCCAAAAAAGAAAATGAGGTTATACAGAGCAAATTCAATGAGACGAACATGGTGATACAGTTCTAGATTTGTGACATTGCAGTTGTTGGACATATTCATTGTCCTGATGTGTAGATGTTGTATGATGTTCTCAGACCTGAAATGGGAAAAGACATGGTAAGGCTTTCCTTTCCTCCTACCTCTTAATAGATGCATGGTTCTTATAAAAAAAGGTATTTAAGTAAATATTTACTTTGTTATGAATGTGAGTCTACAAAGCTGGCCTTCTCATTCAGCCTGTAACAGGGATGCATCCTTTGTCAAGCTTTGTTCATGTTTACTCAGTTTATGAGTAAATATTTCAAGGTACACTTCCAATAGGACATGGCAGACAGCCTTTATTAAATAGGGGGGTCTCGAATGGAAGGGCAGAATAACAGTTAGAAGAGCCCACATAGGTAGCGGGGGCATCCTGTGACAAATGTGAACACTAATTCCTTAAGCAAGGCTGTGCAAATGAGGTAAATTGACCCTTAGCTTGGTTTTGAGCTAGGCAGGGATTGCAGCAACCAAAGCTAAAGCCCAGCAAAAGCTCTTCTACCACTTCTGGTGGATTAGGAGACAGGCAAGGGGGTTGAAGGTCTGCAAGGGCATAGTAGATGTCACTCGGTAGTCATTCTCATGCTCTGGCTCTAACTGGGCAGGTTTCTGAGCCTTTGGGCTACCTTGCAAACCTGGAGCTCCTGCTCCAAGCTGAGGAAAATAGAGCTGAATCTGAGTTCCTGCATGCCAAAGGCATGCTTGAAACCCTCAGAGAGTGAGTGAGGCATGCTGCTCTCCACCTCCTTGGGAGTGGAATAGGGGGTGGAGGGATTAACCTGATTTTAAGCCCATTCATTCCAGGAGAGATTACGAGTCTGCAGATGTAAAGCAGAAAGGCACACCTGGAAGAGGAAACACCGGTGCAAATCCATGAACTTGCCATTACAGGCTGCATTAGATGGTTCCTGCTCAAGGCAGGCATCCTGCCACCCTGAAATCCATGAGATGTAAGTAGTAGGTATTAAGCCTCTGTCACACTGGCTACTAGATGTTTTGCAGGAGTATTGGTTATGTGAAGAGTGTGAGTTCACAGGCTGATAAAAATCAGCTTTCATCAGACCCCATCCTGTGCAAAGTGGCTCTATGTGATGTGCATATGGAACAATTCTCTGAACTAGTGATTCTGTATATATGTCACTGAATTTTTGCTTGCATCTAAATGCACTTTGGAAAGAATTTAACCTTTTAATTTAAAATAAGTTATTTACTACTCTAACAGGAGAGTGAAGTGGTGAGGTAGCTGGTGAAATCCTACAGTTTTCAGAGGTGTAGGAAGGGACACTATGACTGAACGTGCCTGGTTAAGCAGCTATTTGCTTCTGCAAGCTGCACAGACCTTGTGGTGTGAGAGCACTGCCGGCAAAATCAGACTTCAGTTCTGAAGTAAGTGATAAACACACAAATAATTCAATTGCTGGGGGGTATATGTGAGTGTCTTGGGCACTAGCAGAGACTAAGGTGACTCCTGTGTAGAGCTCTCTCCCAGTTCTCATCTGGGTTTCCCAACAGAGGCTTGCTGCTCACTGCCTGCACCTTGGGAGGAAGCTGACAGCTGCCACCTGAGGAAAACCTCTCTGAACTACAGTAAGTAGCAGCAGGGAAACACCTTGCATCAAGGGCTGAAGCTGCCACAGTGTTAGGCTCGCTGTCTGCACGAGGCGGGTGTCTTTGCTGGCATGGCTGATGCCCAGGTTGCTTTTCATTGGCCCTGGTCTGCAGCGCCAGCAGCAGCCTCTGTGCTGAATTACAGTGCAGGCAAACCATGCTGGTGTGCTCTGTGGCATGAAAGGGCTCTGGCTGACTGCCTTGGGGTCCAGAGATGTGGCTCAAATGCAGTTCCCAGCATCGGTGACCTGCCCTGCTGGGGGGCTTTGGTGCAGCTCAGGGCTCACAAATGCTCCAGGCCACGAGGCAGCCCAGAGACTGGGGGGAGGTGGGAGGAAACGAGCAGAGGGTTTTAAAGTGGGCCATGTAGCACAGATAGGGTATAGCTGAGCACAAAATGTCTTTAAAGAGATGCATTTTGATAAGCTAGCATATCCTGTGGCTGCTGGAAATGCTTAAGGTGGGGTACATGAGACGGCTGCGGCATCATAGGGGCTAGGCAGCAACCTACAGTTTTAAGCAAAGGCAGGAGACAGCTGTAAAACAGCATCTTGCTGCTGCTAGCGGACAAGGAACAGGCTGGGGCTTGACAGACAAGGTCACCAGTACTGTGGAGCGTGTTCTGCTTTCCCCCTGCCATAGACTGGGGAGAGCTGATCAGCAGCCGTCCCCCACCATGGAAGCTGGTGACCAGCTGGGGAGGAAGGCTGGGCAGCTGAGGGGGGCTGCTGGGGTGGGTGAGGGAAGGGACCTGGAACTGAGTAGAGGGAAAGGGAGAAGGAAAATGGGGTGGGAAGGATGGGGTATAGCAGGGCACCTTCTGCATCAGCTGCCTTCAAACCTGCCACCTCCATGGCAACTGCCCTGATTTTCACCAACTTACTATAAATTGAATGGGTAGCTGTCAGCAAGGATTTAATAAATATGCTGCACACTTAAGAGAATAGACTTGGACAGAGCAGTACTTCACAGGGGTGTTAATCTAACCGTGGGCAGGGCTGGCCGGGCCCTCAGCAGCAGGCTGCGCTGGGAGGGAAGCCCGGGCAGAGGGAGCAGATAAACCGCCTCTGTGGCAGAAGAGCTCAGGAAGGGGCACTGCCACAGCACTTCAGTGAGGGGCTTTTCCTCTCTGTTTCCAAACAGCATAAAGAAACCTGGAAACTGCCTGCTCTGACCTTGCTGCTGTTCACAGCTCTCTCAAACACTGATCGAAGGCACAGCACTTTTTTCTTTTCTTTTTTGAAACTGGTGTTCTTTCAGGCCTATCTGTCTTTGCATCTCTTGAAAACAGTAATGTAGTCACCTTAACCACAGAACTGCTTTGAAAGACTCTGGAAGGGGATGCAAGGGTTCACTTAGAGAAAAAAGAAATCTTTTGGAATCATTTGTTTCCTGTGTTGGGATGAATTTATCTTCCAGTTCCCAGCTGCTGTTAGGAAATAATATGCTGTAAAGATGAAATACCCGGAAAATACCTTGGAGTAAGAGCAGAAAACAAAAGGCTCAGAGATTGCAACATACCTCTGTGTCGCAGAGTCCGCTCTGCCCAGCAGAAACCAGGTGTCTAAGCCTCCTCCTCCTCCTAGCTACAGCAGGACCCTGAGCAGCAGTTCACAGAGAGTGCGAGAGAATGAAACAAAGTGAGGTTACCTGAGGTTTAGTGCCACAAAATCAGCAGCGGGTCAATCAGCAGGGCATATGGGGGGTGGGCATCCCGGCCAGGAGGAGCAAGGGCAGCTGGGGCCAGAGGACAGGCACAGGCTGCTTGCACAGGACAGGCGGTACTTGAAGGTTTCTATAGCACCTCCTCCTCCTGCACAGAGGAAGATTTCATATCAGTTTGGTCTTGAATGTCAACCTGCTGACCAAATAAACTGTGGCAATACTTTCCAGTGATGTCTAGCACCTCATCATTCATTGCTTTCTAAAATGGTGTGTTCAACAGCTAGCAGTGGTACTCAGCAACTGTGGATTTGAAATGCTGTGTTGAAACCTAAGCTAAGCAAGGCCAGGAAGATGTGATATCTGGTATCATGCAGGTGGAGGTGCAGGGCCCTCCAGCTGAGTGCTGAATTGAATCATGCTTGCACAGTTCTGGACAGGGAGGTGGGCACACTGGGCATCTTGGCACATAGCATAGGCTCTCTCTAGGCTGGAGAAGGTCTCCCCAGCCCTCCTCAAATGGAGGCTGCTGCACCCAGACAGCCCCTTGGGATGGGTTTGGTGCCTGGGGCAGGTATGGAGCAGGAGATGGCCACAATGGGGCTAGCGGCAGGGCTCCAGCCTGCACTTCTGTTTGAGCACAGGTACAGCCAAAGCACCAGAGAGCTTCAGACTGGCAATTGAACCAAGGCTTTGGCATTTCATGTGGGTGGCAAAGAGCCTCACTTGTCGGACCCTGCCTTGGCAGAAGTGGCAGGGGGAGAGTGAGCTTTAAACTCCAAAGGGCTCAGCAATGGGCTATTTAATTGGTGTCGATAATCAGCATGCAATATAGCTGGTGGGGAATTGTCTCGCTGCCCACTTACCCTTAGTACCTGACGAGCTGTAACACTTTTACATTGCAGCGATGCTAATGGTGGCTGGATGCTCATAAAAATAGCACAATGGGTACTCCACTGGCTACTAAAATGCATGAGATGTGAGAGAAGAGAAACCTGCTGACTTGAGCTTGAGGGTGACAGTGTGCAGGCACTGGTGTGGTGAGTGAAGGATGGCAGGATGTCGATGTGGCCCCGGTGTCCCTGGCTCGGGAGGCACCAGGTGGCATCAAGCAGAGGAAGCGCTGCAGCCCAGCTGTCCATCAGGGCTGTGCAGGGGAGAGGACACAACAGCAAATCCTGAAGACCTGCTCCCTCTGCTCTGTCACAAGGCTTACCCACCTTGCAGCCACCCTATAACCAGGGAGACGTGCATGCCGATCACAGCCCTCAGGAGGCAACCAGGCATCCAAAGCCCCCAGGGTTTTTTTTGTCACAGAAGACAAACCACCAGTGCATAAAGTAGGAGCCATGTAAAATGTCTCTGAACCACATGCTGATAAGACCCTCAGATACCATCTGGCATTTGTGAGGTGCTGTGGTGGAAGAGGGCAGGGAAGTGTGCTAATACGAAATACTGCAGTGGCTCTTTGGGTCACAGCACAGAAGAGAGACTGGAGGGTCTCTGCAGGTGTTTAAGGCCAGAAAAGACATATGTGAAGAGAGCCACAAAGGAAAGGCTGTAGGAGCTGTTTGCCTATGGTAGCTGCAGCTGCATTTCCCAAACAGAGACTCATGCTGCAAGTTATTTTTGAGTGGGAGCCCAGGGTGATGGCCTTGTTCACAGAATGGTTGAGGTTGGAAGGGACCTCTGGAGTTTTACTCCAACCCCTTGCTCAGAGCAGGTTGCCCAGGGCTACCTCCATAAATTCTCTGGGCAACTTGTTCCAGTGTTTGATCATCCTGAGAGTAAATATTTTTTTATATGTTTAAATGGACTTTCCTCTATTTCATGTTGTGCCCATGGTCCTCTCACCATCACCGCTGAGAAGAGCTCCGTCTTCTTTGCTCCATCCCACTGGCTGTTTATACACATGGATAAGATCCTTGCGAGCCTTCTCTTCTCCAGGCTGAACAGTCCCAGCTCTCTCAGCCTCTCCTCTTGTAAGAGATGCTATGGTCCCTTAATCATCTCTGTGGCCCTTCTCTGGACCTGCCCCAGTAAGTCCATGTCTTTCTTGTACTGGGGAGCCCTGCACTGGACACAGCACTCCAGATGTGTCTCACCACTGCTAGGTAGAGGGGAAAGATCACCTCCCTTGACCTTCTGGCAACACTCATCCTAATGCAGCTCACGATGCTGTTGCCTGCCTTTGCTTCAATGGTGCATTGCCAGCTCATGGTCAGCTTTGTTTCCACCAGGATCCCATGTCCTTCTCTGCAGAGCTTCTTTCCAGCAGGTCAACCCCAGCCTCTACTGGTGCCTGGTGTTGTTCCTCCCCAGGTGCAGGACCTGTCACTTCCTGTTGTTGAACCTCATGAGGTTCCTGTCAGCCCATTTCTCCAGCCTGTCAAGGTGCCTCTGTATGGTGGCACAACCCTCTGGTGTATCAGCCACTCCCCTCAGTTTCGTACGATCTGCAGATTTGCCAAGGGTGCACTCTGTCCTAGTGCCACACCATTATTGTTTGGCATCTTCATTGTTTGCCCCAGTCTTGACCTCTAAGGGACTCCACTAGGGACTGGCCTCCTGCTGGACTTCATGCTGCTAATCACAGCCCTTGGGCCTTGGCAGTTCAGCAGTTTTCAGTCCACCTTGCTGTCCATTTATCTAGCCCATACTTCATCAGTCTGTCTATGAGGCTATTATGGGAGACAGTAAGGCTCTCGACACTAAAGTTGAGATAAACAACATACACTGCTCTCAATTTATCCACCAAGCAAAGTCATCTTTTCAGAGGCAGCTATCAAGTTGGTCAGACATGATTTTGTAAATCCAATCACCTTCTTGTCCTTAGTATGCTTTTAAATGGTTTCCAGGATTTCATCCATCTCCTTCCCAGGGATGAAGGTGAGACCAACAGTGCTGTTGTCCTCTGGATGCTCCTTCCTGCCTTTCCTGAAGATAGGGGTGATGTTTGAGTAAGTCAGCAGTGTTAAAGGGAAGAGCACACTGTGAGTGCTAGCTCACATGCTGTCCTGGCTGTAAAAAGAGAGGAGATGAATAGCAGTAGAAAATTACTTTGGGCAGGGAAAAGAAAATGCAGATACCTCCCTGGGGCTTTGTGAGGGGTGATGCTTTGGGGCGGCAGTATGCTTCGGTGTCTGATGGTGTGGTATAATGAAAACGATGCAGTGGCAACCATCAAAGCGCGGTGCTTTTCCTTCCAGGGGAGACTTGTCGGTAAGTGTGTTTGTGTCCGCAGAGTGTGAGACAGCGATGAGATGAGTCACACGGGTGTCAGCTCTGCAGACATGGAGCTGTCAGCCCCAGGAGCCAGACTGCACCTTCCTGAGAGCCCGCTGCTGGGGTGTCGCACCCACGGCCCCACCGCAACGGGGCCAGACACCCACTGTGGGGAGAGGCTGATCCCTCGCCACGGCTGTCACCCAGGCTGAGTGAGGGAGTCGGAGCCTGTAGAACCCCTGCACCCCCACGGAGCGGCTGTTGCACACCCCATTGCAGGGGCACTTGTGCAACAGTGGGGCACCGGGGTGGGAAAAGGAAGCATCATTGGGTGCTCCTGTGGGGCTGGGCAAGGTGGCAGCTCAGCCCCACGCGCGGCCTGCGTGAGCTGCCAGGGTGGCCCACACGGGCAGGGTGCCAGGTGGGGGACACACAGATGGCATCACGGGAGCAGTGGAAGGGGCTGAGCATGGCCTGTGCCACATTGAGGCAGAGCTCCTATGTGAAACACACCAGGCAGTTGTGAAGGTGTTTCAGATCAGGTTTGCCCACAGTGTACATGTGCAGTGTTAGTGCCCCAGTGTGTCTCATCTCATCCTTCCCCCTCCTCCTCTTCATCACAGCTCAGCTCACTTTCCAGTCCTTCCTGTCACCTAAATGGACCCAAATACCTTCATGTAAGTGCGCTTCTGTTTCAGCACTGTTGCGTGTGCCCCTGACACTGACATAAGCCTTCCCAGGGCAGTCCTCTGCACCAGCAGAACAGCAAATTACTGTGTTGAAAAGTGTCTAATGAGTCACAGGAAACACCCAGGTTGGCACATACACAATTCTGCAAACCTATCCTGCTGTTTCAGGTAGTTCTAGACAAGTGAAACCAGGCTGCAGAGAGCAGGTTGCCCCTGTGCATACTGACACCGCTGTATTTACCAAGGCAGCTGTGCCCCCTGTCTGTCACTCTCAAAGAGGTCCCCTCCATGGCAATGTGGGCATAAGAGCTTCAGTTCCTCCTGCTCCCTGTGTTGTTGGTGAAAGAGAAGCCCTCGGCCTTGGCTGTCTCCACGCCAGTGGTGCCCATGCTCACCATGATGTCCGAGCTCGGTGACGAACCCTGCCGTGCAAGGCAGGATGGGGGCGAGCAGTGACTCACTGGTCACATGCCTGTCACCCACCCACATGCAGCTGTGGTTGTCTCACTGCATGGCAGGGGCCAGGGAGCTCCTGTAGGATGGTGTGGCCCCTGTGGTGGGCACCTCTGCTGCTGCTTGTAGAGCACAGTGATCTCCCGGGGCGGGGCCTGAACGCAGTTTGGGGCAGCCTGTGGGAGAAGAAACCCTGTCCATAGCCTACGTCATCATTGAGCAAGCTCTGTGAGCAGGGTCCATCCAAGCTCTATCATCCTTGAACAGGTCTTAGGAGGCCAGATGGGAAACGAGATGGCTGAGCATGCATCCTTCCATCCCTGAGAGACAGAGATGGGGTGGGTGCTGTGGTGCAAAAATCAAGATGTGAAGGGACATGCACCTCTCGCTGGCCTTGCTGCCAGCAGGACAGATTGCCCAGCCTCCACTAGGTGATGTAGAAAGCCCTGAGAGAGATGGTTTGGTGAGCCCCCCTCAGAGAGAGACAGCAGGGTGTTGCGGGTCACCTGTCCTAGCACTGAGCCCCAAGGACTGGCTGAGGTAGGTGGAGTGGGATCCATCCCTGGCTGGACTCACATGCACTACTTCCTGTCCAGGAGCTCTGCCCCCCTCATGGACTGGGGAAAGCAGAGTGTCCCCCAGGGGACAGACCCTACCACTCTATGCTGGGTGGCAGCATTTATGGGTTTGGGTTGCAGGGCACAGCCTTTGGCAAGCTGAGGAAGGAGATGAACTTCTCCAGAGATGGTGCCTGTGATGGCATTGGCGCTGCCAACAGGCGGCTGCAGTCAGTGGTGAGGACTAAGAAGGTGGTGGCTGACAGTGCCAGAAGGAGATTGAATTCAGCCCATGGAGGAGATGGGAAGGAAGAGTGTTTCATGGCAGAGGGTTGGAGGTGCAGGTGAGCAGCAGCTAATTTGGAGGTGATGGCATAGGAGAGAGCCCCAAAGAGGGATGTAGGCCAGGACGGTGAGGAGGCTGGGGGAGAAGACCATGGGTGTGGGGACAGAGCTGGAGACAGTCTGGCCGTATGGTCAGGACTGATGTGCTCCACCCTGTGCAAAGGCTGGAAGTGGCCAGAGGACCCAAGGACATGGCAGGAGAGGACCTCTTGGATGGTGGTAGGCAAATAGCACTGGGAGAAGGTAGGGGTGTCAAGCCTGGACACAGGGCTTCATTCCTCCGAGGAAGACAAGAGAAGGCTGTGCATGCCAGGTCCTCATGAGGACCTGTATATTTTCCTGGCATTTTTCACCAGTCTTCTACCAAATATCTCTGTGATGTATGATGCTAAACTTGCACAGATTACATCTGTTTGTGTTTTTCTAAAATATAGCACACTAAGCAGGACTAGATGCAATTTGGTTGTGCTGTGAAATGGGGAATGCCTACATGGCATGCTGCAAACCTTCATGAGACAGCCTGGGTAACCCTTGAAGGTGCCACCTTTTCCATGGCAGCACAGAAAAAACACTCTTAAATTGGGTTTTGGTTTTTTTTTTTTCCTTCCCATTCCTCGACCATGAACATCTCTTTCCTACATTATCAATTTGAAAGGTTACTTTGCTGTGCAGTCCTTTGGGTGTGGAGGGTCTTCACTTTATTAAAATTTCAAATTCAAAGGTTAATTTATTTACAATTTATGCTCACATGTTCAAGGAGGAGGAAAACAAAGCTGATACAAGGATAGCATTGTTTATAAAGCCAGCCATGCTTTATTCAAGGGCCAGCTGCAGCAATACCCCATTTGTACTATGCTGTAGAAATACATCATAGAGGTGCCTCTGTTTTGAATTAATTTTGCATATGACCTGCACACATGCTGGAATGGATCATTAGTGCTCTTCAGGCTGTATACCAGCCTAGTCAGCCTCGTTAATGTTGATGCTATAGCCATACATCATTGATTTCTTGAGGTGAAAAAAACTTTTGCTCTTATGTAAATATAAGAACCATTTTGTTTCTGAGTGTCCTGCACCTGGGTGGAGACACCTGATGTTTCAAGAGCTCCAGCAGACTTTTTATCCCTTTCTCTCAAGCACAAGACACAAAAAAAAAAAATAAATATTGGTTTTTGCTAATGGGAAGCAACAGAGGAGAGCAGCGGTAGGTCTTGTAATTGCAACACATGCTTGCCTGACCTTGTCCTGCTCCCAGAAGAACAAATCAGTTTATCCTCTGCTTTCACCAGCTGGTCAGTAATTTACCCAATAGTTCTCCTCCCCATTTCTACATTTGAATAAAGGCATTTTCAGACCATGAGGTGCAATCACTCCTGCAATGTAGCACATCCAAGTGCTAGAGGCTTTTGCTTACATTTTTGGACTTTGCCCATGGGACTTTTTTGTTCCTGGTCTTCTAAGCGTTACTGTCACAGACTAGGTTGAAATGCATCTACACTGATTTCCTGAAAAGTGTGCTTAAAACTTGCTGCCCTTCAGCCCCCATGCTTGTTTTTCCACTTGTCTTCTAAGCGACATTCCAGCTTGTTTTTTATAAATGAGGATGAGAACATGCAGTTTAGCTGAGAGGTTTTCCTCTACAGAAAAGGCTCCATTGCCCCATGTGGTGGCATTTTCTATAGGACATACAAGAAAGCCTCACTCAGCCCTTGCCCCTGCATCTGGCCCTGCTCTCTGCACCAGCTAACGGGGATCTGGGGAGGCTGCTGCCTCGTTCCGAGTGCAGGGGTGGCTCATCAGCACATCATCAGCCTTTTTAGGTACTGAGGTGCTTGGTGGCTCCAGCACACCACCACTCAAGACCATGAGCTAACAGTGCACTGTGCACCCACTGGCATGCAAAATGGAACAGATAGCAGAAACAGCACAGAAAAAAGACAAAAGATAATGATATAGGGTCATTTTTCTCATTTTCAAAGTCACTACTCAGGATCCTGTGTCCTCATGTGATCCTGCCTTGGTGGACAAATGGCCATACCGACCCAATGCATCATTAAACTGTGAAACTTTTGCTGCAGGAGGCCAGAGGCAGCAAAGCAGCCAGAGGGTTCAAAGAGGGGGGGGGGGGGGCAGTTTTCCATAAACATGCATTTTTCAGAATGAAAATGATCCTATCATTTAAGAACTAGCAATGAATCAGCAAAGGAGCGATGACAAATTAGATTCAAATCCATCTTGCATCATTTGTGAAAGGCAATTAAAATCCATCTGTGCCAAAAAGCTGCTGTTTTATCACAGATCTCAAACATTCATGAGCAAATGTTTCATCTGATCTGTTTCCATTTCCTGAAATGGAAAACAAATTTAGGAATATAGCTCATTAGTAAGTTTAACAAATGAAACTTTAGGAATAACTCATTCAGCCTTTGATTCAGTATTTTCAGAAGGTCAATGAGCTAACTGACTCTAGAGAGGGAGCTTAAACAGGGCTTATTAGTGTCAAGGAGTTATATTTTAATCTCTTCTTCATTACTGTGTACCAGATAGATAACCACACACAGTTCTGCTGGAGGGGTGAGCCATGCACAGGAAGGTAGCAGATAAGGATAAAAATTGCAGAACCGCATGAAAAAGCGTAACGCAGTGTGGCAGCCTTGTTAGCGATACGGCAGCAATGGCTGATAAAGCAGCCGTGTCGCAACATCTCGTAGGCTGCCCATACACGGAGCCGCTGCACTGGCACCGGCCACCGCTGCTTAGCAGTGCTTGGGCTGGTGTCCTCAGGGGGCTGCACTGAATAGGAGGTGGAAACCCAGCAAAGACCATTTGGTGGAGGGTCCCTGAAGCACCAACGGTCAGGGACACTGGAGCGCCCACCACCAGGTCAGACTGTCATGGAGGAGTCGCTGAATGGCAATCTCCACTTGGTCCTCCAAAGACCACAGATGACCTTCACCAGACCAGTGCCACCACAAAACCCAACATGTGAAGCCTTGCCTGGCCTCAAGCACACCATCGGTTTCAGACTCGTAAGTGAGGCTTAGGCTGTACCCACCTAACCAAGGACTCAGGCACGCTCTTTATCCCTCCTGCACAAACAGACAGGTAACATTACAACACATAAGCACTGTAAGCACCTGGCTCAGCTCCAGCGAAGAGCAATGTCTTGTCAAGGATTAAGTGGCTAAATACTTGTTTCCGATCAGAGGTACACCAGCTCCACAAATAACATCACACGGTTCCAAAGCACCGGGGCTGGAGGGCACACCAGCTAATGATGACAAATGGGATTTTTCCCTCCTGTGTGTGCTACTGAGCATTCGATATAATTAAACTGTACAATGGAATAACGGGATTTAAAGCAAATGACGCTACCCTGAGCCTGCTGGGTGGTGTGAGCATCTGTTGGTGCATTTATAGAAAATGTAATATATCGGTGATTGGATTGATTGGTAATCTTTGCAGGACTGCCATTTAGATTAAAAAAAATAAGGTGTTGATGTTTGTTTTACTTTTCAGGACAGGGAAGCATATAAGTATACCGATAAATGTCAACATTTCCTTTTCCTGGAGCTGTGCTGATGTATTACACGCAGAGAATACAATAGAAGAGCAAAGAATATGAACTTGGCCGACAAGCACATACTCTGGAAGACGGGCATACTTCCACCTTGCACGGACACAAAGCAAGGAAAATGTGATTTGGGAAGTTAGCTCCAGGCTCTGCCACTGGACTGTGCCACAGTCTGCCACAGACTACCACAATTTAATTCTGAGCTTGGACATCCTGCCATCTCACAGTTAAAACGTGTGAGGGAGTGGAGCTCAAAGCAATGCGCCCACAGATTTGCACCAAGGCATTTTCGGTCTTACTCATATACCCTGTGTCACCCACCTACTCGTCACTGGTGAGAATTTAATGCAATGCAACACTTAAAAACCCCTGTCCTCGTCCCACAGCCAGCCTTTTGTCCCGAGGCCTGAAAATGCGACAGTTTTGCCAGCATACACAGGCCCTCCATAAGCCTCCCACTTGAAGACCTCCATGTTTTCTAGAAAAGAAGAAACAAAACTTAGGCAGGAAATTTGGCCAAAAAGACACCAAAGTGCCAAAAAGGCACTGAGTGAGCATGGGGCTGCGCAGAACAGCAAGCTGTGGGTGTCAGGGGGGCACATGAGGAAAGGAAACCCAAGAAGCCCATAATGTTGTGTTGGATCCCATTTAACTCTGAAATTAATTTGGTGGGTGAGGCTTTGTCTGCTTTGCTCCCTGACTTTTCATCTATGCAACAGCCTTTCACCACAGCTTCCTACTCAGGAAAGCAGCAACTTTCCCCACAGCTCCCTTGTGCAAAGATCTGACTGTAGTACGTTTTCCAGATGCTAGCAATACAGCCCCTCAGCCTGCAGGTAAATAACACACACACACACACACACATATACACCGCCCCTTATGACTTCAATGCCATCTTCTGCCTATTCAGGACTGGGTTTTACTTGGTGTTAGTCAAGCAACTTCTAGACTTGCCCAAGTTTTTTTGTTGTAATAGTCTCAACAGCCTCCTATTTAGGTGCCCCCTTTACCTCTCCCAAGTTTTAATGGTTTAAAATACTAATTTATCACAATATTGGTGTTTTTTGCAGAATTAAAGACCTTCTGTGAGGTCAGCAGGAGCTGATGGGACAGCAAGGGCACCCAATGCTCACCTACAGGTGAAACAGAACTTGGTAATGCACATCCCCACTAAAGGTAAGTCCTCAAGTCTCCAGGAAACATCATAGATATCTATAGATAGAGAGCAAACCCGTGAACACGTGGGTCATGCTGCAGCAGCAACCTCTGAGGACACACGTGCTGCTGCAAGTTGCTGACGTGACCAGATAATTGCTTCTTTCCATCAAATCACGGCCCCTCATTCACGCCTTATTCATTTCACTGAATCAGCAGCTTTTTGGCATTTCAACTACGATATGCAGTCACTCTACTAACCATGGCCCTGAGCACAGTACAGTGTCTCACACACGGATGAACTCTCTCATCTAGTACTTCTCCTCTCCTCCTTGAAGTAAAAGGTCAAGGAAAAATCAACTTCTGCTGCTGCTATTACCAGAAGGCATACAACAGTCAGCTGTGATATTTATTTTTTGCACCCTAGACCCTTAGCTTTTAAAACTTGCACATAGAGGAAATAATTCTCCGTGAATTACATTCATTTTTAAAGCAATTTTCTACTTTGCTACAAGGTGGCAGGGTTATAAATTAGTTTTATTGAAAGTCTGGGGTGCTAAAACACAGTTACTATTAACATGCCCACACCCCTAGTCACCATAGGAAGACGGATGTCCATCCTAGGTGACTGTGAGGACCTACCTGTCCATCTTAGCCATGTAAACCAGCATATATTCAGCAAGAGGTAGCATTACAACACACAAGCACGGTAAGCACCTGGCTCAGCTCCAGCGAAGAGCAATGTCTTGTCAAGGATTAAGTGGCTAAATACTTGTTTCCGATCAGAGGTACACCAGCTCCACAAATAACATCACACGGTTCCAAAGCACTGGGGCTTGCAGCAATATTGCAGCTCTCTAGTACAGTAAAGGGTATTATCTGCCAGCCATTTTACAGTTATAAGACTTCAAATGTACCTTATCTGACAGAGGCTTATAGACCATAATACACACGGGCTTTTCCACTGACTCACTTTCCTGGCAGCCCCGGATGCCACTCCCAGGGGTGGCTATATAACCTATATATCTAACCCCCTGATTTCAAGAAAATATCATAATGGAGTGGTGTATGCAGGTAGATGGTGCATTTCCAGAGACAGACAGACAGACACCCCCCCAACACACACACACACACACCCCCACCCACGCCCCACTGATGCCTCTGTTACGCCCTGGTGATCCCTGAGCCTCTGGGAAGCCTGGCCCTGCAGATGCTGCATCCTGCCCAGGCAAGTCCAGCTGCAAAGCAGGCAGAATGACACTAAACCTGGCCGTAGGGGGACAAGGTCCTTGGATCCTGCAGTGAAGGGTGGCAAAGTGGCATGGGAGGACCAGATAAAGCCACTGGGGATGGGTATGAAAAACTCTTGAAACTGCAACTCGGTGCCCACCCAGCAAGCACTTGGGGACCCTGCCTGTGCATTCCCCGTGCACACACAGCACCCCCTCCTGTTCGGAGCTGCTGACTGAGCGTACTCTGTCCATGGCATCAGTGTCACCACACAGCCAGTATCAAGGAGTGGCTACAGTAGATCACTGCTGAACCGCTCTCCCCAGGGAAAGCATTCCCTTTGCACAGCTGCTTTGTACAGTTTAGTGACCGCTGCAAAGTCTCAAAGCTCCCCAGAAGAAAAGTCTATCTATCTCCATTTAAAGGTGATTCCTGCTTTTAATGAAATACCTACATACTGTAAATAGTTGTCCTGAAAAAAACCCCAAAGTGTTATTGCAGGACCACATTCACCTTCCCATACTGTAAGATGTTTAGACTGACTTGCTGGGGAGTGCAGACATGCTGGAGGACATTTTAAATACTTGCAGTTGGACAAAAAAAAGTTAAACAGCAGATCCATAAGTACTCTTGGGGTCTGCACTCTTACGTGTAGCTGAAAAGCCCCAGAACACCCTGGTTGTCCATCATATACCCCTAAACCTTGGCCTAGTGCTGTGGCCATGGCATGTGTGCACCCTTCAAAGTGGCAGGGGGCTGCTGACACCCGGCTCAATATGTTCACCTGGGGTTTGCAGCCATGCATTTGCAGAGGTGAGCAATTAATCTGGTAAGCTAGCAAATGGCCTTGTCTAACTCTCAGCTGGGAGTCTCTGAGCAAGTCACATCCACAGCCCATGACCCCCCCACGCCGAGCTCCAGGCACCGCCCTGCCGGCAGCCAGCACCCTGCTGCACCCACAGCACCGGGGACACCCACAGCTGTGGGAGCAGGGCAGCTTTCTGTGCGACCCAGCAGCAACAGGTGGATGAAAGGGAGAGACGGCCTCTGTGTTTGCCCTTTCCCAGTTCTGAAAAAATAATTTCTGGAAATGTCTGTAACAGCCAGAGTGCAGGGGCCTCTTTGGCTTTTAGCACACTTCCAGAAGCCTTAATAGGCCTTGAATAAAGAAGTGAAGAAAAAGCCTTAATGGCTTTTCCTTTGTTTTCATAGCCTGTTATCTACCCTCCTCTTTGACAATCTTTTTTGTGACCCATCGTAGGGCAAATAATGCAATAAACTGCCTTAAATGCCAGTAATCTTCCTGTGCTGCCTGACGCTGCCCCGGCTGCCCTGTGCCACAGGGGACTGCATGCGAAGCCAGCCTTGCTGCGCAAGCTGGGGTCTCCCAGCTCCCCCAAGAGGGGAGTACCGACACTTTCTGCATCCCAAAGCATATACAGCTGGCATGGCAAAGACATGGCTTGTGGCTTAACGGAAAAAAAATGCTTTGCTATGGAAAATCCTGCTGGGGCAGTGGGGGAAAGGACAGACCAGGGAGGCTCTTTCAGGACCTCTGGCTGCGAAGGCAATGTTTGTGGACCAGAAATTTGTCTTGAACCATGATTTTTCTACTCCTGTACAGAAAAATGAGGCACATAAGAAGAACAAGACAAAAAAAAAAAACAACACAGGAAGAAGTAAGATGTAATCCTTTTAACATTTGAGACAACAATGTTTGTGAATCTGTGTGTCAGTGGCCAATCTTATAGGATACATTTTGTACAGCACCGCATCCTAGGGATCCCTTTCATGTCATGGCTCTGCTGTAGCCTTCAAGCTGTGCTGGGGGAGTGTCACCCACCTGGGCCATGGGGCAAGGAAAGAGGTCAGTGACTTCCACTAGCCAACCCCTTCCCTGATTCGTGTTGAGGTTTCTGTGTGGGGAACACCCTATTTCTGTACTAGGTCATCTTTCAGACAGACTATATTGGCTTTAAGATCTCAAGCAAGGAAGAATTTATTTTGCTTTTTCTTTGTCTTTTTGGTGTCTAATTGCCCTCAGTGCTAAATTAAAACCTTCTTTCCAGTTTGATATCCATCAGTTTTCATTTCCAGGCTCCCTGAGTCATACTTATCTCCCTAGACCCCTTCCCTGGCACGGAGGAGGACACTCTCTCTTGGCTCTGCTGGCTCCATAAGGACAATAGTCCTGTGCACAGCCTTTCCACAATGCCCCGTCTTCTTCTGAAGCTGAAAGCCTAGATAGTCGTACAGGCTACAGCTCTGTGCTAATAAAAATGACCAATTTTGCAGGGACATCTGAAACACTATGGACTGGGAAGCAGAGTGATACGGGCTGCCCACAGCTCATGGTGAGAGCTGAGCCTGCAGCTATGGAGCTAAGGTACGCTAGGTTTCTCTAAACTCAGTATAACCAAGCAGACCTCAAAATATTTCCTTGCTAGAGACATTACTGGAAGCCACGTAGATTCCATGTAGCATCTGGGGCTATTGAGAGAGCAACCACCAAACCAGCAACAGGCAAAGAAAAGGGGTGCCAGAGGGACCTGCAGCCCAGTGGAGGTCTCATTTTAATGGGGAAGTATTTCTGGGAATCAGATAAACTCTGTGTGTGTGCGTGTGTGTGTGCACACGTGCATGTGCTTGTGTGCGCGTGTGTGTATGCAGGATGGCCAGTGCAAGCGGTGCCAGCTGGGGACCTCCAGGGCAGGCACAGATGCTTGCTCCTGCCTCCCCCCATCTTCACCTTGCCAGCAGTTTGCCTCCCCACAGGCGCTCGTGGGAGCAGCATCGCTGTAGCTGTGTCCCGGGACAGCACTACCGCAGGCAAAGCTTGCCCTGAGCGCCTAATTGAATCTCCGCTGCCTGCAAATGTTTTCAGCTATTGCCATTGGTCCACATACTGCAAACCATGCCTGATAACTTGGGGGGAACTGGCTGCTAATTCACGTGGTTCCTAAAGGCTTAGCTACTCTCCATGACTACTTTTTGGGTTTTAGTTAAAAACACTCTAATTCGATAACTGTTCATTAGTGGCTAGAAAAGGGTAAATGGACCAAAGCTTCTGCACTCACAGCAGCAACAAGTTTGGAGAGAAAGTTCTCTGTAGAGGACCAGCAAAATACATTTGATGGGACAACCCGAAGGGATCCCATGGGAAGCTTAAAAAAACAGGTCACTCTAGGCACTCAGCACCTCACTAAAACCCCACCAAAAATCTAGGAGGCCTCTCATTAAAGAGTGCTCCCTAAAAGCAATATTGTTTATTATTATATATATTATTTATTATTATATTTATACTATATAGTATATATGGTATACTATGTATAGTATTTATTATTATATATTATTTATGTTATTTATAGAATATATTATTATATATTATTTATTATATGTATTAATTTATAACGATCTATATTGAAATAATGAGATGACACCAATTGCACTGTTCAAACTCACCATGTCGCATGAAGATACTTTGGGGCTATCAGCCCTGCAAGGAGGTGATGATTTATGAAGAATTAAACCCAAAGATCTTTCTTTAAGAAAAAACCCCTACAAACCCAAATTTTGAAACAAGAATAAGAAGGACCAGATAGAAGTGTATGTTCTAAGCCTGCCCATTTATGGTAAAGAGCAGCAGTTGTTCACATGGGAATTTCTCACACAATCATTAGGAAACTCATTAGCTAACAGACTTTATTTCGGGCAATAAAGATGAGATATCATCATGGACTGCAATAGCAAAGAGACAGATAATATCAAGTGATCCCATATCAAATGTTTAACCATGAGCCGTTACAGGCGTGGCTTTTGGGGGAACTTAGGCTGATCTGCTAGCAAAACCACATCTTCATTACCATCTTTGGCCAAAACCAAAGGCTGGAGGGCAAGAAATGCTGGATTTTGGTGCCATAATTGGAATTAGGGAGTCCAGGCATCCAGGACAAGGTAATTAATGGTGAGAGGAGTATATATACGTGTTACTGGCAGACAACCGCATGCAGCTCTGGCAAGGGAAATACTGGTAGGGGTTACAATTACTGACCCTAGCAGAGCTGGGGTGACGACCTTCCCACAGATACCTGGGCATGACCTGCACCTGGTTGGCTGACCTCCTGCCATTGCTTGCCAAGCAAGGAGGGACAAGGCAGGAGAGCACCCCAACCTTCCCAACGCATGTCCCAAAGAACTGGGGAGCTGCCTCCAAATCCACACGGATCCAGCCATGCAATGCCAGGGAGACACCCAGAAAGCAGTCGCACTGCTTTCTTTAGGGAAATTACACTGATTTCCGACAGTAGCAAGGAAGAGCTGGCAGGTAGGAAGCAGAGCAGGCAATATGATCTTTGTGACAGACAACCTAAGTTTAAGTCAAAACCAACGAGAGTTTTGCTTCTACATAATTTCCCAGTCCTTTCCCTGCAGCGCTTTTTAAATTAATCCTCTATGATTAATTACACTGTGATTTGCTGAGATCAGAATAGATGGGACAAGAGAGAGCCATGTACAAAATAATAATTGCTATTCACATAGGCCTCTTTTTTCATGTAAATTGTAACTCTTCAAATACTGGTAATGGGAGTTATTCTCATTACCATATTTTCACTGTAATTAGTCCAGTAGGAGGATTATTACCTCTCTTATCATTAATAAGAGAGAAAAGATAATTTGCTGCAACATTGCTGACTTCACTGCCATTGACGGCTGCTGCTGCTGTTCAGGACCATTGGGAGTCGCTGGGGCTGCAAGGGTCTCACTCACCTCTCGGGCCAAAGGCCATGGCAGGTCCCTCAGCGAGGGGATGGTCCTTGGGGACTGCTCACAACCACAATACCCATGCTATATTGCCACCACATCACCTCTGCGGGACTCACTGTGTGGTGGTGTGTTAAATAGCTCAAACCAGCAGTGCAAGAGGTTACGCTGGGTTTCCTCCAGACAAACCCCCCGTACACTGTTCACCTCCCAGCAAACAGACCCGGCTCCCAGACAGCCACCTACTCCCACAAGCACATCACCCTGACAGCTTTCCACTCTCTGGGTGAAACCTGTTCAACCCCTCCACCATCTATTTAATGACCCACAAATACCAGATGAGGGCCTGCATGACACAGGCTGTATTTACAGGACATGCACCAGTGGGAACCACAAATCATAGAGTGGTGAAGCATGGTAGGAATTGGCTGGATCCCCTTTCTGACCCTTTCTGGACATTATCAAAATGTTTGTGTAGGAAATGTGTTTTTGGATATGAGCTGGACACCGATACTCAATATTCAACGTAGTGGCACAACAGCAAAGCTGTCTGCGCATTGCCCAGCTGCTAATGCTGCGTTTTGAGCTGCAGTGCAGTCACTTGTGCATCTGCCGACAGAAAGGTCATCTCCTTGGGTGGCCGGGATCCTGCCCTTGAACCAGCTGCAAAACCCCTGGGGGCAGCCTTTTCTGCTGCCCCACAAAACTCCCCTCGCAGTTCCCAGAGCGGCTGCATGCCCTGCACTCCCCGGCCCATGGTGATCAGCCGCGAGAGCTGCCACAGGGCGCCCACATGGCTCCAGCACATGGATGCTGACCACGCCGTCCGCATCAGCCGGCCTGCAAGAGTAAACAGAGGCATCTCCCAGCGTGATGAAGAATTTACCCATGCCTGTGAATAAGCTGCGGCCTCAGAAAAGAAAGCCCTTGAACAAGACATTGATCCGAAAAACCACCTTCTCCCAGCTCCCGCTGGTCCCTCAGCATCGCCATGGCCCTCCATCACGGGGCTGCTCTGTACCTGCTGAAGCAGGATGGGGTGCAGGCTACCCCCTGCCTGGCTGGCACGTCCCAGGAACATCTTGAAGGCCAGGTTGCATGGGCATCGTATGCCTGGATCTCGTTTTCAAGCAGCCTTCACTCAGCCTGGATCCAGGCAACCTGAAAAACACATTCCTCCAGTGAGCACATGAACATCTTACTAGGGGGGGCCCTGTGCCATCTTGTGGCCATTGCTAAAGTAAAGGTAAACTTAACCAAGCTTGAGAAAAAACCTGCTGCTGGCTGCAGCCCCTGCCCAAGCCCCGGCCCCTGGCACCCACCTCCAGACATGCCACTGTGGCAGCTACACAGCAAAATAGCCTTTTTTTTTTTTTAATAAAATGGAAGAGAGAATTGAAGTGAAATCAGATGCGTTTCTCCTTGAAAATACATCCTAAATTTACCCGACTTACCTCTGAAAACGTATGCCAAATACAAGAAGAGGCAAGCGTATCTCCAGGGTGTCCGTGGCGCCCACACCGCAGCCCCTGGCACCAGGCAGGGTGAGAGGTGCTCCGACCCAGGGCATGGGGTCCTGGCCCAGCCCAGAGGGCAGGGGCATTGCCAGCAAAAACTCACACATCATCACAGCACGTGCATAACACAGCTCTTGCTGTATATAAATTAATCCTAAATTAAGGTAGGGAGGTGCAAAGATCTCAGGACAAGAGTAGTATTTCGTTACTCACATCAGGGAGGATGGAAAAGATCTCCAGCAGAAGATCAGCGATGAAGCAGAGGGAAACCATCGGCACTATATGGATTTTTTTTTTTTTTCCCTCCCAGAAGAGACTGGTGGAAAATATTTTTGATGCTCTTGGCAGGCAGTTCTGTTGCTCCCCCAGTGCCCAAATGGCACCGGGCTCCTCGCCAGGTACGACTCTCACCTAGGTCAGAAACCTTTTAAGACATAAATACACAGTGTAGATATTATATATTACACTGTCTCTGCAGAGACCTGGAAAAAGGGATGAGTTGCCCCACACCCACATCCCCTCCGGCATGGCCACCCCCTTCCCAGGGAATGGAGGGCTGGCAGCAGCCACAGGGCTGCCCCCCTGGCCCCCCCCCCCCAGTTGCCCTCCCTGAGCCCCGCTCACACCCTGGCAGAAGGTCCTGGAGGGCGAGTCACCCCTGCACGGTGCCACAGGGAGCTGCTGCCGGCCCCAGCACTGAGAAATCCCTGCATCTTACTGAATTCAGGGCTGCAAAAGTTACTGGCTTTGCAAGCAGCTTGTCCAAGCTACAGCCCATCCTTCGCGCCTCAACTGGTGAAACTGCTGTTGAGCCAGAAGCAGAAGCTGATTTTTTTTGTGAACAAATGATATTTCCCTCTTGACTGTTCCTACTGCAATTTTTTGAACTAGAATTACCCTTCCTGAAACATCCCCAAAGAGCTGTCATTGAGATATAAATGCATTTAACATTGCTAGTACCTTTCTTCTGCCTTTGGAATCCAAGACCTGCTCCTCAAAGGAACTTCAGCACTTTGATATTTCCATCCAGCTGAAAATCAATAAGCTGCAGGCTCTTAGGGCGCCCACTTAAATAGATTTCTATGCCACTAGGTTCTGAATCAATGGCAGGAATTTAGGAAAAGAAGCCCCACAGTGGGATGTGATCAGGGGATTAGAACATCCAGGGATGCAGACTGGACCCCCAAAATGAGAGCAACCAAGGATGCTCGGCCACAGATCCTGCACAGGCAGCCCAGTTTTCCACCTCTGCAAAGTGCAAAATGCTCCTTTGCGAGCTTTCTGCCTTGCCTAAATCACTCATTCCCTTACTTTCCTCTCCACTTACTGTTTAACGCAGCAGAGGGACTTGGCAGCGCATTTGCAGGAAAGGTGCTGGGCAGCGGCACATTTGTTTATTCAATCATCTGGGAACTTGGCTGAAATTGCACAGCTGCTGGTGAACCCTGTTTCTCCTCTGAAAAATGGTAGGAATTACCTAGAAATAAATGTGAAATCTCAAGAGATGTTTTTCATGGATTTAGTTTTCAGAATGCAGTTTCACATCCCATATGTTCTCTTGGTAGGTTCTGTTTTAGTCGGGAGTGAAAATTCCTGCTCCACAATATTAACCTAGAAAATCACATAGCTTAAAATGAAACGGTCAGTTCAAAGCAATTTTGTATCATCAAAATGACTATTCGACACGTTTTCACTAAGTGATGCAAAACACATCAAGCCAGTGGAAACAATCTTTCGGCCCTATTGTCACCGGAGGCTGCAGCCTCTCGCCACCTCTATTCAAAGTTTCCTTTAGGAAATACACTGTTCCTGAATTTTACTTATATTAATTTTACTTCTATTAATAGCCTTAATTATAGCTTCCACGCAGGCCAGGCAGATTAGCTAGAGTTCTAGAGCATCCAACAACACGTGTGCTCTGCCGATCTTCCCTTCTTGCAGAGCTCTCTGCCTGGGCAGGCAGTGCCCCCCGTAAACAGCCACCCTGAGCGCTGCGTCTTACCTACATGGATGGGGCCAACCCGGTCTTGAAATGAATCAGACATTGGTTTTTTCTACAAAAGCAGACAGAAACTTGCTTCCTATGGGCCCCCCAAAAGTAGGCCCATCAGCAGTACTTATTGAAAGCTACCTGAAGTGAGGAGGCAGGAATTTCATGGTACTCCAGCACAGCCATTTCCCAGTATCAGCCTTTGGGAGGCTGCGCCCTCAGGGACAGAGCTAAACAGTATAGACACCACCAGGACTTAACTTTGGCCTTCTCTATCTGTTAAAATAACTAGAGTTTTACAACCTAGCACGTTAGCACCATAAAATCATACAGACCTATATTCTTTCTTCAATTAAGTTTGAGGATCAGATACTTTCCATCCTTTTTTTTTTTAATCTAAATGCATACCCTCAGGTAACCCAAGGAGCTGCTTGTGCTACCTGCCCAGTTATGTTCTTGGCCTTCAGAAAAGCTGATGAGATGAGAGTAGCACTCCGCTGGGCCGTGTCCATCCATAACCCAACGTACCCTTAGCATCCCAGAAGGAAGGCAAGAGGCAGCCAGCTTTCCCAAAGTCCAGATTTTTTTGGTTTTTTAAAAATAACTTGAAAGCTCATTATAAGCAGAGATACTCTGAACTGCCTCCTCCTCCTAATAAACATCCAATAAAAAGAGAAAAAAGGAAAAGAAAAAAAAAAATCACCCTTCAGGCCTTCCTTTTCAGTACTGATTGTTCCTAGTAACTGAGCTGCAGGAAATGAGACAAATTCCCTTTTTATTTGCAAACATAGAGAAGATCCACTTATGAGTAGAAGTGTGATTTTTTTTCCCCCCGCGCCAGCACATTAAGACACCAGACCAGGCTCTCCTTTCCGAGGGGTGGGATACCACCAGAACCTGGCTGTATCATAGGAGCTGCCCTATAGATTTTAAGAGATTTTAATTGATAGGAAACAATCAATTCCATGGCTGGTCGGCAGTTCCAGCTTTACCCTTTCTGTTAATGACAGGAGCGTCAGGATCAGCCCATGCTCTTCACAGCTTTGCTCTGAAGGCTCTATCTGGCCAAGCTGAGACTTAGGGCTACAGCTATGCATGTTTTGTGTAACTCGGTGCCTAAATGCAGCCGACACTTTTGTTCTGATCTGAACTCTGTTGTGTTCCCAGTTTTGCAGCAGCTCCCTGAACCACAAGGCCCTGCTCGATACCGAGGTCCCCCAGACTGGCCTCTGCCTCTGCGGAGGTCTCCAAGGAGCAGCTGCAGGCGCAACGTGGGACAGGAGCCCGCTGAAGGCCGCCCCCCTCCCCGCCTGCAGCGCAGCGGCCGCTGGGCGCCAGGCTCGGCTGCCCGGAGCCACTTTCCCGACCCACACCTGTGATGAGGTCGCGCCTGGTCTCAGCCTCTGGGGCGCGGAGGGCCGGGCGGGGCGGAGCCGGCTGCTGGCAGCCACACGGCGGAGCGGGGCGGGCTCAAGCCCTGCGCGTCGCCCCTCCAGGGGAGCCCTCGCCGCTGCGCTGGGCCGCGGCGGCCCCGGGGGGGCTGCCCGCCACCCGGGGCCGGAGCCGGAGCCGTGCCGGGCAGCCTGGGCTTCTGCAGCAACCTGCTGGTGCTGCTGCTCTTCTGGCGGCACCGGGCGCTGCGCTCCCCCATCAACCTCCTGCTGCTCAACATCGCCGTCAGCGATCCGGCGCGCCCTGGGCCCCCGCGGGGGGCCCCCGGGGCCGGGGGGGGGCCGCCCGCCGGACGGCCCCCCAGGCCCCGGCAGCGCGGGCGTGCGGGGCTGGTGGGATGGGGCGCCTTTGGGCGCGGGCAGCGGTTCCCGGGGACGCAGAAGGCGCAGGACGGGGTTTAAACTTTCCCAACTTTTGTTTTTCTGGAAGAAGCTCACAGCCCACCAGGCAGCGTTAAATACGAGCCCTCATTCAGGCTGCAAAGTGCACGGTGCTGGCGGTCACTGAAGGAGCAGGCAGCTCCGAGCCCCAACAGCCGCGATTGCTTCAGAGGCTCCTGGCATTCGCACCGGGCCCCAGGTGCCGGGAGGGGGCAGCGCGGGGCCGGCCAGGGCGGCGTTGCCCACCCTCGCTGCGGCAGCTGCCTCCCCGCTCCCCCCGGGGCAGCGAGGGCGCGGTGGGCGCAGACCCGAGCCCCGTGCCGGGGACGCTGCCGTGCCGTGCGGCGCGCAGGGACCCCGGGAGCACCCCAGCACGCAGCAGAGGAGCGCAGGGCTCCAGGTCCTGGGGACTGGTGTAGGTCCGGGCAAGGCAAACACGTTTGCAGAGCCAGGGAGGGCGGTAAGCAGGAGAGAGCATGCACTGCGCCCCTCCGCCTTTTCCCAGCCCCTTCCTCGCCTGCCCGCCAGGCCCCTGGAGGGAGACGCACGCCGCGGTGGGGAGGGCCAGGGGGCCGTGGGGACAGCAGGCGGGCAGACCTGCCCCTGCATCGTCCTCCCAGCTCCGCAGTGTTTCCTGAGCTATAGAAACAGAAGTTTAGAGCAGTGTCGCTTTGAGCCAAGTTTAACAAATCTCATATTTTCAAGCTTCCCAGTGCTGAAATTCATCTCTCCCAGGCTGCTTTAGCACTACAGACACTGACGGCCATCAGTGGGGCTCTGCCCTAGATAGTGCTCAAACAGGTCAGAAGCTTTACCACTAGAGTCATTGCTCTGCCCATCAGTAACAGACCTGAACAACCAGAGGAAAACAGCTTAGCGTTGCGTCCAAGCTGCACACCGCTGCCTGAGGAGACACTCACACCCCTTACACCCACTCAAAAAATACATCTGCAGCAGCGGTTTAGGTGGTTGCTGCCACCTCTCTCCCTGACAAAGTTACACAGGGTAGCAAGGCAGCTTTGTGTACGTAAAACCTTTACATGCCAAGGAAAGTTTCAACAGAGTATGTCAGCGTTAACCAGCAGCTCCAGCTACATTCAGTTGTACCTGCCAGCATCACTTCTGAAATTCAGGCTGGGAGGCGTGTGGGGAATTACAAACCGTAATATCAGCATTAGAAATTACAAGCCCCCCTGTCACTACTGAATGCATAAGTTGTCTTCTATTTGCCGCTAAGGGGTTTTCTCGTCCCATTTGTATCTGCCGACAGGACTCCTGCTTTAGATATGAAAACCATTGCTTCAATGAGCTGCAGTTCTTGTCCTTGGAATCAAGTTGGGTTTTAAACCCATGTTTGAAAGCCTGTGAAGCTGGGTAAGCCCTGAACTTTGGGCAAATATAACTATTAATCTTTAATCCTTAAAGTCTTACAGGTGCACCAACACCAAATCTGATAGAGAAACTGGGATTTTGCTGCAGGTCACACACACATATGTATACATGCAGACATGTGCTTAATTATCAATCAGCATTTATAACAGACTTGCTTTGGCTGGACATGTTTAAAGACTCCTCAGCTTTTGGTGAGTGAGGTCAGGCTCTTCGCACCTCTCACTCTTAGGGGGACACCTCCAGCCCCAGTCCTTGCCCACCAGGTTTCCAAAGCCACTGCCAGCAGCCTCATCTTTAGCTTGAAGTCTTGCTTTGGGATATAGACCAAAGCCTTAATTCAGCCATTTCTGCTAATACAGATGAGTATGTTTTCATACAGGCATTGTCTCGCTCATCTCTCTGGCTGTGCTTTCTTATGAACGTTACTGCACCATGACAGGAAAAACAGAGGCCGATACCACAAACTACAAGAAAACATGGGCAGGTATTGTCCTGTCCTGGACGTACTCCCTGGTCTGGACTGCACCCCCCCTTTTTGGCTGGAGCAGTTACGGGCCAGAAGGACCAGGGACAACATGCTCCGTGAACTGGCATTCAGAGGACGCTAACAACGCATCCTACATCGTATGTCTGTTCATCTTTTGCCTCTTAATCCCTTTCATTGTTATTGTTTATTCGTATGGGAAGCTGCTGTGCACTGTAAGGCAGGTAAGTAGATTCCTCAGCTGCCTTTTTACTGTGACCCCAAGCCAAGCAGAAACCAGTGACCACCATTTTCCACCTTTGTAACTTGAAAACTAGCTCCCCTGTGACTGTGTTGGTGACAGGCTCCAGTCTACCAGGGCTTTCAAAGTCACCCTCAAGCGTGAGCAGCTGGAAGTACCTGTGACAGCTTCACAGATGAGGGAAGTTTGCCAGACCACTCGAGATACCCCAGTTACCCCTAACTAAAACTAGGAGGGACTTACCTACCTTGATGAGATTGATCCTAGGACTTAAATCTGCAGCAAGCCTATGGAGAGGTGAGCATCACTTGTGGGTTCAGAGGCTGTACGGTCAGTGGAGGGCGTAGCAACTGTGATTTCAGAAGATCAGTGCTTCTTCTCTGAAAGCGTAAGAACCCTCCAAGAAAGGGTACAAAAAAAGAAAAGTCATATATAACCCAGCTGCTGGCAGGATCCAGGCAAAGCGAGAAGCTGGAGTTTAGCAAATACAAACGGTAAGGCAGTCCTGTGGCGTGAAGCTTACCCCTTGCACACAAACCAAAACATAAATGACCATGAGCTATTAATCTATTCCCAAGATAAGAGATCTTTGCTTTTAATAGCGCTAACCCACCCAGTGCAGCGCTTGGTACAGCACGCTTGTCAGGGTTGCCGGTGTCAGGCAGCGGGAAATGCCGATGCACAAGTTGTTGTTTTCTTGCGCCTTTATAGCGTCTGCATTTAGCCAGGAGTCCTAGGGAGCGATGCGCCAGCGCTGCCTGCTCACGGCCCGGTGTCGCTGGGAGGGGACCCCTGAGAGCGGCAGCCCCTCTGCCAGGGACCAGCCTGCGGCCAGGAAAGGACCAGGCAGCTCAAGCCAGGCCACCCACTCCCCCCCCACCCCCATCAAAAAGCGAGCATTCGCCACCTGACACAGCCCTGCGCCCCATGAGTGCATCCCAGGCTGGGCACGAGCTCGGTCAGAGCTACGAGAACTGGCTTTGTCTCAGCTCATGCAGCGAATGCCTGAAAGATAAGAGGGAATTAAGATAAAAATCAGTCTATGAGCCACATTTGCAGATGTAAACATTTAACTTAAGCTTATTACTGCTCTGAGACTTTGGGCAGAATTCAATCAAATGAGTGCAGATGTCTGTGTTGGTCCTTCTCAGCCTTTCCCAGCCCTTTGTCTCATTACAAATACCTTTCCTTCCCTGACTGCGAGCTTAGTCCTCTTTGGTCACAGCATGGTGGCTGCTCCTGCACGACCACAGACCCGTCCCCTGCGTGCAGGCAGGGGGGCTGGTTCTCAGGGGACTGTTTTTTCCATCTTCTGAAGCTACAAAAACTGGCTTAGAGGTGCTGCTTCTTGCAAGCCACAGCAGCCAAGGCTGGAGCAGGTAGTGCCTGCAGGAGAGGCTCTTCCTCTCCAAAGCTCCTCCACGGGCAAGAAACAGCAGGAAAACCTGGGCGGAGAGTTGTTCCCTGCAGGAAGGTTGTGCTGTCCCACACGTCAGCAGACAGAGTCTTAATTCTGCTGGGGCTGTGCCTAGGTGGGAGCACTGAAGGGTGCAAGTTTTCATATTAAATACTCTTCCCACTGATGCATCCATCACATAACAAGTGAATTTCAGGCCCTGAAGACCTACCTGTCTTCAGGACAGTTTTGGACACTCTCATCAGGGTGAGCATTGGTTCGCCACCAGTTCAGGTGGCAGCAGGACTCTGCAGCCTTAGCAGAGCCCTCTGCAAACCCAGCAAGTGATGGGACCCCTTCAGTGATATGAACTGGTCCTCCAGTGACCGCAGCAGCATGGAAAGGGGACACGGTGGTGGGAAAGGGCTATCGCACCCTTCACTAGGGGTGACAAGTGTGAAGGTCAGGAGCTGCTTTTCCTGGGCTGTCTGTCCTGCAGGGACCCCAAAACATGGGAAACATTCTGGGAAATAACATGAAAATTATTCTCAGAAGGGGAAGAGCCATTATTCTGCAGTTTGTGCAAAGCCTGTGCACACGATGTTGTATTTGTTGCGTGACCCTGCAGGAAGGGGCTCCTGAAGCCCCAGCATGCAGGAGAGCCAGTTCTGTCACTCAGCCTACCATCCTATCATCCTACCAGATTTGCCAGACACACACCTCTGTCTCAATCCAGATTATCCTTGCGCAAAGCAGGGCTCGCAGGGGTGTTCCACGAAGAGGGAAAGTCAAAATTGGACGGTGCTGCTGGACACACCTGGGCACAGCCGAGCACGGAGGGCTGGGTGCTGCAGAGCTCATTTGGGAAGCCGGAGAGCAAGGGGAAGCCAGCGAGCCCCTGGGCTCAGGCAGTGTGCCCATGGCTGCCCCAGGCTTCTCCCGGCCGGTTATGCTGCCACTCAGTTTCTCCCACGGCACCAAGGTGCAAAAGCGGCAAAATCCCTGGCATGTATAAGAGGGAGGAAAAAAAAGACTGAACAAAATAAGCTTCACATGAAGCTAAATATTTAAGGAGTTAAACAACAGACATCTGTACTTTTAGAAGATGCCAAATTCTAGGCAATCCTCTGTAAGCCTTTTATCATGCTTTCAACTCCTGGCATGAATAACTTGCCCTAACTGAAGTTATCTGCACCACTTACAGGAGTAAAATTGTAGTGGGAAATCGGGGTGTTTGGTTTCAGCCAGGCATGAAAAATCATATCCTTTCGGTTGACATTTGTGTTTTCATGCTCTGGTTTCTGACATGATTGTCATCACGGGAGATATGCAGGGATGCTTAAAGTCTTGGAAATCAGTCCAGGCTTTCGTACTCATTACTCTCCTGTGCTGCTTGCAAGCGCTGACAGATCCTACCATCTTGCCTCAAGCTCACTGTTTCCTTAAACCTGAAGAAAATTTGTCACCACTAAGAGAGGACCCATTTTTGCCCCCAGGTCTCATTTCAGGCTGGCAGACAACGTCCAGAGGGAGGGGTTTGCTCTGAGCCATTTCAAATGAATACCAAAGGAGCTTGAACATTAGTACGCTGTTGATGATTAATCTGAATACTGAGAACAACCATTAGAAAATGAGGTGTGTTTAGGTTTCCAAACACATTGAGCTTTCCTCTTCATTATCTCCTTTCTGAGAAGTCTTTCTGTTTTCATAGCAATTTCATACCTCCCCTGTGAAGCACAGTGCAGGACCCAGCTGAAAGCAAAGGCAGCTGCTTTCCCCGGGGGGAGGCCAAAGCACAATGAAGTTGTGCAGCGGCAGATGGCGGGGTGTGAGGGTTCCCGCATGGGGGGCTTCACCCACAGCACCTCGGTGGGATGGCAAGAGCCGGCTTTGCCTCCCATGGCTGGTCCCATTCCCATAACAGAGCCGCTAGTGGAAACCTGCCAAGTGGGGTTTGCTGCAAAGAGCAAGGACACTTTATAATTGCCTTAGTTTTGTTAGCAGAGTCTCGAGAGCATGTTATTTCCCCTATAGCTGAGTATGTAGCTTCAGATGAGTACACAGGATCTCATCCATGCTATACGCCACAGCAGGGACGCTGCGATCCCTCAGCTCAGATCAAATTTGAAGTTCACAAAAATGACAGGAGTGAAACAGAGCCTGGGAGAAAGACAGCCAGCAACCACCCCTGAGCAAGCTGTGAGCAGCTGAAAAGCAAATCCAACAACTGCTTCTTACTTCCCATAGCCCGGTGCCATAGGAGGTCCTAGGAGCCCAAGCAAGGTTGGAGGACAATGGGCTAACCCATTTCAGTGCTTGGGGTGAAGCACGAAGGCTGGGGAAACCCTCTGGGATGTGAAGCTGGGCAGCGCAGGAAAGCTGGATGCATCCTTCATCCACAGCCACCGCGGTGCTGGTTTGGAAAGCTCGGTTGTGTCTATTGTATTACTGCTTCAAGACCATTGTTGCCAGCAGAAACAGTGCACATGGACGAGACTCTCAAAGACAACTTCAGCGATGCAAACAATTCATAGGCTACCAAAAATGACAGTTTGGGATTTCTTCTAGTACAAATACTTCATAGTCAGCGTCAGGTTCACCCTGAGCTCTTGGATGTCCTGGAGAAGCAAGAGATCTTATGGCCATTCCTGTTTCACCAGCATGCCCAACCTTGTGGGGCATGAGGTGTAAAGATGCCAAGTACATACCTGCTTGGGTAAACCATCTCCTCAAACATGGTCTGCATCCCAAGTCCCACATTGGAAATAGCTGGCTCACTGAAAGCAACAAACAGGCAGCGATTCTTCCATTGCATCCATGAAACTTGCAGGAGACAAGCATTCTGCTACCAGGTTTCCAAATACCTGTAGTCAGCACATGAGACCTTAAAAATGCTTGTTGAAAATAAATGATTTATTGAGCACGGTTGTTAAGAAGTGATTACTTAGAGTGACAAGCTTGGCAGATTCCTCTCATGAGAGTTGTCAGAATGCAAATATAATTGATTCCAGCTTTTGTATCACTGTATTATGGTGTGGATTTTTTTTCCCTTAATTCACCAGCAGGCCTGCTCTTCTGTCATCAGACAAATGAAGTCTTGCCTCCAAATTATTGACCATGGTTCATCCTAGGAGATGAGTACGTGGGCTCAATACTCTGCTTTTCCGCTCAGACTCCTGCCCTGCATTGAGCTACATCAGTGTAAATCTACCATAAGTGCAGTGATGCAAAGCTCCTGAGGTTTAAGGGAGGTTCAGCAGCTCTTTCACCTCAGACTCCAGACTTTCAGTTGCCCTTCTTGTCCCACCCCGCCAGAGCATCCTTCCTCACAGACAGAAAAGGAGAAGCACACGGAGGGCAAGTGCGCAGAGCACAGCCCCAAGTGAGGGTTTCTTTCCCCAGCACCGCCCGGACACGCTGGCTATATGGGCCAAAGGCACATCAGGGACTGCGCCGCAGAATTAATCACATCTGGACTCTCACAGCATATCCAGGCTTGTGTGGTCCTGACCACCCAACGCAGGGCCCTCTGAGCCCCCTCGCCCCAGCAGCAACCACAGGCAAGGCAGGAAAAGCCAGCGTCTGGGCACAGTTTCCATCAGCCCTCGGCCCCCTCGGTCCCTCAAGTGTTATGGAAAGGAAAAGGAAATGCAGCAAGGCATTTGATGTGTTACATATTAATTTCTATCATTATGCTTGTTATATTGACAGTTCACAGTCGTAATGGGGGGTGGGGGAGGAGGGGGGGGGGGAGGAAACAGCACCATTTGCCAGAAATTCCCTTCTGCTGGCAAAAGAGGAAAGGGTAATTCCACTGGTCCTCAAGCATTTATCTAGGCAATTATTAATGCTGCTGCAGTGCTTACCCAGAACACACTGAGACTGAACTGGGGATGCGAGACAAACACATTCCCAAAGGCAGGAAGCATTAAAGCTTAAGCACCGAAACACTTCAGATGCCAAATAAGAGAAATCAGCCTTGAGACAGCCTGGACCCAGAGGAGCCTGCAGTAACAGTGCAGCCCCAGTGATTGAAGAGAGCAATCACCCTTACAAACAAGAAAATCCACCCACACACAACATAGCCAAGGAATTGGTTTTCTTTGCTTCATTTGACTTCGATCCCAGTGAAAACACCACTGTGGAATGCTTTTATACTTCCCCACCTAAATGGTAGCAGGAGTTCTGCTCATTAGAGCTGCTCACACTTGGTTCATCACTAGAGCTGCTCATATTTGGTTTGTCTCTGCTACAGGTTCCCCTGCAGCAAATGCTCCTTCTCAGAGCTGGAGGAACTCTTCCATTAGCAGCAATAACCACGGGCACTGGAAAATCAGACATCTATGTGAACACAAAATACAGGTACAATGAGGGCCACGTGGTGGCTCTGAAGCAAGGGGTGACACTTCCACCCCCCAGGCACTGTGATTTCCCACAGAACTTGCTTTGAAGGCAGGGCACAGCGATGGTCCTCAGCTTCTCCTAAGAGCTGGAGGGGACATACCTCGTGCTCTGCCACTGTGTTTGTGTGCAGCGGAGATTTGTCCAACAGCAGTCACTTACCCGATGAACACACTAAGGATTTTTCTAGTTGAAAACAAAGCAGCTGTGACACTTTCCCCCCCCCTCCCTCTAGCTCAAATATTTTTCAGCGGGTGTTTCAAAAACTCAGAAGTGAAGCGTTCAGGCATTCGCAGTTATTTGCAGCTAGGGAAGCTAAGTTCCACACAGCACTTTCACCCTGCAGGACAGCAGGGAGCAGCCGTGCCCCACAGGCTGAGCTGCACTTTCCTTCTTCCCAGAGCACAGTCACCTGCCAGCGCTAGAAATGACATCTTCCTCCTCCGCTGGCTCTTCGTGATACCCTTGTGTATGGCAGGACTGCGGGGCCAGCCCAGGCTCACATCCCTTGCTGTGCTACCTGCCAGGCAGCATTTTGGGCCATCCTATTCTCTGCCCCATTGCTGGCCCTGGGTTTCACCCCACGACCATCTAACCTGCAGGGAAAGCGCACTGTGGGAAAGAGAAGGGAGAAATCTGCCCCCAGAACTAAGTCATTTTATCAGAAGGCAAAACAAAACGAGGAGGCTCAGCAAATGCGTCAACCCCACCTATCTCTTTCAACAGAATCACCCCTCGCGGCAGTCCTTGAAGCACTGGTTAAAATCCCCCTAAGCCAGCAAGGCAAATGCAAATTATCTCTCATTAGCAGTTGCCCTGGGAGAACACCTTCTCGCCCATCCACCCTTGGTCTAATGACTGGCCTTCTCTGCTTGGCAGAGAAAAAAATAACACAAAAATTCAAGTTGGGGAGTGAGACTCACTGCCTCACCCTTACAGGAGGACTGTGACCGACCGCCCCTGCCCCAACAGTAAGCCTGCACCAAAGGGGATCCCGCTTGTTCTTTGAGTTCAGACAACTACGGGTAGATCTGCAGGGGATGGAAAGGAGAGCAAACCACTAACCCGGAGCACAGAGCCATTTCAAGCCTAATGCAGCTCTACCCCAAACACCATGGGTTTTCCACAATAGCAGCCAGGTTTCACCCCCAAATGATTGAGTACTGTACCTGAGTGTCCCGGAAGATACAACAGACACACCACCACCTTGCCAGCCCTCCAAATTCACAGGGAGAGCTCCCTCCTCCCCAGGAGAAGAGGTTTAGCACTACAAGCACTCCACACAGAGAAGCCCAAGAGTCTTCTCTGAGACATCCTGCAATCTGCAATTGCAAAGGTCCCACTTAAGAGTGCACATTGTCATAGAGCCTGGCTATTATCACATACACTAGCATTAATTCCATTAATTTGCTTTTAAAACATACCCGTCTTGAAGCACAGCTATTGCCTGTGTTCTTTGGGAGACCAGTGCAGGGTCTCCTGCTCCCCTAGAAGGGGAGGCACTAGGACACCCTTCCTCATGGCTGGCAGCACCCACGAGGTCTGGGCTTTGCTGCATGCCAGGACTGACCCTGCCTGCATGGACACCCCAAGGACACTCTGGACAGTCTTGGGTGAATGTATCCTGAGGCTCCTAGTCTGCTAATACTTGATTTTACATCTAGAAGTCACGTACATTTGAGAAAACCTCCATTCTCAATGAGAAGAATGCGCTATCATCACAGTCATTACTGATTAAAGCATCAAAGAAAGGTGCAGAAGAAGGGGAACCAAACCAGTGTGAACATGAAGCAGTACTGAAGTATTTCAATGTTAATTCTCACTGACAGATGTGCTATGCAGATTAATAACTCCAAAGGACATGCTTCCTTCGAACCGGAAATATTTTCTGCTCTCCACAGTTAAGCGCCCCAAAGCCTAGAAGCACACCCACTGCCTTACAGAAAACTCAACAGGAGAAGAATGAGGCAATGCTTACATTGTGGTTTAACCTGGCTGGCAACTCATCACCACGCAGCCGCTCGCTCACTCCCCGCACACTGGGACGGGGGAGAGAATCAGAGGACTAAAACTGAGAAAACTCGGGGGCTGAGATAAAGGCAGTTTAACAGGGAAAGCAAAAGCCGCACATGCGAGCAAAACAAAGCAAGGAATTCATTCACCACTTCCCATGGACAGGCAGGGGTTCAGCCATCCCCAGGACAGCAGGGCTCCATCACGCGTAACAGTTACTTGGGAAGACAAACACCATCACTCTGAACGTCCCCCCCTTCCTTCTTCTTCACCCAGCTTATGTACTGAGCATGACATCATGTGGGCTGGAATAGCCCTTGGGTCAGTTGGGGTCAGCTGTCCTGGCTGTGCCCCCTCCCAGCCTCTTGTGCACCTGGCGGAGTTGAAAAGTCCTTGGCCAGTCTAAGCACTACCCAGCAACAACTAAAACATCAGTGTGTTATCAACATTCTTCTTGTACTAAATCCAAAACACAGCACTATGCCAGTGACTAGGGAGAAAATTAACTGTCCCAGCCAAAACCAGGACAGCTTAGAACCCAGAACCCTTCCCACAGTGCTGCACTGTGCCCACACTTGGTACTTGAGCTTTTGCAAATATCAACCACAATGAATTATTTTAATATTCTGATATTTAAAATTAATAATTAACCCCTTTTAGTGATTACAAGGCCTTTCCCTACAGTTATGGAGCCTTCCATGTTTATAAAGGCAGGTGAGGAACTGAATTTAGATATAAATTTTAATCTTAAATCACGCGCTCCACCCTTGTGAGGACAGCCTTGTGAGTGTGAGGATGCTGTGAGCACTTCGATGGCGTGCCTGAGCCACAGAGGTCTCTCCCTTGCAAAGCACGAGGCCCTTACTGTTACTCATCTGGCACCTTCCAAGCCCTCTGAGATGAGAAAAATTACTATACTATAGCAGAAGTGAAAGACGTCAGTGCAGTGGATAGAAACGGATTTCTTTCTGTCTCTCTCCCCGCCTTGCCTCCCTATAAGCTTTGGCAGAGGTCTGCATTAACACCTGGAAACTTCAGCTTCCAGAAAGCCATCAGTAATGGTGAGGCCAGGTCCCTCTGCCCACGCAATGAAGGTCCCTGCAGGGGCTGTGTGATCCCCTTCCAATGGGGGACAGCCCGAGACCACCTTCTTTTGGTTACAGCCAGCTTTAAGTGCCTTTGGCCAAATTTCCACAGTATCATTCCTGTTAATACTATTACCCTGGGAGATTTTTCCACAGCCTTCATTTATTGGAAGAAAGAGGATTTGCGGAGGCAAACCTTCACCCAACTCTTAGAGCTGGGCAGTGCCAAAAGCAGAGCCTGAGAGTCAAAAGTTTTATTTGGACCCACCAAAAGGGAGGTGTTAGCATCCCCTCCGTATGAACAGGCAAACTTGGGATATTCTGGCGTAAACCCAACTTGTTAAGGTATACGAACATATACTGCATTTAGGGTTGAAGTTGTGTGTTTTTAAATACAATGTGATGCATAAGTATTAGTGGGATTCGGGAGCACAACACATTCTGCACGTCACAAATGGCCATAACATTTGTCATCTGGTTCCCTTTCCCTGTAGCACAGCCGAGTGAGGTGGAAGTCTCTGCAGCACTCCAAAAGCAATGAGATGCTCAGGTCAGCCCCAGCTGCGTCTCAATAACTGAGGGAGTGGAAGGTAAACAGCGTAGGAAAAAGGCAGGGAAAAAGGAAACGTTTGGCTGGAAAAATAGATCACTTATGTGGGCTGTTACCAAGCTTCAATAATAAGAAAGGATTCATCTAGTTGAAGATTTCTTTGCATTTTCACATGCCCTTAGAAGAGAGGGTGTCATCTCTTAGCTGCCTAATTCATAGACATTCGCTCTTGAATCTCTACTTGGGCACAGGGGCAGCGTAGGTGAGACCAGAAACCTTGAGCAGGGAAAGCAGAGCACCTCCTAAGTGAATCCAAACATGAGACTCAGCTCCCCAGGCCTTTTGCAAAAAAAAAAAAAAAAAAAGGATGGAATTCTGGTTGAAATTAATTAGTGGTTTGAGGCAAAAGCAATTTCTTTCAGATGTTTTATTCCTCCCTGTGCATAAGGCATTCCATTACCCATAAAATTACACTTAGTTCCAGGCAAGAAACCAAGCACCAAGAATGCTGTGCTTGTGGAAGAAATGTGCAATGGCTACTGCGAGAGTCTCTACAACCCCCCCCCACCCACCACCTGCAGCCATCCTTCCTTCCTTCCTGGAAATCCCAAGGAAGGTTTCCCAACCTTGATAATAATTCTTTTTTTTTTGCTCCTGAAACTAATACCAACTATTTTAAATCAGTCTCCATCACTGCTCCCCACCGCTAGCTCTAGCTCAGCTTTGCTCAGGCTGCAGCAAGAGCCAGAAGAGCCTCCCAGTTTCACTGAAGGCAGAGCGGGGAAGCAATGCGTGTCCTGCAGAAGGTGGTGGTGCATTTTCTGTGACTTTCAGAGGATCGATAAACCTCTTCCATTTCACAGCTGCTACAAGGAATTACACACCCCCAAAGAACTAGCATGCAGAAATATATATATATATATATATATATATATATATATATATAAAAATCTCAGAGGGGCTCAGTAATTGCCCTCTTGCACACAGGAAAGACATGGACCTCAAGCAGCCCAGCCAGCTGGGACCTTGCTTAGTTGGCGTTACACAAGGGGCACTAGAAAAGGTTTTGTCTTTGACTCAGATTGGGAAAGAAGGAATTTGGGGTTTTGCCATCAGGGCAATGATACTGCTAAGCCTCACAATATGTTAATTTACTAGATCTAGATCAGGTAAGCAGCATGCTAGGAAATCTGGGAGGCAGAAGTTTCCAAGTGACAAACCAGCACTGTTGCTGCCTTTTGCCTCAAGTCACGTTAAGTCCTGCCTCCAGCTTTGCTCTTCCCCATCTCTCCCTGTGCTGCAGTCTGACCCGCTGGGTTCAAGACTGTTACATTCATGTAAAATCTGTTTTGTGGAGTAAAAGCCCAAGGTCTGCCAGGAGCAAAGCACTGGATGAGCATTAAAACGGAAATACAACACAAAGTTGGCAGCTTGCTTTTCTCACTCTTGTTTTCATGGCAAGGCACTGAATGCATGGGCATTTTAAGAAAGCCTAAGCTCTGAATCAAAAATTATATGAAAATATTTTCACTATGAATGCAGGTAACATGTTTCTAGCTTTTATGATTGCACTGAGAAGCTTTTAAGCATAACTCAAAGGCTCAGGTGTTAGGAGGGATAAAAAAAACTTCCTTAAAAATAAAATCTAACTTGATCTCGCAACATTTCTTAATGGTAGTATCAGCCATTTATTTTCCTTGAGTATTTCCTCTCCAAGCAAAACATTTTCTTATTAGGAGAGCTACTGTTAAACCAGCCACCATATCACTGCCCACTGTTTGAGAGCTTCAAGGAAATCCTTATTAAGCCCCAGCAATCGCTTCCGAGGTTAACTTCTTCCCTTTCTGTAAGCACCCTGTGGACTTACTGTTTGAAACTTTCTGCTGGGCTTCCATTTCTTTTTGCTCAGCCTTTGCCAAGCAAGCCTGTGCTTGCAGAGGTTGGCTATTCTCATGCCAAGAGGTCTTGTGGACTCTGGGCCTCCTGTCCCCACTCGCCAGTCTCACTTGGCAGCCTGCTTTGTGCATAGGATACACACGATGTCATTTTAAGCACCTCATAGCTCTTTCTGGGCAACGCACAGATGTGTTGATGTGCACGCCCATAGATCCCCTGACCTGAGTTACAAGCATCAACCGGGAACAGACAGCACAGTCACACTTCAAAGGCTTGAGAACTCCCTGTGAAGCATCCAACACACCTACTGCAAACCCATTACCTGCATTTATCAATTCTGAAAAGTAGGACATAAACTGATGTGCAGGGACCATCAGGAAGTCTCACATCCACTTTAGAAGAAATTGGATTGGCGTTTAATGTACAGGCAATACAATTTAATTGCAACTTTATTAGGTTATAGTCTGGTTCTCTAGTACTCACGCAAGTAACTGCACCTATTAATTCACCAGGGCAGAGCATAACCGTGTGTATCTGATTTCATAGCTCTCCGGCACTATTTCTCAAACAGGCAGTGATGGCTGAAGGTGGTTCAGCTGCTGCCACAGCTCAGGGGTGTCTGTGCCACTTGTTTTAGGGAAATACAGCAGCTTTGCTCACGTAAGCCAGGGGCCTCAGCTGGTATGCTCAGGCCAATTTGCTTGAGGTTTTTTTCCCCTCTATTTCCCTTTATTCCAACTTTTCTCAAGAATCATCCTCCTAGCCCTGTGAGCATCCTCGTCAACCCTCCAAGCTCTGAATGCTATCGTGGTTTCATGAAAAACAAGAGAAAACATAGTCAGTCACTCAGCTGAGATTCTCAGATCATCCTGCGGATTCAGGAATTAATCCCAGTGGGAGCTTCGTGGCTGAACCTCCCAGGCGGCCATGGGTATACTCAGCTGTGCTCTCTGGTCCTGGATGTTACTGAGCAATTTCCACATCCATTGCTGAAAACACATATTTTCCTTTCCTAGCAAGGTGATGACTCTGTTATTTCTGCATAGTATGTGTCAGCAATATTAACCAGGAATTTGCTGTGTCCACAGTGACCTCCATTTAAACCTGTTCTTATTGTTTGCTGCACTAGTCTCTCATCATGTCCTTCTCCTTTCCGTGACATCCAGTGCCACAGCATACAAACACCGTATTTGTGAGCATTTCCACTCCTACACTAGGAGGACGGATATGTAGGTTCCCAATTATGGTCAATGAAAAAAAAGAGGCAAATTAATCACTCTGCAGGCTGAGTTGCCATCTGGAGTTGCTTCTCTGTAGTAGAAAACATTAAGTAACAGCTATTAAATAACAGATCTCGGCATGGGGACTGTCCTTCTCCTGCACTTGTGGCCATCTCCACCGCGGATCCTGTCTCACAGCAAAAGTTAATACATAGCAGAGGCATGGCAGGTTTTATAACATCTGAGGCAGAGGCAAACAGGCAGCGCAACAAACTCCTGCTGCATCCTGCAAACCCTTGAAGTTGTGGGCTGCATTAAGAGAGGGTGTATTCCATCAGCTCATATAGAAATGCCTATATATTAAGTACTTCACTGACCCCAGTGTCTGGCATCTTTGTGATCAAGCTTTGGCTGAGTTTTAGCTGGAAAGGGCACAGTGAAGCCTGTTATGGTAAGCTCTCGGACAAAAGGACGGCTTACACGCAGAATGGATGCATAGTAACATTTCCAGTGCAGTAGCCTTCTTTCTGCTCACGTAAGTTGACGTGGAACGTGACTCCAGCCCATCGGGAAACCATCTTTTCCCTACTCAGCAATGGTTCCCAACATCAGCCTTTACTGCCTGCCCGTGGCAGGGACTGAATACCGAGCAGAGCCCAGGAGAAACACGATCAGGACCTTTAGTGGGTATGGCAGATGTCTGCAGAGATTCCCAACTATTCCTGACCTTTTTGTTAGTTTTCCATGTAAAAATTAACACCTATGGGAAGCATGTGAAAACATCTCTGTAAGACTAAGATGCGACCAGGGCCTCCAACTGCACTGGAGATGAACCCACTCAGTCCTGCTAACTCTGTATTCTGGACCACACATGCAACATGTGGAATGAGGGATACAGAGGCATCATAAACTTTAGAAAACTGAAAATATCACATAGGAGAAACAGAGACTCAACTTCCAGCAAAACCTCCATAAAGCTATAAAAGCACATTTTCTGTGGCTGTTTTTCATACCAAAACCTACAGAAATAGTGAGGTGGGTTTTTTTAATTTCACACACAGCAGATTGAGGTTTAGATTTTTGACCAAACCAGAAGTGAAGGACACTTTACAGCAGCTCAGCATGCTCCCAGGGTAACCCTGCAGCAGTATCGCTGCTGTTAGCCCTGAGCCAGAAACAACCTGGGCCGACTTTCCAACCTCTATGGGCCAGCAACTACAGACAAGCTACCTAGGCCAGACTTAGGCTCTGACTTTCCCTGGAAGTTATCAAGACAAAATTATACTAAAAGCCCGCAGCACCACTCACCAGCATCACACAGCTCTTTGCTTCTGTCCAGCTACAGAAGTTGATCTGATGGCAAGTCTGGGCACAGCCCTGGAGTTGTGTGGTATATCCAAGTCGCCATCTGCTGATGGCATGCCATCAACATTTCAAGGTTGCTGAGTTTGTTTAGTTTTTTGTGCATGTGCCTTGAATATTAATAACAAGGTCTCAGGTTCCCTTGACTGACCAGGGGAGCCTCGTAATTGAAAGCAAAAATGCTTCAAGGAGAATTACAGAAGTGGGAGGATATTCAAACTTTCTGGCCTCATAGGATGAAAATAATGATTGCCTACTGCTGGCAAGGAAACTAAAACCTTTCCTTGCTTACCTGTGAAGCCATTCTCTAGCAGCATCAGTCTGAAAACAGAAAGCTTTTCTTCTTTTTTTTTTAGGAAAGGATAAAATACTTCAAAAGTAAAGAGAGCAATACACTATCCAGGTTTGCTCGAGAAGGGTGCATTGTGCTCGTAGAAGATGCACCATCAGGAGCACCCCACTAGCTCTATGCCAGCGTTCAACCCAGTGACAAAAAGCAGCTGTTCCTCCCCATTTAGCTTTGTGTCACGCTGCATCAGGATATTCAGAAAGAGATGTAGAGACCAAGCATTACACCAGCTGCTCTGTGAACTGAGCTCTGCTAAAGGTTATTAAGTGGGAAATACCTCCAGAGTCCTCCTCTCACACCCAGCCTCAGACCAGGCTGATTTTGATCTGGAAAACATCCGGAAAACATTCATCTTCTCTGACTTCACCTGAAGGAAGAGGAAAGGGGTGTTGGGTTGCCTTTTCTAAACGCAATAGCTATCAATAGGAAAAAAAGGAGCTTTGGTTTTCCTCAAGGTGCGCCACTTAGAAGCCATCACCCACCACCTGCCCCAGGTGTCTCCTGGCATAGGAAGGTGGACAGGGGAGTGTCAGGAAGGCACAAAGAAACTGGGATTTTGTGTGGGAATAAAGGACCCTGGCAGCTGGCTGCCAATGCCTTTCAGTGCTTCTTCTTGGTAGCCTAAAAACCAAGCACACACAATGCAAAATGCAACCCCTCTTTCATCTCCATCCCTGAACACATGTACCCCAATCCACATCACACACCCTTGAGCATCTTGTAAAGTTTTATACCAAGTTGTGGCAGACTCAAAAAGTCTGAACACAGGGAAGATGTCATACAGAATTCATATCAACTCCGTGAAATATTATATAAGGATAAATGTGAGCTTTCTGTCTGAGATGTCTGTGAATAAATCTGAGCTACTGATGCCTCTGGGTGCCTCTGAGTGAAATACTCACCTCTCACTAATGGAAATATTTTGATTAACAACTTTATTTGCCTAGTGGCAAATACTGCTTTTTTTCTTTTAAATCACAGATAAGTGTCATAAAAAAATTCATTTGCACATTAACAGGATATTTACAAAGTACTTGGTATTCGAGTTCCCTCAGCAGGCAATTACAGATATGTTCTACTTTTTGAACAGTTTTGGTTTGTTTTTTTAATTAGTCTCAAGGTGACTTCCAGCATGCAAATACATCCTGCTGGATTCCCCATAAAACTGCTTGTAATAGTTTCTCATGCTTACTGCAGCACTTCGCAGTGCAGGCTTTACACAACCATCAGTAAAAGGTCCAATTTTCAAAACATACTGAAAACTAGGAAACAAGGGTGAGGCATAAGGCAGCAGTGTTTATATACAGCGTGATTTACTCACGAGTACGCACGAGCCCCAGGTCCAGAGGAGGAGCCTGCTGTAAACCAGTTTAATCCAACTCCTGACTTTTCCAGCGGATTCAGGGGAGAAAGCTCTCTCACACTCTTGTTCTTCATGTTCTCGCCTGTCTCCTGCCCTGCCCCAGCGGCCTCTGGGTACAGAGCATTTCATCCTTGGCCGGGTCCATCACTACTGGTAGGACTTGGACAAGAGAGTGCTGGGTCCAACTGTCCTCCAGGGCCAGTTAGACCAGGGCAGGTTCCCCCTTCTTCCCTCCTGCCCAAGATACTCACAACTAAATGCTGTGATTTAGAGAAAGCTGGAGAAGGCTATTCTAGATGAACAGCATGATCACTAATCCTATTTCAATGGTTACATACACGCTTTGGGTACAAAACATACAAACCCTGCCCACATTGGCCAGCTCTTCTCCAGGCAACATTTTAGATGACACTGCCAACCCTGCCCCTAGCATGGCTGCTCCAGGAGCTCCCATGCATCATCATCCACTCCCAGTATGAGCGGTGCTAATAGTGTGTTTTTGCCTCTCTCCCACCCAGGTGAGTGGCATCAATAAAGGGATGGGTCAGACCCGGGAGCAGCGCATCCTGATCATGGTGGTGGTGATGGTAATTTGCTTTCTCCTTTGCTGGCTGCCGTATGCAACTGTGGCACTTATAGCTACATTTGGGAAACCTGGTCTCATCACCCCTGCAGCCAGCATCATCCCATCCATCCTTGCCAAAAGCAACACAGTCTACAACCCCATAATCTACATATTTCTGAACAAACAGGTAAGTAAAATGCTATCCTTATGTTTACTCAGATTTAATGTATGCAAGAAGTAAAGAAATGACCAGGAGAAATGAAGAGTGTATTGGTGACATCTCTGAAAAACCCTGGGAGAGGGAAGCACAGAAAAAGGGCTACAAGGAGTAAATTTAACTGACAAGTCTGACTTTTGGGACTTTTATAACTAACTTCCCACTTGTCCAAATAGCAACTGATGGGTCCTTCCTTTCTCCTACACAATCTGATGAACAGCAAGTTAAACGTAGAGGAGAAGAAGAATCACAGAATGGCAGGGGTTGGAAGGGAGCTCGGGAGATCATCTAGTCCAACTCCCCTGAAATCAACGTTCTGGCAAATGTGAAGGCATCAGACACTGTGTGAAGTTGATTCAGATATATAAGGACGTGAGCCTTTGCTACCCTACACCATGCACCGGCACTGCACGTTGCCCACAGTAACTCTTCTTTGTAACGTCAACTTTCTCTTCCCCAATTTACTCTTTTAACCCCTCCTTCAAATCCTTCAGTCACTTTTCTGTCCTACTCTGCGCCTCCTAACAGCTGGTGGGAACCATGACCAGCGAGGATCTGTCTAAAAACACTGCTGGAGGAGCTGACCCTGGGGCACAGCTTGCTTCAAATCTTGCATTTCCCTCCCCTCGCCATGCAGAGGGCCAAAAAACAGATGGCAGGGGGGTACCAGGCAAGGGGGCTCTACTTCCAGCTAGAGGGCTGGCCTCAGGACTACCCTCACCGGATGGTAAACACAAGACAGAGGCTTGGTAATATCTTTAACATTGTGCACAGTAAGTGAATAACTGTGATTCTCCATATCCTTCCAGCAAGCCATGAATTTCTGACCCTGCCCAGCTCCATCTCAGAATACACGTCATGTATTGATTCACTCCCTCTGGAAACTTTGTCTAAAAAAAATTGCTGCATGCATAAAAAATGTTCCCTTTTATTCATTCCAAAGGATGAATTTCAGCCCCATTGGAGTCAGCAGGCAGAGCAGCATGTCCTAAGCATCACCCTCATCTCTGCGATGAGCAGCACACTGCTGGTGTCAGCGCCAGGGTGCCGTTAGCCCTGTTCCAGGACAGATGTGGCACCTCAGGTCTGATGCTAAAGGCAGGGATAAGAGACCCCTCTGAGCCAAGCACGCTGCTGGCTAAGGAGGACTGGGCTCTGCAGTGCTGGCAACCCACCCGGGTACAGCTCACCAGCAACTCCCTGGCTTTGCTCTGATGCCAAAGGGGAATGGAACCCCCATTTTTAGGTGGCTTGAGAAGGCATTGGAGCCCCCCTGGAAATCTTTCAGTACTTCTACTTTGCTGAGAGGTGAAGATTTTCAGGTGAAGATTCAACTCGTGCCAGGAGAATGTGGGTTTTAACTACATTCAAAACAGAATAGAGGAGAGAAATGCTTCATGACACCATGCAGCTGTCAATTCAGCCCAAGAGAACACACTTTTGCTTCAATTCCACTTTTCTCCCCTTAGAAACTCTGGGTACAGATACCCAGGCACCAGTAGCAGGACTATGTCTCCTCAACTGGGATTTGATCGCCCTGCCGTTTACAGTCTTCGATCCCTCCCAGCCCCTCAAATGGAAACTGTGAGCAGAGGCAAGGTGAAGACAAAAGATGCTGTGCAGATTTGGGGTCACATTTCCACCTGCCCTGCTGCCTGCTCGAGAGGATGCCAGAGCCTTCGCACAGTAGCACGGGGGGAAAGACAGACACTCCTGTGATGACTCGTGCCTGTTCAACTGTTCCAAAACCCCCCTGCTGACCCGAGTTTGCATCCCCTGAAACACACATGGCTCACGTTTGTTAAGCTAACACACTCCTCACCTAGATTCTGGCTTGTACAGTCAGAAGGCTGCCAGGATCTAATCTTTGTAGAGGAAAATTGTTCATTAGATAAAATGGAGGAGAAGAGTAGAAGAAGCTTTATGAGGCCATCTATTTGCCCTTCTGTCATCTGCTCCGGGCAAAGATTTCTCTCCTTTCTTTTTCCTGATCCAGTGAAAATGAGCCCTTTAACTCCTTTTCGCTCTGTGCCCCTTACAGTACCATTTGTATTTGCTTTTCATTCCTCCTGCTGCTGCTGCTACTAACTAGTCCCTAGTGCTCAAAGAGCAGGTTTCTTTCTCAGAACACTTAGTTGTACTTTGTCTGAAAAGTTCCCAGAAATGGCCAAACCAGAAAATATACTCTCCCTTAATCAGCACATGTGGGATTTCTGCAAATAGCATCCAACTGCACCCAGTGATCCCAGGAGAGGGAAGCTGATGTGTGCAACTCCACCACTGGGCTGGAGATGGCTGGGTTCCACCCGAGCCCTTCCCCACACTCCGGGAGGGGGAGGACTGTGTGTTGGTCTCAGCTGTAGTCCCACACCCAGAAGGGGGAAACTCACGCTTAGCAGGGGAATGGTTTCAAAGTCATGAAACCTTCCCCTTTCTCCTCCCAATAGGCTACATTTTCCTGTGCAAGCTAAGATAATGCGATGCTGTCCACAAGAAAAAAATGTTGATATGATGCACAGCACACAAAGGGCAGGAGCTGGGGTAGCCCCTTGCACAGGGATGGAGAATAAAAGGTCAGAAGGGGATGAGGGATGAACAGAGATCTACAGAGAACAATCAGAGAGCATCAGAGCTAGGCCAGTCCCTCAACCATCTTCAGCTCCATCAGCCCACTAAGTCAGGCACATTTCATTGATCTCTGCATTTCTGGTATTATAGCAGGTGGACAATTTGTTTCTCTGAGTCCAGCTTGAAACAATTTTTGGAAGCTGTTAGGAAGCACAGATAGTAAATCACACTCTCTGGAAAACAAATGATGGTGATAAAGGACTTGAAGTCCGGCAGTAACTGGGTGTTTTTACTGAGGCATGAGAAATTCCCTGGGAGTAAAAAGTTTCCATGACACTGTCCATCAGCTGTCACGAACAGCCTGGGGGAGCATGTTGCTTTCTCTGCTTGTGCTCAGCCTCCTGCAGAACTCCCTGACTTCTTCCCTGAGACATGAGCAATTCTTTTCCTTCTCCTTTATTATTTATTTTTTAAAATAAATTCTCTCATGAAACTGCCTGGAACATTGGAGAAGATATTACCATCCCTTACCAGGGGAAAAGCCCCCAAGCAGACCAACAGCTGCTAAGTGGTTCACTGTGCTCACTACCACGCTAAGCCTTGCTCCTGCGCCCAGGAGCAGCACCAGCCAGAGCCAAGCTTATAAACTGCAGCAGCAGGACCTGTTGATCCTGGTACCCAGGGGCGAGATGGAAGCCCTGAGCTAGTTGCAGTCACTGGTAAGTGCCATCTCAGCCCAAACCGTGTTGCAGAGACGTGAAGAAGTCTGGCTGACTCGCCACTCACCAGCTTGCTCTGCACCTACCCGTTCCCATGGCCAGAGGCTCCACCCTGCAAAGATAACCATGCATCACTTCAAACACACAACTCCAGTTAAATCAAGAGAGGCAGTTTAAAAATCCCAGGCTAATCTTAACATGCGCATGGGCTGGAAGGATCCCTCTATGATACAACACAGACTGTGCAGAGAAGTTATCTTTTCTACAGATGCTTTCTTAATCGTTTTACTAAATAGATTGCTTGGAGGCAGCAGGTAGGCACAACTTAAACTGCGTTTATCCATGCCAAACATGACCCTTAATTTCACCATAAACTTTTACTACTGAGGTTATGCACATGCTTTGTTTTGTATTTTTTTTCTACATGCCACTTGGTTTTCATCGCTCAGTATTTTAGCAGCAATCAGCGTTCAGGTTTCTATATACACCACAGAGCATCAAGAAGTCAATACTTTGAGTTTCGCTACACTCAAGAGAGAAGACAGTAGAAGCACCTCCGACCAGAAAACGCTGACACAGGTTGTTTTAATGTTTCACACACGTGTGTGAAATTCTTTGTATTAAACACTGGAGCTTTTCTACTAACAGTGACGGCTTTGCTCGCTGAAGAGAGGAGCAGCAGAGCCACAGAACCCCAGGCTCCTGCAGGCTCTGCCTCCCGGCAGTGCTCAGGGAGGGCTCTTTGGTGGGTTAGAAGATCTTTTGTGCTTACACTGCAGTTTCTTTCCAGTTCTCCCAGCTCTGTCCAGCTGCCTCTCTTCATAAAACTCATCTAGAAAAGTGGCATTACTAACTCCTCTGTTAGATCTGGCTCCAAAACTAGTTCAAAAGCAAGCTGCGTGCAGAGAGAAGGGATGGACAGAGCAGGATAGAGTGAGATTTATTCCCTCGCAAGCCATGCAAACCAGCCCCCCCCAATCAAACCAACCCCAAAACACACCAGATAATCAAACAATTTAACCTGTGTTGTCTCAGGTTGTGTTTCAGCACAACTCAGTGTTCCCTCCACCTTTCCTCCACCTCCGTCTCCATCACATCCACATCCTCACACAACCTGCTCTTCCCATCTAACATTGCAGATCAATGTTTTTCGTATCCCTAAATTAAGCTCCGCAGCTATGGTCACAAGAGGAACTCCCAGGAACTAGTGTATTTTGTTCCTGCAGCACTCAAAATGCTGGTGTTTATTTATATGTAAATTTTAGATGTTGGAACTTTTTGGCTGCTGGATCATCTAACTGGTCACAGAAATTTTATTCCTGTTTTGAGATAGGGGTTTTCCAGACCCCTGAGCAACTGTAAGCTGCCCCTGGGATAGCAGCTAGCTAGCATAGACTAGCTGGGAGCTAGCCCAGCTCTTGCAGGAAAATCCATCTGCCAGCAGCAATCCAGCATCCGGGGAGTTACAGCCTGTCCGGTACCATGAGATCCACACCAGAATCACCCTCTTGCCCTTACACCCAAACCAGGGTGTTTTCCTCCAGCAGCACCCTGTTGCCTTTTTGATTTGCAAAATATTGACGGAGCATTTTGCAAACCCAGGGCTGAGAAAGGACCGGGAGAAGCCCTGCACCCATGGCTGCACCCACGCTCTGGGGACCTGGGGGAGCACAGAGAGTGCCAGGCAGAGCTCTGGTGCAATCAGGAGATGCTGGTCACCCAGATAACCATGTTCAGCACTGACAGCATTCCTGATGCTGCGGAAATCTATAGGAGATACCTTGATGGCTGATGCAGCTTTCATTTCCCTCTAATTTCACGGTATTTCTAAAACAATTCCATGTCCCGGCTTCCCACACACACACTTCGGTAGATGTTCATAAATCTCTAATCAGGCTGGATAAAATCAGAGAACAGGCCAGATAAAATAACATTCGCATCGAGCAAATGCCTCCAGGCAAAAGGTAGGTGAAGGTTAAACAGATAAGAGAGACTCCTACTCTGCAACAGAATTTTCCTGGGGATTAAGCAACTACAGATAGATGGCTGATAAGAGCCTCACCCATCCATGCAAACTTGACTACGACAGGAGGGAGGGGAAGGCAAAACCCAGAAAAATAGACAATATCCCTCACAAGTTTTCAAGCTGCTTAATATTTCAATGCTCAGTGGTGAGAAACTGATAATAAAAAATTACAATTATTTTTATTACGAAGAAAGTCTTTAATTCCTGAGAAACACCAGTTTCTCATTAAAAAAAAAAGGAATTTCGGCTAAGGCACAAATTGTGTTAAAATTTTCAAAAGCTCTTTTCCCCAGCCAGCAAGTCTGCCGACAAAAAATCTGCATGATTTTTTACTTGGCTGTTGATAGCAACAAGCGCTGACAGCTCTTGCTATCAGCTGTATTGTACAGAGAATTACTATTGAAGTTGGTTGGGACTCTTGACCCCAAAGAGATCAGCTGTCAGCATTGGACTCTGCAGTCTTAGGGAAGCCATGCAGACAATCTGGAAGATGCAAAAATAGGTATTTCTTCTGCTACAGGCAGTTTCCTTAACTTCACGCAACAGACTCCCTCCACTCTCAGCTGCGCAGTGTTTTGCCACGCAACTGAAAAAAATCCCTCAAATAATGAATGTTGAGCCAAGCCCATCTGAGAGCATAAGCCAAGTACATTGCACACCTTTTCATCTTCTCCCTGATCAAAGACAAATCAAACCAGCCAACATCACTTTCACTGGCAATTCAATTACCTCAATCCCTACCATGCCTTTAGCAACAGAGTATATCAATAACCTGACAACAGGCTAGCACGGGTGATCCGTCAGCACTCCCCAAAATGTCCATGCCGCAGCAGACTGACTGTGTTTGCCTCCGAGCACACAGCCTGCTCAGTCAGGTAACAGGCTCCTACAAACCCAAAAACAGGCTGAAAAGCATTTAGACCCTTCTGTTCTCTGTATTGCAATATAGTCAGTAATATTTGTACGAAATAAAAACACAGGACAACTGTTAACAGGCCTGTCCGAAAATTTAATTTCTGGCACTCCCCTCTCCATACTACTTTTTAATCAAGGGACAATGAAAATACAGATTGATTTAAAAAATTAATTTATAAACCAAACTGCCCCCAAATAAATACAGCATCCAGTCTGCAAGCAGGCAAGGTGCCCCATCTGGATTTTAGCACTTTACCTGTCCCCTCTAAGTGCTGAAATATTGCAGTGGTCCTGCTTTGTTCATGAAACATTGGCCCAAATGACTTCCTTTATTTTCCTTGGGTTTATTCTTCTTTCACTGATGTACCCAGTTTTTGTGCCCAGATGACGGGGAAAGGCAGGCAGCTCTTTCCCCCAGCTCCTGCTGCCCAGGACCCCAGCCCACCTTAGCTTACAGAGACCTTGATGTCAGCATGAGCTCCTGCTCAGCACAAGCACGTATTTTTTCTACAAAACAATTCAACTTCTAATACAAAATATTATTACATCCTTTTTTTTTTTTTCAGGACTGTTCCAGGAACTGAAATGAATATTAAGATCATAAGATGAAGCCTGTCTTATAAAATGTGAAATGAATAAAATTCCTACTAACTTGCTGTTTTCTACGTGCATGTGATAGTTTTACAGGTGCTTCTTGGCACTTCTGAGATGCAACAAAGCCACTGCAAACTCCAGCAACAAAGCCTCGTCCAGGTCCTGCCACACACTGCAGTGGGCACAGGGTGACATCGGCCCCATGGTGGCTGCCTCAGCCAGGCAGCCCTTGCCCAAGAGCCCAGACCCTGCTGGGAACCTGCACCCACCTCCAGAAGAGACCCCAACAGCTAAAGAAGCCATGCTGGGGGCCGACTGCAGCACCTGACCCAGACTGCTGGGCTAACGCCACCAGCTGCCCCCGTGTTTGGGAAATTTGAGTCCAGACGTGAGAGTTTTTGCCAAACAACCTCAGTTTGCACCTTTGTTTCTAATGAATTGCCTGTCTGCTCCCTCAGAGGTTGGTTTCACCGATAAGCTATTTCCCTCTTTCTCAGAGACTCTTCCCTAATCAAACGCTGGGAGTTCCGGAAGAAAACAAAATAAAACCCGCAGATGCCTCTAGAAAAAGTTTTTTTTAAAAAAACAACAAACAACAAACTCGATGTTCTAAAGACTTTCTACCAAAAACCAACCAACCAAAAAACCCCAAACCCAATGACGACAAAGCAGAGGTCCAGAGCACCTTGCTGCGGAACAGCTCCAGGAAACAACTTGCACGCGAAGAGGGGAAGCAAGCGGGTTGTTTTCCAGTAGTGAAACTACCAGTGTGCAGATGGTCTCTCTCTGGTTTGGATTACACTGTACCTCCAAAGTCTCACTTCACTTTTCAATACAAACCTGAATAGATTATGAAGAACTGCAGTTACAAATTAAAGCTCTACTAAAATTTAAAGTGCATATATTGGATACATTTCGAAGTATAGAAATTGCAGCTCAAGCTTGAGAAACCAAGTATTTTAGGGATTTTTAATTATCAGCTTACGAAGTTATTGCAGCAAAGAATAATTTCTTCATAACACCCAGTGAACAAACAACACTCTGAGTACGCAGCACTCTGCTGGGTAAAGCCCTCACCTCTGGAAATCTGCCAGTTTGTAAGTGCTAAGACAAAAGCAAGAGTGATTCCAGCTCTTTTTAGAAGCGTGTTTATCTGAGTATTCGTGGAGCCAGAAGGGCCAGGCCAGTGAGTGTAGGCTGTGAGCAGGGCAGCTGCATTCATTTATACCAGCCGAAACCTCAGGGCATTGAGCAGTAGCAGGTACAGTGTATTTTTACCCGGACTGGTCGCAGTGACCCCATCAGGAAAGCTGGTTGGGGACTTTCAACAGGATCTTCCTCCTAGACCATCTTTGGGAACTGGAGTGACAGATGGTACCTTCTACAAACAGAAAAGTGTTGGAAAGCCTCAGAAGTGCAGCTGGAAGAAGAATCGAAAACACACACACACAGAACCATCTTCTCCCTCGTTAACTCTGAGCACAATTCCAATATTTTGACAGTATTTGTCATCCCAAACAGGAAGAAAAATGTCAAATAGTACCATTCTGTGGAGAATTACTTTTCAAATCCCAAACTGCATGGAAATGCCACCTTTCAAATGAGCTTCACACTGAAGTACATCCACACCACTGCTAAGGTAGCTATCAAAAATTGGTATCGCAGCACTTTAATTACCTTGCATTAGCCAAGCCAGAACCGGGAAACAGAGAGGTCCAGGTGAATGAGTAATGTGGGAGAAACAGTTAACTGGACTTTTTTGATCACTGCATGAGTTGGATCCATTTCAAATTGGCCATGCTAGATCGTTCCCTATACATACATGTGTCATGTTCAGGAGTAAGTGAACTGCTAAGGACTTCAGCACAGTCACCAGTTGCAGCTGCCCAGGAGTAAGAATGCAGGAATCTGCCTGTAATTCCTACCTGGAAGTAAAGACATCTAGCCCCAAATCAGACCAGTGACAACCTTAAAGCTGAGTATTGCATTTAAGAGAGAGCAGTACTGAGAAATGACTGCCACAAAACCTTCCCAGGGTCAGCAGATTCCCCAAGTAGCCCATGCTGGACATCTCCAAACAGCCCCCAAGGATGATGCAAACCCCTGCATCTCTGCTTCCCCCACTGAGCCTGCCAAATGCACTCGAATCAATCACAAGTCATTCCCATTCAAAGGTCTTAAACCTTTGGTTTTACCACCAAATACCAATGCCCTTCGCGTGCCCTCTCGGAGGCAGAGGGCATTTGCCAGCAGCAGGGCTGGCACAGCACAGCACTACCACGTCCTTCAGACTGGTTTCCATCTCCATCTCCTCACCACCACAGAGCACTCTGTGCACATCGCTACAAGAGTCTGTTTCAAACAGATTTGATTTTTTTTTTCCCCCCCTACAGGTGACCATAAGCTGTCTTTCCCTTCCAGGGATATGGGTTTCTTTTTTCTTTGCAACATTACCAGAAGCCTTCTCATACTCTCACACATTACTGCACAATCTGCTAGTTCTTTTTTTATTCCTAAGCCACAATTATAGTAATAACCTCAATAACGACAAATATTTTCAAATACAGGAGCTGAACCCATGAAGTGAGGCTTTTACTGAGGTTGTATTGGTGGATGAAATCAAAGCAATGGATGCCCTTATTGCTAATGAATACACCACATCAATTATTTATTCCCAAGCACATACTTTTAAAGGATGCTTTGTTATTTTCAGATTACAAAGCATAGCAGAGTTTTTTCAATTCTTTTCCTTTCCTTGGTATTGTGTCTAGGTGGATTATTCAATTTCAAGGTCTATTTCTATATTAGTATGAGTTTTGCAACTCTGTGACTGGTGATTTTTGTAGATGCAAGAATCTGTTCTGTCCTCTTTTAGTATACAAATTTGGCTTTGGTGCACATCTTCGAGGTGTTAAAATAGTGTGTGGCTTGTGATACGTATTTATGTTTTCAACACAAATCATTAGTTTCTGTTCCATTAACCCTGTAACCAGTGGCAAACACCACCTGCAACTCCACTCCAGCAAGAGGCTTGTAACCGCACCAATGTCGGTTGGAAACATGCAGGACATTGTAGCTATAAATAAAAAGATTCTTGTGCCATACCTTGCTAGACTTATTTCCTATGTGCAAGCAGAACAGCCTGGTCTCTCCATGCTTTCACAGGTAAGCGGTTTTTGACAGAGGACTTCAGGCTGAATTGCGCAGTAGCAAGAGTAGCGGAAATAGCAAACTTGAGAAATGGGATTCCCATGACTCAGTGTAATCCAGAAATAATAACCATAAAAATATTATAGCCCCAAAAGGTTTCTAAACCTTCCTAAACATTTCACAGAATGGCAAGGGTTGGAAGGGACCTCGGGAGATCATCTAGTCCAACCCCCCTGCTAAAGCAGGTTCACTTAGAGCATGTTACACAGGACTTCGTCCAGGCGGGCTTTGAATATCTCCAGAGGAGACTCCACAACCCCCCTGGGCAGCCTGTTCCAGTGCTCTGTCACCCTCAAAGTAAAGTAGTTTTTCCTCATATTCAACTGAAACCTCTTATGCTTCAAGTTTGTGCCCATTGCCCCCTGTCCTGTCACTGGGCAACACTGGGAGCCTCACCATTTGGGAGGCTTCAGTTTTCTTCCAGGACAAGGAGTTTGGCAAAGCTTAGGCAAAAATAAATTCCCATTGTTGGGTGCAGTAACAGCAGCAACAGCAGCAACAACAAAAATCCACTCTCAGAAAACGATTTTGCTTTCTCTGTCTACACTTAGCATGAATTTAGCCTACCGTAGAAAATTATATTTAGCCTTGCAATAGGAGGAGGTAGTGCCACATATATGGAACGAGTGGCACCAGGCACATGTTAGTGCAGGCTGGTACGGCCCAGGTTAATCCCAGGTCCAAGAGGCTTTTGTCCTGAGAGCTACAGAATGGTTTTGTTATGCAAACACCCCTTCAGCAGAAAACGCATTAAGCACATAGTCCAGCGACCACACACATTGGTTTTTAAGCATGCTTGCTTTGCCCTTCATGGCTTTCAAGCACACAGGAAGGGAAGGGCCGCGCGTGGGCTTCCAACACTGCTGATCAGAGCGGTTTAACAGGCTGGCTTCTGGGTACAGTAGTTTTACGTTGAAGCAGCACAAGAAACCCAGCAAGAGTTCAGCGCTGCACATCGAAGTGTTCAAGCACGTAATTCACTACCATAGCCTTCACATGATTCCCTGTACCATGACACCAGAGAGATGGGGGCTGCATTTATTTATGCTGCCCAATAGCTGCACTTGGGATACTTTAACCAATTTGCTGGATAATACAGTCTAGATGATATCAATTTTATTTTTTAAAAAAAACCAAATAACCCCAACATAAAACCAAACAAAAAAATGCCAGATTACAACTTGCACCACTAAAGTGAGGGGTAAGATTCTTCTCATTGAAAAGGAGGTATAGCTCCCATTTGTTTCAACAAGAGTACAGCCCTATACTTTCTGATACCTATGAGCAGCTCATCATTTCATTTCAGCATGTAAATTTGCTATCTGCAATGGTTGTCATTAAAAGAGCTGATCATTTTATAACAATTTACCTGGGATTTTTTTCAAAACTACGCATTGTAGCAGTGTAACAAGCAGTATTGCAGGGTGTTCAACAAGCAGTCAAGCATTCAGCATTCTCTTACCTGCTCTTCAGCACCTCCAACATCTGAAAAATAGCTAAATGACTGAAAACTCACTCCTAACACTATTTTGCATCCTTTTTTTATGATACGGAAAGACTACGTAGCTTTGAAAGTAGGCATTTCACTGCATGCAGAACCAATCCCTAGTACAAACTCCTAGGACGTCCCAAGAGAGGCTCTACATACTATTTGCATGTAAATCTAACATTCACGTTTAGGGTCAAGCTAAACTGATACATGAGGAAATTAATATCAAACAATCCCAAGTAGCCCCATTTTCTTTAGCGATCTCTCTTCTTAGCATCAGGCAAGAGTAACGAAAGATGGTTATAGCCTGGTATCTACAGCACAAACACCACGTTCGCAGCGTGGACACAAATGAACCTTGCACCGACCCATGGGACGCACTGGATGTCACCCATCAGAGGCATAAACCATGTTGTACTTATTAGAGAAAGAGCTTTTAAATATGCTCTCCTTTAATATCTGTATTGAGTGTCAGCCCCATTTCAGGAAGAAACATGGTGCCTGAGCTAAAGGCTCTTCAGTCGATGGGAATTTTCTCACCAACTATAAGAGAACTTCAGGCGCATCGCCTGAAGCTTAATTATAAGCAAACCAGTTCTCAGCCAGCCTCTCCCTCACCTTGAATTAAACATAAATACCAGCTTGGCTTTAAAAGACCTATGCCCCATGCTAGCAACAGAACAAGCAGACGTCCTTTGGGAGAAGGATGAAGACCTGCAGGAGACGCAGGGAGGTAATTCCCAAGGAAATCTGGTTTTACTGGTCGCATCTGAGAGGGGACAGCCAGCGCTCACTCTTGACTAATTCTGCAGAGTTTATGGCAATAACCAGCAGGCCAGTTTTGGTCGGTGAAGGAATCAGACAGGACAGCACCCAGAAAGGTAGGAAGCTGATGTACAAGTTATTTTTACATAGTGCAGCTCTAGGGGAGAACTGTATTTAGCATGATTAACATTTACTTCAGTTGCTATAGTGACTGATTTTATTTGCCTTCCACAAGGGATAGATGGCTATTTTCTCCTACAGGCCTTAGAGAACATCACCCAAAAAAAGCAGTGCTCTTTGGTCACACAGCTGGCAACTGAAATAACACCCAGCCCCCAGAAAATGTTTCTAAGTTTACTGGGTTTTTTTCCTATCAAGCCATAAGCAAATTGGACAGCAGACAGACAGACAAATCACAGCAGAATGACACCAGCACCTTAACCAGCCCGTAAAGGGTTCTGCAGCATTTTAATGCCTTTTTGGCAACCAGAGCAGAGAGAATATACCAGGTGGCCCCTTTTATTTTCTTTCCATGATATGAATAGCAGAGCCTTGTTTTCAAGACTACCAAGCACCAGCAAGTTCTGCTGTTAGGGCCAGCTGGACTTGCAGTCCATGGCTGACTTCTGCACCACGCTTCCTCTCCCCCCCCCCCCCCAAAGTTTCCTTAGAAGAAGTTTTACCATCTTTTCATAGGAGAGAGGAGGCAGCATCAAATGCTCTTGCTCTATCCCATGTTTACCTATAATTTTACTTTCAAACACATTCCTAGCTTTATGCCCTTTGCCAGAAGGCTAGATGGCAATGCACAGGTAAGCGTGAACCCCTGTCTGTTGTATAAAGTGTAAGTTATTAGTTGCAATTTAAACATAAAAGGAACAAATTAGCAGCAGCACTAAGACTGAGAGCTTCCCCAGGACTTTCCACAGGATTTTCCAGTTGTAAGAGGAGCAGAGATTGTCTCAGAGACAGTTTTTAATTACAATGGTGGTTTTAATCATAATGTACAACATATCTTCCTCAGCAGGGAGGAAAGCTATTTCCAGCAAGGGAAAAAGTAAAGATGAGACAGTTTTAGGCCACCAAAGTCCTTCACTTAAAAGCTGCTTCTGCTTGGGACAGAAGTGCCACGCTGTAGGACACTGGGGCCCTGGACCTGCCTGCTCAGAGACACAGAGGGAAATTGGTCTGAGATAACTAAGAGGTACATATTTAAAGTTAATTGGTTAATCTGCATGAAGCTGCTTTAATTCTGAGTAAGTGGTCTTTACTCCACTTTAAGGTACAATTAAGCTGAAGTAAATTACAGTAACACAAGACTATTTGAAATTCAAGTCCAGACAATGGTTCAAAGCAAGTTAAACAACCCGCTTTTAAAAGTTAATTCAGATCAACTTTCCTGAATATCCTCATGTAGCCAGAAGTCCTCCAAAAAGCAAACACTGGATTGTCAACAGAGTCAGTTCCTGCCCTGCTAATGCCTGGATCCGGCCCTGGGCATCCACTCTTCAATCTGCAAAATGCACCACAGCTGTGAACACGACAAGGGCTGTTGAAGGGCATGTGTCCATCATGGACCTCCACTCTTGCCAGCTCTTTCCCATGCCTCCCATGAGGTGAACACCATTGTATTTATTTGGGTTTGTTATTCAGCAGAAGCTGCAGGGCAGTGCCAACAAGGTGGCTGGAAACGGGACTGCTGTGAGCAGAGAGGGCTGGGCTGAGCAGGGGAAGTGCTCACCCCTGCAGCTCTGCACCAGCTCGGGTACCAGCTACACCCACCCCACAGCCGCACCAGAAACACACCGATACCAACACCAGCACAGGACGGGAAGAGAGGCCCTGCCACAGGGCTGGCTACCTCCAGCCACTGGAGATGCTCCAGACCTCAAAAGCCTTTATGAGGCACCACTACAAATTTGTTGATGGCTTCTGTACAAGACAGCGTGGCCCAGCTGCATACCTACAGTACCCTAAGCCATAGCTATAATCAAAGATGAAAATGAAGCCAAAGATCTTAACAAGCTCAAAGGATGCCTGTTGCTACATCCTAATGGCAGCATATTTGCCATGTCACACCTTATGCTGCCAAAAGATGCGACTTCTCATTGCATTCAGTCCCACAGCAGCCAGCGTTACACACGATAAACACAATTTCATCAAATAAATCAAATCCTACTGCTCACGCTTAAAGAACCCTTGCGGAATACCTCCCAGGTATGAGATTTAAAAGCCTGGAGTACTTTTGAAGGCAAAGGCATTGAAAAAAGCTCTGCTGATGAGGGTTTATTCCAGTGTCACACTTATAATCTAAATGTAGTAAAAATGCACTAAGTGCCAGCCACAAGCAGTTCTAGCAGCAGTCGCTGTGATCCAAGAAGAAAAACATCCTTTCAAAGACGACACAGGAGGAATGAATACAGAGGATCCTATTTCATTTGCCCTAAATTAACAGCTGACAGTTACACAGCGCAAACTGGATGAACAATGGAGCAAGAATTTCAGTATTTATTAAAAGAAAGATGTAAAACAAAAGATAGAAGAGGATTAAAGTCAAAGTGCGCACAACCCCATTTCATCATAAGAACTGGAAATAGATTTATACAAGCATTAGATGACCTGCCTTTGCTTTGGGGAGCTGCTTGGGTTTGGTAATTCATTCACAACAAACTGCAGTGACTCCTACACAGAGGAAAAAGATCCTATCTTGCACATCTACATAACCCAAATACAGTTGGTAACTTGAGGTATGCCTGCATAAGGCCTTCTAGAATGACCTTATAGAGAGGACCGCCTGTTTCTTTATATTTATTTCTGCCCATTGATGTTTATCCTCGTGACACAGAGGTGTTTTCTTCCACTATGAAACATCTGCATGTGCACTACCAAGCAGAAGAGGAATTTAACTCTCACCCTTGAACTCCAAAACGTCAGATCCAGCCACGCTGCAAGTTTTTCAGCAACACAGAAACACAGGGAAGAAACAATTGTGTACCAAGTGAGTCAAGCATGAAAACCGACTTTGCCAAAATAAGTTGTTCTTGGTCTGTCAGGATGTATGTGGCCTCCTCCTATCTTTTTAGGGGCATGTCAGCTGGAGATCTTTGCTCAGGAAATAACGCAGAAGCTTAATTTTCAAAAGGTACAGATTTGGGTGTATTGGAGTTTCTCGGCATCTCTGACCCCAGTCCCACACACATATGTAGCTTCGCTCGAAGACTTTTGAGAAGTTCTCTCAGCATGGTCAGTCTGCTGCTTTAAGTCTGTGCAGGATCCAGCCAGTTTAGTGAGCTGTATGTTTGAGTATAAAAAAAAAATGAAAGACTTGGGTTCCTGGCCAGCCTCCCTGGGTGAAGTTCTCAGGCCTGCTCTACAGAAGTCCCCCTGGGTCTTTGAAGAGCCAACCAGTCTATAAATAGTCCATGAGAAACATCTTAAAGTTTAAAATTAGACAATTTTAAAAAAGACACTGAGATCTCAAATATCTCAGCAGAAAGTTTCACAGCCTTTTTCCGTGGTAAGCCATGTAATAACCTCTCCGCAGAGCCCTTCCATCAGCATAGGGTCTCCTCTCCTGGCAGCACCCTGCCATTGCACAGGCACCAACAGAACTCTGCTTGGGCTCAAACAAGATGCCCAACTCAGTTGGCAGACATGATGTGTCAAGGTCCAAGTGACCCCGTTGTGCATGATACAGGGAATAGTAGGTGCTCTCTAGTCACATTGGAGTCTTCCACTGCAAAACATCAATCATGGTTTTAAACTCAAAGGGCTATCTTACAACTGAAATACAAATGAGGCAGAGGAAAACAGAAAAGAAAGTCAAGATAACTCAGTTATAAGTTTGGTAAACAACAAAAATGTTCCTTTCAATCCAAAAGTAGAAAATGTCTTGTAACAACAGGTTTATATTTAGTATAAATAAAGATGAGAGGTTTAGGGTTTTTTGAAATCGAGGTTGGAATTATTTCTCCCAATAGGATGATCATAAGCTTTTATGACTTACTATATAAGCTGATTTGTTCCCGAGCTGGTAAAATCATCCCCAGTACTATTTAACTTTTTTGGGCTGCTGTTAAAGCTGTGTCCAAACACCCCAGGAGGCAGTTAGCAAGCAGTTTTATCAAACTGCTGCAAACTCTTGCAGCAAGATTTCAGACACCCAAACCTATCCCAGACTCAAAAGTAGGAAGGAAAAAAAACCCCCAAAAACCAACTTAAAGCATTTCTCCTTATGTCATATTTGAAAACAAGGGCTTAGCTGTTTGCAACACCTCAAAATAAGCTACACTTGAAGGAAAAATAATGGTGGCTGTCGATGACTGTCTATGGACTACCAACAAAAGCACTGAAAAAAAAACCTGTCAGGCATGTTAAATTTCATCAACACTTATTTGGAGCTTGGTGACAATACAGTGAAGTCTGCTGAAGGACTCCATTTTCTCTCACTTGTTAACAATCCCAGGAACAAATGAAATATAACTAGCACTCTACTCCTACCAGAGAATTAACAAGCATTTGATTAACCAATATAACATAAGCTGTTGCTTTCCTTCAACCTGTTAAGAACCACTCTCTTTAAAAAATAAGTGGAACTGCGGTGTTAAAGCAATTACAAGCCCAAGCCACTCTACTTGCCAGAGTCAACTGTGGTAAACTCAGATAAAACCTGTTTAATCCAAACATGGGAACACATTCAGTTATAAATACCAAATAAACCCATAAGGTTAATCTACCACATAACAACTTAATGGTAAATATCGCCTCATCTAATCGACACTTACTGAAGCAGAAAACAGGACGGATTTGTTTATTAAGGCTTATCCTAAAACTTACTGTTGGGTTTAGGCTTTGAACATGAAAGGAAGATGCCTACCAGACTGCCGCACACTTGCCTGGTTTCCAGAGACCCCGCTTATTCTGAGTGGAGTTGGACTTCTCCACCAAACTCGATCAGATTTGGTCTTCAGTACAGTATTAAAAGTCCTGTGCTTGAGTTGCCATGTTCCTCAAGAGCAGCAAGGCATTCAGTAACACTGCTCTCGTCTGGAGGCAGACTTCTCTAACAACTCCAGGAAAAGGCAGGAGAAACCCTATAGCGAGCCATCACCACCTAAGATATCCCTATAGGAAGTTTCTACTTAATTCCTGCTACCAGGCATTGCTGTTCTTCCTGAAGCAAAAGAATAAAAAGGTTTGGAATAAAATTATTCAAATCTTAATATATTCTTGTTATCTACATATTTTTCCACCCCTTCTTTCAGTACAGCTAATTTTTAATGGAAAAGTCATTCTGTTTGAAGAAGTTGAAGTCTATCACTTTGCACTTTATGAAATGAAAGTTGTGCTTCTTTTACTGCAAATCATGAAAAAGGAGGTCAATCGTGCCCACATCAGCATTCTCATCGTCGCATTTGATACCTGGATCTGTACAAATGCAGTACAAACCCCATGTCTCTTACAATTTGCTGGCTATTCACATGTAAGACACATCTCAAAAGAGTATCACAGGATACACAAGGTCTAGGGAGAATATAAGGATGTTTGAGAGCATGCAGTTAGGAGGACTAACAGCCCTAAGATTTCTTTATTATCAGAATTATCTCAAGTAGAATAGGACTTTATGATAAAATAATTTCACTTTGCAAAAAATCATAGAAGATGACAGAATAAAAATATGTTTATGGAACAAAGGAAGATTGATTAATCAAAGCAACAGCAAGAGCTCCATTCAATCTTATTTCTACATATTGGGGTTTTTTAATATAATTTGCCTAAAGAGGCGAGTTGTTTTGTTTTTTTTTTTTAAAAAAAAGGAATTTTAATTAAAAAAAAAAGACACATTAGTAAATCAATAAGATTTATAAGACAGGCTTTTCAGCGCCAGAATGTCTGTTGCTGAGTCTGTAACTGCTAGTGAAACCAGGAGCACTGACTCCTGGTTTGGTGTCACGAACCAGCTCAGCAACATCAATGGTTCACAGCTCCTGGAGAGGGGCACTGGTCCCTCACTCCATCACTGGCCAGGACCCTGCACCGTGGTACTGTGCCACACACAGCTGGCTGATGCAGACATCTGTATCAGGGCTGATCATCACTGTACAAATTTCCGAGCCCCTCTCAGTGGTAAATACCTCCATCTACTGAACTTGTTATCTCATGCCAAACTAGAGGAGAGGTTTACCCCCACGCTGCATCAGAAAGTTGCTCATTAACCTGAAAGGTCATAGACATGTCTGTCAGACAGCAATCTGCATTTCCAAGAAAAGAGAGGGGATGTTTATTTTAGTTGTACTTCTGCAAATTTGCTTCCAGATAAGAATGAAGTAATTAAGGCGTGTGGGAAAGAGGAAATCCAGCTCAACCTGCTGAAACAGATCAGAAGAGCGAGTGGTTACAGCAACTCTGCAAGGTTGTACTTCTCTTGAATGGGTGCAATCCAATGAAGGAACCCAAACCCATCAATTAGGAGTTCAGGTCTGACCCATCTATCAAGGCAAAAGTTTATTTACAGAGTAATTGAGATCCAGACAAGCAACACTACAGCTTCCTAAACAATTAGCTTTTAATCAGCAGCTCCCTAGGTCAGACGTCAGTTCTGTCTTTGGGCAATGTGCAGCCACACTATGGGAGCATCCTCACTGCAGTTCAAATGACCCCAAAGGGATTTTGCTTATGTCTTTTCACCGATAGCCCCGACTGCACAGCAGGTTCATGTGCTGATGGCCTTCAGATATCAACTTAGAGACTCATGAGATTTCTCCGCATTGGCAGACAATCCCAAAGCAAATGCCATTTCCCCATGTTTCAGGCATACGATTTCCCCACAGGCTTCTTCAGGACAGCCAGCCCTGTTGCTCCAACAGGTATTCATGCCAGTCAGTCCAAGGTTTGGGCTACAGATGCTGCAGATTTCATCATGGTGAAAATAACTAAAGCTCTTTAGCCTTCATTTTCCCCACCAGTATCTTTAAAGAACATTTTTAACAGCATTTTCTCTTTTGAATAACAGAAACAGATATTTGCATTTCATAACCAGGAGAGACCGATCTCAAGCTACCCAGATAACAAGCCATTTATTTTGCAAGTTTGTGGCTGATCTGTAAGTCAGAGCACTTAAGACGCCTTCAGCAATCTGTATCTTCTCCCAAATAGGTTAGCAAAGCACCTGCAGAGGGAAAGCCAAGGCCAATTTAAAAGCTGGCATCCCAAGAGTTGGGAGGGAAGGCAAGGGGGAGAAGACACACAGGCACCAAACATCTGGGGAGTTCCTCCACTCCCTGGGGATTTGTCCCACTTCCACACTGCAAAGGTCCTTGGGGTAAATCAGCCATCACACTTCCCCCGATTGCCTTCCCGAACATCCAGCATGTTTCAACAAATAGACCACTCACAAAGTCATACCCCAAAGATACACCAAGGACATGTTACTTCTTCCCTTCAGCAAATTTCAGTCCGAGACTGGTGTGCTTCTCGTTACTGGTCATAGCAGAAAAGAGCAATACTGGATAAATTAATTTGTAATTGTGACTCAGAGATGAACAGAGGCATTGAGTCCTGGGAGGATAAACATTAATAACTTTGGCTTCCAGGAGGAAATTGTGTTAGAAAATTATAATTAGAAAAAAAAAAATGTGCAAGAGGGGTAGAGCCACATGCACAGATTTAAATGGCTGAGATGAATACTAAAATTGTGTAATTTTCTCACAATTTATTAAAAATAGGCAGAAGCGTGAGACTCCTGACCTTCTACAACAGTATATCTCCCATATGCTTGTAGCAGGGAAGAGGGGAACCCCCTGCCCCAAGAGCCCCCTTGCAGCCAGGACCACTGCCCCAGAGGCAGTGGGGAGAAGTGGCTGGGGGAGATGGGGGGCAGCACCTTCCCAGCTGCAGCCCCCTTCGTGTGTGGCAGCCCGCAAGAGAACATGGAGGAATCCATAGAATCATAGAATCACTTTGGTTGGAAAAGACCTTTAAGATCATCGAGTCCAACCTTTAACCTAACCCTGCCATCCCACCACTAAACCATGTCCCTAAGCACCTCATCTATCCTTGTTTTAAATACCTCCAGGGATGTGTCATTTCTTCCCACCACCCCACGGTCCAGCTCATCTGCCATTGCAACATCACCCCTTGCCTGTACATCGAGCTGTTCAAGGATGCAATCATTTTGGTATTTGAACTAAAGCTAATAAAGTAGGGATAGGCAAATTCCTCGAACTAGTACAAGTGCCATTCTGACGTGATGCTAAATTTCTTCAGAAGACAAAACCATCAGGCTGCAGGTTTTTCAAGGCTCTCAAACAATTCAAGTGAACCTTCATTTTAAACACTTGATGCCTTAGGTTCATAATGAGAAAGTTGCACTTGTGAAACTTTTTGTAATACAGACCAGAGGCTGTTTTCATTTAAAAATACATTTTTAAGTACTGTTTTCCTCTGGAGAAGTACCTGTTTGTGGTTGTGTGTGGGGGGAGGCTGTGGTTTTATTCCATTTGATATATTTACTCCATTGCTTTGGAGCTCTTTTCATCCAGCTAGATATCAAAAAAGCATCAAATGACTGATCTTGAGAGAGAAACTGAGGAACTGTGGTAACAGACATTAGAAAGGTAGTTTTAGACTACACTAGTGACTTTAATTACTTCAAATACTACAAAACTAATGTACAAACCGTCTTTGAAGCGGCAGTGAAAGCACCAGCCAACACACGAGAACGAGGATTGGAAGTACTGACCTTGGGAACCCAAGGCAGGCAAAATTTGTTAAATAGTAGCTGAATGAAAGAAACTCATTTTCATTCATGCATCCTTTAGTTTAAGTGTGAAAATTCCCACTGATTATACCTGCTCACATTTTAAGCATGTGCAAATATTTCCAGTAACCAAATTCCAACCTGTGCCCCAACCTCATAATGGAATACTGAATACGCATACGAGAAAAGAACATGGAGACTTCCATCTTATCCCAAAAGACAAGAAAGGGAAGTTACACATGGCAAAAGTAGAAATTCTTATACATTGACAACACACTGCCATAAAATACAGAGAATCTCAGCCCATGACAGCCCTCCAGCTTGTGGCTCTGAATGGAGCACATAAGCACTTATCTGTTACCAAGACAGATTAACGACCTTTCCCAGACTTCAAAATTAAAATATAAATATACGCCAGACTAACAAGTACAATACAGAAGTGCAATCTGGCCACATATTGCACTATTATGGGAAAACTTGCATTGCAGGAAGCACATACAATAATAGCAAAGCCCTTCACACCCCAAAAGTTATCCCCAAGAGCCAGGAATGCCCCTCACTGCCATTGTTGCTTAAAATGCTACTGCTTCGCTGTGCAGCTTTTTGCTTCTTCCCTTTGTGCAAATGTATGTGTGTGTATATATATATCTATATCATATGTCAATAAAAGCCAGCAGAGACCAAACAGTACAAGAACAGACTTCTTAAATTACACCGAATGTCATAAATCTGGTTCAGAGAGAAGCAGCCCAGCACATTGGCACAAAATCACCTCTTGCAGTCTCCTCGTGGAGCAGTGGGTCCTCACATCAACTACGTGAGGGGAATTGCTCCAGTTTCTGCAGCAGGCAAGGGATTGTTCAGGTTTGCAAACGTAAACAGTTTCTGTAGCACTACAGGATTTCTGATGTGTGCCTGCGTATTTGCTGCAGTAAAAGGGTCTTAAAATACTATTGCAGCAAAAAATCACACTGACTTAGGACCCTCATGACTGCCAACTGGGACTCAGAGTGCCAAGCTATGAAGTTGTATTTCAAGTACTTTGTTCATTAGACGGCTGATAAGACGGCATTTTTTTCTTTTTGGTTTGTTTTTGGTTTTTTTTTTTAAATATACATAAAATTTCCTGAAACTTACTTCACAGGTCTTACCATTCTCATCGAATATGCCATTTCCCGGTTACTTTTCCTGATGCTTGTTATGTTTTTTGTTACTGTTTGACAAATGAACGAGCACCAAGCGCTGCCTTTGGTGGATGGAAACTGCTGTAGTCAGCTCTGCCAGATCACTATCTTCCTGCATCAAAGCAAAAGGTACATTAGCAAATAAATATAGAGCAAATTTTTAACTTAAAGGAAGTTAAGCAAGTGGTGGTGGTGGGGACCTCTCCAGAGCACACTTTCAGCAAGTGAACTCTAAATGACTCCTGATGGGTCTCTCTTGTGCACAGGGTCAGACCAATTTTACCAACTCTGTGCTTCCACAAGGATTGTGACTGTCAACCTTGCACTGAGAAGTCCCTGAAGCCTCAGCACTCCTTGGAAGCAAAATATAAAATATTTCTGGTTTTTGCTGATCTAGAGAAGAGTTTTGAAATGCAACTTCATCACAACCAAAAACCTCAAGCAAGGAGGTACTCAGGCATTCCCAACTGCTTTGGGAAGTTTGGAGTGATTGAGCTAATGGTGCAGCATGGGACTTTGGTAACAAACCACTTGGCATAGACAGCTGTATTCATCTCTGCATTGTTTGTACCAGAGATGCAAAAATCTGCCCTCACATAGTTTCCTTATGCTGAAAGCAGCGTGCATATGCTCCTACGTGTATTTGTTGTACACAACCAATACCTCTTTCTCAGTACTTGAAAATCCATTTCAGTCATATCCCTCTCCCCACCCTTTAAAGATCTTCTCGCTGCATTACAACCTCAGCTTCATCTGCTTCAGCCAACCATAAGGCTGACCTTTCCTGGACCCACTTTTAGAATGTTTCTGTATTTATTTATTGTTTTTTTTCTGAGCAGCTCCTTTGTGACCACCCACTCACAGTTACAGCTGGGCACAGCAAGGAATTTAAGACCTCAGGTAACAGATGGGTATGCTGGCAAATTACACTTTGCAAAAACAAAGCATGACTTCAGGTGAGGCTATCAGCTCAGCTGCTCTTAATTTGTGTATCAGCTTTTCCAAAGATGCTTTATTGCTTATGCTGGAAGATTAACAAATAAAGCATCCACATAATGCTGAGGCTACAGAAATATCAAACGCAGATCTACAGAAACCATCTGCTTACAATGTAGGATGGATAGCAAATGATGACGGGATTAGACCGCTCCATACACACAGGTTTCACAAAGGAAAAACACACTCACGACCTTCACCATCTCTTTCCAACTCCCCGGAAACCTTCCAGAGCAGGGCAAGTTGCAGCAGTGTGAAACACGGCCCCTTGGCGGTGCAGGAGGCCCCAAGCGCCTGCAGGGACCACAAAACACAGCGTGGCTATTCACGCTTGTAGGTTGAAAAGGGTCAAGAAGGGGACAACACAAGCTTTGTTTTAACATTAATAGCTACATAAGAGAACTGAAAATGAATTGAACTTAAAGCTGCTTCCTGTATTGTCCATCTTATTGCAAACAGCAATGAAAATAGCTGATTTCTTGACATCCCACTTCCTTGTTCACACATACCACCAAGGCTACTGCAGTTGCTTTTTTTTTTTCCACTACAGTAAAAAAACTACATTCTCTGCTACATACGACAGTGCTGTGTTATAGCACCATCACAAAGTTTCATTATTAAAGAGTATATGAGACTTCCACCAGTTTGGGTGCATGCAGGCAGGAGGACATCAAGAGGCAGGGGACTGGCGTGCAGAGCTGGATGAAACTTTCACCGTGAAAGCTTGGAGCACGGCACCCGCACCAAAGCCCAGCTTCCAGCTGCGAGTGTCCTTATATACCCCAGACCCAGACACATTCACTCATTCGGCTATTTTGCTTTACACCTCTTGAGATCTGAGATCTGGAGAGACCTCCTTCCTTCCTTGTAGGACACAGCTAGGGAGGATATGGTATTATTGGTCTGGCACAGGGGGCCTGTTTTTGAGTTTCATATTCGTGAGAACAGAAACCCAAGGGTTGGCATTGTTGTAATACGGGTTGCATGGAGCACCCGCCCAGCCAACCCCACTCAACGTTGGTGTCCCAGATGAACTTGGGTAGGGTCAACAAGATGTCAATCCAATAATGACTGTGTAACACTTTATTTATGAATACACACCCATTTTGTGGCTTTTTATTGGCATCCCTCACCAGTACCTGCAGTCAGATCACTACATGCAAAGCAGCTGCTCCCAGCTACAGCTGTGTCATCTCCACTTAGTGGCAGAACCAAAATGGTTCAGACCAAAAGTCATTGTGTCTACCACCTCTCCCCGGGCCATAGGGACAGTGCAGACCTAGACACAAGCTCAATATGGAAGCTCAGAGGCAATAACTCCTCTCACGTGTGAGGTGAGCTCAAGGAAAGCTTACTGAGCAAGACTATGGAAGTCTTCAAATCAGTGGTCAGAAAAAGCGCTCCACATGCCTGGCATCTCTGGAGCCACTGTAGACCTGCACAGCTGGAGACCAGCTGAACACACCGAGCTCACAGGGACTGCCAGGATACACGACTTATCCATGGCATTACCTCATGCCATCCAAAAGCAAAAATCCCAAATCGCTATCACATTGCTCGAGTCACTCACTGATCTTCCTACACAAACAATGCCTAGAATTTGAAGTAGGAAAAATAAAGAGATCACTATACTTATTTATGGCAAGTTAGTTTTAATAATGGAGTAAACGTTCTAAGAAAAGAGTTTCTCTAAACTACAAGTCACAATTAGCCTGGTCAGGCTCAAAATTACCTGCCACGACTACAACTGCCATAAGTCCTACTTTAACAGATTAAGTTGCTTCTCGTTAAAACTGATTTGAACATCTCAGTCCTAATGATGAAGAAAATTTCTTCATATATTTTCCTTAATTTCTTTTGCTTGAGTCCCAATTCACAGAGCCCATACAAATAGCATTGAATTGGCAGCTGGGACAAGACAGCATCTTTGAAATTACCTAGAAAATTCCATTCCCCTAACAAATTGCTTTGCAGCTTGTCCTAGACATAGGAGGTCCAGCCCTAACTGCTTGCTCAGCTTCCTTCCTAAATTCAAGTGCAAATGCCCCCTCACGCGCGTTTTCTTAAGAAACATGGGCCTTACTAATATATCTTTGGTATACCAAGAGAGAATCAAATAGCATAGCATCCATGAAGATACCAGAGGAAAAATCAGACACCTGAAAGAAGGAAAGATATTCTCAGTTCGTGAAAATGATTTACAGTGGAACGGGTTGCCCAGAGAGGTAGTGGAGGCCCCATCCCTGGAAACATTCAAGGCCAGGTTGGATGGGGCTCTGAGCAACCTGATCTAGTTAGCGGTGTCCCTGCTCACTGCAGGGGGGTTGGACTAGATGACCTCTAGGGGTCCCTTCCAACCCAAAGCATTCTATGATTCTATGATTTATCCCTGTTAAAGTCTGGCTCCTTTTCTGAGAATTATTTTAAGCAGTAATGCAGCTATTCAGCATTTATGAATAGGAGTGGAACGCTCAGCCGAGCAGGAAAAAGCTAAGTAAGTTCCTCCTCCATATACCTGTTAAAATTAGTGTTTATGTAACACTTCAGACACCGTAAATAACACTGATTTTGTAATACATAAACCACACACTGAATGTGCAAATTCAGTTTTCCTATTTTTATGCTGCTGGATGTACCCGAAACTGGCTTTTAATGAAATACAGCCTACTTTCACACACACTAGTGACTTTATTTCCTTTTGGAACCATCCAGGACCCTGGATTTTGTTTTAGTCTTTCAGTTTTAGAGAAGGACTCAGATATTCCACATTTTGACAGGTTAGATTAATAGTCCTGAGGTGGCCTAGGGCAATTCAGCATCACCAGAGCAGTACAAGGTAAGCACCTGTCAAGGGGTCTGTGTGAGTTACTAAGGGTTGGCATGGGTGATAACACAGGTCAGAGAGCTTTTCAGAGCAGGATTAGCAAAAACTTGGCTGATTTAATCACCTTGTTACAAGGACCCTCCTTCTAAGGTTCTCCTGCACCGATACAATGGGACACGAAGAGGGATCAACACCACTACCGACAGCTTTTGTGTCCCCTGTCCTGAAGGGGGTAGGAGCTCATCCTTCCATTTGCCCTGATGCTGCACAGCAGGCACTGCCACGGTGGCCACTGGGAGCGCACAGGGAAAGGAGGACTGCCGGTGCAGCAGAGCCAATGTGCCGTCCTCCCTCCTTCAGTGCTCCTATTCACACCACTGACAAGTGCCATCTTCTCTTCTGTGTGCTGACAGCCGTGACCCCATGAATCCTCTCAAATCCACCTTCTCAGAGAGGACATGGAGATAACTTCTGCTATGTTTATGGAGTGATCAACCCACACGGAGATTTTGAAAGCTCCCGTTGGTCTGTTACAGCAAACTACTTTCCACCCCAGGGGCATTACAAACCCACATGAGGTTTTAGAATTCCTTGAAATGGTAAACTACACATCCCCATGCTAATGTTGTAACCTTTTCTGACATGCAGAACACCCACTGGCATCTACTGAAAAGGGGTTTGTCACAGGTTTGAAATGGCGTTGCCTCATGGAAGTGCCTCACTACTGGTTTTGTAAAGGACACCAGGAAAAGCACTGTGAGATATTTGCATGAATAGAAATAAAGACATTCAAAGCTGGTTTGGTTCCCAGAAGCACAGCTTTCAATGCACGCTGACCTCCACAATCAGCAGCACACTCAGAGCTACCATGGAGGCAGCAAGCCAAGTTCACTGTGTTTTGGGCACTATCTGTTTCTGATTAGAGATCTAGTTTCTGCCAGTACTCGCATCAAACGAAACGACTTTCAGTCGACTCCCTCCACTCCTCCCCTTCTCTGGCTTTCAGAGAGTTATTTGGAACAAATTGCACTAGACATACCGTTCCAAACTGTTTCTGAGATCGGTTTTTCCCTGTTCACCCTTCCATCCTGCTTTTACAAACACCCATTATCTTCCCAAAACATACCTTAACAGAGAATTTTTTTTTCCCCCAAAATACTTGTTGCTTAAATTTTCTCCCCAGATTAGTTCTGTTCATTGTACATTGAACACAAGTTAATGGTAGAGTGCTAAGCTTCGAGTCTGACTTGGCTGTCAAAAGATGCAATTGATATGAAATTCTCCCTTTATCACCCATGAAGTTGCAAGATAAGTTTACACAAGTGAACAAACAGATACAAACTCATACAAAACACGGAGACACAAACATCCTCTTGCATCACCTCACCCTCTACCAGGCAGGGGTAGGAGCATTTGCTCTCCTGCTGAACACACACTGCCCGCAGGCAGATGAAGGCCTGCCAGTACACACACATGGAAAGGCAAATGAACGATAAACGCGTGAGTTTCAGAGCTCACCCTGTAAGAGCGGTTGGACTACGACCTAAGATCCCATCCAAATGCAGAGCTGACACCCTGGAGGATAAGTAGCAGCAAGGGCCACTTATCTATAGAGGGAAGGATAAAAAATGAAGTGTGAAAGCTGGCCCCTACAAGGGCTCCTTCCTTTTCCAGTGGAGAGAGTGTGAGGGTGCTATGTTTGCAACCCTCCAGCACAATCCCCTGCCAGAAGCCCTCCATACCCCACTCTAGAACAGCAGACAAGTTGTGCATGACACGAGCTGTGTATTACCAACTCCAGGAGACACCAGATTTCCCATTGTTGCATTATTGGGATGACCAGTCAGTCCTGTGTATTAAACCCATTTTCCATACCTTTCACAAGACTAGGCTGCTAAGCAGCTCATTTAGTTAAAAAGAGAAGCTATTTGCTTACAGAACACAGGCCACTTACCAGTTTTTCTTTGTCTGTGTTTTAAAAACAAGCTAGAAATAAGCACATCCTCCTCTTTGCAAGTTCTGTCTTCAAAAAGGAGTTGTGATCTGTGGCTCCTTCTCACCTGAAGTGAGGCACAAAGCCAGCTGAGTCACAGACTGCTCCCAGCATTCCCCAATGAGCTCATTAGCTCCAGGTGAAGCCACGCTGACTGCAGGCAGCTCCCTTCTCAGGGCATTGGGTAATACGTCCACCCCCCCACAAGCTCTTTCCCACTTTCACCTCCCCTACAAATGCACCAGGGCACATCCATCCCTGTAGCATATTGTTTCTAGAGTGTTTGCTAGGATCTAAGATATATATGGCCATGCACACAAATTATCTGCTCCAAAATGAAGCCTGATGCTTCTGCACTGTGCCTTGTATCATCACCCGAAGCAAGTGAACGTTTCCCTGCCAGACTGGTACAATCCGCAAGTGAAAACACACATCCACAGTGCTGGACAAGAGCATCCAACTTCACGGTACACAACAGAGGAGAAGAAGCCGCCATCTTGCTTATACCCACACCTTTAGTTGGGTGCGCATACAGAAAACAAAAGAAGTATGTGGCTGGGGTGGCTTGTGTTTCTTTCAGGGAATGCCAGCATGTATTTTTTAACCATCATTGTTGATACACTAGTGTCTGGTCAGATTTAGTTCCCACTCAACCACTCTATTCTTCTTGGGGAGGTAAGGAAGGGTGTGTTGACTCAGGTGCACATAATTTGAATTTCTGGGACTTTTCTCCTTTTTTTTTTTTTTTCCTTTTAGTGAAAGCAAAACAAAAAAAAACACAGGCAGTTTTGTCAGCCAGACAATGAAAGCTCTCCTTCAAATAAGATCTCTTAATAGCAATTATTGACCAATCCACTGTCATACTAAAATATACTTTTGCCAATTAATAAGCACAGCTGCAGAAACAGGTGGAACACTGGATAACGCAAAGTTTAAACTTTCAGGTTTAAACTTGAATTTAAGACAATTCAAGGGTGATGTCTCTCTGAAATTAGGGTAGAGTTCCCATCACCTTCCAGGATTTCCCTTTCTTTCCCTTTCCTTTCCCCTTCCCTTCCAGTACTTCGAAGACTGTAGCTTCTGCCAGTGCTATAGACCAGTTTGTATTGCAGGAAGGAGTTATGAAGTTACAGCTAAGGAAGAATATTTCCAAGCAATATTCAGAAACTGAAATAGCACCACAAGCGAGAGGGGACATCTTTCCTACATCAAAACATAAATTAATCCATTCATTCTCCTTCTCCCCAGACTCACTGACCTTCCCCCACATCCCTCCCGTATCATTATGCAGCATCTTTCCCAGTAATTAGCCCTTCAGTGGCTAACTGGAAAAGGGCAGTGTTGCCCTCTTCCTGCTTTCCACACAGATAGAAGGCTGTTAACGCTCTGGAAACAGTTAGAGACTGCAGGAGGGGTAAGGTTTTCGTTATCTGGCTCCTCTAAATACCAGACTTGTCCTCACTTGTGATTTGTATTAGATTTTGATCTATGCAGCCAAAAAGAAAAAAAAAAAAGTGTTAACACTGGCCTGTTTTAAGCTCTGTCATAATTCCTGTAAAACTCTTGCTTTGATTGTAAATGAATCACATGCTGGATCTAGCTAAAACTGTTAGCATAATGTTTGAAATGTCACGCCCAGTGCAACACTATTGCCCATAAGTAACTGAGGGCTCTGGAAAACCCCAGGGAGCCTGTTTGATATTTTACCTTCTTGCAGGAGCACTGCAGAGGAGAAGGTGATTTGGGGGACCCCCAGGGTGAACTGCAGGCAGGCTGTGCTTGCTCCCCTGCAGCAAGGCACCATCCATCCATTACACAGCCCAAGCTGATGAGAGTGGCTGGTCATTGTGAGAAATAATAAGAGACAGCCTAGGAATAAAGACAGAAGCTACTCAAATCCCAACTAAACACATACTAAGAAGGCAAATCACCGTGGCAGACAACCCCTTGATCCAAGGGCCAGAGGTGGGACTGTTACAGACTAAGAGTAGAGATGGAGAGAGGTTCACTATGGCTCTCCCAAACAACCTCTGCTGGCTTTTCCTCCATAAGCTCTCCCCTTCCCTAACAGTGAAAATGAATGCTTAACAAGACACAACTGCTCATGGCCTTCATCGCATTCTTGTCCTCGTGCCTCTGAGCAGTAGTGTAAGGACCTGAATTTTTTTTATATATATATGACATGACATACAATTTGTAAACATTGACAGATCCAATCCCTCCCAACAGATGGAGGAACAGCTCTGCAGTGGCCCTCTCACCAAGATGGGGCAAGAGCTGCAGGCTTACAGAAATGAGGAGGTGAGCATCTCCCCTCCCAGCTCTGCCTGTGCTGGTGAAAGGCTGGTACAAGTCCCCAGGGCCCCCATTTACACTGGTTTCACCAAGGCAAGAACAGGCCAATGACTTCACAGGATTTATTCAAAACAGGAGAGGAAAAAGCTTTCTTTACAGACATCACGAAACGCATCAGTACGGAGGAGGACAGGAAAGGTGTTCTCACTGACGTACAGAGATTGCAGAGCTACTACTTCCACCGTGCTGCTATGGGAGACTCCGCTCAAGCAGAGAAAAGCCACCCTCCTCAATTCTGCCTGCATTTCAGCATGAGAAGCAGAGCATGTGCTCCCTCCCCACCGCTCATGAAGCATGGCAATGTACCTACTCCCCACCTCTTCAGAAAGCACACAGCAACCGAGAGTTCACCTCAGTTACCTTGCAGAGAACTGAAACTCATCTGGCCAGCAGCTACATGGCATTTCTGTTACCAGAGACAAGCCAGCAAGTAATTTGCCAATAACTGCAAGGGTAGACTAGTGGAGAGCTGGAAAGAGGTACCGACTTCCAGCGAGTTCTCCCATTTGTGCCTTGGAGCATCTTCCCCAAAACATTTTTGAAATAAGGCTTCTTCTGTACCAAGCACAGCACTGTACCAGAGAAGTAAATGTTCACTAAAATTTATTTTAAGTGATTAAAAAAAAAAGTAAAAAGATTAAAAAGTCTTGCAAGAATACCGAATTGTAAATTGCCTCCCTCTTCCTCTGCCAGAAATGCTACCTGAATGATATCAGAAGTCTTACAATTTGAAAGGAAGTTATTTGGTTTGGTTATTTTACAAAAATTGTATAAAAATCAATTATTTTGGACTAAGAGTTTAGTTTATAAGTACACAGCTTTGACAGTGTTTCCATAAATCAGCCCTGCTCTGAAGAGCTCCTAGGACTATGGGAACAAGTTTTAAATTATTTTTCTTATTTCTCAGTGGAGCAGGTTTTTGGTTGTCATAACCCCTTTGAAGCAAACCATGCTATAATCAGTATTTGATCCTGATTTGTGCAATCTCTGCTTAGAAAGCCTCTCCTGCATCTCCCATACACCATCGTTGCTTGAGATGAAGACAGAGATATCCACCTGCTGCATGAGCCTGGCTCCACAGGGAGTAAATTTATTGCAGTGGCTCATGCAGATACTGTGTGGACGTACCGCAATGTATTAACACCGCCTTACAGCTGGGAGAAGTTAGGCAACGAAGTCCTAAGAGTAAGTGTTGCAACATGGAAGAGCTGTCAAAACACACCAGTGCTTAGACCTAACAAATCTGACAACCCTGATTTAAAAAGTGATTTGACAGTCAAGAAAAACTCCTAAACACTAAAAACTGATCTGCTAGCAATGCACGTTTCGGAAGCCAGGCAAAGTAACTTTCCCGTGAGTATAGATGTCCTCATCTGTGCCCTGGTTTATATGCTTCACCAAGTTTTTCTCAAACAGGAGGGGATGGTAAGCTCCCATGGTACAGGCACGGTCGTAAAACTTCTGGTAATAGTGGCAAATGTCCGTCTGCCGTTTGGAAGGGAGAAATTCGTACACGTGCACTTCATCACAGAGCGTCATCATGATCACGATGCCTAGGGAGGGAAAGAAAGCAGACATCCCTGTGTCAAACCAGAGAGATGATTAAACAGTCCAGCGAGACAGGCGGTTAGCAAGGAGCATCCAGCTGCAAGGGGAAGGGTTTCCATTCTGAACGTTCAGATAAGAGGGGAAGAAAACAAGTCTGGACAGACAGGGCTGTTTTCTTAAGCTCTCTCTTGCAAAGCGTATGATCGACTGGATTACAGCAGATTGTTTACAGCAACAGCCATGCCAAAAGGCCAATTTTTAAGAGCACTACCATCCTCCACAGCCTTTGTGGAAACTTGGGCGTCTGCCAACTGTGCACTACAATTAGCTGATTCCAACAGCCCACCTCAAACCTGGTTGGGTAAGCAGCGATGAGACCTTCACCTGTCCCCCTCCCCTGCCTATTGTGAATGCAGGGGATGTGAAAGCCACTGCTTGGAAATGGCTCACCCAGGCTGAGCAGCCCCTGCTCTCCAGGCTCCCCCAGCTCCCCTGCAGCAGAGCACTGCTGCCCTCCTGTGTCTTCTGACAGGCACGTGAACCGCTTGAGGACATTCACGCCAGTGCTGGGCACAGACCTGTCAACTCTCTGGCCAGATCAGAAGTAAGCCATAGTTATTGGCTACATGTCTTCCAAGTGCAAGAAATAGCAAGAATATACGAGGGAAACAGAACCAATGTATAATGAAAATTCACGCAGTATCTGAGACGTCAGGGACCATGTACGATCAGTTTGTAAGGCATTAGAAGAACCCATCCGTGAAACCACTTGTTTAACGAAGGCGCATTTTAAACGTGTTTTCATCCACCTTTTCAAATGACAATTTTCATTCACGCTTAGGCCTTCCAGGGAATCCAGAGCTGCAAACTGGAACTCATCTGGGCCCCTGAGTCTGGCAAGGTGACTTGTTTTACAAAGCAGGTAACTTGGCCCAAAGTTAAGCCACAGAGAAATTTGCTGTCTGACGTGGCCCAGTGCCTGCCTTCAAGCCCCTAACTCCAGTTAACAACAATTCTGCTGTTGAAGTCATTGACTATGCTGTTATGCAGTTGTTCTGCACATATCCCAGCAATGATGTAATAGCTACTGGGCAAGAGCAAGGTTGTGGAAGAAAACTGGACATTTGACTGGCAAAAATAAGAAGCAAGACTGTTTACACAGAGGCAGAAGGGTGCCTGTGCCCCAGAACCTATGGGAGCACAGGAGGGGGCTGAAGCACAGAGGTTGGACATCCACGTGGCAAACAAGACCCTATGTCTATGCTGTGATTTCAAATACACGTGAATTTCCCCAAGAAGTTCATTCCTTTTTATTCAGCTGGTCATGAGATCTGCTCTTCAATAAGAAGAAAAAGCTTCGCAACAGCAGAATGTAAAATAAGCCCTTCGCCAAGAGGCTGGATTTAAGCATGCTGACAAACAAGATGGTAGCATGCAGAGTAAGGGGGAATATCACTGAATTTTCAGGGCAACTGTTCAGTCTGACCATCCCCAGCCCCTCAGTAAGTCTTTAGCTATATATATTTTTCCATGTATATATATATATTTCCATATATCTAGAAAGCATAAACAGGCAAGCACTTCAATTTTATCTGCAGTAACCAGATTTATTTGCCTGACAAGAACTGAGCCCACAGGAGCTGTATCCTTCCTTGCACCCTGTGGGAACTGCTTTGGCACCAGAAGCTAGAAATCCTAGAGAACATCTCGATCTTGCAATCTGCTCTCCTGTTTCCACATGGAACCAGGCCATGTTTGTAAGTGCTGTTTCCGAGGGTTGCTGCAAACCGCTTACTTTAACACAACTGAGCTGCTGCTTTAAAGGCAGGAAGCTTAAATTTTGGCATAAGACAAATAATTTAGAAGCAACTCTGATAAGCACCATAAATCTGTAGTTGTCTTGGAAAAAAAGGCATCCTGGAGAGTTCCCACAAACTGAATGAGATGATTAGAAGGCAATTATCTTACCAAGCATTCCTGATGACGGTGGATTAGGCTGAATATGCTCCAGGGAATTCTCCTGCAGAATATCCCAGAGTTGCCACTGCATCTTTGGGTTTAGGATATAGAAGGGCTGCTCTGGATGTGTACTACGATATGTCTTATAGCTTTCAAAAAAGTTGTAGTCTGGTTTTCTGTACCACTGGAAAACAGAAACAAGAAGTCAGACTTTTTATTTCTAGTCCACTCTTTCTCATAACCAAGGGGAAACGAGGATGAGGAAACGAGAACCTGCTGCTGCCAGGAGGAAAAGGTCCTGCTGTACCTACACACACTCACCCTCTGTCCCCCACCACCTCCTCTGCCCTTTGGGTCGCTGTGGTGACTTACACTCAGTGAACAGAGCAGGAGAAAACCTAATCTCCTCTCTTACGCAGTGAAGGACCATTAAATGAGATGGGCTATCTCATATAATTTCATTCTGCACCCCCCAATAGCAGCTGATGTCGAGAAGTCTGCCTTGAGTGTTACAGACCCCGACGCCCCTGCACGCTGGAGTACAAAGCATCCTATTGTGCAGGCATGTGTCCTCAGCACAGCCTCCTAAAACAGGCCGAGCTGATTTGCATCCTAAAACTTCCCCTCTCAATAAAAACACTTCAGAAGGGTTTATGTTTTCTTAAAGTCATTCTGGTATTTTTTTTTTCCTATGCTAAAAATATCCCATCCTGGTTTTACTGACTCTTAAACATGCTGTACATAGACCCTCATATGTCTGCTGGAGGTGCAGGACTAGACACAAGAATAAACATAATTGAGAAAATGGGAAATGCAGTCCAGAGGAAGGAACACAAAGACCTCTCAGTTACAGACAAAGCTTAAAATAAAAGTAAAGAATGGACTATTCGCTCCTACCTGCTTTCACCCTGAGCCTCCAAAGCTCATTACTTATCAAACACCCTTTTGTCCTCAAAATGAAAACTGAATGCTAGAGGGATTGCAACATCCACAAGTGAAAGTCTAGCTGGCACACAGAGGAGACATTTGCTAAGATCTTCAGAGGGTTTCCCAATCCATTCATAATGCATCAAGTATATCTCATGTCTGACTGGTGCTTGAAATATCCAAGCGTTATCCATCAGCAAATCTTACAGCAACTGCCTGAAAGAGAAGATCATCCTCCAACAAGATGACAACTCCTGCAGCCAGTAGTGATCTCCTCCCTGTGGCACCAGCCCATGGGCAAGTAAAGGTGGTGACCCATTACACTTGGCCTGAGGCCCTTCACAGGGATCAGGAACAGGCAAGTGTTTCCCTAGGAGCACCCATATATGGGATACTCTCAGAAGTACGTACAGATATATCCATGATAATGAAGAGGTAAACAAGAATGGCCTTAAAATGAGTGATTGCCCACATTAGGAGGAAGCAGGTTAACAGATGCACTTCAAAGCATACGAATCTGATTTTATTTACAGAAAATTCAGCCTTACCTCATGAATTTCTGCATGATATGGTGCTGGATCCCAGACAATTAAGATTCCAGTGTTATATAGCGCTTCCCTCAGGAACTGCTGCTCCTCAACAGTTATGAGCTTGAATAACAACAACAAACACAATAATATACAGTATGCTGTCAAAATTAGCAGGCAGCCAAGCAGTAAAGCATACCTGAATACAGCCACAGCCACCCTACTACTGGTTGTTGAGCATGCCCCACTGCACACAGGCAAGGAGACAACCCCCCGTGATGCCCTTCCAATGCACACTCCAGTCCTACCTAGCAGCACAGGATTTAGTGGAGAGTCACAAGAAAAAATGCCGTTATGCATTACAGGGCTTTCCCTATCCATCTTCAATAATAAAATAAGGACAGGACCCACAGAGCAGCCCAGCTTGTGTGATGGATACAATTGCTACCACTACCAGAAGCAGGTGGGAACATCAGTTGCTGCCACCAGGATGGTCCAGGAAGAGCCTAATGCAAACACACTGTTGGCTTTATCAAGGACCTTCATTTGAACCAAAAAGAGTCCGCATGTGGGTGGTTTCTCCTGAGCAGCATGAACTCAGGCAGCTGGGGCTCAGCACTGGTCCAACTTGTTGTGACAGCCCTGGTGCAAAGGACCAAGAGACCAGGGCACCCTATCTGACCCCCACACCAAGCCCCACCTTGCCTCTCCAGAGCAGGGCAACAATTCGGTTTGAATCTTTTGAGTGCAGCAATGAGGAGGAAAGCACCACAACAGCAAAGCACACGGGCCAGAGACAGTATCGTGGAGAGAGACTGCTCCACCAGAGGCTTTCCCAAGCAAACAAAACCAGGTGGTTCAAATGGAGAAGTTGCCCTTTACAGTCTGGACACAGCCACAAGAGTCACAGCTTGTGATGCCCGAGGGCAACCCAAGGTCTGCAGCAAAAATCAAAGTCAGAATCAAACGAGATGGGGGCTGATCTCCCATCCTCCCCACCAAAAAGGCATAACCCATCCAGGCACAGCTTGTAAATATCTGCTGAAGAAAAGCATCATCATAAAAATCAGCTCCCATTTCTCCCGATTTTCTCCATGGATCTAGTTAAGAGATAGATAACTTGTCCTTGAGTATCCCGGCTGCCCCCAGCAGCAGGCTGCCTTCCTGGCTGTCCCTGTAACCAGAGCACAAGGATGCTCTGACCAGCCCAGATGCAAATTATTCCAAAAGCAAAGAGGGTTTCCCCATATCTGTTTTCAGCTCTGTGGGATTAGGCTTTGGCCCTGACCACGTGTACTGCCTGGTTTCATTTCCTTACAGTAGCTAAAATATCTAGGCTACTGAGTGATCTTGCAGGTGTGAACTTCTGCCTCCATCCACGGCCACCAGAGGCAAGGAGGGAGCACAGCAGCTGGCACCAGCAGTCCCCTTAGCCAGGTACAAGTGGGATGGAGCACAGCAATGCGACATGAATAGGCAAGGAACATGGGCACTTTATTTTCATTTCATTGTTTCTATTTAAAGGCTAGAAATCTTCCAGGAACTTTTCTGATGTGAAACACATGAAAGGAGGCTTTAAGAGAGATTGAGCATCAGAGAAAGCAAAGGTCAGCCAAGCAAAGCCATGTGAGTTGGCAGAGACACACAAACCCCTAGAGAGCTGTGACAGACACAAAAGCAAAGGGATAAGAAACCAGGTGGGGAGCACCCCCACAGCCACAAAGTGTTTGCTGTTTCCTTCCCTACACCACAGAGCTGGTCCTTGGCACTACTAGTTGCCTATCACTCACTTAACCTGTTTGCTGGAAGAATCTGGCTCCCCAGATACCTTTAGTGCCTATTTATTCTGTTTAATGGTGACTGATTCTTTCCAAGTAGTTAAATTAATTTAAATTGCTACATGACTTATTTGTCTTGCCCAGCTTTTTGATCCTAATCTATTGATTTCCTAGTTAATTTGTTCTTCAGCCAACTCACTGTTTAGCAAGTATCTTGCTAATAGAGACCCTATCCTCCAGATACATTTATTGACCGTATCAAAACGAGTTCCCTCTCTCTGGCTACGGCAGTCAATGCCCTGTAATCTAAACATGCTCCCCTTTCCCATCGCAAGCTTACTCCATTCCACTGGTGAGCTATTTCCTTTCTCTTCCTCCCTGCAGACTCGTTAGTGCCAGTAACAGCAAAAGCAGCCAAAGCAGAGAGTGCTCTCCATGACAGTGAGAAGCCAGCCAAGGAGAACTGTAAACAAGGAACGAGGTTCTCTGGTTCTCGGTCAGCTCTGCAGAAAGGAGTTGTGTCCTACAGAATGACACTGGTACTCCCTCCGCACACTCTTCCAAGCCCTTCTTTTTGCAAGATGCAAGCACTTTCCCAGGGCACATCGATGTCTTGCATGAGACTGCAGGAAAACATGCCACTAAAAGACGTGGTACTGATGAACCAGTGAAGGTTCAAGGCAACGTTAAGGAATAGCTTTCTTTAGAACAACTACCAAGCCTGTGGGCCTACAAGCCAATTCTCTGAGGATCCCAAATTTCTCCTCACACCCTGCCATTATCAATCTATTAATCTTTCCCTATGCACACAGATGTACAAGATACCACACTCTACTGTTAAAAGCATCCACCCCTAGATATGTGCTAGACACTGGTCAGCAAATTACAGAAAAGTATCTTCAAATAGTTATTCAGCAACTTAGGGCCACTGGCCACACATGCCAAAGGGACACTACTCAATACAGCCTGGTTCTGACAGATTAGATTCAGGAGATCCTGTTTCCTTCATTTGGGGAATAGATTGAGGATTGATCAATAGTAAGAGCCAAAATAATAGCAGCTGAGCCACAATTCTATCCCTGCTCCCAGTGACCACTTACAATGTAAGAAAAGCCAAACCCAGAAACAAGAACAACTTAGAGCTTATCCAGCCAGTACCTGATGCCTGCAAGCAGCTGGAAACAAAATGCAACCAGGCAACCCCACCTAACAAAGAAGGTTAAAATGATGTCACCATAACTAGAACAGCACCAAGCCATTAAATGTGCAAATAAAAACACAGAAGAAAACCAGGCTCCCAATCCAGTTATCCCTGAAGATAACAAGGAGTGCAATTAAGAGCTGTTCAGTTTAGAAACTCCAAGAAGAGAGACTCCTGCACTATTCACATGGAGAGCACCTTTTGCCCTGTTGAACAGCTAGATCAATGCTGCATTTTAAGTTTAGCCTCAAAAACTGCAATGATTTTGCTCTCCCTGTAACTGAAGTTTCCTAAGCTGGTGTCTCCATTCAGAGGGGATGGTGGCAGATGAAAAGTGTCACCCATGGCTGCAGGCTGATCTGCATAGAGAGCAGGAGCACTGTAACAACATGGCTGTAACTATACTTAGTCCAAAGTAAGAGCATCCACACGGAGAGTTATTACTGCTATATTACAGCTCTGCTGTACTGTTTCCCTCCTCTCTGTGCAGATAACCCTGGTATCACACGGGTCACATACATGTTTTTGCTGGTAAATGACTTCATATGACAGTAAGTTTGGCAGCAAGCACATCCTTCAGAGAAAGTCTTCTTAAGAGATAACACCTATCTGGTATCATAAAAATACACATGGAAGGGAAAGATAAAAAAATTGAGAGGCCAAACAGGGCAGAGGAAGAAGGATGTCAGCAGCCAGATATGCCTCCTAAAACCAAATTGGTTCAGAAAGGACAAACTGTCCCACATCTGACTGGTGGTTTAACACCGGGGAATTGAGGCACAGCAAGCAGCAGAACAGAGCACAGCAGCAAGGGGAGAAGGCAAGACCCAAGAGCAGAAAGAGGTAGCAACAGCTTCCTCACAAGAAGCAAGGAAATATTTAAAGAGACTTGCAATATGAACTAGGGAAACTGGTTAAAGGCTTGCTCCGCATCTTGCCTTTGAAGAGGACAGCCAAGCTCCTGCTGCTGCTTCGAGAAACTTCAAACCTTGTTACACAGCAGCACCAATGGACTCCTCACACGGGAATGGATGAGAAAACTCCAGGCCTAAAATCTCAGCTTTGGGGTGATGAAAGGAAACTGCCGTTTTGGTTCTGGAGTACAAAAGCCGTGCTTCAGTCGCCCACCTCTCCCCAACTCTCCCTCAGTCTTCATGTGCCTACAGCCTCTGCCCCCTCTTCCCAGGTGAGGAGGTGCTCATACCCTGCGCTGCAAAACTGCATCAGGTCTTTCATGCAACAACTCTTGGCCTATTTGGCATTTTACTGTCTCCCTCCATTCTCTCACCAGCACATGCCACTGTGATTTCCTCTTCTCTCTGCATGTCTACACTTGAAAATTTCTCCCCCCACAAGTGGGCAAACATCAAGTGTAAGAGTTATATGGAAGCAAGGTGTAAACACCCTCCAAGATTTCCCTAGAGCGGCGATGGTCTCTGTCGTGGGTCTCACTGCTCCTGAATGGGTGGCTTACTAACCCTGCTAACATATTGCTAGACATGGTTCCTAACCACCTCCTATGCTGCAAAGTCTACTAAGTCCAAAGAAAATTAGAGCCTAATACCCAGAAAGAGCTCTCAAAAAGTCAAGTAGAATTTAACCCATTAAGGGATGCCTTGCGTTAAAAGGTACTTTCTGCCATGCTCTGCAATGAGGTCCTAGACCCTCTGGCTCACCCACCAGAGTCCACACCCTCTCCTGGCTGTGGGCAGGCTACAGCTTTAAAGGTGGGTCCTTTGCCAATTGTCTTTAGGCAGTTAACAGCCCTGGTTGTATGTTATCTATGTCTGCAGCATCACTGGGCAGAACAGAAGCATAGTTCTTTTATTAAAAAACAAATAAACTTTCTTCATTCTTCCTACCCATTTCTGCGGCAGGCACAATCTGCTTGACACACCTCAGTTTGTGTCAGCTGAGCTGCAGTGCCATTCCTGCCTCCCAGAGAGCAGCAGCAAGCATGCAGCTGGCCTTCCTGCACTCAAAAAGAGGCTTTGAGCCAAGCCAAAAATCAAATTACCTTGTGCTTGCTGTAAATCACAAGCACGCTACTGCAGATTTGCTAGCACATGCAAATTTAACTGCAGTAACTTCAGATTTGCCAACTGTCCTCCATTACAAAGAAGGATGTCACCATCCTTCCGGCTAGCTGCCAGGGACAGGAGAAATTGGATGGAAAGCCCTGTTCTCCCCAAATTAATTTTAAAGACCTCCCAGTGGCAGATGAACCCAGAAGCCCTGTGGATGTTGTTATTTCAGGCTGCTGTTCAGCTCCCAGGCAGGCACAGGGGAGGTACGCAGCTCTGCCACACGTTCATCAGACCTACCTGAGAGTTCACAAGACGAATTGTTGTCTTTTGCCCCACATCTTCTTGAAACCCCCTGACAGGAGCCCCATTGAACCGCAAGACGGCATCATGGCTGTCTGAAAGCAAAACAGAGTAAAAATGAGTGAGCTAACAACTGTTTTTTGAGTGATAGAAGAGATGTATAATAGGTTATCTGCTTGCATTTCTAATACAGTCTGGCTGGTCCCTGGAAACTTTCCATGTAACAACTAGAAGTACCAAGCCAGGTTCTGCAGAAGTTTTTAGTCTAACTTCATGAACAATACACTTTTAAAAATCCACTTTTCAAAACTACGATCTGCTGGCCAGCTGAGAACGCAGCCCTAACATTTGTTCTGCATGGAGGAGCTCGGCGTCTCCCTCCCTCTCCCTCTTCTTCCTTCCAAACACTTTACCAGGACATAGACTGATATACAGTTAGTTTACCATGTGGCTGGCCACAGACTAAGGAACTAGGAAATAATGGCAAGCCAGCATCCTCTTTTGCAGCCTGGAGGTTGACCAGCCTGAGAAACATGTATACTAACTACAGTGGAAAACGAAACTGGCTTCAGCCTGCCAGCGTACCTCCCACGTTACAGAAATAAAACCACCGCTGTGCATTTAACAGGCATAGCTTGTTACATGCCTTGGGATTCACTGCATTTTCCTCTGCTGGCATCATCTCTTAAGATAGCAGAGCATTCCTCCAGCACCCTCCTCTGCCTTGGCACAGCTGGCCATGCTGCCATAATGCCACGGAGCTAGGCTGCTGCTGCGGCACAGACGGCATACGTGCCCATCACTCTGGCACCTCCATACCTACTGGCTAGATTTGGATAGGAAACCTTTTATGTGATGAGAGGCATTCAGCTGCAGGAGCTGGACCAAATTCCCTGCCTTTGTGCTGAGGCCACACGACCACAGCTCACACCAGCTGCGGCTGGGTCTATGGGGAAGTGCCGAGTCCCCAGCCAGGGCAGAAGGGCTCGCCTGGTCCAGAACCAGCTCTTTTCAAGATAATTTTCTTGAAAACAGGGGTGTTTTCAAAGCAATCCTGGAGGATCAGTAATCACTGGAAGCAAAGACTAGTTTCTCAGATACATTATTCTCGTGGACAAGTGGATCTTGTTTAGAGTCCTTCCAAAGCAACACACAAAACCCAGAAAGGTGATGTTTCCAAAAAAAATGTGTCCATGCAGAGAAGCAGCTCTGTAGTTACCACTACAGACCCTTAACTCCACATCCTACCTTGCATCAACGGAATACAGGATTATAATTTCCCCACATAGCATTATTATGCCCTAAATTTGCATTCAGAAAGGGCGTTTAATGACTGCACAGGCAGTGTAGCCGACTCTCTGAAGCACTCTGTCTCCAGGTGGTTGTGCTGCACTCGGTATTTCCCATATCAGACTTTCCACTGGCAATTCATAACCTCCAATAACACCAAGAGCCCAATAAGAGAAGAGCTGCTTGTTTACAAGCTTCTCCCTGTTCTGCTCTGCCAGCTTCCCTTACATTGATTAATTGCTCATTTGATATCTGAACATGATTACAGAGAACAAATATTTCCTGCCCATTTAAGGAATAATAATCCAGCAATCTGTTGTGTTCATCTATGCAAATGCTTCATTTTAAGCCCGTGAGATGTAGTACCTTTCTGGCACCTTCCTCCAACAAAACCACGGCTTTTCCTACATGGAAATACATCAGGTCAAAACTGGGAAAAAACCATACATAAATACACTGAGTACTCCTGAATCCATCAGCATTCACCCTGCCCAGCTCAAGGCTGCAAGTACCCAAAACTCTGCACAATCACTAACAGAGATGACTGCTCGAGCAGAAAGGTTAAAGTCTGTGACCCAGGCACGAGGACTGCAAGCCAGGGACGCCAGCAGGGGTTAACGGCATTCGCCTTGGGCACATTACACAGTGACCTTTCCAGCATCCATCCCTTGTGATCTGGAACAAACTGGTGCTTCAGTTTCCGGGACAGGCTCAGAGACGAGCAGTAGGAACAATGAAATGGCTTTCCATGTCTGACGTCCGCTTGGCTGTCCTGCAGCCAGAGCACAGACCATTGTACTTCTTGGCTGCTCCAATACCGAATCCAGTGCTTGCATGGACTGCATTACAACATGCCATAAACGCCACTCTCAGCTCTTGAGAGGGTCTCCTTATGGAGGAGTGAGCAGTTTTATCAGTATGCTGGAGTCTCACAAAGACACCCTTGGGCACAAGCCAGCTGCGTCAGAGAGAGTGTTTTCAACAGAAGGTCACTTCTGTGGAAACCTTTAGCTACTGAACTTAAAGAGGCACCTAAATAAGCCAAGACAGGTACTGAAAGTCAAAATTGGCTTCCCAAGTCTTGACCTACCTGGCCTCAAACACTTGTAAGAGGTAGAAACAATTACATCACCCAACTCCCACCTGTAATTTTTACCAGGAGGCAATGCTATCCTGGTTAATAAAACCACTACTACCTTCTTTATCACATCTTTCATAGCATTTTCGCACACCTCAGACTGTTCAACTTCATTTTAGTGCCTGCCCACCTGCCCTGTGGAATGCACACGAGTTTGGGGGCGAACTTTTGAGCAACTACCAGCAGAAAACCCTGACCTTCCCACGAGCATCTGGGGACTACGATTCTGAAGGCTTTGCCCAGGTTGTTCATTAATAAAGTATGAAAGGGCTCTCTACTTTTTTCAGAGGATAAAGGCTACTTCCAGCTTAGTGCAGCCCAAAGGGACCTCGTCCAACAGACAACTTACAGACACACTGAAGTCTGCAAGCAATTTCCATCAGAGAGAACACCCATGGGCTTTAAAACTTCTGCAGTGAAGCTGCAGTTCAGCAAAGTGTGAATCTTTACTGAGCCTCAAACAACAATTAATGAAGAAAGCTGAGGGAACTGCAGGCACAGGAGAATTTTCTGCCAGGCACAAAATCCAGAGTTGACAGCTGGAGAGTTGGTTTTCCCTGCATGCTGCTTTCTTAAAGACACAAAAAGCTTTGGTATCAAAACATGCTTCTTTATAATCCACAGTACAAGACCTGTATTTCAGCATCTATTAATTAATGCATTAATCTCAGATAAATATGGTCAGATAAGACTTTCCAAAGCATCACCAAACTTTGTCTAAAGAAGAGATAAAATAAAGCCCTGTAAACTTTTCCCATGGTCTTCTGGGTCACTCAAACTCAGCCACTGCCTTATGGTTCAGAATGAAGCAGCGCCACTTTTGGAAAGCCATGAGGAAGAATTACAGCATCATCGTGGTTGGAAGGGACCTCTGAAGATGGTTTGCGTCCAGCCCCTCTGCTCAACGCTGGGTCAGCTAGAGCAGATTGCTCAGGGCTGAGTCCAGTGGATTTTTTCCTTTCAGTGTCTCCTTTAAATTTTTTTCTGAAGAAGTCTTTCTGAATGAAATATGGCATTACTCAACCCATCACAAGTCCTTTTAAGAAACACTCACTTGAGGAACCAAGACCTCTCCCTGGTATCCAGTGTTAGGCCTACCCTCTGGTGATGCCAACACAATCACGAAAATTGGAAGGACTAGGTGGAATGCTAGCTACCTGCACTTAAGTCATGTCCTCTCAGCTCAACCCAACCCCTTCCACTCCCTTGGGGCTTGCCCCTTTTGGTCTACCCAAGGTCTAAGGCTCAGAGGCTCTGTGATCTAGGGCATCATAAGGCAGCCTACACCGTGTGGTGTGTACACTCAGGGAGGATGGGAGTGTCTGCTCATACCCACATCTCCTCCTAGGCTGTAATGTTCACTAACTTTAGAAGTAGTTTAAGGATAATATTTCAACTTATTTTAAACACCTTTGTGACCACAGCAGAGACTTACTGGTAAGAGTGTGACAATAGGTTACTTCTGTTCAGCGTAAGTTATAAAACAACGTTATTTGAATTTTTGTGAATAGAAAGATACCAACCTATCTCTTGTCCTAAATGAGATGATTTCAGAGACCCTGCTGAGGACACAACAGCACAGCGACCCAGGCGGCCCACTGTTTCATTGAGGCTTTTCCCTGGTAGGTATCGCTGCCATTCAGAGGTATCAAAAGGACCATCCGATCCCTGTATCATGGTCACGTTCACCCTGTCCCGTAGCTGGCAGAGCAGCTTCTCTGGGCTGAGTTTAGCAGTGTTCCTTTTTCCGTTGTAAGTCACATTGTACTTGTTCATGGACAGGTAGTTTTTTCTGACCTTCTGCAGCCTGGGTATGAGATTTCTGGATGAACTGTCCTTATCCCATACCTTCACTGAGTCTGCTGCTTTCTTGGCCTTTTCGGCTGTTCCAGAGGTGCTGCCTTTTACTTTGTTGTGGTTACTAAATAAAGTTTTGGGTATCTGACCCAACTCACTGGCTGCTTCATGGAAAAGGCTGTGTGATTTAAGTGGGTTCCATTTCTCCAAAGTCCTGTGAACCTGCAAATCATCACTCTCAGTCTTGAAAGGAACATAGTAGCTTCTTCTCGTCTCTCTCCACAGGCAAACCGTCAGAGCTACCAGTATCACCACAAGAACACACATTAATTTTTTCAACACATTGATGTGAACCATAGTGTATGGTGCATCCAGATGGGACACTGAACACCGGGCAGGAAGCTGGTCCTGGGAGAGAGGAACACATCTCAGTCAGGGCTACACGCGCAGGCATGCATATATATAAATATCAGTGCATGGGCAATGGGAGGGGAGAGGGAGAACAGAAAGGCAATTTTAAACTTTCAGATTGTTTAAAGATCTCATTTCAAAGTCCACCACTTCAAACATCAAACAGACAGACTTGAGCTGGCTATTAGCCATCGCATGCTATGTAATGGTGACCTAAAGCCACTGCCACTCAAACCATTCCTCTGTTCCCTTCCACGAGTGACAGTCATGTTTAACACAGCTACTATCATACCAGCAGCAGGGTAAGTCTCCACTTTGCTTTCCTTCAGCTCCCATCTCAGCCAGTAAATATCGAAATCTCACCACTAGCATTTCCAAACTGAGCTTCTACTTGACCATAGGCATGAACACTAATGAAGCATGTAACAAGGCATATAAATGTGGAAAAAAAATAATCTGTGAGTTCACAAACACCAGGAGCTTCACCAGCCTGGTACTGACACACTTGGTGACTTCACGGGAAACTTCTGCAAGCCTGCAACAGGCTGAGTGCACCCCCAACACGAAACGTCACTAAACAGCTGCTGGGAGCCAATTAATCCACAGCAGGGTTTGAGGCATGTTTGCATTCATAAATGTACTTTGATAAACGTTACTCAAGGTATGTTACCCCTGGAGAAAGCAAAGCCAGACCTTGTTGTACAGCACTGCCTGTCCTCTTTTGCGCTACCTCATATTAGCAGACACCTCCAGCTCCCATCACGTTATAGAAGGGGGCAATTCAATAGGAGGAGTGCCCAAAGGGCAGCTCAACCTAGGCAGCACACGGGGCTGGTGTAGGACACATACGCTGAGGCATAAACACCTCGTAAGAGGCACACAGGACCACAGAAGACAGGAGGGCAGCTGCTCATTTCCCTACGTGGCTGCTCCAGGATGCGTCCGAGAACACAGAATAGTAGAGGGACAGCAGGTACCCCAGTACTCCTCAGCAGACAAACACATGCAGATCACTACCCACCCTAGAGAGGCACCAGTAACAACTCCCTCCTTGAGCAACTTGCTGAAAGCAAGCAGTGCTAAGCTGTGGTATTGAGAAGTTACTGAGCTACCAACACACTACCTGTGGATAAAGCAGCAGCTCTCCAACTCAAGTCATTTTTGACTGTTGGCAGATTTTCTTCTGAGGGTTTAAGCAGGATATCCCAAAACACAACAGTTCTGCAACGCACTGAAGAGTTCAAGAAACACCTGCAAAAAAAGAGGGGGGGGGAACTATTACAGAAGAACTTTGTGGTTCTGGGGATGAGCAAGTATTTCCCTCAGATAAGCCCTGTGATCCCACAAAAGCTGTCACCCAGGCACGGAAAGGCCAGCAGCAAACGCATTAAGCACCAACATAAGCCTTTTAAATGCTTAAATGCCCACTCAAAATGGACATCTTCCTTCTTAGTCTGAAATCTACTCCCAGCTAAAGCAGGAACTGGTTCGCAGGCTGCTTGCTCTATGCTCCGACCAGACTGACAGCTTTCTCCACAGAGAAGGCTCTGAGCAGTGGATACACCTGTAATACAGTGAAGGAAAAATCCCAATGCTGTTGCTTTGGGAACAAACAGGGAAAAGGAAAGAAAAAGCTAACTTTTCCTAGGGAAATATTTTACTGCCTATTCTTGGGTGATTCATGCACTCCTCCTTAAATGCAGTGGCCAAGAAGACTCCCTGCTTTTTTGGAGCAAGTCAGTCATATGAAAAGTTGCTTTGTAACGCATATCTTAATCCACAGGTCTTCATAAAATAAACAAATGCATTTTAGGCTTTATAGCTTCACTCTACCAGAAAACGCAGCAAGAGAAAGGGAGATTTCACATTATTATACAATTCAAGGAGTAGCTTGCTTTTTTGCAGGAACTTTGAACCAGTACAATGCCACATAAGCTAAATTACAAATGCTATCCTTCATAGCATTAAATAATAAATTATTAAAGCATCATAATGCTGACTACTTATATTTTCTTTAAACTCTATTAAGGAACTCAACTTGATTTCTTACAGAGCATCCCACAATCAAAAAGCAAACATTGTTCTACCTCCAGTTCTTAAACAACAACAAGATATTCAAGAAGCACAAGTAATTCTAGTTTTTATCAAAATAATTTCCCCTGCCTTCACAGACCATCTCACTTTTCATTTGCTTGAAAGCTCTAGAAAGGCATGCTGAAGTCTTTTCGGCCAGTATGGTTTCAGAGGCAGAGGCACGGCAGTCTGGGGAAGGGGGCTGTCAGGAGGGGATGCAGGACATTGCTGCGCTCCCTGCTGTGAGCAAGGTTCCCCATGCTGATTACAGTTCCTCTTCTGCTGTGGTCTCTGCAAGACACTCTCACCCCTGCCTCTGCCCCATCCCCTCCGTGGCTGCAGACCTCCGTGGACCAGCCCGCTCGGTGCCTGCCCAGTGCCCTCAGGAACAGAAAGACCCACATGAAGGCAGGAGACTGCAAAAGCCATTAGCTAAAGGGGAAAGCACAGCTGAGTCAGCCTCTGTGCTGTCAGAGCCTCTGTGGGCAAACCACACTTGGGCAGCAATGTTTTTCAAATTGAGAAACGCCAAAATAGAGCTGTCCAGTGTCAGCTTAGAACAAAACTCTGAGACGCCTCCCCCCTCAACCAAGATCTTCTGAGCAGGCAGGACAGAGCCTCCACACCACAGGAGGTGCCCCGGCTGCCCCGCCGCCCTGCAGAGCAGAGCTTTTCACTCCAGGCCCTGGAGGGCTCTGCCATGCTTTTGACTTCAAAAAGCCTCTTCCTGAGGGGTTTCCAGGCGTAGGTGATAGCAGGTGCATCTCAGTACCATCAGCTTTTGTTTCCCACGGCTTAGGATAATTTAGGGGAGTGGCAGGTTCATCGCAGTGAAATAACCTTATACAGCTCACTTCAGGTTCTCACTGGGACACTCCTCCTGATGCCGCAAAGCAGAGCGCCCAACAAGTCACAGCACCTCCTCCACTCCCCGGGCCACACAAAGGAACCTGGAAAACTCACCTTCAGCACTCAGCACAACGTGATCCCTGCTTTTGATGACTGCGCATGCTGCTGCATCATGAACAGTTACTTTGGTTTGATTTGTAAGTTGGCAATGTAGGTTCTGCAAGCAAGTACATTTTAGCAGAGCCACAACATTTCAAGGCACCTTTTGTTCACCACGGACTCAGTGCCGTTCAATTATAACTACTACTACTTCACATGATATGTATTTTATTTGCACAAGTAGTGTCTAAACATGAGGTCCCTTCTCAAGCATTCTGCCACCGAACTTTCCCTGTGGAGCACAAAGGCAGCTGCTCTTCCAGGCAAGGTAGGATAGCCCACAAGTGCTGCTCTCTTTCCACACCTTTAGATAAGTCACTTGTGTGCGCTTCTGTATTGCAGCAGTTAGAAGAAATGTGCTCTTCTGTAGGTGACAGAAAGCTAGCACCTACACAAAGCACAAGGTCTCGGCTATGAGTACTAAGAAAGGACAAAGAAAAAAAAAATCCCCCGAACCTATAAAAATACTTCAAACAAATAGGTGCTGCCTTCTCGAAACCTAGAGCCTGACGCGGCTGCAGAGTGCAGCACGGGCTGGCTGGCAGGCAGGCAAAGTCCCCACAGCAAGTCCTCTGGGGGTAAATTAAACCTGTGCAGAGAATAAGTAAGTGATGCAGTATCTTCAAGGCAGCTGGGAAATTATATCCTGTCCACATGCTTTTATACTGAACCTTTATCATCCAAGTAACTCACTGGACTCAGGTCTTAATCATCAAAGCACAGAAGAGTGTGAAAGTCCTGCCACCTCTCGCATCCCAGACGCTGCGGTCCACCCGGGGAGCTGCAGCCAGCAGTGCCCTGGCAGAGAACAGCAGGCAGTCCCCGTTTCCACAACCCACAGCAGATTTACCCTAAGACTGCTAACAACAGTGTCTTCACCTCATTAAACAAGAAGTCTATCAAGCTCTTACCTCTTTCCTATAGTGACTGACAGCAGATACGCAGAGAAAACATATGGACAAACATATGAATATATTTGTCTTCCAGTAAATGCACACAGCTTCTAAAAAGCTCTGTCAACAGCTGTACCAATGCTTATCCTCTGCACATTTGTTTAATTGCTTCTTGAAACCAATAATTTCCCAAACAGCCCAAGGCATTGAATTCTGCCATTACCCAATCACACCGACAGTAATCCTTCTGCCTTCATTTTCTGTACATCGTTCATGGTTGCAACCACCTCTCCTAACACCCTCCTTTCCCCACTCATTGCTTTTCCAGGCTGAGTCCCACTTGTTCCAACCCCTCCCTGCAAGGCAGCCTTTCCATACCTCCAAGTCTCTTGGTCAACTTCCCCGGCACCATTTGCACCCGTGAACTACCCTTGAGGCAGGCACACCGGGACACTCCAGCTGTACATGCTAAGGCCATGTGGTCTGGCAACAACATAACAACAGGGCTGCTTTGTTCTCCTTCTAAAACTTCCTCCACTTTTATTTCCCTTCCCGACCGTTTCTAAGCCCTGAGCTCTAGGCTGTCAGTAATGACTTCAGGATATTTTGCAAGATGCACTGACTCACTGAGAGCTGTCCCCAGCACAGGGCGGAGGGCAGGAATGAAATACAACTAAAGAGCATTATCTTACCCCTGCTAGCACAGGCTTCCTTTCCTGTTGCACTGCCCAGCCACCCAGGATCGCCAGATCCTTCTGAAGCTTTCTCTGGTCCCAGCGGAGTCCATAACCTAGCCCCTGTTCCTCTCCTTTGCAGATCCGTTATCACTGCTCAGCGGTGGAGATCTCGGAGCAAATCCCTGTGGGACTTCTGTGATGTTGTGAAACCTGACCGCTTGGTTTCCTACCCGCTAGGCAGTCACTAATCAGGACAGGAACTTTCTCATCCCATGACAGCTTAGTTTTGTTTTGTTGGATTTTTTTTTTGCCTGAGGCTCTTGGTGAGCAATCTCACCAAACCCTTGAAAATTCAAGCATGCTGTTTCCCTCTCTCCAGGTTCACTAACTTCTAAAAATGAGAGAAGAGGAAACAGGCAGATAGATTTGAAACGTGACTCTTCTGAAAACAGATGATGAGACTTCTCCATTAATTCTTACATATTCTACAGGAGCTAGTTCTTTTTATTACGCTTTACTGGTCTGAAGCAATGGATCCCACCTGAGTCCCTCTGACATGCAGCCATGTCAAGTAACACCTCTAATTTAATTTAAACGATGATTTGAGACCTGCAACCCCTGGGGATGGGCGCAAGCAGAGATCACATCCACCTGTTCTACTTATGCCTCTCCTTGGTCCCTGCATTCATACAGCAGGATCATTCACCTGCAGTTTTCTTGCCTCTGATGTACGCACAAAAGCTTTTTACTTTAGCAAGTTGTTCCTCAGTCTTTTTTTGGATAATGTGATAATGATTTCATATTTAAACTTACAGCATTTACATTTCTTTCCAGGTTTCCTTCATTTATGCATTTCCATCTGTACGCACAACTGTGCCGTACCGAGATACAAAGCAGTAAAGCTTTGCTCCCAGCTTTTGCTGGTGTATTTTTGAATGTTTTTATGCTCCCCCATATGAACATTTTATACTTCAGCTACACCTTTTTATTCTTCTTTTGCACATTCTCGGTACTAACCCTTTCCTCCACCCAGCACCCTCTGTAAAGCGCCTGTGAAGAGAGCAGTGGCTAGTAGCAGAAGCAGAATGAGTTCACATGAAAGCATGTGAAAAGAGGATACCCAAAGAGGAAAGACATGGAGCTGTAGGGCAGGAATCCCTCCATTCAAAATAAAATAACATACCCAAGGAAAGTGAAGAGGAGAAAAAACTGGGATTTGAGAATTAGCCTCAAATCCACATCTGCTCTTAGAATTCCCTATTCCTGTCCAGGGGCGGGGGGTGTGTGGGTCAAAAGCCTTTATAGTATTAAGCAAACTATGATCATGCCATTTTGCAAATGAAGAAGCTATACTTTTCATATACTCGATACATCAGATGAAAGGTGATAATACATTTGCCCAAGTTAAAGATTTGTCCCTCTGGAGCTGAGTTTCACAAGAACTCTCTGATACTTTCTTTAGCCTGGCCTGTTAATTCAACTGTGTATATTTCAATTTTGTAAATATATAAACAGGGAAGACTGGCTTCTAGCAATTCTTGGGTTTTTTCCAAAACATTGCTGTGCTGTGGAAATAAAACATCTGTTGAGCCATACATTTAAGGAATATACATTCCAATACCACCAAACAGAACAAAAAAAAAAAAAGTGGAGAATGAGGATTTTTCACATGGAGAATGAGGAACATGGTTAAATTTCAGATGTCGTGTTGGGGAGCTATGCAAGTCACTTGCTAATGAAATAAATTATTCCATTAGTCCCGCCTGCATTAAAAACCTTTGCATGTGCCAGAAAAAAATTCGTGGCTGTGACAGCTGAAAAAAATCCTCCAGGAGAACAGGAGAGGCAGATTTTGGGGAGAGGCACAGGGGAAAGTTTAAGCATGTGTTTCATTTTGGTTTTATGTGTCAACATTGGGCTTTAATAAAGGCAGAAGCCTTAATTTCTGGCTATATCAGCCCTTTGTTCCCCCTCTTTTACCGAGGTCCGGTGTTGTTTTTGGAGGGCGGCTCTGCATAGCGGCACACTGCCTCCCCTTCTGCCCTAATTAAAAAGCAGTTTTGCTTTCACTCACCCCAGATGCTCCGCCAGGCACCTGCAGAACCGCACAGACACCATCAGCCACCGAGACCCACGGCAGAAGGTGACCCGCACTGCTGCGGCTTCCCACCTCTAGCTTCCATCATCCTGGCAGGAGGCCTGAACCAGAGCTCTGGCCCAGGACCAGCCCATACCAGGCCATGGGTTTCAACAATGGTGCATGTTTGGAGCTGTTGGAGCTCAGATCTAATAAACCACTTCATGTTAGGAAGTATGACATACGTGATGATAAATCCATTCCAAGGCATCTGAACCAGGTAAGCAATGCAGCTAAGGATGTGCCAACAGTTACGGCTGTGGCAAGAAGCGGTATCCCCAGCAGCACCCACAGGGCTGAGACACGGTTTTCCCAAGAAGTCAGCCTCTGTCTGCTGTTGTGCTCCTGTCCCAGACCAGGAGTGGACACACACACATACATGCGGGGACTGTCTTCAACACCGACGCACCGAGAGAGGAAGGGAGGGATTCAACCAACAGCATTACAGCACAACCATGCTGCTCTAATAGCTGGTGACTGTAAAAGGGACAGCCCTCCTGTCCCTTTGCCTACCTGCTCAGAGACCAGCATCCACAGAGGGATGACCTTCAGCTCCGACAAGTGATCACATTGCCACCCTTCACTTCAACACTGTCAGGAAAGTGGCTAACACAAAAACCCCTATCTTTTCCTCCTGCAAAGCCACAAGCTCTAACTATTGCCCTGGACCAGCAGTAACAGCCCCTGACCCTGCTGGCTAAGGGAAAAATGGGCTACAGCAGGGGCCTTTTCCAGTGCATGAAGATGGAAGGACAATTTAGCTCTTAGGACAGGAAAAAAATAATTATCAAGGCATGCCATGATGGTGAATACCATATATATAATGCGTTTCTTGCTTGATGGGTTACTCACCCAGAAGGACAGCATGTCTATGAGCTCCAGAATAAGACCAAGCTCTCGGCTGGTGGGACCAGCACCTCTCCATTACAAAACTCCACTTCCTACCCCACAGACAGATGCCTGCTGAGTATTCTTTGGTAACAGTAATGGACAGGAAAGAGACCCCACCTGCGTGGGGTGCCAGCGTGCCCCAGGCGAGCCCTGGGCTCTGGCAGCTCAGATGCTGTCAGCCAGCAACCACGGGAGTTTTCAGAGCACCATTCAACACAGAAGCTATTTCATGATGGGCACACGCCCACAGCAGCCTCCTCAGTAAGATATCTGAAGACCACTGCTGGTAACAAACCTTTTCAATTTCTAAAATTGTCAGTTTCATGTTCAAATTGGAGAAAGAGAAAAGAAAGTGCATCATACCATGCATGAACAGCACCAATTCCCAAAAGCACTGCTTCTCTGTCCATACCCAGACCACCCCCAGTGTCATGATTTTACTGAGCGAGGTCTTCATTATCAGTCAGCTTTATCATAACCATTCCCATGCTGAAGCCAAGAGTAAAAATCCACACACACCCCCCAGCTTTAAAACCAGGATGCAATACTTAATTTAGGATGATTTACTTTACATGGAACATTACACCTTCAAATCAAACAAATCACTTCTTCGTTCCCCCTAATCATGTGTTTCTCTATGATGTTTATCTTTCAAAATGAGAAGGGAGTGCTTCTTTATTTTAAATTAGCAGCATGTGGCAGGTCAACACTTAATGCCTCTGCAAATACCACTGCACGCCAAGACATGTAATTGGTATTCCATGGCCCCAGGACAATAAATACACTTTGTGCCAGCTGCAGCTGCGCTACCCTTCAGGATAATATTTCTCTAACACCAGCCTTTTGCAGGTGGGAGCGATGTCCTTCTGTCTCCTCAAGGACAACACAGTAACTCTTCACAACTTGCTCAGAGAAGAATATAACTCAATTTAACTTAAGACAGTGAAATAAACTTGCAGAACTGTGCATCTACCATGGCTAGTTTTCCGTCCAGCAGCACTACTGAGATTTGGTTTTCCTATATGTACCCAGAGCTCATCCCTGTTGAGGATGGCAGGGCTGGCATTCAACAGCAGCACTCCACCACGCCCACTTCACTGGAAGACAGAAGTAAAATGGGAATTCTGGCCACTGACTTCAGAAAGCACCATTCAAACCCTTCTATGTTAAGCAAAACATGTCTTGCACTGCATTTAGAATAAATTGGTTCACTAAGAAATCCATACTTTATAGCGTAAGAGAGACATACAAACAAGAGTGTTGATCAAAAAATACCAGGTGCTAAGAAAAAAAGCAAGTCCCGACGGCAATAAAGAGAATATTAGAACGGACACCCATTAGAGCCCATCAAAGGAAATAACTTTCAGAGAAATTGTAAGAAAAATGATTTAACAAGCACTTCAATTACTTACCTGGCAAAAATCAAAATAGTTCCTTTCTATGCAAAGAACTCGAGGCAAGGAAGACAAATGGAAACATCAAAATTACAGTTAACTGTTTTGTCTCTGACAGAAAAGGAGGGGGAAAAAAACCCACATTACAATAACCAGATGTTTTTCCACAAACTAAAAATGCTTGCTTTCGCTCCCCTTAGCCGTGGTGTTAGATAAGGTAAATTGATACCACTTCTACCACACATCAGCAGTTCCTCTGGTTAAACCAAGACCAAGATGACCCGAGGAAAGCCGGGTCAAAACCAACACAAGCTGTCGAGGAAGTGCTGGTCCAAGCTCAGCGTCAGGCTGCAGCAGAGCAGCCGAGGTAGCAGATATGCAGGAATCCATATACTCCAAAGTCCCGGATATCGCTCATTGTTGAAGCAGCAGCCAGGATCTCAGAACTCAAAATATTCGCAGTAGCAGAAGTCAAACACACATTTTGCCAAGGCACTTCAGCAAGTCACGTCCTCACCAGGGAGCTCTTGGCGTGGCTGGACTTCAGACGTTAATAACAGCAAGCGCTGCTCTGTTTTTTAAACACAAGTCTGATTTATTCATCTGCTAACACTATCCCCTTGTAGCATCATTTCAAATGTATCTACCGTCAATAAGCCCAGAAGAACACATTGCTGGGAAGGTGACCTTGTGTGAATAAAATTAAATTTTATGAATCATAGGCAATATAAATGTATAGCACAAATATGGGCGCCTAGATATATTTAAATACACTTAAAGAGATTAAGACACTCCTCCCCCCTCAAAGTTTCACATATGTATTTATAAAACCAGAAAACATTAATGAAACTTTCCCGATAAAGCCTTCATTAAAAATCTCCGTGCTATTTTCTTTCCTCAGCATTACCACCACCAGACGCTTAGGAAAGGAAAACAGGTTTAGTGGTACCTCCTACCCAAATCCAAGATGTCTTCTGCTTAAGCATCCCACACAGCGGATGCTTTGCAGGAGCAAAAAGATGCTTCTCAAAACGGCATGCAATGCCCACTCTTTGTTGGAAGACTCAGCACAGCCTAGCACCGGCTCCAGCTCAAACAGAGCGTGCCACGCATCTGGCAGCTCCATGGTGCCAGGAACAACCTGTCCAAGGAATTCCCTTTTTCTTCCCCACTTACACACCCTGACAGCATCCCAGTGACGGATCAGCGTGGTTATGGGCATGCTATGAAGTGATCTGAAGCGCAACAAAACTATAGTTGCTGGAGGGAGGAAAACACCATGCTTGTGAAATCAAAACTCATTTAAAGCTTACTGAGGTTCAGAGAGGCCAAAAAGGCAATAAATTCCAAAATTCTAAACTCCATTCAATATCTCCTACTCCAAGTGTTTTTAGCCTGCTTTTTCCTCTATCAGAAAAGCAGATGTAAAGCCTGGAAAGCACTACCCAGCTCCTGTTCCCAAACATGTTGCTCGCTTCCTATGGTTGGCCCTTCAGAAATAAGTCCGGCAGCAGAACTCGCAGATGGCAACTAGAGGAATCCACCATGAATCTGAACCACGCACCTCCCCTTGAAGCAGGCTGCTCTCTCCCCTCTGGTATTTAAAGCCACAAAAATTTCATGTACGTGGGAGTCTGTGCCTCCATGGACACAAACCCCCTGGCACTGCCTTACTGGCATGAGCAGTCAGGAATAACTTGGTCACTACTCACAGCAGCTATGGTTCCTGAAGCCTGCAGGGTATTGCTCTCCCAGGTGTCACTGACGGTGGCCCATCTTCCCTGGGTTTGCATAGTGCCAGGGGAGCCACACGGTGAGCCACCTTCCCGCTCGCTTGTGCCAGACACAGCCGCGAGCAGCCTCCGAAGGGCACGGCAGACACAGAAGCGCAAACAGCTCAGGCTGAGCGTGCAAGCCCCACACGCAGTACGACAGCAGATCAGCTGAGCGTGTAGGGCTCGCTGCACAGCGCCAAACCAGGTGCACAAAACAGAGAACGGGGTGGCTGAGAAAGTAAGGAAAAAAGCAAGACAACCGATGAATCGCAGCACAAATGTGTTTTTCATCAAAGCCAGGTAGCAACTTACAGCATGGAGGAAGAGATCTAGACAGATAATTCCAACAAAAACACAAGTTACTCCCTAAAGCAGTAAAGGAGGCCCCAGATGTTTCCATATCTCTGCCGTTCAATATTGGCTCTCAAACTGCTTTTAGCACAACACATTTCAGCAGTCTTAGAGAGCTCTTGTATGACCTAAAAAAGCTCTCTGAGCCTCCCAGAGCAATGAAAAAATCCCTGTCTCCCCCCAGGACCAGCCAGCACTTTGCTGGAAGGAGGGATGAGATATTGGAGGAGGGATGAGATATGGCGGGAGGACGTTATTGCCAAGAGCTCGACTCCTGCACACAAGCACACAGCAATCCTCCCATCCACTGCCACCTGGCCACGAAGACACCAGATTACTTCTTTCGTGAAGAAAACTCCCCCCAAACATAGAAGTCGGGCATCTGTCGTGCCTAGAACAGATGGCTTTGGAAGAGGCCACTCTCAACCACTGATAATTTCCATTACTAGTTACAACCCTCCTCTCCTCACCCCCACCTTGTTTTTTAAACATAACTGCTAAAAATGGAGCCATTTCTTAGCACGTAAGAGCTGGTGGGCCCTGAGATGGGCACACACATAACAGCATTAATTCGCAGAGTCCATGCCCCAAAAGAAAGCCAAGTTTATCTGTACTGCAGTTTCTCTTTTTATAACAGCACCAATTGGTTCTGTTTAAATATCCAAGTTCTTCCAGCATTTCGCCGTATCAGCCAGCTCTGTCCTCAGATCAGCCTTTTCATAGCACTGCCAATCCTGACTTCATCTTCTTCACTAAGTAAATCCTAAAGGGAAGATCAAAAAAGCACATGTAAAAAATTGGGGGGTGAGAGGGGGTGTTTTGTATGACTTCTGTCGGTGTCCTGCTGCTGGGAAATGCAGTAACCCAAGTATCTGGTGCAACCACTAGATGTTAGACCATTCTTGGAAAGCTTCTTTTTGTTGGGTTTCACCTGACTCGAACCCTCTTTCATCAGAAACTGCTTCCCAGTATGGATGGAAACACAGTATGTGCGGGTGCAATCAGCAGGTCAGCTCTGACGGTGCAATCCTGACCCACGGTACATCACTGAAGGAGATGCCCTCAACTTCAATGTTAACCAAATCTATGCTGCACTGCTCTCACTCAGGAAGCCTAATCCCAAAATCCACCCAGGTTTTTCAAGTATAGCCCAGACACAGAAAGCTTCGCTGTGTCTTCCCCTGCCCCCAAAGAAAGAAGCTGTACCACAGCATCAAACACTTTTGTTTGGCTGAAACAAACCTTTACAAACCAGGCAGAAGGTGCAGAATACTGCAAAACTTGTGTCTGAGATGAGGCTATGCAGCAAACACTATTTACAGTCATCGCTTACGATAACACATCTCAACGGACCACAGGGGTAAGTACAAGTGCCAAAATCATCCACATCCCAGCAGCAGACACACTTCTGTGCAGACAAGGAACCTGGCAAGATCCAGCTGAGATGTTCCATGTGCGTAGCAGCTGCCAGCTGCTGGGGTGACTCACAGGACGCCCTGGGGGGGACACCATGCTAACTGCTTTAGAGCAAGAACAGGGTGTTTCCACACAGCAGTGATCTCACAAGCCGTAACATCCCGCATGGTGCTCAAGACTGCGAGGGTGATCTCACGCCACCTCTAGTGCATGCCCAATTTATCTGAAACAAGGCCATTTCTTCCTGCTGCTCAACATCTGATCCAAGCTCAAAGTGGAAAAGCACCGGGCTTAAAGTTCACTGAACTTTAAACAAAGGTGACTTTTGATCCAGCTTTAGGTTAAAAGTTATTCATTTTATTTAAACAAATCTACCTACTTTTACTCCAGCACAGTTTTGAGGGACAAGTTTTTAAATTTTTCATTTGAGAATGCCACTGTAGTCTTGTGGGAGCTGATCCTAGGTGACCCTTCATCTCCTCCCTCTTCTTGCCAAAGGGATCCTTACCAGCAGTGAGGATGTTCTCTGTTCCACGATCTCCCCCTCCAGCTTCTCTGGATGGGAGCTTGGCTGCTACCACGCCATGCTTTAAGCTTACTCAGGCATCTGAAGATACGCAGTCCTGGCCATCCTGGGGTCTCCTGACAGGAGACACACAATTTCTTTTCCATCCTTAGGCCACTGGTAGCCCCTGAGGCAAAACTGGCAGAGAATCTGCAAAGCCCTGGTTAGATATGCTGGTTAGAGTATCTCCTCTCACGCAGAGGGAACTGCAACACTCCAATATCAAAGCAAAGAAAAACAACAGAGAAGTCTAGCAAAGCCCTCTCACACTATTTGGAGATTATTAATTTGCATTTCTTTGGTCTTTTTGTTGATTTTTTTTTTTTAATTTTCAAGAATCAGGACAATTCAGCTAAGGTTCTTCTGCTCCCACTGAAATGTGCTTATTTCTCTCTCCAATATATAACAAGTACATATAATTATGTACTTGCATACTATGCCCACCTATTTTTGAGTTAGATAATAATGCATTCATGATATGATAAGAAATTGATATTGCTGAACTAAAAGCTTTTTCGTAAGCTGTCCAACACGCATCTAGGTCAGAGTTGTATGTTGTCAAGGGAGATTAGTTTTACAAGTCATCTTCTCTGAAGTGTTATTCCTCCTTCTGAAGTTATTAAGTATAGAAATCACTAGTTTAAAAAACTGCATCAGTCTGACGAATATTTTCTGGTCTGTTAGGAACAATAATTTTCAATTTTTTTCCCAAAGTACAGGAGTAAATATTATAAGCCTGCCCCACTTTTTAGGTTCCTCTCACTTTGGGTTGTGTACGAAGCCTTGTCTTGTCTGGATCTCTGTAAAGTTTTATCTGCAGCCATCTCAAATAGGATGGAGCATCAGTGCTTCAGAAATGAGCACACTTGCGGCTAACCCCCACCCCGGTGCCCTTTTTGGGAGGTCTTTACAGGCTGACCAAACATCAGGGCTCTTTCAGAGATCTCTGCAGATTACAGCCCAAAGAGGTGAAAAAACATTTGTGTGAGAGCAGGGAAGCCGAGCGGAAATTTCCCACGCGCTTGTCTAGGAGGCGCCGGCTCCCCTGAACCCTTTGACTTCGCCACAGGGCGCTGCGGCTGCCAGGAGCGATGCAAGCGCTGTGCTCTGCACCATCTGATCAAATGCTCGCATGGCAGTGCTGGTGGTTAGTGCTCGGCAAAACCACTCCTCTGACCGCAGCGGTACTGAAGAGCTATTTTTAGGAGACCGAGGATGCACAGCACTTGTGTGGAGGGAGGAAAGAGGGTTGGAGATGGATATAGGTGCTACCCGTGAGGAACTGGGTGATTTCCTGCCAGGACTCCCCTCTTCCTCCTGGGAAATTCTCCCTAAGGCCCTTCATACCCCTTCCAGCATCAGCACCACACAAGGGGATGTCCTAATTTCTGCAGCCTTCCCCACTGTGCAATGTCAGGCAGCTGCCCTCCTGCCTTGCCAAGATCTGTATATCCACCTCCAGCCCTCCTCCCACCCTCCACAAACCACCTCTGTTGGAAGTCCTTTCCTTATCTGCATTTTTGGTCAGCTTTTCTCCCATCTCTCCTGGATCCCCTGTGTGCAGCACCTGTTCTGGGCCCATGTCCTCTGCTCACCAAGATGTTTCAGAGTTGATGCACGGAGTCCCACAGGATACTTCAAGTGCAAAGCAATGTCTGAGATGGGTGTCTTCCACCATAGCGTACCACAGCATGGACCTCTTGTATGTAAGACAGCAGAAGCCTTGAATATACAGAAACAGGCTGACACCAGAGCAGCCACAGACACCAAAAGCCGACTCCTGACAGACAAAGCTGCCCCAAACTAATAGCGCTGGTGGAGCCACCTCTAAAGCACGTGCAAAACTGCAGCGAAAACAAGCTGGTGGTCTGGCACCACGGTTCAGCATCAAGTACACAGAATTAATTACTCTGTTAATCTTACACAATACGATTACATATGTATCATCCTCTTATCATTAAAGAGAACTGTGTTTTTGTACGTGGTCCAAGGGTTTGCTGAGCGTGCTCCACTGGTCTGAACACCCACCTTGGAGAACCATTGTTAAACCTGGATGCAACACACCAAAGCCTGTCCTTCTCCCCTCCACCTTCAACCATCTAGACCCAACACATCAACAGTCCCTCTTCTCCAACGAATAGGCTTGGCTGAGCCACAAGCCACTTTCTAAAGCAGGGGTCACAGGCTCCCACACAGCTACATGGAGAGCTGGGGGATGAAGGGGGGTTGCGTGCCTATTTTTGGTTTTAATTCCCTATTTCAGATGTGCCCAAAGGAGGAAAGAGGAAAAGGCCCTTTTCTATTTCAGATATTAACATATTGAGCAGCATAACTGCGGACATGAGGGTTAGGCAGACCAAGAGATACAAGTATTACAGACCAAATATACTACTTTGCTGGTTTTCAAACATTCAACTCCCCCCAGCAGCCATATTTCAAGCCAGGCCTAACCAGGCTGCCTAGTCTGAAAACATATTTAGTATCAGGGGACCGGGTTTGGCTATTCAACAGCAAGACTTCTGAGCATTTCAAAAGGGACGAAAGATTTTGTCCTGGCACAAATGGAAGGTTCAGTGATACCAAAGCACATTAAGATAAGGAATATCTCTGCACTAAAAGTGAGTCTGTCCTTGAGAGGTTGGCTTGGCCTTAGATTTCAGCTGTCCTAAAGACTGGCATCCAAACAAGGCCAAAATAAGAGTAACCAGTCGCTGCTGCACATCTGTACCTTGCATGTGCACATAGAGCTGCACCGTGCTCCCACACCTCCCAAGAGAGGATGACTCATGTATCTACACGGGATCCTGCTATCTCACCAGCCCACCTGAGGTCACATCCCCAAGACACGTCTTTGTCCAGTAAGCAGAGGATTTCCACAGAGGAATGAGGAACAAGGAAGAAAACCAAAACTAACCCCCGCCTCTGTTCCAAAAACAAAACAAACCCAAAAGTTTCATGGGGGTGGAGCTCCATGGTTGACATAGTTTTTGATCCCAGAGTCCTGAGGGAATTGGCCAATGTAGTCACCAAGCCCCTCTTCATGATATTTGAAAAGTCATGGAAGTCAGGTGAAGTACCTGGTGACTGGAAGAAGGGGAATATTTTTCCCATTTTCAAAAAAGGTAGAAAGGAAGACCCTGGGAACTACTGACCTGTCAGCCTCACCTCTGTGCCTGGGAAGATCATGGAACAGATCCTCCTAGAAGCTATGCTAAAGCACATGGAGGCCAGGGAGGTAATTCGAGATAGCCAGCATGGCTTCACCAAGGGCAAGTCCTGCCTGACGAACCTAGTGGCTTTCTATGATGGTGCGACACCATCAGTGGACAAGGGAAAACCAATGGATGTCATCTATCTGGACTTCTGCAAAGCCTTTGACATGGTCCCCCACAACATCCTTCTCTCTAAATTGGAGAGCTATGGATTTGATGGGTGGACTGTTCAGTGGATAAGGAACTGGCTGGATGGTCGCATCCAGAGGGTAGCGGCCAATGGCTCAATGTCTGGATGGAGACCGGTGACGAGTGGTGTCCCTCAGGGGTCCGTACTGGGACCGGTGCTGTTTAATATATTCATCAATGGCATAGACAGCAAGATTGAGTGCACCCTCAGCAAGTTTGTGGATGACACCAAACTGAGTGTGCGGTTAACACACACGAAAAACGGGATGTCATCCAGAGAGACCTGGACAGGCTGGAGAGGTGGGCCTGTGTGAACCTCATGAGGTTCAACAAGGCCAAGTGCAAGGTCCTGCACCTGGGTCGGGGTAACCCCCAGTATCAGTACAGGCTGGGGGAAGAAAGGATCGAGAGCAGCCCTGCCGAGAGGGACTTGGGGGTGCTGGTGGATGAAAAGCTGGACATGAGCCGGCAATGTGCACTGGCAGCCCAGAAGGCCAACCCTACCCTGGGCTGCATCAGGACAAGTGTGGCCAGCAGGTCAAGGGAGGTGATTCTGCCCCTCTACTCTGCTCTGGTGAGACCTCACCTAGAGTACTGCATCCAGCTCTGGAGCCCTCCGCACAAGAAGGACATGGAACTGTTGAAGCGGGTCCAGAGGAGGGCTACAAAAATGATCCGAGGGCTGGAGCACCTCTCTTATGAGGCCAGGCTGAGAGAGTTGGGCTTGTTCAGCCTGGAGAAGAGAAGGCTGCGGGGAGACCTGATTGCGGCCTTTCAGTACCTAAAGGGGGCCTATAGGAAAGATGGGGAAAATCTTTTTAGTAGGGCCAGCTGTGACAGGACAAGGGGTAATGGTTTTAAACTAAAACAGGGTAGGTTTAGACTGGATATAAGGAGGAAATTCTTTACAATGAGGGTGGTGAAACACTGGAACAGGTTGCCCGGAGAGGTAGTGGAGGCCCCATTCCTGGGAACATTCAAGGCCAGGCTGGACGGGGCTCTGAGCAACCTGATCTAGTTAGCAGTGTCCCTGCTCACTGCAGGGGGGTTGGACTAGATGACCTCTAGGGGTCCCTTCCAACTCAAAACATTCTATGATTCTATGATTCTATCCTCTATTCTATACCCAAATCCCAGCTAACCAGAAGTCAAGCTGTCTCCAGCTTCGTTTCCTTCTTTCTCCATGAAAAAAGCAGCTGCCAAAGATGCCCAAGGCAATGGACCATGCTCTTTCTTTTCCACTCACCTACCTCTGGCAGTGCATTGCCGCTCCTGCGAACACTCCCCAGGCCCCACACTGCTCTGTCTTGACATCCATGCAAATTTTGGCTGCTCTTTACCCTCTTTGAGGATGGAAATCCAGCAGCCCCCGGGTAGGCAGGCTGCTGGAGCTCTGCCACTCCAGCCAAAGTGTTTCACTTTGCAATGCTAAAGGTAATACAACACCGGGAGGGAGAAGTGTTCCCTGGCCAGAAAGGACAAAAGGGTGGTGCATTTTCTGCATTAAAGATTCAGGTTCTAAGCGGAGGAGAGGAGATTAGCATGTTCCCAACAGAGAAGGAAGTGGGGAGCCACATCCAGCACTCCTGATGGCAGCAACTTAAAGATTTAAAGAAGCAGTTTTAATGAGGTCCTCACAAACCTTCTTCACACATGAAAACAGGCATAAACGCAACACTTGTATTTGCAGTCACCTCTAGAAATGCCCCCTGCCAAGTTAGCTTTCCCACGCACCAGAGATAAGGAGGGGTCCCAGCATCACCACCTTCCCCAATCATTGCAATGGCTCAGGCTGCCCAAGGATCTTGCTTTGCATGATCAAAACCTATGGTGCATGCTACTTGTATGGCGAAGGGTAGCAGCGTTCATGCAATTATTAGACTAATCAGGCCCAAAGCCGAAGCACAGAGCTCTAGGAATATTCAATATGTGATACGGATCTTTTGGACTAGCCAGTCACCTCAGGAGGCAGCTGCCGAAGGCTTGCAGTGAGGCAATTAAGGGGCAGGATGCCAGCGGGGAAGAGTGACATAACGGAAAAGGAGTAGCACCACCAACAAAAGCATTTCAGGCGTGTTCAGCAGAGGTCAGCTGTGAAAGCAGCCAGCTAATTACTCTAACTGGCAATAATCCCAGAGGGTTTCTGGTGAAAACCCTAACTGAAATGAATGCCAGCACACATCTTATATTAATTTTATGCAAGCCAGAATAATCACTGGATCTCACACGCGTATTTCTGGAGCATAACCAATACATATCAACAGCTACAAGGGCTCCCGCAAGAAGCAGAATAAATGTTTCATTTTGCTTTAAAAGAGAAATATAGGATAGTTGCAAAGGGAATGGCAGAGGACCCTTCCTGTTTTCTTTACCTTCCTCCCAACTCTGCATGCAACACGAGACAGCCCCAGTGCAAACAGCAGTGCCTCTGAATGTACATGGACTCATCACACCACCAGCAGCCATGCTCCTGCTACAGTTATGTGAAATGGAAAAGAGGGGCAGAGAAAAGAAGAGCAGCCATGGTCATCACCTTCATCTCCAGGTTCCTTTGCTGTCTACAGCAATCCCTGTCAAACCCTTCCAGGCAGAAGCAGATTGACAAGTAAGTTATGTAGGAGATGCCACCATGGGGAGCACATCCATGCTCTGCACGCATCTCCCTTTTAATCGAGTTCTCTAGCCTAGGAAAGAAATTAAGCGGAAGATGTTAGACAGCCACATCAGACTGATCAGAAACCACCGGACTGGAGACTACCACCAGTCGGAACCACACAGCAGAAGTCAGAAGTGACATGGAAACGCCCAGAGCCCGCAGATGCTGCTGCGCCCACACCACAGGCAAGGGTGCCCTGGGCAAGACCAATAACCAAGCCACCAAAACCTTTAAACATAACTTGTGTGCAAGTAAAACAACACATGGAGGAGCTTTATTTTGAAGGCAAAACCTGTTGGCTGCAGAACTCCCCAGAGTCTAATGCCAGGAACCAGGGTCAGGGAGAGCTGGTAATGCTGACATCAGGGCAGAACACACCCTCAGCACTGGAGTTGTGGGTCCCTAAGGAGATCTCAGCAATGCAGCCTGTATAGATGCATGTGCAAAGCCCCTCTTGCAGACCCCTCTCTCACTGAACCATTAATAGCAAAACCCACCACCTACACTGATGCAACGGAGCAGTGATGCACTGCACTTACCTGATGACTCTTGCTGGAAACACAAAAGAGCTTTTACAGAGCTTATTTTTCTAGCCTCTCCCCTACTTCTAAAAGAAAGTCAGTGTACTACAGCACGTGTCCTAAAATCCTCTTAAATAAGATACTAATCACAAGACTGTTTAGCAAGTAAGAGCACACGGTCTGCTCAAAAAATGCCGCCTTCCATAATTATCCTGCCCTGGGCAAGTTTCCAGTGTATCTGCATGGCCTGGCATATGTTTCACCCCTGAGTCCAGCAGCTCAGATTTCTGCTCTCAGCAGGGAACCCAAGCGCTCACAGCTTAAGGACAGGTCCTAATATGCCAATAACCCAAATTACTGCCAGCTTGAACCATCCAATGACCCTATCCCACTGCAGTGCACTGTGGCAGGGGAGGGAAAGCAGGGGGAAAAAGGTAAGCTTAGGCTATATAAAGTTTGTGTTATGAGGAAAGGGAGGAGAAGGTATAAAAAGAGAGGTAAAAAGCAAGAAATGAGCAAGATGATAAAAAGAAGGGGGGTACTTCTCGGTGCAAAGAGACACCAGCATGCAATGCCTTACCACAAGTGCTGAGGTCCCACCAGCACCAGCTGGTGCAGGTTCTTGCCGGGTGAGAAATAACGAAACTAAACAACACTTGAGGGTTAGGTCAAAGGGGAGGAAAACAGAAAGAGCAGGCTGCTAGACTGAAAAATAATGCTCTTCGCTTCTCCCAGCCAGCAGCGTACCTCGGCGTAGCTGCACCTTTGAGAGCCACCTCACCCAGCAAGTGGTCAGCCATCACAGCAAGCAATTAGAGCAAGCCACCCTCTGGTGAGGAAATTTAGACAGGCAGACCACAGGACAGCTGTAACGCAGTAGAGGAAGGCTGGATGAGTAACACTGAGCCTGAGCCCCAGCGCACTGTTACATGTCAGGCTAGGAAATCCCCAGCCAGCAAGCTCAGCAGAGCAGTAAGATCCCCTTGCTGCAGGCTATGCTCACAGCAGGCATTGTGGCCTGCAGAAAGGGCACATTTAAGTTAGAAAAACAGTGCAAACAGGAAAGAAAAGGCATGCAAGAGGAGCATGGGCGGTCAAGCAAGCCTTCCGCACCAGTTGTCCAGCCACGCAGCACTTCTTCTGGGACATCACTTTCAAAAATATACAACAATCCACCTCTGGCTTCCCCCTCTCTACCCAAGTCTGCCTTCATAGGTGACTGAAAAGTGAACCCAGAGATGCCATCAGAGGCGTGCAGCTTCTGCCATGGCAGTGCCAGGGGCAGCTGCAGAGCTGGGAGAGGAAGCACAATGGCCAGGCTGAGGCCAAGGGAGATGCTCAGCTGCCCGCCCACTCCCTCCTACAAACAGGACACAATGCTCAGAAACGTTCAGCAGTATCCCTGGGAGGTAAGAGGATCGAGGGGACATGCGCCCCTCTCCACAGCAGGACAGCGAGATTGCCTGCTCAGGAGCACCTCTGGCAGCCCAGCTCCATCCAGACATGCACAGAGCCCATGCTGGGTGCTGGGAGCCACCAGCTGCAGAATGGGCAACGTCCCTCAGCAGAGCTTGAACCCCCAGCACTTGTCGTACAAGTAAGGAGCATGAGAGGGATCAGGCCCCTTTGCCTTTTGGTCAAGCCAGAGTTTGACAAATTCATCAATACAGCATTTCTACAGGGCAAGCATTTGCACCACCAGGGATACTAGCAGAGAGTTACTGGAAGAGAATATACCTTGGAAGATGCCAAGGTTAAGTAAGGACCCAAAATTACCCCCTCACACACCACAACATTGTAAAAAATTATCATTAATTTATCACTAATTCTTCATCCTTCCTCAGACAAAGGATCTGTATGGAAAGATACTGGAGGATGTTGAAGGTCTAGTACCAGCCCATGTGAGTTTATCTGCCTGAAGGGAATTAATTAATACCCTAGTAACATCCACGCTCCAGTGTGGCAGGTATGTGCACTAACAGTCAGTAATCATAGATAGTGGGACCAGGAGGCGAGAGGAGGCAGCAAGTCTCCACTGTCATTCAGCATCCCTCCTGCTAGCAGCCGGCAGAGACTTACGGCTTATCTTCTTTCTATGGGTGAGAAATTATTCCTCCTTCCCACCTTACCCAGCTGCAGGACAACCAATTGCCTGACGGCTGCTTTGGCAGAGGAAAACATCCTGCTGTCTGTGTTCTTGTAAAAGAAATGGTATCTGTTTATTGCTTAATTGTTAACGCTGATTCATCCCAAAATTAGAAATCTTACCACCACAACTCTTCTACAATATAATAATAAAAACCCTGCCTGTCGGGTTAATTATGGTTAAGTAGAAAATGATTAAACCACTGCAGAGCAGCACACCATCCAGGAATGCCCCCAGGCCAAGCTGTGCAGCAGCTCCCTCTCACCAGTGTCTCAGACCGGGTGCCAGCAGGGCTGGGAGGGCACGGCCACACAGTGTCCTGCCAGGGAGCAGGGACACAAACACACCCCACCACCAGCTCACATCAGTCAGATGAGGAGAAGATGCAAAGAACGAAGGAGCCTGGGTAGGACCGGTCTACCTGATGGAGAGGAGTGGGACCTGAAGCCCAGACAAGGGTTCAGCCAAGAAGTGGAATGAGATGCTCAGGAACTTAAGACCAGGACCGGTCAATGAAAAAGACTAAGACTGGAGGTGGTGGGGGAACAAGCCGGAGAAGAGGCACTGGCTGGAGCAATTACCTGCCCTCTTGGACCACTGGCAGAGCCCACAGTTCCCCAGGTCACCAGTGCCAGCCAGCCAACAAATCCTCTCCACACAACCTATCAGTGAAGCATCTTATCCTCATCACCGATGGTCTATGGAGACTGTTTCATTGCTACTACACCCTGATTGCTCCAGTGGCAGAAGTCTGTGCAGTGGACTGAGGAGCTCAGCCCCTGGCAGAACAGCCTTCTCTCCCCACACATCAAAAAGCACAAAAAAAAAAAAAAAAAAAAAAAAAAAGACATCACAATCCTGCACCTCGTTTTGTCACCACAAACTTCCTTCACGCAGAAGTGCTCTCTGAATGACAGCACTGAAGCAAGGTTCTGCCTGGGGATTTTTCCACTGCAAGAAAAAAAAAAAAAAAGGTTAAAAAAAAAAAGTGTCATAAATAAGACACAAAGGCCAGATAAAATGCCATGAGAGAGGCAAATCAAAGCTGCCAGAAAGAAGTAACTCCTGCCTTGCTTCTGTTAGAACTGCTATGAAACCAAACAAACATCTGAAACTTTTCACATCCCTTATTGCCAGGCCCTTGCAGAAGGTCTCAGCACCAGAACTGCATTTCACGGATGTCAGAAATTATTAAGAGGAGTGAAGTCCTGGCAAACTCCCAGAAGAGCACCCAAAATTGGCTGGCTACCCTGTGTATGCCTCAGGTCCCCATTGATACAGAGACGCTTTCCAACAAATACATCGCAAACTCCAGATGCTCAAACATTTATGAGGAGCATCACAGAGAAGCATACTGGAGAACTTAGGTTTCTGTCTTCGGGGCAGGGTTGAAGTGCATAATGAGTAAAGCACAGTGTCAAGCAGCAAAAAGAAGGGGCAGGGGAAGACAACCAACCACAAATACACATTCGTTGTGCAAAATGAGCAAGGCAGCATCACGCTGAGAAGCTGTGAAACCATGCAGTCAGAAGCTGTAGCGCACACACAAATCAAATTTGGGCTAAATAACTTAAATGTTATCCTGCTTTCTGAGAGCCTGGCTTTGCAACTCTTTCCTCCTGCTACTGAGGCCCAGGCTGACAGCTTAGCAATTCCACAAGGACACAATAACACCTGATAAACCTGCCATTTCTATGATGTAAACTGTTGCATTTATATATAAATTTTTGGCATGGCTGGTGCTACTAGAATGCACCTCTGCTACAAAATGGAACCATCTTATAAATAATTTATAATAAAAAAATAAAATCGAAGGCATGAACATAGTCTGAACTACAGGAATTCCATGAGTTGCATTCATTTTGATGGGACATAGCTTTGCTTGGTTTTGATGCCTTCAGCCTAACAAGCTATCATTGACCCTTAATCAATTCAATTGTTTCACAATGCTGCAGGGAAAAGACTTCAGACACCAACCACTGCTGAAGCTGGAGGAGCAGGAGGCAGCAGTCTCCAGGGGAAATAAAAAAATCCCTCCACTTTCATTAAAGACACATTTCCCCTTTATTAAAGCAACTTCCAGGGCAAGCCTAGGGCTACTGCAGACTGCCGCAATTAATGCCAGGTACACACATAAGTTGGCCAGTTTATGCTTAGGCAGCCCAACTTCACCTCAGAGCAACTCTGGACAAATTCGGCAGCACTGCAGAAGACACAGAAGCCAAATGCCATCCCTTCTGCAGAAGAAGGGCCCAGCAGCCGAGAAAGCAGAGCAGTGAAGGCACTAAGGTGGTACTTTTGGCAGAGATTTGGGGATGATGTGATTGCCACTGCGAGACCTCAACCTCCACTACCCAGGAACAGGGTTACAGCCCTCAGGGGCAGGAATTGAAAATCCAGTTACCGATTGCTCTCTTGGCCATATGCCTGGGGAAACGCATGCCTGAGCTGTGACATTATCGGGATGGGCTAGCGAAGGAATCGCCTGCTACCACACCATCTTCCCGTGAACAAAGCTAGAAACTCATCTGTTGAAAGGGAAGTTCGGGCAGGACTTTCTGTTTCCCACACTCCACCAGGACACGGCGCAGTAACAGAACGCCAGCCAGCCCACACAACACCCATTGTTCAAGCAAGAGGTACCTCATGGCCATGAAGAAAGACTACCTGTGCAAATTACAACTAATCCAATCTCTTCCACCCAGCAACAGCCTCACCCAGGCAATACCCCACCCAGCAATGATCCTTTTTCCACACCTAGCAGCTTCACAAAAGTTTCTCACCACCTTCCCCAAACAATGTACTGCAAGCACAAACATTTCCATTTCAAACCTGTCTTACTCTAGATAAACTCAACTTCCTCGATCCTCCTCCCCAAACCAGAGCTGAAGAACTGCTCTTTTTCCACCAACATCCAAAGTAGCTTCTCCCCTGGCTCTTTTTAAGGGGGTAGTTTTTGCAGCTCATCTGCTCTGAGCCAGTATACCTACTTTTTAACACAAACACATAGCTAATAGTCTCCTGGTAACTGGCTATAAACAATTTCATTAGAAGTACTGGTAACACCAACAGTTAAAGTCAGTTTGGGGAAAAATAAAGAGGTGTAGCTACAGAGAAGAGAGGCAGAATGTAGCTGGACATTTGGAGGGGGTTTTGGTTTGGGTTTTTTGTTTGGTTTTGTTGTTGTTTTTTGGTTTTTTTCCCAATTTGAGTTTTTTTCCATGAAACCTAAGAAAAAGCAGTCAAAGGATGTCAGGGGGCTCAAAGATACTCAAGGACCAAAGAGACCCAAAGCTCTCTAGGATATGGCTGCTTAGGAATCTGTCAGGAGCTGAGAGGGGCTAGAAGGAGCAATACTGGAAAGAGGAGAAGGTTGCTTGGAGCATATGGTTAGCCAAGCATTCTGGCCAAGGGAAAAGGTGTGCAGATTCGATACTCTGGGCATGCCTGCAAGGTGCTCATTAGGCTACCTGTAAAAGAAATGCTTTAAAACAATTGCAAGATTGCGACACACAGCATTAAAACATGCAATAGCCTGTGAGGCAATCTCAGATGGGGAGAAACAGGACGCAATTACCTTCTTGCCCAGCCTGAGTGTTTTCACTTTAGAAAAGCAGTCAGCAATGGAAAAAACTAGCCACAAAAACCCCACGGCCAGCACAGCCTGCGGTTACCGAAATCGTGGCAGGTGAGCTTTGGGCAGAAATGGCAGGCCACACTCTCCAAAAGTCATCGTCATCATCCAGCAGCCCCTGGGCGCCAGCCGGCCAAGAACAGCACGTGTTGGGGCTGCATGCTCAGGGGACGCGGGTGGCTGGCAACATGCTCGCAGCTGCTCCCTGTGCTTACTGGGAGCCCTGTGTAGTGTTTAATTACACCCCAGGTTTATTTTCTTCTAGATTAGGGAGTTACAGCAACAACAGGAGGATGCACACAGGTGGAAGCTGGGAAGACAGACCTGAGACCTCCTGACAGCAGCGATTGGTTTTATCAGCTCAGCCACCGACCAGACCACTGCCGGGGTGCTGAGAAGGCCAAGTGCTGCCTGACAAGGACTCTGACAGATCAGTGGTCTAAGACTCAGCTTACAACCCTGCCGACAGTGGAGCTGGGGCGTGAGCAGAAGCGGCTGTGATAGAGCCACTGCTTTCCTGCCCCTGCTCCTACAACCCCAGAGGCGGCCACCCCACCGCCACGCCGACCTGCTTCAGTGCACGCGTGGCAGGACGTGACGTTCACACCCGAGAGCACGGCCCAGATGTGAAGCGCTGGCACCAGCGAGGTGGTGTTTAGGCACAAAATTAAGCATTTGAAATACTACCTGCTGGGTTTTATTTGTTGTCCTCACCCAGCGTAAAATCTCAGCTCAGAGGTTGCAAAGGAATAGTGGGGTGAAAAAGGCATTTCTGCAATACCTCAAAAAAAGTCGGGCTTCAGAGTGTTGTTTGCATGGAGACAGATGGCAAAAATCAAGCCAAATTAAAGGCAGGCATGAATTTTAAAAGTATGAGTTAATATGCATTAATGACCTTGGTACACCCTCACATCTGTAGCTATAGTAAGCTTAAATTTCCTTCATCTCTTCCAGCATGAACTAAATTAAATTTCATTTAGTGTCCACACTGAAACTTGACTCTATTTCTGACATCAAATTTACAATTAATCCTTAATTAACCTTTCTGATTTTTTCTCAGATTGCAATTGTATGATCATCTATCCATCTAATTTAACAATTTATGAATATCTAAAAAATATTTGTCCAGTTGCACTCCCATAACAACTAGGAAAACTTCTCAACCTTAGAACACGTGGTTCATTGAAATGTACTGGTGTTGTCCATCTGAGACGGGTGTTTTGCAAAGTGATTTACAGAGCGGTAAGTTTCCAAATTGAGAACAGAAAGGCAGAAAGGAGCTATGCCACACTTGAAAATTAACTTGATTTTTACCCCAGGTGCAGACTTGAAGGAGTTCCCCTCGATTTTTAAAAATGCACTTCTAAACCACATTTGAAATTGCTGAGACGCATCCACAGGACCTAAAATATTCCCAGTCCACACCCATGGTACATTATAAAAGCGTAAACCAGAAGACAGCAAGTAACGACTGTTCTGAAAACCAGCAGATAAATCTAAGTAAAAGAAGATGCCTTCCATGCAGTTCCCCCATCTCTCCACACTTTCCAGATCCCCAACACAAAGCGCGCAGCCTTGCTGCCAGCTCGGCACGGTCAACACGGCAGCAGTCCCCACGCATGACACATGGGGCCACTGCTCAACGCCAAGTCTCCATCACCTTTTCAGACTCCTCAACCCATAGGTGAATGACTCATTTTGCCGCATTCAAGCCAGCTGTTCTTTAAACACATGCTGAATTAAATTTGAGGGGCCTGAAAATGCCAATGATCTCTCAGTCCCCACTTTGTATTGTGAGCAGAAAGCCTGGCTAACCCACTGTGCAAGTCATTCTTGCATTGAAGTGTCTTTCCAGCATTGCTCTTCCTTCTTTTCCAGCTGGGCACTCTCACATCTCTCAAAATACCCTTTCATGTTACAGGCACAAGCAATATTTATTTTTATCACTCCCATTTTTGTCTTCAGGAATGCCCCTGCCTCCAACACTAAAACACATCCTTGGGACCATTTCCTTCAGCTCTGCTCCTGGTTCATTCAACTTAACTCCCATCTCTCTCCCATTGCAAAAACAGCTGTTAATAGGAAACGAACTTCAAATTCACAGACACAACTATCTGCATGGAGCAAAATCCATCCAGCACCTTCCAGGCTCTCATAAAATATATACAGTATTTCAGTCAGACTCACTCAAGAAAAATCAGCACAGAGGAGCCAGAACACAACGTTTCCATCTCTGCTCCCTTTCTGCTAATGGACCTCACTTACAAAGTGCCCAACTCCCCAGCAATTCCTTATACTGAATCTCTGCTGGGGAAAAAAGAGCTGGGTGGTGTATGAATACAAATTTATATTAACATGTAAACAAAGCAAAAAAATATATAGTTTGATCACAACAGTTATAGTCTTGTACATACAAATCTCTTAATTTCCTTAAGACCCCTTGTAAGCACAAAGGATGGAAGGATTACAAGTCAGGTCACGGGGACAATCAAGAAACAACACAGTGATTACCCATTCCTGGACCAAAGTAAAATCTTTTAAGTTATGCAGAACTGTACCTCAGGGGAAGGAGCAAAAAAAAAATCCAAAACCCAACCAAATAAAGACACATAACATCCCAACTTATCTAACAAAGGATCACGCTCAAGTTTTCAGTCTTGCTAGGCAATGCAACTCTAGCATGAAGGTATCTTCTCTCAGCAATAGAGATTTTTTTTTTAAATTTATTTATTTAAAATGCAAACTAATCACTTTCAGGATGCTCTCTGCCTGAGCCACTCTGTGGAGCTCTGCACCACCCCTCTGCTTGCAGCGTTTCCCGAGGATTCTGTCTTACAAACAGATTTAGAAAAAAACCAAAGAACTCATTGCTCTGGTATTGAGTGTTAAAAGTTATTTCAAGCTAAAAAACAGCTCCTTGAGATTAGTCATCTGCAGGGGGAAACCATGACCTCTTAGTCCCCAGGAGATCCATTTTAGAAAGTACCTATCACTGCTTTGAGATTGCCATGACACTTTCCATTGTCATCCCATCCCATCAAGTGTCAACACGCTCTCCCCAAAGACAGGGGACCCTGCTGGCACACGCAGGGTATTTGCAGAAAATCCAGGTAACACAGGCTGATCTGAACCCCTTTGATTTTCTTACTGGCGAATGCTGTATTACAAAGATACAAAGGGCAAGCCATAGTGTGTATTAAAAAAATTAATCACTGCTGTCAACAACTTCTATTTTTCTGCAAAATTTTACAGTTGAAAATGCAAACTGCTTCATCCATTGTAAGTGGGAATGGATGCAATATTTATGAGGGGAGCGTTAGCTTGTTTCCAGTTTCTCTCACGCCCAGGAATCCCAGGCACAAGCCCAGGCTCCATGACAAACACGCCTGCCAGTACCACGGGAGCTACTGAATGAAGATCAGTATGCAACGTACAGACAGACAGATTGGCATCCTGTGCTGGATGCGTTTAGGTTCTCTGCCTCCTCCAGCAGCACCGAGGTATGTACCAGCAAGCAGCTTCGCTCAGTTAATTTTCAGTAGCTGCCAGTTCCCAGAGGAAGCACACATCAGGATCACACAGAAATGTTAGCTCAGTCTGGCAAAGAACTCTCTTCTGCCTGTACAGACGTACCATTCCCAGGCAAAGGCATTTGGGGCAGAGGAATAAATGTGAAAAAGCAGAGGCCTCCCTGCCCTTCAGCATCCTGTTGGTAACAGGGGGGGATATTCTGTGCAATGTTTCCATTTCAAATAAAGATCTCGCCACCAGCCGAGCTATGAGGATGTAAGAATAAGCAAGATGCTGTGTTGCAGCTTTCTGCGCAGCCTATGTTTGAGAACAGAGGTTGTGGTAACTGGTGAGCAACAGATCATGAGCAAATATTTAAGATCATCTGACGACTTGTTGGCAGAGTTCTAAGTTCAGAGACACCCCAAGCCAAGCACACAAGGCAGAAACTCAGCAGGCGGCTTCCAGACACTGCTTAGGGACCGGCAAACCCGAGTTAAGCAAAGGCACCACTTGGGACCTGCTGAGACAAAGAACTAGAGGACAGACCTCCCACGTTGCACAGAGGTGCTAGATCTGCTCAGTCACATGGCCCTGTTACTTCTTTAGCTCATAGGACCATATTGGATTTCATACCCAAGATCTGCAGGCAAACATGCTGCTATACACACACTCCACTTCCAAGGCCCTTTATCAACCCTGGCACCAGTGAACACACCAAGAAGCACATGTGCAGTCTACTGGTACATGCTGGGAAGTGCATGCACACTCATACACACCCTTCTTGTCACTTCCCAGTGTCCTTCAAACTAAGGGATCTATCTTGCAGAGCTGAAATCAAAACAACTGGCAGGAATGGGCTTAAGTGCTGCCTTAAAACAGCAAGTCACTGCTTTGCAGACCCAGTTCTGGATCCTCCTTTTTATCATTGTTCACCTCATTATTCCAGGAATCAGAAGGAAAACTCACCTATGAGTGGAACAAGCAGGCATGCGTTTGCATCGGTGCCATCAGTGAACCTCAGGGAGGGATTTAATGGATGAAGCCTGGGGTTCACATCTCGCTAAAGGCTGAAACTGCACACTTCAGAAAGGCAACAAACCTTGATTTTTACCGATAAGCAAGTCGCTCAAATGTTAAGTTTTTCCAAGGTTCACTCGAGTGATTAGAGCATCTGATAACAATGATTCGTCCTGGCTAGACATCTTAAGAGCACTTTACACTGAAAGCATCTCATTTCATCTTCTATTTTTTTTAATCACCACAATTATAATTAAAAGAACAAAGGACCGCTTATATTTCATACTTCATAGACAAGTTACCAGTCAAGCAGCACAGATTTCAAGCACAGCTAAAGTCATCAGGAATTTTAGTCAATCTCTACGTAATCTCAGTGAAAACATTTTCCAGGCACAAAGATCTCCAGCAGCTGGGCCACCTTACACTCAGAAACAAAGCCCATCCCCAGCGAACCAGTTATAGTGAAAGCTATAATATGTAGGTCAGCAATCTAAGGAGGGCTATGGTTAAGACAAAGTATCAGATTGATTCATAATACTCTTTGATTGCTAATCCTGTGCAGAATTGTGATTTACATCTTACAGCACTCTAGCAAAATCCAAGGGCAATGGAAAAGGTCCGTGCATTTCGTAAAAGATCATCAAAACGATTCTGTAAGACCTTTTATTGTGATCTTTATGAATGTCAAGTTGAGAACAGGGAAATTACTTTCACCGAGGGCTGCGTGCGCCGCTGAGCCTCTCCTGTGGAAAGGGAGGAGGACCATGACTCTGCTGGATCATTTCTGCCCTTTCAAAAGCTGGCAATGCAGCAGATCAAGCGGGTCAGGAGAAGCACAGGAGGTGGAGGAACTTGAGTTCGAATCTCTCCTCCACGCCAGCCAGCCTGAGAGCAAAGGGCAGAACAACCTGACGTGGATTTTGGCTGGCACCCATTATCATCCTCTGCTTCCTCCAGCCTGGAACAACACAGAAGCAGAGAGAGATGTTTGCTTCCCCAGTGCCTGTGGTTAAGGTGCCTTGTGTGGGCAGCATCATGCATGCACTACCTTTGGCAAAGGGCTGCCCTTCAGCGGGCTATCTATCCTCTGACAGAGGCAGGCAGGGAAATAAGCTTCAGAACATAGAGTAATCTGCTTCTGCAGCCAAGAGCCTCTTGCACCACAGTCCCAAGGACAGAGTTAAGATATGAAAGACTACCGGCTGCGTACGCTTTGCCATTCATTAGACCAGCCTCAGCCATCTCATAATGGCACCTCTAATTCCTCCCATGCATTTCCAGCTCCTGCAGTAGAGGACTCTGCCAGTAATCACTTCAAATCAAGATTTAAGTACTTGTCTATTTTTTTCCCTAGAAAACTAGGTCTCAGTGAACTACGATGCACATCCATTACCGTGGCTTAGTTTTAACCAAGTTACAGAGTATTTGCAAACAAAGGGCAGCCACCGAGCAAGCAGCCTGCTTATCAAAACCTCATCAGCAAATATTTGTTTGTGCAGGACTTAGGTAAAGATGATCATCCATTCCTCCTGTTTTCTCAAATTTAACCTCACATTTGCTGTCAGTGAGAGACACACACATGCCCAGCTGAGCACGGCACTACCACCGGCAACATGGCAGCTCACTGCACGGGTTGTCCATCTCCTAAAGTAGGATTTTCAGGCCAGCCACCGCTTTTGCCAAAGGCACACATTTAGGCAGAGGACCCTACGATATACCCACAAAGCCCACACTACATCACCGCTGCTGCATATGAACGCAGCACAAAACAGACCTACAGTATTTTGCCTACCCAAGGGAAGCAAACAGAAAATGCAGGAAAGAAAGCCAGTGGACAGATTTATCTGCCAAGCTGCAGCCCCGCAAGGCTGTCCTGTCCCCAGCACCCAGGTGGCTGTGCCAGAGCTCCCCAAGCACACACGCATCGGCACCACAGAGCTGCTTGTCCCTGCAGTATGACCACCTCCAGCAGCAGCGAACCAATTTATTAGCTAAACCAGAAGAAAACAGCTTATTTGTCCAGAGTCAGCACTTGCATCATCTCCAAAGCAGCAGCTTATGTGAAGGTGAGGAAATCGGCTGCCCAGAGCAGAGGAGACCTGGAGAAAGGCTGCCTGCCCCCGGAGGTCCCCGTGCCTGCTGACTCCAGCCCCCGAAGCCCTCACCCTCCAACAGCAAAAGCTGAAGCTAATAGGTAAAGTTTGCCTCATTAGACGCTCTTGGCCTCTGTCCCAGGGGCCTTCTGGGGAAGATTTTTCCTGGGAATATTCTTCCTCCCAGGGAACATTCAGCATCACTCACGTCTATACAAACTCCTTAGTTACTCACTTAAACCTTCCCTGACACTGTGAACCAGGCAAAAGGGCATGGTTATAAAGTGCAAGGAATGTGTGCTCATTACCTTAATCTTGTCCTGGACCCTAGTCGATGAGGACAACTCTCCAAGACACACAGGTACCAAGGCAAATAACCAGGTTTTGCAGCAAAAGCTGAGGCGAGAGAGCCATCCCCTTTCCCTTACACTTCAGGTAAGCCCGCCTGACACTGCTGGGGTCTCCATCCACCAACTCCCCTCCAAGAGCAGGAGGATGGCGCAGGTGTGCATCACAGTGCTCCCACGTATTTAAGGTTACCCCAGTTCAGGAAAAGTATTCCACAATCCTTTGTGTAAGGAAGGTTATAAAATCCCATTAGGCTAGCTACCAACCTTTTAGGCAAGCGCAGCCCGGTGAGTGTGCCACTAAAGAAGGAGTCACATGTTGCAAGTTATATTCATTCCTTGCACATTAATAGGCGGCTCTGGTTTCTCACTCCCTCACAGCCAAGAAAATCTCCTGCTACATCCAGCTGCCCTGCGATGACACCTTTTCCCTCGCAGATATTTTTGCTTTCACACTGTCAGTGATTCAATCCAGTTGCAGCAAGCAGTTACGGAAAGAGCACGGAGTAGCAGCAGTAGTTTCCATTCCTGTACCTCCCGGGGTCCCCTTCCACTGCTCCAATTCACGGGGGGGGCTGGCTTGTAAATACAGCAAACAAGATTTGCCCCAAAAGAAAACACCAATGCATGGCGACACAGAAAAAACGTTATTATTTTTCCTCGCTGCAGTCTAATCTGCTGTGAACTATTCAAAATTAATCTAGCTACTTCTAAAAGGACCTGTATATCCCTGCGTATATCCCTGGTGCTACAACTCGTAGGTCCATGGGGACTGACCCACGCCAGCAAGCATCAGTTAAATTCGGATGAGAATAAACACAAATACGAGGAGAGGAAGGGGATGGAGGCACGGGGTATGTTTTTGTCAGCATTATCTGCCTCATCCCGTGTGGCCGAGGCAGGGGGGACGAGCAGCCTGGGCAGCTACGGCCACGAGTGACTGCCGCTTAAAGGTTTGCATCTATGGGGTTAGAAAGATAAAAAAAATTAAAAAAACCAAAACAAAACCAAACCAAATGGGCCGCTCGCACGGACGTCGGGGGGGCGGGCTGGACGGCAAACAAAATTAAAAAAACCAGGGGAGCGGGACTTGGCAATCAAGGGAGCGTCCCGCGCCGCTCACCCGAGGCTGCCCGCGGGTCTCCCCCCGCGCCGGAGCCGCCCCCCCCCCGGCCGCCGGCCCCCGGGTGGGCTGGGTGGGGGGGCCCCTGCGCCAGCCCCGGCCCCGCCGCCGCCCGCTCAGTCACTCACCCGCTCGGTCAGGCAGTCAGGCAGGGCGGGAGCGGGCAGGCGGTCGGTCAGGCAGGCAGGGCGGGGGGGGGGGGACTCGCCGCCGCCCCGTGCCGCCGCCCGCCTTTGTTGCCGCCGCGGCCGAGGCATTTAAGCGTCGCTCCCCCGCGCGGCGCTGCGCTGCGCCGAGGCGGCGGGGCGGGAGCCGGGACCGGGGCCGGGGCCGCTGCCGGGCGGGGGAGGCGCCGCCAGCCCGGCGCGGGGGGGGGGGGGCCCCCGGCGCGCGGCCGGGTAGGGAGCGATAGGCGGCGAGCGGTACCGGAGGGGCTGGCACCGGTGAAGCCTGGTCAAAAACTCAGGACGGCTGCTTTCCTGGAGAGGAGGCGTCATGCAGGGCAGGGCGGCGGCGCCACAGCATCCGCATCCTCATCCTCCTCCGGCCACGGCAGCGCTGCGGGGGAGCGGAACAGCCGCCCGTGACCCGCAGGCGCCGAGCCGTCCCCGGGTCCCTCCTCACCCGCGCCCCCGGAGGCCGCCAGCGGGGCTGAGCGTGACCGGCGACCGCTCCGGCGGAGGAGCGCGCGGGGCCAGGGGCGCGCTCGGGGCTGCGCTTCCCTGCGGGAACGCGGCCCCGTCCCCCTGCAAAACCCTTCGGTGGCAGCGCGCAGCGCCCTTCCCTGCCCGCCTGCCTCTGGGGAGCCTTTTCTGGAAACAAACAAAAAGTGATCTTGCCCCTGTTGTACCTACAGACAGAGCCTAGCCCCCGCAAAGCTGCCATCTATCTTGGTTGCTGCAGCCTTATTTTGAATACACCACGCAGACATAGCAGTATCCCAATAGCAAGACGCTGGCAGCTTCCCCCAGCACCTTATTTCACTCCGGGGGGCAGAGCACAGAAAACGGGGCTCACCGCTGCTCTCTGCCTTAAAATAGGTCCAGGCTTTAACCGCTTTCAGCCTCTTCTATTCTGCATCAAGCATACAAGCACGAGCAAGGACCGGTGTGAGCAAATACATTTGCCAAGTTATGTGCTAATTAGGCTCCAGGCAAGTAATGTGATTACTGTTACCACAAAAGCTCAAGTTCCGGAACAGGAGATACCCTGGCCACACAAGCTAAAACAGGGTCCTGCTTAAACCAGCGCCGTTCCCTGTTGGAGGGCAACTGGGAATGCAGGACATGGTACACTGTACCTATCCTGACTGTTGCACTTCCACTGCTTAGAGGGGAAGAGCAAGCAAATGGTTTCTGGGGTGTATCCATGTTTTTCCCACCTTGAAAGGAGTCGGCTTCGGGTCTGGGGTTGTCACCTGCAAGTCTGTGCCCAAGCTTGGCATCTCGCTGTGCCTTACTCCCACCTCGGCGGCAGGTTGCCCTGCACACGGGCCTCTCCACTCCCACCAGAGTGAGGTCACCCAAGGGCTTTCTGACGTCAGAGGACATGAAACATCTGCAAGGACATACAAAGTATTTTTAAACAACCCCCCAGAAAAGAAATAACCCACAGCGCTATTGCGGAATGCAGGTTCACATTGCAACACAGTGCTCTCCCCAGGTGCTACCGTTACAGCCGGTACCAGTCAGAGCCCGGCACCCGAGGGAGACGCAGCTTTCGTGCGCGGAGCAGCAGACTCCTGGTGCCTCTCCCCGGCTGCAGAGGGGCCAGGGGGGTGCTCCCCGCAAGCAGTTTGATGCATTGCCCAGGAGAAGCAGGGAGGCAGAGCCTGCTTGCCTGGGCCAGGCTGGGGCGTGGGGCTCAGGTCCTGGCTGGGGTTCTGCACAGCACCCCGTGTCCGTCAGGACCCTCGGAGGACCAGCACCAGAGCTGGGGTTTCACAGCAGGCAGATGCTTTCCTGCACAAGCCAAATGGTTTAGGGCACTTCCCAGCATTTAAAAGCTGGTTAAACCTTAGACTGAACCTGAAGGCAGCGTGAGTTTGCCCAGCTCTTGAGTAGGGACATAAGTGAGACCGGCAGCTGGCCAGCCCACATTTACCACTAATTGTGGCATGTCTGTGTGGATGTTTGCTCAGAAAGGTCTTAGCCTGGGCTGAGATCCTTCACTGAGCATCCTCCAGTCCTTTTACACTTAGACTGCAGAGAGAACCTGCTGTCAGTGCAAGGAGCTGGCAAAAGCCCCTTGCCCTCCCCCTCGGGGGCTGTGGATCAGTAACACACAGGCTCTCTTTCTGCCTCTCCTTCCACCCATTCCCCTCTCACAGAAGTCCCCTTCTCACTGGTCCTCAGCTCCATCTCAGATTCCCCTTATGCTGTGCTGCTAGCAAGAAGGAGAATAACGTAAGTTCACCTGCCTGGCCAGTACAGCAAGCCCCAAACCACTGTAAGCACTCCCCCCTCACCTCCTGACACAGTTCATCCCTCCCCTCTCGCTGTAGGGAGGTTCAGACCATGAGACTGCCTGAAAAGGGACCACCCATGGCGGAGGGAAACCTTCCCATTACCTTTGGAAACTCTTACAAAACCTGCAGATAACCAAAAGCAATCTTTGCTGGAGCCCAGGAGCTGTGGCAGGGCGAACCTCACCCACTTGCCTTGCCATGCCCCCGGGGAAGACAGCAGAGGAGACCACAGGGGAAGTGAGGGAGAGCATCCAAATTCCAGAGGGATGTGCTGAGCTGTGCTGGCTTTTTCAGGCTCATGACTCCTACCTTCCAGCAGTGCTTCTTTCTGAGGAACAAAGCCAGCGTCAGCATCTTCCTCCGAGTCATTTTCCTTCACTGCAGAAGAACAAGCAGTTACAGGGTAAGCACTGGCAGCCATAGTCACTCCTCTCCATTTGTCACCCTAAAGAGATGGGCAGCCTTGAAAAAGGAACAGCATAAAAAGGCGGCTTTTGTCCTAGCACACTCTTGTCCTGTCCCAGTCATGTCCCAGGCCAGCTGAGGGACTCTTGTACCACTCCCAGCATCAGCAGCTACTGCATGTCCCAGTGTTACTAGTTCTCCACCGGGTTCAGTTTCCAGTTTCCAGTGCCCTCAGTGAAAAGAAGCAGGCAGGTCTGTAGGTTGCTGGCCGACAGCCTTGCCCCATGGCTATATTCATGCGGCTCCCAGTTATGACTGTCTCGGCAGGGAGGGGGCACATTTACCTGTGCATTGCTGGAAACTTTACAGACAAGCGCTCAGCTGCTTAATGGAATGACTAATATTTATGCTCCGTGCCTGCTAATATTAGAAGTTCAGGAACAATATATAATGCTTTTATGGAACTGTTAAAAGGAATTTTCTCAAAGACTGCTTTACCAAGAAGCCTATAAAGGTGGGTTTGAGTGGCTTTTACATGAAAAAAATATTTTGTCACATCTTCAATTCCTTAACTCTCTGATTAAAGCTTTAATAGCTTCATGACAATAAGTTGCCACCTCCTTGGTTGCCTAGCCCAACTCTCTCTGAATCGCAGGGAAACCACACGTGCTGGGCAGACCAGTGGCACAGAAGTCCCAGCAGACTTGGGACGTGTATGGATGCCTTCACCCCATGCAATGGCACCAGTTTTGTGAAGAAATTTTCTCTCGTGAAGAGCTTTCACAGGCTCTGGTCTATCACTGCATGGGGTTTCTTAGTGTTTGGTTTTATGTTTGGGGTTGTTTTTCTTTTTTTCTGTGGGGAAAGCAACAGTCTTCCCCGTGAAGGTGAATTGCACAGCCCTGAACACACCAAACCCCTTGCCCCTCCTCTCTGTACTGTAGACCATCATGGGTCAAAGATAAAAGCACATCAGGGCACCGTGACAGTGTCAGAAGGTTTGCAGGGTCTTTTTTTCTTTTCCAGAAGAAATATTCCAAGCCAGAAACTGCTTTTACAGGTGAGTTTTAATTTTGTTCTCTTGTCCCCCATGAAATGCAAACAGACCACATGGTTCAGAAATCATGAGCTTGATCTGGGCCTGGCTGAGTCATCCTGTTTCGTTATCAGTTTAGAGTAATTAGGCTGTGTGCACTAAACTGTTTCATTACAAGGCACTCCAGAGTCAGACCCCTGGAAAAAAATGAGACACTTCAGCCAATCCTGTCAGCACCTGCCATTCGCGATAATGTTTGAACAAAATCCAAGAACTCCCAACATGGAAAGCATTTGAAGTGTTTTTCTTGATGGAATTTAGTAAAAATATTTTTCTTAAGTTTGTTACAAAAAAAAAAAACCCAAACAACAAAACATCCAGCAAAAAAACTTAGTTAACTGAAAAATAAATACGACAAAACATTTTCAAGTAGTTCTCATCAAGGCATGCAACTCCCCACCACTCCTCAGTGTCCTGGACAAATGCAAGGGGGCTCTCTGAGTCTCCTCCTATAGAGGAGATGTTCCAGCTCAGAATTAAGCAACAGTGGATCCAGTGTAGCTACTTCATTAAGAAACCTATGAAGATACATGAAAACTCAGCACACACCGAACAGAGAAAGGTGGCCTCAGCAGAAACCACCGTTTCCAGGTTCACCTGGACCGTAGAGTGTTTTTGTAGCCATCATGTGATTACAGGATACAGGAGGAGTGCTTTGGGTTGGACCAGAGATTTTGGCTCTGCTTACCAGAGGGCATCAGCTTCTCCCAGTTCATGGTCCATGGCAAAGAGAGCCACCGATGAGGGGCACTGTGCCAGCTTGCATACTTCTGCAGGGTGTTCTCATGCTGATTAATCGAGTTGCCTGACTCCAAACAGCAAGGCTGAAATTAAAGGATGTATTAGACAAGCTTTAGGAAAGGAAATCATTGCTTGCCTTCCTTTTTAGTGAACTTGTGACAAGCCAACTAACCTTAAAAGGTCCAACTGTATGCTGTTCCTGCCCGAGTAACACAAATGCTGTGTTACTCTGTGACCCCTTCTTCCCTTTAAATCAAGAATGGTGCTCTGAATTTACTTCAGAAAGAATTTTTACACTTTCATAATCAGATACACAATGTTGCTCAATGCTGCGGTGGAAAGGGTATGGCTCTTTCACCGTCCCTAGCAGGGAGGCAGCAGGATGTTTTCACCATGTGTTATTCACATTACAAGTTAGCAATTTCCCCTTGGTTTTCCAGGGTATAGTTTAATTATCATATGCATACCTGCATTCTTTACACCTTAAGATCCTGAACTGATCTGCAAACTGATTAACTCCATTTTCCACTTGCAAATGTGGAAGTTCAGGGACAGATTTTACAGCCCTCATGCATGTTGATCCATGCTCACGTGTGCAAGAAGTTCAGCTGCAGTCACAGCGAGGTATTGCTCAATGCAGCAACATGCCACAGATTCCGCATTTTTAAGATTTCCAGAGAACTGGTGGGGTAGTGAGAGGCCTTCAGTCTCCTCCCATGTTGTGATGGTTCATTGGAAACTCAGGTTTACTCCATTCTGATTCTGGAGCCTGCTGTTTGGCAGGTTTTACAATCTACAAATAAAATTATTTCATGTTCAGTCTTGATGTTGGTTTCCTGAAGAAGTGAAAGAAGAGGTTGTTGTAAGGGTGCTGGAAATGCCAATTAAGGCATGTCCTGTGCCCATGCTACCCATAAGATGACAGGTACTTTGAATCCTTGATTGAGAAAGTACAGTAGGGAAGGCAAGGTATCCAACAGGTATCCAGCACGCCAACTTTTTTATCTACATCCAAAACAGGATTTAAAAGAGCTCACACAGTGCCTACTTCAGCAATGCCTGGAAAGGCAATTCCTATGAGTGCCGATGCTTGTGGCACGTGGCTGCACTTGCAGCATCACAGCAGAATTGACCCCAAATGAGCCCAAATATGACAAACTGGGGATTGGGACTGAGACCATGCTCACCCTGCAACCTCATGATTTAATAAAATATCTAGATTTTTTTCTACTAGAAGCACAGCGTGGAGGTTGTCAGGACAGCCTGCCAGTCCATTACTGTAATTTAACATCAAGATGCACTTTTTCAGGGCTGATTTCCAACATACTCCACGGGGAGAAGTCTGTTGGCGCTCCAGTGACTGGCAACCATGTGACTCCTGCATCTCTGACAAGAAACACCACACAGCTACAGACACGTTTGCTTCCCTAGCCCGGTCATAGGAAACAAACCTAAGCACACAAACACCTTCCCGGCCTCCGGTACCCACCTCTGTTGTGGGGTTCATTGCCTGTATTGTGCCAGTTAGGGGTGCAAGACAAATGGCAGTGGATTTACTCAAGGCAGTAGCATTCTCCAAGCCGATGGCTGTTCCTTTTCAGCCTCTAACAGCAGCAGCAGGGAATGTAGGGTTTTCCTTGACACCGTTTCAACATTGCAGCATCACCAGCCAGTTTGGATCTGGCATCTCCCCAGCTGGTGCTGTGGGAGCAGCCAGGCCCTGCCATTCTCTTACTCACACCAGCAAGAAAAGACTCCTCTCTGCTGCAAGGGGCTGCCCCTCCTGCCCACCACTCCCAGAATATTCCCTGGCATTGCCCCTTATACAACAAAGATAATTAAAATTTTCTCTCTTTAAAATTCACAGCGTGCATGAAATAGTCCCTCACCATGCTTCTGATGGACTCACACAATAGCACTTGTTATTATGTGACTGCTGGGTTTCTCAGGAAAAAAAAAACTAGGAAAGAGAAGGTGATAAAAAGAGAGAAAAAAAAAAAAAGGAGAGCAACACATCCAGACAGAGTTTTAATCCCCCTGTCAGAAGCGTGGCTCCACTAACACCATACAGCTGGTGCAGCACAGGCCCAGCAGACACCCAGCACTTCCCCTTGAGACACCAGCAGGTTAGCGAATCAAAGCAACACAGACAAAATATTTGAAACCTAGGTTATACTGGTTACACCTGGGGGCCAGGATCCAAAGCAAAGCTTCCCACTTCCCATCGCCCTGCAAGCCACAGGCTGATGTGCCTCTGTCCTCCCACATCCCTTCTTCCCGAAGGGGATGTGGAAGGATCAGCTGCAGCCAGGTTGTCCTGGCATGGGGAGAGGGACCATTCCCCATACAGGAGGATTCGAGGTGCAGAGGAGAGGTCTAGCAACTGGCTGGTAGGGGTGCACTGCTGAAGGCTGTTGATGGCAAACCCTGCTCTGCGGGGCGAGCACTAGCACTAGGGCACTTATGGTAAAGTGCAGTATCCCTAAAAGCACCAGAACAGCTCCAGGGACCCATAGCCCACTGGAAAGCATGCAGCTGAGGCAAGAGTTAAGTGGTACTGTGTTGCTGAAGGAAAACACATAGGGGATTTTTATCTGGCCTTGGGATCTCAGACAAACAAGGAGCCGGGACAAATAAAGATGTCACTCGTTGATAATATATGCACAGGAATTTCCAGGCAATGATTTATACCAGCTCCTCTATATTTGCCACTGTAAAAATACACTCACAAGCAAAACATTTGGGATGCAGTCCACCCTCCTCCTAAGCACGCTTCGCCCGAGCCATTTGCTCTATTTGCTTTAGGAGTGCTTAAATGAGGGTCTGCAGACGGCTCCCAAGCATTCACACAGTGTCTTCTTAGCTGGTGGCCCTTAACACCTCACTGGTTTTGTGTGCAACGCTCAAGAAACTCAAGTACAACTTTCCACTTAGTACTGAGGTGCAGGAGAAACAAAATCCCAGTTATTCTGCTAGTGTGGTGGCAAAGTCAGGAGAGCAGAGCACCGGTGCGGCCAGTTGGGGTGCAAAAATGCCTTTGCTTACAGGGAGGCTTTTCTAAGCTGCATTATTTATGGCTGGTGTGGGGTAAGCTGCTGGTGGTTATCTGTTCAAACTGCCTTGGTACAAAGAGGTCTCCAGCCCACAGCCTTGACTGCCCTTCAGCATGGAGGGTTGCGTTCAAAGCACAACCTGGTTGCCACCCACCTGACCTTAGCTGTACAGCAGGACTACCTGTTTGCAGACGGCCATGCCTGCAAAGCAGTTGCATGCCTTGATGGTAACAACCCTTTGCTCTTCATCCCCTCACCTGTAGCTGCCAGCTCAGCTCTGCCAGACCCACGGCAGGGCAGGGCGAGGATGTGCCTTGCGTCCTCTTCAGCAGTTTTCATGGAGGGAGGATGCACCTTTTCATACAGAGGTGGGACCACCTGAGGCAGAAAGTTTAAACACATCATGGAAAATGGAACAAATATACCAGCTTCTCTTGGTGTTGACTTAAAACTACCACCTTCTTTCCAACTCACTGAGCATTGCAGGAGCCTCCCACCCTGCACATCGCTGGCTGTAATTATCATACTAGGAGCACCAGGTGATTGCTGCTGCTTTCACTGTAATCCCTCTTTGGAAATTGAAAGAGGGAATCTTCCTAAAGTTGAGGAGAATGGCAAACATCTTCAATTCCCTGTTCGTTTCCTACCCCGCACCCAGTGGCTCTCCGGCCACTGGAGCATGAATGGTCCATCAGAGGAACTTCAGCCAGTTCCTAAAAGAGTCTCCGTTTCACCCACTGCTTTCTGCAAGACTGGGCCAGTTCCTTTCACCTTAATTTTTTATAGCACTAGCAATAACCCTACTCCTCTACCATCATGTGAATGTGTAGGATCATATTTCTTCATGATTGCTGTACCATTATTTTTTTTCACCAGCTTCTTGGTACTGCCTGCTTGGCCCATGCTTTCTTGATATATTTAATTTTTAAGGCCATGTCGTTGTTTGTCTTTCATGCATTTAACAGCTTAGCTGTCCCTACAGGCATTACAGCAGCCTTCTCTCTCTTTTATCATATTTCCCTTCCCAAAAGGGATGCTTCAGCCCCTGTGCCCACACTCTCTTGCAAGGCGCCTCTCTCATCTCTCTCTCATATCTCTGGCGCTTGCTCTCTTCCTTTACTGTTTGGACGCACTCACCATTAGCTTCTCAACTGCTTGCGGCTTGATCATATCTCCATGCCACATAACCTTTCTGCCTGTTGTTTTTAATGCCTGCTTTCTCACCACCCCCTTCAGCTGTGAACATTACTTTCTGAAGCACTTTCCTGCAGCTCCTCAGCGATGCCTCCCTTGCCCCATGCTGTGCGTTGCCTCTTGCCCATACTTTCCCTCCCATGCTGACTTCAGGCCCCGTTTCCACTTAGGCATGGGCAGAATCACTGCCACAAGATTTCTTCAATGACATAGGCCCAATCTCTCTCTAGTGTGAGGTGGTGACTCTCTCATGTGATGCTCCATCACGGCTGGCTGAGAAGCACGGCATCCTCCAAGCTCCTACTCTCCCACAGCCGTACAGCCGATGCAGAGGCATGCATGCTTCAGGCCACATCCTCTCCTCCTGCTCATGAGGGCAAGATGGCAGCAAAGGCAGCACACTCTTGCATGGAGACAGCACCAAGGCAAGGAATGAGGTTGGACTGGCCCACTGCCAGCCTTCACCATCCACGCTTGTGATCCATCAGGTCCGCACAGCAGTTCATCCTGAATTGGGGGCTGCCATTTGAAGGAAGGTCTCCTGATGGGGAGATGGCTTGCGAGTCTAAAAGGAGGAGGGAGAAAAGCAGTGGTGCGGATCCAGGCACCACAGGAGATGTCAGACCATACAGTGTTCCCAGTGCCAAGCAGATGCTTCCCACCAACCCTCCCAGCACACCCGCACGAGCACTGGACCTCCAGGGATGAGGTTTCCCCTCAAAAGGTAGTGCTGTGACTAACTCCCTACTTAGAAGAGAGGGGCAGAAGATCTGCCCTTGCAGGCTGCCCGGCTCAGAGCACAGGGAATGCAGCCCTCCCTTGTCCTGCATCCTCCACCGCCTGTACTTGCTTAGAAATCCCCCAGACCAGAGAAGAAAACATGCATGCTTCCAAACACTTAAGACAACAGCTGAGACCAAGCCTGGCTACTCCAGTCTGCAAGGGTATCCTCAAGGGTGTCCTTCCACCTCCAAAGACCACGGACCGGCTGCAGGAGCTGTCTGTCCCAGCAGTCTGTCCTTCTGGGTGCACAACACCCGCTCTCTTGGTGCCGGCACACTGAGGTGCCCCGGCCCCAGCATGGGCTCTGCCCCCTAGCACGCTACTGGATGCAGAGGAGACCGTTCACAGTAGCTGTCCTCACTGCCCGTTCTGGAGGTTTATCCTTCCATCTGTTGCTGTACAGACACCAGCTTCACATCCACAGCCACCACAGCTCTAAACGGGAGTTATCCCCGGTCCCCCTTCGCCCACATTTCCTGCATCTCTTCTTTTCCAGGACATGGCTTCAAAATAGGATGTGACCCGAGAGCTGCTTACATAAGGGTGTGCAAAGGGGAAGCTGTGAACCGAGAAAAGATCTCAAGGAAGTGAGGTTCACAAGACGATTTCTGCACTACCTACAATAACACAGGAAGCAAAAGAGTCACTATTAGATAAGAACAGCAGTTGCCTATTGAGAAAATGAACAGCTAACTGAGCTGTAAAAAAAGACATAGCTTTTTACCGCTTCCTGTTTTCAGGGTGGCAGGGCACCCCCCCGCTGTCCTCTGGTGGGAGACCCTGGCCTCCCTGAGTCTGCAGGGGGTGGCGAAGCCAAACGTCACCCAGGGGACGATGTCCGGCCAGCAGCCTTTGCCACGCAGCAGCAGGATGGACACCAGAGCCCCCTCCATGTCTCCCTTTGGAAAGAGGGAGCTGGCCTTGAGGGCACCTGACTGGAAAGAAAAGTCAAGCTTTTCTCAAGTCTCCTCTGAATGCGCCGGCAAAAAGCCACCTGCAGCCGTTGGCCTTATTCCCTCATGCATGTGTATTTACCCACAGGAGCCCAGCGGAAGGGCTGGCGTGAGCAGAGATCCACATGTACGGATTTACAGAAGGGGACTGTTGTTTGCAGCCCCATCTGTGAGGGGTTTGGATTGCTAAAGCTGGAAGGCTCCAGCTGAAAGGTGGCTTGGGTTTAGAGCAGCTGTTGTTATTTCAGTGGCAGTAGCCCGAGAGAAACATGCAAATATTTCCTTATATTATATTAACGACCAATCCTAATCCCATTGCAAAGTCCTTTCTGGTGACTGTGATGCTGCGCCGTACTGAAGGTGCGGGTCTAAACACAGAAAGTGGAAACAGGTGGGAAAAGCAGAGGTGGCAGGTGGAGAATGTGGGAGAGGGTGGCTACAAAATCTAATCTACCTCAGCCTCCCCAGAATGCTGCTGGCAGCTGGAAAAGATTCAAGCAAAAACTTCAGCTTTTCAAGGAGGCAGATGGAGCCTGGAAGAGAAGATGAATAAAAGCCACATTTTTTATTTAATACCTCTAAATCAGAGGCAGGAGGTCTGTTCAGAAGTGGGGAACAGTAAGCAGGTTATTGTACTGTGCTACGTGCATTTTAAATATATTGCGTTCATAGATTAAATTAAACTTTGAAAAAATGTTGGATTTAAGAGAAACACAAAGGGGCAGGAAACTTGTGCAGAAGCTTTCATACACATCGCAGAGACAACCAAATTAAATGTGCTCTTCTGGAGGACAGGGGAATCCTTCACTCAAGTTGTAATGGGCTTGGAAATTTAAAAGGGAGGAAGAGGTTACCAGAATATTCCTCCCCGAATATAGAAAACCACAGCTGGAAGGAGGCACCATCCACAGCAGGTGAACAAGAGGGGCTGCAAGGCTGGGTAGGAACACAGGGCGATATCACAGCAGACTGGTCCAGAAACCACAGGAACTTGCTAAAAGAGGGCAGAAATAGGAGCCCTGAGGAAATGCTTCTTGCAAAATCCACACCAAGCAAAAAGGCAGGAAACAGTCAGAAGGGGCATGCAGGTGGTGGGAATAGAGACAGGGCAGAGCCGCCGCATTTGCAAGCAGCAAGGCTGATTTGCATAAACATAAAATGACATAAAAAATTTTGTGGTGGAGAAATAAATCACCCATCCATAGTGCACAGGGAAGAGCCTGGTAGCGCTCTGTACCGGGAGGGATGAACGGGTAGAGGGTATCACCAACAGCAGAAGAGATTTCCTTACGAGATGTGCTCAAGGGATGGTTGCCTCCTTTGAGTAGGTCTCTGCCCTGAGCAATGCACAGGATGAATGTGGCAAGGGGAGGGGAGGCGATGCCAAAGCGTGGCGGACACCACTCAGCCACCCTGAGATGGCATGGAGGGGAGATGGCCCCTACTGGTACCTACTGAGCTGGAGTCAAGGGGAGCTCCCGAGTAAGGGTTCTGACGCTGAGGGGGTGCTGTAGCCCCACTGACATCCCCCAGCTCGGTGCAGGTGCCACTCCTCAGGCCTCCTCAGTGACAGGAGGAGGTTGCAAGACCCTAACCAGCCTCCCTATATGCACACCTCCTGAGAAACGTCTCTCTGGTGCCCAGACATAACCTGAGGGAAAAGTTAAAGTACACAGCTCAAAAAAAAGTCAGAGAGACAACAGAGTAGGTTCCTTTTCTGTGGAAAATAGAAGGACGGCATCCTTTGCCTATGATCAGAGCTAAACACGTATGCAAAACAGACACATTTGCCCACACTTAGAATAAGAGGTATCTCTGGTGATGGGGCAAATGCCAAACCATTTTCCACGCTGGAGGCTTCAGCTGACTTCCTCCAGGGGTAAAACCAACCTCACCCCAGCTGAGCTCTCTGTGCTCTTAGGAAGGCATTGCTTTAGGAAACAGCCATTTGGACCATATCCTGTGCCCAAACCGATTCACAGGTGGCTACAATGGACACCAAAAGCCTTAAGGTTCATGTAAGTAATACACTGAAGTGGCAATAAGCAATCAAAGGACATAACCAAAGCTTCATCAGGTTTATGGAAGACTGCTTCTAATTTGTAACCCAGCAGCAGCATTTTAACAACCTTCCTAGAGAACAGATTAACTGAGCAGTGACTGCAAGTAAATTCCCATCTATTGCAAGGAGCTAGCAATAGGCCTCCACCTTCAAAACCAGATTCACTGGGAACAGAAAGGTTTGCCGTGAAATGACACATCCCCAGCCTCTCTGCAGCAACTGGTAACTCATCAGCTTCCCGGCATAAAGAGGAGAGGGTGTTGCAGGGGATGCTCTTGGGAAAGCAGGTTCCCAAGTTTAGGAGTGAGAGAGGCTGTGGAGGAGCCAATGGGTCAGACAGCCCAAATGGAGAGGATGGAGCTGAGCAATACCAAACCCAAAATACAGCAAAGGTTTCCACACTCAGCAGCTGACTCACCGGCTGACTGGGAAGGTTGCTGAACTCCCAGCTTTCATAGCCTGTCTCTGTAAGGGGAAGAAGCAGAAGGTTTTCCATACCCGAGGCTGGACCAGCACACAGCAGCCTCAGGATGCACTGGTGTAGAGGAGCTGCAGCTGAGACAGGTTCCTACCCACACTCCTTTACCACCTCTTCTCACCAGCATTTCCTAACCCACCTGTTATTAAAATCTCGTCATACACAAGGTCTTGACCACAGCCCTGTCATTAGCTACAAGGGCTAATCTGTGCTGCCCTCCAACACCAGCAGTGGAAAATATGATTCAGATGTTGCTGGGTTCACGTTCTGCTCAGGAACAACTGCAAATAAGAAACAATATACAGAAGGTGCTGGTGGTGGGGAAACAAACACCAGGTGAACAGTGTAGGAGACAGCAAGAAGAGTAATCAATAAATTCAGAGAAAACAGGTAAAATAAACAGGACAGATAAAGAACATTTCTTTAGGGCAGTGCAACATGGTCAGTACTTCGCTTTGATAAGCGTGTATGAAACCTCCCTGCAGATGACAGAGTTGCTATGGGAAGCAGGAGAGCCAGGGCCCACGGACCTGCGCAGCCAAAGGGACCCACATGTCCTGCACGAGGTGGTAGGGGTCTGCTGAGGGAAGAGAGGAGGACAGAGCCACTGTAGTTTATTGAATGGTATTTGTTCCAATTCAAAAAGCAGGTAATCTCAGTCTTGGAGAAATGCTTGGCCAGAGCAATGGCCTTGGGGCCACTCTTTCTCTCCATTCCAGAGCATCAGAAACACTCGGCATTTTGGAGTCATTACAGTGCATCCTGAGCACGCTGTCCCGGAGGGAAAGGCTGTTATGATACTTTGCACTCACCAACTGGAAAATGCTATCAAGGTAAACAGCACTTTGCCAGGATGGTGGCAGGGTCTGCTGGGGAAACATCATCACATTTTTAATTGGATCATAAAGACACACGCTTGCATGAGCAGCAGTCACTGAGGCAGACATGCAGAGGTGCCGCTTTCCTACATTTCAGAAACAAATCTAGAAAATGACCAAGACATGAAGTCAGTTATTTTCAGAGGTATCAGAAAAGGCGCTGCACACTGGGGTGAAGGTGGGAGACAAAGCACAGAAACAAGAGCAGGAGAATGAGAGATGACAAAGCTGCTGAGCACAAAAGTGCCCTGATTATCGCTGGCAAACACATGCTGGCATTTGCAGGCTCATCACAAACCCAAACGGCAAAGCTGTAAGCAATTATTTGTGGTTCAGCCGGATGAAAATATTTGCAGAGAGCAAGCCAAGAGACAACAAACAAACAAGCTGTAGGGCTCAGGGGCCAGATTCTGCTCTGTGCTGCTGCACACACCAGCAGAAACCTGGTGGGGATGGCGATGGTACTGGCATCACTAGCCTGTGTGGGTGCCTGCTTGGGCAAGTGAAACCTTTGTTTTTGGAACGCAGGGTAACGCTGCACAGCCATGCGGTGCAGGTGATGTCTCAGCACCCGCATGCCACCAGTGGTCTCCTCCGAAGCCACCGATGCGAAGTCTGCTCAAGGGTTTCCCTGCTGAGAGAGCCGGTGGGCTGGGAAAGAGCCCGGGGTCAGCAGGCACCCAAGCTCTGCCCTGCCTTGGGACATTGAGGCAATGCCACAATTTCTCATTCCTGCCTCAAGTCAGCAGTCTTGATCAGGCACAGGAATGGCTTTTGCCATGATAGGAATTAAATTACACTTTTTTAGCTGGACCACTTGTAAGGTCAGCATAGGCCCACTGCAGTTCAGATGGCAGGTACTGGGGTGTTTCCCACGATGAATGCCTGTATCATACCTCGTTTTGATTCTTTAAATTTCCATAATCTTTTCTCTTTGGCTGTGGGGAAGAAAAATCCACTTTCTCGCTCCTGTCCTCCTGCCGAAGAGACTCTCTCTGATGGCCCCATCTCCACCAGTGAGCCAGCAGCTGCTTCACAGGCAGACCCTCAAGGATGCAAGCACATGAAAAGTAAAAAACTAAAGTATTGGGGGGAATTTTCCATGAGGTGGATACATGTAGCTGCCTGGGGAAAAAAAAAAAAAGAAATAGCTTAGATCCTTTTTGTTTTTCCCTCTTTGCTATTCAGAGAAACTGTGTCATCTGAGAGGAGACACAGCAGGGAGCTGGTACTGGCTTTGCCAAAGCAATGAGAAGGAACAGTCTCTGTTAAAGACACCACCCTCATAGGGATTATAAATACAAAAGGAGATGAATTTATCCAGTTGAACCTACTCCACGGAAAACACTGCAGCGAGGAGCAGGAGGAAGGGGAGCGCCTGGCTGTGGGCGACGAGCCAGGCGGGGACATACGAACCACATGAAAAACCTATAAAGGAGCACCAGAAAAAGTGGTTTAATATAGAAGCACTTTCCCTCCCGCCTGCCTGTCTAGCTCCGTGGCTTTTGCTGGAGGAGACACTCATGATGCCAAGGTGGCAGGATCTCAGCCTGGCATGCTGGGGCACCCTGAGGCTCACGGATGGGGCACCCGTCCTGCCAGGGGAGGCAGCCCTGGGGGCACGGCAGGAGCAGGAGGCTGTGTGCGATAGCAGGAGGGGTCAGGATACCTGGTTTGCCTGTGGGTTGGGTGTCCGGGGGCCCAATCCCGCAGGACTTCCATGTGGGCACAGGTACCTGGCTGTCTCAAGCCCAGATGAGCATCGCTAAGGGTCTCACAGCTGTGTGCCTGGGGCGGAGGGTTCCTGGCATCCAGCCACAATTGAGCACCAGCTCAGGGGCACCGGCACAAACCACTGCATGTTTTGCATGTGCATTTGTAAAGATTTTTTAAAATATCAGGTCTGCAGCAGAAGGAAGCGTTTCCTCTGCCCAGGCTGAGCTGCAAGCATGCAGGAAGAAGCTCTAACCAGGGCTGCTGACCACAGCCCACCGCAGCGAATGTAAAGCTTTGAATACATCCTCCCAGGTTCCTCAGCATGTCTGCAGCGACAGTGTGTTGACACCCCTAGACTGCTCTCGGCTGCCAGATCCACTTCTCCGGCTCGCAAGTAAACCTCCCAGCAGACACGAGGCCCGGTGCTGCAGCCCAAGTGTGAACAAAGGCTGCTGGGTCAGCCGGCCACCTCCAGGGCTGCCAGACAGGAGGGTGCTTTCCAAAGCGAGAAACATAGAAAATGTTGTGATAGCTGAGAGTGAACCAGCATTGCCTTTCAATATGGAAGAGAGGCAAAGTCTGCAGCGGAGGCAAAGTCACTTGATTCCAGGAAAAAAACCAACCAATTTACTGCTAAAACCAGTCACAGTGTGGTTTTGGCTATTCAGGTCAGGACAACAAGCACTTATAAAAATGAATAATTGAAGACATCATAAGTCTTTTATTAGCTCTACAGCAACCATAAGTGCCTTCTGCTAAGCACCAAGAAATGCCCTCTTGAAAGTGTCACGAATGTATTGTTCTCTGCAACTTCCCAAAGAGCACTTTGTGCTGATTTATACCATGAAATGCCCAAAGTAAAACCATAGAGTAATCATTTTTTTATCAGATTTACAGTTTCTTGATGAAACATGCATCACTCAGATTCCATGGTGATACTTAATTTTATAGATAATGTAAGATTCAGAATGCCTTTTAATTAATCATGTCCTCGCTTCTTAAGTGATTAGATTTTGTAAACAATGGGAGAAACAAGCAAGCTGTTATCCCTTAGCAACCTCACCGGTGTTTTGAAGCAAAGATTATTGAGTTTGAGCGCAGACCCTCTGCAATGCACGCAGGGACCGGTTGCCTGGCCTGAGAATACAGTGAGTCAGTCCCGTTGGCAGCTGAATGACACTCCAGGAGGATCCTGCACAGGAGAACAGCTCCAAAATCCAGTGGGCCAGTGCCCAACCTGCCTGCCCCACCGCGCTGCCATCACATCCATCATGCTGCAAAAGGCAGGGAGTCAGCTAATGCACGGCGGAGGTTACCCAATCGATACCACAGTGAATCGAAAAACCATTATGGTCAAAAATGATTCTTGTGCATTTCCATAACGCAAAGAAAAGTATGATGGGAGGGTGTTATCTCACCCGTGGGCTCATGACTTTCACCCCAGTGGCAGGGTGGACATGCACGGGGATGGCGCTGGGCTGTCACCAGGCAGTGCTTTCAAATGCAGCAGACAAGGACTGTGGTTTATGGAGCCAAGAGGAGCCCTGCCTGCACCCTACTTGCCTGGGGACACGTTTGGAGGAGCTGGGTGCACCAAGCACCCACACACCTGCCTGCAGTGAGAGCAACTGTCCTGCTTGCAATAGGGGACAAAAGGAGGGAGGGGACAGAGAGAGGGAAAGAAACCCCCCTTGCAAGGAGTCCTAAATCCCAACTGACTGCTGTGGGAAGAGCTGGGGGTCACCCTGAAACCCCAGCAGCAGCAGCAGCAGGAGCCCCAGCACCCTGTGGCCTCTTGCTGCCTGCACCACACCCCAGCACGGAGCCACTTGCCCCCACGCAGCCTCTGCCAAACCACTCAGGGTCACCAGGCTCCACGTACCCCCTCCCATTTCAGACCCAGAGTAAACACACACGTCTGCTTGGTGCAGCTCTTCCAGACACCCCAGCAACACTGTTCCCCCAAATCAAGACTGGCAAGTACAGGGGCTGAAAGAAGAGACATTTCCAGCGATGAGGAGTGGTCACTGGAGGAATGATGCCATTTCTTCCCCTTAGCAACAAAAAGTGAAAAAAAAAAGGGGATTGGGGGGCAACCCCCCCTTTAAAAAGGCTGGAAGAGTGATGTGGGCCAGGGGAGCCCCTGGTAGTTGAGCTGGGATTACCTATACCACACTGCACCAATACCACAGAGCCCCAAACAAACCCCAAAGTTTTTCTCTTCCTTTCTGCTTTCAGCTGGTGGGGGTCGCAGCCCCCTTCCCCCCCACTGCCCACACGCTGGCGGAGGTGAGAGCCCAGGAATTGCAGGAGCAGATGGGAATTGCAGGAGCATCTCTGCCGCCAGTGCCGCCAGGCACAGAGACGCCCGGAGGAGACCCCGGTGTGCCCTCCCACTGCTCTCCACCGCAGTGGCAGCTCTTTGGGGGCATCACCGCAAACTGGCCCCCAGTCCCCCCGGCCTTGGCGGTGCTGGGCCAGGCATGCGGTGCCAGGGCAAGGAGGAAATTCACATGTGCGAAGGAAACTGCTCTTCTCCTTGCCTGAATTATTCAGAAATGCTCTCCTGATAAATAATTTACCTACTTTGTAAAAACGCTTTTTCCATGAACGCAAGAAGGCTTCATGGGACTGCATGATTATCCACTGCAAGCTCTCCTTCCTCACCTGCACTGAGGTGTTCATTTTAATGGGCAAGTAGGAATCTCATTAAATACCTCATTCATCGCTCAGCCTGTGGAGCAAAGCTGAAGGGGAGAGCTGGGCAGAGGTACGCCCTCAGGTGCCTTGTTGGACAGCTGCTGGGAGCGAAATCTGGGGAGGACGTTTTGACGGGGGATGTTGCAGAGGAGTGCTCCACATACCAGACCACTGAGGTTGTTACTCTGCTCCCTGCCCGGCCTCTTCCCAGCCCAGAACGGGCCCAAAAACAAGACCAGCCTGTGCTAAAAGAAGCCAGTACCTGGCTCAGCTGCAAGTTGGCGTGAGAGCGGAGAGGGGCTGGACAGGGTCGTGCAAAACCCCCTACACAGACCCTTGGCTGCATTTCTCTGGCACAGCCCGGCGAGGCCAAAGCGACACCGCACACTGCCAGTGCAGAAACGAGCGCCCTGGGAACAGCTATAACATTAATAAAAAGGAGCTTTGAGCAGTTTTTACAGGGCCATGTTTCCTTAACAAATGTGGCTCAATGTCCCTTTCGGCATGGGAAACCCTGCTGCGCCAAGATCCCTCGCCAGGAGCCAAGCGGGGATCCCCTGAGGCCAGGGAAGTTTATTTGTGATCACTGAGAAGAGAGACACGCTGTTGCTCGAGTCTGGCAAGGAGCTGTTCTGCCCGAGCTGCCCATTGCAGGAAAGAAAAAAGCCTGTTTGTCTGTGTGAAACCAGCCGAAAAATTGGTAACCCTGCTGCTGAGAAGCGGACCAGATTCATCCAGCAAAGGCAAAGGCACCAGGCAGGTCCCATGGTCCTGCAGCCAGGGAGGGCCAGGGCTCCCCCAGCCCAGCCGAGCAAGGCACGTCCCCTCCTGGCTGCTGGCTTCTGGTGGCTCAGCATCCCCACCAGGGCGCACACCCACAGGGCTCTCGTCGCCTCCACCACCCAACCCACACTACCATTGCCGTGGGTGAGCAGCCCACCATGCACAGCCCAGCTGGGCTTCCACGTGGCCCCATAAAGCCCTTGTGCCCTCCTGCAGGCTGGCCCACCCTGCACTGCACCTGCACAGCCCTCCTTGGCCACGCTGCCAGCTCTGCCTGTCCCTGGACCTAAGCCACCTCCCCATGCTCATATAGGAAAATCCAGTGGGAACATCAGGGTCCATGAGCCTGTAAGAGGCATGGCTGCACCATGTGCCGTACCGATGGCATTCGTGCCTCCCTGGCAACACCATGGGGGACGCAAATGGCCACAGCAGCCCAATGCCACACTGCACAAGGTGCACCCACTGGCACAGCGGACCCTGTGGGAGCCAGGCTGATGGAGAAGGGGCTGAGCAGCCCCCAAGGGCATGCAGGACCTGGCTGATACCCTCCAGCCTGCCTGCAGGGAGAGAGCTGCTCTTCCCCATTACCAATTAGCCACTAGAGGGAAGTACAATGCTGTACGGGGAAGGGTTTTGGTACACGACGATGCATGGGATCATGGAAAACTGCAATTTGTGGCTAAGGTCCTTGCTGACAGCGGCATCAATGCTAAAGGCCATTTTACTGCTTTTCTTTGGAGTTGGCTCACCACCATCTTGCACCCAATGGAGGTGCCTGTGGGGCAATGGTGGGGACGGGCACGGGGTTGCTGGCTGCACGAGCAGACTCATCCAGGCTGCCACAGAGGGGAGAGCTGTCTCGTCCGCGGGTGCCAGTGGTGCCCGGGAACGGAGCCAGCAGTGCCCCGGCATAGAGGCTGTGGTCCCTCTGCTGCGCACAGCCTTGGACAGCACCAAAATAGCATGTAACAGCCTGTCAGCCAGCCTGCTAAATGGCGTAAACAGTCTTTGCCGTTTTTAGCAAAGAGGGGAATGTGTGTTGTTTCTGGGACGTGCGGTATCCAGGGCCAGCGGAAAGACGAGGGAAGGGCCAGGCATCCCAGAGGGACAGTGAGCTGGGGCAGGGCAGGGCAGGGGACGGCTCCCAGCAGAGGGGGCCCAGCAGCCTTGGGAAGGGACGACCAGGAGGACGAGGGCTCCCATGGGCTGGGCTCCACAGTGATGCTGGCTTGATGCCGCTGGGGGAGGACAACAGTGGGCAGTTGGGGTCTCCTTCCACAGCCCCCATGGCATGGATCCTGCCCATGGGGCCAGGCTGGCCTGGGCAGCCCCCAGCCTCCTCCTGTGGCAGCCATCCCAACCTCCCGGCGGCCAAAGCAGCTCTTCACCCCTCGAATCGCACCAGCAGGGATCGTGACTGTGCTGAGGGAGCACAGCTGATAACAAGCCTCCTGCTCTATTTTATTCCTGTTTATAGATTGCTAAATATAACTTTCTGCTTATTTTTGATTCTTAGTGAAAGCTGCGATCCACAACTGATCAAGTTGGTTTTGTATTTTTCGTATTTGCAGGCTTGCATCAGATCCAAAAGAGATAACGAGGTCAGGCTCAGCACAAGGTTTGTAGTTGAGTTAGGTATGGGCAGCCTGTCTCACACTGGAGATCTGGTGACCGCGGAGCAAAGAGGCGAAGGTATTGCAGGACCTGGGGACAGCAGCTTACTCTGTGACAAAAAGAGCCCCCAGCCCCAACCAGAGCTGCTGCCTCTGAGCACCGTGGCTGTGGGCACTGCCAGCCCCGTCCGGATTTGGTGGCAGCTTTTGCTTCTCACCAGGCAGAGCAAAGGGGATTTTAAATGTTTTCCTATCACACAGCCAGAAGTAGCTCACTGGGTTGTACAATATCTCCCTCTGCAGTGGGAACAGGAGCCAGCACCCACCTGCAAACTAAGTGTGTAAGACAATGTAACTGCAAGCGAGTGTGCTGGGGGTTGTATCAGCTGGTGGTACCCTCAGGGATAAACTTCCATCCTTCTTTAGGAGGCAGGGATAACATTTGTGAGGCTGTTTGACAGACCACCGAAAGCTTTATCACCATGGTATTTTCCTAACAACTGAACTGAAAGGCCTTGAGGTAATTGCAGCACTACCTGTTAAACACACAAGGTCCAATTTTCAAATCCTGGCAGCCTAATAAATACCCCAATCATGCATTTCAGGGTTCAAGTCAAGATTTGACAGGGAAACCAGCCTTGCCTTGCTCACACCTTGGGCAGAGACAGCTGAAAACCTCTTGTCTCCACTGCAAAAAAAGTTCCTAGTTCAGTTCCAAGATCCTGCTCCTCCATTCATTCATTGCTCAGGAGACGAGACTTCAACAGAAGCATTGGCGTCACATACACAAAAACAACACACTCATGGCTCTGGCAAATCACATTTATAGGAAAAGAACAGATCCGGCTAGATCTCTGTCATATTTTACTGGGGTTGCATGAGGGACTGTTTTCAGTCTCAACATTGCATGGAAAAACCATCATCCAAAAAAAAAGAAAGCATCGAATTCTTCAAATGCTGTACTAAGGGCTTGACCAAAATAAGTCAGGCAGCAAGCAGCCATCCTGCAGCTCCTCCCATGCTGACTCACAGCTCTACATACAAGAGATTACTTATGTGTTCATTTACACATCCTTTTAGTCCTTCCAGATAACCAGGTCTTTACAACAACTCAGTCATTTGGGATGCTGCCCTGCTGACACTCCCTTGGAGGAGTTTGCCCTCTCCCATGGACACCAGCTCCCCATGCCTGGTTGCAACAACATGCATCACACTATTTTTTCCTGGTCTGATTTTTTGAGCCCAGGTTTGCCAAGGTCCTGCCTAGCTGATCTTGAACTGCCCCAGAGTGGCTGGAGAGGAAAGCCTCTGCTCTCTGAGGTTCAACCTCTGTTTTGGAAGGAGGGAGACACAGGGGAGAAAAGGCTTTGCTTTGACCTGAAGTTGAAAGCCATCCATAGGGCTGAAATTACTCTGATGATTTACAATAGCACTGCCGCGTGCTTGGCTGGCTTAAAAGGAAACTCATCCCCCAGCGCTGCCCACCCCTCAGGTAGCTTTGCCCTTCTTTGGTGCAGCAGCAGCCTCCAGGCAGGAGCAGCTCTTGCCATTAAAAGGAGAAGCCAAAACTTCTAACACAAGAATTCTTTTACTAACACGTTGAAAAAGCCCTGTTTGAGTGTGTTAATGCAAGGCTGTAGACACATATCAGCTGTGAACAACATTTCCCCATTTACACGGGGCAGCAGCTCGCGCTGTACAAGCCCAGCCCTGGACGAGCAGGCTTTCACATGGGCTCCTCCAGCAAACCATTGCTCCTTCCTTTCCTACCCAATTCCCAAACCCATCTTTTCCCCGTTAAGGCTATCTTCGCCAGCTATCCCAGTGTGACCGGATTATATAAATGGTCCAAAACTTAAGCGATGGCCAGGAAAAATTAATGGGAAAACCCAACTTTTAGGTTAGCATGCGCAGTAGCAAATGGAAAATGCGGTGTCTGAGCTGACAGCTCCCCGAGCCCTTAGGGATTGTGATCTGGTAGCCGGACTTCATTTCTAAGGAGACTGCAGCAAGCCAACTAGGACTCCAAGCAGCTGGTAAGCATGATTTTTTTTTTCCCCTCTTACTAAATTCAGGATTTTCTCTTCTTCTGGGCTGAATCAGAAAGACTTTTCTATTTGCAAGAAGTTTCTTTCTCAGAGTTATTCTCAGAATAGCCAGTGAGTATTTTAAACCAAGAATAGCCGATCTCCCTTAGATTCATACTCCTGTTTTTGGAAACGCTATTTAGAGATCAAAACTCCTAAATAAAAAGTAGTCAGGAACAACAGTGAAAAACCACATGGCTGTAACAGCGAGTACTGCACTGGCACCTTTCGATTCACCTCTTTCCTCGAAGACTCCCGGGAAGATTGGGTTTGCCCCAAACCTCCCCGAGTCATATCAGCTTCTTGCCAGAAAGCTGCACCACCCAGATTTAAGGTGCGAGCCCCTTGGAGCAAGTCACCACTGGAACGCCAGCAAAAAACATGCTACAAGTAATTACAAGAAAAAAAAAAAAAAAGATCAGCATAAGCCAACCCCTGGTTAATACATTTTGAAGAAACTACTGGAGTTGAAAAACAGATGGATTTGTTGTTCTGTGTTTTGTGCAGAGGTGTGTTTTTAAAAAAAATATATTATTTATATTATAAATAAATATATATATATAAATATAGATAATATTTATACAGAGTTATATGATATTTAAATTATGAATCATGGTCTGAATAACTATGTAGCACTTAGGAATGGCATTGTTCTTATGGATGATACGCTGATTTCTGCTGCTAAATTAATAATGTAATGCATATGAGCTTCTAATGTAGTAACTGCCAAGGGAGTAACTGAAAGCCACCGAGAGTACTTAGTTCATCTATTACTGGTCTGAAAGATACAACTGACATTCAGATGCAGCAGATTATTTCATGTTACACTGCTGAGTGGAAAGACAACCAGAAATGGCAAAGATACAGCACAGGGATATCATACCTAAACCAGAGTTTAAACTCGAAGCTAGCAGACATAGCTTAAAACATTCCCTTCATAAGACACACCTCTGCCAGAGAGCTGCTTCGTTTCTCAAATAAGCAAACCCCTTGTGGTTGAGTTAAACTGTAGCCACAGAAGTAGTTTTCTATTTGTGTACCACAACACTTTTCTTACTAAAAAGGAGAAAACTCGATTGTGTAACATAGCTGCTGTGAGGAGCTGCCCAGGGGATGCTGTGGGACGGGCACCGCCTTGAGCCCTTTGAGCTGGACCGGCGCCTGCCAGGAAGGCTCCTGGCAGCCCTGCTTTGGACTGCCTCACTCTCGCACCACTTTCGACCTTAAAGGAGAGGTTTATTTTGCACCAGCAGAAGACCTGGCTCTGGGGTACACGTCAATAAAATTTTAATGATATTTGAGTTCTAGGCAGCATACGAGAAAGCAGAACTGACCCCAACAAACTCACCAAAACACAGCTCAAGAAATAAAATTTTGAGGCAGATTTTTATTGAATGCTAGCATGTTGTCATGCAGTTAGATTCAGCCCATGCTGATTTTGGAGGGGTGCATGCTTGTAGCCAAGCCGGGGGGGACCCAGGCAGGAGGACAGGGGTCCCTCTGCTTAGTGCCGTCCACTGGGGCATGGCAAAGTGGCCATGTCACAGCATGCCCAAATACGCACACCCTCTCTTGCCAAACCAAGCCACTTTTAGGATTTATAGACATCTGTTTCACTTGTCCACCCTGCTTCATGGGCGATCGCTGCAGCCCTTGTTGCAAAGGGGCATTTCGCTTCCCAAAGCGTAGAGATGCAGGAACACTGCCTAAGGTTCAGGTTGGGGTGGCTGGACCCCATGGCACCCCTCAGCCCCAAAACTGCCTCCGAGCCAGGGCCACGGCCTCATCGCAGGGTGCCATGTGGCTGCTGGAGTGACAGAGCCCAGCAGGATGGGCATGGTTTTAGGAGTTCCCTGATTTTGTGTATTAGGTACTGCCCACCAAAGTCATTAAGCACAGCTTTGAAGTTTTCTTCAAAGCCCCCCCAATATCCTGCAAAAACTGAAATCATGGTAACCTCTTTGTTATTTAGCTTCCTTTGAAGTAATTACATGAGAGCTAATAAGACGTTATTTAAAATACAGCATTTAAATAGCTTGCCTAGAAAAATCAATGCTGCAAAGGAATTGCTCTGAAATATTATTTTTTTGGAAATTACAGAGCTAAGGGTCTCTAATGGCCACGGTGTTATTCACTTTTCGTTGCCTATTATGCCACTTACAATCCTGATAACAGGATACCTTCATTGTTCTGGGGTATAATCTCTGCTCGGGGAGCAGCTTCACACAACAACAGTCATTGTAAAAATAACCGTTTCCTAAAATCCTGACCCAAAGCCCACCAAGGTCCCACTGATTTCTGGGAGGATGGGAACAAAGCCCCAGGCCGGCCATAGGGTGTCACCACTGACCTGGTTCTAGGGAGCTGCACTAATTGCTCTGACGAGCAAAGCAAGTAGATTAAAGAAGAATACGACCCTACAGTGCCTAAGCACTGTGCAACTTGTCTTCCCATAATCCAAGAACATAATTTGGGTGGAAAAAAAAATAAATAGTATCATAATTTCATATAGTCGCGCAGAAGAGACAGGAAGCCTGGCTGTAGTTTCTGTCCACACTAGATAGACTCAGGATAGCAGGCTGTACACACAGCCATAAGCCGAGCTAGTGGTTTAAAGGCTTTGGAGGTTTGCAGTCTGGCTCTGCCAGATCTGTATTCCAATTGGCTGCTCACTCAGCTGGGTAGAAGTTAGAGCACATCACGGCTAATTGGGCAGAACGTTGTGAAGAAATTAGCCATGGATACCCTGGCATCTGCCGTGCTCGGTCCAGAGCTACATCTGTGCCTGTGCAAAGAGCCCCTGAGTGCCGAGGGAGTAACTCTGGCATTTGTACCTCTCTGTGCTGGATCTGCTCCTGGGCTGAGGTCCATGCTGCTCCCGGGAGCCCCATTCTGGCTTGGCTCACACCAGCACCACACTGGATGCAGAGGGCCCCTCGGGGCGACCAGAACTGCTTTCTTTTGGACATGTTGATTCAAATTTTAGTCTTCTGGTCCTCTCTGTTACTCAAGGGTGGGGTTTTTCTTCACTTCTTTTTCCTCTATTAACCTTTAAAGCTAACAAAGCCATTTTCCACATCAGGAACCAACGATGAGGGGCCCAGCAGGCTTCCTCCTTTGCTCGCTGCTGCTGGTGGACCCCCACAGCACAGACGTGGCTGCCCAGGACATCCAGCCTGACCCCAAAACGCCATGTGCCAACTGGATGGGAGGAGCGCCCGGCTACCCCGGCCACAACGGGCTCCCTGGCCGGGATGGGAGAGATGGAAAAGATGGAGAAAAGGGAGAGAAAGGAGAGGAAGGTTGGTGAGGAACAGGGGGTAAGTTGGTGCTGGAGCCCGTGGGCAGCCCCAGCCCTCAGGCCCAGCCCCGGCAGGTCTCACGTCTGGTAGGTCCATGCCCAGCCTTTGTCCAGATGGCATTTGAATATCTCCAGTCAAAGAGTTTGGTCTTCGGGCTTTTCACTCGCTGGCTCAGCTCATGGGAGGGTGTTGAGGTCATCCAGCCTTTCCTCATGGGACACCTGCTGCCGAGCAGATAGATCGTCATGCCACAGCCCCCCCTGCATTTCGGGCCTTTGGGTGGTGGCTGCCAGCACAGTGCAGACAACTCCCTATCCCCACTCTGTCCCCCAGGTGTGCAAGGCCCCAAAGGTGACCATGGTGAAATGGGAGTCCCAGGGCAGGAAGGGCCAAGAGGATTTCCTGGAAACCCAGGGCATAAGGGGGAGAAGGGCGAAGGTGCCTTTGTCCACCGCTCTGCCTTCAGCGTGGGGCTGACGGAGCGAGCCCCCCACCCCAACGTCCCCATCCGCTTCAGCAAGATCTTCTACAACGAGCAGAGCCACTATGACAGCAGCACTGGCAAGTTCCTCTGCAGCATCCCCGGCACGTACTACTTCGCCTACCACCTGACGGTCTACCTGATGGACGTCAAGGTCAGCCTCTACAGGAAGGACAAGGCAGTGATCTTCACTTACGACCAGTTCCAGAACAACAACGTTGACCAAGCGAGTGGCTCCGTCTTGCTGCACCTCAGCACTGGGGATGAGGTCTGGCTGCAGGTGTATGGGGAGGGGGACAACAACGGCATCTATGCCGACAACATCAATGATTCCACTTTCATGGGCTTCCTCCTGTACCCAGACCTGGATGTCCATTAAAGGAAGGGGTGCTGCATGGGAGAGGATGAAGTGGCTTAACCCCGGACAGCGTTCTGGGGCACTGGCGCTATAGCTATGCTGTATTTACCAGAAAGTTGCCTTTTGAAGGGGCAACGATTGCCAAGGGTAAATCCTATTACCTAAAAAATCAGTGAGGTTATACATGAGCGACTTCCATGGGACCAAGAGTTCACTCCTACCCCTGCTCTTGCTCTCCTTGTGAAAACCTGGGCCCAAAGTCAAATACCATTCCTACCACATCATGGAAGAGTAACTCTTGAGATGGGATAACCTTTTTTTTACATTTAAAACTGATACAAGAAAAATTGGTTACATTTAAATATCACATTCTAAAGTTCCCTTTCTTAACTACCTAAATTAATTTAAACCAATGGTAAACGTTTTAGCCAGCATTTCAAATTCGAGTAGAAGAGGGAGAAGACTATTCACAAAAGCCATCTCTGCTCTTGTTTTCAGCTGGAACAGATGGCTCTGTTTTTCCCATTGTAACTCCCTGTCCTATTAGGGCCTTTGACTTCCACCCGTGGTTTGTTGTCTCCCTTCTTTAGCCCAGATCTTTGAATATATTCAGATTATTAACTTTCATTGATTTTATTCCTTTGATTTTTCTTTTTATGTTTATCCCTTATAGTTTTCTCTAATGTAGACAGCATGCCCATTTAGGGCAGGAATCTTCTCTTTTGATTTATCTGGAAAGCCTTATGAATGCCAGTGTGGCTACACAACAAAAGCAGCCCCTTGACCGTATGGCTCTGGGGGTCCCCAGGTGGTCACAGATGTTGGCCGCACAGTTGTGATGCTCGGAAATGCTAGCAGCTCCCCTGCAAACACCATACCTCACCAGGGAGCAGAAGGTCCCTCATGGCTCCTCGGCAGAGGGGACCTCAGGGTGGAGGTGTCCCTTCCCAAATCACTCACTGGGCACTGGAGGTGATGGCATGAGTACTTCTCAGCTCAGAGACCGCCAGCACAGAGCACATGAGCAGCATCTTACAGTTTCCATCTGCAAGCTGGCAGGATCCTGTCCCACCTCCCCTCTGAATAGCTCCCACGTGCAGTCAGAATTTGAGACCTAGCAACCACGTTTCTACTTTTCCACACCAAAAGTGTGCCATAAGCAATGGTTTGCACACCAGCTGGGCAGAACTTCGGGTGGTGGTGCAACCTCCCATGCTGAGTGGGCTCCCGGGATGGACACCCCCAGGGCCTGCCCCAGCTCTTGGCAAGGTTACCTTAATGGGGGAAGAGTCTTAAGGCTGAGATTAGCAGCAATCCCATCAAACTGCTCTCCAAGGAGCTTGCTTGACTTTTAGCTGAAAGAGGATTTGATGGCTTCTCAGATACGTTCAAAGAAGACTCCCATTAAGCTTCAGAACAAGCTAACACAGATCAGAGCTAATGCGTTATTACAAGCACAAAACAGCATTAAGAGCTTCAGCTGAAATTACTTCCAACAGCAGCAGCATTTTCTACACTCCAGTGTATTACCACACTACAAATAATAACAACAATAAAAAACTCTCTGAATGAGAATGCGCCCACATTTTTGTATGCGTCGTTGGGAAGGGTTTGAAGAAAGGGACGCTCTTCTAGCTTCACCAGGCATCCCAGGAAAGAAAAAAAAAAAAAAAAATTATTTTGCCAGCAAGGTGTGGGCACCCCGGGCTGGCACACGCAGGGACAGCCTCCTTTTGCATTCCAAGAAACTCCCCACCCTCTAGCTTTCATCAAGGCTTCAGCATCTCATCACTTCACACTGTATTGTCTCCTTTTTGGATAAGATGAGCTCTGGTTTCCAGACTGTTTCCCCAAAACCACTGTGCGTGAATCCACCTTGACTGGCCAGCTGAAAAGAGGGGCTCCGCTGGTTCGGGAGGCTTCAAGCATACTAGATTTAGCAAGGGCCAAACTGATGCTCAATCTGATCTTTCTGAATTCACAGAGCTAGGGAAAACCCTGCTCCTATTGTGTGAATGAATGGGAAGGGAACAGGGAAAAGGAAAAAAAAAACCCAACCAAAAAACACAAACTCAGAAAACTAATCCATAAAAAGGAGATTTAAAAATACAGCAGTTGCTGGATCAAATGGCATAAGAGGCTTAAATTGAAAGGAACAAGTCAGAGATTTTGCAGTATTTTTTTCAAATATTTTCAGATGGATTTTCTGAAGGCAGGGAAAATTGAAACAACCAAAGTGCTAAGAGGCATTTGGGATAAACACTAGGAGGAAATACTAATTTAAAGACTAGTTCCCAAGAGGCAGCCAAAACAAATTATTCCTTTCCTTGCTGCCACACAGCAGGAGCAAATATGCTTACAGTTTTATCTGGTACAGCAGGACTCAGAGGCTTAGGCATGGCTTTTCACACTGCCATGCACATCTGATGCTGCATGCTTTAGGCCAGGGCAGAGCCCAGAATTTCTTACCAGCCCCTGCAATAGCCCCACCACCAGCATGACCCATATCGATGCGCCTTCCACCCAGGCCAACAGCATCTCCCACCTCAAGTCATCATGGTTCTAGCAGAAGAAATGTGGCACCTATTAGGAACTTGGGCCATGCTGGGCCTCGGGTGAAAGTCTCGTTGAATCCCACGTGGTTGCCAGCCCTCTGCATCATCCCCCACCACAATTCACCCCACCGGGGACGCTTGTAGGTGCCATCAGAACTTGTAGTGGAGGACCAGCACCCCAGGAGAGGCCAGGGTCACCACTGACTCCTGGTCAGCCTCCTGGCCACCATGGCAGCAGGATGGCAGGGGGCTACAAAACAAGTCCTGCAGTGGAGACCCAGCCTGGAAGTCCCCATTTCAAACCCTTGCTCTGGTTTTGGTCCTGGGTCTCCCCCTGTCTCAGCTGTCAGGGTGGGGGTGCTTGGGACTGTGCATCCAGAAGGAGAAGTGTCGCCTAGCATTGCAGTCACTGCTATATTCATAGATGAGCAGAATATATGTCTTATTCATACACACATGCACGTTATCGCAGACCACCAGATAAAAAAGCTCCACAAGAATGCTGTGTATTAGTACATAAAGTCTTTATCTTATTTAATCATTAAACATGCAGCCTCTTTATCACCCTGCAAATGGCTATTCCAAACTCCCCTGCGAGCGGCAGCCTCACATGCGAATGCCTGCCTCCTTGCTTGCTGCCTGGGAACATCAAAACCAGGGTCACGGCGGGTTGCAGTGCTCTGCTTCCCGGGAACATCGAGAAGGGGTTGGGCACCAGAGGCGTTTGGGGGCTCTGGCTCCAGCCCGGGGAGCTTCAGAGCTGATGCCTCACTGTCAGGGCAGGGGTCAGGCTGCTTGCCAAGGAGCATATTTGTTTCACCAAAAATAGGTACAGAAAACCAGGAACATGGCTCCCCTCAAAAGCATCCCAGTTGTCTCTCAGTCGCTGGGCTGATGAGCCGCCCCATGCTGTTCCACTGTGGGGGCTGGCACAGGGACCTCATTTCAGTTCCCCCCACTGGTGCACAACACAGTATGTGGTCTTCAGCTTGCACCAGGTCTCTCATGTAAATACACTGAGCAACAATCCCTCCCAAATCTTGCCCAGCACCCCAAACACAACCAGGGCAAGTAACATGCCAAATCTATGCCCTGAGGAGCACAAGTACTGTTGCCTCTGTAAGTAGTGAGGATGCATAAAGAAGGGGGCAGCCTGGATCACGCAGGACCTGCCTTTAAGAGTATTTGCCCATGCTGTAACCCAGGGCAGGAGGGCAGCAAGCCTCCTCTCAGCTCCTCTCTGCCCCAAGCACAGTACGGACTTCTGTCTTTTACAGGACATTTTCAAACACACTTTAAAGGGTTAAACCTCAGGGTTTGAATCCCAGGCTAAAATCCTGATCAGACAGAGATTTTCTGCTTGAGAATAGCACACTCTTTCTATGCTACCTGTGTGTTTTATCAAGAAACCCCTGTAAACACAGACAAAGCACTTGGCAAGTTTTAAAGAAAACACTTAAGGCTTTGTATGTACCGGCTTTTCCCCTTTTATCACAGTCATAAATACTGAAATGCAACTTCACCAGCATAGTCACCCTCCGGGATGTGAGCACAGACACCATCTTCTTCCTGGCTCCCCGCTCAGGACAAGGATGCTCCATGCAGGGTACCAGCATTGCTCGTGCATGTCCCATCCAGGTACCTCAAAAACCAGCAAACGCCAGACAAGCCCCCTAGTGAGCACAGCCCAGGCAGCAAGCTGTGAACACGGTGAGCCCCCACTACATGGAAATAGGGGTCAAAGCCCTCCCTTTAGGGGTTTGGTCTATTTTGTAAAGGCTTTCACCTCAAATCTTGGTAAGACTCTTGCTCTACACACCTCTGCCCCCCTGCAGCCCAGTCGAGCCCTGAAGCTGTCCTTAGCACTACTATTACTGCCTCCTGCAGATGCCTGCATGCGGGGCCTCAACAAGCCCAAAATGTGCTTACAAGCTTCAGGAGCAGCAGCTGAGCATGGCCAGCAATTACCAGACCAGGCTGCAAGCCCCCAGGCAGCCCTTATAGCCCAGGAACAACCTGAATCCCTGCGTGTGGTATGGACATCACACCTCCACCTCCATGGCTCTGCCATGCCAGGGGCACGCAGCCAGGCTGGCCACAGTAGCCCAAGGGGAGGGAGCTGCAGGGCACCATGCTGGACCCAAACTGCTTTTAGGGGAGAGCTGCAAATAGGGCTCAGGAGGGTAATGAGGTGCTGGGGGACGAGCTTGGGGGAAGTTCCTAATGAATCTGGCCTTTTTCCATTACTGAGCTGCTGTGGTTTTACTCTCCCTCCATGCTTCATAAACATGTGGGGTGGGAAAACCTGGCCAAAACAGGCACATACCCCAGGCCTGGGCTGGCCCCAAGGATTGCACAGTGCTTTGAATGTATGATTATCTTGTAAAGAAGGAGCCAAGGATGACACTGGCACACTGAAAGGGCACAGAATCACAGGCCCTCCAACAAATTTAAATGTCTTGGGGTTGGCATTTTATTTTTTAAATCAGCCCTGACAATAGATGACTGGTACAAAGTTAGGTCTCACTATTTACTGCCTCTCTAGCTGTAGCAGGTTTAAATGGCTGGGTTTCCCCTTGGAAACAAATATACTGCTGCAGGCACACAAATGGGATCCCTGTGGGCATAAACAGTGCCAGCAGCTCCTGTTAGATAGCAACCAACATGATGAAGACGCCAAGAATAAGGCCTCATTTGCCACTTTGTAATTAGGGCAGGTTATAGACAGAGCAGTCAGCTCCTTTGATCTTGACAGCCGTGTTTGACTCTTCCCTCCCTGTACTGCGGCTCAGAGACAGCAGGAAGGTATCGCTCTTGAAGGCAGAAAGCAAGAACACCCCCCAATGAAAGATTTAAGTCACTGCACTAACAATTAGGGAGAAATAACGTGACTACAGCTGGAGAGACTGGCCAGTGTCATCCAGCAGGGAACCCATCTGTGAAAGCATCCGTGGCCCCTTTTAAACACAACTATAGGCTGAGCCTAATTGTGCCTCAACCCCATGTAATCACTTGTGCCAGTAATTAATTGGAATACAAATAGCAGCTGCACTAAACCATGAAGAGCTACAAGAAAGAGATAAATTGCTTGAAAGACTTGTATTTATTTGTGAAGCATAAACTTGCTAGAGGCTTTTCAGCATGGAAGAAGGCAGAGGGATTAGACTAAAGCCGTACATTCACCTAATCGGCCATTGTACTTCCATGCAGGAAATGCCATCAGATTTAAAGTTTACCCTTTGAAATACTCTGGAGGAAACCAATCCTGAGCATACCCGGGCTGGGAGCAAGGCTGCCACGTGTTTTTATGAGGTTTGTACTAGGTGTAGGTATGCAGTGAAAAGACTCAGTCTGCCACAGGACTGTATGTCAGCAAACCCACTCTCCACTCAGCCTTAGACTCATCCCAGGAGACCAGCCCAGTGTAACACCATTGCTCTTTGAGGACAGTTGTGTGACCTCCTTACATGCAGGTGCAGTTTGTTACTCTCCAGCCACTCCATGGGGAAGGAAAGGTTTATTCCCAATGACATGGAAGCATTAAACACCAACATCTGTTTCTTCCTGTGTGGCGTATCAGAGGATTCCCACCCACAAGTCAACCTGTGGGATCCCTCCCATAAAGCAGGACAGCTTTTACAGAGAGACATCAGGGAGGGAGGCAGAGCAGGAGATTGCACTTGAAGCCCCTCTCTAAATCCCTTCCAGAGTCAGGCAGGGAAGGACAGGGGGTATGAATCAGCACACCCAGCTCCCTCCAGGCCTCTGGGCATCTGTGAATACAGAACGAATACCCAGCCCAAAGGAGTCAGGACAGCACAGCTTCCCTGCTGCCTTGACAGGGATTTATGGAGAAGCCATTCTCATTCTGTAACATGCTTTGGTTAGTGTTTTAAGGCCAAGGTGGATCCGTCATCCCAGATGAGGTAAACCCAGAGAAAGGGGATTCCCACACCACAGTACCTGTATCCCAGCGATGCAGAGGCAACTTCAAAGCAGTAGGAGACTGAAAGACCACAGCAGCAGCACATTACTCAGCAGGCTTTATTGGGAGCCACGGGGCATGGGGGGCCCACTTTGACTGGGAAATTCTCTGACAGGACAGAGTCACCATCTGATGATGGGAGTCCCCTCTGCAAGCGTCCTTGCCGAAGCATCCTCAGCTGGGCCAGCGGGACTCTCAGACTCCCCAGGTGGGGACAGCTCCTGCCTGTACTTTGTCCTGCCTGATGCTTTGTCACATTCCCTTGTTGGCGTGTATTCCCTTGCTCAGTCATCCAGCTCGTACATGCCATTCTCAGCTGCATGTCTTTTTGTTCACAACAAAATACATCTTTTCCCTCAAGAGGCTATAAGCTTACATGAGTTCACACAGGATTACATAAAAGTTTGTACGTACATGTCACATCTGCAGACCAGGTGCTGTGAACACAGCTAAAGGTAGAGCTGACTGGAAACTTGCTAGAGGCAAACTGACTTTTCCATAAGTAAGAAAAAAAGTATTCACCAAAAAGGCCGTATTTACCAACGTTAGAAGCTTTAGAAGGCTCTGTTCCTCCCTCCCTCCCTCTGCTCTGAGCTCCTTGTAGTAGTCTGAGAAAAAGGTCATGATTTGGATTAGCATTCTGACCCTGCTGCTTGGCAAAGACCAACTGGAGCAAACAAAAGGCAAACTGAAAAAAAATAAGCTGGAAGTAAAAATATGGAAGCAAATCCTTGTCCTTAAAGCCATCCCTGCTGCCAAGGACTGACTTGCATTGTGCTAGTGCTTTTCCAAGAGCCCTGATGCGACACCCACATTCCAGCCCTGCCACTGATGGGGACTCACGTAGAACAGGGCTGCACCGTCATCTGCCCAGCACGTTTTCATGCGCTGAACAACTGCACGTCGGGAGCAGGAAGATGTCTGCCAGCTTCCCAACACCCTGGGGAAGCAGGACAATCTCGATTTATTCATCTAGATCAATTCCTCCTTTATTAAGGAGGAATAAAGAAGTAAAAGTACCTTCCACTTCAATTATCAAAATAAAATATTGAAAGGAAAATCTTTCTTTTAATTCTTTGGAAGTTAACTAATAAAAAAACCACAACCAACCAAGGAAATCCCACTACCACCACCCTAGGTCTGAGCTTGCCTGTTCTTGCTCACATGAAGAGCAGTGGAGTGCTGGATTCTCCTGCTAACCGGGTAGCCAGCTCAGAAAAGGCACCACACATGCATTATGCACAGATGACAGCCAGCTTCCTTTAGCATGGTAACTTTCTCTCCCTCACAATGACTTGATTATTTTCAGCTCAAAAAAGATCGCACATTCTTAATTCCCAAGAATATACTGTGACAGCTAGCAGTTTCTTGCAAACAGAGAATTGGCCTTTTGAGAGTATCAAAGGGAACAGGCTGACATTCAAGTGCTTTGAAGCCGTTCCTTTTCATCTGCACTGTACAACTGGCTGCACCCCTTCTAAAGTATTTCAGCACTTAGGACCTCATCCTGCCAAGGCTCAGGCAGAAGGTCAGCTTTACACATTGCCAGCTGCCCCACTGAAGTCAGTGGGACAATTCACAATACTAACCTCAGTACCCCCATAAATCTATTCAAACTAGAGCCTTTATTTGGACATCGAAATACTGAGCAATACCCAACAGCTTATAAAGTGACACACATCAGTCTAAAAGTGTGCAAATGCTGCTAGAACAGGCTGATCTTTTCACTCAAGCACCTATTATGAGCGGTGTCAATCTCCACAAAAGGTACAGGAATCAAAGCTCAGTAAATGAAATGGCCAAGGCAGGCAATGCCCTTTAAATCAATTTTTATTAGAGATTTTGACATCTTGTGATTATTTTCTGACAACAGGCTGATAGCCCAAAGACTAATTAGACTGAAAATCTTGACAAATGATAACATAGAAACCATATGAAGCTGAAGGGCGTTTTGTTCTTCAGATTAGCCTTTCCGTATTAATACTGTCTCAAAAGGGACTCAAACAAATTACAGTTTGTGATGAAACTTCTTGCACATTGACAGCCCTCTTTAGAAAGATGAAGCTATATACGCACTCCTTGCCCCATCTCACTGCCAGGGAGAGAAGTTCATACTCCAGACAGCTACAACATACATACCTTTGGTATCATGCCATTCCAGCACTGAAGAACTTTCATTTCACTTCATCCCAAGAGAACAAACCCACATCAGATATCAGATTTAAGTGCAAACTTAGCAGCTGGGAAGTATTATCAAGGAACCACCTAGCAATCACAGTAGCTACAGCTGGAGTGGCATCAGCTGCACTGCAAGGCATTCATGAAATTCACCAGCTTGCTTCATAAGGAATTTTACTAACCCAAATGCTTTTACACACCATATCGAGCAAGTCCCATCCCTACAGGCAGGTATATCACACTTTCCAGAGGCCAGCAGTACTATTTATGCTGCTTTTTAACATGAAACATTGAGAATCTGGAAAGCTTCACAAAAAGGAGTTCACTATACCTACCTTCAATGGGTAGCTATATCCTACCCAGGATGAGTTCTTGATTTTTAGGCTGTGCTGGGCCCATGAGCATTATTTGCCATCTACCCAGCTTCAGGAGATAGGTCCCATGGTTTGATCAAGCAAGACGACTTTACAAAACTAGAATTATCCACCACCAGCACTTTCAAATCAATGCTTCACTGAGGTTTTGAACATCTCTAAAAGGAAGGTGGAAGGGACTGGAGCACCATTCACAGGCAATGGTACAACAATGGAGCAACTGTTCAAAATGGATTTGTATCACAGAATATACTCCTGCTGCTGTGATCAAACTTGAGGCTCGAGTTTCTTACAGCTTAAGGCTGGCAAATGAAAAACAAAGGTGAAATCCGTACAAAACAAGGACAGTGTTCCAAAACCAAGGTGCCCATCTTGAGGAATCTGGGCATCAGTAAAAAGAAAATAGCTAAAAAAGCAGAGGAAGCAAGGCCTGCTTCTTAAATCTATTTCATCTTTTGCACCTGCCCAGAATGCAATCTACATTAACTGGCAGCAGCTCATTTCTCAAAATCTATTCTGGAGAAAGCACAGCACCAAAGCTGGAAACGGTCCAAACACAGTTGCTATGACTCAGTCAAAATGTTTATGTTGGTTTCAGCAATGAAAGCTTGAAATCCATTCATCTTTAAGCAAAGCGAGCATTAAAAAGGGAAAGGAGACTACCTCAGCAAGACTTCACGGTCACACTGTAATGTCAGACACTAGGCAGAGTAAATGTCAGAATGCTGAGAAATCCACAGGAACACAACAAAAAGACACCTAGTCCTACTGTTTTCATAGTGCTTACATTTTTAAGTTCAAGGCTCAGCATACTTACTCCTTTTTTAAGGCAAAACCAAGCAAAAACATGTGAAAGAAAGATAGGAGGAAACTGTTTCACTCAAGGCAAAATATAAGCAGCATAAAGTCTTTAAAAAAAGATCAGTCACAATATTATTTTTGTGATCACTATATGAAATACAAGACTGCACTTAAAATCAGAAAGGATTAAATTCTTGACTCTGAAATAACATTCTAAAAGCTTACCTGTTCTTTTTATTTAGAGATTCGCTTTGGTCACTAAAGGGTGCAAAATGAATCACATCTAAAAATGTTCTGAAAACTTGTGTCAAAATCTGAATTAATACCCAACAGACTGATTCATATACACTGTACATATAAGTATGAATAATTACATTACCTGCTTCAAGAAAAAAAGAATCCTAGAATTATTTTCTTTCTACACAGTACGATTTCAAGAATTAAATAGATTTTTTTTAAATCCAAGCATTCACACAACCCAATATCAAGATAAAATTACTTTATTCCTGTGCTTCCTAGATTAAAAGCTAAGTATTGATGGTAGCTGAATATCTCTCTTGAAACAGGGGAAGATGCACACTCTTCTTAGTACAACCAGCAAATGAGAGTCAAGCTATTCAGAAAAACCAACCGCCTTAGTCCTAGATAATCCTACATTGTGGGATGAACAAAACTTTTCTAGGCAGCAATATGCCCTGCTGGGTATCTTTATGTAACATCCAAAAGTAACACTGAATGGTTTAATAAAAAAAAAAAAAAAAAAATCATTCTCTAAGGGAGCTCAGAACACAGCAATATTTACTTTCAAAGAATACCCAGAGAGGTTTTTTTATATTTTATTGAATGAGCACATCAGCAAGTAAAATTTTAAGAAAAATCTACATACAGCTTCCTAGAAATAACAGTCCACAATTCCCTCCTTAGTTATCTTTAACCATCTGGTTTTCATATTCCCCAAGCAGCTTACACAGGTTTTCCCCCCCTCTGTGATTTTCCCATTTTGATTATTTTTAATAAATAATGGAAACCACAGGTGATCGTAGAGAAAAATCCACATCTCAGCACTGCATAGCGGGACAACTAAGTTCACTGGATGTCATCATCATCAAAGAGATCTTCAAAATCTAGTCAGAAAAATAAGATAAGGTAAAGTTAACCTTAAAAGTTTCAACTGTTATATATGCACGCACTCCAAAAGTACAGGTTTTAATTATTTGGATTAAATACATAAGATTAATTAAGTGAATGAGAGTTACTGCACCATCCATTAAAAGAAGTGTAATATCAGGGTGGGAAGAGAGAGAAGGAAGGCAGACCCAAGTATACATGCTCTATCATACACAAATTAAACTGCTTTACTTGTACAATGCAAGCTTTGCAATTAAATTCATGAAAGCACAGTAAAGCTTCAAAAAAGGGGTTTTTATAAATGCTTTAAGTAGCCATCACAGAGTGGATCAACCATGACTCCCAGACTCCAAAACTAAACAAGTGCTAGCTTTAAGCACACGGCAAACCTCTGATATGGAAACTCCTGCAGAATTCTGGCTTTCGGTCATAGTATCCAGGCACACACTTGTACATTTTGCAGACTGACATTTGCATTTGTAATTTGTTCCTAAAAATTTCTTCCTTAAAAAGTATTTCACTGCTGTGAAGGTGCTAATAACATTTCTCTCTCAGAAAACTCATCTCATGCTGACTAGTGAAATGAGGCTGGCTAATCACAGCTGTTCTAGTCACCTTTGGGAAGTACTCTTAACTACTTGGCTTTGTACTTTCTTTGTATATCCAGCATAAACTTAACAACATAACTGAAACCAAGTCTTTTTCTTACAGCAGGAACATACAAGTGCCATACAATAAACTGAGGATTAATCCTCATTTAGAAGAGTCCTAAACTACCAATGGAATATAATACCACAACCTGATGCTAGAACTTTGTGGAAATACTTACTCCCAAATATGCTGGCTCCAACAATGAGCTAGGTCCCTCACAACTGTTGAGAACGTATCAAAGCTGAACTTCCTTTTTATCCTGTATGCTAGGTCTTGAGCAACATGAGAAACCTACTGCATTTCAGAATTAATACCAGTTTGCGACATCAACATCACCACAGAAACCGGATTTAATAACATATCTGAAATTCACCTGCTGACATGTCTAGATATACTTCTTAAGAAGCATTAAAAAAGCCCCCACCTTAGTAAACAAGTGCAAAGTGGTGTATATTCTATTGCTACGTGGACAGATAGAGCTGCTTTTAGAAAGAAGAACAGCTATGCATGTATACACTTACGTGCATACAGTTGACTTTCAAATGCAGAAAGCATATAAACCCACAAGGTTTTGTTTTGCTTTGCATACATATCCATGCATATCTTAAGACATTAAAGAATCATCTATAAAGTGGTAACACACAGAGAGAATTTGTTCTGTCGACTTTTTTAGATGTATTTGCACTGTTTAATATAAGCTATTTGTTATGCAAACAGATCAAGGCATTTTTCTTGTAGCTATTAACGTGCTAAATCGCCTAAAACTTCCAGGAAAGGAGGAACACAGGCACCGCATCACTCCCACTGCATCACTGAAGACTGAAGGGCTCTTAAAACAGAATTCACCAGAAGTGTGGTCAGCTAGAACTTTTAGCGCCTATCAGGCACCAAAGACACGAGATTAAAGAGAAAGAAAGCGAGGTTTGTTTTGATTACCTGCGGTTCCTGAAGCTATTACCTGGCAGGCCCGAGGCGTTACCATCCCCGCCAGGCGGGCAGGCACCGCCGTGTCCCCTATCCCACCACCACCACCGGAACGCCGTGTCCCCTATCCCCCCCACCACGATCAGAACGCGACGGCCCTTACCGTTAAAGAAGTCGGCGTGCACCGCTTTCTCGTTGGCGGCCAAGTCCATCAGCAGCCCCGTGCTTCCCCCTGCCTGGGAAAGCAGGCGCTGAGCACCTCCAGACCGCGGCCGGGCAGCATGGCCCCAACACGGCCTAGGAAACCCGCCGCCGCCCTCATCCTCGCAGGCAGCTCGCTCCACACCCCCCTCACCTCATCGAGATCCACGTAAGGGCCAGCTCCCTCAGGAAACATCTCGTCCACCGCCGGCTTCATGGCGGAGCCCCCACTCGTCCCCTCCGCACCGCCGCTTCCGGTCTTGCGGACGCCTACTTCCGCTATAAGGCCGGCCAGCGCGATGCCGCTCTGCGCGCTTGGAGGCCTGGCCTCTCGTTGGTTGCCCTGGGAGCCATTTTGCTCACCCCGCCCTCGTCGCCATGGCAACGGAGGGGCCCAGGCCTGAAGTGAGGAAAATGGCGTTGAGGCAGCCAAGGGCCTGCTGAGAGAGCGTTGCTCCCCTACAAGGGACGCGGCTGTGCTTTATACTGGTGGGCCTTCCAGCCACCAAACTGGGTGGGCTGGTATCTAGCTGCTATCAGTTTCCCCAAGTCAAGGCTGCGAGCATGACGCATAAAAAAAACCCCTCCAAAAACCTCACAACAGAATCAAGTTTATTGATTTTGTGCAACAGCATAACTTGTACAAAAAGGAAAAGACCAATTTAAAGCGTGAAATGCTACGTGCAACTGCTATGAGTATTAATAAGAGGCTGAGGGGCAGCTCAGGTTTGCTGGCAGCCACATACTTGCTTAAACATCTTGGCACCAGCTTTAGCAAAAATGAGCGATGTGGTCAGTGCTCGTGGTTGGGCACATGATAGCCAAGGTGACTGCCGAAAGGGAACTGGGCAAAGAAGGCTCTGGCCATTTCTTCGATCCTGTTGTAGGCTCCCAGGGTCCGGAAATACTCGATATAGGACCAAAAATCAGTGGATGAGAAGGGCCAGTACGGCAAGGATACAGATCCCTGGTAGAGATCTAAAATTTAAAAAAAAAAAAAAAAAGAAAAAAAAAGTGGATTACTATCACACGAAGGATTTCTGTTGAAAGCTTGGGCCTGGGACCCAACCTGGTTTGAAGTCCTCTGTCCCCTTGTGAGGTTGTGGGCTCCTCTGGCAGGAGAGAGAACAGAGCCACTGAACCCTCTGTGCCCTGCTGCACAGAAGATGGCTGTCCACCCAATGGAGCCAGTGCCCCCTGCACCAGCTGCACCAGGAATGATGGAACGGGACAAGACAGAGAGCAGGAATGAAGGGACACCATTGGCATTTGGGATAATTCAAGAATTCCCTGGGATGGTTTGATTTCTAGAAGGCAGATGGGTATTTAAAGGCAAGGAGCAATTGCAATTTAGAGCCATATTTCCCCGTTCCTCCTCCACGCCATTTCCTCTGCCCAACATAACAATATAAGAAATAAGGTGCCGTCATCTACACTGTGCCCCTGCTGCTGCCTGCTCTGCCAGGGAAAAGAGGCAGGCAGTTGTTCCCCCACCATCTCAGCACAAAGGCAGCCCAGCTGAGTACAGGAGAAACCAGGGGTGCAAATCTGCCTGGGCTCCCAGGGACTGGGTCTGTGCTGACCCGGCATTGCCTGGGACCATGGAGTCATGTCTCTTCTCAGTGGGCCACAGGAAACAGGCTAAAGAAACAGAGGAAAGGCATTGCCACCTGGAAGACAGCTGCATTTGTGTCTGCTCTAGGAATATCTGAAAAAATGTGAGATACTCATTGAAACAAGATTCTTAATTCAGCAGGAAAACAAAAGCATTTCTGAAATGCAGGAGCTGACCACCCTTGGGCCCCAAACTGTGCAAACACAGAAGCATATATAAAATGTAAACACTTGCTGAGACAAGATAGTTGTAAATGTCTTCCTGTGTGGCCAAGCTAAACCCAGTATTTTGACTTCATTTAAAGCCCACTTAAATAAATGGGAGCCATTCCACTCACCAGGCTCAGCTTGGGACCAGGGTCTTTAGTTGGAATTAAGAGCCTTCAAAAATCCTATTGTCAGACCTTAATTTTATGGATTGAAGTTTGTAGTGCGCAGGCACAGATGGCATATAACACATCAAATGAACCAGCCAAATGGCGTCTGCAGAGGAGAATTCACTGTTTATACCAGATGACCTCAGATTCACTTTGCAGTCTGCTGCTTGGCCCATTGTGAAAGAAAACCATAATTGTTAGTAATGAGAGCAACAGGATACTGCCTGAACAAGGTTTTATTTTTAGATTGACACACATGCTCCTGTCTAAGAGGTTGACACAGAAATATTTGCTGTGCACAAATACAATACCACCCTTAAACCTGTGAAAACACAGATGATGCATTCAAAAGATTTTAGAGCCATAAGGAAATATAATGGCACACAGGGAAAAACATTTTGAATGGAAAGTTATCATATTAGCCCTTATTCCATATATATATTTCTACTTTCTATATCCATTATAGTACTCTCCCTGCATATGTGTATCTGTGCACTTGGGATGCTGCTGGCTATCCTGCTGGTTCTACTAACCAAGATGTACACCAGCAACAGCACCTCGTTATTGCAGATACTGCTATGCAACTTCATTTTCAGAAAGAATTCTGTCTGAAAACACCAAAGAGAGGTTAACTAACATAAATCATCAGTAAAGCCAGTGTAAACATCATTAGGATGTTGAAGGTTTTTTTCATCAAAGGCAAACACTAATCCAATGGGGCAATCACGCAATGTGACACGAACCACAGGGTAGCTGTGCTAAGGGATTTACTCCAACATTTCTTTAATTGGATTTTTGGCAATTTGTGAATTTTAAGCTTTTTGTTGTGGAAGTCAGTATTCCTTGCCAATAACTAGACACACACGTACTATTACTGTTCAGGACAGACAAAATTCTCGGATGTCTAATATGTTTGTAAGTCTGGCACTTTCCAGTTACGATTTTGTACAACAGAATTAGTGACTTGACCATAACCCCTTTTAATTTTAAGACTGCAAGTATATTAGCTCCATTATCGGACATTAATATGTCAGCTTTTAAAACATTTTAAAGACATTTCTAAAAATTCACTCTTCTTTCTCCACCAGAACTAGATGAAAGCATTTCCACAGCCCACTGAGGTTAGTAAGCGTTCCTGTCAAAATTACTGCCGGGCATCAGGTCTGGAAGTTACAAGTGACTCTTCTAATTGTTAGTGATACAAAGGAAAGAAAAACATTAAGAATTACCATCTCCATCCTGAATTGATCTGGCATCTGTAGGTAAAGAGGAAACTCATCAGTACCAGCTCCCACACAGAAGGACTTTCTGTTAATAAGAGGGTTGCTGCGTAGCCAGAAGCTGACAAGTTCTTTAATGCACACGTAGGACCCTCTGTACAGCCAAATGTTTTTTATTTCTTGAACAGCTGGATTACATGTTTGCAGTCAGTCAGTGCTACAAACCAAATACTCTTAACTAACAGCCAGAGCAGTTGTGATTAATACATGAGCGATATCTGATACTAAATAGAAGACATGGTATTAGCAACAAAATATTTCTGGCTGCTTGAAAAAATAAACAAGAATAAATTCAGCAGTAATCTTACCTGTTAGGATGTTCATCAGCATACAGAAGAAAAGTAAACCAATAAATGTCATCTTTTCTGCAAGGTACTGTTTGTACTTCTGAAAAATAATCTGTGCACCTAGGGATTATTACAAGAGATTAATAATTTTTCAAAGTCTATTATTTCTTCTTTTATTGGGCAAATATGTTCCAAAACAGATTCTAATTATTAATTTAGGCATAACAAGATCCAATTACATCTCCTTACAGTTTCTGAACTGCAATACCGAGTATTAAAAGAACCACAGTCCTGAAGCATGTACCGGTATTTTATTTTTAGGTGGCATAAATCCAAAAGGCTCCTCTGAACCGACATGAACTTAAATGTCTTTGGAAATGTTTTATTTTGTGGTTAATTTAATTTCACTTTAGAAATTACCTCTCTCTCGCCCCTTTTCTTCTTCTCACAGTAGAAAAGGTCTGCAGCTCCCAAGTCAGATACAGAATTCTGAAAGGGTTTCCTTTGCTATAAAATAGCAGTACTGTTTAAGGAAGGGTGGAGGAAAACGGAGATAAACGTCACCAAGTTACTACACCAATCTGGTTTTGTTGCCTTCAGGTAGAGATTTTTTTAACTGATCACATTTGCATTATATTTCAGCACTGTCCATGGAAAAGACAGTGGACAGCTTCGGAGAGGGAATCAGGAACTTTGCCAATAATGCTTCTGTGTTTTGAAGACAAAGGGAGAAAATCCAGAAGCAAATTCAGGGATCGTTACCTTTGCTGCCCTCCTGATTTTCTTTTCTTTTTCCCCCACCCCTTCAGAAAAATAGATTTTAAGAAATGTTACTTGAGAAATTGCTAAGAGGATATTGACTTCCCTCTCCAGCTGAGTCACAAAACCCACAAACACTTGACACTGATTTATGCTTGTACTTGGGATCCTTAAAATCTAGGTCTTAAAGTGTACATAGGCACCAAGTGCCCACTGAAATCAATTGGCTTGCAATGAGCAGAGAAGTAGGTCCCCAGCGACCTCACCCATGGTGATGGTGCAGGTACTGCCTTTGAAGAGGGTCAGTAAGGTGCACTGAAATGCATTTTCACATTATGCTGATTTCCTGGAAAGGTTCCTCTCATGATGCCGAGCAGGTGCTTTGGGCTCCAGTCTGCACAGGCTGCTGAATGGATCCAGCACTTCCAGAAGCCTGACGAGGAGACACAGTTTGGAGAATATTCTATCAGTGCGTACATCTTGATTGATCTTTTAGTACAAAACTCCTGATGGTAGCAGATGAGGTCAGGGACTAAGGTGTAGCAGAAAGAGCTCTGCAAATAATGGGGCAACATGGGGATTTCATTTCTCCTTTCAGGTCAGGTTGCCACACCTGGAACCAGATGGCTCCACTCTGAAAGGAGCTACCGACACACCAATGCAGAGCTCGCTGCTCACGTGCATGCTGTGGTGATCTGATTGGTTGCTGATCTGATCCGCTCCCTCTTGGCTGGGAGTTTTCAGTTGCCTTTACAGTCTACAAAATCATTTATCTCTCTCGATTCTAGACATCTACATTTCCCAGCTCTGTGTGTGGGTCCTGACGTTCGTGCCTTTGCTCTGCCACATCCACTTGTCCGCCACAGGAATATCACACAAGGGAAGTCTGCACACTCACACAAAGTCCCGGAGCGGAGACACCCAAGCAAATAGCCTTGCAGGAGACCCGAGCTTTGCTGGTGTTTATTCCTATCTACATGCAGAATTAGATAGTCCTGCCAAGAATTAAAGATATTCTGAGCAAGGGAAAAGAAGAATGCTTTGTAGCACACCAAGCTGTGCCAACTATTGTGGAGGCTGAAAAGAAAAAATATTATGAAAGCAGAACCTATTCCTTCTTTGAAAGGCTTTAATCCTCCTGTTTAATATTTCCTAGACCTGCAGGAAGGGTCCCACATCAGCTGCATACCACCGGCACCTCCACCCTGCTGGCCTGGGTTTCGGCAGCTGTGGGTGGGAGAAGACACTTCCCTCACTTGGTGGGGTCCTTTGGTGCAGCCATGCACGTGGGTCCCCCACCAGCGCTGCCTGCAAAGCCAGACAGCACCTTGCCTTTCACTGCCAAATCTGTATATCCTAGTCAAAGAAACTGGCATATGCCAATAGACACACTAACCAGTCATTAGCTATAATTAAATAATTAGGATAAAGCTATTTCTGTGCACATCCATCAATAGCTTTTTGTTCTGGAAATCAATAAGGGAAGTATAGTTCCAAGTGGTAGGTGAGAAAGCATGTTCTAGATGATGACAAAGGAGAATAACGATGTTCCTGACACAGCCACATCCTGCAGCTCCCCCCTCGAGGAATTAACAGTGCTGTAGGAGGATGGCAAATCACAGAGGTTATCAGGTTGAAGGTAACTCAGGTCACAATGTGGTCCGCTATGACACCAGACGATCTTAGGAAGGTTTGCGTAACGATCAAGGCTCACACTGACATACACCTTTATACCTACCTCCTTTACAGTTTCTTATTCTGTCTTTTGAAGCTTGGAATTACCCACTTCCAAAGGGGGGCAGATCATAGCTCTGACATTGTGTGACAGGCTTCTAACAATTACAGGCTTTCAATTTAAGTTAATTTCAAGTTTTCCATTTGCTAGTGCACAGATTGGAGATGGAAATAAATTCTCAGTGTTTCCATGCTAAAAATTTTCATCTAGGAAATTATAAAAAGCAGATGAGAATTAGCATTTAAAATAGTTGTATCAGGGATACAGCCAAGAAATACAGTTTTAAATGTTAATTTTAATCCCTTTTCCATCAAGGCTTCTGTTGCTGTACATGACTGCTTGCCCCCACTGGGTCTGTTTTAAACACAACATTGGACTAGAGAAGAGCTGATGAGTTCTCATCAGTTGCTGGAAAGACGGCATGGTGGGTGCAATGTGCTAAGGAGAGCACCATGCCTTCTGGGGCCAACCAGAAGGCACACTGTGCACTGACTTGCAGCATTTGTAATATACTGCAAGCACGTTCATTCCATTTCCTCCTTTCTTTTTGCTCTAGGTTCCCTTCCCTTTTTTCAGATTCCACACAGACAGCAACTGAAATAACAGCACTCAATGCCCAGCACAAGTGCTGGTACAGATCAGCAAGCAGAGCCCTCCGCTAACAGTGGCTGCCCTGCAGGTTTCTTCACTGCTGAGCAGTAATTGGAGATGCTGTGGTGCCCACAAATGCAAGTCTGGCTCAGCAGCAACCACATTCCAGTAGATACTACAGCACTTAGCAGGGCAGCTGCCGAAAGAGTCCCATGTTTTAATTTCTACTAATTTTTGGAAAGAAATCTATCATTTTTACTCTTTTTTTTCCAGAAAGGCTCATTAGTTCAAAACCGTTACTTTTGCTGGCAGCAAGTTCTTCAGGTACCTTATTCCAAAGTTCGCATAAAGTTTTTCTTCAGATAAGGGCACTGACTCATAAAAGCCTTGCTACACTATAGAAGGGGCTGATGGCAATGAGTTATCCCACCCACCTGTCCCAGGAGGATCCAAGCAATATGTCCTTTTTGTAGGTGCCTCTCAAAGCCAGAATATCCCACATACAGTCAGCTCTGTCGGAGACAGAAATCAGAGCATAGCAGATGTTCCCTTGGGAACAGGGGAATGCAGTTTGGGCAGTGCAGTTGTTTGTGTGGTTGGCTCACAGATGGGGAACAGTCCTGGAGCTGCCAGCCCTGCAAGACTGCTTTTGGGCAGACCCATCACCAACAGGCTGTTCTATGCAGAGCCAGCACCTCTGGAGCAATCCAGCTCTCCTTATTGATTAACTAGAAACAAAGATAAATGAATATGAAAAAGCAAGTTTATGGATGCTTTTGTTTTCTCAATAGCTATTTTAGACTGGTATTACGCAAAAAATCCTATAATCCTCCAGATGCTGAAAAAACCTGTACATTGTTTTAAAGAACAGAATATTTCCTATTTAATCAATAGGCAAAAGCACATGCAAAGCTCCATAAGAACTTACTTTAAAACTAAATGGCATTTGCACAGCTGCATCAGAAGTGCTCTGCCCTTGGGTTCAGCAGACAAAATGGTCTCTGTAGGGCTGCACCACTTTTGCACATCAGAAACAGCCAGTGGAAGTGATCTAGATACCATCCCTGGAAAACACAAATGCTTGAATATTTCCTCTAGTAATTTGGTCTAAATAGTACAGGTCAAAAGGAGATTCACCTGACTAGAATATGCTTTGCTCAGACAGGTGTGAATTGCCCTAGATTTTTCAGGCATTCACTCACCACTTCATTTTCCTTCCTTTGAGCTCTGCTTCGCTTTTTGTGAATACAGAAGCTCCAAAATTTTCTGATGATACTGGGTTGCTCAGGACAGACAGAAGAATCAGGTGAGGACCTCACAGCAGCTGACCAACAAGAGGGTCAATAAAAGTAAATGTAAAATGAGGTACCTGGGTAAATATCTCCAACCTTAGAGGCCCATGGTATCTGACCATTCCTACTCAGAAACTAGATTTGGGGCCACAATAGATGGTTCTAGTAAAGTGTTCAATGCTCAGTCAGATCAAACAAAGAGAAGAAAAACCCATAAGGCATCACTATGCCTTTATGCCACCATTGCTCCCATTTTGGGTCTTGCATGCATTTTTTGTTTCACCTTTCACCAGAAGGACATGATAGAACAAGAAGAGACAAAGAGGTTAAGGAGAGTTTGCAGCCAAGGATCACCTGAAGCGGGCTGGGACTCTTCAGGCCAAAAGGATGAAGAGACCTTTACTTCTACCAAGAAATATCAAATTAGTCTGGCAATGACTGTTCAAAACAAAAGGTAGTGAGTTTTGATACAGTTAAGCTGTGACAAGTCTTCTTATGTATTATCATTACCTACAGTGTCCTGGCTGAGGGTGTCTGAGCCTGGCCTAGGAGCAGAGCATGACCAAGCACTTTTGGGCTGTGTCTTACTCCTACCAGGCATCCTCTGCTACCAGGCCAGGCTGTTTCACTGAAATACTGCGTATTTCCAGTTCTTGTGAACAGACTTTTCCTTCTAGCAACTGGTTTGATCAACCTGAATATAGCAGTCCCTTGAAGCTATTGAAGATGGACACAGCAGATGGATTTGGATAGTTACAAAACAATTAACAGAATAACTGTAGTGGAATTAGAAATAGCCAAGTTAAAATAAACCACTTTCACATGTACTAGAGCTAACCATCAAGGTGAAGGTCAGATTCACAAAGCATAGTTAAGGAATAGCTCTGCACTTAAATAAAATCAGACTTGAGAACAAACAAGAAAGTATTTGTCCACATTTATTTCAACCTCTGTCTGAAGAAAGGTTGTATTTGTAGATGCAAATGAGTTTCCAGCTGTGAACAGCAGGCAGTTCTGTAGGCAGCAGCAAGTAGTGAAGTCAGAGCAAGGGAGCAGTTCCACTGGCAGCAGGACTAGCACAACTTGGCTCCCGATGAGATGCTCCTGCCCTGTATCCCAGTGCCTCTCTCCAGGAGCACCCTGGCATCCTCAGCTCCTGCAAGGGGCTCTGGCTCTTCCCCACTGCCCCTTTCCCTCCCAGGGCAGCACTGCCAGCTCCAAGCACCAGGTTTGGCTTTCTCACAGGTCCACGCAAGGCTGCTCACACAGTGCTGGAGGCTGGCTCACCTGTCGAGCAGCTGCCCCTGGGCAAGCTAACAACAGCTACAGGCCAACTTCTCCCCTCCTGTCACGACTGACACCAATAAGTTTTCTCCACTCGCAAATTTCCACATGAATTACAGGAATCTCAAGTCTACGCTGTCACCAAAGTGAGTTTAAAACTATTAGCAAATTCTAACCATTTTTGCTATAGGCAAAATGGAAGATTAGAGCCAACAAGTCCATTTGTTTGCCTACATTTTGTTTCCTCAGGAGACGAGGCTAGCAATGCCTGCTAGCACCACAGAAGGTATGTCACAGTGAGGAGTGTTTGCTTCCAAATAGTTCTGCGTGGGGAGAATGAGAAGCAGCAGCACCCAGACTCTGGTGGCAGAGCATCCAGACTTGTCCTCTCCCTTCCCATTCCCAATTAGGCCCAAGTTTGTTTTCAAGGCACCTTTTTTTGATAAATTGGTTAGTTCTTTGCCTTAGCCATACTCAGCTATTCAGCACAGCCAGAGACGACTGCGAACTCAGCAGGGAATCTAACAGACTGGTCACTGAGCCCTTTCACAGCTCTTGAGAGAAGATATATTTTTCCCATGGCCATTGTGGTTATATGTATCATAGCAATAACCTCCACCATTTTGAAATATACTCACAATAATTTGTTTTTCAGACTGATTGAATGCCCCAGCTACACTTAAGCTATTAAGCCATCAGCAGCTGTTTATTGTTTTCATTTCACAGATAGGTTTCTTTAAATAAAAGTGCACTAAATTTTGTTACCAAACAATGTTAAGATTTTAGTACCCTCTACACCCAGGGTCTTGCATTTGATTCATGCTCCAAGGCTTCTTCAATATTACCAGTTATACCTACCCTATGGACAATAAAATGGATTAAACCAGATGATGAAGAGATGGGCTTGATTACAAGAAACCCATCAAGGAAGACTGAGCAAGTTGCTAGTATATTTGATACCAGCAATCAATGAGACCACATTAGGGGCTGTATTATTGTAGCTGTTGCCAGACCAAAAGCCACAAGTTGCCAAGCCAAAAGCAGCAAGTGCTGCACAGTGCCCTGGCTACCCAGGAGCAGGGTATTAGCCCAGAGAGACCATCCAGCTATCAAAAGATTGTTTCAGCTGCAAATGGGGATGTCTACATTTGAAAGACTCCTACCAAGGAGGCAGCTTCTATCAAGTTCAATATATTGATCTGGACGATACGACTGAAGAGCGCAGTCACCCTGTGTGCTCACTGCTGAGATGCTGCTCAGCACTGCAAGCAGCACCCACATCTTACCTCCCCTCAACCTTCTAGCATTTGGTGAAACAATCTCCATTTGTAAAGGTTTAACAAGTGCATTAACGCACTGGGGAGGAACTGCCTGCCAGCATCAGAAGCAGTTGCACCAGGGAGGACAGTGCCCCTTGTGCTGCTCCAGGGCAAGGCTCAGACATTTGTGTTCTCTGTGTTCTTCCTGGTCCTGCAAGAGAGGGGAAGAAGTCTTCAGTGATGGCTGCAGCAGGGTCAGGATGTTACCACAGCTTTGAACAGTCACCCTGCCTGGCCATTGGAAAAAAAACACCAAGAACTGCAAGAGTCCCAGTCTGGCTTAGCATGTAGAGTCATCTGTCATGGGCCAGCCAGCACTGAGGGTACAACACACACCATTCTGCCCTTGCTGTAGCTTTGTACCCACTCTGCCATGGAGAGAGCTGGGCTGTAACTCACCTGCAAGTGCCATTAGAGGTGGAAACTTGTACTCTGCTGGGCATTGAGGAATAAACCTGAAGGGCACAGAGGAAGAGTCACAACTGCAGTCAGGAATGTCACCATCATCTTCTTTGCATGCCCATGACTCACCACAGCCCATCTATGCCAATCCCACAGAAAGGGCAGCACATGGTTCAGCATCCCCAGCTGAGGAGCAGGGAGGATTTGGGAACACTTGTCTCCTGTGTCCTATGTTATCTCAAGGTTTGCAAAGCAGCTAAGGAGGGTCATGTGCCTGCCAGGAAGGAACCGGGTTTTTTCTACCCCATCTTACAAATGTTTGCTGGTTAAAAGATTGAAAGGGTAAGGATTATCAGTCACCATCCCAAAATGAAACAGCAGTTATCTTCTGACCCAGTTTTATCTGAGTAACCCTGATCAGTGCCAATACTGTGGCTGGAGCAGAAGAACAAACAACAAAAAGCAGGAGCAAAATCACAGTGGTGATAACCCCATCTCAGAAGGGGTGGAAGATGTTACCTCAAGAAACCTTGTTTTATAGCATTGATGTTGTTTGCTCAGCAGAAGGGGAGTCCTCAATTTTTTATTTTTTTTTTGGGGGGGAAGGGGGGGATGAATGCTCTATTTAAAGCTCTAAGCAGTAAAAGCCAGTCCCTGTTTCTACTCTGTCCAGTACAGTTCAGTGTCACCATCACCATTAAGATGTCATACTGCCAAGGGCGAGATGCACTACAGACTCAAAAGGTGGATTTAGGCAGTTCCTTTCTACAGGTTTGAGTTTCTCATCTCTAAGTTGCTGCAAATTAATGTCTATTGCTTCAACAACCAAAAGCTCCTATTTCCATCAAGCAAGGTAAAAGTATTACAGAAGGTCTCTACTTCAGCCAGATAAGCACCAAGTGCAGGACCAGTCAGCATGACTAAGGCTGGCAAAATCCAGCCCAGTATTAACTGAAAGGAACATTTAGCTCCCTGATCTTAGTCTATAATCCTGTTTTTTCCCAGCAGCCTCCTCCTGTACACCACCTTTTTGCTGTCAAACTCAGCCACAAGCTCTCTGCTCTGCCTAACCAAGCCATTTTCCCGAGACACATTTTACCAGGTATTTCAGCAGACTGCTTTTACAATCAAAGGAGATATCACAGTTTTTTTCCTACCCAAAAAGAAACCAGGAGCACCTTACATCTTCTGTACAGACACCATTCACCTTCATGGCAACAAGAGAGCAGAAAACCCACTGCCATTTCCCCAGAGCCCTCGCTCCCCCAGTTGTGCTCCATCAGCCATTACAAGGGAGGCAGCACCGAGCAGTGACTTACCCAGGGCCCCAAACAGCCACAGAGCATACACAGACAAGACCATGGCTGAGCAGCAATCCAGCTGAACTCAAAGACCTATGGCCTTGGGCTGAGCTTAAATGGGCTCCTAGGTGTCATGGGCAGGGGTGTGGGTGGAGCCTCCAGGTGAAGCTTCTCAGGGCCTTTAGTCTATTAGGCCTATTAGTCAGGGCTTTAGGGTCTGTTAGTGCCCTCAAGGCCCCAGAAATATGTCTGTCTGTCAAAGGGAAAAGAAACAAACTACTGACATTTTTCCAAAGGAGGCAATGGGTGAGTTAGGAGGGGAAGGGTGAGGCTGCTGGCAAAGCCCCAAAGCATCCCTTGGCAAACACAGGTTCAGCTCATGGCATTGCTAATGTCTTCCTGTGTGATCTTGGAAAATCATGAAGGTGCTTACACATCGATTCATGTGTTAAATCTAAGATCAGGCTCATATCTATCTTTAACCCCTTTAAAACATGATGAACTTTAGCCCCCACCTTGACTTGTGTCTCTTCTAATGTTTGTGGGATCTCAGGACAGGAACAAAGACTAAACACGCTGCCTGGAGGCTGAATCAAGGCAATTTCTCTTTGTGTCCCAAGCTTTCTGTGCCTGTGTTCCCTGCTGTAAGCTTTCCAAGGCAAACACCTGTGAACTGCACTGGAAGGCAAACAGTACAAAATACTGACCGGCAGTGCTGCCCACATACCCTGTGCCCTTCGTGTTCGGCATCAGCCTTTGCCGGGCCATCAGTGGCACTGGACCAAGTCCCACGGTGGCAGGCACGTGGCAGCTTGTCTCGCCTGGTGCTGGAGCTGTGCATGGTTTAGGGACAGCTGCCAGAAGCCAGGCAGGCACTGTCAGATGTCCTTGGGAGAAAAGTGCAGGGGTTTTCCCTCTCTTGTTGAATTCTTGCCAGCGCTTTGATTTCCCTGGTCTGGATGACACATGGCACAGCAGTGCATCCTGAACCTCCCTTCCCAAGGACACCATCTCCTCCCACTTTGTGCAAGGCAGCTGGTGCCCGAGTGCTCTGCTCTCCCTTCAGTAAAGGATGAGCCCTGATAAAGGTGGCTCCTGTACAAGCACATGCAAGGCACCTTTGAGTATTTACAGCTTAGACAATTTATTGCTTCGGACATAAGTATGTGTGAAGGCACTGACTCGCATGGTCCAGATAAAACTTCCCTCTGAGCCGGGCTTCACCTGTGCCTGCCTCCACTTGTCACTGTGCCCTCCCAGCAGCTCCTTGGTGGCCAGTCCTGTGCTGTGGTCCCCACCCACAACCCACCTGAGCCCAGTCCTGGCCCTGGCACAGGGGAGCAGACACGCACTGACAGTCCTGTGCTCCCCTTAGCAGCACCCAAAATGGGAACCTGTAACAAGTGGTGCTTACTTGTTTTTGCAGGGTGGCCATGCTCAAGATCCAGCAGAGAAAGGGTCTTTTGGGGAAAAAAAAAAGAGAGGGGGAACCTGTTCCTCACTGTACTTCTTAATAATTGGGGGTACCTGTCAAGATCTCTATTGGTTAGGCTTATTTCCCAATTTCTAGCCCAAAGTATGGGCTCCTCTGTAAACTGCATGCTTCCCAGTGTTTGTACAAACTGGTTGGTGTCTCTACTCCCTTCACCGCTGCCAGCCTGGAGGTAGGCTGACCACTAGCAGGTATTGCAAGGATTACCCTAAACCACAAGCCTTTCTTTTCCAGCTTGGCTGACCTGCTGCGTTAGTTTCTGACTCCCACTGAACAAGCTGCCAGAATGTCCCTCACCATCCATATAAAATGCCCCTGCTCACCACGCAGCTTTCCTTTCGCTCAGCCTAGAGGCAAAGACCCTGCGGTTTCCTCTCCAGTCCCCAGCGTCTTTCCTCCCCTCATTATCTGAAACACAAATACGGGAGATAAAGAGTCCCATGACCTGCCCAGTGCCTGAGCCAGCACAATTCCTAATCCTTCTGAAGCTGCTGGGGAAGCGGGAGCCTGACACGCGTAATCCACTCCTGGCCTCGCCAAAACACTGCAAACATAATAGAGTATCCCCACCGCACACCCCTCCCTTCCCCACCCCTCTGCTCAGTTACAACCAGCAATACTGCTCCGCTAACGGCTCCCACTCCTGTACCTTTGCCTCACCTCATTAAAGTGAGCCCACCCGCACGTCACTGCTTTTTCCCTTTGCTTTGAGTTAGGCCCATGTCTCTCCCTTTTTCTAGTTCTCACGTGCTTCTTAATGCTTTTATCATCACGCTGATGATAAAATGCCCACTTCCATCTGCGTGAAACAGGAGGACTGTGAAATAGAGACTATAAATCCTTCAACATAAAGTATTTTTCATTCTCGGTGTGCATGTGAGCTTGTTTGCATGTTTTTTCTTTCCCATCTGGAAGGGACACAGCTGTTATTTTTATACCAACTCTGAAGTGGCTAATATTTTATATACTGCTTATTAAAAAAAAAAAAAAGCAATTGTGGGTACACCAAATCTGCAGAGGCTCACACAGTTACATTTTCAGGTTTACATACAGCTCCGTGTACATCCTCTTTGATACGGCACTGCCTTTTTTCTGAAGACCTCAAGATGCTCCAGTGATACAAAGGGCTCAGCCTGCAAGGTGCTGCCTCCTTTGACCCCACTCCAGCACAGCACTTAACGCACCTGTTTAACTTTAAACACAGGCAGAGGGACCCGGCGAAAGCGGCAGGCCAGCTCGCACGCCTGGTGAGAAACATGCACTGTAAGTGCTTTGCTGGACTGGGGCCAGAGAGCCCAGCGCATATGAGGATGGAGCCGTAATTAATTCAGGCTCACAATGCCCCTTAAAGGTATGTATTGCTGTGAGAGCTGCTCAAAATGTGGAAATACCATTCCGTGGAAAATTCTGTTGGTTTTTTGGGGGTTTTTTTTGGTTTTTTTTGCTCAGGGGAAAGTGAATGCAGGCTTTAAATAAAATAAAAGCCTCATTTATACTTTAAAATAGAAATTATTAAAATGTGCTCCCCCACCTTCCAGTTGCCCACTTTCTTCTCTTTGTCCTTAACAAAAGATTAAAAAGAAATAATGGTGAAATAAACCGGCTGTAATGCAAAATCCTTGGTAATCCTTAACCATTCTGAAGCTGTAGGAGAAAACTAAGATTTTGTTAACTTATCATCCCTTTCAAGTCCAAAACACATTATAAACACAAGTCTTGTGTTTACAACACCGGCAACTTAGAGGATGATTTATGGAAAATAAGAAGAAAAAAAGATGGGAGTTTGCATTTTTTCACATTCAAATATTTTATAACCCTGGACACCAGCCTTGCTAAGAGCAGGTGAGACCTTTCTGAAAGCACATGAGTGCGTAGGGCAGGTGGCAGCAAGGGGATAATGCCGGGGCTTACAGACTCAGGGAGAGAGGGGGGCACGGCTGCCGGAACTGGGAGAGGATGCAGCCAGCACGGCCAGGACTCAGAGTCTTCCCGTTGCAGTGTGGCCATAAATCTTCATTTCTTCTGGAAACACCACCAAAGTGGTCCAAAGCCAGGCAGAAATTGTGCAGAGTACTCAGCTTTAAGTAACGGGGCAACCAACAGCTATTTCTGACAACACTGCAAAGAAAACAAGTTAAATACACATTCACATACCTTATTGACCAGGGATGGGATAAGTTGGATGTTTTAATTAAGCACATGCTTTAATGTCTACTGAATCATGGCTTCTGCCAGGATTTAAGCCAGAAACAACCAAAGTCTTTAGATTTCCACTGTCTTCACCCTGTGTGACATCAGGTAACTTATCCAGACGATTGGTTTTAAGCCTTCCAACAATTCCATTCACTTCAGTTGGATTGCTCCTGTGTGCCAGCTGCTTGCAGTCAGCTGCGCCAAGTTTCAGCTAGGGAGGCTGGTGAAGATGGCACTAAGGAGGAGAAAAAAATAAAATTCAAATGAGACCCAGGAGAGCCAGGTTAGAGCTCTGCAACAACATTCCTGGGTAAACACAGGCAATTCATGCTATTGCTCTAGGCATTAGATCTGCATGGGTGTAAGTGCTGCAAAATGGTTAGCACGGCAGAAGAGTCAGAAATTATTACTAATAAATGCAAGGCAAGGACAGAGCCAGTGGGAACCAAGGGTGTGTGGGATGACTCTAGTCCTCATTCTGATGTGGAGCTATGGTAGACTCAGCAGTCTGTGCTAGTCTGCAGCAACCACACAAGATAATTTTTAAGGTATTTTTGTGTTGCTTTAGGCCAGGGGTTGATGATGTACTGGGAAGAGTTTCTCTAAAGTTCGGCAAGGGCAAGGGAAAGAAAGCATGAACGTGATAAAAGGCCAGAGAAGGACTAAGTCCCCTGCAGGCTTCAAACATAAATGTGTCCTTATAAAAATAAGGCCATTTCCTTGTAACTGGAGTGTGCAGGAAGTTTGTTTTTATAAGTAGAAAATAGAACTTGTTCTTAATGAGGAACACTTGTCCGTGGTCAAACATCCTGTCAAAATGATAATTCTCTTGAGCTCCTCCACACCTGTGACATCCCAAAAGAATTATCTTCTAAGAAATATGATCAAAAAGTCCATAAAACTCAAACAAGGAATTTACTGGACAAGATTCTAAGAGCAGGAAATTGGAAAAATGAAAGCAGAGTTAAAAAGAAAACCTACTATAAATGCTGCTGAGCTATAGCAGCAAAAAGTGGTGTATTGATGCTGACATCAATTACTTAGGGAAGGCTGGGAAAACCTTCACTACAGGAATACATATGCCTTTCATTATTTCTTCAGCCATTGGAGAAGACTGAACACCCCTGTGATTGCTTGTGTCCTCCTGATGCTGATGTGACCAAATTTGGGAAATGTGGAAAACCAGTCATCACAGGCATCTAAGTGTCACAGAGAGAGGAACAGTCAGAGCTTCTCAACACCTTTAGGACCTGTAGCTTTTCATCCTAAAAAGTTGCACACTGGAAGTTCGAAGAAGTACAAATGGGAACAAGGAGTGCAAGGCAGAGACCCCAGTCGCTGCTGTCATCCCCACTCTCGTTGTCCCCTCAGGGAATTATACAGCCCTTTTGCCGTGCCACCTGCATAACCCACAGGCGCAGGGCAGGGAACGTTTGTGGCTCACCGCCTGCGTTGTCCGCATTAGTGACATAACTCACAGGGCATTTTCAAAGGTCTGTGCTTTCATGGGTGCTGGCATTAGACCAAAAAAAAGAATGTTGCATCACATGTGTGGGTGAAATTGGTAATGGGCAGAGTGCTTTCAGAAATGATTGATACGATTTATTCTCAAGAGTCAACAGATTGCTATGCTATTCTCATTGAAAGCCCTTTTCAGACCTTGACTCTGCATAAGATCTGCAGAAAAAGGGTAGACTTATGATGCAAAACAAGGGGCTATGTGAAGGTCTCAAGTTTGCTGCCACCGTGTAACCAATTACATTTGGGGACTGTGGACTCAGGACTTAGCACCTTATTTTTGTTACTACCTCGTCTCATTCTCTGGAAGGACGGACAGAAAGCCTGATCGTACTGCAGTCAAAAGGAGATTTGTCAATAACTTTGCTGAGGCCAGGATTCCACCTTCTTCCAGTGCTTAATTCCATGTGTGTGCAACCTGGCTAAGGCTCCAAGGTACACTTTTATCAGGAGCAGCACCACCAGTGCCATCGCTGTTTCCTGAAGTAATTTAAATTAACTCCATAGTGCAATTCAGACTGGGAAAGGTAATACAGGTTTAAAGTTGCCGCAACTTGATTCATCTCAGCTACAAAAATGACAAGTAGCCCCATCTGACTTGGAACTATATGAAAAGTGTGGTTCCTTGCATATTACACTGAAACAGCCTCATTATTATTTCATGAGCTAGCTGGCCACGGTGTCAATGTGGGTAAGCAAACATGGGAAAGTCACTCTGACCACTTCTCAGAATCTTACACTGCAAAGCATTTGTGAATGTAAATATTAAGGGTGGGAAAACCTCAAAAGTCTCTGACCCTTATTTCCAAGATCTGGGATCTTGAGAGATTTGATTACATAGTGAGGAATTTGAAACTTTGACAACTGGGCTTCAAAAATATTTTTTTAATATACATCATTTTTCTGTTACTAAGTAGAAGAGACAAATCTCTTCTCCAAAGCACAGCTCACAATAAAAAAGCACCTCTCTGTTACCATGGGAAATTATAGACCAAAATGCTGTTTTGATTTAAATAGTAATAACTGTAATATTAAAAGATAGAATAGGCATTTCTATCTTTAGTCATCTCCCTAGATCTAGGATGGGGCTCATTCCTGCCAATGTATTTATGGAGAACTTAGACTGATTTCCCTGGTTTCAACTAAATAGTTGCATTCTACTTCTCTTTCTTTCTATCTTTATGCTTTGTGTTCTTATTCAACTGCTTGGGGATGTAAAAAATGTATCTCTGAATACAAATCAAATCTTTTGCAGCTTTGATTCTGCTTAAACAAAAACAATTGAGAACAATGGAAAGTTATAGGTTTCATTAGCAACTGGCAATTTGCCCCAGACCTCACCCAATTTGGAGCATGTGTCCATGTGCTCGGACCCTCCTGGAAAGGACAGTTGCCTGGGCTGTAGCAGTGACATGCTCTGTACGCTGCGCTTCTTGTGAAAAGCACTTTTTTAGCCTGGCCTGTCATCATAGCAAGTAGCATTTGCCCCAGTCATAGATCCCAATCTTGAGACACATTTTAACCATTGCTAAAATGTGCTGTGTTTCCTTGCTTTCCACTGACAGTCCTAGCCATGCCCTGCCTGTATGGGACACTAGACCTGAAGGTTGTATCTGTAGGAAATTATTTCCCATCATCAGTTATAATCTGATCTTGTGAAAGAAAGGAGGGAAGAAGGAAAGGAAGGAAGAAGGAAAGAAAGGAAAGAAAGGAAGAAAGGAAGAAAGAAAGAAAAAAGGAAGAAAAAAGAAAGAAAAAAGGGAAAAAAAGAAAGAAAGAAAGTTAGATTTTTACACACTTCAAAAATTTATAGAAGTGAATTCACAATGAATAAGTCTGCAGAATTGAGACCATTTGGGGAGATGCACTTCTGAGCATTTCTTCTGCTGAGGATTTTGGCGTGATATGGAGCAGTAATTTAGAGACTCTTCCAGATGTCTTAAGGCTGTTCATGGAAGAAGACGAGACATAGCATGTAAATATATAGCTATTGGCCTCTCCACCTTCCAGATCTACTGAACTCATATGGGATGAGCTGGGGAGAAAAGTGGAAGCTCTATAGCAGCATAAAGCTGAACAGCTGTGACCAGAACCTGTAACTATCTAATGGCATTGAGAAAATGGTCAGGTACTGTCTATCGCCTAAGCTGTTCTCCTGCTCAGGAATATTTTGTAGGTGACAATATTCAGGAGTAAATTGAGCCCATATGGGAGAATAGCTGTGCACATGCTTTTGTTGTTTCAGTCTGTATGTGCTTTGGGTACGGATGAGCTTCCAATAACGCAGGAAAGGTCAGGTAGGGCAGGCGCTGTTTCATGTTGCTCCAGCACTATACGATGTGTTATCTTAATTATGTCATACACAGCAATCCATGTAGGCAACGTTTTAAATACAAGCTGGAGGCATGAGGCTTGAGTTTCCTCTCACATACATTGGCTCCATGCAAGCATTGATTCATTGTTTTCAGTGTAAATTTACACTGGCTTAGTTCAGCAGGAATGAGATCGGAGAACGATTGTATTCGCCAGATGCATATAGTCCCCTTTCTCCTAAATGCACATCAGGCAACCAGCTTTTCCCCAGAGCCTCAGAAAATGCCCTTTTTCCAAAGTGAAACATGGTGGCCAAGACAGGCACACAGCAGGGTGCCAGAGCAGATGCTTGGGGTTTCCATTCCCCTTCAGGGAGGCAAACATGGGGATGGACAGAGGTTAAACTTGCTGCTCTGCTGACGGCAAAGAAGAAGTAAAGCACAGCAAAGCCCCTTCTGAGCTGCTGCCCACCACCATCTCCCCAGGAAGGAGTGGAATTTCCACCTTCTGCAGATTTCCCCTCGTGTACCTGCAGAGACATTCGTAGCCCTGGTGCCCGCCAGGTACGCTCTGCACTGAGGTCACTCTTAAAGGGTCACAGCTTTGCCTTTCTGTTCACCAGCCTTTCCCGAATGCGGTGGGTGTCCAGAACAGCCATACTGGGCTCACCATGCCCAACGTTTGCTCCCGTTGCACTCAAGCTGGGAGTGAAATATTTTCCTCATGCACCTTCAGGAAAAGGCTTGCTGTGACCCAGTTCCCTGCCTGGGAAATGGAGATAACAAGTGCCCTGTTTGTCTGTATGGACAGCAGAGAGCCTTTGAAGCAGGAGCCATGCCTTACAGTCTTGTTGGCTGCAGTTGACACAACAGGGTCCAGGCCTTGGTTGTAACAATTCTCCCCAATCAAATTCAGAGGCTGGATGAGTGCAGTTAAAGAACTGAACTACGATTTTTGGCTCCATTGACACAGCAAGAATATCAAGATACCCTACAGATCATCTGAAACCTGTTAATTTTGCATAATCTGGAAGTGACACATTTTTATGTACAGGTATCTCAGGAATACATGTTTCTGCAAGAAAGTGGCTCAGCGTTTCTATCCTCTGCTCTGTTAATCACGACTGACTGCTGGTATCCAAATAATCCAGCAGATCTCCCACAGGATAAAGCTAACCTATGAGAATTTGAATTTGGCTGACCTGGAAATATCTCATTCAGGGTTTTCACAAGCTGCATTGTCAGAATAGGGCAGAGATAATTGCGGCTCAGGCTAAAGGGCAAGGCAGATGGAAAGCCACGAGGTGGTGAGCATGAAAATAAATAGCCCTCTGTCACGAGAGCAGCCCCAATTGAGGGATGCTGATTTTGAGCAGAAGAAAGAAATCAGTCTGGGAGGAGCCTGCATATATATCTGTTCTCCTCTTCCCATGACCCCCAGAGCTGCTTGCTGGGAAACCTCTTGCTCCCAGCCATCCCCAGCTGGGGTTTGGGAAGCCCTGAGGGCAGCCCTTTGCTGCCCTGAGCAGAGCGAACCCTGTGGCACATCCGTCCAGCCTCTGCCTCTGGCGCTGGAGGTGAGACTTGGAGGGCGTGTGGCTGGGCACCCTCAGAGAGGGTGGCGAGCGTGGAGCTGTTTGAGCCCAGGGGTGCTGCTGGCCGGCTCCAGTGCCAGCGGGATGCCAGGACATTGAAGCCCCCCTTGCCCCTCCACAGCATGGCACAGCTGACAACATTGAGGTTGTTTTGGTGATGCAGTCTTGCTTGCTTTCCCCTTAGCAGACTGAGAACTGAGGCATGTGGTGACCACAGCTGTCAAGCCCCTGGATTGTGCTGAGGCATGGGTCAGCTCAAAGCCATGGGCCCCCCTCTCTGGTCACTGTTTTGGGACTGTTAATATCTTTGGTTTTTTCATTTACTAAGTGCTCACTAGGACACTGGCTAAGGTGCCACTACCTCACATGTCTCAATTTCCTCACTTATTAACACTGATTACCTCCCCAGGGCTGCAGGGAACACAAGCCCTTAAAAGCAAGAATAGAGTAAAAGGGTCTGCTTCCACCCCTGGGACCTTCATTTGTGCTGTGTGAGTACTGAAGAGGGAGTTTTCTGAAAGAGAAAGTCTTTGAACCGCAAAGGGCCAAAAGCTTTAATTATTCCTGCTTTATGGCTTTGATCCCTGGGTATTATGGGGTACAGGCAGGTATCTCACATGTTGGTATTAGTGGGGTGAACAGAAGGAAAGGAGGGGTTTGTCTGTTATTTGGGAGTGTTTTAAAGAAAGAAGATTTCTCAATGTGATATTTTTCAGGCTTTTCTGTTGAATCCTTGGTTGTTTTTTTTTAAAAAGATGCTAGATGAGTATTGCTGCCACTTGTGATGACTTCTGCCTCTGCTTTGCAAGTCAATTATGCTGAGAAACCAGTGAAACTATTCATATGACCTTAAAGAGCACTGTTCAGCATGATTATCCTGAAGATGTAGTTACCTTCAGTACCTTCAGGGCAGCTGGCTTCAGTTCCTACTGGAGAAAGTTGGCTAAGAGGAGCTGGAGCCAGGGAGGTCAGAAGGAAAGACTGAAATGGTCCCTTAGTGTAGGGTGTACATGTAAGCTTGCGGTCCTGGGGAGTCACTGTATTTTAGGCAAGTGATCACAACAGGCCGTTCCCCAGAGTTAACTGACAGACACTCCCAAATTAAAATTTTGTGGTTAAATTAATTAAATTAAGCTTTTGTTTGTGGAAATTTACTTTAGCTAAGAAGTGGAACAAGTATTCCTTTTAATGTCATTTGCCTTCAGTCAGCGACAAAATAGAAGTATGAAGGAAAACTTGTTGATCTAGAAGGGAAAATGAGGGTACAGGAACTTTAACTATGAACAGACCTTTTTGGAGACAAACACTTTTGAGGAGAAATTGTGTTCACTGTGAAACATGTCCTAAAATGATTTCTGTGTATTTTAGACATCTTAAGGGTAGCAAGTACAGACATGTTTACTGTTCCTCGCAGAACTAAGTCCTGTTGACCCAATGGACAACTTAGTTGTTAAGTCAGACATCTGTATAGCTGTTTGCAGCACCATGTGAACAAAGTCAGGGTTGCTCTTTGGGAGGGTCAGTAGCTCTGGGTCCTCTCAAAAGGACTACATCTGGCTCTGTGCAAATGCACTATTGCTTTAAGTATCTCTAATGAAAGACAAGGGATGTGTTTGCAATTAAAAAGTATTTGTAAGATTTTTTTCAGTTGATGACTTTCAATGCTTGACACCTTTTTGTTTAGACATATGAGAGTTAATGCAAACCTCATGTACCACCTACTTGCATTCCAGCCTGGCTTGATTTCCAGGGTGTGAGAGGGCTCCCTCAGATGTTGTTAAGTTGAGGGACCTAAGTATACAGACAGAAATATTTCTTGGTGGAGACTAATGGAGTGACTCTTATTGCAGTAAGTCTGCAGTAAAAACATGGGAGGTCTGGCACTTTGTGTTCCTAGATTTTGGCAGGAACTCTCATTCCAATATTTTAACCCTTCACCAAGCTGCAGCCTCCTACAACTTCCCGGTGTCTATTAAATATTTTTTAATAAATATCTCCAGCTGTACTCATCAAGGAGGGTGGTCCTAAAGCATGCAGTGATGGTCGTTTTCTAAGATGAGAAAGAGCAAATGTTGTCCTCCATCAGGGTCTCTGAAATCTCAGGCCCTCCTGCCAGGGCGGTGCCACAGCACAGTGGCCCGGTTTGCTGGAGTCGGTGGTGGCTGACACTTGCAGTCCTTCAGCAGGGATGTTCCTTGCCTATCTGTTTGTGTCGTGGTTTAACCCGGCTGGCAACTAAGCACCACGCAGCCGCTCGCTCACTCCCCCCCCTCCCTCAGTGTGATGGGGGAGAGAATCGGGAAGGAGAAAAAGGTTAGAGCCGAGGGCTGAGATAAAGACAGTTTAATAAGAGAAAATAATAATAATAGTAATAATGAGAATGATAACAAAATATACAGAATATACAAAACGAATGATGCACAATGCAATTGCTCACCACCCACCGACCGATGCCCAGCCCATCCCGAGCAGCGATCAGTACCCGAGCAGCGATCACTCTCCCAGCGACCGACCGACCCACCAAACCCCCCCCCGAGCATGATGTTCTATGGTATGGAATAGCTCTTTGGACAGTTTGGGTCCTAGCTGTGCTGTACTCCCAGCTTGTTACGCACCTGGCCGAGCAGGAGAAGCTCAAAAAGTCCTTGAACAGTCTGAGCACTACTTGGCAACAACTAAAAACATCAGCGTGTTATCAACATTCTTCTAGTACTAAATCCAAAGCACAGCACTATGCTAGCTTCTGTGAAGAAAATTAACTCTATCCCAGCTGAAACCAGGACAGTTTGGCAGCTCATTATGAGGGCCAGACTAAAGGCTGGCAGACTTCAGTCATGTGTCACTTCATGATGATTCAAATGCTCAAGCTTTCTCAAGGTCTGGCTTGTAAAAGCAATTCCTCCTTGAGGGAGATGCCCTGCTGGGCTGCCCCTGGGCCTGGCAGGAATGCAGGGGCCACCACATTCCTGTCAGCCAGCCAGGTCCTCTGACTTATTCAGGTCTAGGGCTTGGAGAAAGGGTCACTGTCTGAGCTCTGTATTTTAATGTACTGAGGCTTTCTCTGGTTTTGGGGGTGGTATGACATATATTCTCACTTAGAGGGATATGATTTAGAAGAAGATACTTCCTTAAACTGTTTATTTGGTTTTGCATTTGGGGATCTGCAGGCCCAAGCAACAGGGGCTAGGCCTCTGCTCCCCACACTCCAGGGGAGTTCAGCTGTGCAAAATATGAGGAGCTCAGTCATGGTGCTGCTGCTTTGTAGCCCAATGTATTCCCAAACTGTCACTTCTGTCAGAGGAGCTGTGGGTTAGGAGAAGAGCCAGCTCTTCTGGCCAGAGGGAAGGTGTAGGTGTGACTGGGGAAGCAAGGGCTGGGGACTAGCTGTGCTAACCCCCACTTCACTACAGCCTGTTCATCTGGAGAAGTGATAAAGTGCACCTGTCTCAGGAGGAAATAAAAAATGACCCAACAAGGGTCACAGGTTAGTGTGAAAAGCACCTTGGACTGAGCCTGGGCTATAAAAAAACAAGTTACAAATGGAGAGCTGCCCCAAAAGCTTGTCCTGTGTGCAGTTCCCCGCTGCATCATTCCTTCTCTTGTCTGTGGTGCGGAATCCTTGGGAGCAGGGGCTGTTTTCCCTGAAGAGTACTGGCGGGGCAGGGTGGTGGTCTTTTGCGGGGCAAAGTTGTAATGGTTGGCCCTAAGACGAAAGTGGGTTTGGAAAGAGAAATGCTGCTAAAGCAATTTAGTGAGGATATGATGAGGTGGCCAGGCTGTAAAATGTTTTAAGCTCCTGTTTTTATTGTCTACAGTCTTCTTGCCTGGAGGGATCCTGGGCCCAGGCTAAGCCCCTGGAGATGACAGCGAGGCATGGAGTCATAGCTAAGCCTGAGGGAAACGTGAGCAGAGGCTCTGGGCTGGGGTGTGGAGGATCCAGGCCTGCGTCCTGTGTTCTCAGACAGTGCTTCAGAGGTATGGATAAATGCTGGGCGTAAAGCATGCATAAGACGTTTTTTCTTTATAAGCTTGATGACTAGAAGCTGATTTAGGTGTGGAACAAGAATTTCTTTCAAAACTTGCTTTGTGACTTTCAAATAGACCTGTGTAACCTAGCCTGCGTGGCTGTTATATCAGTGCCTCAACTCAGTAAAGCTCTCAATTGTGACAGCCAGCTTGGCTGGTTAATCATGTATTCCTTGAAATACAATTTTTCTAATTTTGAGTTTGCCATGTTTTCACCTCATGACTTCTTGTTCATGAAGACATTTGAAGAAAATTTTGTGCTAGTGATCTAGATTAATAGTCCTTTTTTTCAACAAGTATGCAAGAGATCTCTTAGAATTCTGACTTGAAGTCTTGCTTCCAATTGCTTGTGTAGTTATGGATATAAGATAGAGAATATTCAATTGGGCAACTAATGTGTAATTAATACTGAAGGGACTAATAAGTAGGCCAATTATAAAATTCTACTAGCTTAAAACCAAAGAATTGTAGGTACATATATCTGTTTTTAAATTGGCTCTCCTTTATAGACAGGAGGCAATATGCTTTGGTTATCTGTAAGCCCCTTCTGCTTCTTGCAGACCAGGATTTTGCCAGTATTGATCAGTTGGTCATGCACGGATATACAGTGAAATCACAATACTCTCTATAATAATCTTCTGTATAAGTTTTCAATTGGAGAATGATTCTCTGTGGGGTAACATGTACATTTTCCATGTTTTTAAATCTTATGACTTGCAGCTACCCATCCTAAAAATATTTAGTTGGTTCAGAGGTTTAACTCCCATTTCTGGAAAAATTATCCAGCTGAAACCTCTCTCTTTTTCAAGTAGGTTCAGATAAAATTTTCTGAGTGTTGGGGTCTTTGTTTGCATGACTCTCTGGTAGAGAAGTTATAAAATAATTGAAAGGCTTGTTTCTAATCAGAGGTGTTTCACAGAGGTATTTCCGTTTCTGTTTTATGAGGCTAAAAAGTTTGTAACCAAAATTAAACTGTTCCTCGGGGGAGCAGGAAGCTTTTGTTTTCCCAAAAATGTTAATTTAAGGAAATCTCCACCAAGGAAAGAGGAAACAAGCAGCTAATCTATCAGTACCTTATTCTCATCTGATGTGAAACTATATTTTCTAGTGCATGGTTTGACTAGTTGCCACCCAGTCCTGAAGATAGACCTTAGGCTGAAATACCTTGATTGTCATGATCTAGCCAGGATTTACCAGGTCGTGTCACTGTTACTGCCAGGAGAGGGCACCAGACAGCAATGACAGCACCCGTCCTCAGTACTGTGCTCTGCCACTCCAGAGGCAACAACCCCTCTTAGGTACCTCTGCAGGTAAAGAGTAACTTTCCAGATTACAGCAGTTTTTTGTTGAGAGTGACTGTACATGTAATCAGAAAATGACTGTGTTTATGCATTATGTTTAAGTTACAGTCCCTGAAGACTGCATAATCTGATTCATGCAGATTTCAGGAATTGGTATGTGTCTACGAAGGGGCGATACAAGTGCTGGAGAACTTGAGTCTAAGACTTTCATAGAAATGTGAAGAAATCAGGAGCTAAACTCTGCCTGCAGAGGAGAGCTGTGTCCCATAAGCCTCCGTGGAAATCCCAGGCTGAGATGCAGTGCTGTATCAGCGTAGTGATGCTCATGTGAAACCTCACCCACGAATAGAGCCAATGCATGGGCAGAAAGTGTGGGAATGCCCAGAGGATGCGTGAAGGTGACCCTGGATGCATACGTGCAGAGCCTGCTCTGGGGAGCTGTCCCTGCCAGGAGCAGGGTGTCCCTTGCCACTGGCAGCACTCTCCTGCCTTCCTTTCCCTCCTCTATCCTAAGCCTGCCCTTCATCTCTCTTGCTTTGCCTTATTAAGGTATATGGGAGCTTGGTGGACTTTTCCTCTAATCCAGTCAGTGACACTGAATAAAATGGAGTATCTCTTTAGAATCCTATGAATAATTAAACTATAATTCTGATCCTTTATTAATGGAAAACAAATGCCTACAGAGACATGTCACAATGGAGGCTTAATTATTCTATCTAGAGAATACTTAAAACTGTTGGATTTTTTTTCCCACCTATTTAGAAACACATTAACAATATTTAGGCTGAAATACAGAATTTGACTGCATCTAATTTCCTCTAATTCTTTGGAATGAACTGTTAGCTCCTATTATTGGCTACCCTTCTACTCCTTGGAAGCATTAACTAGCTGGATGTATCAGGATTTCATAACGTGGTAGTCATCCATTTTCTAATATGCTCTGATCCTGTGCCTTTATGGATGCTTTGACTCTCCTTGACTTCACTGGGAATTGAGGATAGCTAGCTCTTCAAAGAGCATGCAGTTAATTTGCATACTGCAATTGGCATTTATATTAAATTACAAAAAAAGGCAGTCTCAGTGAGACCTGTAAAAGTTTCTGTGTCATAAGCAGAGCTCCAAATCAGCTGCAAGACTTTTAAGAGCTGATGTAAAAAAAGTGTAAAAATGTATTTATGTAGAGTCTCTTATTCAGATATGTCAAACTCTAAAACTGATTGCCAGCTGCCAAACTACCTTTCTGGACATGGTTTTCTATTTCTGAATATTTTGTTTGAACTTCTATTTTAACCAATACATTGCTGATTTCATGACCTTGAGGGCAACCTGTGTTTTAGCTGCTTGTTTTTCTTCCTGGATAGCACATTCCAGCCAGGTGTCTCAAAGTGGTTTGAGTATTTAAACTTCCAGAAAGTGGTTGGTCATCTGCTCAGGCATGGACAAAGTCATCAGCTCCCTGAACAAAACATCCACTGTATTAAACCAATTCTAGGGAGCAGCCCAACAGAGGAGTGGCTTGGAAAACAGACTTTTACACTCTGTTCTTGAGCAGGTGTGTAAATGTGAGTATGAGTTCTTGGAGAAACCCCTCTTCAGCACCTGAAACTGGGCTGAGAACAGCCCCTGGACAGGCAGCAGCTTTCTGTGGCTGCAGAGCACTTCTGTCCTGTCCTCAGAGTAAGACTATTTTTTGCAATATCTTTGCTTCAAGTAGTGGCACAACTTCTACTAATACATTTATATAATGGGTTTTGAACCAGCAGGATTCATCCGATAGCCTTTGCTTTCCTTTCTTTCAAATCAGGTAAAGGAGTTTCATGATGCTGGATAATTATTCCCAAAACCAGGAGTAAATATCAGGCTTAACTCTTATTCTTGAAAGCACTGAGGCAACTGGAGGGAAATTCCACCCCACAGACCCTGCTTTTCCTATTTTAGGAGTCAAAAGCAATGGCAACATTGTCCCAACCCTTGCTGTGAGTGTCCCTCTCAGTCCAAAATAAAGGACTGTGTGCTTGGCCATCATACTGAACTGTCTCTGCTTTCTGTCCTTAAATGGGGAGGAACCCCCTGCCAGCTTCTGTCTCTTGTCCTGTCCCCTCCCCAGCCTCTTCTGTGAGCTGGAATTTGTACAGCAGCTTCAGCTAACCAAGGCTGAGCAACAGCATTTGCCATGAGTCCCCTTGCATGGAACTAATGAAATATTCCTGGCCACAAGGTGCATGAAATGCTGCAGGGCACCTGCAGAAGGGAATTAAGTTAACCCCTCCTGAATTGTGGTTCTTCAATTAATCTTTACACTGGGCACATACATCAATAGTGCATAGTTCATACAGAGTGACAGAAATGCTAAGAAATTATAAGAAAATTAGTACTGCAGTTGGACTGAATTTTTAAAAAGAGGAGTAAAACCAGCCATTAATATTTACTACTTGTTTTCTTTTGTATTATGCCTGACCTTGGTCCAGGCCTTCAATGTCTGCATGAGACCTGAGATCATCTTGACAAACCCCAACCTCAGCTATTGAAGAGCTTGAGAAGGATTTTAGTTCCCTATCGCCTGTCTCAATTTTCTGGAGCACCTCCTGATTTCTTCTGCAATGTTTTCCTGGCCTTTATTAGCCACAAGATCCTCAAAGCATCAAATGCTAATTCTGACTCTGGACCCAGTCTTTAACTATTGCAGGGCTGAAGAACTGCAGGAGGTATGAATGTGCAATGCTGCAGGCTCTGGGCATCCTGACTGCAGTGTAAAACTAGTAGAGCCAGGAAAGAATGGTGGTGGTTACTGGATACTTCTGATGTTGCTGGGTACAAGAGGGAAAAGGAATACTGTCTGTGTTCAGCAAGAGCTTTGCACTCCCTGCTTGGCGTGCCAAACCTGGCTGTTTTCCTTACTGTAGATGTCAGGGAAGAGCTCTGTCTGTCCAGTGAGGGTAAGGATGACAACTGGTCATGCTACTGGAAAGTAGACAAGACATCCCTGGGTTGGCATCCTTATTCAGTGACAGCTGAGACAGATGTCCTAAATCAAGCAGCCTCACTCATAAGTGTAAGGGCTCTGGGTTGATTTTGTTGCCCAGCCTATGTGCTGCTGGAGGACTGATGCAGAGCTGAGTCTGCTGTGTAGGGTAAGTTTTGTCTTGATGTTTAGGCAGATTTTAAGCTGAAATATTCAAAGTATATTACCTTATGCAAACTACTACTTCAGAGTGGTAACAGGGTTATGCTGAGTGGTTAGGAGGAAGGTAATCTGCAGGATTACCATGTATCTCCCTGGAGAGAGAGTGCCTTCCCTGTTTGTGTTTCCAGATTGTCTAAGGCCACCTCACACACTTGGCTCTATTGCTGTTTTAGAGGTTATAGGGTGAGGACGAGTTCATTATCCTGCTCCTTAACCTTGCAGCAGCAGAATGTGGAGTTACAGTAAAGAGCACAGCAGTTTTCTTGTAGGTTAACAGCCTGAGCACACAGGGCAACTGCAGTGCTTGTGGTCACGAACACCAAATCAAAATAGATGCAACCTGAACTGTGAAGGCTAAGGGTCTAGTCCCAGTGCAGCCGACTGCAGCCTTAGCATGAATGGTGTTGTGCCTTCTGCATGTTAGTTTTTGAAGAGCAAACTTAACTCATTGGGGTTTGTCTATCCCATTAGATGAACTTTACTGGCTTTCAGGCTGTGTGGCAGAATTCATTCCTCACTGACCTCATGAAAGCATCATTCTCAAACTGGCCATATGTTGTCTGATTATCCAGACTACCTATGTAACTCCCATATGCTTTTACCCAGCCTAGTTGCTTATTACTGTTCCTTCTGCTAGGCTAATGATGCCATTCTTAATATTCCTATTAATCTTTTTTCCTCCACAAGTGTCACTGCTCCTATTTTCACACTTTTTGCACAGGAGATACTCTGTTAAGTCACTGCCTTTGCCATCAAAATCCTTTCTCAAACACTTGATTTTTGCCAGTAATGCTGAATCCCTCTTCCCCATACGTGCAGGTGGGATGGCACATGTGTCATTTAGAAGCATGAAAACTGACCTCCCCTGCTCATGGTTGTCCGCTGCAGGACTGTTCCTTGTGCTGTGTTTACTATCAGCTTCTTTCTGTAGCTTCTTTCTGTGTTTGCCTGTTTCTTGTACAGTGGGAATTGTATTTGACCTTGTCTGATGTGAGGCTTTTGGCACTCCTCCTGTGCTCCCCAGAACAGCAACAGCCCTGGGAAGAAATAGGGTCACTGATTTCAATGGGTTGTGCCACTGGAGTGCAAGTGGTGTAAGGTAACTGTGGAGCAAGACTGCTTCTGTTGCATGGTTTGGCGTCAAAGTCTCTTGTTTTGACACCAGGAAATAATTTGAAACTGAAGGTTTTGATAAAGTGAGGGGAAGGTGGGGAATGTCTGGTAAAAAGAGAAACTTGCAAAGCTGATGGTTGATTAATCTTGCGCTGCTTCACTGACACTTGAGCATTTTGTCTTCTCTGCTTCAAAAAGATCTAGAGATCCTGTTTGCTTCTTGTATAGGGATGAAATATTCTCCATGACAGGCCACAAGCTCCCTGGGGAAGCTGTGACTGAGAAGAGTTAAATTAACATCCTTGAGCACTGTCCTGATTAACCAGTGCCTGTGTTTTGCCTTGTCTTCATGTGATTGCGACTGGCCCAGCACTGCTGTGTGCCAGGAGGGGCTGTGCTCCCCTCTGCTAGTGCTCGGTGAGTTACTGTGCAGCAGCAAATCCAGGAATAGCTGTCTAAAGGCAGGGTCATGGTGAGGGGGAACTGGGGCTATTTTCAGAGAAATACTGTCTGGAGTGTCACTTGTCCTTGAGAGGCTGACTGGGAAGCCAACTTTTACCACAGTTGGTTGAAAATCGCATTGCATCAAACAAATAAATGTTCTGGATGTGCTTAGTGCTGTCCTGGGGGAAAGGAAGTCAATTAGGCAGCAATAAAATAAATGTGGAATACTTTGACCAATCTGGCATGAAACAAGAGCTACCAAAGCTATGTCCGAGTGTGTCTTGCTAGCAATGTTATAACAATGTGTGGTGCTGGAGGCATCAGCATTTGAGGTCAGGAAGGACAGGCTAATGCTGGAGTCCATGCTCACCCAAAGGCAAACTGTGGGTCTAACACAGGGGAGGCTGCTTTGCGAATCCCATTCAGGCAGCAGTCCTGCAGCACGTAAGAGTATTTTAAGTATGTTGCCCTTGGGTTTAGTTTCATGGATAATTTTAGAGAGCATATGCCTGGGTCTCTAATTTCCACATTACTGCTGCTGTTCCATGTGTCAGATGGTATCTGCTCTTTCCTGACAAAACTTTCTCATCACCACTGACACTCAATACTTTTGCTCCAACATTGCTACTTTTAGTTCATGGGAAAGTTGCAGGGCTTGCTATGCTGACTCTGATGTGCATGTGGGAAGGGAGGTGGCAGTGGAAGCAGAAGTGCTCTTGCATGTTTGTCACTTTTTGCCTATTTAATTATAAAACAACCATATCCACACTTCAGCACAGGATACTAAAGGGGTTTTGGCAACATCAAAAGTGTTGAATTCAAACTTGAAAGTTTGCAAGTGCATTTTTATATGCATAGTAGACAAATGTAATGTGAGATATCAGGGTTCTTGACTTTATTTGTTCACAGTCCATGTGCAGATATTAATGTGAGCTCATTGGTCTCCCTTTCAGCCCCTCTTTCATCATAGTGCTGACTTTGCATATCTGCATCAGGCCAGATGTTTTGAGGAAGTTTCAGCGAGAATGGCACATGTATTTATAAAGGTACCATTAGTTTACTTTTATAAATTTTCCTTTGTAAAGATCTTAAGACTACTGGGCTATGGACTAAACTTTCCAATATAGAGTGTTTTGGTTTAATGGGATGGCCTCTGCTCCTGTGAAGAAGAGCCATCCAAACCTGACCAAGTAAGAGGTCTTTACATGCTCTCCAGTCTTGCAGGCTCTGAAATTATTTGGTTTGGTAGCTGCTTCCCAATTCATCTTGTGTATGTCTTCTGGGGTGCATCAGCATTTCCCCCAAAAATCTGCCTGAAAAGTAGATACATAGTGGGAGCAGAGACTCTCCTGTGTGCTTTCTACATCCTTTTCTGGTGGCTGTGTGGTACCCAGGAGCTGGGGGATGAATGTGGCTGGCTGGCCTGCAGAAAGGTTAAAAGCTAAATGGGAAGATGGGAAAAGAAAAATAGGAGTCTAAAAAAAGTCTGAAGTCTCGGATATTGGAAGAGTAATTTTAAAACAGGCAAGCCCAGGAAACTGCACACAGACAGGTGAAATGGTGGTGTCTCAAAGGAGAAGGCGGCGCCTAGGGAGCCCTTGAGTATAGGATCAGGGTACCATTTCCAACTGAGTCTTCACCCTTCCCTGAACCTGGTTGTGCTCAGGGAGTGGCTGGTCCTTCTGCTACAAGAATTGCTTCACACCTGAACCTCTGTGTGGGCATGCTGCAAGGGGAGTCCCAGGAGAAGTAGAGAGCCACAGGGAGAACAGGCAAGCTTTGTGGAAGGGGAGTTTGAACCTTGACTTTCAAACGTATTTAGCTGTGCCCACCATGGGTTCCTGTGGAAATGAGTCTTTCACCAGCATCTGCTATTTGGATGTTCATTATTTTGGAGTCAGTTTTACTCAGTGCCAGAGACCCAAACAGCTGCTTAAGCCAGTTTTGGGTATTGTCAAGAACCAAATATAATGTCAAGAGTTCTGAAAATTGGTCTTAGCTGGTGGAGATTAAGGTCCAGAGTGCCTTATCTTAGGTGCAGAGTCTTTTGTGTATATATAGTAAAAGCACCTCATCTCCCTGTCTTACTGTGAAAACATATTCACTGATGTTTGAAGTGCTTGGATGACAAGAGTGCTAAGCACTGGAAGAGGCCATAAAGAAATATTTTTCTTTAGTGCACACTTTGAGTAGTATGCCGTAAATAGGACCATAGGGGTAAGTACCGGTCACAGAAGATGAAACATAATATTGTCATTTATTCTGCATCTTGAATGAGACAGGGAACTTCTAGAGAAAAATAGGATGTGATCATGTAATTAGACTGTATCATAATACAGGCTTTTCAGGAAGCAACACAAAGGCTCAACAGATATCTCTGAACTATTTAACACCTGGCTTCTCAACCTTGCTAAAGTTCTTTTCATATAGATGGGCATAGTATAATACCTCACACTGAAATAGCTCTAGTTGCTAGGTTTGACCTTTTCATTACCTGTTCATCATCCCTGCACCAGTTAGGTGTGTTACTTCTATAGAAAGATTAAAATACAGTCAAGAAGCAATTTCCAGAAGGATTTTAAGGACTTCTTTATAGGGACTGTCAATCCTTCAGTGCTTCTGAAAAATCCTACTCTAAATACTTTCTCTCGTCTGCAAATACCATGAAGTTTTGGCATTATAGCCCGATTGCAGTAACCTACACTGCAATAACTTAAGAACCTGATGTAAGCCCACATTCATACAAAAGTTTGCTGCAAACTTCTTTCACGTAATGTGTTGCGGTCAGATGTGAGTTGTGAAAAAAGCTGTGGAGTGTGGGGTATCGCAGTATGAGCTGTGCTGATTAGAAGAGGGCTTATGGATGTTTTGTGGTTGAGCACTCTGCTTCTGTACCAATTAAGGATGCTGTAGGAACTTCCTGAGATGGAGTAGAAGGAAGTGGGAGGGCTGAGTTGAGAAAACAGGGTCACAGGAATATCTAATGTAGTAATGGCTCCCTCCTTGGGGAAGAAAGGGACAGTCAATTAGTTGAGGACTGCAGCCCTCCAGCAACAGCTCTAAGGGAAGGAGATGTTTGATTGCATTGTGTCCTTGCTTTGAATAGTCACTATGGTTTGGGGTTGTGAAAACCCTACAGCACGCTTGAAGGAAGGTTGTTGCAATATGAAGTTCCCACCTTGATTTTTTAGCTTTAAAAGTATATTGAAAGTAGGTTTTAAAAATGTCTGGTGCCTACATATGTGTGCATGTGCCCTCTTTCTGATCATTACAGGGAAAAGCTTGTAGCTTTTCAAAGAAATAACACCAGAGGCTGACAATGTTATAAATGCAAGGAGCCCATTATTTGCAATGTTTTCACTTGCTCCACTTGAAATTGTATCTCATGTTGCAGTCTAATGCAGGTCTCATTCTCATAGAGTGTCCACCTTTTTTGGAGATTCTACACACTTTCCATACCTGTATATCTCACTGCTGTTCTTGAGCCATAATTAGCATCCTGTAATATGCAGTAATGGGATGAGTCATATCACACTCTTTAGTGCTCAATGACACCATCCCTCAGGGTTGTGTTTCTGGTTTGCTATGTTCCCCAAGGTGCTGCTGCCTGTTACCTTGAAATAATCGTCTGATTGTAAATGAGGTTGCAGTGGTATAGGTCAGGGTTAATTTTGTGGAACACTAGAATGCAAAACTATGGCAAGTAAACAGGCTTGATGGTGCTGGTATACTCTTATAGTGCCTTCCCACCTGCAAGAGATGTCCTGGGCAGAGTGGGCAGCTGTGCTGCCAGCCCAGCTCTTCTCCTTCCTCCTGTCAGGTGGAGGGGAAGGGAGGCCCCAGCCTCTTGCATGCCCAGTCCTGTCTGCTAGGAGAGGAAGGACATCTAATGGAGACTGGGAGATTAGGACATTACCTGTATCAAGAGTGGGGACTGGGGGAAAAAAGGTCTTGATGTGTTATCCAAAAACTGATAAGGACCAGTGAGAATTAAACTTAACAAAATAGCAAAATACATCTGTCATCACTAGGAAAGTCTGTGAAGGAGCTGAGGTAGTTCAGAAACAATTATCCTCTTCCACGGACTGTAGTTTTGCCCCCTCTTAGGCAACAGCACTGGTCCAGCCCTGACAGATCCTAGGGTTTTCCTGATCTCTTGGAGGACTATAGGTCTAGGTGCAGGTACTCTGGCCTTACCTGATGGAGGACAACAGGACTCAACTCCTGAACTTTCTGTTGCTATGCAGGCTTGCAGTTCTCTAGGTCCTGGATTTGTGATAATGGTTTTACTACACAAAGAAGCTGATCTGTTTGCAATTCCTCCTTAACTTGGGTTTAATAAGACAATCTTGTATAAGTGCATTTTGTTTTTATGTGGCTATAAATAGTGCTTGGCATTGTAGCTGGCATAGGAAGGACATTGCAGCAGAAAAGATGTAACATTGGTTTATCTGCCCAGACATGATTTTTAGGAAAAATGGCAGGAACGGAGCATTCAACAGCCCTTAATTGTGACTTTAAAAAGTGCAGATGTTGGGAAGAGCTTTTGGAGGAGTGTTTTTGTAATAGTTTAGCACAGCATGTGCTGCAGATGAATTGCATCTGAACTACTGAAAACTTTGTGAGCTTGTTTTGTAATCTGGACTCTGTTCTGCATCTGTTACTGCCACCAACTAGATTCCGATGTCAGTTTGGCAATTTGAAAGTCCTTCAGACCTCCATTTGAAAACCTGAGTGTGGTGTGCACTAGACATGCCCCAAAAATCTCACAAGGCTGGGTTTTCCTCGTTGGTCAACCAACTGTGAAACTTGGGGGAATGAGAGAAGAATCAGGGAACCCTTACCCCACTGGTTCCTTTTTGCAGGATGGAAAGGCTGAAAAGGGCTTCCTGGAGCCTTGCAGTTGGTTCAAAGGTTTCTTCCAGCTGAGGCTCTGCATAGGCATTCATTGTCCAAGGCTCCCCTTGGAATTCCTGGGGTTACAGAGGATATCGGGGTGTTGCCAGACCTGCTGATCGTATCCTGCTTCATGAAGTGGATAAGTGAGGCTGCTGCAGCCATCAGGGTTACCTTGGCCACCCACGGGGTTTTGTGGCAGGTAGGGGCTGGAAGGGTGCAGAGGTGACAAATCATCCAAGTCGCTGAGAGCTCAGTGTCCTCTCCTGAGGTCCCAGTGCAGTATCTCCCCAGCAAGACTGAATTGGAAGGGATGGGGAAATTTTTTTTTAAAGCCTAGCAGGAATATGTGATATAACAGACTAGAACTGGGGCTTAAAGACTTTAGTATTTACTGGCTAAGAACATTGCTGGCTGTTTGAGGGAAGTTACGTAGGTCACTGAACGACCACTTTTTTGGGCTTGTTTTCTTTGCTGCTACCAATATTTGAAGTTTGGGAATTTAAAACTAAATTGTTCCTTGGCATGAAATTGTCTGGGTGGTGTGAAGCTGACCTCCTGGAGTGCAGAAATCCAGTGCATCAACAGAAAGAGGGGTTTCTTTTTTCAGTGTAATGAATATTTACCAGTCAGCATGTCTGATGGGCTTTTAGCAGTAAATATCACTTGAAACCAACTGCTGGAATCCCTGACTGTAATAACAGAAAGGAATGAATGGAAAAGGGAATTCATGTTACAAATCCTTCCAGAATAAGTTATTAAAAATAACAAAGTTGGAGTAGGGCTGGGAATGGGCTTATCAGCACCTGGAGAATGATGAATTTCATGATTGCTAAAAGCTGTTTGTGCTGTTGTAATTAAGGTCTGTATCTGGCACATGCTGACCTTGGAAGTGGTCAGTGGTCCCAATAAATATTTATTGGGAGGAAGTTGACTCAATTCCTTGGCTGTGTAAACCTGGAAATCTCAGCTCTGAACAGTTTTGACAGCTATCGTATGCTACCTCCTCTGACTTTATTCCTCACTGTCTTATTTTTCTTCCTTCTTCTGTCAACCTCATATGTGGAAATTTATGTGCAGAAATGGTAATGTAGTTTCTACCATTTTTCTATGGAAAAGTCACAGATCTTACTGGAGAGAAGAAAGAGAGGTCTGACTGAAGGACTGGCTGGGAGGCAGAACTTGAGTTCAGCCCTTGGCTCAGCCAAGGTCTTTTTGAATAGTCTAGAGGTAAACTGTTTAATCTGTCTGTTTACCACCTATAAGCTCAGGGTAATAATGCTTCTTCTAGACGTACAGCATCAGGGATATAGGGGGCCTTGATTTTAGCTTGGAAAGCCACTATACTAACTTCCCCAGGAAAAGCAGCAAAACAAGATTAACAGATGGAGAACCTTTGTTTCTCAAACAGAGTTTGACAGTGCAAAGCTTTAGCCCATTTGGCGGGCAGGAGGAATGAAGGCAAGAGCAAATGCACTCACATAATCTCCTTTTTTAGCTCTACTCAATTGGGGCATCAACTGTATCTGCTTAACCTTTGCAGGCTGAGGGCTCATGCTTGAGCTACGACAAGTCCTGCTGTTTTATCACAGAGGAGTTCTTTGAAGTTCCTCTTGTGTCTGTGTGTCAAGGTGATTACGCTGAAGTGCAGCCAGCTGAAATAGACTTCAGGGACCAAAAAAGTGTGTGAATAACCACTTTACTGCCTGTATCTGGTTTTGACCAGTATATGTTCCAGTTACTGTTCAACATTCTGCAGCTATGGCATTTCAGTAAATTGGAGCCAACCTGGACCATGCCTCAGTCAGAAGTTGTACAGTTTTTAGTACATGATTCCAGAGCCTAAAAGCTTAACTTTAGGACATGGCTTACTGCACTGCCTTGGTTGTGCAGCAGAATGAAAGAGGAGTCCTGCCCCAGCATTCCTGTGCGCTGTACCAGATTGGAACTCTAAATTAGAGATGCAGCATATGATTATGCATTTATATTTTGATAGTGCTAAAGGCCCATCTGTTAGTGTTCTCTTGTGCTTGGTGCTGTATAAACGTAGTGAAAGTGATGATCCCTGCATAAAGAGCTTTTAGTCTCCAGACAAGTCATAACAAGAGAATAAAATAGGCAACAAAACAGAAATTAGGTGACAGAAAAAAATTAAGGAATCTTTCTTTTTTAGTTGAGATCAGTTAATGCAATCTATTTGGAAATGACACAGGTTTCCAACCTACACACATACACACTTTGAAAACAGTCTGCTTTCCATAGCAAAACAATAACAAGTGTTTGATCTAATCTCATGCTGCTGTGGATTAGGCATGTCTACAATGCAAAGACTAAACAATTTATACTTAACCAAGCAAGCATTAAATGAGCTCCTTTGGAGGCCATTAGCAAGCAGGTGAGGACACACTGCAGGCTGCAGATGGCTCTCAGCTTCTGGGGAGATGCGTGGGGTTTCTGCCCATCCTAAGCCTTGTGCTGCTGTGTGAGATGCAGCATAGACAAAGTAAGCACTGCTCTTTCATGCCCTTGTGCTGTGAGCGGAATCTGTACAAACAGCATCACTCATTTGGGCTAGAAGTGCTAAAGCATCTGGCCTACCATAGATGGGTTGGGTTATTGCTGCAGCAACCTTGGGGTGAAGGGAGTTTGGGGGGGGCTCAAGAGGTGCTTCTGAGATAGTCAAGGGGATGTTTCTTATGCAAAGACAATTAGAGAGGAAATTTGAGGCACACAAAAAGTGGGGGTGGAACTTGGGAAGAGTACTGAGATGATTTGAAGAGACTGGGGAAGCTGTGACTGAAGCTTTCCTTGATGCTGTATGTGGGGGGTCACTGTCAATATTTGAAAAGGGACACAACAGCCCTGTGGCTTTCCTAAGGGGAACCAGATCCTCTAAATGCTTCCTTGCACTGGAAAACATGTGGGAGATCAGGCACTGCTACCCAACTGAGATTTTCAGAGTTGTGCTTGCTTGTGGAATTTAATAGCAAGACTCCTCCTAGTTAAGATAAAAGTGGGTGCCTGAGAGAATCACTTTAATCCTCACACCACTTAGTTCTCAGATTGTCTGTGCTTCCTTTGTGGCAATTGACACTCATTATGTCACAAGTGCAAATTGCCACAGCATGTTTTCTTAAGTTTGATGTAATGAGGAAAGAATTCAGATAGCATCAATACCTCATAATTTTGTACTGATTGTTAGTGGGAACCAACAAAATCAGATACAGCCTTTTTATATTAAGTGTACAAACAATCCATGAGATCAAAACCACTGACTTCAGTCATGTCAGATTTTCATTATTAAGTCCATGTTTCTAGGACAAAAGGTGAATGCAGTCAAGCGTCTCAGACAGCCCTCTGTTCTAAAGGGGCACTGCCACAGTGTGAGGCCTCTGACTGGTCCTAAATGGAGTGGGGCATACTGGTTTGGAAAGGGTTGTGGTGTGGTGGGCACTGCCTTGGTGACCCCCTTATATTAAGCCACTGTTTGTTTGGCTGTTTCCCCACCCTGTTTTGTTTTGTCAGGAGTTGTGTACTAGGAATTTATTGAGACCTGATCTTGTCTGCAGGGAGCCAGTACTTTCCCTGGAAGATATTTACCCGCGATGGCTGGGGAGCACATTCTCCAAACACAGATAGGGAAAGGCATATGGAGGGTAGCTCTGGCTGCAAGCAAGGGGCCCGAGCTCTGCAAGGGCTCTGCGCCTTTGTGGGAATCACTTCTGTGGTGGTCTCCTGTTAACAGCTCTCCTCTTGTTAATCTGCTAGCCGTATGCTAAAAATGTATGTGCTCTGTGATGAGAAGTGTAAGGGAAACCTCTTAGTCTTACAAGATACTGCTTAGTTCGAAAGAACTAAAATAGAAACAAAGCACTTATTTGTGTAATAGTCCTGTGTAATACTATCAGGAGCCACGAGATGGGGCTATTTTAGCTAAATCTCCCCAGTCCTGTGTCCCTGGCTGTAGGGGCAATTAGATGGGAAATCCCTGTGCCTGTAAAGATGCGCTTGGCTGGAAAGCAAAGCCCAGCACCTGTGGGTGCGTGTACCAGCACCTCGCAATCTTTTGTTCGTTTGTGCTGATACAGCTCTGATAGAGGCTTTCCCCCATGCAAAAGCCCCAAACGGTGTGTGCAAGCTAGAGATGGGGCTTTTCCTTCTCTCTTTCTGCCCCTTTGTGCAGCGTGCCTTAGGACACCAGTTTCTTCATTAGCCTTGTGTGTAGGGCAGGTGAGTGTTTCTAGTGGAAGCCTTCTGGTTCATTTGGCAGAGATTCCTCTCCACACTGCTAGGAAAAGGGTTAAAAGCACACTCAGTTTGGTGTTCAACATCTTTAAACAGTCATCTCTTCTCCTTAGAATGTAGCTTTAAATAAATCCTCATTCTTCTACACTGTGTGTTGCTAGATGCAAACAAGCAGAACATTCTCCCCAGGTATTGTGTGCCTCTAAAAAAGGTTGAAATAAGATATTTCTGTGACCTGAAACACCTAATTTAGGCTCTATGGGACTCTGCTATCCAATAAGCTCTTTGCTCCAGAGCTCAGAAATAATTCTTTAAAATTGCATTAAAATAGCAGATGTTAAAAGTATGCAGCTTGGGAGAGGGAAAGCCAGAATAATAGATAATGTTAATATACGACATCTGAGTCTGTGCCTTCGTGCAGTTGAACATTTCATGGTATCTGGACTAAGTGATGATAAAGAAACCAAATTGAATGTGGCTTGGAAGATTTTGTCTGCATCTGCAATTCATCTGCAGCTTTCTTTTTCATGGTGAGGGGAGAAGAGCAGTGAGTGCTGTTAACAAAAGCACCAGGCGCTACAGGTTGGATTTAGCCCTGGTGTAAGCTAGTACAGATCCTCTGAGGTCAGAGTTGCATGGTTACATGCCTGCTGACAATGTGTCCCAGGTCCCTGTTACATGTAGATGAACAGCCAATTACGCTAATTGTGTTCCCAGTTGAAGTACAGAATTGGCCAATGCTGTTTGTAACTGTTGGAATATCAGCTCACTGAAACAAAAGAAATGTGTGATCTGTAAGGCATGTGCAGCGATTTTTAGAGGATGCTCGTAAATTGCTAATACTCAATGCATTGTGTTCTTTGCCTTGTAGAATTCCTTGCACAAGGAATGAGTTAACACAGAGCTTACTGCAGGCTTGATGGCCAGGAATAGTAGATGTCCAGATATCAGCAGAGCTCCTGTGGGTTTTTTTATATATGTATGTAAATGATTCCTCTAAAGTATGGTGCGTCACAAACATATTGGGGTGACCTTGTAGCTTTGCGTAGTCTTGAAGTATGGTCATTAATCCATACAAGTTAGACAGACGATTTCTCTGTGTATAAAAAGCAGAAGAGAAGGACAAGGCTATCTCTAGAAATTTTAGAATGTAAAATACTGTATAGAAGGGAGGTTTGGGTGAGAGGATATGCTGGATTGAAAACAGGAGGAGACTGTGGAAACTGGATAACTTGGTGTCTTGGCTTATAGCTTGGGACATGGGAATTCCAGGCTCCTGTCATGGGCATGAGTCATACTTAAGTATGTGTGGTTACAACGAAAAAAGATGCAGACTGCTGCAGAAAATAAAGTTTATACAATGCTCACTTAGAAATATGTTCTTTCCAATTGTTAAATTGCTTGAAGCATGTAGGGCTGAGAAACCTGAACATTCTTCAGGGTCTCTCCACAAATATGTATTCATGGCTCCAGATAAACCCAAGGTCTGTGGGTTTTTTGCAGTTAGCTACTCTGACAGGAAGCTTGATTGCTGTGTTTCTGAGGAAAAGACCACAGGGAAGAACAGATTCCTTCTGCTGTGCCAGTCCAGTCCCACTGAAGCCAGTACATTCATACCAGTGTAAACGAAGGAAGAATTCAACCTGTGGTTCTTTATAGTGCATCTCGGGACACAGTATGTGGCAAAATGCTGATGTGTTATATTGATATGTGTGTGCCAGTTGTATACCAGTATCCAAGGGTACTTCTCTGGTTTTGTGTTGTAGCACCTAGTAGCTTCTTGAAATACATTACTTAGCATGTTTGGAATAGCGGTTTGGGTTACACTGGTAACTCAAAAGTACAATATTTTCATTGTACTAATCTAATTTTCCTCTTAAAATATGAATAAATGGAGTGTTGTGCTTGTACATTGAAGCACTAGATGTTTTCTGAAGTTTCCCTCTGACTCTAATTGCACTGTCAGGTGTAAAATGGCTATCTACCATATAAATTTAAGAAGCAACCCATTTTAATCCTTCTTCAGCAAGTACAAGCACATTTATCCACAGCTCCTATGGTAACTTCTAAATGAAAGGAAAACTGACACATTTTTGCTGCTCTTGTTGGGGGCATGCTAAAGATCAGATATGTAATATCTGGGGTTTTTTTAAGGTGGCTTCTTAGTGAAGTAGTGCGTAGTTCATCTTTTAGTGTCAGCTTTGTAATGACAGGGTTAATGTCCTACATTGCAGTGAGAAATTTCACCTCTGAGCTGAGGGAAGGGCAAGGTAAGAATAAAGACAGTGTTGGTGACTCGAAGGAGAACTCACTGACTGCACATGTCAAGTAGCTGCCTGCTGTGGTTCACAGCATGTAGGTACTATCATCTGAATTTAGGTTTTTTAGTTGCAAAACTCTACAGTGCTTTCACTAGCTTGGTTAAGAAACTGAAGTTTTATAAGGCATATTATAAGACCAAATGCTTGATGGTTTGGGTGTGATGTGCCCTTAGAGGGCAACCAATGCCTTCAGGTGCAGCTGCAACACAAGGATGTGCTTCCTACTAGGGTGCATTTTACACTGAACAAAGGCCCAGCCCATGCAGGGGAGGGTGAGAGCCTTGGGATGGAAATGCTGCTGTAACGTGGTAATGTACAATATAGAAATCATCCAAGTGCAAATTATTCCTAGAAGCTATATTCAGGTTGAGTTGGCGAGTGATTAATTTTCAAATTTGATCCATTTCCCCTCTGTAAATAGCATGCCATTTGTTGGTTTGGCTCTAGTCACTGCAGCGCCCAGTCTTGGATGGTCAGATCCCAAACAGCACAAATGCCATGTCTCCCACAGGCACTCATCCTTTGGAAACTGCTTGAGTAGATGTTTGGGTACAATGCATGTGAAGAGCATAGAGATGAGGTGCTTTATAGATTGTCCCTTGGTAATAGGGCACACTCATGATGGACTGGCACTGGTAAAAATCAGAGGACAACCAATTCCGCAGCTTAACCCAGCCTGTTCTTTAGTATGGAATGAAGAGTGATAGTGGCCTCAAATTCACTTTCTGGGATACTGCACTACTTAGATCTGCTCTGATCTCTGAATCCTGTAAATCTGAGAAAGCTAAATACTCTGTTCTGTTATCCTTTAAAATGAAGGTGAAGACAGTTCATGTTTATAGTGCTCATAAAATGGTTGGCAAATTATGTTCACTAAAACATGAGCTATCTTACCAGTTGCTGCTTTTAATATAGTAACCATGGGAATTATTCATGGACACCTAGCTTAACCTGGCACAAAATACTGTGTCTCATCACAGAGAAAAATTCTGCTACTTGCTCATGTACAGTAACAAAGATTTAAAATCACATTGCCTTATAATGTTATATATAGACTGCAGGCTGAGAAGTTATTTCAGTCTTTTAGGATTCTGGTTGTACAGAAAGCTATAGTTATGCAGTGAATTAAATGCAAAAAAGATCTTGTGAATGTGACAATAAAATGACAGTTCTTGAGCACTTGGGTCAAGAAATGAAAAGATTCAGGTTTTCATAGTGGCATGGCAGTTTGCATATCACGGCTGCCCCGAGACAGGTCTGCTGTGCTGTAATTAGGACTGTAACAGAAGGTCTGCTCAATAAAGAACATCATTTAGGTAGCTTATACAAAAGGTGGGAGGAAGGAGGTAAAATAACCTTGCTTTACAAATAAGCTCTCTGAAATTGAGCAGGGACATCAAAGCATAATAACAAGGGTCTGTGTTGTGAGATGTTCCTTTCTTACTGAAATAGCAATACTGGAGCCCAACTTCAAGTGCTCATCTCCTAGGGACCTTTTAAGATGCACCTCTTGAGGGAAGTTCTTTCTTAGGCTTTAGCTAGAAATAAGAATAAATTTAGTGAAATATATGGAGCTGACTTTTTTTAACTTCAATAGCAACTTAGCTTCTGTTCCTGTAAGCTCTTCCCTGATACACTGTAAGGAGAGATTCGGATGCTGGACCACCACTTCTTTATCAATTGCAATAGATCTCATCTGTAGTTTCCAAAAAAAATATCTTCAAGGGCAATAAAACAGTCCTGATGACAAAGAAAGCCATAACACCCCATATGATCAGGACAGGTTACAGGCCAGGAATTGTTTCAAAATCCCTGACAATTTGTCCAGTGCACACTGTAGAGAGGCTATAAAGTCATTTTATCAAGCTTCCTGTTGAGCATGGTTTTGAGGGGGAAAAAAGCTGTAGAGCAATGTTCTTGCACCTTTTTAGACTTTTGAAATTGGCAGAGGAGGTTTGAACATACATGTTATGTTTGATAGCTCTGATACTTAGTGTCTCTGAATGATTCAACTTTTTCTAATACCAGAGTATTTTTTAATGATGGTCAAAGTACAGTGCGTAGATCTTTACAGCTTTGACTGTCTTTGCCTCCGTGTGTGTAATATGCAAACAGTACTAGGTGAGCACTGAGGATGCTCCTAACTCCTGTTTGCAAAGCCACATGTAAAGAATTAGCAACAGGAGTTAACTATGGAAAAATAATCTAAACAAATAAGGAAGTTTCAATCTGATACCTGTTGCCTACAGATGTTTCATTCTTCTGTGTTTTTCTATACTCACTCTCAGCCAATGGAATGAGAAGGGGGAAGCTATCACATATTAGCTACGCAAGGTTTCCAGAAACAAGATGGCTCAAGTAAACATTTCTACACTCAAGTCTTATCAAAGTATCTTCTAATTAGCACTGCTTTCAGGCTAAATTTTCTAAAGTTTTTATTGCCAGTTATTTATGCAGTAAGTAGAGCAAAATGGTCTTGGGAAACGAGCATCTTCTCTGTCCTCTCTGTAGGCTTGCATTCTTGCCTCTCTGCATTTTTCTTCGTACTCCCAGAAACTGGAGGCATTTTCTGAGGCATCCAGCATAAATTTTAAAAAGTGAAGCCAGACTCCCCTAAGGAAAATTCCCACCCAGATTTAGTCCAGCTGCACTTGCTTTAGGAACCCATCAGGACACTGTTTTTCTTAGGAAGGCAGGACAACATTGCCAAGGATATTTTCAATCCTTAAAAAAAGTGTTACTGTGGCTCCAGTAAGCAAACACATGGTTACAGCATGGTTACATTTGCCTTAAGGCAAGTCGAAGTAGAAGGGACTCTGCAAGCATAAAACCAAGAAATATAAACCCTGTTTCTGAAAATAAGTGGTAAAGTGAGGGGGAGTAATTTATAAACTACCAGACATAGAATAGCTTACAAATTCCAGAGGATCTGGAATGAAGATAAAGCTAAATACATATAAATGCAGAAGTTATTGTGTTTTACACCAGGTGAGGAACTTGTCTTTATATCAAATTATTGTGTACTTCACATGACAGCAACCAAATGGCATTAACCTTTAGGATGTTAATTGTCCTGGTCTTGACTGGGATAGAGTTAATTTCCTTCACAGAAGCTAGCATAGTGCTGTGCTTTGGATTTAGTACTAGAAGAATGTTGATAACACGCTGATGTTTTTAGTTGTTGCCAAGTAGTGCTCAGACTGCTCAAGGACTTCTTGAGCTTCTCCTGCTCGGCCAGGTGCATAACAAGCTGGGAGTACAGCACAGCTAGGACCCAAACTGTCCAAAGAGCTATTCCATACCATATAACGTCATGCTCAGGGGGGTTAGTCGGTCGGTCGGTCGGTCGCGGGCAGAGTGGTCGCAGCTTGGGCTGTGTGATCGTGGCTCGGGGAGTGATTGCGGCTCGGGATGGGCTGGGCATCGGTCAGCGGGTGGTGAGCAATTGCATTGTGCATCACTTGTTTTATATATTCTGTATATTTTCTTACCATTATTATTATTATTATTATTCTCTCTTATTAAACTGTCTCTATCTCAACCCACGGGTCTTACTTTTTTTTTCTTTTTCTCTGATTCTCTCCCCCATCCCACTGAGGGAGGGGGGGGAGTGAGCGAGCGGCTGCGTGGTGCTTAGTTGCCAGCCGGGTTAAACCACGACAGTCCTATTTTGGCGCCCAACGTGGGGCCTGAAGGGTTGAGATAACAACAGATCTGAACATTTTTTAAAATGAATTTGTGATAAGCATTTGTTATATTAGTCTAATAGTTGCTGGTCGCAATGTTGTTTTATTTGCTCTCAGAGTTGTCCTTGTTCATGGAGTTCTTTTATATATCACCTTACCTGCTGTATGCACTCCCTGTGCTGCTGGTTGTCACTTTTCGCAAGTGGATTAAAGCTACTGTTCTGCTGTACTGTGTAATACTGGCTTATGCTATGATAAAACTATTGATCATCAGATTAAGCTCATATTTTTACTCAGTATTGCTGTCACCTCTGTATTTTGGGAACCATCTATTGGGAATAATGAATAATTACACATTTTACTTTTTATCCTCGGAGAGCCAGCCTTTGGGGGAGTCACCTTACTCCATCTTCCCCTTCTCTGAGCTAATTAAAACAGTTCTTGAGAATGTTGAATATCCTTGGGATGTTCCAACTAGCATGGCCCTATTGCTAGGTCTCCTGAATATAGTTCAGCTTTTACTCAGGGTTAGACTCCCACGTAAATTATATACCATCCAAAGATCGACTCCTGCAACAGGCCCTGCAGCTACTCCAACCTCAGCGACACCCACTGTAGCTCCTCCAACTGCAGACACAGGCACTGCAGCTACTCCAACCCCTGCAACACCCACTGTAGCTACTCCAGCTGTGGGCACAGGCACTGCTGCTACTCCAGCCCCTCTGACAGGCACCGCTGCTACTCCAACCCCTGCAACATGCACTATAGCTACGCAAACCCCAGCAACAGGCATTGCAGCTGAAACAGGGAGCGAACCTGTGCCGGTATCAGTTGCCCCTATACACAAGAAGAAATCTTGGAAGTGAAAGTCAACTCATTTAGAAAGGGAGGATGAACCAGGGCCATCACAAAAGGAGGAGGAAGAGGAAGAGCTCATAAATGAGACAGAAACTACACGGTCTCTATCCTTGGGTGAGCTGCAAGATATGCGAAAAGATTTCAGCCGTCGTGCAGGAGAGCATCTTGTCACCTGGTTGCTCCGATGCTGGGATAATGGGGCCAGTAGCCTGGAACTGGAGGGTAAGGAAGCCAAACAGCTGGGATCCCTTTCTAGGGAAGGCAGCATTGACAAAGCGATTGGAAAAGGCACACAAGTCCTCAGCCTCTGGAGGCGACTACTGTCAGCCATGAAGAAAAGATATCCCTTCAAACAAGATGTCATACATCGCCCAGGCAAATGGACCACCGTGGAGAAAGGCATCCAGTACCTGAGGGAATTGGCTGTCCTGGAAGTGATTTATAGTGACCTGGACAATGACCAGTTGCCTAAAGATCCAGATAGCATCCGGTGCACACGACCCATGTGGCGGAAGTTGTTACGGAGCGCACCAACATCATATGCCAACACATGGGCAATAATGAGCTGGGAAGATGGACGGGGACCAACAGTGGATGAAGTGGCTAGCAAGCTCCGGGAATACGAAGAAAGTATCTCTTCTTCCCTCGTCTCTGCTGTGGATAAACTGTCCCGGAAGTTTGAGCAATTCGAAAAGCATATGTCCTACTCCCCTCCTGTACAGACCAGTATCTCAGCCATTAGAAGTAAGCGCCCTTCTGCTCAAGGAAAAGAATATCGAGGGTACACACCACGGGGCACTCTATGGTTTTACCTGTGTGACCATGGAGAGGACATGAGGAAATGGGACGGAAAACCTACCTCGGCGCTAGAGTCATGAGTACGCGAGTTGCAAAGAAAAACAAACACAAAAGGGGGCTCTTCCAAGAAACTTGTTGCTCCAATTTCCAGAGATGGGGTAGATCGTAGTTTTTTCCGACAAAATAGAAGGACTGATCTTAATTCTGATTGTGATGAAGGAACTTCTGACTCATATACACAAACCATGAGCAACAGTGACCAGGATTAGAGGGGCCCTGCCTCCAGCCAGGTGGAGGAAAGGGACAACCGGGTCTACTGGACTGTGTGGATTCGATGGCCTGGCACGTCAGACCCACAGAAGTATAGAGCTCTAGTAGACACCGGTGCACAGTGTACTCTAATGCCATCAAGCCATATAGGGTCAGAATCCATTTGTATTTCTGGAGTGACAGGGGGATCTCAAGAGCTGACTGTATTGGAGGCTGAAGTGAGCCTAACCAGGAACGAGTGGCAAAAGCACCCCATTGTGACTGGCCCAGATACTCCGTGCATCCTTGGCATAGACTACCTCAGGAGAGGGTATTTCAAGGACCCAGAAGGGTATCGGTGGGCTTTTGGTATAGCTGCATTGGAGGCAGAAGAAATTAAGCAGCTGTCTACCTTGCCTGGTCTCTCAAAGGACCCTTCTGTTGTGGGGTTGCTGAGTGTTGAAGAACAACAAGTGCCGATTGCCACCACAACAGTGCACAGGCGGCAATATCACACCAACCGAGACTCCCTGATTCCCATCCATAAGCTGATTCATCGACTGGAGAGCCAAGGAGTGATCAGCAAGACTCGATCACCCTTTAACAGCCCCATATGGCCAGTGAGAAAGTCTGATGGAGAGTGGAGACTGACAGTAGACTATCGTGGCCTGAATGAAGTTACGCCACCGCTGAGTGCTGCTGTGCCGGACATGTTAGAACTTCAATACGAACTGGAGTCAAAGGCAGCCAAGTGGTATGCCACAATTGATATTGCAAATGCTTTCTTTTCAATCCCTTTGGCAGCAGAGTGCAGGCCACAGTTTGCTTTCACTTGGAGGGGCATCCAGTATACCTGGAATCGACTGCCCCAGGGGTGGAAACACAGCCCTACCATTTGCCATGGACTGATCCAGACAGCACTGGAACAGGGTAATGCTCCAGAGCACCTGCAATATATTGATGACATCATTGTGTGGGGCAACACAGCAGAAGAAGTTTTTGAGAAAGGGAAGAAAATAGTCCAAATCCTTCTGAAGGCCAGTTTTGCCATAAAACAAAGTAAGGTCAAAGGACCTGCACAGGAGATCCAGTTTTTAGGAATCAAATGGCAAGATGGACGTCGTCAGATTCCAATGGATGTGATCAACAAAATAACAGCTATGTCTCCACCAACTAGCAAGAAGGAAACAGAAGCTTTCTTGGGTGTTGTGGGTTTTTGGAGAATGCATATTCCAAATTATAGCCAGATTGTAAGCCCTCTCTACCAAGTGACCCGGAAGAAGAATGATTTCAAATGGGGCCCTGAACAACGACAAGCCTTTGAACAAATTAAATGGGAGATAGTGCATGCAGTAGCCCTTGGGCCGGTCCGGGCAGGGCAAGATGTAAAAAATATGCTCTACACCGCAGCCGGAGAGAACGGCCCTACCTGGAGCCTCTGGCAGAAAGCACCAGGGGAGACTCGAGGCCGACCCCTAGGCTTTTGGAGTCGGGGATACAGAGGATCTGAAGCCAACTATACTCCAACTGAAAAAGAGATATTAGCAGCATATGAAGGGGTTCGAGCTGCTTCAGAAGTGATTGGTACTGAAGCACAGCTCCTCCTGGCACCCCGACTGCCGGTGCTGGGCTGGATGTTCAAAGGAAAGGTCCCCTCTACACATCATGCAACTGATGCTACGTGGAGTAAGTGGGTCGCACTGATTACACAACGGGCTCGAATAGGAAACCCCAATCGCCCAGGAATCTTGGAAGTGATCACGGACTGGCCAGAAGGCAAAGATTTTGGAGTATCATCAGAGGAGGAGGTGGTGCGTGCTGAAGAGGCCCCGCTGTACAATAAATTGCCAGAAAATGAGAAGCAATACGCCCTGTTCACTGATGGATCCTGTCGTCTTGTGGGAAAGCATCGAAGGTGGAAGGCTGCTGTATGGAGTCCTACAAGACAAGTCGCAAAGACTGCTGAAGGAGAAGGTGAATCAAGTCAATTTGCAGAGGTGAAAGCCATCCAGCTGGCTTTAGATATTGCTGAAAGAGAAAAATGGCCAGTGCTCTATCTCTATACTGACTCATGGATGGTGGCAAATGCTTTGTGGGGGTGGTTGCAGCAATGGAAACAGAGCAACTGGCAGCGCAGAGGCAAACCCATTTGGGCTGCCTCACTGTGGCAAGATATTGCTGCCCGGGTAGAGAACTTGGTTCTAAAAGTACGTCACGTAGATGCTCATGTACCCAGGAGTCGGGCCACTGAAGAACATCAAAACAACCAGGAAGCAGATCAGGCTGCTAAGATTGAAGTGGCTCAGGTGGATCTGGACTGGCAACATAAAGGTGAATTGTTTCTAGCTCGGTGGGCCCATGACACCTCAGGTCATCAAGGAAGAGATGCAACATACAGATGGGCTCGTGATCGAGGGGTGGACTTAACTATGGACGCTATTGCACAGGTTATCCATGAATGTGAAACGTGTGCTGCGATCAAACAAGCCAAGTGGTTAAAGCCTCTCTGGTATGGAGGACGGTGGCTGAAATACAAATATGGAGAGGCCTGGCAGATTGATTATATCACACTCCCACAAACCCGCCATGGCAAGCACTATGTGCTCACCATGGTGGAAGCGACCACCGGATGGTTGGAAACATATCCTGTGCCCCATGCCACTGCCCGGAACACTATCCTAGGCCTTGAAAAACAAGTCCTGTGGCGACATGGCACTCCAGAAAGAATTGAGTCAGACAACGGAACTCACTTCCGAAACAGCCTCATAGACAAATGGGCCAAAGAGCATGGCATTGAGTGGGTCTATCACATCCCCTATCATGCACCAGCCTCTGGGAAAATTGAACGATACAATGGACTGTTAAAGACTACACTGAAAGCAATGGGTGGTGGAACATTCAAACATTGGGATACACATTTAGCAAAAGCTACTTGGTTAGTCAACACTAGAGGATCTGCCAACCGAGCTGGCCCTGCCCAGTCAAACCTCTTATGTACTGTAGAAGGGGATAAAGTCCCTGTAGTGCATGTAAAAAATATGCTGGGGAAGACAGTCTGGGTTTCTCCTGCCTCAGGTAAAGGCAAACCCATCCGTGGGATTGCTTTTGCTCAAGGACCTGGCTTTTGCTCAAGGACCTGCCACTAAAGACAAGGAAAAGGCTGAGATACTCAACGCCTTCTTTGCCTCGGTCTTTAATGGCCCGACAAGTTATCCCCAGGGTACCCAGCCTCCTGAGCTGGAAGATGGGGACAGAGAGTGGAATGAACCCCCCTTAATCCAGGAGGAAGCAGTCTTTGACCTGCTATGCCACCTGGACATCCACAAGTCTATGGGGCCGGATGGGATCCACCCAAGAGTGCTGAAGGAGCTGGCAGAGGAGCTTGCCAAGCCACTCTCTATCATTTATCAGCAGTCCTGGAGAACAGGGGAGGTCCCAGATGACTGGAGGTTGGCAAATGTGACGCCTATCTTCAAGAAGGGCCGGAAGGAGGATCCGGGGAACTACAGACCAGTCAGCCTAACCTCGGTACCGGGGAAGATTATGGAGCAGTTTATCTTGAGTGTGCTCACCAGGCACATGGAGGACAATCAGGGGATCAGGCCCAGTCAGCATGGGTTCACGAAAGGCAAGTCTTGCCTAACCAACCTGATTTCCTTCTATGACCAGGTGACCCGCCTGGTAGATGAGGGAAAGGCTGTGGATGTTGTCTACCTGGACTTCAGCAAAGCCTTCGACACAGTCTCCCATAGCATTCTTGTGGAGAAGCTGGCATTTCATGGCCTAGATGGATGTACTCTTCGCTGGGTTAAAAACTGGCTGGGTGGCCGAGCCCAGAGAGTCGTGGTGAATGGAGCTAAATCCAGTTGGTGGCCAGTCACAAGCGGTGTCCCCCAGGGCTCAGTTCTAGGGCCAGTCTTGTTTAATATCTTTATCAATGACCTGGATGAGGGGATTGAGTGTGCCCTCAGTAAATTTGCAGATGACACCAAACTGGGTGGGAGTGTTGATCTGCTGGAGGGGAGGAGGGCTCTGCAGAGGGACCTGGACAGGCTGGACCGATGGGCCGAGGCCAATTGTATGAGGTTCAACAAGGCCAAGTGCCGGGTCCTGCACTTGGGTCACAACAACCCCATGCAGCGCTACAGGCTTGGGGAAGAGTGGCTGGAAAGCTGCCTGGTGGAAAAAGACCTGGGGGTACTGATTGACAGCCGCCTGAATATGAGCCAGCAGTGTGCCCAGGTGGCCAAGAAGGCCAATGGCATCCTGGCTTGTATCAGGAATAGTGTGGCCAGCAGGAGCAGGGAAGTGATCGTGCCCCTGTACTCGGTGCTGGTGAGGCCGCACCTCGAATACTGTGTTCAGTTTTGGGCCCCTCACTACAAGAAAGATGTTGCCTTGCTGGAACAGGTCCAGAGGAGAGCAACCAAGCTGGTGAGGGGTCTGGAACACAAGTCATATGAGGAGCGGCTGAGGGAACTGGGGTTGTTTAGTCTGGAGAAGAGGAGGCTGAGGGGAGACCTGATCGCCCTCCACAACTACCTGAAAGGAGGCTGTAGTGAGGTGGGGGTCGGCCTCTTCTCCCTGGTAACAGATGATAGGACGAGGGGGAATGGCTTGAAGCTGCGCCAGGGCAGGTTTAGGCTAGACATTAGGAAACACTTCTTCACCGAGAGGGTTGTCAGGCTCTGGAATGGGCTACCCAGGGAGGTGGTGGAGTCCTCATCCCTTGAGGTCTTTAAAAGAAGGATAGATGAGGTGCTCAGGGACATGGTTTAGTGGTGGGATGGCAGTGCTAGGTTAACGGTTGGACTCGATGATCTTAAAGGTCTTTTCCAACCGAGGTGATTCTATGATTCTACTTGGTGGGTGATGTGGAAGGATGGGGAAGTCCTGTGTGTACCTCAAAGGGATTTGATTTTGGGTGAAAATAGCCAATGAACTGAATTGTATGATGTTAATTGCTGTATAATACAGTATGTCATCATTTTTACTATTTCTGTATATCCTATCAATGGTATAGCAGTAGGAATCGCCCAGATTAAGAAGAATGAATTTTGAAGAAACTGAGGAAGTGCAGCAGATGGAACCAGAACTGACTTCAGCATGTAACAACCCAACACCAGACCCCATCTCTCCTGCCCTGAAAGACTGTTACGACAGATGGAGCCCAAAACCGTGGACTAAATGAACCCAATGGACATTTCAGAGGGATGGTCCATAAACTAAGGGAATGATATCTGTGTATGTACCAAAAAGATGAGAAAATGGTGGTGATTAATTGGAATGTATTGTAAGGGTAGGACCTAAGCATGACGTAAATGGTATAGAATAAGGGGTGGATAATGTCCTGGTTTTGGCTGGGATAGAGTTAATTTCCTTCACAGAAGCTAGCATAGTGCTGTGCTTTGGATTTAGTACTAGAAGAATGTTGATAACACGCTGATGTTTTTAGTTGTTGCCAAGTAGTGCTCAGACTGCTCAAGGACTTCTTGAGCTTCTCCTGCTCGGCCAGGTGCATAACAAGCTGGGAGTACAGCACAGCTAGGACCCAAACTGTCCAAAGAGCTATTCCATACCATATAACATCATGCTCAGGGGGGTTAGTCGGTCGGTCGGTCGCGGGCAGAGTGGTCGCAGCTCGGGCTGTGTGATCGCGGCTCGGGGAGTGATCGTGGCTCGGGATGGGCTGGGCATCGGTCAGCGGGTGGTGAGCAATTGCATTGTGCATCACTTGTTTTATATATTCTGTATATTTTCTTACCATTATTATTATTATTATTATTATTATTATTATTCTCTCTTATTAAACTGTCTCTATCTCAACCCACGGGTCTTACTTTTTTTTTCTTTTTCTCTGATTCTCTCCCCCATCCCACTGAGGGAGGGGGGGGAGTGAGCAAGCGGCTGCGTGGTGCTTAGTTGCCAGCCGGGTTAAACCACGACAATATCAAATTATTGTGTACTTCACATGACAGCAACCAAATGGCATTAACCTTTAGGATGTTAATTGTTTCCTTTGATCTATGGGAGTTTTAAACTTTCAGGAATGTGTTCCATGACAGAGCTATTACCTTTTGCAGGTACATACATTGGCATCCTCACTAGAATAACAAAATGTTATTTTAGAAACACTTCAATTTTTGATGCTTTATCAGTGTTGTCAGGGCACCAAAAGGGCTTACAGCACAACTGACCTTCAAAATTATCATTAATATTCCAATTCAGAGATCGCCTTCCTTTCTTCCAAGTCCCCTGCCTGCATGCAGATATCTCTTCTGCTCCGGCACCTGTACTGTTGGCACCTGAGAACCTGCTGCTGCTAGGTCATTAACAGATACACTTGCCTGAATAATATATGAGTGGAGGAAACTTTTGATTGCTTTCATGTGTCCACTCAGCTTCAATCTTCAACACAAGTTTATGTGGTGCCTGTAGCAGTCTGAACCTTGGTGGTTGTGGTCCCTGGAGCCTATAGCTTGAAAGCAAGATTGTGCTGTAACTCCTGGACTCCCTGTGGCTGTAAATCCTCAAAAGCCAGGGGAGTTGTCTCTTCAGAGACACCTGTAACCATGCTTTAGGGCATAAATACACTGAAGAAAGTGGATTTACATAGAGTAAGTGAATAGACTTGTCCTTTGTGTGGCTTGATGAATTCAACATCAGTTTCTGCATTTCACTGGAGTCTCTAACAAGCAGCAGCAATCTGGAGTAGGTGTGAAGCTTTATTGTTAGATGATGTTATAGCACAGCAGATAAACACCTAGCTGCTCCAGAAGCTGAGTGCTTTACAAATAAAAATAGATTTATCAAGAAAAGTTGAAGACACGGCAATTGCTTCCTACTTTTGACTTGCTCTCCTTAGCCCTTTACTATTGCTTTTGTCATGTTATTTTATTCTGATGGAGGGGATTCCCTAATTTGATGCCCTTCATGCCACACACCCGTTATCCAACCCTGACATTACCATCTACAATTACCATCTTCTAATTAGCACTGCTTTCAGGCTAAATTTTCTCAAGTTTTTATTGCCAGTTATTCAGGCAGTAAGTAGTGCAAAATGGTCTTGGGAAACTAGCATCTTCTCTGTCCTCTCTGTAGGCTTGCATTCTTGCCTCTTTGCATTTTTCTTTTTTTCAGTTTGGTGTCTTTGCTTTAAACCAACCTGGATGATACCAGGAACCTGGACTTGTAGGAATAGCTTAATGGTCTGAGTCCTTCTTGAAGTGGGAGTACAAAGTGAGGAGTGAGGCCAAGAAATGAGACCATAATAAAACCAAACCCCTAGAGGCCTACCAGCTCTAGCAATGGGTTGGTTGGAGGTACCAAGTTCTTATCTTGGCAGTTGTGTTGTAGTTCTTTGTCATGTCTAGTGCCCTGTTGCCAAATCTCTCCTTTGACCTCATGGTGATCTGGGGGTCATGACTTTGGCCAAGCCACTTGGAATGACAAGATCAGTTGTTAATCTGGGATTGCACTAAGCAATCCCAATGTTGATCTTCCACACACTTAAGAAAATGCTTTCCCAGAAGTTGCTCTGGTGACAAGTTCACCAGATTTGTGACTAGAAATGTGCTTTGTTTTTAAGGAGATGAGGAAATTATAATTTAACTGGATGTTTCCTAGACCTGAAAAATGGGATACAGACCTACATGGATGTGGATTTTTCTTCAGAATTAGTTTTATAAGTGTTTGGAGCAAGCCTTCTAATGTAAATATCAATCTCATTCCTTGTCGCAATTTCTGTGAATAAATTTTATCAGTATGAGGGAGGGTCTGATATGATACTCTGCAAGCTGAGCTGCTGTTTAATGTGTATGTTCTGTTTTCTGGTTATTGCTATGCTTTCTCTGTGCTCCAAAGAGTAACAATTTCTGCTGAAAAAACACAATTTTTCTGTATATAACATCACAGGAGAAGCTGGCAAATAAACCTTGGACTAGCCCATTCAAGGCAACTGGTTGGGCAGTCCTGTTTATTGAGCAAAACTTAGAAGCAAAATTGAGTTCCCCATAATTTTTTCCTTCTGTTTAATTTCTAAGTTTAACAGATGCATTTCCTTTAAATATGAAAGTTAACAGATGATAAAATCCTAGTTAAACTCTGAGGAGGTTTTTATATTTTTAGTGTTCAGTTCCTCTAGATCAGTGGAAACAGCACAGATGAGAATGATGTATATCTCCCTGATGTTCATCATCCTTATTCTCCCTCAAAGGGAGTTGATTCCTGTCATTTAGTTCAGTCATATATAAGAGCTCCTCACAGTATTCCTTTTTAATAATGAGTAGCCAAATTGTTTTAGGCAGTAGGCGTGTTGCAGATTCGCTTACTGTTATTCTCTGCCATCACTTTTTGGCCTTTTTTAATTTTTTCATTAATCAGCTAAATCAAATTACCCTTGGCTGTTCATATGGTTTTGCTTACATGTTAGGTCAAACCGTAGAACTTGCTCTGTAAAATCCACATCTCCTGCACTGCTTCTTGTTGGGCTTTACCTGATCCTTCCTGGGCTGGTCCAGGCTTCATGACCCTATGAGGCCTCATACTCTGACAGGCATCCCCAGTTACCTGTCTTGCATCTGATTTCCTACGTTATTGTTGTTCCATCTTGTTTGATGAGTACTAAAGGTTAATTTAAACTGCTAAATTAGGGATTTCTTTCCAGTAAGGCTATTGGTAATTTACATCATTTGATGATAGACATATATGTGTCAGTGTGGTAGCTCCACACAGGTTGTAGCTGGTCTCACTTCATCTCAGAGCTGGAGGGGTCAGCTTAGGTGTCAATTCCTGACCTGATTATTGAGACTGCAAACATAATGCCTGCAAGCACCAGTTGTAAAGGTGTTGGTGGTATAGACACCTTCTCATTAAGAGCTAGACTGAGATCACTGCCTTATTTCCCAAAGGTGGCCAGAGTCATCACAAGACAAGTTCAAATTTAATTTGGAAAGAGAATTAGAGCCCTACTGGGCGTTCTGTGAACTTTTCATTGCATCCCAGTTAATGACTGTTGTTACAATGAGACCTGAATTGGGGGGAACAACTGTCAGTGCCCCATTTCCCAGTTAATAGTAACTAAGTATTTTTCTTTCAATTTATTGTGGGCAGTGCCTCAGCTTCAGTAAAATCCCAGAGTGTTGAGTACCTGATTGCCCACCTGTAGAGGTGCATATATTGGTTCCTATCTAAGCATCTGACAAAATGTCTGTAATGAGCACAAAGCTAGGTTTCTGTTGGTTTATTCTAATGATTTTCTGCATAGCTTATAATGGTTGCTTCATTTGCAATGGTATTTATTTGGGGTTTTTCCTTTAAGATCTCTTTCCTTTTTCTAGTCATGAAATATATGCAAAGTAGGAAGCCAAAAAAGTACAACACAAATGCTCTGGAGTCCTAAGCATGATCGTTTAGTTTTCTAGTTATCTGTAACTTGTCCTTGATGGACCTCTGCCTTATTTGGTCATTGACATGTGAAAAATCAATTTTTAAGGTAAAGCTGGATTCTGATTTCTTGCTGCTGCCTTAGGATGAATCTTGATTCTTAACAGAGGAACTAGGTTGTCTGCAGATGGTAATCCAGTGTGAGATCAGTGTCAAGTCTGTCTTCTTGCTGATACCACAACCTAAAAACTGAGTAGATGATGAAAACTTGAAGCTGTTTTTAGAGCAGATGAGCAGCACAGAAGCCTGAGCTATCTCTGCTGTGTCAGGATGCTATAGGGAATTTTCATTAGAAGAGGTTTTTGGGGAAAATAGTTATTGTAGCAAATGGATGGGAACCAATGATAAATTAAATTTGGTATCAGTTGTACAAAGAAGATTGAGCAGGCAGGTTGCATATAGGTGCTTTAGCAGTCGGTGGTATTAATGTGTGACAAAACCACATGTCACAAAGTTAGTTTTGCCAATTTTATTTCTTGCCTTTTTCTGTGATGAAATGGTTACCTTCTCCACTGTCCTTGTGGCGTGAGGATATTTCTAACCATTTGTTCATTACGTGATTATTCAGTCTGCACTAACAGTTTGGTTTCTCTTCAAATAATCTCTTTCCTTATCCATCAATAAATTGTTCTCACTACTTATATTTTGAGTGTTATTTTGCTTTGATTTGCATCAACCATGAGATATTTTGAACTGTGAATTGCTGTGAACTCACTATGCCACAGCCTCTACCACAATGAGGTATTGTCCCCATCCAGTATCTAACCCATGTCGCATCAGTCAGCTGCTGACTTTGAGCCAATGCATGTAATGGGGGAAGGTAAGGAAACAGATTCAAAAAAGTTACTGGAGCAGCTAAGTGTGGGTAAATTCCTAGGGGGGATTTGCACAATTTAAAAAGGATGCTGTTTTTCAGTGAGGCAAATCTTACCTCATTCAGGTGGCTTTTGTAAAAGCCATTCAGCATTTACCTGTACGTTTAGGTTCTTAAAACACCATAGCAAATCCAGATCCAGACTTGATCCCTCTAGTTCCTGGAATTAGAAGTTTGACTTCCAGATCAAGAGGCATTCTGTTCAGTCTTTACATATAAGCTATTTATACACACATGTGTACATATGTTGATTCCAGACCTCAGTTATTACTACCTGTACACTGTGTCCATTGCTGTAAGCTATTTACCCTTTATGTGTACATACATGTAGATTCCAGATCTGGTTTTTATATATAAAAGCATGTGTATAGATATGCAGAAAGCCTTACCTTTAGATTACATCTATGGCAAGATGAATTTGACCTTGACTTGGGGCAAGAAGGAGATTCTAAAAGTTTTATTGATAGCAGGTAAACATTGTGTCCTTGATGTATGTGAAATATAGATGTTGACAAATATAAGTTAAATTGTGGCATTTGAACCTGGCTAGAACTGGATTATATGTTTTCGTTCTCTGTCAAATGTGTAGTTTCATTTTTGACTCAGAAGAAACAGGCAGTTTTTCTATCTGTGGCCAATGTAACCTTAGTCTGGATACAATGTAACCTTGTCTGAAATACAAAGAAATTGGTGATTTTTCCCATCTTGTGGCTCCATTGATTGTACTAGAATTATACCCAAGATTAATGTCTAAAGTTTTGGGAGTGTTTTGCTTTCTTAAATTGGACCACTGAACTTCTGGAAAATTTAAACCATTTCCAGTGTGGGAGCCAGCAAAACTATTAACCCATATGGTAACATTCAGATTGAGATCACTGACATGATCTCATCCTGCATGTAACTTTTGATGTTTGCATGTCAGCAAGAAAGCCGAAGAGTAGAAGAATAGATTCAGCATCAGGAAAGAGTTATTTTTCCTCTTGCTGAGGGTTTTAGCAGTGTGAAGAACCCTTCAGCTCCTTCCTTTCCCAGTAAAGGGCATGTGTCACATAAGCCAAAAGTGAATAAAGAAAAGCCTGTTCAGAATCCATCAGTTCATCCTGATATCAGTTGGCACAACTTGTGCCTGATAATCTGCCCGAGACTCATCAGCCATGACACCTAGCTCCAAGAGTGTGTTTATTCTGTCTGATTAGTCACAAGAAAAGGAATTTGTGAGTAGAGGACAAAGAGCAAATTGGAGGGAGGTGTTTTTCCTGTTCATATTCAGCCTTACAGATCTGACCATGGCTCCTTTTAAAAGACCTATTTGAAGGCCTCAGCCTGGTAGTGTGCTTTGCATTCAGAGGTGAGTCTTGTTTCTTGGAAGTCATAAATTAGCCAGGATTGGCAGACAAACAAAATCCTTTTTGCTAACTGAATGTAATTTTACTGCCTCCCTTATCTTCCTCCCCTGACCCAAGACTTCTGTTGATGATTCTTAGCTGCTTCTCTCATTCTTCAGCCACTTTCTCAGCTGGTCTTGGTCATGTTAGTCCCAGGTGTTTTTTCCCTGTTAGTTGTCCCATGGATTTGTCATGATTCCTGTGTTCACAGAGCATATGCAGGTACCTTACTCAGTGTCTGGCTCCACTATTAGCTGTTCATTGCTGCAATTGCAGTCTGAGCAGTCATCTGTGCTGCTTGTTTGTTTTTAATTCTAGTTTTTGTTTTGTGAACTTTCAGAAATGTAAGGATTAGGTGGTATTTGTGTCTGACTCTCCAGACTGACTTCTTCCAGGGAGGCACAGGTTGCTTTCCTGCGGGCTTTTCTTGTCAATGATGAAGCTTGCACTTGAGGTTGTGTATGTATCACAGAACTGCATGCTCTTTAGGTGTTAAGGGCCTGTTTAATGTCCTTAAAGCACTCAGTCTTCTCATTCCTTCTGAATGGGTGGTGTCCATCACCTGTAGAAGAAATAGAATGAGATGCCATGTCCTCACAAGTGACCCTGCCAGAGCTGTGCTGGTTTTCAGGTGGGTAGTGTCCATGTTGTAGAGAGGACTCTGGTGCTTGGAGATCTTCAGCTGGCACTCAGTACAGCTCCACTGTGCTCAGGCTGAGGAGCTAACCCTTGTTTTTACCGTCTGATGAACTGCTAGAGCGTAGCTGGTAGCTGTTACAGGTGAATCCCTCTCTCACTTTTTTCTTTGGTTGTTAAATTTTATTTACATTAGCCCTACAGGAACAGTGATGAGCCTGAGGGTAGGGCATACCGACACCTGTTACCTTTGTATCTTGTCCACTGAAGATCAAATTAGCTTTTTGTCTCCCCCACCCCCTCAAAACTGTACAATTTAAAGCCGGTTTGTGCTGTCGGCAGCTAATTAACGGTGTCTTTCACTGAGACTAGCAGCAATCCATATGGGTTGCAGGCCATGTAACCCTGCAGCTGAAGTATTGGGGAACTTTACAGATAGCTAGAAAGCAGCTTTGTAAGGCTATTTGGTAAAGAAATGGGTAGTATTAGGGTTGCCAGGAAGATGTTGCATTGCAGAGCACTTAAACTTCAACATGTAGCAAAACAAGTGTTTTGAGCAATCAGTAACAGTCTTTGCCCATTTGTACTGCTGCTACAGGTGGTACTTGGGGTGGGTGAAGTTTGTAGATGTATGCCCAAATTAGTCCAGCTGCTTTCACCAAAGTCAGAGGGTGTTTCACCAGAGGTTAGTGAGCAGCTTTTGAAGTTCAGGCTCTTCACGCCAAGCTCCAGAAGTCAGCACAGAAGTGGCTCTGAATCCATATTTTACCCTGGCATGCTGGCAAAATACAGGTGTCTGAAACTTAGTTAGAGCCATGCCCTTGCTGCTTTTTGGGATGAGAAGTCCTCAGTGTCATTGAGTACAACCATGCTGCTGTCGTGGCTGTGTTACAGGTATGCGCTCCCGAACCAATTCTAAAACCACCCTGTTCAGACCAGCTGTGATGCCAATAGCTCAGAGGAGGCTAACCATACAGGCTTTTACCAGATGCTTGGATGAGCTGCGCCCAAGTGTTTGGGCCAAGCACTTCTGCTGTATTTCTACTGCCAGCCAAATCCAGTCTAGTCAAGTTACAGAAAGCTCAAGCTGCCTTTGTAGTTTTGTGAGTTCTTGCTCAGCAGCAGGCATAAGGGACTTGGACACTAAATCCCAGAGTCATCCCATTTCCCTGTGTTCACTGCTGTGCTGTAACCAAGTGAGCCTTCCAAAAGTGAATAGTTAAAGCCTGCAGAATGAGACCAAACCTCAAGACACATTGCAAGTCCTTAGTCATTTGTGTAGGGATATTCTCCAAAGCAGCATATTGCCAGTGTTTTAACATGCGTGCTGTTGTGTGTCCATGTTGATTTCTGCCATGCTTGTATGCAAGTCAATTAGTCCATAAAAGCATACAGCAAAGCGACCATCCAAAGTCTGTGGATCAGAGCACAGTTCTCTGGCAACCTGCTGATGAAACATGTTTCACATTAAATGCAGACAGCTTCAGGTGATGTTAAATCTGGGTGTGATGTTTGCTGGGAGCGGCCAGTGTTACATGAAGGTAATTCCCAGGTCTGCTAGATTATTCCAAAGCTCAGCAAACTTTCTTACACTAATAAAAACTGTGCTTCTGGGTGGCATAGGTATATGGTTTTGAATAAATTGCTCTACCCATTAAACCCTACTTCATAAGTCTCCTACATTGTAGTTAGTCCAAAAAAGGCTATCAATCTTGATCTCCCCCAGTCACAGGATACAGGGACGGCAAGCTCCTTGTGATCTCTATTGCTCTGTTTGTGTTTGTTCCCAAGAGTTGCACACTCACAGGGAGGTGAAAACCACCAGCACTGCTGCTCTGGGCACCATAAGGGCCTGTTTGGAAATATCTGTAAGTGGAACTAGAACCTATGGAAAGACTGCCCTCTTGATCAAGGGGGGCAGGAAATAAGTGCTATATTATATGGAGGTCACATGGAGAAGCAATTAAAGTTCGTCTCATAGGCCTCATAGAAGTCCGATGCTCCCTTTCTAGATAAAGGGACCTTTTTCTTTCCTTTTCATCTTTTTTGCTGTATTCTAATATAAAGCATTAATTTGAAAAGAAATAGCTTGATGTTTCTTGAAACTCTTTAGACAACCTTTGAAAATGACTGGATGTTTCAAGAAATATAGTATTTCACCTTCCATTTGTATTGGAGTATCAGGGCTAAGCACCTTTCTCATACTAGATACTATACAGTAAGTCAGACCCTTAATGCAGAGAATGTGTGGTCTAAAACAATAGGTGAAGGGGAGATTGTGAATGGAGGTATTTTCATTTCTACTTTATAAATCACTATAGAGGCCCAGAGAGATCTTCAGGTCAGTCTGACAGCCTGTAGCAGGACTTAGAAGCAGGATGAACTTCAGCCTGCCCCTATTTCTAAAGGTTTCAGGTACTTTACACTTAGTATTAGCTATATGTAGGAGACTTACAGATCTGAGCAAATGTCCTTGCAGGTGCTGTTACTGTGAAATGCAGTGAGCTCTGTCTAGTGCATTTCTCCAGGTACGGGTCAATCCCGATAAAGTGGGCACAGTTCAGCCCTAGAAAAAAGTTTGTGGTCAGGCTGCTGCTACAGTATTTTTTTGCTTACAATAGGAAAGGAGAACACAGTCCCCTAGGACGCAGTGTTCAACACACTTAACTGTGAGAACCAATTATAGATAATAAAACTTTTTTTGTTTAAATTAATCATTAGGACCAATAATCCCATTAGAGTGATTAAAAAATTCTCTTTGCATTTTGGGAGAAGGGAAGGTTGCTTTTAGCCTTTCTTGTACAGGTGTACAGGCTTTTTAGAGGCTGCTTGTGTGGGGATGTTAGTACTGCTTGTCTTGTGGATGTCACTGATGATCTCAGATTAATTCAGAGCCCCTTTGTGTTAGGCATCATGCTCCTAGGGCTAGGAATAGAGCTTGTGCTGCAAAGCCTGGTGAGAAAAGAGCAGGGTGATAAGAACTGTTATCAGTCAATCCCATTTCACAAACAGATAAGAAGTCCCAAAAGACTGAAGGTAGTGATGACAAGATGACACAGCAGAAGAGCCGGTTTTCTATAACAACTAAAATTCTCGTTAAGATCTGTATAGATTTGATTTAAAAGATTAAACTTAAAAGATTTATTTTAATTTGTTATATCATTGCTGAAAATACTCTTCTCTCATCTGCTCCTTTATTACTTCTATCAAATAGGCCCACAAGTTGCTGTGCCACAAACTGAATGCAGATCTCATGTATTCCAGGCTTGGGCATTAGTTTTGGTACCTCAGTGTAGTGTCTGGACAGATGAGACTGTAATATTCTTCAGCTGCAAGAGTTGGCAGTGACTGCTAATAGCGATAACTTTTACAATATGGCCTAAACAAGAGCCTTACAATAATCTGGGAAAAATGCACTTTTTAAAATTGTTACTTGGTAGAAAGTTCTCTAATTCATCAGTAGAAGTTATCTTGTTCATTTAGGATCTTCCTAGGATAAATTTCTGGATCAGTTTTATCTCTTCCGAGGCATGGTTGGACTGTTCACACTGCCTCTCCAGAGACTCTTCACTTAGACAAATCTATTTCTTTATTTTGGTTTTAAGCTACTGATTCTTTGCTGCTGAAATGAATTGCAGCTGATCTGCCTTCTTTCTGAAACTATTATCTGCCTTCCCTTCTTCTGTCATTCCAGTAGAGTAAATATTTAAACTGATGAGACTTGATTGTCTTATTATGCATCTGCAGCATTTTTATACTTACCATTTTTTACTATGGCCCAACACAAGTAAAAGCTTGGAGTCTTAAATTCTCATTTGATGGGACAAGTTGTATTCCTTCCTTCTGGCTTCAGGCTCTTACCCTGCACTGTGGTTTCTGAGCACGTCAACTAAGCAGCCATTTTAAGGACCTTCCAGTTGCCACGGATTTGAGCCATCTCTCTTTGCTAGTCTTGTTCTTTCATCCTATAGCTTGTCATATGTTCAACCCAATTTTTATGGTGGAAGGCAGTAACACAAATGTGCTGAGCTATACCTGTCCTTCTGATAACTCTTCTTTGCTCTGCCTCCTCCTATGTCCCTTGACAAACCGGGTGCTTAAAGTATGTCTCCAAAGGTAAACAAAGACCAAGGTATCTTGCTAATTTTTCACTATCTGTGTGTATTAGGGAGGGGAGATTTCTCCAAGGGTTTTTACTTTGCTTCCTATGTGATTTCCCCCCACACACCCCCCAGTGAATCTTAGATCAGCTGATCATGGGTGACTTTCAGTCCATAAAAGCACAGCCTGGTGAGCAGAATGTACCCTGTTTGACTTTCAGCTCATGTTTTTGCCCTCCCCACTGTGACACACACATCTTGTTCTTTGCTTGGCAAAGAACAGTTTGCACTTAAGATGAAAATAAGTGAAATGACAATGGCAGAATGCCAAAACTTGCTGTTTCTGCTTTTTGTGCAATAACAGTGCACAGTTGTGTCCTGGAGTCTGATGGGAACAATAGCACAGCTCTGTGCAGGAGAAATGTATGTTGTTAAGTGATCAAAGAGGGGAAAGAAACCGATTATGTAAACCTGGAACAAAATAAAGGGAATGCTTTTTAATATAAGGTCAAAGTAATTAAATGCTCAGAATAGCCTTTGTCATTCACTTAAGTAATACAGTTATTCTCACAGATTCATTTGTAATGTCCTCTCTCTGCTGCTCTAAGGTGACTTATGAGTCATGAGGCATCTCTATTTAAAACATTTTTGGAAAAGTGACTGTCACCAAGTCACACAAGTACTGCACCAGCTGTACCTAAAAGGCCTTGGTACCTTCACCCCTGAAATGTAGGAAGCTGTGGGGCTAGAAGCCCTGGTGTGGTCCCCATTCACAAATGGGGACATGCAGGAGTCCCCTTCATTCTTTCTGGGAGTCTTGCTTTGGAAAAATGGGGAAGCAAAATCTAAATGACAAAATGTTGTTGTTGCATTCAGGGCACTGTGCAGAGCTGTTACAGGGATGTAGTGCAGTGTTTGCCATCAACTTAGTGTGGCAGGCGTGGTGCAGAGGGCTAAGTGTGGCAGCATTACTGCTACTGCTCTTCTAGAAAAATGCAGCCTTCCTCATGAGAGGTGGGTTTTCCTCACAGACTGAGTCCTAAGATGGGCAAGACCAGTCCTGAGACAGGGACTGAATTTGATTGTGAGGAATATTGCTAGAAATGGGTGCTGCACTTTAATGCATTTTAATCCATGTGTATAGATATTCAGGCACCTTCATCTACCACTGTAGTGTGTGGAACTGAACTTGTCTGGGGATGATGTAAAATTATCCATCCTTCTGTCCAAAAGTGTCTTCAATTGTTACTTCTAACTTGTACAGGTAAGAACAGCTTATCTTCTTCTTCCTGGAGAACTGGCATGAGCCTCTCAAGAAATTCAATAGAATGATTTTGAGTTTGTCAGGGACTGGCCTCTACAATAAGCCTAAAGGTTGAACTGTACAGAGATGGGAACTATCTTCAGACCTCCGAATAATTGAGAGCTGGGTTCACGGAATAATTTAGACAAAGGAACCTGGGGAGATGATCTGGTCCGGACTTGGCTGGAAAACATTCCTAATGTGCTAGTTCAGGTTATTCAGGGGCATCTGTTCTGCAGTCTTTCGGGGATGTGGGATGATCACATCTTTCATTCAGTTTATTTCTACCAAAGTTTTTTGTGGTTCAAAAATTAAGTACAATGAACTTCAAATGCAGTCTCACTTTCAAGGTTCAAAATTTAAAAAAAAACTTAAAAGAATTTCTGATAAGTTTTTAACTGAAGATTGAAGTATTTAGGAGATAATACAGAAAATAAGTGGGCTTGAACTGGAGAAACTTAAGGTTCCAGTTTCTTCTGCAACTCAAACAATTTCATAAGATCAGCAAAAGGCTTTGACCGAACCACGTTAGCATTTTTCAGCAAAACTTTAATCATTCAAAAGAAAAAAACCCTCTTACTCGACTATAATACTCTTCAGTGTTTATCTTGAACTTCATGAGAATCTTGCTACAAGAAGTAGCAGTAAATCTGAGTTGTTTTTATCTTGCATGACAAAATTAAACAACTATCTTAAAACTCCAATGCATTGATCTTCTACCAATCTAGCTTTCAACAGCTTTCTATTCAAAAGGATATTCTCAGGAAAATGATTCTCTGGGGCCTCTAGCAATTCCATGTGTTGATTTACTTGAGTTTGACTTCTAGTTTATTTTTCTTTGAAGTTATATCTTTGATTTGTTTGCTCTTAAGTGTGATCACATTCCTGTCACCTAGAACTTCAGACACTTTCATGAAATTTCTACTCTTGATGACAAAGAAGAAGCTGTCAGAACTCCAGAAATATGACTCTGGGAAATTTGGGTTTAATGGAGTTCTTTAGTTTGTCTGATATCCTACTGCTTTTTGACAGAATACCTCTGGCTTTGTACATTAAGAAGCTTTGCTGGTAATAGTGATAAAGAACAGTTTTATCCCTTTTGTTGAGATGAACAGAACTGCTCTAATTCTCCCAAGGGCATTACAGTAATCCTCACATTTGTCACTTGTCTGTACTATAGTAGCCTCCTTGGGGGGACTATGACTCCATTATGCGAAGTGGTTTTCACGCAGAGGTAATGAATAGATAGCTATTCAGTTGGTGATCAGGATAAGTAGGAGACATAACAGGTGGCCCAGAGTTTGATATGACACTGACGGTGAAGAGCAGCATTTCCAGCCCACCTTCAGCATAGCCAATGGAAACTATCTTGCTATCATGCAAAAAAAAAAAAGGTCTTGAAAGATGTTTTCTGATCTAAATCTTGCTCAAGGGAGAAGTTTTCTTATTATGTTGGGTTACAGGTGGTGTTAGTACATAACAGCAGGTACAAATACCATGTGCAGTGCTGCCCTGAGTTCTCTGCTTTCCTTTAGTTAGATTAGCACAGAGAATGTAAGAGATTAATTACCTGTGCTTTCTTGCTTGTTGGTAATCCTGTAGTCCCTGTCTTTGGGGAGAATCCTATAGATGTTCACTGCTTGAACACAGGCTGTATTTCTACTGCACAGAGCCCTCTGATTATCCCTCCTTGGAGTAACGCGTGGTCCCAGGTTTATGAGCTGAGCTGGCAGGGATGACCGGGTGTGTCTGCTCCCATCCTTATTTCTTTAACGTCAAGCTGTTGCAGGCAGCAGCACCCTGACAGGGTGGCTCTCCTGCTGAAGACCAGCTTAGTCTGGCCCCAGGAATATTGAGGATTGTAAGGACTTGACAACAAATAAATAAATAAATAAATAAGCATGTGGGTGATTGTGGTTTATCTCCTTCATCATGCCCTGAAAGCAAACCTTGCTCAAACCACAGGTCATGTGGATCCCTAAAACTGGCTACCTTGTGTTTGTTTGGCTCCGTAAGGAACAGCTGGACCTTGGAAAGGGCTTGCCCAGGGCAGGAGATCCTTCCACACACTGACCTCTGGGCTTGATCCTCTTTGAGACCAAGAAAGAGTTTTGCTCCCAGCAAAGGCTGTTTAGCCCCTGGCAGTGGGGGAGGCAGGTGAGGGGCTCCCATGTCCGGGAAGTACCCAGGGCAGCAGCCAGCTTCAGCAGGACAAGAGCACCAGTGATTAGATGGATGAAGGCTAGGTTGTGCTGAGACACACACGGGGGATGTCTCCACAGCCCCTGCACCCACTTTGCTCTGCTTTGTAGTGGTGGGGACAAGGGGTACCCCAATGCATCCCAACTGTATGCTGGTTTATGACAAATTTGCTGTTATAAATGAACTGCTTGAGCATGTATGCCAAACTTTAGCCTGAAGCTTATTTTTACAGCCAAGTTATAAGTCTTGGAAGATTTATAATAAAAACACTGGTACAATCTTGAAGCACAAAAGTGCTAATGGCAGTTGCTGCTGTGGTGTGGTTTGAAAAAATAATAGTGCGTGGAATAGCCTGTGTTAATTATTCTTAAACCTGTTAGTGTGTTATGCCTGGACAACCCTGAGAAGCTCAGCTTTCTGTGACAGAGGAATGGTGTTTAGTTTGGGGTTTACTTTTTTTATAAAATCCAAACAAAGAAAAGATTAGACACTATAATGATTTAATGGTTTAAAATCTCTGTGCTAGAAACAACCTAATTAAATTCCTGACATCATCAGTTTTGTTAGTAAATAGTAACCATGGATGTGGAAGAGTCTTGCATCTCATTACATTCAGCATAGGGTTTCAATACAAGAGCCATTAGCTGTGGTGTGGAAGTGTAAAAACAAAGGGAAAGTATGGGACACTTTTTTTTTCTCCCATTGATCTGGAACACAGTCCTGGAAGAATATCTGTAATTAATTAGCAGGGCTTTAATGTAGGGCAGTAGGCCATAGGTTTTCTCTAGTGAATTTTGTAAATGGCATCATATTGCACAAGTTAGAGGAGACAGAATATATAAAAATTACTCAAACTCCAGGAAATAAGTAATTGTACAGTGTAGTTAAAAAAGCAAGTACATATTTTACACTGACTCATGAGGGCATTTATATGTATGTACATCTCTATCTCAAGAACAATGCAATCCAGATGCATAAATCATTTACTATACCTGTCTTAATGTGGTTTAAAAAAATATCCAAATTTACTCGGATAAGTGGTGACAGCATTGCATGTTTAAGCAAGGGTGAATTAGCATGCAGACAGCAAACATGGGCAGAAGGGAAACAGACTTTCTCATAAAGGAACTGATTAGAATTACTCAATGCCACTCTTTCTTTAACAGGAGATGTACTAGTTAGCACTTCATTTCAATATAAACAACAAAAGAATGATGTTCAGTTACCAGGGTTTGACATAAAACTGGTGTCTTCAAAGGAAGTGAGTCTGATTCAATGCAATTAGAACAGATTTTGCTTTGGACTTGTGAATAAATTGGTACAATGTGTCTGCAAGCCACTATGCAGTCTATTTGTCCACTCTGTAGGCTCCAGTTTTGCAGCTGAGAGGATTTATGCTCAGCCTTGCAAGTAGTGATCATGGTTTCAAAGCCAGTAACGTGGTCCTCAATGAGCATATAAGCGGGTGTCTGACAGATTTTGATTTTTACATTAATAAATGAGCTCATGTTATCATTAAAGGTGCATTACTGATTTTTATCAAAGCTTCAAATATATGTGACAATCACATGAAAAAATAACAATACAAAAACCATAATAAAAACCCAGTCAGATAACAGTGACTTGCTGTTTGTCATCAGTTTCAAAAGGGAAATTGGATTTAAAAAGAGCGGCACAGTATTGATCATCTGTTTCTGGCCATTTTCCCTAACGGTTCTGTGGAAACAGGGTTCTTTCAGAAATTCAGGTAAGGTTCAGCCAGAGTCAGAGGGGGACATACCCTTCTTCCTTGAGAAAAGATGAACGCTATGTAACTTTCTATTAAGTGGCAACCCCCAATGCCTTTCTTCTAAGGGAAATGGGATGATCTGGAGATTGTGGGACTTGGTAAAGAAATTCCCATGACTTTTAACGGGCATTGGGTCAGAGGCTGTTCTGTGATTCCTTGCACACAACTCAGTTTTCAAAAGACAGTGTTTATGTTTCTCCCGTTGTGTGGGATTCCTTTACTGGTGGATGGAGTCAGAGTACACTTCGTGAGTGAGGATGCCTTAGAAATCTATGAAAGTGTAACCTTTTTAATATGAAAAAGGGTTTTCAGAAACTTCCTGTCATTGCTTAGAAATGTTTTAGCTGTCAGTGAATGGAAGAAAGAGAAAGAGGGGAAAAAAAAAATCATTTGTAGCTTTGATAGTGAAATATGTGAGGGGATAAAGGGGCCTGTATTGAAGCTGCTATCAATCAGAGTGTACCTAGCATATAATACTGCTCTGGAGACCTCTTAAATGTGGAACTTTGTGCAATAAATCCATTCCTGCAACATGTTTATTCCTTTGTTACATTTGTGGGAAGCAGAGATTTCATTGCATATTCTGTATAGTGATGCATAAAATCCATATTTATAATCTTGCTGTATATATCCCACATGTTTGATCAACAGTATATTAATGTTATATGGATTTGTTCTTTGCAACCAGGCGCTCTTTAATGAGAAATTTCAGTGTCTCTGGAGAAATTATGAAAATAAATTGGCAAAAAAAATTACCAAATATTTGTATATCGTGTGTTTTATGTCATCTTGGTGCCCGCAAAAGGATAGACTACATCTAATAGGGAAATTACATAGCTATACTGCTAACATAAAGCATTGTTAAGCAAATTTCTTGCTGAAATTAATCGTCATTACTTGAGAACTGCCTTTTTATTAGCAGAAATTCTGTCCTATTTCTAACTCACAGCTTGACTGTATCAGAATGCCTTTCATCAACCAATTGGAATAACTCTTCTGAACAGAGGCGGCTTTTCTTATATCATTTTCAGTTCATTAGCTACAGTTTTTTGTCATCTGGAGAGCAGGTCTGGCTTTTGAGAGGAAAGGTTTATTTTGTCGTAACTATCAAAAAAAAGTAAAAAAGCAAAATAGAAATCAGTGGTGTTCTCTAAATGGGAGATGCTCAAGAATATGTGCATAGCAATCAACTAGAGATACTGATATTCAGGTTTTTAAAAATGGGGAAAAAAATCTATTTTCTTGTTAAACAACTAAATAGCAGTAAAATACCACGTTTAAAATATGAAGTTTATAGTACCAAGAGCCTTGACTCTCTAGTCCAGATCTGCTTCTGTTCGTACAGACTCTGTGATTCAGCTGGCAGTGAAGTGGATTGATAGCTGAGGCCAGACTGGTTACTGCATGGAGAAACTATCCTCCTATAAAAACCCGATTCAAATGATGAGGTTAGCCACCAAGTGTTAAGGGGTAAATGCATCCTTCTCCAGTTGCTGCCATAACTGAAAGAGGATTGCGGTCCTTAGAAGATCCAAGTTTTTTTACAGCCTGAATTTTTCTGCATATTAAATACTTTGAACTGTCTTTGCCTTTTAATAGTAAGCTTTATGTTTCTATTTGAACTTTTACCTCCCCCTGGAGCTTTGCCCCAGCTTGCTGAAAACTTGTATTTCATGTGGAATTCCTACACTTTTTCAGTTGGAATTCTAAATTAGTGACAGTACCTTTTTCTCCAGGGTGCTTCCTAACAGAGAGAGGCTCCCTCTGAAGAGGGCAACTACCTGAAAACCAGAAGCAGCCCTTGTGTGCCCATTTCTCACAGCTAATTGCAGTTCCACAGTTGCCTGGCCCTATGCAAAGAGACCTCCAAATCCTCTGTGCTCTAGCAAAGCAGTTTTCCTTTCTTGCAGTCAGACAGTAATAAGGATGAGAGCTAGTTCTCTTGGCTCTGGCAGTTTCAGTAAACTTCACTGTCCTTGTGCCAGGGGAAGTGGGAATGCAGATCTATAATGGTATAGCAAGGGACACAGGAGGGAGTTATTTGTATGATTTCCCTGCTGCAGTGAACAGCTGTGGAAGTCCTGACTGCAAATTTCTGTATACTTTCATCTCTCTCTTGTTATCAACAAGTACTGGGAGGAAAAAGTCTTTCCAGAAAGGAAATAAAACTAGGAAAAATGATTCAGTGCAGGCAGCTTGACATAAAGAATACTCTTGTCCTGGAAAAAGTGTGGCTTTCATGCCTGTTTTCTCATGGGTGAACTGAGGTATCAATAGAGTTGAATTCTCCTATTAAAATAAATTCTTCTCCTAAAAGAATTTGGAGAGGGTATGATTGCAGCTCACTGGATTTTTAGCCTGGGCATTAAAAAGTACATTTAGATTTTTCAAGAGTTCCTAGAGAAGGGACTTGGGAGCCTGAACTGATCAGGTATCAGGAAGATCTTAAATGTGCCTAGAAAGAGCATGTCTGCCATGAAAATGAGTTAGCAATGTGGATTATCTCCCACTCCTGTTTCCAGCAAGATGTTTCCCTCAAGCACATTTTCCAGATAGTGGAATATGGGCAGCCCAGATATGGGCTGCTCTGATTCTTCATGTCTCCTGCTTCCTATCGCTGTTCTCCTTTCTGCAGAACCACTGGTACTGAGGAAAAAAAAAGTGCCCCCCTAATGTATTTCAGATATGAGAAAGAGAAAGGAGGATCCTTTTTGGCCATGAGCTTGACATGGTGTTGAAGAGTGGGAAAAGTGGAAAGAGGAGGAACGTGTCAAGTTTTTGTAGCCAGCTGTGGGAAGGGTTTTCTGTAGAAGCTTGGTGCACTAGGAAGAGAGTCTCCTTAAGTCACATAGCAATCCCTGCTACCAGACACTCTTAGACACTGCTAAGCTGGGAAGGTTTCCCTCCTCTATCACCTCTTCGGAATTAATTTACTGAATGAAGTAGTACACAGGAAAATTCCTGGTGATGGAGTGCAGTGTGACTTGAAATAACACTGCCCCAGTAGTAATAGGTCAACAAAAATATGAAGGAAAAAAACCAAAACCAAAACCCCCTTGTGTTCCTTTCTCCTGGAGTTCGGAGCTCATTCTTGTAAGGTAGATTGGATATTTTGGAGGTGGGGCTGTCTTCTGACTTCTGTGCTGAGCTATGAGAATTCATAACAGGCTTGCCAAAACAATGTTACGTTGTCACAGCTGCCCTGTGGATCCCTGTGTGCATGGCAGTAGTGATTCAGATCATCTAATTTGATAATGAATTACTGCCTTGCTAAGGCAGCCCATACCCATTGCATAGCCACCTCATGCTTTTGAGGAATTGCATCAGCTTTTTAAATTTGTGCTCAGTTTGGAAGAGGGTTGGGAACTGGCCCAGAGAAAAATCTCAGCTTGCTTATGGCTGTAACTGTCAAAGGTAGATTATCCAAAATGTTGGCCCTAAGACAAAGACGACAGCAGTCATCTTTACTCAGAAGGAAATGAAATGTAACAGCCTGCATGAGTCATGCATTTTTAGTACATCAGCTTTCACTCTATTGCCAGAAAATGTACTAACTACATAGGATTTTGTCTGTCTTAAGTAAAGACATATTTGAAAGCTCTGGCAATGAAAGGGCTAACATACTGGACTGTAGATGCTATTGTTCTCTCCAAGCACCTCACGATTTTTACTTGGTTCTTCCTCATGTCTGTTTTCTGCATTTCTCTCCCTTTTAGATGTTAGTAAGAAAGGGCCTCTGAACATCAGAAAATAGATGGTCAGCGCTTAGATCTGTTTTCCCCATCTCACCTGCCTTTAACAGAGTGTTCCTTCTCTGCTTATCCTTATCTGAATGCTGCTCTGTACAAAACGTCTGGCTACTGGCAACTCATTGGAGCATTTCCTCCTCTTTTGGTGACAAACCATTTTCTGTATAGCTTCTGTATCACATGTTCATCAGTACTGTCAGTCTGTCCCTGCAGAGTCACAGGTAGCTAAGATCTTGTTCTGTGATAACCATTTCCAGATAAAATTTTCCATATACTTATGCAAATTGGTGAGTGCATAATGGGTAATTGAGAAAGGAGAGAATTGATTGTATCAAACAGCTTGGAAAATTCTCTTAGCAAAATAAAAACAAGAGGACAGACTCAGTTTGGGTAGCAAAACATTCCTAGTTGAAACTTGGATCAAAATTTTGCATTTAACTAGTATCTTTCTTTGAGTCATTATCTTTGTGTCACTTTAAATCCAAGCCGCCTTTCCACATTAGGTGATACCAAGGAAATTACAAAAGGTCGATTTCACACTGTAAACCTGACCTTTTTTTTAAACACAATCCATGTAGACTCATAGCTGGATGATGAGATTGTTTCAAAGAATACTGCAAAAACAAGTGGTCATGCTGAATCATTGTAAGTAATTCCAGTATTAAAGGTTCTGCACACAAAAATGTGCATGCTTTGTAAAAAAGATCATATACCAGAAAGAGCATTGGGGAAGATTTTCAAAGGCCCGTTAGTCAACTAAGGCAACTCTCCTGTTTATTCCCACTTTGTGCCTTTGAAAATATCCCCAAAGTGTGGGGTTTTTTCCTTCCAAAGCAGGTCTGTATTAGGTCAATTATTGCCTTGCAAGAGGAAAGTTAAGATGGACATTGATGCAAATCAGCTGTCTGTGAATATTCCTTAACATGATGTACTTCGACTAGAATAGTTAGGTTTTTCTCCATGCATTGCACTTACCTAAAAACAATACCCGAGGAGTAAGTTTGAGCTCAGAATAGTCTTTCTTTGGCACAAACAGCGTATGAAGCCTGATTAATAGTGCTTCTATACAGTCTTATGCTTCTTGCATCTAGTGCAGATATCGTTGTGTAAAATCTGGCAGAGAGGGACATCAGATGGATTTGTAATGGTCTCCGAAGGGTCTTTGGCTCCATAAGCCAGTTAATGGATTGCACACAGCCATATGCAGCATTTCCATTTCTTACGGCTATAATGGAATAATAGTTTTCATTAAATAACCAACCCAAATATAATTTAATACAAAGACGTATTATATTCCATTTTAGTGAATGAAGCATGCCACAGCTTAAGTAGCATATCAGAGCTAAAAAAAATCCCCCTGGCTCTTGCTACCTTTTCCTTCATGAAGAAGCTTGCCACATATCAAGATCTTTAAGTGCAAATTCTCGTTGTGAGTATATATTAGGTCCTAGTATCTAGTTTAATGATGACTTTTAAGGCTTTGTTTTGTCTAAATGATTTATTTCTTAAACTCATCATTTAAAGGACTAAACTCTCGTATGCTGACTTCACACACAGTGCCACTGCAGTCAGTGAGGAGAGCTGTGGCTGCTACATTGCTTGGTGGAAATGTATCATCAAAAAATCCCAGCTTCAGGATGAGGTCCTCCCGGTGAGTGGGAATTGCTGCCTTGGAGGCCAAAGGTTCCTGCAGATTTTTCCCCAAGGGGTCAGTCTGAAAACTGAGCAGAAAGTGGGTATCATCCTTGTGAGTTACAGTGTGGCACGAGCCCTTGTCTCTGTATGGTCGGAGGAGAGACATGTACAGAAGCACCAGGCTATAGCAGACTTGTCCCAAAGTTCACAGGTGTCATGGGAGCTTTGCACTGTTTTTAAGGAGTCTTGGATCAGGCACACAGTTGCCACTAGGCAGGCAAATCCCAATTCATTCAACTCTCCAACTATGTGAAGAACTTGAGGAGGGCAGGTGTCACATCTCGGCACCCACATTTGTTCCAGATCTACTGTGCAGAGCAGGAAATCACTTATCAGCCCTGGACTTCTTTTTGAAGGAAGAAAATGAGCTGTGTATAATAGGCAGTGCTGTCACTACTGAGTAATCTGTACTTCAAAGTCAAACAAAGCTTGTCTGTTACATTGTGAAATACGGGTGGGAATTATCCTCAGTTTTGTCACTAAGAATTGCCTGTAAGAAATCCCAGCAGTCAGTGAGAATAGATGGCTAAGAATCCAGCTATGGCTTTACAGACCTGGAGTCCTCCAGGGATCATCACAAATCTCATGATGTCTCCCAAGTGCTTGATTTGTGCAGATGATGCTCTGATTTAGCAGAAAGATGCATATAAACTCAGGTTTTCAGCAGCCTCTATTGGTGCCATAGATGCAGTGGCTCAAGAGAGTACATTATTCCAGCAAATGTCAGCATTAATTTATACTTGCTCAGGGCTCATCTGCTTTTTCCTGCAGTATCTTGGAGAAGAGAGATTACAGTCATGTGCATGAAAACCTCAGTGTCTGGCAAGCGAAGCCAGGACCTGCCCAAGCAGGAAAGTGGTGTGTGCTGTGGGAGGAGGTGTGGTGAGGGAGGGGTGGCAGCATACTGACCTCCAAGAAGAGGTGTTTTGTCATTGCTTGTTACACCCTCTGTTAATGGAAGCACCGTGAAACTCCTCTCACTAAGAAGCTGCAGAGATGCCTCCCCAAATGAGTTGCTATTTAAACTGCTGATCTGCTGGCAAGAACTACTAATATAGACCTGTTACAAGAAGGAAAAAAAAAATTACTGAAATCACTGGACTTTGATAAGAGTTGGTCTTGCAGTAGGACTGGAGCTAAGGGGTCAAATTCCCCTGTGTCACTTATGTGAAGAATTGCAGCGATTGCTGTGGTACTTGTGAACAAAACCAACGGAAAAGTTTGCGCTGACACATAGATTTAAGTGAGCTGTTGCATTCAAGTTCTCTCACTTCAAAAAACACTTTTCAGCTCCAGGATTTCATCTTGCATTAGATATGCAAGTCACTTTATGGCAGAAGACAAAACAGAGAAAGATTACTTTGAATATTTAACCAAAAGAAGTTGGTTTTTAAATATAGTTGTTAAAAAATGCAGTGGTATGTCTAACATGTAATGTACATTAAAACGTAGCCCAGTGTGCTTCCTTTTTATTTTTCTGATTCTGTATCACACTTGCTCAGTTTTCAAAGGTGTTTAGCATTTCCCCTAACAAAGATCCTGCAGGCCAAGTTATGGAAGAGGCCTGCCCAATTCCACCATTTCCAGCTCTTGCTCTGAGGGATACATCTAGAAGTCACTTTGGAGTGAATGCATTGGGCAGTTGCTGAACCAGAGGGAAACTGGGGACAGTGGACTTGCCCCAGCATTGCAGAGCCAGGAAGCTCTTTGCAGTTTTCTTGAAGCGCAGATTTCTTCTTCAGAATCTTCCTATTGGAAATGTTTATCATAGACTCTTCAGCACTAAGATCTTTAGCAAGCATGTTTGTCTAAAACCGACAACATTGAATGCCAATTAGAAAAAGCTTTTTTCAACATGTATTTTTTTTATGAATAGTGTATTTTAAATAAATGTGTTTCAAACCACATAGGCAAACTTCCCAGGCATTTTTCAGCAGTGACTTGTGCCTGTTCTGCTATTGCTGTTCCAGCCTCCAGGCTATCAAGCTGCCGTTGCCCTTCATAATGAAGTGGACGAGGAGTATACTATGGATCTAACATCTGAAAGTTGGACTTGGTGAGAAGTGGTGCTTTTTTCATGTCTGTCAGTTTGTTCCTCTCTCCACTGGAGATTTTACTGGTAAATGATGATCTATCTCAGCATTTCTTAACACAGTCCTCCCCTACAGCAGATCAGGGGGTCTCTGTTCGTCTTGGATGACCTGTGCTGAGTAGCTTTGCAGAGGATCTTCCTCAAAAGTGTAAGGCAAGCTGATGGCTGTCCATGGAGTGAGTTGCCTGTCTCATTTGACCACCACTTGCTCTGTGGAGCTGAACTTGAATAGGATTCTTGGCACTTGGGATGGGTTTGGGCAGGATTTGACGTCAGGGAGTGAAGCAAGTTTGTGTGTGTTAAGTAAGTTCCAAGGCATGTTCTTAGGCTAGAAAACATAATTATACAGCAGCTGGTCCCCTATAATACCTTTTCTATAACAACAAAAGTTATCTTCAGAACCTCCTCAGAGTCCCTACTGGTTGTTGGTGCTTATGATGCTGTGTGTGCTGACTGGGGCATGCTTTGATCAAGGGCGGGTGCTGCATGCTGGCTGCTTGGTAAATTTCACACAGGTTTATTGTTGGGTCCCCTGATGTAACCCCTACAATCAAATTGTAGGGAAAGGGGTGATTCTTATGCCATGGCAAGGGCTTCCTGTGGGAGCATGTGTTACCACCAACACCAGGGTTTGCAGGCGGGTTGCCAGGAGGCTGGCAGCAATCTTAGAAATTTGGTTCTAGCAACCTTTGCAGGTGTCAGATGGGGGGAATTTAGGAGCTGAAGGCTCATGTGCTAATCTGCAAGCTAATGTGAGCAGGCAAAGTGAACCTGCCATGCCATACATTGTTGCCTTGTCATGGTTGCAGGAAGGGTCATGCTTTTTCACTAGACTCAACCTGTGTCATGCTGGAAATCCAGAGCCCTCTCCTCCTCCCTTTCCTGTACCCCTTCCAGACATCATCCCCATGGGCTGCTGCAGTCCCAGCCCCTCTTGCTGGATGACAGCTGCAGAAACTTCTGCCTGGGTATGTTTGCCCTTATTCAACCCTGGGTTCCCATCCTTCATACCCTCTCCATGAAGGGAGGACATATGTGATCCAGCATGTGGAGACTTGCACTCTGGACACAAAAAGTTGAAAAGGTCTGCAGATATGCTAGTGTATGTGTGGCAGTAGCAGCAATATGTTTTCTGGTTGTATGTTTGTTCTCATTAAAGAGATTTACTTTACTTCACACCAATATGGTAAAGATAACGAATGCTGCTGTACCAGCTAAGTACAGTGGTTCTGAGCTATAAAGTTTCACTACACACGTGGCTGAGCACATAAACAAGTATTCTGAGGACAGAAAATGGGGGCTAGTGGGAACAGTAATGTGAGATGTCAGAGGAGTTCATTTATTTTGATAAACTAGTTTATATTCCAGAATGCTTTTTCTCATGTTGATAAAGTGTCAATCTTAGCTATGAACTTTGCTGTTTATGACCTTTCATGTAAAGTTGCAAGGAAAAAAGGAAAGATAAACAACTTGAACAATACAATTAAGGCAAACCCAGAATTCAGTCAATGAGAGACACCAGCGTTAAGTAAATCATCCCATGGAAACAGAGCTATTTGAAAATGCAGTGGCATCACTTACACTGCAGTGGGCAATTAGTTTTAATTAACTTCAAATTCTGACACATAGTTAAAAATCATCTTTTCTGAGTGCCCAGCTAGACAAATTAAAGTTGGGCCATTTTGCCCTGCTAGAAAAAGCTATTACAAGTATTATAATGATGCTATTCACACTTCTATTATAAGTATTATGTAATCTTCTTAATTTTTTATGAAATAGTACTTTTGAAAGATGAACTTGTTCGGTACCGTAAACCTTTGAATAATTGCACTATTTTCCAAGAAGAACAGATTGAATTTTCAGAAGCTGCTTTGAATTCATTAATAATTTCTATTAATAAAGTCCAATGCTGTGATTTTTACCTGTCAGGAAGGAAACAGCCAGGAGTTCTTGTAAGGTTATCAGAAATTACAGACAGCTTTTGATGTGTATTTTTAAGGTTAAATCTGGTACTTTAAATGTGATGCTGGACATCTGTCACTATAGAAGCCTTAAGCGCAAATTTTGTGAGAGGTAAGGGGGTAGCTGCTTTGCATTACAACTGCTCGACAGAGCACATATGCCCTGTCCCAACCTGCAACAGAGTCCACGTATCCCTCTGTCCTGTGCATCTAGCCTGTTGGACCATTCTGGAAAGCAAAAAATTGCTTTCTGTAAATGTTCTCTTAGCAACATATTCTTATGAAGTTCAGTGTTTTAAGAGAATGTAAGTGTTCCACCAAGAACTGAATGGCAGTGACAGTCATCCTCACAATGTCAGTAGGTTCCTGCTGATGACGCATCTGTCTGGTTGCCCGCAGGCCCACCTGCACCCTGTGGGAAAGGCAAGGCAGAGAATCTCAAGCTACTGCTGACCCAGGGTGAGACCGCCACATGGCTTGGGACAGCAGCCCTCTTGGACAGTCACACATTAGCTGCAGGTTTGTTGTCATGCTGCGTTATTTTCAGACCTGAACTATTCCCTTAGAGGCAGATGGGATGTCCCTATACTACAAGCCTTAGTGCTGCAAATTTGGTGCTGGTGTTTGTGGAACCAGCTGTGAATTTTTGGTGTTCACAGTGATATTACTCTCATGTCATTGGGAGGAACTTCTGAAAGGTGCATAGTAAGCTACTGACTTCTTTAATATGAAATCTATTTCCATTATTAGTCTTTTGAAGTATGTGAAACTAGAGCTAGATACTTTTGTTTACAGTATGCAACCCTTACTCCTTGAGTAATCTACTTGATTTCCCTTGGGCTATGAGGCAGCTTCTCACACGAGTAAGTTCAGAACCTTCTTGCTTGTCCCAGTTAAATTAATTTGTATGCTGAGCCATGCAGATAAGGGCAAAGAGTTATATTCATCTTCTCAGCTGCTCAGTGACCAGGACGCTTTAGGAAGAAGAATTCAAACAGAATTAGCTGGTATTACTGAGATGGAAAAACTGTTTGTTACTATGCAGTCACCTTCATGTCATGTTTCTCATGCATCATGTCAGTTATCAGCCCTGGGAGATGCTGGATTTCTGAGTAAGGAAAGTCTGTGTGCCTTTTCCTCCCTTACATCTCCAGTGAGATTTTAAGATGCCTATTTCTCAGGGCAATCTTTTTATGACAAAAAAGCGCTGCTCTTCTGGGGATTAGACCCATGTTCTTGGCTGATGCCAGAGAAAATACATAGCAGTCTCTGGTGACCAGGGTGTTGTTTGAAATTGCGATCTAGAGAGGGAGTATTCTGATATAATTAATGTGGTGTAATCTCTAAATAAGCATAATAGGTCTGATCTCTGCCAGAGGAGACAAGCCAATGTGCTAAAGGATTTTTGGTTTGAACCAAAATAATTCCTCTCTCACTGTTAAAAGGAAATAATAGAAAATGATGAAAAGGTGTAAGTCTTCAGCATTGTCTATAGGATGTTTTTTATTAATTGGTGGCTGTCCTGACTTGCTGGGTTGTTGCACCAATTGTATGTCTTTCATGGCTCTTCTGTTGGTTGGTGGTCTAATAAATTTTTAAAAAATGAGCGTTATGGTATAGTTAACAGCTGTGCCCTTCAGGCATGATTTTTTTCTTTCTCTCAGAAAAAAAGTGTACAACAGGCACTTTTAAACTGTGCATTTGAATAGGTCTATCTGGTAAAGTGAAAAATACCCATGAAATAATGAGGCAGCACAGGAATACTGCATTCTGACCATCCAAAAGGTCTGCACACATTTTTTCCATGTGGAGTACATACAGCACAGGAAGCAGTTCATGCTACAGCAGCATACTTATTCTCCTTGTGCTCAGTACTTTGAGTGAATGAAAAGAGAAGGAAATGGGATCTCTGAAAAAAAAAAAGAATGATAGGCTTATGCTGGTAATTTTTCTATCAATTTCATAGTATTAATCACTTTAACAGTGAGAAAAATTTGAGTAAAATTGCCAGAAATAATTTTCTAGCAGTGCTTTTTAGTCCTGGCATAGTTATGAAAATTTTGTGCATGGCTTTTTTTTTTACTATTAAAATCTATATTTAAAACTTCATATTGACCTTTAAAATTTGCTCTTACCTGAAATACAGTAGTCTTCAGAAAATAGATTTAATCTTAAAAGAAGAAAAACCTGAAAATTATTAAAACCTGAAAAAAGGAACTTGTCTTAATTACAGACACTCTGGACAGATGAGTTTGCTTTTCTTTTGAGGCTGATTAAGTTGTTTTTTAAATTAAAATCAGCTCATGGTTTGGGCTTATTCCAGTGACTTAAACAGGTCCCTTAATTTTACTCCTGAGTAGTTAGCTGAGTTCCTCAGGTGCTTCAGTGAAACATGTACCTTGGAAAATTGGACGTCTAAAGATAAAATAAGGCTTTAAAGCCTAGATTACTAGCTTCCCTGGAACAGCTGAGGCGCGCACAGTAAGGCTTCACTCTGGCAGCTGAATTGGCAAGAGCAGACCTCATGCCTGTTAAGTCCCATTGGTGGACAGTCCAGTGTTGGAGATGAGCTTATCTTAAACACAAGGGAATTAGCCCAGCTTCCATTTAAATTGCTGGCAAAGCTCCAGCTATATTCCACAAGAGAAGGGCTGAGGCAAACAGGCACACAAAACCCTGTTTCTAGGCCTGATCCCAGCTTTTCTTACACATCCAAAGCTCATGCTGAGTATTGTGGTCACTTTAGTGGGATTAAGGCTGAGCGGATTGTTTGGGCAGATTTATATTGCTATTCATTGTAAGAAGTACTGATACAGTTCTTAGTGATGTACAGGTAATAAATATTCATTTGTTAAAACAAGAAGACACCTGTTGATAAGGTAAACTGTGATTGTTACAAGCAAATTGCTGAAGTGTGGTAGAATGTCATGTACAATAATCAGTTAAATGGCTCTTCTGTCATCTGTAGCCCTCTTCCGGCAAAGCATTTAGGCATGTGTTTGCCATTAAGCACCTGACTACCTCCACTGAAGTTGATCTGACTGCCCTGCTTGTATGTGGAGCACATGTTTTGGAGAAATAGGGCCTAAATTACTTGGGGTCCACTGTACTCTGCCTGTGGTGTGTGCTCTCAGTCCTCCAGGAAGTCAGTCATGCCCAAACACAACACTGGGTCTCATCAGCATTTTTGTAGGGGGAAACACCTAAAGTGCCTGTCACTTTATGCTCTGTCAGTAGGTTTAACTAGCAATCTTGCATGCTCATTGGTGCCATAAGGTTATAATTTGTCACCAAAGCAGTGTCAGGAAAGAGGTGTGATAGTTAGTGTCAGCTCAGAGATGCAGGGCTGTCAGGGAGGCCAGTGTTTAGCTGTGGGCTGTGTGAGTGTGTGTGCACACACATCACCCGTGGCTACCGAAGGTGATAATGACCATCTTATTGTTACGGGCCATTCCAAGCGGCGTGTTCTAGGATACTTCTTTTAACTAAAAAGGCATACTTAAATGTATTCAGACATGTCAGTGATCAAGAAGTGCCCATTTCCTAAATTAGCCTCAAACTCTTCCTTTTCTCCTATCTGCACTACATAAAAAAAAAAAATGGAAAAAATGTCATCAGTGACAAAAACCCTACACTTGAACAGTGTGTGTGGGTCTACATGTTTTTTGCAGGGGGTGGGGGGCGAAATTCAGACTCCAGCCTGAAAACCATAACAGGCCATCTTTAATTCATGCTTCTCAATATAGGTATTACAAAACCATTAGAAGCATAAATGTTTCCTTATGTATTGAATTAACCAGCATTACAGATATGGACATTCCAGTTCACTGATACCGAGTTGTTTGTTGTATTTGTGTACATGTATAATTCAGGTTCCTTAGCAGGATTTTGAGGGGAGGAGGGGAACTGGAGATGATAACGTAGTGGACTGTCCTCTACTAACAATATGAGGACCAATTAAAAAATACAGTTAAGCAACATGACTTAACGTAGCCTGAAAAAGACAGGTGAGAAATAGAACACCCATCATATAAAGACGAGGCACTAAAATAGCAGTCCCGTTAGAAAAGGATTAGCCTTTTGGGATTTGAACTTGCCACCCACTGAAAACAATTGCAAAAATCCCACCAAACTAAATGCCTCAGGCCCTTGCACAGGGCTGATTAGATGTGATTCATAGAATAATCTATATGCCAAATAATGCTGTTATTTGTCAAGTAAATTATTCATCAGATCCATCATCCTGCCATTTCTTTTCTGGCAGAACTCGCGCTGAAGTCAATGGGAGTATTGTCTGAATGAAGTCTGTTAGGATTGGGCCCGAGTTGACATGAAATCCAGCTGGGGCAACTTGTTCTTCTTCCTTATGTGGTTCATAAAACCACACGCTGGACAACAGGTAGGCAGCCGGGGTGCTGCACCTTACGATGCCAATCGTTCTTTCATGGATGCCAATTACCCCCTCGTGTCTCTTTAATCTACCTGTTGCCACCCCAGTTTGGGGTCTGATCCTGTCAGCACATGTGTGTGTCTGTAACTTAAACCTTGCTGGCAGTATAACCCTTATCAAGCTGAAGTTAACCTGTATCAGTGTCCACGCGCTCTAGACTTCCTGGGGCTCAGCCCTTTGGGGTGCGCTGTCCTGGGCGCTCCTGGTGACCTTTGAGAGCTGCAGGATGAGCAAAGAGGTGTGACTCTTGACCTGGGTGAGCAGGGGAGGTTTCCAAGGTGACTTTTTCTCTGCTTTTGAATGTAGAAGCCTGATTATATGGCTCGTTGGCTCTTGCGGTTTGTTTTTTAGCTTAAAGTTAAATGTTCTGAATCAAATTAGACACCACTCCCCTCCCCCCCCCCCCAAAAAAAAAAAGAATTAATCACTTGCTGTCTTGATAGGAACAAAGGTAATACAAGCAAATTGCTTAAAGGATTTGCACTTCTAGCCATTAAAATCCAACTCGGGCGACTATCTACAGCATGGAGCTCAGCCTCCCATTACTACCCACCGGAATGTATAATGGTTGTGTCTGGGCTCCCCTGTGCCCCAGGAGCACATCAGAAGGATCCTGAGGGTGGTTGTGAGTCACCTTAAAGGAAGCGGACATAATGGCCTCAAACAGTAGTGTCGTAATGTGCTCCATATGCCTGAAAGGTACTGTGCAAATGGGGCTGTTTGTGAGAGACTTCTTGGGTTTGGCTTCTCTGCAAATTGAGTGGTTTTGTGAAATGGAAAACATTCATGGATGCTGAGCATAGCTCTGTGTTGAAATGTGTGGTAAAGCAGTTGATATCAAAGTGTGCTTGGGGCAGTGAAATGATTGCAGAAGACCTCTCTGGTGGTGAGACACCGGTGGTCTCAGCCCTAGGAGAGGTCTATGTCCCCCAAAACAACATAGGATGTAACTGCTGCTGGCTTTTGTGATAAACCAACGACTTATAGATGCAGTTGGTATATGAGGATGTGTTTCCTGGTGCAAAGTGGTTTTTTTTCTAGTCTCTGCAGTAACTGTTGGCTGGAGTTAACGCTCGTCTCATGAAGACTCTTCCATGGCCTCCATGTCATCTGCTAGGAATGTCAGAATCGAAGCAAACCGCGCATGATTTTCCAACCTGACGTGCTGAGGAGTTTTTATATCTATTGCTCTGTTTCCGTTCCGTACCTGTTTTCCTTGACAGCGCACATTCCTCTCCCCTGAGAAGAGCGTGCCTGCCCTGGTACAGATCTCCCTTCTCCTGACACCCCTCATGACTTGGGTCTGTCGGGCCTGCAGCGGCCATACGGATGCTCTGCAGGTATGCCTCTGTAAAAACTTTTGGCTACAACTTCCCGTGGGGCCGCGCTGCAGTGCATCAGCAGTGCATCAGCAGTGGGTCAGCACGCTGGGGGAGCCCCCGGTGGGGCTGGAGGGGCCCGGCCCGGCCCGCGCTCGCCGGCACCCCCCTCCGCCAGGGCTGCTCCAGGCCGAAGCCCCGGGCCGGGCCGGCGGCGCCCGCCCGGGCTCTTTCCTGCCCCTCCTCGCGGCAGAAGCCAATGAGCGGGGCCGCGGCGCCCGCTCGGACCCCGCGGGCGGGCGGGGAGGGGCGGGGGCGGGCGGCGGCTGCCGCCGCGCTCGCTGAGGAGGAGCGCGGGAGGCGGGCGGGGGCAGCGCCGCCGCCGCCGGGACTGGCGCCCGCCACCGCCGCCCGGCACACGGCCCGCGCCCCGCAACGCTCCGGCCCGGCCCGCGGCCGCCGGGGGTGCGAGATGGCCGCTGACGGGAGCCGCGGGGTCCTGGGGCTGTGGCTGCTGGCGGCGGCGGGGCTGTGCGGCGGGGTGGCGGCGGGCAAGTCCCCCAGCTGCCACGAAGTGCGGACGGCGTTTCAGCTGCGGCAGATCGGGCCCCTCAAGCTGGTCCCCGACGTGCCCACGGCCGGTGAGTACCGACCCACCCACGGGGTGGCTTCTCCGCGCCGGGGGGTGGCGCGGGATGCTGCGGGCGGCCCGGGACCGGGGGACGTGCCGGACCGGCTCGCCGCTGCCGGTGTCCCTGGGCCCGTCCCGGGGTCTTCCCCCGGCTCCGGTGCCGCCGTCGGGGGCTGCGCGCCTGCCTGCCAGCAGCCGGTGCGCCGCGGCTGCCTTCATTCAGCGCCGGCTTCCCTGCCGGGCGCAGGTAGCGGGGAACTGGGCGGATTTGGCATGCCTCTTACTGAGGCAATTTTAAAAGACTTCCTAGGAAAAGAGATCAGCGTGACTGCTCGGTCTTCACGTTGTGCAGGTATTGCCTATTGAGCCCCACCGCGAGCGCCAGACCTTTTTCCCCGCGTTTAAGACCGGTGTGGTCCCTTTGCTACGTGCCTAAAGCAGAGGCTTTCTTCTGTAAAGGATCGGTTTCTTAGGCGAATTAGCAACCGGTTCGTTAGGGAAGGCTTGTTTTGCTGACCAGCTGCAGGGATCCTGGGGCAGGCTGGTGCATGCATTGCCACTTCTGAGTTCGGAAGAGTTACCTTGTGTATGAACTTGGGAACATCGTCGTAAGGAAAAGCGGAGGTAACACCATGGGCGGATACCGCCAGCAGAAGTTAGCTTTTGCTTAGTTAAGCAGTAAGGCTGCAGTACTTGTGAAAGTTGATGAGTTGTGCGGTGTTCCCTTTTGCCTTTTCATACGGCTCCTGAACAACGCGTGATGGCAATGAAACGGAAAAGTAACACACATATAATAAGAAAAGGGTTTTTTTGCATATTCTGTAATTACCCCGTAGAGTTCATTGTAAGGGGATAAAGCACAGTTTAATGTCCAAAAATGATTAAACTCTTATGAGTGACCATGTCTCTAGATAATGAAGCCACATCCCCAACTTCTACATGTTTTAAGAAAATGGTTACAAGAACTGGAATAAAAAAGCAAAGACTATCAGTTGCATAAAACAATCTCTACCTGCTTCATACTAGCACAATTGCCTGTAGGTGTGTGGTGGTATAAATGTCAGTTTGGGTTGTCGCTTTACTACTTTTTCACTTTTTTTTTTTTTTTAAAAGGAGTTCAATTCAAAGCCTGCTGAGTTTGATGGAAAAACGTATCTTAAATGAGTTTTGGATATGTTTTCTGGCATGGGTTTCTGTCTTGGGGACTAGATTTGATAGACTATGGGGCTGGTCTCTTATGGCAACTCTTCGGGCTATAAACGGTTGCACAGTGCTAGTCATCTTTATCTTTGCCTTCCATAAAGTAATTGAGATGACACATGGCTGTAAAGTTGTCCCTGAGCAAGGGATCGTTCCTAATTTTGTGGCAAGAAGAGATTTGCAGGAATGGCATTTTGAAGCTTTAATTACGGTACAGTTCTCTTGTGCTGATAGAGGCATCAGATAACACTTGCCTTTGAGAGCTAAATATGAAAACTAGTAAACAAAGAGGTAAAACAAGGCTTTTCAACCATTTTGATGCATGCTTAAGCCTCTTTCCTGAGCTCTTTCTGGAAGAAATTCTTCAAACTTTAATTGAATTGATTGTTTTACATTTTCTGTAAAATTCTAGTACTGTAGATGAAACTTGGGGAACATTGTGCACTTCCAGCAGGAAGGTATAGATGCTGTGATTCTTCAGAGAGATTTCATTGTATTCCCGTGTCATGTTGAACTTTCCTATTGAATTACAAGCTCTCAGAAAATAAATAGCTTGTGAGAAGGTGAGGGAGGGTAATATGCTTTTAAATTTTAGCTTATAAAGGTTTCTTTTCAAGAGGATGATTGGAACAGAGGAGACCTGAGGAAAAGTGGTGCATATTGATCTTCCCTGTTCGTTAAGTATACTCAGCTCCACCAAAGCTTGCGTGTTCTAATGATATTTTGCCAGGCAGTAGTGCCTCCTGTCTTGTGCCCTCTTTTAATTAAGTACTGAAGTGTGTTCCAGTGTTTTCATCTGGCATCTATTATCAGGGAATATATCTTAATACAACTTCCCTTTCTCCCCCCCGCCTCTCTCTGATATCGAAGCTCATTTTAGTATGCATTTTAGCAACACACAAATGTTGAAGCATCTCCCCTGAAGGCTTCAGACAGTTGTCAGTTAAAAGTAGAAGAGGGGAAGAGTGGTGGGTAGCCACACTGGGAAGCGGCGTGCTCAGCTGAATCCAGTGCTGAACGAAGCCTGGGGAGAGCTTCCTGCTAACTTCTGCTCATGTGGGCCAGACCTGCACTTGCACTGGGCTGCTCCTCAGTTGTCTGCATGTTGTTTTTGGTTTGTTTTCTCTAGAAAATGGAACTATTGCAGTCCTGTTGTCTGTTTACTAGGTATTTTCAATCACAAATGTGTTGAAAGCCCTTGGCTAATCTCAAGTCAGTAATTATAGGCTAATACAACAAATCTGACAGAGGTTAAAGTCTTAACGATTATTAAGTTCATATAACCTTCAGGAAAATCAGCAGCTCAATTGAGGAGAGGCCCAACACAGTGCCGGGTGAGGGATCAGCAGGCAGACTGTCAGGTGTGTATTTTCTGTCTCCTTTTATGGGTGGTGCCTGTTTCACCCGTAATAAAACTAACTCCAGGTATTTGGGAGAGTTTGTAGCTTACACCTTCCTGTGGTATTAATCGTGGTTGCAGTGTTGGTGTTGCATGCTGATGGATACTGGATCCAGTGACAGATCCCAGCTTCATGGGGCTGGTAGCTGCTTCCCTGTGTTACATGTGATCTGCAGACAGGTTGCTGCAATCCCTAAGTGGGTAGGTGAGTTTAGAGAGGGACATCGGCATGACCCACAGTGAGATGGAGAGTGGCTTTAGGCAGGATGTGCCAGCCTCTTGTATAAAATGAATTGGCAAGGGAAAGAGGAAGAGTCCTGGGGAAAAAATGCTTTTGCTTTTAAGGTGTGATGTGAATCATGCAGCAACCTGTCTTCTAAAAAATCACCTTTGCAAGAGGGCTCTTAGAGATGCCTAGGAGACTCCAATTTCTTTTCCATAGTTTCCCCAAAGGGTATCACATATTTTTCTGAATCTAGTCCGTTAACAAGTGCAGAGCTAAGAAGAGTGTGGGATGGATAAGAGGCGCAAACAACAGGTATATTTGAGCAGCAAATCTCCTTGGTCCATCTGTAAGACTTTCTCCTCTGCTAGCAGAGTATGCTGCTATTTAGTAGTCTGTTTTTCTAGAACAAGCTGAATGTTTCAAGAGTAATTTGCTGCAAATAGCAAACAGATTGGTCAGGTAAAGGTACTGCTGCCTTGGCTGTGATTCAGAGGAAAGTTTTTTTTTGTGTCTTCCCCCAGACTGGAAAATGAGGTAATATGTTCCTGGTCTTGTACTTTGATTATCACAGGCTGAGCTGGGATGTTTTTGCAGGAGCTCCTTGGTTAACGTTTTGATGAGAGAGAATTATATGCTGTCTCCAAGGGTGAAGGGCTGTGTTAATCCTGGCAGGGGACTAAGCCTGTGGTTCCAGGGAGTCTAGATATCTCAAATCTGATGCGTGCTGCTACGTATGGTATTCCTCCCAGACATGGGGCTGCTGCTGGTGATACCCCGTGAGCCCTGGGTTATATTACAGCGTAACTGCACACTGGCACGGACTATGTTTAAAGTTCCATTTATTCGCAGGCTTTTCCGTGGCATGGAGCATGGTGGTGGCTGGCTGTCAGTGCTTTCCAAATTCACAGTAGAACTGAACTAATCCAACTGGAGTCTGTGAATTGTCCACATTTGGGCAGTGAATTGTAGCAGAACCAGAATAAAAGTAGCGCTCTCGATTCCTTTGGTAATCATGTAACCACGAGAACATCCTCTCCATTTATATAAGCTCAGTTCTGTCTCTTTTGCTTACTGACTGGAGCATGATCATGCTAAAAAAAAATAATTTGTAAACATATGATAACTGTAGAGATAGAAGAATTGGGCTGATTTCTGGTAAGCAAGGAAAGTATGTGCCATTTGTGAAAGAGTTCTAGGAACTCTTTACCTTCTAAATAATCATCTTGTTGAGGACTACCAAAAGGACGATTTGCAGATCTTGCTGCTCTACTGCTTTACAAAGAGCACAGAAGCTGCCCAGATTGTGCTCAGGGACTCACTTCTGAAGGGCAGATTTTGTCCTATTAAAAGCTGCTTTATTCTCTACTGACATCCTGCACCTTAAATCAGCAGAAGTGTTCATTACCACGTGTATGTACTGAATATCCCATAGCAAAGCTGGACATGCATTAACAATTTATACATTTAAACTATTTTACTTTCTGAATAGTGACAGGAAAGTCCTAGGTTCCTACCCGAAACTCTATGCTGCATATGGTGCATGCATTAGACTGCATCTCAACCTGCGACAAAGGCTCCCATCGTGTTGAGAAATGAGTATGTGCTAGATCCCTTTTGAATTTATCCAAGAATATCTATTAAACTAGCCATTTTAGTACGAAATGGGTCATACCACACTTTATTTTCCTGTTTTTCTCTTTTATTGCCACTCAGCTCTTTATTTCTATCATCTTAATGAGACCACTGTAATTCCCCTGGTAAGGGTGCAGTGCTGAAATGCATTTTGCTCACAGCAGCATTCTGTCAAAGTTACTCATAAATCTGGTGTGTGCCAGATGTGAAATGTACTTGCTTTATTGGCTCTGGAAAGTTTTTGTCCCATCAGAACAAGTGACTAAAATCCTTTGGTGTGAACTGCGATCTATCCTTGGGTTTACCGTTCACTTGCATACGTGGTTGTGTGGGACTGCCTTCAGTGGCATGGATGAAGGATACATTCAGGAGAAAGGGCTGCTGGATGAGCACAGTCACGTTAATGCCTAGGAACAGCGTAGGGCGGTTAAGATTTTAAGAAAAGGCACAAAAAAAAGAAGTCTTGTTTCCATGAGGTTTCTTTTTCTTTTAGAAAATTCTGATAGTTATAACAAGTTTGTGAAATGTCCTTGGGATTACTTGCAGCTTGTTATAATGGAAGGTTTTCTTCGTGTTACACTTAGTATTTGATTATTTGTGGGCACACAGACTACTCGGTGGTTTAAACCACAGCCTGTTGACCTGTTGGAGAGAGTGGACTGGTCCAATGAGAGATGGATTCTTTCCCCATTGTCATTCTCTGAATAGTCTAAAACAAGGCCAATAGTACCTCAGTTTCCCCTTCTGCCATTGTTTCATGGTATGTTATTTTGAGGGGTATTGGTGAGAAACTGCCATGAAATGGGGGTAGATCGCAGCCAGACAAAGTATCAGTGAGTTATACCTTCATTTCTTCAGGCTGACTCACGCTTAATTCTTTCTTTACGTGAGGAAAAAAGTCTAGAAATTACCTTGGTTTCTGATGAACTGGAAGCTGAACCTGAAAGCTGTCCTTCCTTCACTCCTCTCATCCAGAGGCAGTCCCAAGGAGGAAGCAGGCTTTCCAGAGTCTCTGAGCAGTCACAGGCTGTTGATAGCTGCTCTGAGCAGGAGAAAAGCTATGCTTTTGCAGCCTGCAGCTCCTCTGGAGTAAGGATGCTTCCTTCATTAATCTCAGGATTTTATAGCACTTTTCAGGCTTAGACTGTCATCAGAAGTGTTAATGTAAAGCTGGTGATGACTCTGGATGCAGGCAAGACTCATGCCAGCAGTACTATCTTTTTCTCCCCTCTTTTCCCATGCCTTAAATTTCCATTTGACACGGGACCAGCTGCCCACTCTGTAATGCCCTCCTGGGAGTAATCTACATGCAAAAAATCTGTTTAAACTTACTTCTTGCCTCATAAAGATGGAATTGCTGTTCCACTGCCAGATGGAAATCTATAGTTCTCATATCTGTGAGCCTCAGAGAAGCAGTGTCCTCTGTGACTTGCATGAGCACTTGGTCCAGGTGAGTGGAAGATCGGCTTAGTTATTCAGATCAACCTTTCCTATAAATGTTTTGGGAAGGAATCCAAGAGTCAGTAGAGAACCTACTCTCCCCCAGCGCACAAGTTTGTTATCAAACTGAGTTGAGGGAAAGAGCCAAGTATTCCTACAGTTTGCATGGTCTATTCATTCTCTCAAAAATCTTTTCTGAAAAGACTGTGTAGTGCTTTGGGGTTGATTTTTTTTTTTTTTTTTTTTCCACTTTTTTAATGGTCAGCTCAAGATCTGGTGATTCTGGTGTTGAACTGGATCTCAGGAGGGAGAACGAGCTTAGTAAGAAATTACCCATCTTTAAAATACTGGTGGCTCCCAAGAGCTGCCTGTATAGCACCTTACGTGCCACTGAAGTTTTGCCATCCAGATTGTAATCGCAAAATAATAGAGAAATATCCCTCCCGCACCCCCATCCCAGTATTGCAGGGCTGAGCAGTCAGTTCTTAACCAAAAGGCAGTACTAATGAAAAGGCATTAATGTGGTAAGTGGAAACAGAGTTGGCATGATAATAATCACTATATAAATCAATAAAATAAATACATCAAAATGAGTGAAAGCTTTTATAAACGTTAATAATGAAAATTGGCATGAACCTGAGGATCTGTAAAAAGCAAGGATATGTGTAAAATACACCCTGGGCAGTAAAACGGATTTCTTCTTAAAAATGGTTTTGCTTTTAGATGGTATAAAACCAGAGATATAGCTCTCAGTATTGCAAAGTCTTTGTAATTGAATCTTTCTCCCATGAAAGCATAAAATGACATGATAGAGAGGCATATGTTTAATAATACTTCAAATACATACTCATCACTTACTGATTTAGAGCACAGCATCTGCTTCTAGGGGAAAATACGAATTTTGATGGATCAGAATCAATCTCCAAACAGCAGCCAAGCCTATGACACAGAATTTATACTTAGTCTCTCAGTCTCTGTCAACTTGATTAGGTATCACAATTTAATATGATAGAATCATCCTGATATCTATAAAGAGATATTTACAGATATTTGTTTCATTCACCTTAAGGTAATTTCTGAGCAGCATCAGTGCATGAAATGAGGTACCTAGTTATATGATTTATCTTCTTAAGGATAAAGATTTAAATTTAAAAATAGCGAAGCATATCTGTTTCCACCTTTTACCATGCACTTAAGATTTAATTTTTTAAGGCAACATATTATTTACTGGATCTTGTTCTGTTTAGATCTACAAAAGTAACCTGAGCCCTGAGCTAAGAGCTGGTTCAACAGGATTACATAGTACAGACTGAGGAGGACAAGGATTTTCTCTCCTTTTGTGTCCTTCATGACCCAAGGTGCTCTTCTGTAGGTCCAGTTGTGCTAGGAGACTGTGTATAATGTGGACTAGTGGCAGTCTGGACAGGGAGCTGACTTGCATTGTGTGTGCAGTAAGGATGCTAGGATTGAGTGCCAAACTGCTCTGTTTTTTAGAAGAATAACAGGTGTCCAGAATGCTTTTTTTTATGGCTACATTTTGTCTGTTTCAAGAGCTAAATGTTTTCTGTAGCAATGCTGATACTTGGAATTAGCCTTTGTGTCTGAACCTTTAGCAACACTGGTCCTTACGACCACCCTGTAGAAGAATGTAAGGACAATATTTATATGCCTGTTTTAGGGTGTCAAATGAAACTCAAGAGGCTGAGAAGACTTTGCCAATTCCATACTGAGTCCTGTAGTCTAGTGGCATTGGATGGCAAGTAAACCTACGTGGCTTAGAAATGCAATGTAACCAATTCCATTGCTCCATGATTTTCTTCAGCAGACATTTGGGCTGCCTCTGGTGGGTTTACTCTTCAGGTGAGAGGTTTCTGCACTCCTATAGTAGGATAACACCCAAAGGCTCACTCTGGATTGAAGGTGCTGCACAGGCACACCAAGGACTTGCCCTAGCAGTCTTACAGACAAATTTTATAGCGTGCTTGACTGTCCTGGGCCTCCTTGGGACTCTAAGTACAGCACCAAGCACCTTAGCAGTATTTAGCAAATGATTTATGATGGAGCAACCACAACCTTGCCTCTTATTATGGATAAGCACTATGCATATACTTCTTTGAGAATAAATCCATCTATTTTACTCTTTTCAGTACATCAGTTTTAAAGGATGGTTATTAATTACCTTCTTAGTGTATTCATACATGCATGATTAATGCGTACAGTTTTTACTTGTGAAATTTCAGGCGCTAGTTCAAAGCATACAGAAAGAACTTAAGACAATGGAGGAATTTTAAATATCACAGATGATGCCATTAAATTTATTTGCTACTTTGTGGACTCAAAAGTCTCAGGAAGTATCATTAATACATATAATATCAAGTTCCCTCTTGTGTTTTGATAGCTAAAACACAGGAATAAAGGGCAAGTGTAGCCAGGCAATTGTGTAGGAACTTCAGAGCTGTAGAAGGCAGAAAATTATTCCCTTTTAATGTCTTTAATGAGCCTTTCCCCTCTTTCCTTTTGATGTGTGGTTTTTAGCCTGCTTTACGTGATTCTGTGCCATATTCTGCTTCTCTGTGTTCTTATTGGGTTTCCATTAATACTGATGGTCAATGTATATATGCATTTGAAGTATGTATATATGGATTTTCAGTGTTCTAATGACTCTGCTTGCTTCCTGGAGTCATGGTCTTTCCCCCTCCAGAGCTTTTTCATCACGTGGTGGATGTGACAGCTGTTCTGGAGGGCCATCTTTCTCCGAGGAGCTCGTTCTGACAAAGAGCCCCCGCTCTGCTGCACAGACCACTGTCAAGACCTTTACAAACAAATGAGAGACAAATTTCAGAGCACTGCATTCCGAACCTGACAATATCAGATAGGTCATGGTAGCTTTGTTTGGCAGCTAGTTAAATTGGATAGTTCGGCACATCCCTAGATGTTAATGGTTAAATGTATTCATTGTTCCAACAAGGGCCCTATTCATAAGGGGACTATTCTCTGCTCGTTATGCATGCATAATTCCCAGTAATGCTACTGGGGGTTAAGTGTATATAGTGAGGGGGGAGAATGAAGCTTATGTTTACATGTCCATGTTTGGACTCAGAGAAGAGGTTTTGTAACACATGAGAAATTGATTGTGTTTCAACAGATCCTTTAACTTTAAAGAACTTCAGATCTCTGCTTTAAAGAGGCAGTGAGAATGGGGGAAAAGTGACACTTGTATAACCCAACTACTGCCTCACACACCATACTTTGTCAATGGTCCAGTGCTGTTATTAGAGAGGCCTTTTGAAAGTAACTAAGTGGTGGGAAATTTGGGGTTCTTATTTGGGTATCAAAATAATGACTCAGAAACTTTAGGCACAAAGTTTTGCAAACTTTTGACTCATGTTAATCAGGGTGACAAGATTTTGTGATTTATATACAATATAGGTGTTTTCCATAGAAAACCTTCAGATTAAGATTCCTCACTCTTAGGTGCACATCAAAGTCGTGTAAAAGCCATAAAGAAGCTAAGCATCGCCTAAGAAAGCCTTTCAAGTTCCAGAAAGTGCTTGAACTACTGAGGGTTTTGAAGTGCTCTAATCTCTGACATGGGTGACGTGCTAGGCTAGCACTTTTTTGTTTTGTCACAAATCATCCATGCACATAGTGCAAAGGGACCCTGACAAAGTCATTTTACTTTTGAAAAGGGCTGCTTTTTTTCATACCATTATGTCTTCCATTCACATCTACATGTTTGCTTCCACTTTGTTCAGGTCTAAGTAGCAGGGCATTTGCATAGTCTTCCCTTTGTTCTCGGTAAATATGGAATAAAATGAGCAAGATCCGTGCTCTGAAATTAAAGCTCTACTCTTGAGAGATCTTTGCAGTAACATTCATGTATGTGATAACTGCTCTGGTTTGTTCTGCTCTGAAACTGTGCTCTATGCATTTGCACTAGTGACAGATAGAGCATTAGGCTTTTTTTGTGTAAGTAAATCCAGCCTAAGTTTGGGACGCATGCAGTGCAATGAGCTTTGTAACTAACTGCATGTGCTCTGAAAGAAATTTGATGTAAAGTGTACTAGTATAACCTGGAATGAATGAAGTTAATTCAAGATATGGTGACTCATTAAGCATCATAACTTGATTTGGTGTTTGAGCCCAAAGAATATGTTTCTTCTTCCTTTGTAAATTTTATAGTATTGTGAAGAAGGGATTGTGTAGTAGACATACAGTGTGTGGGTATCAAATTCCATTCTCATTAAAGCAAAATAACTAATTCACGGATTTGCCAGGTAATGGTAGAGGAGCATGCAGAAAAAGCAGTTTTCAAGTGATCAAACTCTCAACATCCGTTGAGTCGCAAGATTGCCAGTAGAAAACTGCAGTGCTGTAGCACAGCAGCATGAAGATACCTGGAAACAGCAGGTTTATATTAAGTATGCGAAGTCTTAGGGCTGCAGTGGGGCATTTGCTCCTAAAAAACAGGTGTTCACCCTAGACTTTGGCAGTAGTTCACTGTGTTGCAGGTGTGTAGGCCAGAAGATGGAAATCAGGCTACTGAAAACAGAGGAAGGTGGCCAAAGTTTTTTGCCTCCTGCAGATAGAATAAGGATTTCTAGAGCACGTCTGAGGATTTCGTTTTCCAGGTAAAGAGTAGCTCTGGCCCTTAGTCCTCTGTTCTTCAATCTGTCACTGGTTTGGAGTGCTCATCCTTAAGCAGTGTTTTATTGTTACTGATGTAGGGAAATTACACTTGCTTTGTGGCTGAAAAAACAAGGCTCAATGAGATCAGGATTGTTTATGCTTATGTCTCCAGGTGGATTTTGCCTTGCTCCAAATAGCTACCAACTAGTGCTGTGCTGCAAGCAGTGTAGCCATACCTGGCATGATGCTGTGCCTGAACTCAGATCATCCTCTGCTGCTTCCAGATCAGAGCCTGTGTCTTGCCACTCCAAAGCATGGATGTCTGTCTGCAAAGTACCGTATGTCTGTGCTCCATATGCCTTGTTGTGAGAATCTGTCAGAGGATGAAATCTCAAACCCTTCTGTCCCATGTTCCTGCCCCATTGTCCTTCCATAAGGAAACGCAAAAGGTGGGAACTGGAAGGGTTGAGTCATGTTTTTAGAAGAGACAGGGGCTTGCGAAGTAATATTTGGGGAACAGCACCCAGGTTCTTGTATGGCTGCCCTGTGTTGGCAGCTGAAATATTCCCTCCTTGCAACACACAAGATGAATCAGTCTTTCAGAAGTGCAGAATAGCACGTGCTTTTTAGTTATCTCCTATTTTTACATGGACGGTTAAAAGGAGAGGTATAATAAGTCTGAAGGCAAGAGAACAAAGCATATGTAGAAAAAACACTCACTTCCCAGAACAGAGTAGGGCTTTTTATAAAAGAAATTGAAAACATTGCTCTCAGAGGAAGGCTTTCAAACTTCTGCTCAGAGAAGACTTGACTTTAGTCTCCTAATCTTAGTTTTGAAGTCTGGGAAAAAATATATTTGCTACCATTCAGAGCAGCCCAAAGGTGTATTTGGCTAAAGTATTGCATTTTCAGTTTCAAGCTGCAGTAATCAAATTTACTTGTCCTAACCTGGTTTGCCCTAGATATGTCAGGAAACATAAACATTTGTCTTCCCCCCAAAGTAGCTGTGGTTTGGCTGTATGGGTGTGATCTAAAGCTCACTGGGAGCTCCTCCTTTTCTGGTCATGGACCTGCCATACTCCGTGGCCTTCCCTGGTAGAAATGAACCCCAACTGTGATGAAAAGCGTCAATGTCGTTTGCTGGCAGGGCTGTTGGCTTAGATTTGGAAAGTCTATTCTAGAGTCACTATCACAGGTGCCAAAACATTAGCTGAGCAGCAAGGACTGAATAGGGCCAGCTCGTGTCAGTTTGGCTGCTGTGTCTCTGATGCCTGCCATCCTCAACCCAGCCTCCTTTCTAACCTCCTGCCTTTGGCCTTTCCAAACGCGGGTTGAGTGTAGCCAGTGCTGCCTGTCAGTGTGCATAGCTGGTTCCAAACAGCTCTGCGACACGGTGGACTGCTCTGTCCATCTTGAATAATTAGCTCTGAAGCATCAGTAATGCTGTTAGTTTTGAACGGAGTAACACAAGCAAGAAGGGAAAAATCAGTTCAGTGGTGCCTTATTTTAGAGATGTAAGGGAAGACACATGATTTCTTAAATTATATAACAGGTCCACAGGATCAAAATCAAAAACAGGCTCTCAAAGCACTGAGCACATACATAGCAAAAGGTAGTCTCCACTAGGAATTGTTTGCAATCTAAGCAAACAAATTAAAGGTAAGCATCCTCCTCTTTTACATGTGGGAAACAAAATGTGGAGACTAAGGGACTTGCCTAAGGTCAAACATACATTTTCATATTGCCAAACCTAGCAGCCCATCAAAAAGTTGTTGGTCTGTGGTCCCCACTGAAAGGCTTTTGGAACATCTTCTAAAGGATCCTGCCTCTCCTAATCTTTTGGGAAGCTGCGTCTGTTTTAGAATCCATTAACTTGGCTCAAGGTGTCTCAGCAAGATAGGGACCTTCCTGCTAAACATACTGCTGGGGTCAAGGAGCGGGTGGCAGGATGCATCATGTGCAGTGAGCTCAGCTGCTTTCCAGCTTGGGGATATGGCTGGTACTCAGAAATGTGGGAATGGTCCCTTTGGGTGGGATTTCATTGTGGACCTTCTTTAATCCAGTTCTTCATTCCTCATTGCTACTGCCCTGGGGAAGCACCAGGTAGAATCTGCTCCTGGTACAACAAGAACATTTTCTGTGGTCTAGGTGGACAGAACAAAGCAAAGCAAAAACAAATGAGGAAGGGCAGAAGGCCATTCCCACTCCTGACTTCAGAGGAAACACACGTGTAAGTGGAAATACTGCTGTGGCCCTTAATTTCACGATTAGCTTGCTGATGGGCCCTTGGTGCTTTTAGGACCACTTAATACTGTCACCAACTTCTTGATGTGTTTGAGGTTTTAACTGTTTGACCTTCCATTGATTTTTAATTGAATGTATGCAGCTAAGTACTTGTCTGAAATCAAGTGCATGTCACTCTAGGGTATTAAAAGTGTTTCTAAATTATAATTCTTTGTCAGTCCATTTTTTTCTTTTAATTTTGACTGTTTTATAATGGGAAGTTGGGGTTTCCTGGCTGTGCTCTTGGAACAGGATTCAGTTAAGAGTTTGACCCAAAGCCTGCTAAGTTCAGAGCTGTGTTAATCTCAAACTACTAAATCCCCTCGGAAGCATGAAGCACAGTGTTGTGTCTTTGACTAGATTTGGTTTTTTATATGACTGTTGAAGCCACTGGGTGTCTCCATTGACATCAGGGGGTGCTGAACCAAACCCTCTGGTATTATTTACCTTGCCTCTTTCCTGCCCTTTGTGCAAAATATTGCTCATGTGGTCCAGCATGGAACAAGTGATCTGAGGGTAAGTCTAGGTTCAGCCTAGACCATCAGAAACAGGCTACTGGTTTCTTGTATGTGACCTGTGTGGCTGTCACCTGGTACTTTTGGGGTGTGGTGAATGGTGGTTATTGCAGGCTGTTATTTTCATTACCTGTAAGTACCGTGCAGTTGTCCTGCACTTCTCAACATGGTGTACCTCAGAACAAGCGGTCAGCTCTGCCAGCCTTACCTGCAGGGGTGCATGGATGTGCAGAGGAACAGACTAGCACAGAGGCATGGGGTCAAGCTGCTGAGACAGCACTCACAAATTTTATTTCTTCTGCATGGTCCTGCTGAATGAGTATTCATCTCTAGTTAGACTGCCATGTATGTTGGGTTCTTTTGCCTGATGTTGATTGCTTTCCAATGCCTGTGCACCTTACTCGTGGCAGCAAACTCTAGTTTTATATTGGTTGTCACAGTTCCTGATCGCAGTGGCATTATCTGCACGAGGCACCAAAGAAAGGGAACAAGATGCAGAGACCTTATGATCCTGTAGCCCTGCTGTTGCCTGTTTTAATTAATTCTGGTGTCATGGGTGATGAAGTTGAAGAATTGGCCCTGGGGAGGGGTGTCTTGCTTAGTCATCAGTTGCTTAGTTTTGGTTCAGCTCTGTAAATGGTTGCTATTCCTTTTTTTGTAAATAGTAGCAAAAGCTTATTGTGCTTATCTTCAAATTTCAGGGTATTTCACTCAGGTTTTTAAAGTCTTCCCCTTTCTTCTCCCTAAAAATAAAGAAATAAAATGGAAGGGGGAATGGAATCCTAAAAAATTAGCTCAAATACTGGTGAAAACTGATAGAAGCGTCCACTAAGCCTGTGTATAACTGTTAACTTTTGTGCATGACTTGAGAATGAGAAATGGCCAAACGGTCAAGATTTACTTCAAGGAAGATGGATACATATTTTTAAAGGAAAGAGAACATGTTGTCTGAGCACTTGGTTTCATGTATGGCTTTCAAGTGAGATGGCAAAAATGGAGGCATTCAAATCTTAGGGGAGAAGGGAGGGTTGGGGAATTGTTATTCCTCATTTCTCCAATACTGTTCTTGCAATTTCCCCTTCTGAGTCAGTGGCCCAAATACTTAATAGTCCCTTGGTTCCTTTAGAATTTTCTTTGCTTTTGTTTCTTCTTCCAGTCTAACCTTCTTAGAGATTTTTATGGTGACAGCTAAAATGAAAAAGAATAAGAAATAAAACTGAACATGAATGTATCAATATCTTTGAAATTTTCTGTGCTATGCCACCTTATATGGATCTTACCACAGTGGGTAAAGCATATTAGGAAGCAGTTCCTATTTAAAAAAAAAAAGTCACCTGTCATTGGTAAGAATGGTGTTAATGTCTGAATTCTCATTAGGCTTCAAAGTTGAGATGAATGAGGCAATTCGCACCTCTCATAAACCTATTTTATTTCATCTCCCTGTAGAACTAGATAGGCAGCCTCATACTGATTTGCATTTGGAAGTTTTCTTTATAACTGTACAGTGCTAGAAACCTACATCTTTCGTTTGAAAACAACTTCAGTTTTGCTGTGAACACTATAACACAGAGCAGTACATAACTGTGTTTCAGTTTAGGCTTTCTACTACATGCAGTTTCTATGGCACTTTCTTTGGGTACTGTAAGGCAGAGTTCTGTGGCGGTGAAACGCTTTCCCTACTGGAGAGCAGAAATGCAGTTGTTAGTTATCGTTGTGCTTGGGTCATATGGAGCAGGAAGATTTACTAGACTCCTCTAGAAAATACTTTGTATGTATTTATGACTTCTGTTGGTGGAGAAAACGTATAGGATTTTCTGCTGTGACCCTTCCAACCCAAAACATTCTATGATTCTATTCTATAATGAAAGATGAGTCATAGACTCTAAATAAATTAATAAAAGTTCCTGTAATTTTTCTCTTGCTTCAGTATTGCAATTATACATGTTGTCCCAGGAAAGTTGAAGGAGTTGGTATTACAGTAAATGATGTAGAAACCCCCTTGATGCAGACCCACTGACCTCTAATCAGCCTAGACTGTTTTTCAGCCTAGATTGTTTTAAAATGTACTTTATGTGCATCAGTCTAGTTTTCGTGTTTTTATATCAACTCTAGGAGGAAAGAGGAGGATGGATCCTCAAGAGTGTCAATCTTTTGAATTTGCATATACTCTGGAGTTAGCAAGCCCTCTAGCATTCGCGATCTTACTGTCAGCAAGTCTCCCAGATAGGCCCACGTTCAAAGAATTTGTCTCACTTAGCACTGGGCTGATGTGAAGTTATTTAATTTAATCAGTGTTAAAAAATTTATCACCTGTCTATAGGAGTACAAGACCTGGAGGTAGTGGCCACTGTGCTCTGCCTTGGCATGGCAGCTAGTGCTTGCCCTGCTCAACGCCTGGCACGTACCAGTCTGAGTCCCTTAGCTGCTCAGTTTTAAACATTAACAATTTGGACTGAGGTTCTGTAAGGTGGGTTTCATGCCTTCTGATACTGAAATTATGCTGTTTCTGAGATCGGGATGGCCATTTGGCATTGACACCAAAGATGCATCTTCCAACATCCTACTGAGAACCAGGCTGTTTTGGGAACCACTGAAAAGTCTCTAATTGGATGTGCTTTGTAGGTATGTTACGGGATTTTCCATTCCTGTGTATATACCTGTACCATCACCTCTTATTACTCCAATGTACCAAACTGAAGACCAGGTTCTCCCCTGTAAGCCAACTGCATCAGTGAGGGGGATTTTATAGCCCCCAGCTGCTCAGCATCAGGCACTGCTGTGACAGTATGTTGTGGGAGCTCCCCGCCTTGCTCCACACATAATTATACCAGTTAAGGCAAATCATCTATTAAAAACAACCTGGTTGAAGGTGACTGGGGCAGATGAGGGGAGTGCTCATGGGAGCCATGTCAGAGGTCTGGTAACAGGCATGAGAGTAGCAATAGTGCTTGCAACTGCCTTCTTGGCTGTTTTCCTTCGGCCTCCCAGGTACAGCCAGAGATTCCAAGGAACAACTGAGAAAACCAGGGACGAGGGGGATGATTAGGTCTCTCCCTGCAGCAGTTGCTCCTCCTTGCAAGGAAGCTGAGGCCCATGAGCTGGAAAAGTCTCCCAACCACTCTGCTTCTCCAGGAGATCCCATAGGTCTGCAAGAGGTTGGAGAAAGGCAGGCAGAAGGGAAGCTGAGCGGCCATGAGGAAGAACAGTAGAAGAGGACCTTGTTTGGGGAGGGTGAGAAGTGGTGGGAAGAGGGAGTCAGGGAGTAAAGGGAGGAAGTGGCTAATTAATGGTTCTGTAGGTTTGGATGAGTGGAGGGACATTCAGTTTAGGGCATGGTCAGACATGTTCTGCTCCTCGGGTCCAGGCATGAGGCAGGTTCTATGGGGTGTACAAGCCGAAGTGAAAAAGCTAATGAGTATAGGCATGCAGTGACCTATGGTGTAGGGCAGAAGGTGTTTTGGAAACTAGGCCAAAAATCAGAATACAAGAGCAGTGAGAACCAGGCAAGCAACAGAAGGAAGTGGAAAAAACTCTGACAAAAAAGTACTTAGCAACAGGCCTAACAATGCTGTATTGTGCAGCTGCTGCCCTTAAGACCTGTGTATTTTGTATTTTGGAGAGTTCCTGCTCTGAAAGCTGATCAGGGCCAGTGCCTGATGGTCTCCAGCTGTCCTGCAAGCTGTGGCACTTGCTGATGCTGCCAACTCTCTGGAGTCATGACATCGAGTGCTTCTTGCTGTTCCCCTTCCTTTCACATTCAAGGCTTCCACCCCCCTTGAATCTGTTGGCATAACTCCAGTGCAATCAAAATGGTCCTCTCATTTGGTGGGTTCTTTATAATTTTCTTTTTAGGTCTACTCAAGAACTCTTGAGCTAATACAAGCTGTTGGACTTGACTAGAGTTGGAAATGGCTATGTGTGCTAGTAGTTACTTTAGTAGGTGATCTCAGTGGTGCTTGGTAAGACTGGAGGTGTTTATCTTTTAGCCTTGATTATTTCAACTAGAATAGCACATCTGGTCATGGTCTTAGTGATGCTTCACTGTATTTAGAATAACAGTGAGAATGTAGAGTCCACTGACCAAGTTAAACAATACCTCTGTTAATGTACAATATGAAACAAGGGATTGAGGGAAAGGAAATTCTCACAGCTTTTATTTTCCAAACTGCACTTGTACATCATCATGTTGGATTATGCACATTGTCAAGCTGCATATAGAGAGAAGGGACAAATTCAGGCTCTTCTTTGGTATTTCTTCAGCTTTTTGGCCTTAAAGGGACCATTAACATGCTGTTTGACTTTGTAATTTTATATTAAAGCTGATAGTGGGATTAATTTAGCAAAACAGAGGGAAGAGTTAGAGACAGATTGAAATCTTCTTTCTGACCAGTCAGAAAATATGTGTAGGAGGGCCTGGCCACAGTTTAGCTGAGGCAGGAAGACCAGACATCTCCCTCTGACTTAGAGAAATGAGTCGTTGCTCCCTGGAGCCTACCTGGATGTTACCCCTTGCTCCCGGGAGCAGAAGGTTTATAGGGTTAGTTGCTATTTAACGTACCGCAGTCATTTGCACCGGTGCATAACGCTGTGCACCAATCAGTCTGTTGCACTTGCTTGTTGATTTTTCAGGTAATTCCTGGCATGCACTACTTCAGGCGTAGTAACTACCATATTTTAAATATTGGCACATCAAGTAGTAGCTGTTTGACTATGCACACGTGGTGCTTGATGAGTTTAATGTTCTTTGTGTCTTCCTAGTTGAAAGCATTTTATTAGTTGTGTGCACAGCGAGCTGTGCTCCCTGCTAAGTGAGAATGGTTTGGGTTTCTGTGGATGAGTGTTTCTTGACAGCAGCCTTGCAGCTGAAGGTAATGATGGCTTTAGCACCACTGGCGCAGAAGAGCTACATGGAGAAAGGACCTCAAACTTCTGGCAGCCTACAGTGGCTGGATTCCCTTTCCCTGGTGTGGCTGGGCTAGTGTGGGCTTTTCTCATGCCCCAAGTAGTTGTAGGGGAAGCCCTGGTTGGAAATTGCTTCCTTTTCCACTTGATTTGGCCTCCTCCCCTAAACTATTTGGGGTTTAATTGCTGAATTTTCCTCTAGCTGAGGCAGCAGCTGCACCAGACAGATGAGCCTCAAGGACAAACTGTTGGCTTCTGTTCAGCTGGGCCAGACACAATGCAAGGTACTTTTGGCACCTTCCTCTGCGTTACTGAGGCATAATCAATCTTGGAGTCTTTGAAGACACTTGTACAACATTAAAATCATGGGCTTTGTACTAAAGCTTTGTTTGAAAATACTGTTGAAAAGTTCATCAAAATACAAAGGAGTAAAACCTATCAGAAGACATTGCACTGAGCTCGCCCCCTTGCTTAGGAGCGTTCTGTGCAGTGGAAGCTATAGGCTCAGCTTGTTTAAAAAAAACCCCCATCCTGTCTTTGCAAAAGTCAGTGAAGGTAGATTGATTAGCATGTGTTAAGTCTGGCTTTCTGGTTTCAGAGTATAGCTTTTGCACTGTGTACAGCATTTTAAAGACAGTGCAGGGCAGTTCACATCTCCACAGAGTGTTAGAAGAACTGTTAAGTTAAATGGTCAGCTAACAAAATGAATATATATTTAGCTTTTGGAAGAAGTTAATTTTATTTGCTAAACAGGCCTTTTCCTTTAGAAACTTACACTATTCAGCTAGCTTTAATGGCCAATGTCTCTTTGACTTTATCTGTACCAAAGTTCAGAATGGAGCCCAAAACCTCTGCTGATTTAAAACAAAGAAAAAAATCCCCAAACAACACACAACGAAATATTCCACAGCTCACTTCAGTAGGGCTGGCCAGATAGGCATGAGGTAAGGATGTGTAGTTTTCTGTGCATTTGGCCCCTTAAGTAATTTATAATTGTGACAGGGAGGTGTTTGAAGGTGATGCCTTTGGCATGTATTAAGTGTTTTAAGGTTGCAAAGGAGTTTTGAGTAGGGATCACTGTTGCTTTTCAAAATGCTCATGCTTTAGGCACTGGTGAAGTATAATTTTTCTTGCTCTTCTGAATGTGACTGTTTTTCGAAGTGGAGCAAATACTTTGTCCTGGGTTTTTATAATAACAGTAAGGTTGTAAAGTCTAAAGTTTTCCAACTTTTTATTTTTAAAGCTTAGCCGTAGTTTTAACCAGTACCCAAGGGAAAAACAGAATTGAACAGAAAAATAGTGTACATAATCATCAGGGTAAGCCTTCCATCTGATCTGAAGCAGGAAATTGATTTGTTTTAGGGAAGGCTATAAACATTTTAGAATTTAAACCCAGGCATGTACAGTGGAAGGTGTTCTGTAAGTTCATGCATAAGAAAAATGAAATCGAGAGAGAGGCTTCTTAGGATGCAGGTGCTGCACATCTATGGCATGGAGCTAGCAGAGGGCTCCCATCATGGTCAGGGGGCTGGAACACATGTGGGAATAGAGGTTTGTTCAGCTGTAGGAAGAAAAGATTACGGGAGACTGTACTGCTGTCTTCAACTCTTGGGAGGAAAGAGAGGAAGTAGAGCCAGTTCCTTGCAGGCACACGGTGATATGCTGAGAAGCAATCGGCACTAGTTGGAACATGGGAAATTCTCATTAGATACAATTTTTAAACTATTTTTTTTACCACAAAGGTGGCCAACTATTGGAATAGGGGCCCTGAGAAGTTCTGGGATCATCCATGCATGGAGGTGCTTGAAACTTGGCTGGCTGAAGCCCTCAAGTAGTTTGACCTGCTTTAAGGGGAAGGTTGAACTAGAGGTTCCTTCCAAACTAAGTTGTTAGTTAAGAAATAAGGGGTAGCTTGGGGAAGGCAGGTAAAGTCCTTGAGAGAAATTAGCAGGACCAACTCCAGAAATAATGCTGTTGATAAGTTTTCTGCCCTCATTCACAAATAGTGCTTTTTCTTTTTTCTCTGCTTTTTTGCAGCTGGACAGGGTGCTGGGCCATCTTGTTTAGGCTGTGCTGTTGCCTAGAAAGATTGGACCAGATGATCCTTGAGGTCCCTTCCAATCTGGTATTCTACGATGCTCTGATGTATAGAACGGCTTTGTTCCTAAACTTCAAGGAGGAGCTTGCCCCTAAGGTTGTCTCCCTGTTGCCAATCAGCAGTGCCTATGCTAAGTAGAGGTGATAGCTGCGGCACTGTGGGATGCTGTCTGTCCCTGGGGTGAGAGCTGTGGTGCTTAGCCAGTGTCCTAGCAGTGTTCGTACGGTGTGCCGGTCGGTCACCACCGGGTCACTGTGTTCCTCCGCTCTTTTTTTTTTTTTTCTGTTGCAGAGGATATTTTGCATTAAGATGAAAGAGAGAATCTAATTTTAGTAGCAGAGTTATTAAAGACTTCAAGATATTACTAATCAGTTCTGATTTAATCTCAGCACACAGGCATGTATAGTACTGAAAACTTTTATTAGGTTTCTATAATTGTGTTAAATGTGATACACCCAGGTTAGTATTGAAGCAAGTGGAACTGCCAAGCTCTGTGCATGACAGCACTCACCTGATCATACTGCTAGGGGAGTGGGGTTTGCTCTTTGCTGGTCTTTTAATGCTCTGTATTTTACATCAGGCTCCTTAACTGTCAGGGACTTATTGCTGTTTCTATTTAAGTGTGCCCTCTGCATCATTTTGGCTCCGGACCAACAAAAACTAATCTTCCAGGCTCCTGGAGTACTCATCGGAGGAGATAGCTGGGTGGGGAACCCCAGGAGTGCATTTCCAGCTGAGATATTTGTATTCTTCTTAAAGCTTTCTGGAGGAGATGTGGGTTCCCATGGTGCCTCGGTTCAAAGGGGAATGCTAGTCACAGCGCTGATAGCCATGCATAGCTTCCTTGCCAGGACAGAACAGGCACGTAGTCAGCACAGACAGAGGACTCTGTCTTTCAAAACCTTTTGAATACAGGTCTGAGCTTTGCAAAAGCCTTTCAAACAAAAATTCAGAGGGCTGCTGTAAGGAGAAATGCTCAGAGTAACAGCAGCCCAGTACTGCAGATGCTGAGTAACATTTACAACTCCTCTGCTCAGACACCTATTTGCAAAACTGACTTAGTTGCTCAGCAGTCTGTACTGTGATTTCACATACGCTTTGTGGTGCCAGCTCAGAGGAGAGGTCCTTCCCTCACCCCCAGGTCCTTGTGACAGAGCAAACATATGTTCATGGGGGGAACTGGACCAGGGAACTGATCCAAGTTAAAATTAGCCTGTCCAAGAAGCTAATTTCAACCTGGGACAGCTTCTCTGGCAGATGAGAGCAGGCGAGCATGCCCAGCCGGTGACGAGTGCGCAGCCCTCCCGCTGCTGCTTTTAGCAGCCCGCTGGCTCATGCCAGTGTGCGGTGGTCTTGTCTCAAGGGCTTTCAGGGGGGTTTAGGACTTCAGATTTGAGTGGGCAGAATTGTTTTTTCCTATTTTTGAGATTGATATAAAAGTGTGAAACAAATTCACCTCCAAAATGGTTTCCTGTGTCAGCCCAGTCTGTGACACCTTTGATGTGTTTGTGAACTGATACAAAAATGCAGGTTTGTTGAAATATTTCTCTTTGGCTTTGACTTTTTTGACAGCTGCACTTTCAAATGAGAGTTGTTGTAAACTGGAAGCAGTATTTTCAAGTCAAATGAGATGTGTTTCAGCCAGCACAGTGTTTTTATTTTTTTTCCTGGCAAGGGAGATTTATTGAAGTTCCTCCCTGCAGCTTTGGTCTCAGTGAGCTGTAGGCCTGCAGCTGGCCCTGAGCACAGGCCTGGTTCTTTGGATGTTCAGGAGCACCTCTCCTACGAGGACGGGCTGAGAGGGTTGGGGTTGTTCAGCCTGGAGAAGAGAAGGCTGTGGGCAGACCTGATTACGGCATTTCAGTACTTAAAGGGGGCCTCTAGGAAAGATGGGGACAATCTTTTTAGCAGGGCCAGCTGTGACAGGACAAGGGGTAATGGTTTTAAACTAAAACAGGGTAGGTTTAGACTAGATAAAAGGAAGAAATTCTTTACAATGAGGGTGGTGAAACACTGGAATGGGTTGCCCAGATTGGTAGTGGAGGCCCCATCCCTGGAAATCAGACCAGGTTGGCTGGGGCTCTGAGCAACCCGATCCAGTTGAAGATGTCTCTGCTCCCTGCAGGGGAGTTGGACTGGATGGCCTCTAAAGGTTCCTTCCAACCCTAAACATTCTATGATTTGCTGTTCCTCTGCTGCTTTGCCAGAGTGCATCCTTGTCATCATCGTCAACTGTATGAGGAGTCTTGCTATGCCAAATGGTGAGGATTAATGCAGTGTAATTGCTTCCTTACTATTTCTGTCCCAAGGCCTGGTCTGGGTGCTCTGTGGTGACAGTGACCTGGGTGAAATTCTCTGGAAGAATATGGCCTTTTGGAGAATGGTGCAGTTTCCATTCCTTCATGCTCCTCATCCTGTTGTTGCTGTGTGGGGAGCGATTGCCAGAGCTGTGTTCACAGCCATTTAAAGCCAGAGATCCCCTTGGGCCCAGAGGGCTGGCGGTGTGGGGGCAGCCCAGCTCCAGCCAGTGCCTTGGGCCCCACCTCCCATGGGGCTGCTGTCAGGTTCTGGTGGGGCAGAGCAGGGAGCTGGGCCCCCAGCATGGCACCAGCCTTCCCAGGAAAGGGTGTCTCCTTTCCCCAGAGCCCTGTGGAGGCCTCCATCCCAGCGATGGAGGTGGCACCTGCAGCCCCTTTCACTCAGAGCTGCCGTTTCCAACTCGAGCTGGAGGGAGGGTAACGCCTGAAACATGCTGGCCAAGGCTTCCTGCTGGGTGTTCTTGCTTAACCGATAATTGCATCGGACACACTTGCTTTTGTGTGACTGTTTTGGCTCTGGTATATTTTTGTGCATGCCTCTGGTTTTGGATTTGCTCTATTTAATAATCCTTTGCTTTTTTTTCCCCCCTTCTTAAAACGTATATTTGTGAAGCACCAGAACGTATTTGTAGTCTGTAACCACTCCTTTCCAGAACTTTCTGGCACCTGCAAATCCTGTGGTATAGAGCAAACAGACCCTGAGTGTCCATCGCAACTTTCTGTGACATAGGTTTCCTAATCGAGGACACTAAACTTACTGAAACACATGCAAAGATGGAATGATAAAAAATATTCCACAAAAATTAAGTTTTTAATCAGCTGTCAACTTTCTCTGTAGTTGTGAGTGGGAGCAATTTCAGAGCCTTTGCATTACATATAGGCAGGCTAGAACTTGGTTTCAAAAATTTCAAGGTTACTCTTAAGTAGATGATGATCTACTAAGTTTAAAACCAGTTCTTGGTTCAGGTGAATACTTGTTGACTTTCACTACAAGTTAAGCCTAGAGATTGAAGTAGCAGTCTCTAACTTCCCAGTGGTTGTAGGTTTGGGTCTCTGTGTGGAATTGAGTTTCTTACCTCTGGCCCTGTGCAGCAGCTAAACTCAGGCTTTTGCAGAAATCTATTCTGGTTTTGTGGCAACTATTGCTGCTTATTTTGTTTTGAAACCTGATTCAGAAAGAAACTAAACACGTTAAAACTAGAGAGAAAAGGGGGGGGGAAAAAAGCCACTCCAGCTACCATACCTTTTAAAAAACTCAGATGCCTTTTTTTCTTCTTTGGGGTGAGCTGCTTAGGAGTTCAAAGATTTGAGATGGTTCCCCAAGTGTAAGAGCTGATGGGGGTTTCACTCAGATGTTCAAGCTATGATGCCCTTAGCACAAGGTGTGTAGTGGAAATGTTGCCCCTTACACGTGCATATTCAGTGATTTTGCTGTGCTCTTGACTATGTTTAGATGATTTTGTGCCCAATGCTCATAAGTGTAAAATAAATTTGCATCTGTAGTGTGATGTTACCCAAATTTAGGTGAAAGTCATAAATTAGTGTCCTTGAGGCAATAACTTGAGTTTCACAATGTCATTCCTTGTGGGTTGTGTTTGGTTTCAAAATGTTAAATATGGTGGTTGTTTTGACATTAAGAGGCATTATTTATTTTCATGGTGTAAGTTGGAAGGTTTTCTAATTATTGTGTTTTTCTTGTTTGCTTTAAGAGTCAGATTTACAGATCTGTCAACATAGAGCACCAACGTGTTGCACCAAAAAAATGGAAGAAAGCTACCAGGCAGCTGTTCGAAGGGAGAGGACTCAAAGTATCCAGGCACTGAACTTTGAACTGAAGTACATGATTGTTGGCCATATCACAGCTTTTCAAGGTAGGAACTTTTGAGGTACTGCAGTCTTATGAGTAGTTCATAAAAGTATCCTCTGCTATCTAAAGGAAAAGCTCTTCCCTTTGTTCTTAATTTCTCTTGTGTTGCATGCTGTAGTCACTGGCTTATGGTTTACTTCCCTGTTCTTTGATGATCCTGCTTTTGGAAAAAGGTGATAGCACTTAATCTTCCTTGGTATTTTAAGCATCTGCCTAAATCTGATTAGGAATAGATTTAAGCTTAGACCTTGTTTTCGGGATCATTTTAAAAAAGATTGTCATGGATTTTTTTCAAGGTATTTCCAAAAGTCATTTAGGTGCCTGATTGTTTTTGTGCTTTTTGATATTCTCTTGTGTTGCCGAACCATTTAAAGGTGTAGAAGGTTAAATGAAAACACATTTGTTTGTTGATGCTGAAGAATAAGTCCTCTAACTGATATGTCAAGTGAGAACACAGCTCTCTCTTCATGTCAAAATGTTTTGCTACCTGGCAGGTCACATGAGTGATCTGTTTTCAGGAACTACAGCCACACAGTTAAATGTGAATGCATGAAGGAACCTGCGCTGAAAGTCCGTTCTCATAATTCTTGCTGTTGTCAAAGCTACCTTGCTATAACAGGTTAATGTAAGTCTGTAATTTCTTCATACAGGTGATTATTATACTATTAAAGGGAGGACAATGCTTGTGCAGGATTGGGCACCATACAGCATTGAGCACTGGAGACTTTGCTCCAGAAGGGCATTTAAGCATAGGCTGTGAACTTTAAATATATGAGAGCTGAGTGATTAAATCAGTCACAGAGTGATGAATCCAGCTTACTGACTTCTGTGGGCCTAATTATGTGCTTAATTTTAACTCATTGCTTTGCTATGTTTAGTGCTGAGCATCCTCATGGAACGAGTTTTGAAAACAAGCTAGTAGTTATTAAAATACAAAGTGTTGAGGTCTGTATGATTAAGCCTGTTGTTACAAGGCAGGTTTTATGAAATAGTAGCTTTTTTGTCTAGTTTCTTCCATATGAGTGAAAAAGCTATAAATAAAAGATGTGATTGACAGTTAATAAGAGATAGCATATTATCTAAAATTGACAATAAGCGACGGTGGAAGTCAGAGACGTGCAAAGGCAAGATAAAAATTTTCTGCTTTTGGTTGTTTACCTCTCTGTCCTCTGTTCCGTACCAATGAGAAATGGCATTTCGGTTTGTTTTACAATTAATTTTTGAAAATTTTTTAATATCCCCCTTGATTAAAAATGTGAGTTGAATGGCACTTTGGAGGAGCACTGTAGTAAAAGGGTGACTGTTGGCATTGTTAAATGCTGGTAAGTGATTCAAGCAATCTTTGCGTCTCATGACTGCATAAAGATAAGGTCAGAATAGATTAACCTACCAGCCCCTTTAGGTCAAGCCAGTGGCTTTATTGTCCATTGCTGATGAATCCTTTTGATGGAATGAGAAGTAGTTAGACATTTCACACAGTTTAAATTTACAAGCATTTTCTGGAAATGGGTAAATAGGTTGATTGTTGTAACTTGTTATGGCTGGCCTTCTGTCCACATTAGGTGGGAACACTTGAAAAATGTAACTTTTCTCTCTTGCATTGGGAGCTGGTTTTGTTCTTTGGTTTTGCCCCAGGTGTCAGCGAAAAGCCTCTCTCTTTATCCTGTGCTGTATAAACATTCTGTTGCTAAGAGTAGTACTGTGTGAGACATTTACTGAGAGGGAAGATCTTTGCATTGAATTAACTCTGTCCTTTTGGTCTGTTTTGGTTTGTTGCTATTTTGAATGATAAAGTATGAGTGTGCCAAAAGCACATTTAAAGTCTTAGAAAAGAAATATCCTTCTTTTAGAAGCTTTCAGGTGCCTTTCACATTTAATGTTTATTGCAACAGTGAGAACTGGCTCTGACTTGCTAAATAAATAGCAATTTATTCATTTGTATGTGGTAGTGTTTACCTGTACAATTTTCATGCACAATTTACTTTCTTTTATGTATACACATTTTTAGTACTGTTAGTGTAGTCAAAACAAAGTAGTAGTTAGCCTTGCTGCCTGCTGCTGAGGAAAAGAAAACGGCTTTTTATACACTTTTAGCAGACAATACTGTTAATATTATACCTATACTGATGAAATAATTTTCAAGACTAAGATGGTCTAAGAAATGGATTTTCTTGAGTCCAGCTTTGAGAGCATAGTGGTGGGAATTAAATTTCAGTGGGAAAAGAGAGCAGCTTTTTTGGGGGGGGGAGGGGCAGAGAATGTTTGTGGTTTGGTTTTTTTTTTTTTCTAAAGTTCTCATCTCCTTATTTTCTTTCATGGAAGTCAAAAGACAGTTCTGAGGACTTGCAATTAGATACCACAAGTATTAATAGGAACGAGCTTTCTCATGTGAATAGGAGGTTTGATACGAGTTCAGTTAAATATTCCCTCTGTACTGCCTGGGTACTGCAGTTGACTCTGGACATTTTGGACTTGAAGAGATTTTGTTTTGGTTTTTCTTGTTGAAATTGAAAATGTTATTTAAGCAGCTTTGCCTACAGCTGAAATAAGAAAATTTTCACAGGTGCTGGATTTCATTGTGCAAAATAATTAGTCTGCAAGACTTGATTAAACATACTACAGCTGTGGGTAGGCTTGTTATCTTTGGGCTAATGCCCAGTCTGTACATATGGACAACCTTAGCACTGTGGTTCAATCCTGCTATTTTTTCCCCCGTTAAAGTTTTCAATATTAGCAACCCAGTCCTTGCTCAAACACTTAATAAATCAAACTTCTGCATGGATGTGTTTTGCTTGAACTCCTGTCTCTAATTATGTTGCTGTTACACTTGATTTGAGTAGGAAGAGGTGCATCAGCATTAGCTGTTGGCTGTAAAATGCGCCCCCCCCCTTAATACCAGGACAGGAGGAAGGGAGAGAGGCAGGAATGAAAGGGCCAGCTGGCTGCTTGGGAAGCATGTCATCAGACTCAGCTCCTGCAAAATCGTACCTTGTCACAAAATCTTTTGGCATGTTGAATGTAACTGGGCCCCTGTGGGGGGTTTCCTACTGATGAGACTGTTCCAGATGGAATCAAAGGCAAGGTGGAGTAAGTGGATGAGACATATAAGCGTGCCAAACTGTAATAAGAACAAGCATAACAGAGGAGAATGTGTCTGTTGTAATGATCCCAGTATGTCACCCTCTGGCTCTTCACAGGTGGCTTTATTTTGGATGCATTTTGGAGCAGGTCAGTTTGTCCCATCCAAAGATCTGCCCATCTTTCTGTCTTTGCTTCTGTGGCTGCAGCCTGAAATGCCCAGCAGAACTATTTAAATGAATGATCAAACAGGGTGCTTTCATTTTGTAACTCACTTTCCCCTTTGATAACCAGAGGATTCTCCTCTGAACTTACTGTTTTCCTTGTCCCAGCCTTTTTTAGGCTTGAATGTAAACAAATGTATTGTTTTAGCTTAGATTTATGTCTTTGTGGTGATACTACATGTTACTTGGCACAGTCATCCTTCTATTTCCCACCCCCAGTTCCCTCATGCAGTCCCTGCACTCCTCACGGACGCTTCTAAGCAAGGCAACTGCTTCATTGTTAGTGGATTAAAAGTGGCGCGGGTGTGCAGACTGAAAGTTGCTGTCAGAAGAGGTATCAGTAGTCTGACAGGAGAGCTTTGTGGGCAGACAGCAGAGAAACCTGCCCTCCTTTTTCTGTGTCCTTTATGGAGTGCTAACAGGTGCCATGTAAGGACCCGCAGAAAGCTTGGCTCTGCTCCTGTCATCTTATGCTGAGGCTAATTTGAGGTAATGAGAATCCAAACGCTGGTAACTTGTTTGTTCTGCTGATGGGCTCTGCAGAGAGTCAGAACAAGATACTTTGAAACCTACATCACATTTCAGTCACCAAATTAGCAGGTATCAGCGAGTGAAAAGCTTTGTTTGAGCTCAGCAGTTTTAAGAAAAAAAAATACTATTCTTTGCACTTTTTGTTTTTACAGCAGGCAACAGGAATTGTTCACTCACAGCCTCTGCAGAGAAAGCTCTTTTGTGAATGAAAGCTTGTTAGTCATAAAGCAATAATTTTGTGTTGTTTCTCTGAAATAGAATTCATTTGACCTTCGGGGTGTCAAACGGAGGGGCTGGGTGTTCCCTTATGCTCCCAGCTATAGGAAGGTAGATCAGCTTTGTAGTGCTCTGTTTGTCTTGCTCCTAACTCAAGGGGTTTGGCAAAGCTGTGCTTATGTTCTGTTTTATGTGGAATGGGGAGATGCTAGTCGGGAAACCTCCTTGTGGCTATTTCCAATAGCAGGAGTTGTGGTGACATTTTTGTGCTCTGGTATCATCTGATCCAAGCAGGCAACTGGGAATGACATGAAAGGTACAAGGTGGAGGGGGAACCTGGTTGTAGCAGGCATAGAGCTCAGGACTCCTGGTTGTCAGTAGAATTCCTGAAATTTAATGCCCAGTTGATCCAAAAAGTCCTTAAGCACAAAGTTTTTCATCTGGCATCCTCCGTGGTTAATAGGAAGGGTTGACTGGTTTCTGTGGGTCTTGGGATGGATACCAGTAGTGGGCTCAGTAATCAACTGACCTGAACATTCCCAGAAATAAGCAAGTATATAATATATATATAAAAAGTGTATATAACATGTATAAGTATATAAGTACACTGGCACTCAGAGCCATATAGAGTAAAAAACAGTCTCTGTTTTAATTTGCCTCAGTTGCAGCATTACTGACACTTATTTCTACTGAATTTAGGAATATCAGCTTGAAATAGGGGTGGCTGGTTAATGGTGTTGAAGTGCAATGAAATTTACAAACGAAAAAAGACTTGGCTGGAGAAGTGCGCTCTGGTTTGTAGTTAATTACTATATGAAGTGTAGCCACAATGCTGGAGATGGCTGCAGTCCAAAATCAAGGAGCTATTTTAAAAAAAAGAAAAGCCAACAGAAACCTGCCAGCCATCACCAACAGTGCCTTAGGTTTCCTTTGCTGCTAGATTATAGAAATGCAGAAGTGTTGTGTTTTAAATAGGTCTTTTTGGTAATCTTAGAGTACTTGGTCTTTTATTGAGACAAATTGTTACCCACCCCTTTCCACTTGTGTAACTCTGCTAAGAAGAGTTTTGTACTCTGCTGACCTTTGATTTGAAAGCGGGCTGAGATGTGTAATTTGCTTTTGGCTCAATGCAAAAATGGCTCCTTACAGAGAGAGAGATAGGAGAGGCAGGCTCTGTTAGAGTACTTCTGTCCACCGCCTATATGCTATTCATTCCTATTCCAATGCACCAAACAATTTGTGTTTTCTAGCTGGAGTGAAAGCCTGTTTTATGTATGCAGCTCAAGGGAGGTGGGAATATTCCTTTATAGCTGTAACCTTGCATGTGTGAACTGCATGTACATGGACTACTGCTCTCTGTCTTGTGTGAGGCTCTAAGTGGAAGAAGACTGTCTTCATCCATATGACAAAACCAGCTGCTGCTGTGCTCTGAAATGTAAACATAGCTCTTCTTTATAGGGTACTTTCTGTCTGTAGGTCTTAAGCACTTCTGGAAAGGACTTCAGTGTGGGTGTATTGGTGCTAGAGGTGGATAAAGTGAGGCACAGGAGGGAAAATGTCTTTCCTAAAGTGGCACATCATACCATAGGAAGAGCCAAGAGTGCAACTTAGTTTATCTTCATGACCTCTTCTGATCCCTCTAAAAAAGTATTTATGACGTCTAGAGATTTCTAGACAGCCTGGAGGGGAAGGGAATTTTGGCTGATTGTAGTTTCTTGAAGTGTTTGCTGGAGGACTGAGATGCTCATTTTGTCCTTGATCTTGGCACAGTTGGGCTACTTTGGCATAACTGGACCAGGTCACTGTTTCAGAGCAGTGCAGTATGAGGAAGGGGTATTCTGCATTCACTTTTTGGTGATAAGGTTCTTCCTTTGTGTTTTGGTACTACCTGAAAGTTCAGAAATCCAATGTGCTTAGTGTGCCATCAGTTCGGAGGAAGGAATTCCCCTGGTTTGCAATCCACTGTAAAAGTTCATGGTGAGTGGAGGCAATGAAAGATGAAGAACTGTAAGGTAGAAGAGCCAGAGTCCATTAGAAATAAGTAGCCTGTGTAACCAAGAAACTTAGGTACAATAGTGGTAAGCATTACCTTTGTGGGAGATGGTCTTCTGATTCTGCCATCCTGTTTGTATCCTCTTCATTGGTGCCATCTCAACTGTTGAAACATCAGCAACTGCCATCACATAGGTACTGTCACATTGGGTGAGGCTGCAGGGCTACTTAACACAGTCTGGTGCAGTGGCCCGTCAATGAACAGGGAAATATATTTGAAATATGAACACACTTCCCTTTTTTTTACCCTACTGTTCCCTAGAGCATGATAACTCAAGAGCTTCCTGAGTTCTAGGCTGGGATGCACCCATTATCCATTGGTGTAATTATCCATTGTTGGGCCCATTGTCCATTAATTCCTCTTTCACCAGGTTATCTTTTGGCTACCACAAAAAAATTGACAATATTGACCTCAATTTAATTATCCATCAGGTTACTTGCTTTAAATATGCTGCCTACTAATTCCATTATGTCACTTGATTCTTAAATTTTATTGTTTAAAAAGTATACTTATTGGTATTGTAAGTATTCATCTATATGCCATTTATGCTTTTAGAGCCCAAGGCTTTGCGAAAAATTTAATCTTTGTCTGCATGTGAGCTGAGGGAAGGGGTGTTAAATTCTTTCTTGTAATTGTCCTTTTCCAGCAAAATATAAAAAATAAGTTTGCAATGTGCTGTATTCCCTAATGCTCTCACCTTTTATCTTCTGAACATGCAAAATTAAAGGAAAATCTTGGAGATGCACCAGGGACTGTGAGTAAATATTAACATTACATTGTGAATGGTGATTATTGAATTCACAATGCAGCTTGTGTGTTTGATCTCTAAACACTTTGAATGGTGTGAGGTATTCTTTTTTGGCTGAAAGACTACCTGCGATCCTTTGGAATAGTACCTTTTCAGAAGTTGTGTTCAGATTCTAGATCTGGATCAACATTTTCATGGTGTAGGTTACAAGAGAATGGAAGTGTTTCTAGCCTGGTGTCTTGTAACATACCATTTGTCATAGAAATTGGAATCAGTGTGATAAACTGCTATCCATAAACAACTCAAAGAGTGTGCTTTATTTCTATATACATGCAAGCAGAAAGTTAAATGTGGAAACAAACTAACACATAAAGTTTCACCTTTACTTTTTTTCTGTAGTGCATATTAGGCATAAAATGACTGTGCAGAACTTCATCCTAGCCTCTCATGTTCTCTAAGACTCTGTGCCTCTTCATTTTTCCCATACTGTTTCATCTCCCATAGTATATGTTACAAAAATCAAGTATCCAATAGTTCTTACTGTTTTCATTGTTTTTCACTGTTTTTTCAAGGTTATCTGAATGCTGCTGAAAAGTTTCTCTGGTCAAACTCCTGATCACATTCTCTGTTTCCTTGGCAGTGCAACACTCCTGCATCTAAAATACACCTTTCCTCTTGTATTTTCCCATATAGCCCATGCTGCTAGTCACCTGTGATTCATGATCTAAATGTCAGTTTCTGTCATGGGCCAGTAATGCCAGCCTTTTCATTCACTTAATACAAAAATTCAGATGGATACCTTTTTGTGTTTTCCTATGCTGTCTTTCCTGTTAGAGAACTGTGCGCTGTAAAGATCCTCTGTGCCTTCCTTGTCTTCCTTTAAATGCCATTCTTAAAACTCTCCTTAAGGTCATGATAAGCAAAATACTTGTGAAAGGTCAACCAAAAATATGCCAAGTCCACTGCCTGTTATGTTGACCAGGTTTGCTATGCTCTTGCCCCTTTTTGTCCTTCCTCCCCTCTGTGTGTGTATCGGCTGTCGTTTCCTTTTATTGGCAGCTCTGAGACAGGCACCACCATGCTTTATCCTGTACCTGTACCACAGTACCTGTGATCCTGGTGTTTTATTAGCATCCCTAACTGCTACAGTATGTAAATAACTCTTGATCTTGGTAATTTTTTGTGTGTTTCTGATTTCATTAATGTATTCCCCCGCTGTGCTTTGTCATTTGGGCAGCTTGTTAGGAAGAAGAAATTATTAGCCTTTAAAAGAACACAGGAAAAATCAAAGGGAGGAACAATGGATGAAATCACACTCTTTTGTCAGAAAATTCTGATGACTTTATGCTTTTAAAATAGAAAATTCAAGTGGAAAATTTAATTAAAACCTAGGAAGAATGCTTAATTCTGGCCATGGAATGTAAATTACTATCTTGCTAAACCATATCTAGTAACAAAGATCATGTCCACAGAAGTCTTTGTAGAATAACTAAAGCTAGGGACTATATTGCTAATAATGCATTTCTCCTTAAACATAAGAAAACCTTATATCAAGTCTTATTTATTACACTGAAATGACTTTATATCAATCAGCAATCAACAGTGATACTGTGGAGTTACCAGCATTGCGAGTTGTTCGCTGTTGTAAGAGTTCCTGCATGTTGTATGCAGGTTTGATTTATGAAATAGTGTGCTGTTTTTCACGAATGCAACATGCAGAACTGCCCCTGTGGGTAAGCGGATAATATTAGTCTTGCCAGAAGCTTGTATGGGTTATCATTACATACTTATAAGCATCAAACATTTGACTGGTTACTAGAATTATAGTGCTTTGACTGTTAAGCAAAAGTGTTGTATTGTTTAGATATCTTTGTTACTTCTTCAAAAGCAATTAAATAAGATTTTATAGAATTGTTTGGCCCAAGGCTTCAAAACGATGGTATAATTTCATGTGAAGTGGTGAGAGAAGTATACATTAAATACATTTAAAAGGGAACAGCAAGTGATCTAGGTAAGATATCATCCATTTAGCCTTTATAATCATCATGTAAACTTGCTTCCTGAGCTTGTCTGTCTTTGGCTGACATTTGATAAGTGGAATGTAAGCAATTTGGGGCAGGGACAGTCTCTTCATTATCTATTTATAATTGTTGTTCATGCAGTGTGGGTAGGGCATATTGGTGCTAGAATAAGAAAACTAATGAACACGCACATCATGTGTTTGGTCATCTTCTACCTCTGTGTCCACATTTCAACTGTCTGTTGATGTAATTATATTTTTCTTCCTCTGTGTTCTTTCCAGTACCTTGTCAGGCTGTTGACCATATCTCTAGAGTATAAAACCTTGGTGGAAGTGTAGCCCAGTAAATCAACGATAAATTAGTACAGATAGAAGGAAGACACAAACACAGCTGGAGAAAAAGCGTTCATTCCTAAAAAAAGAAAATTAAGAAAAACTTGCAAAAGCAGAGTGAGCAAATGAATCTGAGGGCTTGACTACCTGGGGAGGCTTTAACACAGTTGCTGTTGCGAGAGCAGTGTTTTTGTGACAGTGTTTCTGGAATGTCGTTTAGTGTCCTCTTTCTTCTGGAGTTACACACTTTATTCACAACTGTCTTGTGAAATTTCAGTGGCCTCCTTACTGTGGACTAGAAGGTGGGTGGTTTTCTCCCTCTGTTTCACTTTTGTTCTGACATGGCATTTCCATACAGGTAGCATTACTGCTTAGTCTCTGATTATATGAAGTCTACCATTGCAATGACTCTGCTTCTGGCCGTGTAAGTATTTCGGTAAATCTTACAAAATTTGTTTTCTGTGCGATCAAGTCCAAGGTCTTGCTTGCCTAACTTCATCTGACACTTCGTGCAAAAAAATAGGTGAAGACCTGAGAAGCAATGTGTTCTGACAAATATTTAGAATAGGAGTATAAGTGTGTGAAGATAGTTCCTGCACAAAACTTCCTTGGAATAAAAAAAAAAGGACCTTCAGTTTATGGGGAGAGGGTTTATTTCAATGATAATTCAGCTTTTAATTACACATCCTTTTCTTCTAAAGATGATTGATTGTTTAAACTTCCTTTTGTTGTTTTATTAGTCCTTTTATTGTGAGATTGAAAACAGGAAAGGTGTTCTTTTAGGCCATTTCTAGATGCAAAAGTTTCTGCATTCTTTGAGCAAGAGTATAGGTACTGTAACATTGAAACTGGGCAATTCAATAAAAATAGGAGAAAAAACATTGGAGATGACAAACTAAATGCAAAAGAACTGATTTACAGGAAATCCGTACTTCATTCTCACTTTCATTTTCAGACTTCAAAAAGAAAATGATTGAGTGAGACTGACAAGGTTAAGAGAGCAGATATCTCAAAACAGGTATGTTCAGGAGAAAACAACAGATTCAAACTTCAGCTCTGTGTCCCAGTAATGATAGTGTGGCATTTCAGTTTGCAGCGTGCTCTCTTCTGCCAACTGTGGACTCTTAATGGATGAAAAAAATTTTACTCAGAAAATAAAATAAATTTTTTCAGGTTAACTGGCATTAGGAAATACACTTTCATTATTTTCGTGCTTTGTTTTAGGAGGCAAATGTGCAATGTCTTAGATTCTTCCGATTTGTTTTCCCAGCAAAATTAATTCAGCGTCTGTTATACAGATGTATTTTGTTTTTTACTTTTAGAGCAGTTCATATATATGCCTTTTAGTAATGCTGTGTGACATAATGCATTATTGAGCTAAACTGTTAGGTGTGTATAGTTGTAAAAAGAGAGGATAGAATATTTTTTTCTTTCAGTTATTAACAGAAAATTACTTATTGCTGTTGCTATCATGTGTGGTATTTTATTTATGGGCTAGGACATCACTCTGCTGTATATCAAAACCTAAGAAACCATGCCAGTCCAAGGAAGATTACAGTGTTACTGTAACATGAGACAGGAATATAGACAGATGGAGGGTGTGTAAAAGCAACAGGGTCACGTTTTTCAGTATGAGATAGCAGTCCTGGAGTTTATAAGCACATTTGTAATGTTGGGATTTTTAGATCAGATTTCAGAGTTTCTGTGCTTCATCTTAGTTCAAAATTTGCTTGTCAAAATTTTGTTACTTTAGAATGTCATGGCTTCCCAGGTTGTCCACCAGTTGAGGGCATTGTGGTTGGAGCGGATAGGCTTTGAGGATATTTTAGTTCAAAAAGAGGTGTGCTTGATTTTAAGTGAGTGTATTCATGTGAGTGTTTACTTTCAGACAAAATATTTTCAAAACTTTTTAGAGTTGTAGAAAGCTTTGGAAGGAAAGGAAAACTGCTGGTATGCTTGTTTTGTAATCGTATGCTTGTGTGTATAAATACATAGATCAATCATTTTTCACCTCTTTGTTACTTCAGTTTTCCCCCTTTGTTCTTTCTGCTTTTCCCTTAGGTGTCTCTCTTGAGGAGGAGAGGAGGAAGAATGTATGTGCAGAGCAGGGAATGCCTCATTGAATGTTGGCCCTGGACTTACTGGTTGCCTTACCACTAGTTTAGCGTTTGCAGTCAGATGCTTGTATGTCAGAACAGCTGAGCCAACTCCTTCTGCCTTCTCCCCTCCTCCTCACGGCTTGGCTATCAAAGCTGCTTTGGGCTTGGACCAGTCCTGTGTAAGCCAGTGTGGTGAGAGAGACTGGAATTTACAAGGATGCTGAGATAAAGTAATGTGAAAGTAGACTGATGTACTATAACTGTGTGAACATGATTCTTGCTCAAACTTACTCTTCCATCTGACCTTAAGTTGAAGTGGCTGTTCATCTCTCTACAAAAATATCCATGAAGTAATATGTGCAATACAGCAGATTTGAAGTCAGCATGGATTCCTTGCCCCATGCCTTCTTCATGGACATCTGTTTGGATTGTGATTTCTATGCTTCTGGCCATGCAGCTGGAGCGTAAATATTTTGGAAGTGTAGCTATTGGATTGTGCCTTTTGTTTGCTATTTTGCTGTGAGTTGGGGTTTACTTAATGAAGTATTGGATCTGTAATTATCACCATACCTGCAGAAGGCTTAAGATGTTTTCTCTAAACTCAGATGTTTTAGATTTAGGAATTGGGAAGACTTGTGTGGTTAAAATATCATCTGCTGCATACTTTCTATCAATTTTACTGGGGGAATGATTAGCTTGTGCTGTTCCCTAGCAGCTTCCCATTGAGTCTTTAACTGTTCTTCAGATGTTGCATGGAGTTCTTGGTTTTGATGTGAATATGAATGCTGTGGATGATCTATAAAGCCTTACTGATTTTCTGTAAAAGCCTCTATCCCACCGGTGCCATTTCTATTGAAAGGGGGGATTTTTCTGCCTGCTTTTCCATGCAAATGTACTGTCTAAATGGAGGAATGAGTTGTTACTGTAGCCCTGTTAGCTGCTTGTTTGCATTTCATGTTCATCTTGGAACCAAATGTAGGTGTTTCAGTGGACACATTGAAAACATGTGTCTAAACACATGACCTTTTTAATATTTGTTTGTTATTATCTCTTCTGTAATTAACAATGCTCTACCAGAAGGTGTTGAAATGAAGTTGTGTAGTTGTGTCATGGGAGAGCAGGGTTCAAGGGCAATTGGAGCTTTGCTGGATAAGGCTGACCTGCAGTTTGCTTAGAGGAGGGTGTGAAGTCAAACCACTTAACTCGTTATGTGTGTGTATTCTAGGATGAGATTGCCTTATTTTGAATTACTGGCAAGTGGTAGTTTTATGAGATACTATTCCAGTCACCTTTGTGTTACACCACTGCATCATACATTTTACATTGTTTCCCAAAACTGTTGATCCAGGGGCCTTTGGGACCTTTTTTTTTTTTTTTTTGACAGAGTGAATTAACGGTTGCCTTGTCAGTCACCAAAATTTTGGGATATCTGCAGACTTAAGTAACAATGTGAGAACATGACTTGGAAGTAAGGAATTCATGGGTCATGTCTTCCCCACATCCCCCCAAATCTTTCTCTTGATCTTGTAGGCCTATTCACAGCTATGGAAGGGTGGTTTGTGTCAGATTTTAGAGGATCCAACAGCCTGGTTCTGCTGAGGATAACTACATCTGCTCTGAATCTTTAATCTGAAAGGGAAAGGTTTGAGAGATTAGTTCACTTTTCCTGTATTAAGACTTCTGTCTTCGTACCATGGTAACATTAGGATCCCTGCAGATGTTTACATTTGGAATGGAAGTACTGATGCAAATCTTAGTGTATTCTTATTAGAAAGAAGAGCTTTAACAGGTAGTTCTTCTTGCACTTTTTGCCATAACTATTTTGCAACTGTGTAACTTTCTGATTTGTGCTTTCAATTTCTTGGGAGAGCTTCCTTTAACTACTTTTAGATTGCGGTGGGAAAGAGGTATGTTTGTAGGAGATATAATAATTTCTTTACCTTTTCTATCATTGCTTTTGTTAGGTTTCACAGACTGTGAACAGGAATAGTGGCTTTCTGTAAAAATAAATAGTATATACCTGGTTTGGGGATTTGAGGTGTGCATGTAGAAACATGGAGATTTTAGATCTCCCTTTCTTCCCCTTTTAGTGGTGTTTTGACAAGGCGTCTCCTTGGCTTCTTTCTAGAATTTGTATTTTCCATACATGGAATGCTTGAGGCCCAGTGGCCCATTGGCACCTTGTGTAGGGGTCGCTGCTCCTGAAAGCGCTTCTCATTCCTTCTCTCTGTGACCAGGCTTAGCTTGCCCTAGCCTAGCTGCAGAATGCTGTTTGATTCTGGATCCATCAAGCAGCTTTCATATAGCTGGGTAAGTAGTAATTGTGGGTGGATAAATAGCATTCTCAGAAATACAGCTGACCAGCAGACCAAAACCAGTTATCTAAGCTTAGAACTTCCTTTCTACATGCATTTAACCAGTTCCTCATGTATTATATCCTGCTTTTATCTCTTAGTAGTTTTGGCCAAGGTTGTTGTGTGAGTCGTAACAGAAAATCTGGTCTAACACCACTGGAAAACCTTCCTTCTATTTCAACCCATACAGACAGAATCCTCTACGGAAGTGTTTTGGTGTGTGGCAAAGAGCTGCTTTTTTTTTCCTCCATGGACTAAGTGAAAAGTTACAAATCAGGGCTGCTTCTGTGCCTGACTCAACAGGGAATGATCCAGATGCTTCCAACCAATTGATTCCTTTCTTTGTATTGCAAGACAAATGAAGGTCTTATGTCTGTTAGCTAGGAGGGAAAATTGCGCCTTTGTACCATTAGGAAATGTGGGTTATTTCCTAATAACAAGAGAACTATATTTGTGTCATGGTCAGGAAGTCTCAGTAGTTTCAATGGTGCCATGTCCATTGAAGGATCTAAGCCATTCAAATATAGTATTTTGTTTCAGAAGATGATGTAGGTATGCACTTAGCATTAAATGTGAGATTTTTTTTGTCTTAAGGGAAAAAAAAAGTTTAGGTCTCTTGCTGAAATATACTCCTACAAACTTGTAAATCTGAGGCGCATCAGCTTGTGTGATACATAGGGTGAAAGATGCTATTCGGATTCAGCAGAACTCTCTCACCTCCTGTAACACATTGCATCTTTCCTTGTTCACTAAGCTTAGTGGAAAAGGAGCGGTAAACATGAGACATAAACCACTGTAATACTGCAGACAAAATAATGGCCCATAAAATTTGGAGTAGTTGTCGATGTACAAATATAAACTCCACATTTATGGAATATTTTTAAATTTTTTAAACCTTATGCTCCAGAAAGACTAATTCCTTCAACTGTACTCATCTGTAAAATAATGATTAGAAAATGTAAACATCCTGAAATTTATTGCCCACAAAAGTTACATTTTAGAGGCACTAGCCAGTGAATGTGAAATTAAAGAAACAGTGGACCACCTGCAGGAGGGCGAATCCTTTTAGCCCAGACTACTTTGCTATTAATTTTTTTGACTAGTTGTGAATAGATCAGTTCATTACTCCTTTAAAAATTATTTGTAAATCAATTTGTAAATCAAGGCAAAATACATCCTTTAGTAAGCATCAGTGCAGTTCAGAAAATTGGAAAATAACTTCCTAAGCTATCTTAAGTTAAACTGATGTGATGTTGCTGTGTGGGTGGCCCACACAGGGTCTACACCCTGCTTAGGGTATAGGTAAGAATGAAATAACATCCCATGGTTTTTTTGGCCCTGTAAAGTCAGCATTACTTTTAAATGTGAGCGTTGGGTGGTGCTGGGGATGTTCAGGATGCTTTTCCAATGCTGGCTTAACCCTGCTGTCTTTGCAATGACTTTGCATGGGTGCGGAATCACTGAAGTGTACCTTTGTGTATGGAGTGCTCTCTAGCAGTGTTCCCTGCCCCGAAATGCATCTAGGACTCCTTCAGAGATATCTCTGACTCTAACGCCACTACGTGCTTCCTACTCTTTCTGCAGTGGTGACAATTGCTGTTGTAGAGTTGGTTTCTGCTTCCTAAAAATAACTGTGTGAACTACCAAGGTGTTTGACTGCAAGAAGTTGCAGTTCAGAGCTTTGGTTTGTTGCCGGATTCTGCCAATGTACAAAACCTCATGGAAGGCTTCAAATATATGTGTGGTGTTCTTGTTAGTGAAACGGTTCTTACAGTTGACCCATCGTGGGCAACCTGACAGGCATGTCCTTCATTTGATCCTGCTTTTTGTATTGCTGTGAAGTCTAGTTCATATTTCCTGGAGCAAAGGGGCAGACCCAAGGCAGAAAGCCATCAGAGGAGAAAACAGCATAACGTAGTACCTCAGTCTTCATGTATGTAACTTATTTCTGTACTGTTTGGAATAATGAAAGAGTTGATCTGTGCACTGGAAGTGAAATAAACTTTAGTGATTTGGAAGTGCTTGCTTGAGAAGTTCCTACTGAAACCATTGCCATCCTGAAGTTACTGTAAGGCTTTATATACCTTGAAGATGATTGTTTTCACCCATGCAGGATCTACCTCTGAGTATCAAGCTACTGAATAGTGATGGCAGATGTTATTTGGTGGATATACTGCCAGTGTGGGACAAAGTAGCTCTTACCAAGATGAATATTGTTCTTTACCTGAAATCAGAGGAATGAGAGATGGTCTTCTGTGATTTAAATTTATTTATATAGTCTTTACAAAGCTGAATAAAGCATTCACTTTGGCTTTGGTCCAAAAGCAGTTAAAAACCCTGGTAATCTTTCCGCTGATTTAATTGAGCTTGGACCCTGGCTCTGAGGATAGAATGAACCTAGGGTTTTTAAATTACAATGCCAAAGAAAAGGGGATGCTTCTGTTTCCTGAGTGAAGATTACTTTATTGGGATGTGCCATAGAATATACTGCTAAATGGCAAATGAGTGATCCACAGTTGGTATGAGCCAGCTCAAACTCATTACTGAAAAACCTCCTCCTGGCAACCCGCAATGCAGCTCACAAAAATGGGTTCCTGTGAGAAGGATCATTCATCCACTCCTGCTTGGGGGGCTGCAGGAAATCAGAAAGTGCCAAAAGAACATAAAAGATATCAGTACTTAAAAAATTTTTATATATACAAAGAGAGGTGGCCATATGCTCTTTTTTTCATTTGGATTTAATAATATAATTTGTGGAGGCTGAGTCTAGCAGAGGAACTAAATGTATAAGATCCAAAATCCAGTGCAGTCAATATTTGTTGAAGAAAAAATATTCTTATGACATTTTAATGTTGTAACTTACATGCTAAATATAGCAGCTAAAATACTGTTTCACCACCACTCCTGTCCAAATTCTAAGACTGTGGTGATCAGACACACCTGCCTTACTGCTTTGGTATTTGGTAGCAAAATCTGGAAGAGTTGGAGGAAGAGAAGCAATGCTTTGATACTCAAATGACCAGAGTAAATTCTGCGAATGGTTTGAGAGGAAGTGAGATAATTTGTTTCACTAGATTGCCAATATAGTTGGGAAGGAAAATAGACAGTTTTTTGATCAGTCCTTTAGAGTTCTGTGTCTGAAGGACTTTTGGGTCTAAAAGATATTTTTCCCTCCAACTGTATTAATTCAGGTAATAACAGATGCCATCCTTCCATATTAACCTTCCTTTTTCCAATATCCTCAGTCTGCCATGCTTACAGAAAAGCTATTACTGTTCAATATCAGATTTATTTTGAGACATTTATGGCTGTTATACAGTAATGCACCTGACATCAAACTAATCCAGCAGAGCATACAAGCTCAGGCACGCTCGTGCTCTCTCAGCTCTGATACTTCACACGAATAAGTCTGAGAGCTGTGGGCATTGGTTTAAGATGGAAGCAGCATCAGCCTATTTGCAGTCTGGCCTGCTGCTAGGGAGCTCTGTGTGTGTGTGGATGCTGAGATTCAGTCATTCTCTTTCTTGCAGACCTTAACTGATGCTGCATGCAAGTGGCATTTGATAGCACAAAGCTACTGTTTCTTCTGAGTGTACTACTAACTTCAGAGTGGAGTGGAGTTTTTTAACGAGTTGGGTACATTTTCAGTTGGGGAATGTCATTGGTTTAATGTAATCTGGTTTAAACCAAATTTGTTTACATTTTTTGTTTGTAATATGAGGTTTGTAGTAATCTCTTTTTTTTTTTTTTTTTTTTTTTTAGTATTCACAAAGCTTCTTCCCCTCTTTTTTTCCCCTGAGCATATTCAGTAGGTTTTAGAGACAAGGTTAGCCTCAGCAATAGTTTTGCTATTGCAAAAAGGAATACCTAAGTATTCAAGGACAAATAAGACATGTAGAAAAAACTACATGAAAAGAAATACTTACCTACACCTCTAGCCACTGTATGCTTAGAAATAATGCTCTGATGAATAGCAAAGATAAAATAAGCCCAAAGATGGCGCAGCTTCAAGGAAAATGCCAAGAACTAATGAAGGTTTCTAAAACCTCTTCGTTATCTCTCTCTCTCTCTATCTAGAAACTGATTCTCCTCTTAGCTACTGGAAGATGGAGTAACTTGAGTGAAGGCTTTCGAGTTACACTAGGTATAAGTGGTGTAAATTACAGCAGCATGAGACCCACAGTGATTTATCTTGTGATGGCAGAGACAAATCTTATCTGCAGATTCCTGGTTCTGTAGAGGATGAAACATTCATTTTCCTGTCATCACTCAAGGCAGTAGATAGTTTTATCTAATTTTGTAATCTGTCTGAACAGAGCAGTTTTGAGGCTATAAACATTATTTAAGGATGTGCTTTCTTGTATTTCCAAAGCCATCATCAAGGTCTTTTCCTCAAGCAGGCATCTTTTCCGTAGGTCTGCTTTTGATCTTGTTTTATGACCGATGGGTTTTGTAGCAATTTTTAGTGACTTGTTATTTCAAGATCAATAAAACTGAAATACTAAAAGCAAAAAGCACGCTTACAACCTCGCCCTCCCACCCCCTCTTCTCACCACATACTCAGCAACACACCTTTTGGGCCTGCTGTCATATCAAGTGCCACCAGAACATGTGCTGCCTTCGGTGGTGCAGCACAAGGTCCTATTTAAGCAGGGGTCAAAATAGAGCTGTTCTGGCCTTGGCATGTTGCTTAAAATCTGTGTAGTGAGATACAGGCCTGACAGGTGGGAAACAGTCAAACATGAATATACCCATCTGCATTGCCTCAAAAAAAAAAAAAAAAATTAAAAAACCACATGTTGTCCAGTACCTCAAAATTCTGAAGACCTGGGATATGCTTGCAGTGGATAAGGCTGCTAGATAAGCAAAGGATGAGGGAGGCAATCCCCTCTGTTAGTGTAGTATCCAAGCACTTTCTCTGCCTGAAATGCTGGGGAGCCACCACACATCTGCGTTCAGTCCGGGGAAGAGACTGCAAGTAGAATGAATTGTCTTTTAATGTCCTTTCATGAAGGAAAGGAATGGATGTGATATTGCTGTATTGTTCCTAGTTAATAGGCTAGGGAACTCAAGACAGAAATTTAGTTGCTCAGATGTGTGTGTTTCTAACTCCACAAAAATGGGGCTTACAGGTGGAAAGGTTTGGAAACCACTACCTGACCCTCAAGGGTAGCTGTCTCATATTGTGCCTGCTATCTTATTCTGCCTGCCCTACGACTTTCCCGCAGCTTTACTCTGCCGCTGGTAGAGTGCAGGGTACCACGCAAGAACCCCCTTCATGAAAAGACTGTAGGGGCACTCTGGCTCTGTGCTGCTTTCAGGAACATTGGCTTAACTGCAACTGTTGCCTGGATAGAAGAATCAAATTCTTGAAGTTCTGCACACAGCATCACCAGCGCGATTGAGTAGCTTCCTTCTTGCTCAGACCAAAGACTGCTACATAATATCAAACCAAGATGACCTCCTGAAGATAATGCTCCTCCTCTTGATGGAGCTGCTGTCTGCACTGACACTGCCCTGGATAGTGTCTCAGAAGACTTGAAGCTTTTCCAGAGTGTTAAACCAACATTCCTGCCTAGGAGACAGCTGCACAGTGGCAACTAATGTCTGTTGACTCCTAATTGTAAAGCCTGCTTTTCTTCTTAAGTGAATATCCCAATGCTTTCCTCTTATGCTGCAGAACAGCCATCTTAAAACTAGCATTGATCCTAACACAGTAAACTGTGATGTTATATTTTCATGCTTCATTTAGTGCTGTCCAGTCACATGTTAATATAACGAATGGGAAGAGCACTTGGTTGACCATCCCTTCTCTGCGGAGGGTGGTTTCTCTCCTCTTCACAAGATGCTGTAGACTCACAGCCATGTTTTGCTTTCCTGAAAGTGTTTCCAGTTACTTGTCCAGTTTTCTGTGTAACCATTCACAGCTATCATTGCAGATCTAAGCTTTCTGGGCTGGGCTGAACTTCTGCATGGGTGCAGTGTGGTCCACTGAGTGTCTGCAGCAGCCAGATCAGCTTGAGATGCTTGGGGTCTTCCAACTTAAGATGGCCATGCTGTACTGTGCAGCATGTCTAAGGAATAATCTAAACCCTGAATATATTTGTGTTCTGCCAGCTAAGTTTCTTGGTGCCTAAGGACAATGACTTATTCTCATCTTCCTTCCACAGCTATTCTTGGGGACTCACTGGCTCCATGGCCCAGGTTTAGCCCTAGATTCACATGCTTTAAAAATAGACACATGCTTGGGTTCTTTGTTGGTTTGGGACCAAAGTACTCAATATTCTGCACATCAACTGTTTTGATTTTGTACAAGTTTTAGTGGTCTGCCAGGAAATGAGTTTAAACAGCCTGAGGGCTTTTGAGCAAAGTAACTCAAGCCTATTTACATGTTAACCTTTGAATTTCTCAGATTCACATGCGTGATAATTTGTTTGAATAGAGATTTGGATATAAAAATGGAATTAAACCTTTATGGTGACCTTTAGAGTAGTTTGGACATGTTCTCATCTTGGCTTGCTATTTAAAACCTATTCAGTTATTGATCCATGATGTGGGTAATGAAATTTTATCTGAAACTGTTTGAATGTTTGTGTTGTGCTGTAAGTGTGAAGAGGCTCTTTTCTTGTTAATATTCGGATGCTATTTCTGTTTTGTTTTCAGCATGACTGACAAGCCTAAAGAGATGTGGATGTGCATATTCTTTTATTTTCAATTTTGGACCCAATTTAGGTTGCATCTTTGGATGTATCCTTGGTTGTGCTTCTTCCAAGGGAGGGGAAGTCTTGAGGTTTTAGATATTAAAGAGGTTTATGCCTCAATTTTTAAAATAATTAATCTATTAAATATTCATATTGTGTGTGAAGCAAAAAGTCCAGAATGTTTTTCATTCCACTTAGTTTTTACAGAACAAAACTTACTCTGCTACTTGAGATGTTATCCTGTTTTGTATTTACATCATGTCTGTCACAAGTGATATTGAAAACCATTTGATGTTGTTTTGTTAAACCATATTAATTAAAGCATGGATCTGTACGTGATGTTTTAGAAGTGGCAGCTTAAGAGAAGTAGCATGGATACCCTTTACAGTGGAAAACCATGTGATAGGTTCAGCTGTATGTTTTTTAACCAGACTTGAATCAGGTTGGCCCATCCTAATGTTTGGGTTTTTTAACCTTGTAACACAGAACAAGTCCCAGAATTTATTTCAAAAATATTCGGTGTTAAAATAGTGTGCGGTCAACACCAAAAGTATAGATCAAATTGAAATGTATGGGGGGGTGTCATCACCAAACCACGTATGAAAACCTTGTAACAAAGCAAAGCTACTGAGGGGCGTTAATCTAGGAATATGATTACTGACAGAGATGGTGACAGGTGTTTTTTTTCCTTTGAAAGAATAAAAAGTGGGGGAATCACTTATGTTCTGCCTAAGATGTGTTTTAAAAATTTAAGTAATTATGATGTGCACCAGCAAATCTGGACCATATAACCTGTAGGCCAAAAAGAGTGTGCATTGTGACTTCATTTCATTTGCGCAAGGAAATTTCCACATGTTATATCTTTAGTCTAAGGTCTGAGTAATGACCTTGTATGATTTCTTGTATAGCTGGAAAAACATTGTGATAAGGCAATATGGACACTATTTTGCTTATAAGCTGAGGAACAGAATTAATCAAAAGTGTGTGATACATCTTTGGCTGGTGCCAGGGAGAATTAAAAAAGAAAAGAAAAGAAAAAGCCCTCCTCCCAGTTTTTGTATGGAAAATAAAATCTTATTCAATCAGCATTCTTGAAGTGTGGCAGTCCTTTCCAAAAGAACCCATTCAGCATATCACAGGGGCCCTGGGAGTTCCCTGCTGTCCCTGTGGGGGATTAGAGTGTTTCTATTTACAATTCATGGACTTGATTCAAATCAGAGCTAGTCTGAATCTTAACTCTGTGAATGTTCTTGACCATCTTTGAATAACTGAACCTATTTTACCCCAGAATAGAAACAGAGTGCTTTGCAATTTTATCTCAAGTTGGAAGATTCCTATTAATAATGTTAGAATTCCAGATTAATATAGCTAAAAATCCCAGATACATCAGCACTAACAGCACTTGTGGTTCTTTGCACTTTCAAGTCAAAATGCTGCTTTTGCATTAGGGTATCAAAAGACAAGTGCTCAGTGGCTTGTTACTAAGAAAACCGTACCCTAGTCCCTCCCAAAACATCTACATATGACCACATGTGGGATTCTACATGCACATGTCAAATATCTCAAACTAGCCCTGGATAATTTCTCCTTTTAGGCAGCAGAATTTCCTGATGAAAAATAATATTTGTTAAATACTTTCCCACTCATATTATTTATTAAGTCCATATTGAACATGTCTGCCCACAGAATAAATTGATTTCAGCTATACAGCGCAACAATGAGCTCTTCTAAAAAAAAAAAAAGGGCAAAAAAAGAAAAAAAGTTACTTTTAATACAAGAAGCCAGATGCTGACTTCATATTTTCTGGGGAAGAGAAACCCCATGTAAATTCAATGCTTTTCATTGAATCCCTGTAGTGAAATTATATCTGGTGTTTTGATCCAATGCAATTCTTAATGCAGTAACATCTTTAGGCTCAGGAGGCTCCTTACTCTTTCCAGACCAATAAATCTCTGAGGCTGCTGCACTAGGTTGGTTTTGGTGTTTTTGGCAGCAGGGTAACTCATGTTGCCTATTGATGATTTCTTTGTGTTTTTTAGTACATTCTGACAAATTGTGCTCATTCAGTACAGCTTCTAATAAAAGAAAGTAATGTCTTTTTTGTTTTCAGAAACACTGAAGTGTATTTTTTAAACAAACAAAACAATTTTAACTTTTTAGAGCCCAGTGGAACAGAGAATGTAAGTTAAGCAATAAGATAATTATTACAGTAGTATTAAGTTACAGAGCTTTAAATACAGATACGAAAAGTGTGTGTTAAAGCCTTGATTTAAATCTGTCAGACCTTGTATGGGACCTTTAGGCTCTGATTCTGCAAACACACAGTGCTATTGAAGGCAAAGTTAAGAACATGCAGGTCAGACCTCAGGAACAGGATTTTAGCAACATGTCTGTTCCTATTGTCTACTCAATTCCCAATTTTCAGTTAAAACATGTTCTCCTTGAAACTGGATGAAGTTACTGGTTGGCAGTGAAGAGCATCAGATTTCAGACATCTTGAAATAAAGGTGACTGAAGGTCACCTAAGGAATGCTCAGGAAGACGTCTGCTCGGAAGTACTCAGTGGAATGTTTTTTTAGAGCTTTACCTCTTCCAGGTTTTCCATGTGCCATACCAATAGCATGCTGCTTTGGTTTAGGTCTTCCAGGCCAAATTCCTTGGTAGTGAAAAAATCCAGCTTTACAGCAGCAGGGAAATTTTTGGCCGTCTGTTTTCAACTGTGTATGCGAAGGCTAGAGAGTGCCAGGATTAGAATCATACAGAGGACCCCAGTTTTATTGCATTTACAAGTGGTCATTCACAGCAACATAGTGGGTTAGTAGTTTCTGGGACAGAGGAAGGATTGCCTGATACTTTGAGCCTGCAGGTAAAAAAGGAGGAAATCAAAAATCTCCGTAGTGAAGCCTTGGATCAAATAGGTGATACTATGTTTCTGAAGGCAAATGGTGAGCAGAAGGTGAGATCTTTTACAAAGCAGGGAAAAAGTTGTTGGGCAAAGAGAGGCTTGGACTCTGTGAGAACTCAAGGCATTACAGTTTGTGGAAGATGGGAAGGAGTTTTCTATTGCAGATGTGGAGGATTGTGGAGGAAAAAAAAAATCTGGAAAGATTCAATATGTGTTAATGATGTTCCTGAAGAGGAAGTTGGTAGTAATCCCATTCTCATTCAGAAAGTTCTTATTGAAGAGATAGAGCTTCCTGGGAAGGAGGTTGAGATGTTGGAAGCATGTTTTTTTGGTGGTTTTTTTGTTTGTTTGTTTGTGGTTTTGTTTTGGTTTTGTTTTGTTTTTTTCCCCTGAAGCATGGGGTTTTGATAGGAGTCTAAAGGGTTTAGGCTCTTCTCTTTTGATAGGAGCAACTTAAGCAGTACTCTCATAGCCTGATGAATACTCTACCTTGATTCCAAGTGGCATTAATTCAAGTTTGTCCTTAAAGGAGCGGTTCTGTGTGTATGGAGGAGAGGATGTTGTCAGCAGCTTGGCTGTGACTAACAATGCCGTGCAGCCCAGAGGTAACAGACAAGCTCATCCGTCAAGCCCAAGATGTTCTGAACAATCATCCCTGATGCCCTGAACCAGGGTTTTCTAATGAATCTTTGTCACTAGAAAATTTCTGCTTGACTTTGATTCGCCTACTGACAGTATCATAAACTCTTGACTGTAGTACTGGTTCTTTGTGTCGTCACAATCCGAACATCTTTGCAGTCCAGAGAGATTGAATAGTTGGTGCTTGTGCAAGGTTTTTGCTTACTGCAGCAAATTTTTAGAAAGCACAAGGTATTTGCAATTTGTATGAGGTTTGCAATACTTTGTCTGAATTTATCTTCTCAAACTGAATGATTGTAGATTAAAGCAACTGACTTTTTACCAAAATGTTCCTAAAATGGAATAAATAATCTGTTTTCCTCACTTCATAATCTGTGGGTTTGGTAGAGAGTCAATCTTCGTATGCTTTCTGAGAGTAGAAAAAGCAGCTTGTTTTAATGGTCTATTAATGTTATAGAACAAGTAGGGATGTAGTCAAAGTCTTTGGTAGTTTTATTTATACTTTTCTCCCCCTCTTTTGAATCTGATAACCCCTGTTTCCAAACCTTGTTATTTATTAATGTATTATTCCAAAAATCAACTTATTTTCAGTGACTACTTGAGAAGTAAGGATAAGCAAACTTCTTTGGTTGACTGTCTTCCTATGTGAATATTCAGAAGTGTTAAAATAGCAAGCGATAAGGAGCAGCATTTCTGGGACGACTTCCCTTGACTTCCCAATAACTTTCCTGTTCCTTGCCCAGGTTTTGAACCTGCAGCGACAGACCATTCTTTCCCTGTGCTGCTATAGCATGTTGGCTGCCATCCACCTCTTAGGAGCGTCATTGACATACATCCTGGAGCTTGCTTTTTAGCTTTCCTTTTAACAGGGCTCGATGCTTGCTACACAGAAAAAGGAAATCAAGTGCTCTTACTGATCTGATCTTATGACTCTAAAACAAGGGGCAATTTATATTGGAAAGCAATGGTTTTTAAAATTCTTTTGTATAAAACACAGTTATCTTGTGGCAATAAATGCTGCAAGCTATCAGTAAGGCCAAATGCTTATTATGATTCAGAAAAGGATACATGTATTCTGTATATCTTGCAGAGCATGATTTGTAATGGACAATACTTTTTTAAAGAGTTCATTTTTCAATGTAATTTTTCTTTTTTATGTAAAGAAACTCGGACACGTGCAGTGGTTCTAAATGGACCAGCACTCCACTGCAGCGTGGCCATTTTCCCGACTCCCAACCTCCCATATTTCTGTTTTAATAGCCTATAGAAATTGAACTATTCTTCACTTTACACATCATTTACTTTACACAGTGAATTGTTCAAAGCAACGAAACTGAAAAGTAATGAGCCATTCAGGTGATTTTTACTATAATTAGGACTTCAATACTGTGCTGCTTGGTTTCTTGTGATACCAAGTGGATACTCCCTGATCAGAACAATAATCTTAAGAATAGGGCATTAAAAGAAAAAGTTAAAAACTTTAGGTATACACACAGATGCTAAAGCAATATATCATACTTCACATCTAGGAAAATGTGGCTGGCTTGCTTAAAGACAAGGAGAGAACTTCCTCAGCAGTCTTATATTGAAAAATGAACTCTGTTGTGTTTGCTGGCTAGTTCACTCACACAGAACCTGCTCTTCCTGCCTCTGAAAGTGTGCTTTCATATTAATCAGAAATTTCAAACCCAAGGGATAAAACATAAGACAGGAGACTGGCTTAGTAATTATGCAGTTGGAACTCCTTATTGCTCCACAGAGCTGCAATTTGAGAGCAATCACATTACACTGAAGGCATCAGGGCTTGCAGCTAAGCTGAAAAAAAGATGAAAGTTCACATTTTCACTTATCCATAGGGTTGACTTTCAAGTAATGTGCCCAGCACAAGGCATGTTCTAGTCAAGAGAACTGACAGTGTTCTACAATTTTTGACCAAAGTTGTAGAAGACCAAATTAATTCCAAAGCCATATTCCAATGGGTAATGAAGGTAAACCAATCTTATTTTCATTTATGGAAGAGATTATTTGACTGCCTCAGATGCTAGGGATATGTTAGTGACCAAAAGTCTGTTCCTGCTGTGTATTCTGACTCGTATGGCTGTAACTTTGAGTTCTTTCTACAGAAGTTGTAATAATACCCCCACACTTGCATTAAAGGCAAATCTTGATGAAGTGCCTTAAGTCCTGGAAAGAGGAGGACTGTCTCCTGTAGTATTGTAGGCTTTATTAGTTGTTTGTCCCCATTGGTAGGCTTTCACAACTGCTCAACTCCAGTTTTGTATTTGTGGAATTGTAAAGAGCATTCTTGGTTCTGAGTTTAGTCTTGTTCTGACATCAGCTGTAACCCAGGTATAGGAGGATATAATCCCAGGGATGGTTTTGTGATTGCTGGATATCTGTAATTAATGAAGACTTCAAAATGATTTTACAGGGTTCGTTTAATCGTGCATGTGCAGAAAGTAGAGATTTTGACCTGTTGAATTTTCTCCTGTTATAGTAACATACATCCTGATGTTGCCCACTCTCACTGCATGTGATTATGTGTGCACTGTGTGTAGATTTGTTGACCTCTGCTGAGCTCCTTGTAGAGAACAGGAACAAATCTTTTCAGAATCAGGGCTGTATTTGCAAAGGTAATGCAAAGAATGAAATAGCATGAAGGTTAAAGAAATTACAGTGAAATACAGGTACAGTGGCTAGCAGCCAGTCGTCTTATAATCTGAGTAACACTTGAGTCTTTGAAATAATCAGCAGTTGCTGATGGCTAAACCCCATGTCTTTTGTAAGATAAATTATTTTTTCTAGAAGTGTTAGTGTGTCTGGATACTGTTCAGTTAATAGAGGAAACATTAATACAGCACCACACTTTGTTTCTTACACATATTCACATGTATTCCAACTTTGTGACATAAATGCTCTGTGTTGTAAATTTAAGAGCCATGGATCTGTTTTATTTAGCAGAAGAGGTTGCAAAAAACTGGGCTAGTTCAGCTTAAGATCAGGTTGAGGGTGAGTAATTTGGAGTCAGTATTTATTAAAAATTAGTCTGAAATGGGTTTTAAATAAATGCGTACCTGTGTTTAATATTGTTGAGGTGATACAAGTGCAGACTTTAAACACAGAAATAAATTCATTCTATATCCTTGTAGAGGTGATAGAGTGCTTGATTTATCAGTAGTAAGATATTTATGTTGATATTTTTTGAAATTATTTTGCATATTTATTTCTGGCTGTTTAGCTGCATGAGACAGAAGGATAAATGTACACAGAAGAATGTGCATGTCAGCTGGAGAAATCAATAATTTAATGTGCTTAGCAATACGAGGCATTCACTGTCAGCAGTAGCTTTTAAAACATTAGGCTGAAATCTTTGCTTTTCGCGTTCAAATACAGACCAGACAAACAGCAATCTAAGTGTGTTACCATGTTAGGATGACTTGGCAGGCTGCGTGAAATGGTGATGATTGGGTACACTTCCCTTTGGGAAAATGTCCACAGCTCAGGAATCATAACCGTGATAGAGCTTTGCTGTAAGTCTTAACAAAAAAAAAAAAACAAACCAAAAAAAACCCCCAAAAAACCAACAACAACAAAAAAACACCCCCCAAAAAACCCCCAAACCCCAAAAAACCAAACAAAAAACCAAACCAAAAAAAACCACCCCCCAAAAAAAAAAACCACCCCCCAAAAACCAAACCACACCACCAAAAAACTCAAACAAGAAACAACAAACTGCTTTCAGTTGGTAGAGCCTCCTGGGTTAGCCTCTGCTCAGTGGTCTGTATCTGCCAAGGTGGTGATGGTGACTGTGCTTGGACCTGAGGTGTTAAGCCAGGGTTATGCAGTCTCTTTCACTGCAAAGGGCAGAACGGGGTATTTATGGCACTTCCAGTGAAAATGTACGTGAAGAGCTATATGGCAGGTAAAGCAAAAGTAAAGTGACGTTCCCTTCAACTGTAGCTACAACTAATTTATTATGTTTGTGACAAGCAATCAGGGCCAGGTCCATGGGAGAGAGGACAGAATCTAGGTGTAGTCACAGTGAAGGCTAGTGGTATCTGCATTGGCTGGTGTCTGCACTGGTCTTCCTTCTGTAATTTCTGAATAATAACCAAAGTCAGGGCTGCAAAAGTGGGATATAGCTAATGACAAGAAGACAGGTTAGTACCTGGTGCTAGGGAGGTAAGGACATGCAGGAAAAGAAATCATTGCATTAGTATGGACGAATACCTGTGTGGCTTGAACCACATATGCTTGGTCCTTTTCCTTCTTTATGGACTAAAATACACTACTCCCTATTACTCTTTTCAAAAGCAGCACGTGACGACATCCTGCAATGGGGATCATGGGCTTGCACACAGCAAGTGTATAATAAATAAACTTATCTCAAAAAATATGACTGTGACTTAAATCCTAAAATGAATACTAAAACCTGACTTCAAGGAACCTGACTGGAAAGAACCCGGTCTTTTGGGGCTGTAATAATGATAATGCTTCAGGTGCCGTGTGCTTCTCAAAGGATTGTATTGTGGTAGGAAATGCTGCAAGAGTTCCCAACAGGAGATCATAGCATATTGTAAGTGGGTTGATGAGCCCGGGATGCATTTCCCTTATGGAAGTGGGGCATGGATGCAGATATGAAACCAGGGTGCTGTGGTCAGGAAAGGAGGGGGGAAAACTGAAATGAGGCCAGCTGTACATCTGCATCAGGGGAGAGAGACAGGAACTGATCCGTGGGAAGCTCAGGCTGGAGGCTGTCCGCAGCTGGACAGTGATTCAGCAACAGCGTTTGTCCTTCATCCTCCAACCCTGCTGGTTGTTATCGCACAGTCTCTCTTGTCTGTAGTGCGTGCAGCAGGTGTCGTGTATGTGTCCCCCGCCCTTAAATTAACTGGCTTAAAATTTTAAAGAAATATTTTCATGGGAAGTCACTGAGGAACGAGGAGAGTATGAAGACATTCTCAATAAGACCAAATAATTACTTCAGGCAGGTAGTTATGGCTGGTAGTTGTCTTTTTCTTACAGTTTTTTCTTAAAAATGTTGGATGTCTTAGTCAAAATCATCTTTGCGAAATACTAGAAGACCTGGTAACAACTGTAAATTATAAATATGATTAAAGTAGATACTATTGAAATTAATTCTGACTTTTGTAATACAAAGGTAGCTTTAGAGGAAGTATGTCTATAGAAAGCATTGAATTTAATCTCTAGTGATTCTTTAAAGAATTCTGTTTTATGTGGAGTAACGCACAATCCAATGTGGCATAAATTTTTACTTGTATTGAATTTTGTGTGCAGAAATTGTATTTCACAAATGTCTGTCATGCATGTAGAAATGGTATGGGCTAAAAGCAGTGACGGAATATTCCCAGGGTCCCGAAACACCAACATAATCCAGCATGTGTTTAATTTAAAGTGTGAGTTTTTCCACTGGTTTCCAAGAGGTCATCTGCGTTCTTAAAATTAAGTACAAGTTTAAAGAATTTCACCCAAGTTAAAGCTAAAATTAAGAGAAATTAGTCTGTCCTGGTACAGTTCATTACTCTGCAAACTTTGTCTCTTTTTCCTTTAAATGACACATTGAGCGTTGTGCATGCAGCTTATTTGTGAGACTTAAGTAGTTACAGTAGCTGAATAGAAGATGGTTGTATACATATGGGTTTGATAAATGGGCATGAATAAACACGCATTCATTCCAAAGTATCTGTTCTCCATAATATTTTGCTGTGAGACTTAGACCGTAATATGACTTAAGTTCAAACATTCAAGGGATTCCCAGAAAAACAAACATTACTTCCTCTTCCAAATCTTCTCACACGGTGTTGTCTTCCAGCACAGCAGATGTTTAACAAAATGGCCTAAAGTGTTGTTCTTCGCTAGTGATACTTTGCAAACAACAAGGTCTGTTTACAGATGTTGTCTTAAACCATTTAGTTGAGTACAAATAGAGAAACAAGGGAATGTGCCTAGTATCCAGGATTTTTGATTAAAATTCAGCTTTTCAAAAAGACTTCTGTACATGCTTTTAATAATATAGAAGAGAATTTCAGGTCAGGGGGGGCCTGAAAACAGTGTACGCCTGATTTAGGCTGTTGTTTCATTTCAATGCTAAGCCAGTGGTGCCCACGAAGGGAGTGGTTCTTTGCTTCATATACCCAGGCTGCTGGTTCTTGCCATCACCTTGCCTCTCCTCCGTTGTGCTTGCACGAGTGTTTGTGCACACGTATTGTGAACCTGTTACTAAACTGGTAAAACAAATGGTTGTTTTTAAGCCACATCAGGACCTTGATAGTGTTTACTATGCAGTTTTTGCAGTGGCCATGGACTCCTTGCAGGGAAACAAAGCAGTATCGTGGAGCCCTGGTGTAGATGTGCAGTGTGCTGCGAGTCCATCGCCAGGAGCTTACTCAACTCCAAGCACGTAAGTTTCATCAATGCACTGAGTTGTCCCCTCAGAAGATCGAGGTACAATGGCTCATGTATCTGGAATTCACACTATAGTGTGCTGTGTGCCAACTTGTGTACAGACAAAGCTTTAAACTGCTGAGGGAGAGTAGTTTAAACTTGCTTATTGAATTAGTTTTCTAACATTTAGTTGAGTTTCAGATCTGACCTACATGAGTTTTTCTAAGAAGGTCTGCAAGCATAAAATCTTCATGTCTCTAATAAAAGATAAGCCAGAAGCCTCATTAACATTATTGCCATGATCACAAGGCAGATTCTCATGTCAAGGTAACATCCAACAGCCCATGCTTAAATTGGTGCGAGCATTCTTTCCTGAAATATTCAACACGATAAGAAAGGAAGAATACACCAAGAAGGCTGTAGGATTTGCGGTCTGTGGTCTTGAGGAGTTTCCTAAATCAATACAGTGGTTTTGAAAATTTCTCTTAGATGTCAAAGCTTATCTTAAAAATGCATTTTCTTTTAAATCATGACAGTCTAGTCCAAAAATATGTTCAATGACATTTTACTCAGTGTTTAGAAAATACAGTTTGTTTTTTCCAGGTAATAGTGAAGTAATTATTTTTAAAAGCACAAGATTTTGTGCCACTTTAATGCTGATAATTTTATCCCAGTTACTGCATATTCTTAGGAAACATAAAAACTTTTGTGTGTGGAGGTGAACAAAGTACCTGCTTTTTAACGCCTTTAGGATTGGGGCCTGAATGCTGAATATTGTCAGCATTGATTATCTCGGGTGGTAAAAGGAGATTATAACCCAGATAGAACAGATTATTCAAAACACGTGTAGTTTAGGTTGTGAGAACATCCACTGAGGATGTAACGGAGGGACGAAAGGTCAGTGACACCGTTGCCTGCAGTTCAGCAATCTCTCAGCTTGTACTGACCTGATAAAGTAAGTCTGGCAGCACGGCGACAGCGTAAATGCAGCTGTATTGCTTCCAGACATGAGCTGTCTCGTGCAGAGGTAACTTGAGTGTCATTGTGCTCCTGGCATGATGAAGCTGCAACCTTGAAAAGCCACCAAAGGATGATTGAAAGCCAATTTTTTTTCCTCTGGAGAAGCTTAAAAGCTTTATGGAAGTACCTCATCAACAGCAGCAGGATGAAATATAAGTTAGTTCTTTGTGACGGTTAGTCTTGGTTTGCCAGACCATCAGTTTTCTCATTAGTTTTTGCAAAACTTCAAAATAATTTAAAACAATAATTTAAAATTATGTAAGTGTCAGTTGATTGAATTCAGCATTTTAAGTCACCTGATGTTAAGTATTCTCTTCAGACTAGGGCATGCAGCCACTTGAATGGCAGCATTTGGTTTGCTGTGTGTTGGTTCCCACAGAGCGCATGACGTTCTCCTCTGCAGCCGGTCTGCGGAGCGGGGAATGCGTGCACACAGGCAGTGCAGGATGGAAACCTGCAGCAGTTCTGTGGAGGAAGTGTAGAGCTGTAGCTTCCAAAAAGTGATATCAGCTGTAGTCATTGGTACATAATGTTATGCAGAACCATCATTGTTTCTTTCATCTAGAAGATTTTTAAGTCATGACTTTTGAATACCTTTTTGAGACAAATACCTGAATTCTTCCAACTTTATGGCCTTGCTGACAAAAGTTTAGTTCATTTTAGGTCTTTGCTTTTTGCAGTGGGTGCCTGCCAAGGATATGTTGTGTATGCATGGATTAAATTTAGTGCTGTCTTCCTTGTTATCCCTCAATAAGAAAACATGCTCTGGTTTTGGCAGTTGTTACTCCTGTCCTCTGTTTCTATCCTCTTCCTTTCTGCTTCCATCTCTCTATGAATCTCCTTTGTTTTTTTTCCCTGTTGTTTCTGTCCTTGTGACAGCTCCAACTCTCAGCCTATACAGCATTGGCCCACAGTCCCGTGTGTTAAAAAGGTAAGTGGTTATGTTGGTGGTGTTGACACTCAAACCCTGTCATGGGCTTCAGCACTACTGCTGCAGAACGTGGAAAGGGGCACAAAATTCACCTTTTCAAGCCTTTGTGTCAGGCTGTGTGTAGATTTGCTAGTGTGCTCTTCACAGCATTTGCAAGATTATCCTTTATTGCTGTGAAGGCTGGAAATGATGTAGAAATGGTTAGCTATTGGAAAACTAGGATTATGGCACACAAGCCAGATTTTGATGAATTGTCAAAGATCACACAGCTGAGATAATTGTGGAATTATTGTCTTTAATCAATGCATGTCTCATTATTTATTTCTATTAAAGCTATTATTTGGTCTCAAGTCCTTGATGCCCTCCACCTGCTTGGCATATCCTGTGAACTGGATACATCCTTTGAGGCTCCTTTCAGACACCTGTCAGCAGAGCTTCATTCCTGGCTGAAAAATAAACAGCATTTCGTCACACTGGTTTTCAATTGGGTCTAAATAAATATTTGATATCAGCGATACCACTAAATGATGCTGCAAAGTAATGTGCCTGGTATCACATTGCCAAGTGTGTAATGTGAACAGTGTTGTAGTGAGGAGCCTGGAATGAGCAGTGTGTTGCAATGTGAAAAGATCACGTAGCAGCTCATAGGCATGAGAGATCGCAGCGTGCCATGGGTATAGAGCCTACAAGGACATTCTTTCAAACAGACCAGCTGCTGTATTTCCTAAATTCTGGATTCTGAAAATGTCCTGACATCTGGGGGGAAAAAAACCCCAAACACTCCACCAAAACCAAGACATGGTGCATAGTGAGGGAAACAATGTTGAATTCAGTAATTAGGTTTTCTGTATTCAGCATTGCAGTGTACAGCTAAACAGGGAGTAATGTCCAGAGATTCTTGAATTTAAAGAAGGGAGGTGGTAGGAAAGGGGACTAGCAAAACTAGTCCCCACAAAATACCTATCTGTTTTATACCAGCCTAATGGAGCTTCTGGCCAAAAGCCAGACCCTCAGCTGGTGCAAATCAGCCTTGTACCATGGAAATCAATGCTACCACTGCGAATCTGCACCCCAGCTCTAAAGGTACATTCAAATTTTGTCGTGTTTAAATATAGAGAGAAGAGACAAGATTGTGATTCATAGAAAGGTGTTATCGTGGCCCAAGATACAGCTGAATTAATTGTGCGTTATTGATGTAATCAGTTTAATTAGGAGAATCGATTTGTTTCTGTTATACTTTAGAAACAGTACAAATGAAAAATATTTTTAAACTGGGCATACTTCCAGTACATCTTAACTGCTTCATCTTTTAAAACTTTTATTTACAACCTGCCTTAAGTGTGTGTTGAATTGGGGTCTTTATTACTATTTATGTTGATCTTTCAATGTAAACCCTTAGGAAATCCAGATTGAATTTTTAACCCTTTTTCAAGGCTATCAACATACAGTTCTCTAGACACCTGTAAATGAAACATTTTTATTAAGTAACTTATAACAAATGTTGTAGAACCCTCTAGGTCATTTGTTAAAGATTTGCTGTTCTTGTTGGTGATGGGAAGGAATGGTACAATGCTGAGAAATGTTGGAGGAGGAAATTAAAACTTTATTGGTTTACGTGGATCTGTTGGAAATGGGTCATGCCAAGGTCTAAGATGCATTTAAAATGACTTTGTGAAGCACTCATGCAATGGTGGCTTGGGTTTTTTTCTGTTTTACACAATGAATACTTCCTCCAGTTTTTTTTCCCTATTAAGGAGTATATTATCTATAGTAGAGACAGGTAAATATATTAACACAGTACTAAAATTGCATAGGTAAAATCTGGTAAACTTGTGAAGTACTGCCAAATTAATGTATTTCTTATCTTCTATGCTGTGTACATTTATAACCTGTGTACCTTTGTAACATGAACAGGAATGTATCGTGCTTTACCTCAGATCTTTACATTCCTGTTGTTTACTTGGAGCTGAATGGATCTGCATAGCTCTAATCTCAGTGCTATTGAGTACGCTTCTCTGGCATGCTCAATCTATTTGGGTACTTACTTTTCATATTGGTGTGGAATTGATCCTTCAGGACTCAGTTTAGAGAAGTCTGCTGGATACACTGTCAGGAAACAGATTATTAATCTAAAAAAGGAATGAGCAAAAGAAATGAACTCGCCTCTATAGTAGAGGTTTTCTTAAGGTATAACTGCCTTATAAATACAACAGTCCTAAAGTGTGTATGCTTATGGTCTGGTCCAAAGGAGTGGCTGGCTCAGGTAGTGGGAAGGCAATAGTTGCTGCAGCAGGATACTTGCGGTGGGCTGGCTGAATGGCTGCCGCGCTCAGTGCTGGGCAATTTGGGACTGAACTGTATGCTGAGGAGACTGTATAGTCCTTGAGTTTACAATTGCAATTATATTTCTGGATCACAGCACTGGGAGTTTAGGATAGTTGACCCTACTTTAATGATGCTACCAGAGACAGACACAGACAGCCAAGTTGTTGTTCTAATTGAGTCTGATGCTCCCATGTTAATTTACTGAGAACAAGGCTCTCTGAAAGGTAAAGTCTATATGGGATTAATTATTAAATGTGAAGTTTTTTTAAAAGGGCCTAAGGGAGTTAACTGACTAGTTCCATTAGTCAACTTTAAATAAATCCCAACCGAAAAGCTTAGACAATTCTCTTTTCTTAAATTCTCTTGAAGACTTTTTATTCAATTGCAAAATAACATGTATTAAAAGGGTTTGCAGTCTCCTTTTGCTTGGCACTCGCTTTACTACAAGGTCTGCAAGTTTGTTCTAATCAATACAACTAGTTTGACAGCAGTAAATAGAACACCTTTGCTATTGCATGCATTTGTACAACTGAAAGCAAGAGAAAAATGTGCTGGTGAATGAAAAAATGGGAACAAGCCTTCTCCAAACAGGGAGAAGGGAATGATAAGGTCAGGATGAAACGTACAATGACTCTCATTGTCACATTGATAATGCAAGATAAAAAAAATAATAATCCAATTCCTAGACTGAAATCACTGAAGTTAGAGAAGGGTTGGGTTTGATGTCCTTCATTAAGTGAGGGGAAGAGAGCAAGATAGATATAAGGAAGAAATTCATTACAATGAGGGTGGTAAACCACTGGAAACGGTTGCCCAAAGAGGTAGTGGAGGCCCCATCCCTGGAAACATTCAAGGCCAGGTTGGATGGGGCTCTGAGCAACCTGATCTAGTTAGCGGTGTCCCTGCTCACTGCAGGGGTGTTGGACTAGATGACCTCTAGGGGTCCCTTCCAACCCAAAACATTCTATGATTCTATGATTCTAAGATGCAAGTCTAAGTAATGCAATTAAAATGAAAGTTTATCAAATGCTTTAAAAAGTTCCTGCATCCCACCATGCAGTGTTGCAGCTAACTTTGGTTTACAGGAGGCATTTTAGTTACTATATAATTTGTGTCAGATCAGTGAATTTCAGTCGCTAATGCTCACTGTATTCTTTAGGCTGTTTATCATACCATGGTGGGCACCAAAGGAGTAGACAAGTCAATGCAGGTAGCGTGGCATTCTCTTTTCAAGTTCAGTCAGCCTCACTTTTGTAAACTATTGCCATTTCCATCTCCAGCTTAATTTTCTAAGAAGATAAATTCCACTTTTTTTTTCTCATCAGACTTGTCTTGTATACCTTTTGTGCATTTGTGGCACACCTTCATCCAGCGTTGTTATAAAAAAGAGAAAATATTATGTGGATCTGGTTGAAGGAATGGTGCTGGGCAGTCACCTGCAGTGTATGGTGCTTGTTTTTAGGTTGGGTTTTTCCTCCCAGTACTAATAATCAGGTCAACTACAGATGGGAGGGGAGGTCTTATTCTTCTACTTCATGGGTTTTGGCGGGTTAAAGACCTCTTGGAATTGGAGAAACCATATGGTCAGAAGAGTTACCCAGCAAATACCAGTAGGTGATGTGAGGATGCCTATTGTACAGTTTTAAAAATCTATACCTGGGAAAGTTGATTAATTGTAGTTGATCTACCTTTCTCAGATAGTTTTTGATGCAAAATTAAAACAAGCGTACATTTCCTGGTCTCTGTAACATGCAAATAATTTTTGTTTTCATAGTGAAGTTTTACCACTCTTCAGTGAAGGACCAAAGGGGGAACGAGTGTTCTATGCCAAAGAATTCTCTGCCATGAAACATTTTGTTTACTCACTAGATGACTTTACTGGTTTCATAGGAAAATGCCAAAACTTTGGAAAGCCTTTTCTTAAAGTAATTTAATATGGATTGTAAAGGAAAGATGGAAAAAAAACCAAAACCAACCCTACTCGAAATAAATGTGGTGGTGTAAGAACACTACAAACATCCAATTGGATGACTCCAGTTAATCCAGTAGTGATTAGAAAAGATTATACATTTGTTTGGAACCTTTCATGGATTAACCTGGCCGCCTGAGGTTGATCAAATTGGACATCATTCTTCTAACTGGTCCTTTAGTTACATAACAGATGGCCAATATTCCCCTTAATTAGAACATAGCTCTTTATTTACCATTTTAAAGTATGGCAGCTGAGCTTCCTCTTTAACAGAATGTTGTGAAAATTATAGAAGGCATGCAATTTTTATATATTAGTGAAGTTTTTATGTACTTTCATAAGAATTCAAGTACTTTTTGTGAGAGATGCTTCACTATTATTTTCCTTCTCTTTCTTTTTCTTTCAAGGGTGCTTAAAAAGTACCTTAGTTCCCTAGTTTTCTCTAGTGTGAAAAACACACCAGTTGGTAAAATATATTAGTATTTCAGTTTAAAGTGCTTGTAAAGTGCAGCACTTCATAGCATTTTCTGTAGTCTTTTGGGTAATAAGATTTATTTGTTACCTAGTCAAAATATTTGGTTCCTCTCAAACCCAAAGTACGTCTTCAAAATACACTTCTATATGATTAAAATAAATTAAGCAAATTAAAAAGAGTGTTTGTCTCTGTTGCAAACCAGTATGGTGGACATGGGGACGAGCACTTGATGTGAATGTCCATGAGACTACCAGTAGAATCAAAGTTATGGTTTCACTTGTGGTTATTGTTGTCACTCACTGTTAAATGATTTCATGACAAACATTATTCCTTGTCAGGCCATGCTTGAGCAGTCAAGTCCTGGTGTCAGACTGGCCTCTGCTTTTCTTAGCAGAAAGAAAACCCTGTTCTTCCCTTCCCTGAATCACTTGGTTTCTGCATGGTCTTCCTCCACCAGATTCTTGGCTTGGTGTAGCCCTGAGTTTCTCTGACTTCTCACTCTCTTGCCCTGTGTGTGATATGCAGGCTCTTGTCTTTGTTCCCGATTTTGTCATTGCTCAAGACTTTGGGCATGGCATCCCAGGTAACAGACTCACTTAGTGGCTAAAATTCCTTCCTGTTATGTCAGAAGCTGAGAAAGTTAACTGACTGATTTTTTTGAAATGTGTTTGTCTCTGCAAATTTTTATGACCCTAAATGTTTATGACCCTAAGCGTGTAAACATTTGGTAGCTTGCTTTGATGCACTGTCTGCTTGCAGTTTTGCAGAGATGAGTTCTCTAATGAGATTTTTGTCACAGTAGCCTTAAAAACAAGTCCAAAGTTAAAAAAAAAATTCTGTATTTATATGCCTATTCAACACCAAGTAACTACTAGTAGTACCAATAAGCGTTGTGTGCATACAGGGCCCAGTTTTTATTTTCATGACAGTGAATTGACATCCTGAGGCCAATTCCTTAAGTCATAACTTTGTTTTTACTTAATCTTTATTCACAAAAGCTTGACTAATTTCATTTGGGAATGAATGACTAGCTATGCATTAAGTAAAAACTGGCTGAGCACCACTGGGATTAAACCACTGGGATTAGCAGACGCTTGTAAATGGCAGTTGTGTCTCATTAACTTGGTAATTTTTAAGCTTTTCTCACTTCTGACAATTCTCTAGTGCAGGTGTAGGTTTTTGAATAGTGAATTGAATGCTTCTGATAATAGACGTTTTCTTGTTTAAGCTTTTGGGCTCCTGAAACTGGTTCATCGATTCTTCTCTCTTCTCCTCCTTCCAGTTTTCTGTGGATCTATACAAACTATTGCTGTAGACAGTGCCTGTGGAGTTTTTATTTGGGCTGTTGTGAGAGGCAGTAATCACATCACATTCTTGGAACATGGTTTCTGTGTGGGAGAGGCTCACCCGTCTCCTGTGTCTCAGTTACTACAAGAGGGCAGAGAACAGGATGGGGACAGCAGCTTAATACAGTCTGTTTGCTGCTGGTAAAACCTGACCGCTGCATCATTAGGGTGATCCAGAGATTTTAGCCTGTTTCTGGTCAACACCTATTAGTCTGGGGGCATTGCTGGCTCCCTCCTGGACCTCCTGCATTGGGTAGAGTTTGCATGTGCCTCACTCTTTCTCCAGGTGAACTTTCCTGTTGATGTAGTCCCTGCGTTGGTGTCTGTTGCGCCTGAAACTAGCCTCTTGTGTTTAGGCTAATATAAGCCAGGCTGATTTCACTCAAGCAGGTATATATTTCTTAGATTCAGGAGAGCTGCTGTGGAATTACAACATTTAAGATTCCTTAATTTGTGGTTTGAATGGTCAGTACTTTAAACCTCACAGATGGCACAAAGGAAGCCAACTGCTTTCACCAAGGAATTTCAACTTGCATATATAAATATTTGGGGTTTTTTTTGCATCTGACAAACACTGGCTTGGTGACTTTCAGCCCATCATTTAACTGTTTCTTAATTTGTACAGAGAGATGCTTATTGAGAATTTTTTTAATTGTTCTTATTTGCAGATAAAATTTGTCGAGTTTGATGGTTAGAGCTAGGTGAAGTGAAAGCAAACATCATGTAACCAGAGGGCACCATCCTGCCTGCGGCCTTGCGGGCATTATGAGAAATTCTTAGAGGGGCTTGGAGCTTCAAACAGGCAATGTGCATGTTCCTCAGCAGCGTCAGTCCAGCTGCAGTCACCTTCAGATGCATAGGGCTTACAGAATACAGGCAGTGATCCTTCGCCGGTAATGCTCTACAGCAGGCAAATACCACCCGCATGTTTGGAAAGCATTTGTGCTATATGGATGGCAGGCTTCATGTAGAAAAAAAGTAATTTCCAGAAATAGGGAAGTGTAGGAGGTGTGATAAATTGCATTAAGGTTTTTTGTCAAAATATTTTTTCAATGAACAGTGGCATTTGAATCAAAATGTGAAAGTGTTATTTTCTGCCTAAGATGTTAACAAACATCAGTCTTTGCAAAGCCAAAATAATTTGTTGAAAGCTTACGAAATGTTTTGCTCTTTAATTTTCATTGATGAGGCAGAACATGTTAGCGAGAAATAAAAATAAACAAAAGCCAACACCAACCACTCAGTTTTCTGAGAAGAAAAAAAAAAATTACTGGGATTTAAAAACTGGGTCAGTATCACTTGGGGGTGGGGGGGAAGTAGCTGAGGCTTTTGCAGCTCCTGGTTCATCAGCTAAGGTAAAGTACAAGATTTGTGTAGTGACTTTTTCTTTCATTTCATTTTTTCCTTCTTTGCTTTCCTTCCTACTTGTGTCTCCAGTGCTGAGGAGGAAATTAAATCCTGAAATTGAAGTAATAACCAAACAACACTGCATTTGTACAGGAGAGACTATATGACCACAGGGAAAAGAACCCCCATTGAAACGATGCTGTTTCTAGATTTTTCTGTGATACCTATGATGAATCTTTAATTTTCCAAATTTTGTTTTACTCTCTGTTATTCTGTCGTGAAAGCAGGTTAATTGCTAGCCTGTCAGTAGAAAAATATCTCACCTGTCAAGTAGCTGGTGGTAGGGGAATAAGGATGCAGACAAAAAAAAATAAAGGAAAGCTCAGAGTACTGTTCCACATCTGTATGGTAGCTGACTCCAGTGAAATTACAGCAGCTTTGCAAGCTTTTAAGAAGAAATTGACCTCAGGTTTTATAAGTGTGTGCTGTAGGAGTCCAAATCATGGAAGTACTCATAAACATGTTCAGCTGTGTGCTTGCGGGTAGTCCCTTTGCGTTCAGTAAGGCTAACTATAAATAAATGAAGATTGCTTAATTTCTCAAGTAATTTTTAATGGCTTAATTTCTTGATTGCTTAATTAAGACTGCTTTTTTATGTTACAGTTTGGGACTGTATAACACAGGTATCTGTTCACAATAAGTGAACTTTGTTAACTCATTGCTTGTTCGTTAACTTTGTGCATAAGACCAACAGTCAACATAGAGTATAAAGGATTTTGCTACATAGGAGAGACCTGAACTAAGAGATGAAAAAGGTGTGTTTTACCCAGGTTTTAAAGAACTTGAAGCTCTGTTGACCTCAAGGTGTAACTATGTATCAAAGGAAATACAGGAAGATGATGGAAATTTGTAGGTAAATCAATAATAGAATTGTGTATAACTGATGTGGAAACAATTCTGCAGGCAAAAGGTTTTGTGTTCTGCCAACATAGATAACAAACACTTCATAAAATGCTAGCTATTATTCAGTGTGGCCAGACAAGAATTTGATACTTGCCCTCAAAACCTGTCTTTCCTTACATGATATTGGAATCATATTTCGAGTCAATCAAGCACAGATGTGGCCATACTAATGGGAATCTTTGGAAATGCCCCACTAGTGGTATCTGCTTCTTTTGGTATATTTGCTTGACTCTGGATAGGATTGAAAGGATCTGTGACTGTGTTCCTGTACAAGACTATGCTCTTTGAAGAGGTGAATAGATTATGATTAGTTGATTATAGATTATAAGCTATTCGATGATGATGCTTGCTTTTCTTTAAGTGTCGTCTTATATAGTAGTTCATATTTTGCTGCTGTTTCCTTATTCTGGAAAAAAAATGTCTCTTGACATCAGCACCAAAAAATGTTTTGGGTTACCAGTTTTCTTTTTTATTGTTCACTGTCCTTGATATTTCTGAAGGGTCAAAAGTTTCAAGCTGGTGTGTTAATAAAGCTAATTTTGGCAAGATCCCTTCATGCTGTTCTGTAGTGTCCTGGTGCTATTTAGGAGCTTGCATAATAGAAAGCCATATTAATCCCAGCACTACTGCCTGATTTGTATGGTATTGTGGGAGAAGATTAGTTTAGTTCCGTGTTTTTGAATGAAGATTTCAAAGAATGCCTCAGGAAAAGGAAGTATTGTTAGAATCTTTAAAGACATTGCCTTTTTTTTTTATCCCAAAGCTAGTTTTGATTTCTTTCCAATTCCTGAGAATGATGTTGTTTGAACTCTGGGGCTGAACTCAAAGCTAATGCTTGTGTGTTTGTGTGTGTTGAAACAAATGTCCTGTTCCTGGACCCCTGAATATTTTGGGAAATGTCATTTATTCTAAATGTCCAGGCCAGTGTTGGGTTATTGCACACAGCAGAGTTATATAGCATGCTGCACGTGGGTAGGAGCTTTGAGTTGCAGTATGTCTGTGCTTCTTAGCAACTGCAGGAAAGCCTGCTAGATCTACCAGATGTGTGTGCGGAAAAAAAAACCAAAACAAACCTGGACAAATCTGTAACTCTTAGACTTCCAAGAAAGAGGAGGAGGAAATGTGTAGAGAAACGTGGATGAATGATACCCCAGCATCTGATGTCAATGATCTTTGAATTGGGCACTTCAAGAAAGTTGAAACTTGGTTCTTTTGCTGTTTTTTTATAAATGTGTATTCAGCAGCTGGTTTATCCACAGAAAAAGGAGAATGAGAATGTTACTCACCAACCTGACAGGAAAGGTTTAGACTGCTGGTGCCAGAATGCCTCTCTGTAAAGTGGATCCTGACAGAAGGGAGACAATCTCATGATGGGAAGCAGGTAGAAAGGCCTACAGAAAGAAGAGCAGCTCTTAGTACGCTCTCTTGGACCTCCTACTTCCACCTGTCCCTTGTACATGCACTTGATTGCCCTTGATTTTCCTGAAAACAATTATAATTGGGCAATATTTAAGATTTTGAAATTACCATGCAGTCTGTGTGTTGGAAGTATGATAGATGTGTGATACACACGTGGGACTGAAATAGGCTGTACCACTGCAAGATATTTAGCAAGAACCAGTATTTTTGTCTTTGTTCAGTAGATTACTGAAGATCTATCAAATGTTGTTCATTAATGGTAAAAAGAATTATGAAGACAATGTTGATATAAAATGGGATTTTACTATTTCCTTGCATCTTGAACACCTTTATTTCAAACTTTTTGAATGATTTAGTTATTTTAAGTGCTGATCAATGTATTCCAAATTCCTCTGAAAAGCAAATACACATTTAAAAGATAGCATAGTGAATTACTTTTATATTTGCAAGTTTCATACAAAATGTTTAATCCCCATTTAGTGGATTTCGGTCTATTTGCAGTTGTATAGTTCAGTCTAGTAAGCAGTATGAATTTGGCATTTAACTTTTTTTTTTTAATTTGTAACTTCTGCATTATTCAGGAGCTAAACACAAAGGAATGTGAAATTACAAAATTTAGGGATGAATGTTTCAAGAAAAAATGGGAAGGGAACAGTGGTAAGATGTTTTTGTTCTGTTAGGAAAAGACTTGAGGAGGTCATACAGCCGTAAGAAGAATGATCTTGAGATAGGGATTAATAGGGTTAAGAAAGCTGTTCCAAACTGTGACTGTGCAACAGAGATGAAAGACATTCTGTCGTATAAGGAGATGGGGAGTTAGAGTGGAAAAGAGCATGATGAATGGTCCGGAAGAGTGGAGGAGATTAATTCATAGAGGCTGAAGGAGGCAAATCCATGGAGGATACTTAAGATGTGAGAGAGATGATATATGGCAATTTACTTTTGTCATTAATCTGTGGATAATGTGTTTATTGATTGAAGGAGACCCCTGAAACCATGCAGTGGAGCATCTCATTGGGGGACAAATTTTAATACTCTTAGTTCGAAGAAGGACTTTACTCTCTGAGCTGCCCCGCTGAAAAGAACAGGATGATTTCTGTGGCAAGGGAATCAGTCTGTCTGTAATTAATTTTTGCTTTGCTTTGTCAGGTTAGTTTTTAGACTTTTTAAATGCCACTGCTATATTTGCTTCAGAGATCCCAATATTACTTGTCTACCTTAATTGCTTCAGTTAGCTGAAGACTGGGTCTGGTTTATGTAGACTTGAATTTAAATGTGCAGGTTGTCTCATGCTCCCAGTAGAGTTTTACAGTTGCAGTTCAGCCTAGATTATACAGAGACTGGAAAACATAATGACCAATGTGCTTGGGGTCCCCTCTTGATTACTAGAACAATGTGAATACTGTTTGAATATATGGCTGTGATTAAGCATAGAAATTAAAATCTTAGTTTAGGCATAGTAGCTACTTAAATACACCACAATCTGTCACTGCAAATAGGAATAGCACTATGCAAGAAAAGGAGCAGAAAGGCAAGTGAATCCATATGCTTAAACACAAAGTTCAGGAGGTTATTTGAGCAAAAGAAAGAGCTGTCAGAAACTGGAAATCCAACACTAGTGAATCCTAGAGGCAGAGGCGCAGTCCGGAGTGGGCAGTGTGAGAAGGAAACTGAAGAACCTGAAATGGAATTTGAAGAGCAAAGAGTCAAAGATGTAAAAACAAACAAGAAATTCTAGTGGTATATTAAAGACAGGAAAGACTCTGAGAGATTGGGCAGGTCCCCTGGGCATGTTATTCTATACCCTGGAGCTGTCAACTGCGGGGCTTCATAGAGCTTTGTGCGAAGCATCTGATGCTCACTGTTTTGTGCTATCAGACCTGGGACTGGATCAATCTCTAGTTTTTCCTGTATGGCTTCATGATGATATTACTGCATGATGACTGGATTCTGTCCCTAAAGTCCATGCCATCCTGTCCCAGTTAACCACAAGATCCAAAAATAAATTCTGAAAGTTCCCTGGATATTTCTGTGATATTTTTTCAGCTTTCAGCTAAAACAAATGTCCGATTTTGAGGACCGATAGGTATATGCTTTTGGGTACCTCAAGGTCCTGTTGTAACATCAGGCCTTTTGTCTCTAGGAGGATGTAGATGGATGTTTGTCTTGGCCAGCATGACAGGCTGCTTGGCTATTGTACTGGATCTGAGTAGTGCCATCAGGATTAGCAAATGAATGCTCGGATACTGTAGAGAAATTTATAATGTTCCTGACCCTGCTATAAGAACCAGCATTACCTAAATTATATTAAACAACTCCAAATTTCATAAGGCTTGTAAATATTGATTTATTCTGTTCTGTTCAGAATCCGATTAAGGGCTCCTATGAAGTTCTCCTTTGCCATGGTGAGCTCTCTGCTTCCATCATCATGTTGAAATTCCCCAAGCAGCAAATCTCCTACACCTGGTCTCTGAAGAGAAGATTGAAAACCAGTCCTCAAGGTTATATCCTCTATAAATTTGGAAACCCCTTCACCTGATGCCACTTTCAATTTAATGGCTTGTGTCACTTGCTCTGTTAGTCTTTGCTAAATTACTGTTTGGTGTGTTCTCTCTAGCTGTGCCTCACTAAATTACAGTGCAGGCTTTTCAGCATCAGTGAAATTTCCATTTCAGGGATGCTTTGACAGTCTCTTGAATTGGGAAGCTCTTGTTTCTTATAGAGCTTCCCACCATTAGAATGGGGAACTTTTTCCAAGCATTGCAGCGCTCCCTTCTCTGGCCTCCTGCAGGAGTCATGTGGCCAGGGCAGCCCTGGGGAAAGGAAGGATGGGAATGAAGCCTGATTAGGATTTTAAAGTAATTTACTTTTCTGGCTTGAACAAATTTCCTTACAATTCTTCCTGTTCCTTACTTGCTTCAGTAACATCTACCCTTCTTTAATCTTTGTTCCAAGTGAGGCATGTTGGTAGGAATAATGCTATCCCAGAGACATCTAAGTTGTAACAGCTCTTTTAGGTGGTTCGCAGGATTAGACTATGGACCCTGCTCCACCCATAACACTGCCCAGAACCAGCAATGGGTGGTAGTGCTAGATGAGATGTGTGGTAGGTCTTCCAGTAAAAAAGTATTGAACAGAAATTTATAAAGGAGTTTGCAAGTAGTTACAAATAATGTCTCTGCACTAAGTGGTGAAAGTGGCAAGCTTGAATGCAGTAATCATCATGTCCTAAAACTTAGATGATGTTCGAGCATTGAGTGAAGCGGCACAGGCAGGCCGGGGAGTGCTGTTGCAGATGGTAGAAATGGAGTGAGTAAGCAGAAGAAAGTGTTCAGGGCATGATACTTCCTCAGGATTGGAAAATTTTTGGTCATTCAGAATATTGATTCAAAGCTGTGCCAGGGGAGGTTTAGACTGGACATTGGGAAGTATTTCTTTACCGAAAGGGAACAGGCTTTCTAGAGAGGTGGTTGATGCCCCAAGCCTGTCGGTGTTTTAGAGGCATTTGGACAATGCCCTTAACAACATGCTTTAACTTTTGGTCAGGCAGTTAGACTTGATGATCACTGTAGGTCCCTTCCAACTGAAAGAGTCTATTCACAAGGACCTGGCTTATAACCTTTCCCAGAATAGATTAATCAAGTCAACATTTTTCTTCTATAATCTAATGAAGAGTGTCATTATATAAGATTGATCTGAAAGACAAGAGAAAACTCGTCAACGATTTGACATTTGTGGAATGAGAAGGCAAGGGATGTGTCAGAGGAATTGAAATGGCCTTATAGAATTCAAATGATTTTGTGAAGTTTAAGGCCCTGTTTCACAAATCTGCTCTCTTGGCAGAAAACTTAAGTGTTCACTGAAGTTCTATGGGGATTTTGTGGATTAAGAACAGTATTGCAGAAATAGGATAAACTTAATGTGTGCCAAAATGCTTTTTTGAACTGGGTCTAAAATGCAGCATATGTGTTTTTCTTCAGGGCCCAGAATTTCTTATGCTTTATCTGTTACCATCTGACTTTCAGTCTACGAGTAATTTCTTTATTTGGTTGAGTAGTTGTTCCTCTCTTGGTTTCTTTCAGTGCTTCTGAAGGGATTGATCCCATTACGGGGTTATACAGATAAATTTTCACGCCAAAGGGTCTTTGTTAAAATTAGCAATCAGTTCTGGGGTTTCAAAGAGTAGAACTTAAACAGTAGGAGGTGTCCATTAAAATGGATTTAAAGATCCAGAAAAAAAGTGGAGAATTGACTTGATCATGCAGATGGCTGAATCTTGTCATTTCTCCTGAAACAAAACCAGGAACATTGCTGTCAGAATATTTCACAGTTGTGATTCCCCCCCTTTTAAAACTTTGTGTTTACTTTTTTGATTTGACTGGGCTAAGAATACAATACCTAAATGAGAAGGGTACAAACATGGATTTATTTTTATTGATTCCATGTGACCTTGAAATGAAGATAAGCATTTTAAGAAGATAACCTCTTCATAGACTATATCTTTTAGTTAAGCATCTTTTTGCTCCCCATATTTTAAACATTTTTAATATAATATAAATTACACAAAGTTAGGACAGAACTGAATGATTAAAGTTAGCTGAGTTCATAGGTTAGAAGAGAAAGCAACCATACTGTGGAGCTCTCTGTACTGACTGTTGAGAATGAACCTTTTTGTCTTATGAGAGGACAAGAGTAACTGATGGACTTCAGTGTGTTAAAACTGCACTGTTGAAAAGTCAAGACTGTGCTGTACTAAAGTGAATGGCTATATATCTGAAATCGTTTCACTATGCTCTTCTTATATTGAAGATGTATATGAGCTAGGGTTCCTGTCAGGGCTTTAAAGTGAAATTTTGGACTTCATGCTTGGGTAATTTTCTGACTGAAGGAAGCAAGTTGACCAGAAGATACTCTGTGAGTGTATTTGGAAGTATGGAGACAGTTGCACAGGGATACTAGATAGCAAAGTGAAATGTGATTTATAGCTGCAGCTTACAGCTGCAGGAGTCATCTGTCATAGCCTGGTCCCTCAGCAGCAGGGATGCTTGTGTCTCAGATGTGTTCCAGTTCTTCTCCAGTTTAGACAGCTCCCCAAACTTCTTTGCAAACTAGAGCACTTAGTAATATTAAACAGGTTATTCATTACAGTCATGTGATAGGAGCCAAATATTTTTTTAGATGTGTTCAGTGTTTCCTGTAGTGTATATTGAGGTTTACATATCAACCTCTTTTAACTGCCAACCTCTTCATTTATGAATATTTTCACTTTTCTGATTCATTGTACCATTGTTCTGCAATGCTGCTTGCAGTCATGAGACTCCCTCTTTCCTAAAAGACACTACTGGCTTAATCAGGGTTTGTTAAGGCTCATGATACCATTTACATAGATCACAGTTCTGGTGCTTTACTTCTGAATATTTTTTGCTATACTCCCCCTGAAGCTACCTGGAAAAGGAATTTTAATAATTCTGAATTGTTATTAAAGGCAGCATTATATTGCTGCAGTCAGTCTCTGTTCGCTAATTCATTTTGGAAGTCTGCTGTAGCATAATGGCTAATTTGCTTTTGTTATCAGACTGATTTATTTGCAACTCTTATTCTTCATTAAGTTGTTGAGTAAAAGATTACAAAACTTTAAACAGAACTATAAAAGCTGTATATATATGAGAGGTTTTAACTATTGCATATTAAAACTTCAGTATGACAGATGTATATGATAAATACTTTGACCCTCAAAGTATAATATTTCTATACTTGAGTTTCCATCACTAATGACCCGTGTTTAACCAAACCAAACTAAGTATACATTGTAAGCAATAGAGAAAGCAATACAGCGATGACTTGAATAATACAACATGAGAAAGCAGGAGAAGAAAACTATAATGCACTTCTACAAAAATCTACCCTTTATCTCTGGACCTGTACTCAGTGAGATAACTGAGAGCATCTGAGCTGGTCCTCAGCAGGTAAAGCTTACACTTAAATAACTTTGTGAATCAGGGCCCAACTTGAAAATGTGAGTTTCAGGCGTAAAAATCGAGAGGTCTGCTCCTTCATGTGGGAAGATGCTGAAAGAAAGCAAAAAAAAGATCTGCAAGGGTTTTAAGAAGCATTTTCGAAGAGTTCTGACATATTAGGGAAAAAGGGAGCCAGAAAAATGGACAAAATCAGTTGCATGTACCTTTCTCATATAGGAATAAACAGGTCCTGCAGAGGGGAAACTGAGTTCAGAGAATGGTCCTTTTAGTGCATGTAATGCATGTCTGTCATATTTGGTAAATGAGAGCACCTGAGCAACTTACTGAAGTGGGGACTTAACATGGCCTCTTACTCTTTTTGGTGAGCTATCTCAAGAAGCCCCTGTTAACAAAATCAACATCAACTCTTTAAGGTACTCCGTCAATCAAAATCACAAATAGACTTCTTGTAGAAGTCCTTGAAGGTCAGCAAGCCCAGAGGGGAAACGGTTGTTCACTTTTAACGACCTTGAAAGTCCCCAGATACTCAAAATTCAGGACTATTCACGGAAGCTTCTTGACTGATCGCGTGACTCTGATTGATACTTGAGTCAGCTCACTTAAATCCAAGCCATAAAGCTTTGTACAGAGGAACTTTAAATGAACAAAGAAGGTCTATGAATTCTTCAGACTTTTTTTTTAGCCTGTCCTTGTTCTCTCTCACAAAATTCCTTTGCTGCTGCTACTCATGTGAAAAACTGATGTGCTGAATTGTGATCTGACCACCAATAGACTTAGGTGATGAATGAAATGAGCAAGCACAGGGTTGCAACTATGCAACTTCTTGGATTTGCTCAAATTCTCTGATCTTGTGAAGCCCTACTCATCTTGGAAGGTGTCTGGATACGTATGGCAACATTGAAATATGGTGTCACGGTGACTTTATTTTGATTGGGGACTGCACAGTTTTCTGCACATAGGAAGTTTCATTGCTTTGGCCTTTGGTCTTCATTGGTGCGGCTGGGACTTGTAAAATCTCTGTAGCCAGTGTGATTGGCAAAAATTACTTTCATGTATTTTCTTTTTTAAGGAAGGAATTTTAGGATAAAAAAGAGGTGTGTTGATTTATTAGTGCTAACAGACTTTATGTGCTTTCCCTTAGGAATAACTGGAGCTAGTTCCCCGCAAACATCTGGTTAGCTATCAAATCACCAACATCTGTACTTCTGCCAGTGCTGACCCATATGTTAAACATATGCCAGTCACTTTACTTGAGGGAACTTGGAGGATAAATCGAGATGCTCTTCACCAGAAAGAAAAATGTGTTCTATTTTTTATAGGATTATTTTAAGCATTGCTCCACCTCCAATATTTCCATTGAGAGAGATTTTGTAAGCATGTGGAATTTTAAAACGCAACACCCAGAATATTCCCTAAATTTATAGTGTCTGTTGAAATTGGTCATGGAAGTCTTTTCTGTTTTTCTTCAGTAGCTTAGTGAAATTCTTTGTTCTGACTTTAAAGAAAGTCTATGAGCAAGGTCAGTTCTTTAAGCAAACATGTCCTTTCAGTTACCTTATGGTGTTAGGATATCAAATATGTTTGCAAATTAATAAACAAGAAGAGACAGCCAAAAATAGATGTTGCAAGAAAGGTTTTCGGTTTTCAGTATTATTTGCCTGTATCTTTTATCCAAGGCCAATATCTTTGCCTTTAATCCAGATGACTATATGCTTCTTGGTGCACCGTGGAAGAGCCCAATGGTGCTCATCCTGTGGACCATACATGAACCATTGAGTGGCCTGCAGCTGGTCTGTGAAACAATATCAAAGACTGTTTTCAGCTGAGATTTGGGTGAGGATACTGGTATGTCACTAGTTTTGGTGGATAGGAGTTGTCCAAGGATCTGAAAAACACAAAAGCCACTGAATTAAACCATTTGCAGAAGATTACTTGTGTATGAAAGACTGTCTCTGCACCAAGAGTTAGCTATTGGACTTTTATGTTTTCCTTAGTTTATTTTGCAAAGGCTTCCCTGTGTAGACTAGCCTGAGAAAGAAGGATGGGTAAAGTTAGTAGGTTCACAGTACTGGGAAATCAAGTTGGTGTACCCAATCCAGAATCAGAAGAAACAGCTGAAAGGTTTTGTGGCCCGTGCTTTTGAACAAATTAGAAGTACGCAGCCATTGTGAAGACTGCCATTCAGTGTCTGATTGCCCTGGTGAGTAATGATCCTTTTCCTTCTTGCAGCTGAGGGCTGGAAGCTTGGGGCTGGGCACGTGGAGCGCAGTTCTTGAGCCAGCTGGCAGTTCTGGGTTAGACAGTCTTCATTGTCAAACACACAGGGTTGCATTATTGCTGTTCTCTACGTAATGACTGTTTTCTTCGTTTTTAAAGTTGTTGATAAATACAGATTAAATCTAGATTTTTTTAAAAAGGAGGATTTTTTCAAGTCTTATGTGACCTTAGCTCTTTAGTGGAACTCATCCATAATTTCTTGTATTTCTACATTAGTACCTAAACAACAAGAAGAAAACCCATGAAAAACAAACAACCTGCCCCCCCAATTTCACCTTTGTTAAGCTAATCCTGTCTCTTGTAGCTATTTTTCTCTTAGATTTTTAGAAACAGGTCATAATGGACCACCTAACTAATTCAGCTGGAAATCATGTAATAGTTCATGACCTTCTGAAACAAACGTATTAGTTTTCCTACTGGCAGTTGAACTCCTTAATCAGAGGGTTGAGAAAATTCTCTCTAGAGACTGCTGTCTGGTTGCTTTTCTGGTAGTGAAAAGATTCCCAGAAGAATGAAAAGACTTTGACATCTTCTTGCTTTCTCTTGATTGACTCAGAAGAGAGATTTTTGGTGGTTCTTAAATAATGCAAGTCATTAAAACTATGTTGTGCTTTCCTTTCTTGATAGTATTTAATACACCAGAGATACACAAGTAAAATACCTCCGTTTTCTATGTGTCCCAAAGTTACTGGCAACTTCGAAGTGTGTCCGTGCCAGGAGACATGAACATGCAGTGCAGCAACGTACCAGAGACAAGTTTTAGAGTGTACTCAGTACTCTGGTCACATCTCTATTCTAAATATACGGTTTATATTTTATACTTCTCCATAGGTAACATCCCAGTGCTCAGTGCCTCGTGGATCATCGTCAGTGCCACTGTGTAAGTCAAGCAACAGAGACAAGTCTGTAGTGCTTTTGGCAAGCCCCACTTGCTTGCTCTCCAAGCCCAATTGTGTCAAATGCGCAGTGTGTTTGAGCTCCAACAGACCACCAACATAAATGCCCTACTCTTTGTCTAATGATGGCATCAGTTCCTCTCTGGTATTGGTACCTGGCACTGTGTGTAGCTGGCACAGCTTTTACTTTCTCTATGGTTTTCATTTACAGGAAGGCTGCAGAAGCAGGTTTTGGCCATTTTTTTCCTAATATTTTTTGACTGTTCCCTCTCCCCAAGCAGTATAAAACAGCAGTATCTCTACAGACCCACATTTTAGTTGTACATTAGCTGTGTCCCCACCTAATTGCATTTTGGACTTCCTGGTTTTCATATGGCAGTAGTCCATGGTTACTCTGACCTGCTCCTGAATACTTGTATGTATACATCCTACACATGTTGTCATTTAAATGTTGTCCTCACCCTTACCTAGGCATAGATTCCAGTTAGAGGTGTTTTTTTTTTTACTCCATATAGGCTCAGAGCATTCAGAGGGCTATGATAAATGACACGCTGCCTCAGGCTCTCAAGCTAGCCCATACTGCAGTTGTGAATGCGCAGAGGTTCTTCCACAAGTCTGTTTTCCTTCTAGAAACTACACTCTATGCACTAGGTATCTTATTTCAAAAGTACTTGTGATAAAAGTAGTGAGGGAAATCCAAAGAAAAGTGATAGTCTTTTATTCTGCCCAGTGGTCTGTGGGAAGAGATTACCTGAAAGCCTTAATCCTAGAGATTACAATAAGGGCATTCTCTTTGCTTATAAACTAGCCCCATGCATAGTGCAGTGATTCACAGCATTGAAAAACTGCTTACGCACGTGGGAAAGCAATTGCTACACAACCCCAGAAGGAATGAGGTAATTGTTTTTCACCATCTCTGAATGTTTGTAGCATTTTTGTGTGTTGATGCTTAACATGTATAGTCACCAGGAGCAGTTACCTCCCTGGCCAGCCTCAGATGTAGGCATGCCCTAAAGGTACCTTAAGCTCCATATTTCGCTGTGTAGCTTGGTAACAACCATGTGAATTTTGAGAAGTATACAGTTATGGTTTAATAACCAAACTCTTGCGTATTGAAAATTGGTATAAAAAGTGCATACAAGACTTTGGCACGGGAGGTTCTGCTCATTCAAAGGAATTGCAGCCATGTGTACCAAGTATCTATTCTGAAGAAAGCAAACTGAGGGCAATCCACTTTTTAGACCCCAGCATAAGTCCTGTCTAACACCATGCAAATCTTGGATTGTTGGGCCAACAGACCTTTTGGGGCTGACTGTGTTTTTACAACAATACTCAAATACGTCAAAAAAACCCCCACCCCACAGAAAGAACCTTACTTGAAAAGATACTGCAGGTTTATCTCATCCCCTAAAGTGATGACTCAGGGTTGATTTTTAAGAAAATATTGTTCAAGCTGTTGTTTATTTTTACTGGAAAGTTTTTTTTATTTTCTAAGGAAAAATTACGACTTTTCAGTTCACTATATGTCTTTGAAACTGAGCACAGCTTGAAAGAATAAAAGCAGATGCTTTTATATGTAGGAAAAACTTTGTTCATTAAAATAGTTTGATCAGAGCTAACTTAAGCAATGGAGACTGCTTCTGCGGATCTGTCTTGAAAGAAATGTTGGTGGTTACAGGGCTGTCGTTCAAAGCTATTTTGCAAGCACTTTGTGCTGTAATCCATCTTGGGAATTGTGTGCTACTTGCTGTAGCTGTGGCTTCCAGTCATCGCTGTCTGTGTTAGTGACTGATCAAATAAATCGGATAACGTTGTTTCTGCTCCCAGTCGGATGGCTGTTAAACCTCCTAAGAACTTCGAAGATGGTTATAGTTATGTGAAGAACCTAGCTACCTACAGATATATTAGTGCTTGTGGTTTGTTTTTCCCTTGTAGATTGAGAGAACTGTTTGATAAATTAATTGTTCTAGGAAAGCATATTAAAGGCATAGCTACATGTTGTTGAAGCACAGCCGTAGTTTGTTCTTCAGTTATTTTGGCCCAGCTCCTGTTAAAACTGTGAATTGATATTAAGTAATAGCTGACAGGTTTGAACTTGGCAGATATGAATTATATGAATCATCATTTGCAATTCTGTTTTGACGGAAGGAGAATAGTACTGATAGCCACAGCTTTATAAAAAGTCCAGCCATAGTCCTCAGGGCTTTTACTGCTCTTCTAGATCATCTTACCACAGTGATGCTAGATGTCCATCAGCCTTCTATTGCACAAATATTCCCAAAGAACTGCTTGCTTTATTTATCTGTCAGTGGAAGCCCAGTGGTGTCATAGAAGGTTAATACCACATCTGGTCTCCAGCTTTCTGTTGGTCAACCGATCTAGTTTTATTTGAGATGGCTCACTTTAAAAAGGAGTAAGTAGTTGCACCCTCTAATTACAGTGTATAAAATAAGGTACAACTGTACTGAAATGCAATACGCAGAAATAATAAACAGCTAAATTTAATTACCAGCTCATGCATTATATTTACAGAAAGTTTGAAGGTGAAATAGTGAGCAGCTCAAAATCAAGTTAGCAAACTGTAACTGATTTTGTGAAGCATAACAACTTAGTTATTTTCTATAAACTCTTCCCACATAGTGTTTTCTTTAAAAAGGGCAGATACAGTTTGGTACAGCAGGCTGCAGAGCTTTCTGTAGTCTGTCTTTGATAAATACTTTTGCAGCTGGTTGCAACTTGGTTATACATTGTTGTTTTGTTAATGATGGAGCCAAGGCCACTAAGTCTGAAAAATGTGTGTGCTGCGGTTACTACTTCCAGCAATTTGGATATATTCCCCAGCACGCCGTCTACAGAAATTGTTATTTGATTTCATGGCAAAATGACCAGAGCAGAACAAAAGCTTGTTGTTTATACTGGACCGTTCTGTTGTTACTAAGGTATCTCCTAGGCTTGTGTCTATGCTGTCTTTTTTCCTCTCTGCGTCACCAGTCTATGAAGCAGTGAGCCTATTTTAAACTTGGTGATGTTACTTCTTTTACTGATGCTTCCAGAAGCAAATACTCACCAAAATAACCCATGGTTAATGGTTTCAGTGTTGGGCAATCTTGCCAAAATATGAGCTGTGTATTTCCTCCCCTTCTCCCTGTACAAGATTGTATAGTAATGAAGCTCTTTAAGGTTCAAAAAAAGTAGAAGAAAAAGAAGAAATAAGTGTATGATAGGACTTTTTGATTCAGAAAAGGGTGTGGGTTTGCTGGCTGAGGCAGCAGTCTGAGGGGGGGTGGTTGCTTCCTATGAGCCAAGGCTGAAAGAACAGGGTTGTGCATATGAAAACAACAACCAAGACTAATCTTCATGCCAAGACAGAAGTTTTCAGATGGTACCTAATGGTGTTGGTTCCAATTGCTGTTACTGGAAGTCAGTCTTCCAACAGATCATTTGGAAATTGGTTTTCCTAAGTGTCTTAGCTTTACCCATGTTACCAAACTACAGTAGTGGGTCTGCTGTTCTGAAACTCAAGTTGCACCAGGCTTTCTCACGTCCAGTGCTACACATGGCAAACTGCTGTCCATGATCCCAGCACAGGAGATATTACTAAGGAAAAACCACGTATTCTTGTGCTGTAGAAGTCTCACTGCTGGAATTTTTTAAAGCCTTTGCAACTTTTCATAAGTTTTCTTGAGTTAAAAAGAGTCTTAAACTACACTTGGAACTGAGCAGAGGGTTAAAGGATGACAGCAATAGTTTGTAAATAATCCAACCCATGGATTTCTGGTTAATCAGGGTTGTCCATAGCTGTTAGGTATGGACAGAGAAAGAGGCACAGACAACTTACTTTTCAACTTGGGCAGAAGTTTCTATCAACAGGTACATGACAGGATATTTATCTGATGTTATCAACATAGACAAACTCATGGAGGGACTGTTAAGTCCTTGCCCTATGCACAGTAATGGAGGGCCGGCTTCTTTTTACTGTCTGATCAGGAGAGGGTATGCTGTCAAGGGGAGCAAATTCAAACTTCTCTTTCCCTCATTTCCCAAACTGACTTTGCTTTCTTGCTTTGGAATTGTTTTTGCACTCTGCCTTGTTAAATACAGCTACGGGAGGTGAGTAGAAAACAAGAGATGCTTCCACTTGGCCAGGATTTTGAGAGCTTTCAGGTTTTTCTCTGACCCCAAATGTTTTGGAGTAAGCTTGCAATGTTTCCTGCAAGTGTCGGTGTAGTGTCCACTACAATATTGTGGATGTGCTATTTCCATGAGACTCCCAATATTTTTCTTAACATGTTATTTCTTGTCAGCTTCATCATGTGTTTACATATAGGAAGACTGCCATTCTAAAAAGAGCAAAACACATGAAAAAGTAGGGTATTAACAAAGAGCTTTGGCCTTCTGTTCAGCAGAATGATTCAGGATAAATAAGAAGAAAACTTCCAGTGCTTGACATTCTCTGCTACTAGCAAAATGTCACAAAATAAGAACGAAGTTGAAAGTTGTGAGAAGTTGTTTTCAAAAGCAGCTTCATGAATGAATGGATTTCATGTTCTGTCTTTGCAAACATGACACAATTTGTTTTGTATTTACATTCTTTTTTAAAGTAATCTTAAGATCTAAAAAACCCCCACCTGCTCATCTTGTTTAATGATGCGTTTTGAGCACTCTTCATATTCTTTTTAGTAGGTTGAGATCATTGCATATCCAAAAAAGCAGAACTCTGGATTTTATCATTTCTGTGTAGATGTGTATCTGGGTGTGATTTTCTGCTGTGTACCTTGTTCTCAATGCATCAAATTGCAAATAGTATGTACTTAAATTGTACTGCTGCAAAATATTAATATGTTGTCCTTTATTTTGGCAAGCCATAAAGATGCAGAAGATTTAATGGACTTGAAAGCATAAAAAGGAAGCTATTGTTCAACAAACTGTAGCTTTCATTCATCCTGTAACTCTGTAATAAATGCAAGATGTTGAAGGGAATGGAGCCAGATATTAGTGTGGTCCTAAGAGACCAAACAAATAATGGAGCTACTTAAATTTGTCATTCTTCTTTCATGAATACACTCAAATCTAAAATGTACATGGATGTTATTTCTGTGTAGATAGTTTCAGTGTTTGCTTTTACTTTTGGTTTATTGAGCATTGTAAAATCTTTTCAGTAATGTTTATAATATAATGGTTTCCTTTTTAGAAGCTGGTGGATTTTTAAAATTTAAGTTCAGCATGCATTCAGTTATTGCAGAGCATAAGGAATTATTAATGTAGTGGAGTGCCAGTGCGTTAGCAGGGTTAGCAGGGTGGTCTTACCTTGTCCATTCTGTGGGCAAGGCGCCAGCTTCAAGTTGCACACAGCAGCATAATGGCAGTGACAGTAACTTTCCTTTCGCATATGCGCGCCGTGGTTTGCACTCATTTTTATGTCTTTGGTTTTTGAAGGCCTGGCAGAAACAGTCCGCTGTGCCCAGATGTGTCTGGTGCTTAGATTGACTTTTTTTTTGGAAAAAGGTTCCCATCCTAACGTACCTGTGTTGGACTTGCGGAAAGAAGAGAATGTGGATTTGGGCTGATTCATAACCCAGTGAGTTGGAAGTTGCTTAGCCCTCTCCGAATGCTCCCCATCTGAACCCTATAGTTGCTTACAGAATGAGGATCTCAATAGCTTGTAAAGTCTGGCATAAGAGAGGGAAGCAAATAAACTGTCCCTGTGTACAGCTATCCTATGTCAATCCAGATTTTCTTGGAAAACTCCTATCTGTGTGTATTCCCTGAGACTGCATCTGCTGACTTTCATGCACTGTAAGAAATCTGGGGTTTATGAGATGAAGGCAATCCCGAATGCAAGCTCCTGTACTGCCATGGGTGTGCAGACACACATGCTTCTGTCGATCGTTTTGTTGAGGTCTTTCCTTGAGGCTATGCTGCCATGTGTCTGTGAGCCTGAAAAAATAAACAGTTCCTTAGAACACACACGGAAAGATTTTTGTGGCAGAAAGAGTGGCAAATTGATGTGTGGCAGTTTTGCACCTTTGTTCTTGTCCTAAGAATAAGGCTGCAGAAGGGGAGTGGGGGGTGGCCTGGACAAACCTGGGGAGCTGTTGCACCTGACTGCACCAAAATAGAGACGACGGCAATTTAAAACCACAAGAAGCTATTCCTGCTGAAGTGAGTTAGCATAAGTCATTGAATGCAATGTTTGTGCCATGAGGAACTAGTCAAAGCTGTAGTTACAATATTAGATATTTTTCCTTTGTGCTGTTACTTAAAATATCTTGTTCTTTCCCCAAATAGACCTCCAGGTGGTGGAAAAATAGAGGAAATCTTTGGAAAACACTGGCACACCAGTGCAGGGCAGACTGATACATGCCTCCTAAATCTGTTTCTCTCTGTAGCACTATTCTTCAGCAGATTTCTTTAGCAGAAACACTTAAATTCTGTGGCTGCTTCTTGAAGGCTTAAATAGGCTTAAATCAGGATTAAATCCCACTAAAGACATCAGCGGTGTTACACTGATGCAAAAGCTCGTGAGAGATAAGTTTGGAATCCTTTGTGATTTTTATTGCATTAGGTATATGAAATGTAGCTGTTGGCTGGTTTAAGAGAAGTGAAACATCCTCTGTGTCAGGATGGATGTGTTTCTGCCAGAAGGAAGCTATCACTGGAAACCAAGCTGTGCCATGCTCATGATGAATAAACATGGATTCTGTACATGGAAAGCAATGTTTTTTCCACCTGTGTGTGTTATACTGAGCATAATATAATATTTAGTGTATGTGAATGCTAGGAACCAGGCTACAAACCCAGCATGCAAACTGGTTAGCTGCTTGGCCTGGCAGGCTCTGTGCTGCCGGTGGAGCAGCAAAACCAGCCTGGCATCTTGTCATAACCGGGCTTGTCTCCAGAAGCTAATTTTCAAACACCAGCAGTTCAGACGTGAAGTTTCCAGAGGTGAGCTGTATTTGATCAGCTGTGTTTCACTGTCACAGATCCATCAGTGGTGGTGTCAAGTGTTTTGGGAGCACATGATAAACAGTTTGGACAAAATCTTCCCCATAGAGCGTTGAGTGCCTGACTTATATTACTTAGTTACTGATGTGTTTGTTCAAAATCCAAAGTTGGCTGTTGTTTCACTTTACCCGTAGTCTTAAATCAAAAAGGGGCTTTTGAGGAACATGAGAACAAACCTTGTTCTCCACCTTGCTTTTTATTTCAATACTAAAGGAAGACAGGAAATATGTAATGTTTCCATCAAATTCTGGATGATTTTGGTTATGTCTAATTTCTGTTCAGAATCAATATATTTGCAGTTTATAGTACCTTGTACGCTGCTGGTGAGGGGCTGGAAGCCAAAGGCTGCGAAAGATGATCAGATGTTTCTCCCAGTGTATGCTTAGGCTTAGAATTCAGCTTTTTGCAAGTTAATAAATGTCTAAAGTTTGCTGTATTTGACTGCACAGAAAAGCACCCAGTTTTTCAGATAGTGGCAAACCTTCCTTGGCAAAGTTTAGAAACTCCAGACAGGGTGCATTAAAAGCCTACAATTAATCACTTTTAAACCAGGATGCTAAGGTTGCCTGCTCTGTACCACTGGAATGCAAGCTGTCCGTTGTTACACAATTGTTTGACTGCGTGAAGCCCTGTTATTTCTAATTAAAGGCCTAAGAACATCCAGCTGATCCCCTAATTTGATTGTCTCAAACATCTCTTAATGCCTTAACAATGAAAAAAGACCTACATATTTCCTTCTCAAACATCGTTGCTAGAGTACCTGCCAGCGTGAGTAATTTTTTTTGTCTGACCAGTGGTGAGAAGGAAGCAAACGATGCCTTATGGGTGTGTGCAGCACATCTACAATCAGCAGAAATATTTTTTGTACTGTATTTTTGGTGTTAGGGGTCTTTTTGCAGGAGGAGTGAAGCACCATCACAATTGTTCTCTTACACAATGACAAATAAATGACATTGCTAAATATTTTGATTTCATACTTGTCTCAGAACAAGAATGCAGAATTTTCACAGTTAAGAGGTTTGAAAATAAAATGCTACATGGTTTCTAGTCTATAACCCAGTATCTTGGGAAGCTGCTGAAATCTGTTTTCTTGGGATGTGTGGTGTTATTGACTGTTTTGCTCTCGTCCTTCACTGGGGCAGTTGTTTCTCAGGACAGTAAGGATACTTGCACATTTATAAATGCAGTCCGTTTAGTCCTCATGCGAGGATGATGATGGCTGCAGTTCAGCCTTTGCGGGTGTGGAGGGCAAAGCAGCAGCGTACGACTGTTGGTGTTGTAGGAGCCAGTCCCTGCTCCCATAATCTAATGGCGAGATAAATATCTGAGAGGTAAAGGGAGTGTGCTTGAAGGAGGAAACTTAAAACACCGTTTTATGTATGTTTTGAGTATTTCCATTGCCTTTTTAGTATGATAAACAAAAATGGTGTTTAGGTTTCCTCTAGAAATAAAAATAAACACATAGGGGTGATGTGGCAACCAGAAAACTTTCATTAATGCAGTAGCACATGGCTAACTGCCCTACCATTTAGGTTGTGTCAGTATTTCCACCATAAATGAAATTTTCAGAATCTTTTTCAGCTGTAAAAGTCTGCTCGAGTCTGAAACTTGGTGACGTATTTCTCTGGCTGAGAATGAACTTTCTTCTTTTTCAACTGAAGTGTATCCAAATTCTTAATTTCTAGGATTTTATAAGCACTTCCAGAGTATGAGTTGCTGTAGTACCAGCAGGAATGCTGAAGTGCTTCTCTGGCAGAAGGATACAGTGTGTGCATGTGCATGTAAAATACTGATGATTTAATGTACAATGAGATATACTGTATTATCTGTCTAGTAAGTCACCCTTTCTGGTAAAGGGATTCTTATGCTTATCATAATAAGCAAGTTAGTTGGCCAGGGGGATGCAGTAGAGGAAGGCACTGAGCAGGCTCTGCCAGTGTATGCTAATCCTGATTTACAGTATTGTATCTGCTCCTTTGCCAAGCTGATCTTTGGGTGACTTTGGTTTGTGTTATGTTGCAGTGAATTGTGTGGTGATATTCAGATGAACGTAGAGAAGGCTTAGACTGAAACCCTGTTATCTGGCCAGTCCTCAGGAGGTATAAAGTGATAGGTCTCCTGCCTTGACTGGAACTACTCACCACCTGGAGGAGGGCAAGAACGGTTTAGGTCAGGCTTTTTGTTGTAGAGCTTCCAAACAAAGCAGAGAGAACGGTGTGGATTACTGTCTTCTGTGTCATTAAAAATAATCTCGAACACTGATCCCTTCCTCGCCCCTGTCTCTGAATTCCAGCACTCCAGACAGGGGTTTGGGTGTATAATATTTGTTGCCCTTTTTTAGCCATTCAAAAATGGTGTCATTAAAGGAGATACAGTTTTCCTGACAGTATAATTTCATTTTGGTTTTGGTTCATAGCAGACTTGATGTCAAGTCCTGCTCAGCCCGCTGGCTGGTGTCCAGACTTAGCTGATGTTAACAGGGAGAGAATTTATTCACACGGCATCTCTCCTTCATCCTTGAGTTGTACTTTGCAAGAAATGCCTCTCAGCCACCCACTCACAGCACGGTGAAACAAAAACTTTGACTTCTGCTTGTAATCAGTTATCTCACCAGCTCAACAGAGCTGCTGCCCAGCCGTTTATCTAAAGCCGCTATTGGTGTGCCAGCTTTGTCTATCCTTCCTTCCAGCGTGTACTTACTCTGCACGTCAGCTCTCCAAACCGTACAAGCGTGTGCGTTAGAAATCTAGGTTGATTGTAGGAGGACATGAATGCCTTTGCTTTTTCCATTCTTGGAGGATTTCATAGCAATAGATCACCTGGGATGAAAAGCTAAGACAATTTTAGGCTGCTATTATGTTATCAAGATACTGCTTTCATATGCTATTAAGTTATTAAAAATTTAATGGTTGTAGTTGAAAGTACAGCTAATGAATGAGGATCAGCATTTCTGCGTGCTGATGAGATGTTATTCTGACTTTAATATCAATATGCAGTGAAGTCTTACAGCTTTACAAGAAGTTTGAATATGAATTTTCACCCTTTTATTAAATGTGGTTATTTTGTCATTATTTATTTGGTCCAGTGTGGCCGTGATAGTGGTGCATTGCAGGCTGCTCCTGTTAGTGGTTAGTCCTGTCTCACAGTTCCAGAACTTGCATCACATAAATAATTTTACCTATTCAAGTATTCTTCTCTGTAGTTCTGTAGGAACGTTGAAAATGTTGCAGTCCTCCCTGTGTACTGCAAACTGATGTCCCTTGTATGTAGAGGGATGTTTTGGAAATGTAGCTGGTTGAAATGCTGCATTGGTTACAAAAGCCATCTTAGCCAGACCCTGTCTGTGTTTGCTGCAGTCTGCGGGAGCCCTTCATCAACCTCTGGAGTTTGGGTCAGGCTCTAGCTACTGACAATACAGTTATCTTTTCTTTTTTTTTTAAAGAAAATATTGTGTATTATGTGTTGCCTTTATTATGCACATGTAATATTTAGGTGTCTTTTTAATCATATTACTGATGAAAGCTATATGAACTATTAGTGTGTTCATATTGCAAATTTCACGTAACTATTGATGTTCCAGCTCAGGACAATGTTAGTCCTGTGACTAAGATGTCCAGTGCTTGTTATTAACCTCTAGTTCTTTCTCTCCTCTGCCCTTTTTCAGAGGCCTTTGAGTCTTTGCTTCGCTTTGCTGAAAACCGCACAAGTTCCCTGTTTGAGACAGCTTACAGACCTATGGCAAAAGAAGCAGCAGAGCCTGTTAAAGAACTTTTTACAGACATCTCTCTCTACATTCTGGGTGCAGAGACTACAGTAGAAAGTGCAGTATTACGGTTCTTTGACAGTCTCTTTCCTCTGGTCTATAGCCGGCTAATAAACCCGGGAATTACAGATTTACCAGAGGACTATACAGAGTGTCTACGGCTTACAAGGCAAGACATAAATCCTTTTGGACGCTACTCTAAAAACATGGTTACAGAGCTGTCAAAATCTCTTTGGGCAAGTAGGATGCTCAGCCAGGCCCTCAGTCTGGGCATCGAGGTGATAAATACTACTGAACACACAGCTCTCACGAAGGAATGTAGCAAGGCTCTAGTGAAGATGCAGTACTGCCCACATTGCCAGGGCCTGACGCTGATCAGACCCTGTGTCGGATATTGTCTAAATGTAATGAGGGGCTGTTTGGCCAGTGTGTCGGAACTGGATGGACAATGGAGGGAGTATATCTCCACGCTGGAATATCTGAGTAATGAAATGGCTGCCTCACATGATCTGGAAATTGCACTGACGGGAATCCGGAACTCCATCAATGAAGCCATCCTGCATGCACAGTTGAATGGACCACAGCTCTCCGCTACAGTAAGTGCTCTCTAATTATTCACTACTCTCATTTATCACTTTCATTGTTTGATGAATAAACGTTTAAACAAGTTGGTGTTGTCTTTGCATCAGTTTTTAGTCTTCAACTAGATATTTGTCCCTGAAAATGTTACAGATAATTATGATGGGGTTCAGCAGTGTCTGCTTGGAAATGAAGCTTGTTCTTTGAGAAGCAGCCCTGTAAAGCAGATAACTCTGGCTTGTCTGCAGAATTTTCTGAACAAAAATTTGGGTTATATTATACTTGATATCAAGAATGTATTTTCATACTCTAAACCTTCTGATTCTGTAACTCTAGGAGCAGCGTTCCCCTGGAGTGTGAGTATTTGTAGTGTGTGTGGACATCCCACAGAGATCGATATAAGGGGTTAGAAGGTTGGGTTTCTTTATAAAGGGAAAGATATTAACTGTTTCATAATTTTACAGTTCCTTTACTTCTGTGTTGCCTGAGACATCAGGTAGGTAGTACGGGTCTATGGAGAGTACATCAGTCATACAAAAGCTGGAAAAAGAGCATGAAAAAAATCAAACTTATTTGACAGTATTTACATAAGTAAAGGATAAAAATACATCCAAAGTGGATCAATTTTTGTAAGTTGTAGGTTAAGGAGGAAAGAGCTAGGATGGTAGAACTGTCTCATAAATAATAGCAGCACATGACTGGCAGGTGTTCACTCAAGGTGTTGAAGATTAGACCAGAAATGATTGAAGTGACTAATGATGCAGCTGACTACATCTGTATGAAGTTCAACATGACTGTCAGTGGAAAAAAATGTAGCAGTGTGGCCTTAAGCAGGGTAAAGACTGATCTAAAAAATGCAGATATATCTGCCTGTCTTGAAAGTAAAGGAGTTCTTGCAGAGAACAAATGAGAAGGAAATGCATAGATTTAAAAAATTAATTCCTGTACTGAACTCTGGCCACCATATTATGTAAGAGGAAAAAATACTTCAACGGGTCTACAGAAAGAAGGTATGGCAGAGGGTATTCTAAAATAAGAGAGTATTTTATTAGGAGGAAAATGCCTGTATGTTTGTAACCTTCCAAGATACGTAATATCACAGCTCTCTTCAATTTAGAACACCTGACAGAGCCAGAGACTTACAGTCATAATCATATGGAGATTATTAAAAAAAAAAATACCCAACCACTTCTAGTAATCTGATAAAATTCTCACTTGATATTTGTAATTATCTGAGTTCATGTGGCCTCAGGTTCACCTTAACTTTTCATCAATGACTTGTGTCTTCTAGTTTAGTTGACATCCAAGGATAAACATGAAAAATTGAGAAAAGGTTCTTGGATAATGGCATTGGGTCCTACATGTGTTGCAGAGCAGCAGGTCTTCCTTGTGCTAATGTCTAGTTGGTAGCATCATAGCGTATCCCATAAAGCAGTGTTAAACCTAGAACACATAGTGAACCATCTTCTTGCATCTGCTCTAGTTTTCACTGAGATGTTATCTTTATGTGAGTCTAGAAGAGAAATGAAAAACCAAAGTACACTATTATTATATAAATTAGTTTTATCTTACTATAGATAGCTACCTTTTAAATCATCACATAGCTTTATTACTGATTACACAGAAGTAATTAGGAATGAAGTTAAGCTTTCTGACTACTAGCAGCAAAAATGGTCTGACAGATACTTCCTGCAGCATGCTAGAAAACACTAAACCATAATTCTACATTGCATTTTGTCAGCCTTGTAATTAATATGCACTTGCTTAGCTTACTGACAGGGTAAAATTCATAATCCATGTGAATATCAGATAATTACAGGTGAAGTCAATAAGTGTATGGCTTTTAGCTGATGTGGAAGTAGAATTCTCTGAAGTGTCTTTCAGGCTGAGGATTTTCTCTAATGGTTATTCAAATAATTTTATTCATGTCTTTCTCAGTTCCCTAGCAGTAACTTTAAATATTTTCCTTCTTCCATTCAGAATGAATTCAGAAAGCACTCCTGTGTTTGAAAATACATTAATTCTTTTTCCCCCAAAGTTCTGTTTGTTTTCTCTCACTAGCAAAATCTCTGTGCACCAAAAAAAGGTTGTTTTAGGGACTGCTCTGTAGGATAGCAAAGGATATTTTCTGTTTGAGAATAAGAGCTGTATGCCAGTGTGTGTAATCCTCAGTATTCTAGCTTTCTCAGTTGTCAGCAGGGTAAGATTATATTTTGAAGACAGAGCATGTTCCACCATTTGAGCAAGCCTTTAGTCTGATGCTGATTTAAAACTTTACTGATTAGTTACAGAGGATAACCATTATTTAGAAAATTGAGCCTAATTAAGCTCTATTTCCTTCTCTGAAGAAACGGAAAGGACTTCAATCTATAGCTTCAGGATTTCCGGCTTCTTGGTATCTGGGGCCTGATTCTCAATTACACTTAGGGCCCTTTTGGGCCATGTGGATGGGATTTGTACCCAGTGTATTTACTATGTGTTTTACCTACAGGAAAATTTCTGTAAAAGAAGATACCTTCTGTTTTCCCTTCATAAAAATGTAGAGACCTTTTTCTGTTCCTGTGGTATGCTCTTGAGGTTCTGGAAAAGTGGAAATGTTTAACTTATGTACAGTTTCCGTTACAAATGCTGTAATTGGTTTCATTCAATTATAAATAATCTATGGAAAACTCATTCAGGAAAGCAAAGTGCTCCTAGTAATTTTCATTTATCCTGAGGCAGCCTTAATTAATGCACCTGTCCTTTTAGGAAATGTCTTACATTTTTTAATAGACAATATGGCTAAAAATTAGAGTTCTTTTTTAGTGTGCTGCCTGCCTGGATGATAATGAATAATGGAAAGTTAGGTTATGTTTTCTTTAAAACAGGGGGAAGGGGTGAAATAAACCAACAAAGCACTTAGGGTACTTTGCTCAGATGAGGTGCAGTCAATTATTATAATTCAAAAAAAAAAAAAGATCCTATCTGTATGAAGGCTGCATAACTTCAAGAGACTGGCCTCTGCTGATCTTGTCCATTATAGCCAAGAGAATTGCCTGATTTGCTGGGATAGCATGTGTGAAAGGTCACCTTTGAGATATTGGTAATCTCTCCTCAGATTCCTCCCGAATGTGCTGTGCCATTTGTTCAATGAGACTGGCTTGCATCCAGCTTACTTAACCTAATGCAGGCCAGCCATGGTCTGCAGCATCAGCAATCATAATCATTACTTTCTGGTTTGTCTGCTGGAATCTAATTGTCTTTCGTATTGGTAGGAGCCCTGACTGCTACTTGGTGCCAGCTACAGAGACCAAGTATGTCCACCCTTCCTTATAATTTTTGAGACATTTAATCTTTGTTTTTTCTTTTTGTGTCTTTGTGTTTTAAAGCTGGTCTAATTTTTCATGTATTCAGTCTACCACATTGCTGTATTCCAAAGTCTGTATTTGTCCATCACTCCTGATTTTTTTTTTTATTTTATTTTTATTTTTTATTCAAAGTGAAAGTAAAATACCCTTCACTAAAATGCAACAAGGAGGAGAGGCGGTTTTGAAATGCATGCTGGCCACTGACGCTTTGGAGAAGTGTTATCACCAGGCATTGTAATAAACACTGTCTGCGCCTGTCCTCCTGGAGTCAAGTCCCAGTAAGGTGGTGTTCCAGTTGCTTGCGTTGGGGCTGGTGAGGGCTTGCTAGCAGCCCACCTCCAGCAGACCAAGGGTCTTGAATGGGGACAGGTATTGGAAAAAGAATAACGTATGAGGTAGGGAAGATTGCTGTTGGATCAGAAATGGTTAGAATCTGTCTGGCCCCACTAACTACAAGCCTGCACCTCCATGGATACGGAACATATCCCAGTGCTGCAGTTTTGGCCTTCACTGGGGTTTGGCCATCTTGCTTGCAGAATAGCCTTGCTTTTCCCTGGTCTGCATCTGAAAGGCACGGATGATCTGAGAGATGGGTTTGCTGCCGGACAGGTGGGAGCTCAAGAGCCCATGCCCTGCTCAGGTACGGATTTCCTGTTAGCTTTGGCAATTCATGGTTACACAGAGGTTTGCCTCTCCTTTGACTGTGGGCTAGAATATACTGCTTCCCTGTGTCAGAGGAATGTTCTGAGGTCTAATAGCAAAAGGACATTTCTCTCATTTACTAGATTATCTAAGCATGCGAGATGCTCTTGCCCATGGGTAAGCTCTGCAATCCTGGGTCCCCTCTGGGCTTCTGGAACTGGTGAGTTGTTACTTGTTGCACAAGTGTGCACGGTGCTGTATGGGCAGCTGGCAGGGACTGTGCGTATCGGTTGCAGTTGTTGGGTCACGCTTCAGCAGCAAGCTGTGTGAGGCTGCCAACCCTGATATTTGGGCTTTTCCCTCTGCCTTAATTGAAAGGGCAGTGAGGCCACATGGAAATACCTCTTTACAATAGAAAAATTCCGTACTGTTCTGTATTAGGGCTCCATTTGTCAAGAGCAAGGCAGAAGCAAGATTTTCAAAGAAACAACATTTTATGGTCTGAATTCTTCTTCACCTCAATAGAATTTGAACGCTTAATTACCCGTTGTTCTTTTAAATGCTTTTCCCAGGTATTGCTACAACTTCTACTCTGCATGTGTCTTCTTGTGAAGCCTGCCTGCCTGCCCACATTGTGGAAAATGCAAAGTGATATGTGTTAGCAGAAATATTTGGGGTGTGGGAAGGCACGTATTCCTCTGTAGTGTTCTTGCTGCGTGAAGTTCATAAGGTACTTATCTTCATACTAATGTAACGGCTGCAAATGTATTAAATTAAGAGAATTTAAAAAGCCACAGATGTTATATTTTTAGAACGACCAACTGTTATACAATACAAAAGTCCAACATATTGTGTTTCTTGATTACAGGAATAATAAAAGTAAAAACTAATAAAAGGCTTGATAGAGGGGGGGTTGTAAAACCTGGATATGATCAAGATTAGGAGAAAACAGAAAGGTCTTTGCCTTGAGCCAATTAACTTCTTGGAGACAAGCTTACCAATTATTGTGATAAAAGTGATATAAAAGAAGTGATAGAAGAATAAACTTTGGGAAGAGGAGCAGATAGAGGCAGGAGAAACACAGGAAGTGAGGGATATTTAAGATGCAGGATGCTAGGAATTTCAGGAGTGTCAGGAAGAACAGAATTAGTGATTGTGAGAGGAAAAAAAAAAATCTGATCAAAATCCCAGAGATTGAACGACAGTCTCTCCACAAATTGTGAACACAGCAAGGAGAAGGATGGGCAATATTGAAAAGAGATCCACTAAATACTTGATTGTGTGTTAAAGGGGATTGGTTTAAGGTTGTAATGAAAGAGACTGATGCCTATTTCTGGTAGATCATTTGAGTGGTGTTTCTTAAAATTTTGTGTAGCTCAAGGAATGCAAGGAAGGCATGAGAAGGCGGAAGCTTGTAGGAGGGGCAGTTGTCCTTGGTGATGAAGACAAGACAGTCAAAGGTGTTAGGCTTTCCATGCCTGTCCAAGCACTTCTGCTATGATCATTTGCAATTAGGGATGTAACTGGGATCTGGGAAGGCAAATTACATAGAATTAACAGCAAATTAGAATGTAGAGCCATTTAAAAAAAATTAACAGAAAATACTTATAGGTAGATGGTTGTTCTCGGTGGCTGGTCCATCAGTTTCTTCCCATCAGTGGGTTTAAAAATTGTATTCCTCTTGCAAAGCAGGTAGCAGGTAGTCATAAAATGCATGCCCATCGCTCTCCACTGTCCGCTAAACTTGCTTCCCCTGAAGCTATTTTTAAATGCATTTCTCTTGTTGGGTATGTTACATCATCATTAATGTTTTGATTCTGAAATTGCTCTTGCTGACCACTATATGGTACTTAGCACTAAAGGAAGTGGTTGCTTTGCAGATGAATTCAGGGAGGCCCTATAGGCATATAGTTATCTGAGGTATTTAACTTATAGGTGGGTATGATGGGGAATGATGGTAGAGTTGGAGAGAGCTGGGAAGGCAACAAGGAGTCTAAGATGATGACAGAAGCACTGAAAGAATGACTACTATTTGGTTCTTGCAGTATTCCTACGAAATAACTGTGTTCTGGTGTCATATCTTGAAAAACAAATGGAGGGAGCTTGTGTGATTTGTTCAGTAATATTCAACAAAAAGCCAGTGATAAAGGTAGAGCTAGAAATGAGTGGGGTTTGGTTTTTTTCTTTTTGCAGTTCTCAGTACTGTGCTCCAACAGCACCTCATTTTTAGAGATATCTGAGCGTAGACGTTTAGTGTCCTTTACAGGCACATAGGATACAGCTCCGCACATATCCTTAGCCAAGTGGAAGCTGCAAAGATTTGTTTAACGTTGCATTCAACTGGAACAAATAATCCCTGCTAAGAAGCAGCATAGAATACCTTTGGTACTGAACAAGCAAGCTATATAGATATTTGCTGGATTCAATTTAAGGGTGGAAAAGGGCATCTGCCTGCGAAAGAACATACTTGGTGTATCCTGAAATGCCTGCATTACTGTGGTGGGCTTGAGCCAGAACCTACAGGGGGGTGGCCTTTGGAAAAAAAAATTAAAATCTTGCCACAAATTTTCTGGTAAAAATTCAACAGTGTATGGAAAGCTTACATAAAATAATTTAAGTGGCCTGAAATCATTAGGAATTGAGAAGAAAAACCAATCCTGAGAAATAAAAGACTTGAGACTCGTTAAAATGGTCACCTTTAGGAAAATAAAAGCTTAAGAGAAAAGACTGCCAAACTTACAGCGGCAGGAGATTGATGCACAGTAACCTTCCAAATTTGAAAAGGAAATGGCAGTACTATGAACAAAATAACTTTGTGCTGAGTGAGTTCACGGCAACAAAGAGTTTCTGCCAGCCAGTAATGAACTACTTGATTAAAGACATTGAACGGTATCATAAAACACTCCTGGAGACTTTGGAGAACACTCAGAGCTGAACTCAGGTGCTTCTTTCCTGCAAGTTTTCCTGTTCAAATGATCAACGCCAGCTGTCAATAAGTAGAAGAATCATACTTAGCAGAGGTTAAAGCAGTATATTCAATTCCTTGAGGTTAGATTGCTGAAAATAACTGTGAAAATGTACAGGGAAAGCTATGTTTGTGCAATATTTGCACCAGAAATGTTATTTAAAATGACATTTTACTTTTTCTAAGCACTTACCAGGAAACCTCCTCTGAAAACAGAAAACGGAGGACATGCCTGACTATGATGAGGTGTCTGTAAATGATCTTGAAGGAGCTGGAATGGTTGCCCTATTGAAGCTCTCTGATTTAGTAGTGCTTCTTGCAGGTGTGATCTTGAATGACAAAATCACTTACACTGAAAGCATGACCTTGTGTATTTTGTTCTCATGAACCAAAGTTACATGAATGTACACCGCGTTCAAATCCTTTGTGAATCCAGGGACAAGAGGAGACCTTTTAGAAACTGGTGAGTTGCATTGAAGGCAGACCTTGTAATGTAATGACCCGTTTCTGTGTGGAAGCTAAAAGAATGGTTTTCACAGTGGCATAAGACATATAAAAATAAGACTACATAAAAATTTTGGTTTATTTCTCTCCGCTTTGTACTCCTTAAGATACTGCTTTCATCTTATGGTCAGTCATCAATGAATTTTTAAAAATGAATAGTGGAACTGTATATATCAGGAATCAACTGAATTTCATGGAGTATAAGCATCTAATTCTTGTAGTCAGCTTTTAAGTCTTGCCCACATGCCATTTGCTTGATTTAAAAGCCTTTTGACACTTGAGTACTGTAGAAGTATTTCTGGAAATAATCATCTGAATTGTTTAATGCATTTGCCTCATTCCCATCTGTTACAAAAGTCCTCTGGAGAATTAGTGCTCATGTAGTCTTGAACAGCTCTTTAAGGGGTTGCAAGGAGCTTTCTGACCCGTGTGGGTTAATGACACTTCTCTTCCATGCAGATGTTTGATACTGAAGAGTAGCCTGATTTCCTGGTGTTAAGGATCATCTCATCTGTAGTGATGGAACTGCTTGAAATTTGGTATTTATGTCACTATGAAGTAGGTTAAAATCAAATACATGTATTTCCAAAAGTATAAATTATTATCAATCAGAGTAGGAATAAAAAACACTCTATAATTATAATTGAGTTGGTTCTGAGAGAGATTTACTGGGTATTATCCAGCTGTCATGTTATTTGACTAAACATGTAGCAAAGAATTTGGTTTTACATAAATTGTATAGCCTTAAGTTTTTGCTTTTGCAGAAGTGGTGATTCATTTGGATGTATGTGTCTCTTCATACCCAAAGGCATTCCATCACAAGTCACATCTTACCTCCCAACTGACTGCTGACTTGCTGATAGTGCTTAACCACGCTATTAACAAGTCATTAATCTGTAGTAAGATTAAAAGCTCTTTTCTGCCTAGCAGAGCAGTATTCAAGTTCTACTTTCCGTTCCCTAAATCTTGTATTTTGTGTAAACATGTAACCTGAAAGTTTTATGCTATCCATTTGTATCAATGGAATTGATGGATGTAGCTTTTTGGTTAATTACTGTGATGAAGGTTTTGGGAACAGTAGTGCTTTGGAGCTGCTGTTTTCTGACAAAGGCTTCTGTCTTTAAGAGGGATCATGGCATCAGTCTTTTACAATCAAGATACACTTGTTTGGCCTGCTCTTATTGCCAAAGCGTTTGTGGAAAATGTGTCAGGTATTTGTGTGTGTTCGTGGTCCCAGAAATGCTTTTAAGCTAGTATATGGGTGAGTGTTTTCCGGAGACTTTGCATGCATTTTGGTTCAAAACAGATTAAATTCCCTATGATTCTGGTGTTTCTTCTAAGTTACACAGCCTTATACTAATGTGTGGTGTACAGCCAGTCTGTTATCCAAATGCAGAGTAAGGATAGCAGGTTAAACATAAAGCCAAGGAATAGTAACACGCTTTCAGAGCAAGAGGCCTAAACAGTGTAGTAAAAAAAATTATTTTTTATTCACTTTGCATTATAGCTACCATCTTCTTCTAGGGAAAAGAATTTAAAGAGGTGATAGATTTCTGAAAAGTACATTTTATTGCGTCATTGTGTTTTTCTTCTTTAAGTTTAACAAAAACAATGATACACCACTGCTATTAATTCTAAATACATGCTTAAAAGTGTGTAGTTGACGAAGCAAGTGTCCTTGGTCGCTGCGGGAGCGTTAAGCCTGCCCCTCTGTGATGCTAAGTGCTACAGAGACTGACACAAGCGTATGCGAGCTCATGTGTGCACACTAACACACACAGCCCACTGCTTTCCTTCACTCCTTCAAATGAAGCTGCATCTTTTTTTGGGTGTGGATAATCAACTCAGTTCTAAAAGGCTAGTTCACAGAGCATCTATTTTTATTTAGTAATTTTTATTTAGTAAGAATGAGCTTACTAGTTCTACTATTGATTTGAATTAAGTTTTTCTCAGAGGGCTACATATCTGCATGATAAAACCATTTTTTCTCAAAGTGGCTGCTTTGCTTCATTTTGTTGGCCAAACTGAGGCTCTGAAATTTTTCAGCACCTTTTGGTTCCTAGAGAATTAGTTCCTGGGAACTCTACAGCCAAGTGTAATTTTATTAAAATAGTAACAAAAAGCAAACCCCAAAGTCATAACCTGTGTAAAACATACGGTCAGAATGATGCTCGTTTTCACCCCGAAGTTGAAAACGTTAAAGATTATACCCTAAGTCATAGTGTCTGTGTCCTGTTTGACTTTAACTTGATGCTGTATGAAGAGGAGAGTGTGCCCATGTGGGTCTGATGGCAGGGTGATGAGCTACGGAATAGAAGTCCTATCAAAGCCATAATCATAAACCTGCCAAGCTAGCACAGTCGTAATTTCAGAGAGGCAGTGTAGTCGCTGAGCACTCTCTGTCTTACTTGGAATATGATTCTGGTGTCAGCGCTTCACCATTATTACAGTTGAAAGATGAAGGACATAAATATGGTAAGAGTCCAGGATTTTGCTTGAAGCACAATACCAAGCAAGACAATCAATGGTTGGGATAATATTTACAGAAATTATGCCACTCAAGATGACAGATGATGTGCTTACTGTTTCAACAAGAGTTGTGCACACTTTATTCATTTTTTCTACTTCTTTCTTTTTTATTCTATTCTGTACACCTATTGTAAGCCTCCCTAGATTGTGTAAGTCATCTACTGAAATTGAGTGTTATTTTTTATTACAAAATCAATTTAAACTACAAAAGAGAAATTAGATGTGCAGGGGTTTTTTCTATGAACCTGACTTTCTGTATTGTGGTTTATTAAATACGATGGACTTTGTAGCTGCGGTGCTTTGGAATTTGGGCACTTCTGTTTGTTGTGGTTAATTTTTTGGTCTTATAAATTAACAAGACATCAAACAATGAAGTTAGAGTGTTGCTGGGTTGGGGTCTAGTCCCTGGTAAAAAATGCAGCTCTAGCATATTGGCAGCTAGACTGCTTGTTATTCATTGTAAGGCGTCTAGCTATGGGAGTGTTAGATGTTTGACAGCATTGAATAGATTCCAGTCAGCCATACAAACTACCTCCAGTGAAGTGGAAAGGACCATAAAATTGTTTTAGCAACAGCTAATTCTCTTGAGTCTTTTAAGGCTTTTTTTCTTTTTTCTTTAACTGTTTGGTTGCTGGTAGAGGATTTGCCAATTTAAAAAGTAAATGTTCCCAAATTGATTTAATTTTTTTTTTTTAAGATTAGCTATGAAAGCTTTTCACTGATTTTGCATTTAGCATAGTTCAGATTTTGAAAAAAAAAAAAAATCCAAAGGGAATATTTAACAGCAGTACCTTTCTTTAAGCACAAAACCTGAACTATGAAGACATTTACAACATTGGCTTTTTAAAAGTGATTTTTCTATAAATGACTTCCAGTCCTATTTTTGTCAAAAAGGTATTTGGGTGCTAGTCTGTTAACTTGTAGGTATTTCGCTTCATGTCCCCGCTCATCTTTAATTGTTTAAATGCTACTCAAGCTTAGGGCTGCAGGGTTCTTTTACAAGCAGCTTATGGACTTGACTACTTGCCTTTTCAATCTCCAGCTAAAGATGTGTGTTAATTCTTCCATCTTTCCTTACTTTGAGTATTTTTTTTTTCTCCTGAATAGCTTAGGCTGTGGATTTGGTGTTTGAAAGAACACAAAAATGTGTCCTTGCCTGTCAAATGTTTCATAATATAAGAGCTCGTAGCCTCATAATGTGCCATAGTTCAGTCTTTAAGAAAAAGCCATGAACACAAAGTGTTTAAACAGTCTGGGGGAGACAGTGTCATTAGCTTTGGAAGAAGCCTGAAAAATTCTGCCTTTTGGGGTACAAGGGGAAGATGGAGAATGAGGAGATCCTCCACTGTTACAGCTTCATTGAAGGGACTTAAAGAACCAGGAACCTGGGTAAAGAGGTTCAATTTTGCAATCTGAGTGGAAGGTGTTGTTCTGCTGATGGTAAATAGGCAAATGAGACTAGAGTGAAAAGCAAAGTGGTTCTCTTGTCACCTTCTGCCATAAAAGGGGCTGCCTCTTGTGAAGAACTCGTAGTCTTGTACAGTGGGAAAAATGACATATTTCATCCAACTGAGTACAAACCTTTCCTTTCCTCTCCTGTTTGCATCTTTTTCCCAAGAACTATTTAGTTAGGTTAAAATTAACTGGAATAATTGAGATAAATTCATCATTACAAGCATTTGGTCTTACAGTAAAAATGCCAGCTGTGCTAGGAAGGCATCAGGCAGCCAGCAGCATCAGCACATGGGGCTGGACTGGATCAGGGCTAAAGTAGCCAGTTCATGTGAAGAAACCTCAAAACTCATGGTATGTGTTCCCTTCTTCTGTAGTAGCTGAGGTGAAGTTCCTTGGTGATTTTATTTTTGTCATTCTCTAGACTTTTGTTAATTTTAATGAAGCTTTACTTATTTTAAATGGAATTTTATTCTTCTGGTCCATCTACACAAACCTTTATTTCACGGATTTTTTTTCTCTAGTCTTCCTGTGTCTTATGAACCACAGAAGTTGGCACAGTCTATGCAGAGAGAAATGGAATGATAAATCCTACTTATTGAACTTGTACCTGTGTTTAGAGGAGAATACCTGTCTTTTCATTTAAATGCTTCAGTCTTAGGGAGAAAGACATGGGCTTTCTAAGGCTGCATCTCTCATATGCAGCAGCCAAATGCTTTCTGCAGTCATAAGACCAGACCATGTAGGCACATTCTCCTGAGCAATCTCTTTCCTCATAAGGGAACTCTGCTCAGAGCAAAATTTGGCATTTGCACAGAAAAAAAGATGCACAAATTTTGTTGGCCGTGACTTCAAGCAGTGGCTTAGCTACCTCAGCTGTTGGCTTATCTACGTCACTAACTGGAGATACCATAAAATATCTTATTTTTCAAGTCAGGGTGGGGTCTGAGTATTTTGACAGGTGTGTGTTTTATCTGAGCTACTAGCAGGCACTGGGACAACTTCCAAACTTATTTTTTTACAATGGTAAAAATTGCCTCTGTTCTTACCTGAAGCAGATATTGGTGGCTCCAATCTCTGTTTCTTTGCAAACCTGCTCTGTTCTACAACATCTCCTGTAGTAATTTTCTGGGAGACCAAATAGTTTTAATCCTCTCTAATCAAATTTTCTGTTGCTCTTACTGCAGACTTATAGCTCATGTGCTTGTGAGCCACCACAACACGTGAATCCTCATTTTCCCAGAGGTGGGCCTAGCTGCTGCTGAGTTCCCCAGAGGGCATTTACTACTGGAAATAATGGGGACTGGAGGATAGGGGAAAGAGAAGAATATATAATAATTCTTAAAAAATATTTATCAAGTATTTGAGTCTCTGCTTTGTTCTGTAGAATCAGGGTGGAGTCAGGACTGCAATTTGAAAGATGAGCAGAGAGCCCTTGCGTCTTGGACTGGCAGGAGGCAATAGGAAAATATGTTGTATGGGAAGAAGTTTTGAGGAGCAGAAGTCTCGATAGAGAAGACGAAATGGGGATATTTCTGTCCATCGTTGTGCCCTTACTGAAGGATTCTTGTTTGCTCATATGATGCTGCAGTAGAAGCATTCAAAGATGAGCACGTATTTGTTTGGAAGGTCCACTGGTTCTTTTCAGGGAGACATCTATGCTTTCTGTCTTTGGTTTTCTTTCTGATTTAGCTAATACTCTTTGTTAAAAACTTCACTTAAGATGTTTGGTTTTGAATCACTGCTGTTAGTTCAATATGTGGCGTTTACCCTTAGGTTCTCATTTTATTCTAAGTACACTTGCTGTCTGTATCATTTTCATTACATGCTGCTTTTCTTTTTTTTTTTCCCCTAGTAAGCAAATGTGATGCTGCTTCCTTCTGTGGACGCAAAAGGGAATAATCTTTTTGTACTGCTGTATGAACCCTTGCTGTCACACATTTATACGACTAGACCAGGAGCTTGAACAGCTTGATGGATTTTTATCTGCTGATTTTTCTGTACTGAAAGTTGGAACTCAGCTGCTAGCAGCAGAATTGCAAACAAAAGTTTCCAAACAAGTGAGAGTGAAGCAAATTGAAGAAGGGTATTTGTGGTGAGTTGACCTTGGCTGGCTGCTCACCGAGGTGCTCTCCATCCCTCTCCTCAGCAGGGTGGGGGAGAAAATAAGGTGGAAAAGCTCGTGGGTCGAGATAAAGACAGGGAGACCCTGTGTCAATTACTATTGTCACGGGCAAAACTGACTCCATTTGGTGAAAACTGAGTTACTGCCCATCAAAATAGAGTTGGATGGTGAGAAAGACAAAAACTAAAAGGCCTCCTGTCCCCTCCCCTTTCCCCAGGCCCAGCTTCACTCCTTCATTGCCGACTCCTCTCTCCCACTGTCGGCTGCGCAGCCCTGCCCTGGGGTGGCCAGAACTGGCTGGAACCGGTGGGAACTGGCTGGAACCAGCCCGGCACAGCCCCTGCCTCTCCTCACAAAGACCCCCGTGGCCCTGCTGCCGCCCCCTGGGCACAGGCACCTGATACCAACATGAGCCGTGAGGAGAAACAGCTTAGACTCAAGGACTGAATTCTTTAGGGAGTGGAAGATTCAAATAAGCGGTTAGAGTAGGCTTTCAAAAAGTGAAGTTGTGGCTGAGCAAAGTCCTGATTTGTGACAGGAATTCGTCGGGCATATTTCTGAATTGATGGGCATTGACAGAAGGGGAGAAGAGGAACAAAGACCTGAAATAGTGATTTGAGGCAATGGAGAAAAATATTACACTGTTCCCAATTAAAGTAACAACTAAAGAAGTCTTCAAAGGAAAATAAAATGGAAGGTCTGATGGTAAAGGGGAAAACATGTCTTGGATCTAATTACATTTTTTTTATAAAACAAACTTATCACAGTTAGAATGGGACAAGTGGTGGTTTGGAGAGAGTTTAATTTGCAATGAAAGAAGGGGAAAAAAAAAGAGGGGGGGAAAGAGCTAACCAAATATGAAGAGATTTAGAAGAATTTGAAGTCAAAGGGAGGCAAAGCAAGAGAAAGGTATGTAAGAAATTGAGACAAAATATATGGAAAAGAGCTAGAAAAACAATTATAGGAGGGAAAAAAACCCTTACTTGAAGAATCAAAGAACTGGAATGCGTTTTAAGACTGAATAAATGATGATAATTTCTTACTGCTTGTAGGCAGGTATCAACAGATGGCATGGGCTGGCTAGTCTTAGAAGCCACTAAGCAATATAAGCTGTTTTCCCATGGGTTATTCTGAGAAAAATAGATTTAATACAATGGGGGTGTCACGAGTCAGGTCCAGAAGCAGCATGACCATGTTTACAGGTTCTCTCAACCAGGCTTAGCAACTTGAATAGTGTCGTATAAACACAGCTGCCCTGTGCTGCATCTGGATGAAAGTGTCCAAGTCTGCATGGTGCTGTCCATGGCCACGTGAGTTTACCAAAGCAGAACAATACTCTACTTCTCCTTTGCTGTGGTTGCACTTCAGTCAGTGGTTTCCCTTAGTGCTGTGTGGCTGCAGGGCTATGTTTTTTCCAGTAAGGCTGAAGACATTCCACATGATGGGGTTCCCATGATGCCCTGTGGGGAAGGGTGTCATGTCCACTAACTGTCAGCATGGGCAGACTCCTCTGGAGAAGTCTTTCTTTTCAGTGATTATATTCCTGTCATTTGCCTCCTTTTTTTGTCAGTGTGGGGCACTGGTGAGGACTTGCTCACTCACTATCCTCAACATCACTATCGTCTCCTTTCCCCTTAGACTGCCCTGTTTGGATAATTCTACCATTTCAAGCTGGTTTTAACCATATTTTGCCTATGCTAGGTGAGACTCGGATGGACTAATCTGGCTCTGAGCTCTCATGAGCAGTTAGCCTACCCTCCCTTATGTGTGCAGTTATCTGCTGATGATAGCTAGGAAAGGACCGTCGTGGGTGAATGACAACACACACCCTTTCACACCCATGGCAGCAGCAGATCTTTAAGGATTTTGTTCAGTTTCTCTTGCCCCGCTTGGGTCTGCCTTGCCCTGTCTCTTCTCCCTTTAATCGGCTCAGAGTGTTTTACAAAAAAGCGCTTTGCTTTTTTTTTTTTTTTTTTCTTTTGCAAGGTATGTGATGCATTACTTTATAAGATTTAATCAAGTATATAAAAATCTATACTTCTCCTGTTGTCTAAACTTGCCCAGGATATGCCCTCACTTCTGAGGCTTCATCCTTGATGGAATTAAGAAGAGTCAGCTTCTTGCAGGATCAGGTCAGGAAGCTGCTCCATTGATTGACTACAAATTTCAGTACGAGTTTAATTCTTCATGATGATTATTTGAACTGACATTTAGTGTGATCTGAAAGTAAAAAATAATGTCTTGTTCATCATAGTTAACTATGAAAATATAAAATCAGTCCATGATTCCATTTTGAGACTACATTTAGTGACCTGGGGTTTCCAACTCATAAGAAACATAATACACTTCTAAAAGCCTTTTCATATTCCTCCCCACTGCATATGAACTCATGAAAATTTTTCATCGCTACTCTCCAGTATAATTTTGCTTTTCCTGTGTTGTATTAAAAACAAGAGGAAAGTCAGCAGCTAAGTTTTTCAGAGCAGGTTAAGCCGAAGTCTCTGTCTGTTTTTCTTTGAAACTTTAATCTTTTAGTACAGAAATTCATGACAGCACTGTGAAGTGCTCAAAGAATGTGTACCTGCTGTGGGCCAGATCCTAGTGGGTACAAGTCTTCTGAGGTTAAGCACTGCCATGCCAATTTATGCCAGCTGAGGGGATGTTCTATGCACATCTTCATGTGCTTTCAGCCCCTTGAACAATTATAACCAAATTGCAAGTGCCTGGATTAAGCATGAAAAAAATAATACACACACAGTGAGGTTTGCCTGGGAAAGAATCTGCTGACTTCCCAGCCCTGCTGATCCCTTGTAGAAATGACTGTTGTGTGTCACAGATCATGGTGTCGGTGTCAGCTAAATGTCTGGATGTATTTGCCAAACCTAACTCACTTATATGCAGACGTAAACAGGTGTCCCAATCTGAATTTCGTCCCCTGCAGCTTTTTGCAGAAATGGATGCAAGTGGCTTTCTACCTGGAGTTGTCTTGGTAGGTTTGTATTGCCAAAGATTTCAGTGCCTAGAAAACCAGCGACAGGCTTTGAGGAGGTTGTCACATTTGAGCTTCTAAGTCAGTATTTGTCTTGTATGTACAGTGTGCTCCCAATTCAGTGGGATCTGTGATTGACCAGCAAGACTGAAAATGGCAGACCTATTTTTTCAGTACAAAAATAGCGTGATAGGCCTTTGCTTTCTAGCTCTCAGATGCTTTGCCCTCGTGAAGTTCATGATGGGTTGAAAGCTCAATGTTTTCCACAGCTAGTACAGAATGTTGAATGGAATCGCATGATGCTGGAGCTGGAAGAGATTCACAAGATGCTATGTAGTCTAGCAGAAGGATCAGGGGGTTTTTTGGTTTTTTTTTTTTTTTTTTTTTTTGATGTTACTTATCTAATGGACTACAATAGTACTTGCGGAGAGCTGGTGCCAGGTAACCAGCAAACAGTTAATTTCTTTTGTAGTTCTGTCTGCTCTTGTTATATCCATGTCTTCCAGTCCATCTAACCAGCTTGACAATCTGACTTAAAGGACAGAGCCAATAACACCACTCTAGTTTTTGTCTTTATATGAACTGTACTTACATAGTTACAGACCTCTCCTTTCACACTTCTGGTCTGGTATTGGCTTCATCTCTAAATAATAGTTTTCATTCTTACTTCTGAATTTTTGGGAACTGCATGATTTATTATCTGTTTAATACCACAATGCAATTATAATTTGGTTGAGAACAGATTCAGTACCGAAGATGCAGGACCAAAGCAGAAGCCAAAAGTACTCAGGGAGCATGCTAGGCTGAGCAGGAAAAGAAGAGTTGAGGATTTGTTATTGTCAAATTTCAGGTTCTTAGAAAAGTGAAAGATTCAGTCTAAAAAGAATTCCGTCTTTAGCGGAATGGTGTGAAAGTTTTTGTCTGAAGCCTGAGAGAATGAGACTGATCTTTGGAATCATGGTGATATGACAGGGGAAGTCTGAGGAGGTGGTGGTGAAGGAGATAAGCATGTGCATTCTGCTAGCAAAGAACTGAAACACTACTCTGGGAAAATATAAGGGAAGAAAGAGAATTTATGTCATGAGTTTGGTATTTTTTTTCCCCTGGGACTACTTCCCACTTTCAGTCTGCTTTTCTAAATGCTTATCCTAGATCTGCAGTGAAGTTGGTTCTAAAAGATAATGGCATTAATCAGAAGTAGGTGGTGGTTTATGCTACTGTGAAGTTGCACAGTTATGAGCTATTACTGGATGCTTCTTGGCAAGTCAGAAATTAAGCCAGCAAATATTGGACAGGTCCTACCTTGACTTTCTCCCTAATTTTTCTTGTAGCAATTTTGTGAGAAAAATAACGAGAGTTGATTTTTCTTGTTTTACCACAAACACCTTAAAATTGCAAACTATTCAAGTGGAGTGGTTGTTACTGATTTTTCTTGCTTTATCTGTAGGTTTCACTGCATCCTCAGAGTTATCTGGACACATTGAAAAGTATTAAAGACTAAGAACTCCTCTGGTCTTTTGAGACTATGGAATTGTGATCCAAGTAACAAAACCAGCCAACTAGCCAAAAAAGAGAAGTTTTATTTTGCTTTTGTCTTTTTTGTAGCGGCCTGTTTACTCTGTGCACTAGTGGGAGAGTATAAATATTAGCTTGTCGTTGTAAGGTCTGAGTGGTTCCAGTTTTCCCTGTGCACGTTGTCTATTTGTAAAATGTTTTATGAAAGGTTAGGGAGAGAACAAGAAAGTCTGTGCTTCGCTGGTTTGCTGCCAAAGACCAGTCATTTTAGAGTAATTTCTCACCAATGCATTGGTATTTATTAGAAAAATAATCTCTATTTTTTGAGTGACTTGGAGGATGCTTTTGTTTAGGCTTTTGCTTCTGAAATATTTTTCCAAGCATTCCCTTGTTTTCCTTTTTCTTTTGTCTTAGACTTTTAGAATTTTAAAACATACAGAGAAGATTTATATATTGAAAGCATAAACTATCCAATGCCATTTTACTTGTACTTGGTATTATTTTCATTTACTTTTTTATCTACATATAGTCTGCTCTTTCACAGATTGAATGGGAGAACCACACTTTCACTAATCCCAGTGCTGCTTTGCTTGTCCCTTGCAGAGTTAAGGGCCAATAAAGTGAGCATACTTTATAGCTTCTTTTCAGTATAAAGTGCCTTCAGCATACACGGCAATTGGGACACTGTACTTTAGGTTAACCCCCACCCCTCACCAAGCTCAATCCTGAAAAATAAACAAAACTCTGGGAAAAGAGGTTTGCTTGGCAGAAGGACTGAGCTAACATTATGGATATAAAAACAGAGGGCTCAATTCTGCACGCAACTGAGTATTCTGGCCCCAGTCCCATAAAGCACTTAAGCAGAGACTTAATTTTAAAGCAAGTAGCAGGTTGACTGACACCTAGAGAGGCTGAACCCACAATCGTTGGCACTACATGTGGAGGAGGACTTGGGTTGCTCGTGCAGCTGTGCCACAGCCAGGGGCTGCTTCTCCAGTGCCAGGTCCCGGGTGGCAGCACCCAGCTCACTGGGAAGAGCAGGGCCCTGTGGCTGCCAGGTTGTGCTGCCAAAGCCTGGTGCCTTGCACGGGGGCTGCAGGCCTGAAGAGCAGAGCGATCTCCCTTGCTGGGGGGAGGAAGGAGAATGTGTGGAAATGGGGCCTTACACCAGACAAGAAGTTTTCTCCACCCAGCAAATTCCCAGCCATCCCGTGAAGGCTTTGTGCTCAATCTGTCCTCTTTTTCCTGAGCTAAGCTCTTGCGTGTAACCACTCTGCGCATGAGTTGTTCTGTCCAGGAGGAACAGGCAGTCGCATCAAAGGGGTTCCTCTACGAGGGGCGCGGGAGCGAGCAGAGGGCTGATCTGTCAATCAGCTGTCAGGCATCCTGGCATTTTCATGACGAATTAGGCTCTGTAGATGCTTTGTGGTTTGGCTAACAAAGAGACTTTTTTTTTTTTTTTTTACCAAATTCCCCAGTGCTACTCCTACAGTACATGATATTACCAAGTTTTTTTTTTAATACTTTGAAATGTAATACAGAGCATTGAATAGAAAAGAGAAACCATATGCATATTTGAAGATCAATTTTATATCAAGTTCTATTTTCATTTGGTTTAAGACTGTGATGAAGCTGTGTTCTTGATATATCACCAGTGTCTGCTTAAAAAGGTTTTCTAATTTTATATGCTTACTTGTTCATGTGCTTTTCATTCAGAGACCCTGGGTTATTTGTATCTTGCATTGCAGGGTACTTGTGTGTGTGTTTTATGGTTTTACCTGCATTTATAATGTTTAGTGAACAAACCCTAATTTTTTTGTGTGTGATATGTTACAGGTACTTATTCCCCAAGAAATATTTCTTTTTCACAAAGTGAAACAAGTACTGTAGCCATCAATGTTTCTTTGATCTCAGTAGTGTGTTCACATGTATCACTAGTGTGGATTGTTACTATGTTGCTTTTTTCTTCCTGAAATTGCTTTGCTGTCTGAATCACGCTATTCTTTTGCTATTTGTAAGTAATGGAAAGCAGTATTTTGGTCTGTCATTTTGGACCTTAGTATATTTTAGCGTAACAGTATTTTAGATGACATTCCTTTTGTTTTTACATTGCTGTATGGCTAGCATTCACAAGGTAGAGGTGACAAAGCTAAGGCCATGTATTTCCATCTTCCATAAAAAGTCCTTGAATGGCTTTCCATAAAATGATGGAACTTTCCTATTTTGAACCAGCTAGGAAGTGAATTATCTAAAAGACACCAAGGCTTCAAAAGTATAAAAGTATATTTTTTTGGAGATGGCTACTGATGGCAAAAAGTTGCAAAGAAAATAACTGGAACAAAAGGTTAGTTCTGATTCGATAGACATGGCCAGCATTGCAAGCAGACTTACCTCCCACACTGCATAGCAATGAGAAGGGAGCTTGGTGAGAAAGTTCAAACTGCAGAAGATTATCCTTTCACAAATAAATTCTTTTAACAGGCCCCTGTTGAAAATGGTAAGATTATACCTCTGAGGAGGACTGCCTCTCTGAAGAAATGCTTATGCCACTTACAGTTTTTGGAAACTCTTAAATCTTCCTCAGTAAAAGTAACAAACTTTTCACCCTTTTAAATAACATATGCATTTTCTGTCAAGAACAGGTCTATGAATTGTGAATTACTTAGGGACCTAATACTCTTTACAGAAAAAAAAAAAAGAAATAGTGAGATTTACATAGCAAAATATACTTTTATTCCTTTTATTGCCATGCTTTTTTAGTGACTGAAAACTTCGTCAGCTTCCAAGTCATAGTATCTAACACATTTTTATATATCCATCTCATTCACTTGTGAGCGTGCAGTTTGCATTCAGACACAAAATGTTCTGTTACTCAGCAATCCACATTCAAAATTATGGACTGGGAATATACAAATCGTTACAGTAACTTGTCTGATAGTCTAGCATAAATGCAGAAGCTCCCAAAACATACTGAACATAGTTATGTGAGGCCATATTCATATAGTTTGCTACAAAGTTGAGAGATAAAAAAAATTGTTTAAATAAAATCAGTATTTTTTCAATCTATAGTTTTGATCTGTTTCAAACACATCTTCTAAAGCAAGTGGTAGGTCTTAAGTGTGGCAGTGATGATGATATGCCCAAAGATTATGTATCTTATTTAGGTAGTAAATTGGAAATTGATGTAATATTATTTACAGCTATTAAATTTAAATTAGGTCCCAATGCTGCTCCAAATCATGAACCAAGAGCTAAGTCTGGTGAAGTCCAATGGTAGGATCCATGGTGAACATGTTTTCTGGGATGTTTTGATGATGTGACATCAAACAGACGTATTTTTGTATGTAACTGATTAATTTGATGTTTATGTGACCTTTCTAAATTCTCCTTTGCAAAATAGATCTTATGTCCATATACTTGAGGTGATTGAACTATTTTGAATGAGAAGATATTTTAAGAGAAAACAAGTCCCTCTTATATTTAAAAAGCAGAATTAATCATGTTAATTTTCTGCATTTCTTGATCTTTTTTCATCAAGAACAACATAAAATGTTCATAATAAAACACACTGAAATGGCTGCCATCATGCTCTTGCACATTTTCTTAATGGAAATGGGCTTGCTTGCTGCTTTAACAAAATTTGCAATCTCTCCATTCCAGATTCCCGACAACCTTGACATTATTTAGAATTTATTTAGTAAATATATCCTGATAATGAAATTGGGAGTAAAATGCCCATAATAAACTATTGAAAAACCAGGAAAAGTGACAAAGCAGCTAGGATTTGTTGTGGCTTTTCAGCTGACCTATATAATCTCTTTGTGGTTGCAAGGGCAGGCAGAGCTCAGTCAAGTGTGTCTACCTTCACTGGTACCTTCAGTACTTCCTACATTAAGACGATGCTGTATATGGTAACTTTAATATTTAGTTGGCAAAGGTGGAAGGCGCGGATGGCAGGGATGGAGAGGATGTCAACCATTGTCATAGTTGTGGTTAACCTCTCGAAATGCTGAGAGTGGATTTATCTGTATTTGGAAAGTACTTGTTTCAATGGCCACTTTCCTGTCAGTGACAGATCTCTTTTTGGAATTCTCAGTTTTACATCAATACTAACAATAACAGGAAAATGTTAATGTTCAAGTGGACTGCTAAGAAAGAACAGCAATAATCTGAAGGTTAATATAGCCTGAATTACTTGCATGCTTCTTATTGCCAGCGCATACTTCTATTTTGTGACTTTGGTTTAGGAAGCTGTCATGTGGTACACCCCCAGCCCCCCAACCCCCCCCCAGTTTGGTTTATATTTGAAAAATTAATTTTAAACAGTTCTTTTTTTCTTTTTCCTTGGGTTATTTAAGAAGCTAAGCTTGGAGAATGCTTCTCAAATGATGCAAGTTTCACTTTTCATTCAGAATAATTAGTAGTGGCAAGTCCCGAAGCCTTCTGCTCTTGTTGAAAACTTGCTTACTGCAGGGATTGATGCTATGGGAGTCAAGGGCTGGAGAGAACACCTTCCATTCATGCAGGTCAACATCAGCAGCCACATGGGTGTGAATAAAAAGGGCATTTGTGAAAACTGGTGATTGCTATTCTACCGTTTGGGCTGTCATGTTTTCTGACAGTATTCCAGCTCTATTTCCAAATTAAAAAAAAATAAAATCTTTACAGATAGTACTGCAAGATCAATCTGATTCTTCAGATTAACCTGTTATCCTATTTATCTTTCAAATTCATTTCAACTACGATTCAATTCTGAAATTGCATTCCTCTGAAGAGTAACAGATGAGTAACAGTGGAGCCCAACAGTGTCTTTGAAACTACAAATACATAAAGCACAGGGGGAAACAATACAATATCCTGTAACAAAGAAATGCACAGAAAACATGTGCCTTCAGGAGGGTTGAGACCGCTGGTCCTGAGTACGGGCCATGTGGCAACAAATCCTTGGTCTCCGATGGTTCAGGAAGGACTCAGAGACCTCCTACCAAAGAAACCCAGTCTTACTGCAATGGCATCCTTCTGGGGGCTTGTGGGCTGACGTGACTGGGGTATAATTTCACATGGGTATTCAGTGTTTGCTTTCTGTGCCAGTATTTAACAGAAAATGCTTCATCTCTGCAGCAAATAAATATTCTAATCGTACAGGAATAGGGTCAGCAGATGGACTTCTGCATGTCATGTAACCTATCCCATGCCTGAGGAAAAAATAATTATCTTTAAGTCATTCCTAACAGATGTTCTTTAAACTCTTCTTAAAGACCTCTAGTCATGGAGATTCTGTAATGTCCCCAGACAGTCTTTTCAAGTTTTTCTGTTATTACTGTAAGAAAGTTTCTCTTGATTTCTAACTTAAATCTCCCTTGCAACTTGTTATTACTTGTAAGAATCTCTCTTGTAAGAATATAGAGAACAGGTTATTCTTATATGCAGCATACTTTTGCATTTTTTAAGATTCTGAGTGTATCTTTTTTTTTTTTTTTTCATGTTGACTGGTGCCAGTTTCTTAAGCCTTTATTTGTTAAATTCTTTAGATTTCTGACTTTTTTCATTGCTTTTCTTTAGATTCCTTCCAGCTGTCCGGTTAAGTCTTTCCTCAAATAGCCTGATACTTGTAGAGCTGGGCCTTGTGGCAGCCAGTTTGAGGCCAGTGGGTCCCTTCAACTAGTCAGGGTGTCTAGAGGGAAGGAGGAGGAGTGAAATGAATATTTCATGGGTCAGGAAAGAGTAAATCTGAAACTCTGGAGTGGTATCGATCCCAACTCATACTCTTGTAGTCAAGTTAGGTGAAGACACTGGGATTTGAGGAAGCAGACAGCTGTTGGAGCTGAAGTATTCACTCTTGAGGATTATGAGTAAATAAAGCGCTGTTTCTTCTCTTGTCCTGTATTATGTGCCATGCCTGTCATGGACAGCTTTATGCATAACTTGGTTACATAAAAACCTTAAGAATTATGTCTTGCAGAAAACAGTGAGAGCTTACTGGGAGGCATTATCAATAGCGTAGCACATGGGGTGGGTTGGGTTTTGATTTGATTTGGGTTTTTTTCCAGAATACATAAAACTATTCTGTAGAAATATTTTTTTCTGTCTACATTTCATTACATTTCAGATTATGGGTAGCTCTTTAAAAATTGTTATCTTCTGGTGTTCAGGTAGAATTAATATTGCCTTATTTTGGCAATGGTTATGAGCCTTTAGTTTTTAGGCTAATGAAAACTTCTGTCTTTTCACTCTAAAGAGTTTTCTGAGACATGCAGATGCTACGAAGGAAATTAAAACAAAGGGAGAAACAGTTTCACAGGAATAAATTTTGAGGCCTTTTTTAAGACATAGGATTTTTTTTTTTTTAAGACCTCAGTGTTTTAAAGCAAAGTGAATATGGGACAGAGAACCATTTTTAGACATGCACTGTGAAATTAATTGCTTACGTTTTTGCTCTTATCCTACCAAGTACAAAGGGAACTATGCATATACATGGTTTACAGGTTTCTGATAGCTACGAAAACATTGCAAGTATGAAAGCTGTTTCAATTTAAAGTGCTGCACAATGGACTATGGTTTGTATCCCTCTTGAATTTCCATAGAATCTTGTAGAATTGAGAATAGGAGGTCATATTCCCAAATAAAGGGTATTTCAAAGTTTATTTGATTAGGGCATTTCCACTGTGACATGGTAATTCAATCACAAGTGGAAGCGTATTCTATACATCTTGTTAAGTTTGCCCTCTGGCTTGCCATGATGGGATACTCTTTCTCATATGTATCAGCAAACTTAGTCATTTCTTCTCCTGTGTCATTCTCCTGTATTGTTCCCCTGTTTCGCAAGCAGTCTGTATCTTTCTTTTAATGGAATAAGTATTTTTCATATAGGAAAATTCTGTTTAGGAATCCATCTTGTTTTGTTCTTAAAATTAACTCTTTGGAAAATTAATTAGCAATTTTTCTTTTTTCCATGTGATGAGACTGCCAGAAGAGCAGTGGGATGAACTGCATAAACCTAAATGATGACTGTATATCTCTTAGGCCCTATTGCACGTAGGATAGCAGCTATCACAGTGAATACATTTATTTGGTGGTATGATGCTTCACTGATGGAAATAGCAGTGGTTCTGAGTTGTTAGACAAATATCTATAAAATTAGATTGGCTTAACTGAATGCCAACAGTAGCTACTGTACTTTGCTTTATACGCGAGTTGAATATGCAGAATGCTAGTGAAGTTTTAAAAACTAAAATAAAATAGCCAAAAGCAGCACATGTTCAGATGAAGAATTTGGTCATGCATGTTTTCCAGCAGCTGTTTTTATTTTAGGTTTAATTTAAAATGCGTTCAGCTTAATTCCATGTTCAGAATCATCAAAGCCTACCAAAAATCCTCAGATTTTGTTTCACAGAGATCATTATCAAGTTCTGAGCAATTGTATGTTTATTACTTTCATATTTTGCATTTCTGGGGTTTCATATACTACCCAAGGGCATGGTCTAACTCAAAGAATAACAGGAGTCGGCATGCTTTTCATTTACCTTTTTTCATTATTACAGGCATACTATATTAAGACCTGTTTTAGAAACAAGCCAGTTTTACTTTTTAACCTTCCATGTGTTTTACTAGGTTGCTGAGGTTTTAAATCTTTTTTTGTTTAAAATGGTTAGGAAAAAGAAGGGGTTTTGGTCCCCATTCATGCTATGGCCTTTCTAGAAAGTTTTGTCGTACTAAAGTTGTAGATATAAGTCTTTTCAGCAGCTGACCAAACCAGCAGAAAGGCCACAGTATAAATGAGAGAAGCCCTTTGCGTCTATTTTTTTCCTGGGAGATTGTTGTACCCTGTGGACCACTGTCCTCTTCTTGGGCTGTACCCACTTCAGCAAGCACTTAAGTCCCACTGTGTTTCTCGTCAAGTACTCTATGCCGTTGTGTAGTTCAGAGTAGCAATGCCCATATAGACAACTTGAGGTAAAGGCAGTAGAAAATTAATGCTGCATAGCACTGCCCTCCCATCCCAAATTATATTTCTTACATTAAGGAATCTCAACCTAAGATATCCAGGATTTAGGCTTCAGGATTCACTTAAACATCTAGAATTCAGTTTTTTCTCCGTGATCGTTCAGACCTCTTTCTCTGTCTGATTATGGTAACGGGTTTTGTCATGCGAGTTCTTATCTATCAGAAGAAAGTTGCACTTAATTCTTTTTGCTTAGATAAACAAATAGCAGTTTGCTATTATCACATTTTGCTTCCTGCTGTTGATTGCTGATGTTGATTTGATGAACTGTGGCTGAAGGACTTTGAGTCAGCTGGTTGCTACAGTCTAGTTTGTATTATATTTATCCTTTATCCATATTGAATAATGAAAGTTATAATGTTTACAGGACACTCAAGAAGCTTTCAGCATATTTTAATAACCGGTTCCAATTAGCTCAAAATCAGGCCAAACTGGGCTCCAAATAGACTGATGAGCTGGCATCAGTGAAACTATTGGTGTTAAGTGTGAAATTCCACACACGTTTTGGAGAAGAAAGAAACTGTGCAGAAGGCAATAAGGAAATGCTGGAGTTTAAGAAATGGGAAATAATTTTATTTCACTCGCTGTTATTTGTTGCTGAGAGATTATGAGATTTTACAAGAAAGCTACTTGCCTGTATCTAGTCACATTGCCTTGCAAGAGTCTGAGATGGAAAATGAAATTGTAACTACAGTAGATTCTTTGTGTGGTAATGAAATTATCTCAGGTGCATATATATTCCCTAGCTTTGGTTTGTTTCCTGCAACCAGATGATGACTCTTATCCTTGCTGGGCTGCCAAGCTCTTGCTTCAAGAACTTGCTCCTAAATGAGACCTTAGGTTCTAACACAGTAGATGCTGAAAATTGAGCGTTCGGCTGATCTATTGGCTAAATTTGGGAGAAGGTACCCCAGAATCTGCAAGATCAAAACCCTACTGGATACTTTTTACGTCAATATTATAGTGGTCCTACTTAAATAAGGAGGTCAAAGGAAGAAAGCTGAGTTTTAGACACCGAGATATGAGAAGGAAATAACTGCTTTCTCCCTGTTTTGCATTAAGGCTCTGCAAATGGCCATTTAGTTGGATATGTCACTGAAGATACTGTGAAGAAAAAGGTGGCAAGTTAGGGGTCTCCAAAACTCTCAGTTCACAGGCAACTTTCTTACAAAATTGAAACTGCTGTTACAGCTGTGTGAGCTGAGTGCTGCAGTGTAAGGTTGTGCTCAAGGGGCATGGTCTGTTGGGGCACAGACGCAGACAGAACCTCATGGCCAGGGGAGGGGTGGTGGAACGGGGCTGCTGCTCAGAGGGTGCCTCCTGAGTTTACAGCATCCTAGTAGGAAGGGCCAGTCCTTTTGCTGCACAATACCTGTGGTACCTGGTTAGTAGCAGGGCCGAACACTGCAGGCATAGGTGGGTGCAGGATGTGGCAGTGCTGTGCTGTGTATGTGTGAGTGCAGGTGCTGTGCTGCGGGACCGTGCGGGGAGGGCAACCTAGCGGGTCCCACGCTCGGAGCATGTGACCTGCCAGGTCTGCCCTTACCACAGACGTGAGCCTGGTGCCATCAGAGTGAGAGTGCCAGTTCACCAGCTCAGGCTGCAGAACAGGGGATAGAGATCAGGATTCAGGCTAAGCAACCTAAACAGTAAATTACTTTTCCCTTTTCCTTTGTTTTACATTATTGTGGGCCTGCTTTTTGAGGGCAGTGTCTCAGGCACATGCACTGAAAGGACCAGTGGCTTAACTGAGCTTCGGTTTGAGCCAGTAGTACTTTCTTGTGGCTGGAGAAAAAGGGAAATTAAACTCTTCTCTCATGCACTGAAGGAAGTAAAGAAATGCATGTTATTAATGAGAAACTCTGGTACATGTTTTGAAAAGCAGGTGAGCACAGACCATATAGCTCAAATCAACTTCTTCCAGTTCCTATTTTAGGCAAGTAAAACAATTATTGAGTGAAACAAGTTAGTGTATTCAGGGCAGTTTAATTACAGCCTTAAACAATCAGTTGGGTTGCATTGATGATTGCCAACTCCTGTTGCTATGCTGGGCGGTGGTCTTGGACACTAACTGGGTGCATCATGCCTGGATTGTGTGCACATTTGGGTTTGCAGAGGCAGCCTTGGATCTACTAGGATGTTTGTGAGACCATGCTCTTGTGAGATTTGTAGCCCAGTTCTGCAAATCCACAAGTTTTAGATAGGCAAGGCAAGTGTCTAATCATGCAGGCACTTTGCCAGAGCTTTTGAACTCAGAATGTGACTTAATTGTCAGGGAACTAAATTGGTTGTCAGGAGTTGGTCAGTTCCAAGCCTGTCCTACATGGTTTTCTCAGATTTGTTAATCTCTCTGCCTTAGCCTCCTTGTCTGAAAAATGGGGATAAAAATAAAAAGAGTTACTGCCTACTGTGAGGTGAGAGCTGTAAGATGGGGAAGTTGTGGAGTTGATAAATGCCACTGAAGACTGTAGCTAGAACTGAGCAGAATACTTCCCAGAAGCTTAATAGTCTCACCGAGCACATAATTGTCCTGTGAATGCTATACTTTTGGTTTGTAAGTAGGCAGGCAAGTTTTGACAGGGAACTTTTACTGTGCTTTTTGATAGTGTGTTTTATTTCATTTTGGTTTTTTTAATTGTTCATGAGCTATCTGAATTTAACAGAGTTATTTTCCCTCCTAAAATTTAAATTTCTTTTTCTTTTCTTTTGAAGTGCATGGAATGTGTATTAAATTTTCTTACACCAAAGTCCCATCAGTCTTAGTACTTCTCTTGCCTCCAATTTTTATCTGATATTTTGGCATTATACAGTGGCTTAAGCATGGAGTGTCCTACAAGGAAGGGAAACCCTGTGTGCCTTTTAGAGGTAGCAAACAAAAGCACTGAATCTTAATCTTGTATTGTTGACTTCAACAGTTGTGAGATGAGTCTTTAGTAAAGTACTCAAACACTGGAGAAAGCATAGAGGTTTGTCTATGCTTATGTTCCTGTTGTTTTCTCCTGCTTTGAGTGCTTGCTTGGTTTGGGTCTGTTTCTGAGATTTTTTGTGCTGCAGTTAAGGATCCATGTGTCCAGCAGGGACGTCCAAATTTTAAATTCCCTACTCTTAAGTGTCTTTTGGGTAGGAGGAGGGTGTTGTTTACCCTTAGGTGACTTCCCAGAAGTCACAAAGGAAATGAAAAAGTGAATTCTTATAATCACAGATTGCTTGAGATTGGGAGAGACCTTGGGACATCATCTGGTCACCTAGTGCCCAGAACTGGGCATAGTATTCCAGGTGTGGCCTTGCCAGTGCTGAATAGAAGAGAAGATCACCAGTTGTCCTAATGTAGTCCAGGACACCATTAACCTTTGCCACTAGGGCATGTTGCTGGCTCAATTAAAATTTTCTGATATGCACTCCTGTGCCCTTCTGGGACATCTTTTCCATGCAAATTCAGGTTCTGAGCTGAGAATCCCTATTTTCTGTCAGCTTTCTGCATATACTCAGTGGGCTTTAAAGCTCCACAGATGTTCACTGTGCTGCTTTTTATGTGATATAATACATAACGTGCTGCTTTACTGCATGGTTGATAAAGCATGATTGATTCTTGACAGCGTTGCTAACACTAATTCAGCATGTTGTCAGGGCTGGTAACTCATACCGAGGCAGTTACCAGCAAAGGGTGATTAACTTTTGTGAAATGGATGCAGTCACAGATTACTGAAGTGACTGTGTAACTTGCTGTTGACTATACCTGATGTCCCTGCTAGAGTTCGTCAATGTAAGTGAGTAAGAGTTAATATTGTAGAAGGAGACTTGTTTTGGATGATGATCTGTTTTTAAAAGTCAAAATGTTAAGTATTTGCCACCCTCCAGCTCAGAAACACCCTGTCCAATTTTCTTCATATTTTCTAGGGTTGTTTCTCTGAGATTTTATATAAAGTGTGAGAAATTTCAAGCCAAAAGAAAGGCTATTTTTGATTTAGTTTTGTTGGAATGGCTCAGACAAATACTTGAATGGATCTCAGAAATTTCAGTGACCCATCAGTGTGGAAATGGGCTTCTAGACTAAGAAATACTGGCAAGACTTCTAGGCTAGATATAATGGTTTAAAGTGGATCCTTCTGTTGCTTTTGTGTTAACAAAGCATGGATCAGAAACAAAGTTTGGAATGAAAACTGCATTAGAAGTAATTTCTTTAGGAGACAGGAGAGAAGTCTTAGAATTTGCTTATAAATGTAATGTACTTGTCTCAATGTGAAAAATGTCTTCTAAATATTTTAAACAAGGGCAGCTGCTGCTGCCCCTGATAATTATGCTGCATACTGTTGCTAGAGGTCTTGAATAATTACTCAAGTCTTCAGTGTCATCTAAAATTACTTGTTTGTGTTCAGAAAAAAAAGGCATGAGAAAACATGTTGATTTTGACAGCAACTTGTCAGCAAATCATAATTGAAATGATGTATCTCATGAAAAAAGAACAACTGAATGTGTTTACCAGTCTTCTAATTATTATATTCCTGTTATATACAAAATGGAAGGTCGTTCTGACCTTCTTTGGAGGTCTTAACATTGTTATTGACATGTTTATTTAGTGATTGCATGAATTTACAGCATTATTTGAGTTAAGATGACAATGTGAAAGTGTAATGGCCTTCTGACTTCCTACATATTTTTGTTAGGTCACTTTCATAATGTCTTTTGGAAGAGAAAGTTCAGGCATTTCATGTATTCAACTAAATTCTTGTAGTAATGATGAACAGGAAAAAAAAAAAATCTTAGAAGGGTTCAAAAATCTTGCTGAAGATTGGTGTTTTCCTGTACTTGATTACCATTTTTGGCAAATGTTTTCAGGGTAGGTATATCAGTGCTCTTAAATATATAGGGTATACATGACCCTTCTTGTATCGTAAAATGTGGATCACATTTGCAGCATTAGCCAGCCCTAATAGGGATGTTCTCTTCCCTGTAAGTATCCCCCTGAACATACTCAGATGTCAGTTTAAAGTAACCATAGCAGATTTTCTCAAAGAGGTTTGGAGTACACTCTCTTACTTAGGGAATATTTCCTCCATTTATTTTCCTGAAACTTGGTTCTTAAGATATATATACCTGCAGAGAAAGGAGAGATTTTGACCAGGAGCTTGTCAAGCCTGTAAGCCTCAGGTCCCTTCTCTTCTGTGTGGACATTCTGCCCGTCCTTTCACCACCCTGGGGCTTGTCCCCAGCTCATGCAACCCTGCTTTCAAGCACCCTGCAGGGGAAGAGGGACCTACGCATAATACACAATGTCTTTGAGAAGCATTTAAAATTATCTGAGACCCTTTAGCACAAGCAGTTATGTAGTTTATTTGCATAATTAGGTATCTAATTCATGTAATATTTTACAGACACTGAATCAGTGTAAGTCACAGAGTAAGCAAAAATGAATCTTTTTCTGTGCTACTGTTCATTGCCTTCTTTTGGATATACTGTGTAATGCCAGCCACTTGAAAACTAGTAAGAAACAGTTTGCCTTATATAAAGACTGGAGACAAAACACTTAAGTTGAAAGCTGTGTTTAGAATGAATATACCAAAAGGCCTGCCAGGGTGATTATTTTGGTTGTCTGGGCCTGTGCCTAAATACCTGAGTGGTGATGCCCACCTATGAAACTGTGTTAAACTCAAAAATGAAGCTGCATTGCATGCTCAGAGAATTATGTGACTAAGTTATCCTTGGATCAGATCTGGCTCAGGTTTCTAGTAATTCATTACAAATTTTTATTTGTTCATATATGAAGAATGAGTGTTTGCAGTCAGCTTGGCTAGATAAAAAATCATTCCTATAGTTCTGTTGTAATTAGGATTACAATAACTGTGTATAGAACGTAAGACTCCGGCTGGGTCAGACTACTGGTCTGTTCTACCCAGCTGTCTTTGGCAATACCAAAAGGAGATGCCTCTTAGGGAGAAACACTCCCTCTTTCAGTAGCCTCCCCTTCACCTTGATTCATTTTGTCACTGGGCCATCTTGTAAATTCTGCTGCCAGGCAGCTGAAACTCTCTAAAACCAATGGGACTGACCATGTTGGGGTGGTGATCAAACTAGCTGCATTTAGTGAGAAGGGTCCCAATCTTGTCTCAGAGAGCTCTTGGGCATTATCAAGAAGTAAGGGTACAGATCAACATTGCTAAGTTAACTTGAGGGAAAAAAAAAAGGCTTATTAATAGCTCTTTATGTGATTATCTTTTAGTCTGACTTAAAGCAAATTGAAGAGCGTCACACTTGTTTTTTGACTAAATATATCTAGGGAGGTACCTGAGTCTAAGGAATGTTGTTCTTTTGCCTGTGCCAGCTGGTGACCTACCCGAATCACGGCTGGTACTGTCCCTTCTGGTCATTCCCTGCTGCTAGAGGTTGCCAGCCCTCATAGCAGTCAGTGGTGGACCTGTCTCTTAACTGGGTCAGCTCAAAATGAGCCTAATTAGCTCAGCTGAACCCTGATACCAATGCCTGGCTGCTTTGCCTGCAGAGACCTGAGGAATATCACCATGGGGTCCTGCCAGCAGAGGTGGGTGGTGCCAGCCCTCGCTGCTGGGGAGGGGACAGCAGTGATGGTGGTGGTACCGACTTTGTACTGGGAACCAGTCTGTGCCAGGGACTTCTATCTGCAGTGGTAACTGCAGCAGTGTGGTGTTTAGTCTGAACAATGCTTGCATAGTAGGGAAGCCCTGAAAGGGTAGGAGTGTATTTTCCTTTTTTTGTGTGTGTGTATATATATGTGTGTTTGTAAGATATATGATCTTTCTCTGCTATATGTTGTACTTGGTTATTGAACCTTTGAAGAACAAACTATGAAGGGTTTTTCTTAGTTATATTTTAAGCTTGAAGTGATAAAAGAAATTCCAGTAATATTTTTATAATTGCTTTCACTTAAGAATGGAAATAAATAATAAACAGGCAACATGCAATACCATTTTGATATACTGTAATTAATTTGAAAAGTGATAAAAGGGAAACTTGAATAAAATATTTTAATTGAATTTCTTTTTATGTTATCTTTAAAGTTACCTATTTTTTCTGAGAGCTTTTTAAGTGACTCGCTTGGATTGATTCCCAATGGAATTTTCCTTCCATACTAGATTATTGTAATTAATTATAAAATTGAGCTTAACCTTTCAAAGTTGTCAATACCTAAGGACAAATGTCACTACTAACAAAGGCTGCCTGTCAGGAAAGATTAGTACTGAATCTTGGGGGTATTGTGGGGGAGGAGGGGAGCTGTCATTACCTCTCAGGTGCTGTTAGTGTTTTGGTTTGGCTTTATAAATGGTTACCATTTCTCTTTTCAGCTGAGTAAATATATAGAGAGAATTTGAAGGAAAATGTTTTGAAAGCTCCTAACAAAACAGACAAAGTTATTGGTTTATGTGTGCTTAAAAGATTTAACATGTGGAGATAAAGGTTTCCAGTGTATGCAATTTTAAAAGCCACTAAGAGCAGAAAAGAACTTAATTGTAATTTACAGTGAAAATGTGTTAGATATAAGCTGTATAAATTCTTGAAATATCTGATATCATGTAATGTATTTCCTTATTTTACATTTTTTCCAGAAATCTTCAGCTACTATCCCAGTGAATAAAACTTGTGTCTGTGCATTCAGATGCAGGCTTCATGGCATGCCCAGTTGCTTAGCTTAGTACAGATTATTTAACCACTCTTTCTTAAGGATGTTGTAGAATAAGGCCCCAAATTCTTGTTACTCATCATTTGTGCATTTTTAATTTGGGAAAAGGCCTTGTAGAATTTGATTCATTTGAGTAACTGCTGCAGAATTCAACCACTGTGTGTGCCCAGTGTTGATGCCTGAAAGGTTGTCTCTTCTGCCGCAGACAGAACCTACAAAAGACAACGAAGTTGATTCACGCAAGTACAAAACCTCCTAACACAGCACTTACTTTTCTCTTTTCGAGAATCAATTTCAGGGCTGTTTGCAGAATACCACTGCTACTCCACTTTTGCAGAACACTTATTTTTCTCAGTATATCTAGTAGCCTGGAAACTTGACCTTCTTAGTTAAAAAGGAAGAAAGATGAATTGTTGAATAGATGAACAGAGCCTTTAAGTACCACTTTTTATAAGGGCATCCAGAAGTACTGCTTGGCCTTGTAATACCTCAGGTTGGACACTTAGAAATATCTTAAGATGAAGTTGATTGCAGCCATTTAAATTATTCTCCTATAATTTCTATACGGTTGAAACCTGCCACTTTTTGACTTGAAGCTTGTGTGAGTTGACATCCTATGCAATATTGAATATTCCTATGACTAATTAATTCTACTTCTCCCCATGCGACCCTCTTTATATGCATGCCTGTAAAATGGCAATGCATTTCTGAGTTTGGAATGGGGTGCTTGGGACTTCATACATGCTACTAGTCCAACTCCCTAGCTGGTTGAACCTGCCATGCAGTTAGCGAGGTCTTTTGAGAGATCTTTTTGGCTACTGCTCATTAAAGAAGAGGCAATAACCAGGTGTTTCCTTAAGGAAGACATTACAACTTGTGAACTTTGGTAAGGTTGGGTGTTCTCCAGTCAAAAGGCCTAGGAATCACTTCAGCTTTGCGATTTGCATCTGCCTGCTCTGTACCAGCATGGCAGCTTCATTCCTGTTCTGGCAAATGTTGCTCTAGCAACTCTGTTATACGGCTGAAGTATAACCGGTCCCTGTTTTTCTTTGATCCTTCCTTGACCTTGAAATGGCTGCCTAAAGTTTATAGCCCACATTTTTAGCCAGGGAATTTATTAGAGCTTTCTGGATTTACTGATTTGAAGTTCCTGCTCTTTGAGACTCTAAATAACTCTCACAGTTTTTCCCCTTTTTGCATGGGGGATATAGTCCCCAGAGAAAAAGCATGAGGGTCTTAAACTATAACTTGTTGTCAAACAACTCTGCAAGCTGACATCCAAATTTTTTATAGTTATCGCTTCCAAACCTTTCTGAGACAGGAGGCACTTTTGGCGTTGGCACCTGTGCCAGACTTTTTTTTTGCAGTTAGGGAGAAGCAAGAAGATATTCTCAGAGTTTGGATGTTGAAGTGCCTCATCCCTGTGCACTTGTACAGGAGGCAGAGTTTCCCTGGCTTTGGGTGCAGAACAGTAGCACACCAAAGCATGTAAGGTCATTGAAACAGATGGGATTAAGTTGGGGGAACTGAAAATAGATTTCAGCATCAATTAATCCCTGTCAGCTCTATCATATAGTATTCCGTTACTTCTGCATCTTGCTAAGACAAGACTACTTTCCTGTTGATGTTTTTTTGTTCAAGGAAGAGATAGTGATGTATGCCTAGGAGTAACAGGAGCCCAGATGTTTCATAAAAATATCAGGATGATCTGTATCTCAGCATCTTTGTACTTGTCCATAATTTTTCAGGATATGCCTATAGTTTCACGTTGTTTTCTCAGAATGTGAGCTGGTCCTTCTACAGGACTTTGTTGTTTATTTCTGGCACATTTGTATCTTGATTCCAAAACTGAACCTAGAAATATTACTGTAATTCAAATCACTTGATTAAAGCCAGGTATTTCCAGAGGCAACAGAGAACTCACAGAGCCTAATTTCTTCTGGATTTAAATTCCATGGCTGGATTCTTTGATGTCTAAGTGTCAACTCTGAAAGAAGGTTTTTCTGCCCCTGAGGAATTCATAATGCCACTATCCTCGGTGGAATCTCTAGTATCTAGCAAGGGTCAACTTCTCTAACTGCCAGTTTTCAGAAGATTTGTAGGAAATTAATTTACAATAAACTGTCCAATAGATTCAAGATGAGGGGAAGAATGCTCCCCTCCCAAGTGAAATAGAACATATTCCTGTATGAAAGTGAACTAATAATCCCGTAGTTTTTTATGTATTGCTGAACTTCGCTACCACCAAAATGCTGCATTTGTAATAGGTAACTTATTCCACAAGAGAGAGAATATTTAAAAGAAGGCAAATCAAAGGTTCTTTGCTCTCTTCTCCTAATGATCTTTCTTATTCTCTCAGCTATTCCCTCTTCATTGAGTGTCAGATTTTGTTCAATAAGCTGTAGACAGTGGCAGTGAGCAATAAGGCCTGGTTTGCATTTTATCAAATGTGATCCCAGTCATCTTTTGAGCATTGGAAATGAGCATTTTGCAATGATGCTATAACAATAGGTGACAGCCACTTCAAAGGATAGGGTTCTTTATTTACAGAATGAACTTCGGTTGATGGCTTGATCAACAGAAAATGACAAGCAAGCTATCTGTTGGTGTCTTGTGCCATCGCTAATCGAGTGATGAGGATATGCCTGACCCAAAGTAAATGAGATCTCCCGGTGAACATTCAGGTCTGAAAATTCAAACCTCATTTCCCTTTAACTTAGTGTTTCTTGCTTCCCTCACTTCAAGGTTGGCAGCTGGAATCAGCAAACTCCAGTTCTGATTTCAGATGTGTTTGTGGCACGTCTGGTGTCGGGTACGACTGTGCTGACGCCTGCAGAGCCATCAGGAACCTGGGCCAAGGGGTGTAATTTGTCTGAGCTGAATTGGGTTACAGATCAGGGTGGGGGGAACTGCTGGAAAATGTATCGGCACTTTAATAATAACTCAAAGCCCAATGACTAGAAAAATCTTGTATATTAAAATACTAAGCTTCCCATTATAAAATCAAAGAAAGTTACTGTTCTGAACTAGTGAAAAGGTCTCCTGCTTTAGAGAGGTAAGATTCTCTTGGTATCCAGAAGGGCGTGACATTTTTCCCTTGTTTGATTGTATTAGGTATATTAAATATGACCTTGTTGTTTAAGGTTGCTCAAGCTGCAAGGGTTCAAAAGATTTTGGATGAGATTTTTTCAATTTATTTTGTTAAGCCTCTGCAATAATTGAAATTTTTTTAAATAATCCATATATTATGTGTATTTCATTACAGAGGAAAGTTCACAGGAGAAGAAATGTGGCTATAGTTGTTAGAAAGATAGATACTTAAGAAGAACCATTGGTGTATAAGTAAAAAAGCTTTAATCCAAAGAAAAGTGTATAGAGTTATGAAACAGTTGATAATTCAGAAGATAATGAGGTATGAGAAATACTAGTTTTCAGCTATAGGTGTTCACTGTTAGAAGGCAGACTTGATTAAATATCATCAAAGAGATGAGGTGTTACAGTTTATGAGGGACGATTTTCTGTCAGTTTGTAATTTAAGATCGACAGGCTTATTTTTAAGTTTAAAAATCAAAGAAGTAAATTAGTAATTAGCTTAGTAATTTCTTATGTGGATTCCTGATTATTCTGAGTGCTAAAAATTGAATTTAGGAAAAGAGCAATGGATTTTCTGTTTCTACTAAATTTTGTTAAATTTTGTCACAGGTATCTCCAGTTCTTTGCAGCTAATATTTTGCAGTTCTCTTGCTGTTCATAAGATTTGATATTTTTTTATTGTGTCAAATTCTATTATCCAGTGTCAATAATGTTAGCTTCTGTTTAAAAATAAATTAAAAATCAATTAGTCTATACTTTCATTTTAAGAGATAACTGGGAAGCAGTAAGCCACACATCTAAAGAAATAAATCTTTAACATCCCAGTCACCATTTTTAGTAGCGTGATTTTTTTCTTTAGGTGGTGATTCTTGATTCATGAGCTCTGAGCTAAACTGACAGAGCAGTTGTCTGGTGCCCTAAAAATGGGAGGGAAGCCCTCCATGGTCTTACCGTTGTTAACAGACAGGTCATTTGTAGCAGTAGATTCCAGATGTTGCAGTTCCAAAAAACACTTTATTTTTTTTTTTTTTTAATGGCATGCCTCATACTTTTTTAATTTACACATCATTAACTCATTTTTCATAGATGTCTTAGCTGGAAGTTTAAGACGTTTTTCTGTACACGAGTGTTCTCATTCTTGCCATCAACTTTGTGACTACCAAAATTAGCTAGTAAAATTCTGCCTTTTGTCTTATTTTGTTTTGCAGGAAAAAAAAAACATTTCAGTGAGATATGAAAGTTAGTCCACATGGCGGGGGGAGGGAGGGGAAGGGGCAGAAATCAGGTTTCTGCTTAACTCATCCAAAATCTAAAACACATATGCCAAATAGGGATAACTCAAGAGCCATGGGAGACAATATCTTGGGGGGCAGTTTGGTCTTTGCATCCAAAGATGTAAGGTACTCCTACCTTCATGGGCTTAAGTTTTCAAACCACCTGTACACACTGTGAGAATGGTGGCGGGGTGAAATCCTCCATCCTTGCTGCCCTGAAGAGGCTGGGGAGGAAGAACATCTGGTAACCTGGAAGTAACTTCATGCTGGAAGGGGTTGGGAAGAAAAGAGGGCTGATGAGCTGCTGGCCTGGCCCTGCTGGAACTGCCTGGCCCCGGCAATCCAGGTGGAACCAGCCTGGGGAGCTGGGGCTGGGCTGAGCTGCACAAGGCGGCTGTGGCACCGACTGCACGCAGAGCAAGCTGCGGTCTGCCACGGACCCTGCTGTCACACTGGAGAAGTCACTTTGTGCCTCTGCACCAGTCTCCCATCATTTTTTGTTCCTTTGTGTCAAATGCTGTTTGACAGAAACTGCCTCACACTATTTTTTTTTCTTCCCAGTAAAACGCAGTCTGGATATCAGCTGAGACTTTTAAGAGCTACTGTTATTACAAGTAATATCTCATTATTGTATCTTCCATCTTGTTAATCTCACTTCAGATTAAAATGTCTGTGAAGTAGTTTTAAATTATGGACCATTGCTAGTGTTTGTTAGCATATTAATGAGAAGGCACTAAAAAGGCCCATATGACAAAAAAGCGTGAATGTGATTTTAGCTTTCATTTAACAAATTAGTTTCTTTTTAATGGAGTAGAACTGGTTAAAATTTTCCACTAAGAAATACTTTTTCCTTAAAATACTGTGGGTTTGTTTGATATGCATGAAACTTATTACTGGTTAAAAAGAAAACCCCAAAGTTAAGGTTTGGCATAGAAAATATTGAAACTTTTGTAATTTAAGGAGTCACTTTATTTCTATGGTATCAAAAATACAAATCAAAACAAAGTGAGTATTTTCATGTGAATGCTTAAACTACTGAAACTTAACAAAAGTGATGGCTCTCAATCTCTTAATTCTCACAGGAAAAATTAAAATCTTGGGAGTTCTTCATTGTTTATGTATACGAGAACCACATTGCTTTTCCAAACCATTCTGGTGTTAGTTGGTTAAAACTGTCTTAAATCCATAGTGAATAGATTTGAGGTGTATGTAATTTGAAGACATGAACTTTTGTGACATGATGTAATCTAAGATGGACTTTGCAGAAACCCATGCTGGGAATGTGGGTCTGCATGCTTTAGGAGACCTGGGAAACCTGGGGCACAGGAGAGAGCATCCTGTGCAGGAATGTGATCCAGCTGTGTTACACTCTCTGTCCACCTCCAGAGGGTTCAAAAGGCATTTTTGGTTTATATTTTCATTTGTATAGAGTGTTTTGGGGTTTTTTTCTTTTCAGGCGTTTAGAAGGGACTGAAATAGATATTTTATTTCACAAAGTTATGTTTTAAAGCAATGCTCTGCTAGTCCCTGGTGAGACCAGAAGACCAGAACCGTATACACAGCGCATGGTGTTGAGTAAGGCAGCTGGCTCCTGCTCTGACTGCTGGAGGGATATTGGGATTAATCCAGTACGTTCTCATTCAATTGCTACAGTTTTAGGTTCTTCACAGTATATTATACTAGACCAGACTGTAACTCATACAACTAAAGCTGATGTTAAGTGTCACGCCTATACAGCTTCCAACTTTTCATGTTCCATCAGCCTGTTTTTTTTCAGAGAAAATACCTTAGCTTTACATAGCAGTAGTTTTCCTGGAGGAAATGAGCTAAGGTAGAGAAAATTGTCCTGTACTTGCACTGACAAACACAATATAGTGGTGCAAAGGGGCAGAGGAAATTATTCTGAAATACTCAGCAGATAAGCAGGTGTGACTCGGGGTTTTAAAGATGCAGTAAAATGCACAGACCAGCAAGAATCTATCTCACCTGGTTATAATGGAAAACTGAAGAAGGGATACCAAATTCAATGCTGTGGGGAATGATGGATCTTGTGTGATTAAGGTCTCTGGTAGTACCATGCCCACAGTAGGATTTCCTTTATCGTCTTTTCATGTTTGCTTGAGGATTTAGGTGTAGGTGAAAACATTACAGATTACTTATTTGTGGATTAGAAAGGAAAGAGCTTTGTCTTACTATTGTCACTTAAAGGTGTTACAGCAAATAAATGTGGCAGGATACAGAAGCAGTGTTAGATCCACAGTGCACAAAGGATAAACACAAGCTTGCTTTCTCCTGGTCTTGTTTTAAATCCCCTATGAGAGTCTTCAGGAGGGTCAACAAGGGCAAATGGCTGAGCGATGTTAGTGTTCCAAAGCCAAGATCCATGGCACTGATTGTTCCCATGTCTGGAAATTCTCTTTTCATTCTGTTTTGTCCAAGGAAAGACTTTATTGACAGTGATTTGTTGATGCTGATGGTTTTTTGCTCGTTTCCTTGTTTTAAGGGAATGTTGTCTATTTAAAGGCTGGAAGACCCAGTTCTTTTCTGATTACAAGCCTCTTCAAACACCAGATAGACTCTGCTTTCTATATACAGGGTTCCACCAAAATCTGTTTACCTACAAACTGCGGGGTATGTTTCTAAATAAAAATTTGGTTTTGCAACACTTCTGTCAGTCGCTATTTCAGCCTGTTCCTAGCTGTGCTGTAGTCCAGGTATCCGTTGACAAATCCATGACTGTTGGCTTTCTGGTAGCAGTGCTCTTTGCACTGCCTCTTAATTTGGTCATTCTTATGTGGAGGACTAGTTTCCATGTCCTGGAAAGAAGAATCCTTTCTTTCTTTCTCTCCCCCAGACAACAACTCTTGCAGTAAACAGTGACCACAAGGAACAAGCTGACCTTTGGGCAATTGTAAATCAGTTTCTCCATTCAAACCTGGTTTTCCTTTCCCTTCCTTTCATGCAGGTTGATAAAGTGTGTGGACAGCCCAAACAACAAGAAGGAAACCTGTCATCAGACCATATAGTGCCAGTGAAGGAAGCGACTGAAATCCAGACATTCATGATGGCTCACGCTAGTCTGAACAATAAAAGAAGGTAACTTTAAGTAAGAGTTGCTTGAAATACACTCTCTGCCTCACAATTTGTGTTAATGCACCATAGTGTTTAAGCCAGTGCCACAGTTCTTTCACCCTGTGTGCTCTCCAGCCATTGCCATCACTGATAGTTGCACAGATGTGTGGTATTAAATTGCAGGTCTGACCAAGAAAAGCTTTTTACAGGCCAGACTTGATGTCATTACTTAGCACCAAGGTATTCATTATTTCCAGAAACTTTCAGTGAAAATGATGAAAGCTTTTCCTCAACAAAGTCTCAGTAATTTCTACAGCTGAGTCTAAATTACTTAAAATTCAGCTGCCCAGGTCTTGAAGGACTTGAGCCTATCCAGGAGCAGAGTTGGGAAGGAGAAGGGGTGAAAAGGAAAGATTCATTGCCCTGACACAAAATCAGTCCCTCATTTCATAGGGCTAGGAGGAGTAATAAGATCTCTTGCAATCTCCTTGATTTGTTATGTAACAGAGCAAGAGCAGAAGCATTTGCATTTAGGTTTGTGGTGTCCATCTTGGCTTCTGTTCTTCAGCTGCATGCCAGTTGAGACACTAGACAGCTGAATTACTGCCACTGGCCCTGGCATGAGTAACCCTGCTCCCAGTTCTCCTGTTCTCTCACTTTCCCTCATGTAGTTCCTGGATCGGTTTTCTGTAAATTGTAAGTGGAGAGGGAAGGGTGTCTTTGTAATCCTGCTCACGATATGTGAGTAGATGTCAGAGCTAACTGACCATAAAATCACGATGACATATTTCTGGCTAACTTGTTGTTCTCTATAACACCAGTAGAAATCCGGAACAACTTCAGCGAAGTAAGAGGAATCATGCTGGGCTTACACCTCTATCTGAGAACAGTATCTAGTCTGTCCAGGGAGTCCATGTGTATCTCTCTGTGTTGGATAGGTGGATGACAGACAGCAATATTAAAATTTCCATAGCCTGGATTCTGGAGTTTGAGTTGTGAAGATGAGATTTTTATCCATTTCTATTTTAACTCTCATCTAAGCTTGCATGAATGAAGCAAACTCTGCTTTAAAAGATAAAAGTAATAGGAGCAAGCTAAGTTTTTTGAGTGATAGTGATTTTTTTTATCCCTTTGTAATTTAAACCAAAGTAACAACAGATTGTGCTAGTGCTCGGAGATAATCAATTTTTACCATGCAAATTGGAGAAAAGAGCATTAAGAAAATTAAATTAATAAATTCAGCAGTAATAATCCAAAGAACAGTTGTAGTACAATTATCAAAATATGCTTTTAAAAACACAGAGCTGTAGGCCGTCTTCCATATAACTCATTGACTTCAATGGGACTTACACACTGGCAACCAGAAAGGCAGAATTACCAACCTATTAACAGGTAACCTCTTAAACAGATGCAAATTGGTGTCTTTAATGGCATGACAGCAGTTCTTTCTCACCTGAGAATTTTCTTCTCCTCTTCCCAACCATCTAGAATTATTTGGATATTGACCTTTTAAAATTTAAGACCTGTAGATGGGAAAGAAAATGTGCTAAAACTGATATACTGTAAATTAGACAGTTTCCCAAAATTGGTCTGTGCACTGAAAATTAATTTATCCAAAAAATCTAAACTAAGGCCATTCTTACATAATTAGCATAAAATATTATTGAAATACAGTGTTGATAGCTATTGTGGAAAGCCCATGCACCAAAAACTAATGGTAGAGCCATAATTAGTAAGAAGTGGAGAATATTTTAAAATTTTCCACAATTTGCTATAAAACATATGGCATGAAGCTTGTAGTTTGCTTCTTGGGAACGACTGTGAGGAGTGAAATACATGGTGATTGGCTACATCGTTGTGGTGTTCATCAGCTATCATTTAATCACATATGATATCAATAAAAAGCAATTTTAGGTAATAAAATTTTATAATGGATGGGTGAAATAATTCCTGCAGTGGTATTGTGGTTTAGCCCCAGCTAGCAACGAAGCCCCACACAGCCGCTCGCTCACTCCCCATGGTGGGAGGCGGAAGAGCAAAAGTGAGAAAAGTTGTGGTTGAAACACAGTTTAATAGGTAAAGCAAAAGTCGTGCACAGAAGCAAAGCAAGGAATTCATTTCTCCCTTTCCACCGGCAGGCAGGAGTTCAGCCATCTCCAGGACAGCAGGGCTCCATCACGCGTAACGGTGACTTGGGAAGACAAACACCACCACTTCAAACACCGCCCCCCCCCTCCTTCTTCCCCCAGCTTTATAAGCTGAGCATGATGTCATATGCCATGGAATATGCCTTGGTCAGTTGGGTTCAGCTGTCCCGGCTGTGCCCCCTCCCAGCTTCTTGTGCACCCCCAGCCTGCTCACTGGTGGGGTGGTGTGAGAAGCAGAAAAGGCTTTGGCTCTGTGTGAGCTCTGCTCAGCAATAACACCACCATCCCTATGTTTATCAATGCGATTGCCAGCACAAATCCAAAATGTAGCCCCATGCTAGCTACTGTGAAGAAAATTAACTCTATCCCAGCCAAAATCAGCACAAGTGGGTTGTTTAAAATGCACTTGGATGACAGATAACTGCTACAGGGGATCTAGATTATGAAGGTAATTATGTGAATCTTTTTAGGTGTCATTCTTTCTGGCGATTTAAAAAATTAAGAACAAAACGTCAGCTGTCTGTCAGGTTAGGTACGAAGTTGTACAGGGAATCTGCCCCACTGAGTCTGTCTGGTCTGTTTAGCAGACATCCCTCCAAATGATCTTTAATTCAAGAGGAATATGGAATATGACTCCCACTTTTTAGAATAAGTAAAAACAAAAAAGAGAAGGAATGAGCCAGCACTCCCCAAGTAAACAGAAAGGCTGTGGCTCATTCCCTTAATGTGTCAGAATATTCCCAAGCTGAAACAGAACCAGTCTGGTTAGCACATCTAATGAAGTGGCCTCTCTTCTGTAGTACCTGCTTAGAGATGCCCTTAAAAACCTGGTGCCAGACGTCTTATACCTACCCATGTGTGCTTGCTCCAAAGGTATTACATCTTTGTGAGGCCAGTTACAAAGTCAAGCTCCTTTTCCAAGGAGTTTGAGAACCTCTGGTTTCAGCTGTTCAGTAGAGCCAAGGCTGCTCGTGCAGCTGAAAAGTGGGGCCGTTAAGGTGGTGTCTCCTTGCCTGACTGGTTTGTTCTTCTGGGTGTGTGATTTTTGGGTCTGACTGGAGGCAGTCCTCCTCACCCTCCGCTGTTCTGCACAGCATGGTCCTGCGTGGTGGGTCCCCAAATATGTGTAGCAACTTGATCTTCTTTTGCGGTAGTTGAATCCTTTTCTGCTCCTCTTACTCTTATGGGTTCCTGGGAGATTTTCCACCTTTCTTTATTTTCTACTGCATTCCATTCCAGCATTTTTTTTGTTATGCAACACTAAGTGTCAGGGGCAAAAGTGTAGGAAGCGGAAACTTGAATAAATGTTGTATGATCTTGTAGGAAACCTTTTCCTCTGATTAAGCTGAAAAGCATAGATTTGATTTTGGTTTTTTTTTTTTGCATTAAGCAATTGTATTCAGCAATTAACAGAAACTGGCAGGATTGCTGCTGTAGTCATTTTTGAATGTGGATATATAACATGTAGCAGAGATGACAAGAAAATTGAAACCATATGATGGTACAGGGAATGTACATGGCATGTATGGAATCTCAATCAGTAAATTGGAATATTATTGCGGAGTTCTGCACAAAATACTGTTCTGGTCAGGGTCCAGACTCTAGCAAAGTTGAATACCTGTCTTCTAGACTGTCTGTTGCATGTAACATTTCAAACCACTAAACATAGACTGATTGCAGATCTGTATATAAAAATGTTATGTTTAACAAAGAACTATAACATGATATTAGGTCCCTAATTGGAGGAGGCAGGCTTTGAAATGATATTTTGTTGGGACTTCTGTGTTATACTGTGAACTTACAGATCTTTTATACATCTTAAGAAACAAAAAATTGTTTATTTTAGGGAATGTTTGAAGTTGATGTCATCTACTTTATTTAAAATTAATTATCTCTTGGGTCACACATCACATGATTTTATTAAAATTTGAGTATTCAAGTGCTAATACAAAACATTATTAATGCCAGATGCAAATTAACTTACATGGAAATGAATCAAACATTTCTGATTGACTGGCCAAGGCAGAATTTTCAGCAGGTCCAGATTTTCCCTGTTACAAATTCTCATTTCTTTTTTTGACTGGCTGCATTGGAACTGCAGCTTCAGTGATGGCAGGTGACATGCACCTGATGATCAGTACAGGTCGATCCTCTCCTGTGGCCACCCCTGCCCTTAGCTCCCAGAAAATACAATGGCAAAGCCGCCATCATCTGGGTGTCCTCAGAGCTGCTGAAGGTGGGGCTTGCTCTCTCCAGTAAGAGTTAACTGGATTGGGAAGTATCATTGAACCTGTTTGCAGGCGCACATTACTCCAGCTGTTGCCATTACTTCATACATGAGAGTACAGGTATAAGAAAGAGCAGAATGTGGTATCAAATCACGTAAGTGGAAAATTGTGTCATGATATTAATGCTCAATACAATGTTTGATGTTAATTAAGGGACTTCAGGATATGAGTGCCACAAAATGCATTTGCACTAAATAACTACCAGGGTTATTTCCACAGTTTTTCCTCCAGTATAAACTTAGAGCCTGTCTCTCCTGCTTTGCAGAGTTGTGGTTTTATTTTTTTTTAGTGGTGCAATCTGACCAGAAATGAACAGTAAAAAAGCACTGTATTCACATTGTTTATTAACAAAGAGCAAATTTCTCATCATACCAGCAAATGAATGCTACTCATTTGCATCCCCCTTCCCACAGTGCTCATTCTAAACTGTTTGCTATTGTTTTCTTGTATAGCCTCATATATTTACAGTTCTTCCATTTGGTATCAGTTATATTAATTTAAGTACCACTGAATTTATTTTCAGCTTTTTGCTGTGTGCTACATTTGTAATTGTGCTCTTGTTTGAAAATGATTGGGAGAAACAATCTCAGTTGTATTTTTTTCAGTATTGCACTGACATTTTTAATTGCATCTATACTTTGGAAAAATCTCAGGACAATTTTCCTCCTTGTTTGTTTTCTTAATTATCCTATGCATGTGCTTGATGACCTTTCTTTCAAATAATTTTTACTTTTCTCTTTTGTTTCTCATTTCTTTTCCTCATTTGCCTGAATTCCTGCTTCTCCCCTACTCCCCAACCTCTCCTGATTGATGCTTATCCTCCCCGGCCTATTCCAGTTCTCTGCCTCTGAAAGCTTCAAAGAATGACAAATCAAGAAGTTTGAAAAAAATCTCTCGGTAAGAATGAAAGCAAGGTGACATGTATGTTGTCTCTCCTCTTAGCTCATCTCAAATTGTAAGCTGCTGTTTCAGCTGTAATCCAGGATTGGCATACTTTTTATTCCTGCTTTTATACTGTAGGGCACTGGGAAACTACGTTTTCTACCTAGTGTGTTTAGTTTTATATTGATGAAAAGTAAATATTTTCACTTGTTAAGATTGAGTTGGACATAGAATTCTGCTTTTGTTAAGATGCTACTTTGAAACGTCAGAGCCCCGCTCTGCTGAAAATGCAAAGGAGTTTAAACCTCCTGGGGTGAGTTGAGTAAGACAAGCTTTAGATTCTTTAAAGGGTGCTCTTTTCCTCCTTCAGAGAAAACTCCATTTTAGAACCCGTAAAATCTTTAGCATCTGTGTCGCCTCTCATAATTGATACTCTTAGGCTGTTCTGTCAGGTAGGTGGCCTCCTGTCTGGACCTAGCTTTACTCTATGAATATTTAGAGCTCATATGCGTGCGTAAGTGGTCAAGAGAGAGAAATACCGATTCCCTTGTCATGAGCCCAAAAATTCCTTTGGTGTGTGTTTGGGGTTTTTTTTGCTTAAAATGACAGCCTTCCTGCATTGTTAGTTACTTAGGACTGTGTGGTGACTAGTTTATCTCGAGCAGGATTTTATCACACATCAGATAAATGGGATGGTTAAATGCTTTTGAGAAGGCATAAAGACAGCTGTGGAGAGAGAGATGACCACATCCTAAACCTTGTAGGGGTAGATACCTACCAGTGGACTTTGATATTCTTTGAAGTACCTGTTGCTCCCAAAAGAATAATAAATCCTGACTGGTTTTGTGCCAAGCTCCATCCAGCCGTATCCCCAGGCATCTCTTCAGTGCAGTGTCCCCTTACAGCCTGCCAGGCAGAAGCATTATAAACCAGAATGAGTCCTTTGGCCTTCCTGATAGGGCTGCTGAGGGACTGAGGAAGCAGATAGCTCCCTGACAGCTCTAGCTCAGTTTGTGTCCTGTGTCTTGTTCTCAATATCTTTAACATCTTATACCAAACAGGAGCTTTTAAAGCTGTGGAGATAGGGCGACTTCTCATTCTGAAATACTCTCAATTGTGTGCTGAATTAGCACTTGTTTTGTTACAGTTTATTTTTATGGTTACCTCAGCCAGATAATATATTATAGGTATAATCAGATGATTAAACAGGCAGCTTGCCCACAAGGCATTTTTCCGTACACACACAATCAGAAATGGTCTGTTTATATTGGCTGGGAGTTTTGGTTATTCACCAAAGCAGCAGGCACAGCCTCTTCTTAAGAGGTATGAGGTGCCAGACATGATGAGGGAGAAATTTCTTTCTACTAAGAATGTGACATGGATAGTGATGATGGGGAGAATTGGCCCCACCACATCTCAGGGAGATGACTTTCTGCACTATTGTTGCATGTGTGGAGTACTTACAGGGTATTTCAGGTTTTGTGATGAGGTGTTGGCTTTAGGAAGCCTTTTACACTCAGGAGGTTATTGACAGTATTCTTAACTCCTATCTCACGTGTGCAGGAAATGGAGAAATATTCACTTCCAGTAACACAGAATAAGCCTACTCCTTTAATGATGATGTTTCCCCATGATTCTTTCAATCTGTTCATTCAGAGATAGTACGTATAGACTTTTTTCAAATTTTGTATGAAATGTGTTAACATAATTTGTTAAAATCACCCTTTGTATGTAATTATGCTTTATTAACACTGAACTAGGTAAGAATGGATGATATGTGGGAGTAAAAGTACACTAGAAATAGAAGTTAATCAACTTGGATGACTTGATTTCTGTAAGGCTTCTAAAACTCTTAACCTTGTGGAGAGTTAAATTGACAGGGGGCTTAAACCATAAGTGTACTGTTCTATTGTTAAATGTCTTCTTCCTACGTTACAGAGAGTTCATCAATTACATGAAGCGATCCCGACCCTTTTATGCCTCTATAGCAGAAAGGCTGTGTGATGGAGACCTGGTGATGAGAGACAGCTCAACCTGCTGGAATGGAGAGGATGTTGTAGAAAGGTAAAGTTACAAGTAAAAGTTTTCCCTAACAGTGAAAAAGCCATCTCCTTCTGATGGCTCAGAAGCATTCTGAGACATTGGAGTCATCATCAAATGCCTCCTTCATAGACAACTTGATGCTTAATTGAGCAAGGGTTTTGATAAAATAAAAGGTTGTTAATGCTGAGGTTTAGATACCTGTATTAAATGTAGTGGAACATTTTCCCGAAGGGCTGCTTTGAAGAGTCCCTTTCTTTCACTGTAGAGAGACAGCTCTTTGCCTGTAAGGAGGGCTTGCCCACTAAGGCTCAGTTAGCATGGAGTCCCTCCCCGACTGGCTGGAGGTCCCTTCCAGTCTTCTGTTTGTAGGCTCATTAGTGCAGAGGTGAATGTCATGTTTGGCCATAATTGGAAGACATGTAGCTCTTCCTGCAAAGGTGTCAGAAAAATACCAATCATTATGTTTTTAAAGGTTTCCCTGCTTTTTTTTTTTTTTTTTTTTTTTAAAATTTTTGCTTTAAAAAATTGGGAGCCCGCACCTTAAATTTTAAACACTGTGGGTAGAGCAGCTAGAAGCTCTGTAGGGTAAAAAGGTATTTATAGTTTGTCAGCTAAATTTTTTCCCTCTGTATTTTATTGCAGTCTTTTCCATCGCCCTTTAGAATCCAAACTGGAAAATACAATTGCACTCTCCATGAGCTAAACTTTCTGCTGTCATTTCTCTTACTCTGTGTAACATGAGGCAACATTGCCCTGAGGAGAAGAAGAGCCATTCAGAATACAACTATATCTGTTACTATCACTGTCAAAGCATACATCAATTTTTGCAGCGAGAGCTGGTTGGATGTGTGCCAGTGAATGTTTTTTCCAAAAATGTCTTTTTGTCGAAACAGAGACATTCCATGGGATTGTGTTGGCTTTTGTGACGTTTCTTTTTGAAGTGTATTCTGTGGTCTGTAGCAGCTCTAAAAGATAAAGTTCTAGCATCCTGTTTTCTTGCTTTAAAACAATTTTCATGACTGAAAATTCTGTTGTAGGAAATAATGGAATGATTCCAACATGGAACAGAGAGAGATGTTACAATTATAAGCTGTCCCATTAAAGGGAGTTCTGACTCCCACACAGCTCTGCTTACATTTCTTATGTGTAAATAACTTCATCTTAATTATGTCTCAGATATTCAGAGATAAATACATGTCTAACACATTCAAAGACAACTTTAAAGTTTAATATTTCAATGTATATTGACATTACAAATTAATTCTAGAGGCATGTATTTGAAGATTTTGGCAACAATGCAGTATTCTAAATATTAATGTATAGCGATTGTAATACTGATTGATGTTTTTATCATAAAAGTAATGGAGAAGTGGGGAGAATATCAGTATTTCTAATCAGTATTTCCATTTCAGAGTTCCCTTTGCTGATAACATGTTGCTGGATACACAGTTAACTTTTACAACAAACAGCTTTCTGGCCAAAAGACAAACAAGAAAAGCAACCCAAGGAAAATGTTTTCTATATTAACTCTCTGAATAGAAAATTAAATAAATATTTAGGTTTAATTTTTATCTTATTTTGTTTAAAAAAAAAAGCAGCTGCTTACATTGCTGATATACATGTTTTAGAAAGGCATGAAAGGGAAAGCTGTAGGTTTTTTCCTTTGTCAATCTGTAACTTACTCAGAGCTGGAGATGTGGAAAAATTTCAGTCTTGAAAAGGTTAGGAAGCTTGGAAAAGTAGCAGGGAAAAGACTCACAAGACCCCTCATATTTTGAATTAAAAAGCAAAAACAAAGGGAAAAAAAACCCTACACCCCAACGATGACATCAAAAACAACAAAAAAACCCCACCACAAAACTCTGAAATATATGTTTGTAGTTAACATTAAATGGGCAAATTGGAAAATAAAAGTTTAAATTCACATGTTTAATCAGTCAGCAATATGTATATATCAGTTCTGTCACAGTATTGGTTGCCTTAGGAGGAGGAGACTTTCCGGGCAGCCTGCGCTGCCAGCAGTGCTACACAGCGGCACAAACATGGTGCCTGCTTGCTGTCAAATTTTACTCCTTTCATCATCTGTTTTATGGGCTGGACTTGTCACCAGTTCCCCCCCATATGAGAAATAAACCTGTCCTGGTGATGCCTGAAGATGCATTTCTCTTTGTTCTTTCTCCTTTCCCAAGAGACCAGAGGATCAAATAGCAGTAGTAAACAGCTCTGAACTCAAAATAGAGCCTTATTCTTAACTCTGTATCAGAAAATAGATCTCCTCAATTAATCTGGTGGATCTCTTGTGAACCTGAGTTTAAGGTTACTCAGGTTGTGGAACTGGAAAAAGCTGCGGTTCCTGTTTCCTTGATGCTTCTTGCATTTCATAATGTTATTTGAAAGCTGAGCGATATTTATGCTGCATGCTAATTGGCATTCAAGCTCTTTAGGAAAAACAAACTCAACCTTTAAAAACAATTTGACACACAAATGCAGCCTGGAATGATATGAAACTATAACTCGGAAATGGGGATTGTGCATTCAATTAGTAGAGAGGGCACTTGAGGTCTATCAGAGGATCTGATAAACAGGATTCTTGTTGTACTTATAATTCTCTGGATTGGGTTTTATCGTGTTTAAATCAATGCGCTAGCAGGCAAAAAAAAAAAAAAAGCTTGAGCAGCCAGTAAATACACCATAAAAAGAGCCAGGTTGTTTCCACTGTTTTGAGACTCTGCTTCTGGCCTGCTCTTCAGATGAACAGCAAAATATGGCTTTGCTAGGAATCCTCTAGTGTTTGTTCAGGGCCTTGAAGGTGTTACAAATGCTTACACCAGGAGTACTGTCTTTCTCTTCATTACTCTTTTGAGCAACTTGTTCCTGGAACAAGACTTCCTATAAGAAATAGTCTCGAGGCTGATAAATGGTCTGAGTATACAAAGAATGCTCAGAGAAGATGAGACTAGAGCAGAAAAACTGGACAAGTATTTTGCAAAGTAAAGCCAGCTTGGAGAAATGGCTATGCTGGAACCTTTCTTTCCTGGCAGTGTGTCAGATTATTATCTCTATACTATGTCAGTAGAAGAGACTGCAGGAGAAGTTGAAAGCGCATGAACCATTATGCACTGCCAGGACCAGATACTATTTACCTAAGAACTCTAGAAGGAATAAAGGGTTAAGTAGTTGAATTGCTCATTGTGATACTGTATTTTCTTTAAGACTGCTCCAAGAGCAGAAGATGGAAAGATGTGAAACGTGAAGCCGTCGTTGTATTTTTAGCAAAATAAGGATTTCAGAAAGATGTGGCTGATAAACTTGGTATGTAACAGTAGAATATGTAGGAACTATAAGCAGGTGAACATGATACTTAGGGAGAGGAATCAACATGTTGAGAGTCTTTGGAAGGAGATAGCAAGCATGTAGACAAGGTGGATTGCTGTAGTCTGCTTGGATTTCTGATAGATATTTGATAAGGTCCTTCACACGAGGCTGGCAGAGGTGAAAATAAGGGTAGGTAATAGATGGTCGTAAGTTACAGCAAAAAAGAGGTCACCAGTGGCAGCACATGGGGATTTGTGCTGGAACCTGTGCTGTTCATCTGTCATAAGAGACCTGTGAAGAGGAGTGAATACCGAGGTGACAGCGTGTGCTGATGAAACTAAGTTATCCTGGGTAGCAAAGACAAGGGTCATCTGTGGTTCATTGTGGGAAGAACTTGTGATGTGGAATGACTAGGCAATAAAATGGCATATGAAATTCATCACAGACAAATGTAAAGCAATTTATATAAGAACAACAATCCAAATGTTACATATAGGATGGTGTGCACTGAGGTAGCTTTCACTGCTCCAGGTGTGTGGTGTCAGCAGTTCTGTCCCCCAGGCTCAGAAAGATAGAGCACAACCACAAAAGGACAGAGGGAGCAATGAGGAGGAGGAGGATCAAGGGGGTGAAATGGATCCTGTAGGTGGAATGGCAGACACTCCAGCCTGACACAGAAAAGATAGAAGGGGAATATGATAGCAGCCTATAAAAATCATGTGTGGTGTGGAGATGCTGAATAGAGATTTGTAGTTCACTCTCTCTTTCATTACAAGATCAAGGAACACCACCTTAAATTAGTGACAGCTTGAAAACAGAAGTAGATATACCTTCACTAAACTTTTGCTTAAGCTGTGAAACTTCTTGCCTCGGGATGTTTGGATGTTTAAAAAAATGGATGAATTAATGATCAAATTCAGCTCATAGAAGGACAAGTTGTAAAATGACTATCTGAGCAGCTATGAGGCAACCGGGTGCCACATCCAAGTCTCTTTCTGTAAGAGCTGAGGCAAAAGGTTAGACAGATTTCCTCTGGTCACTCTGAGGCAGCTGCTTTCTGCAGGGGCTAAACTGCAGGAACCTTCCTCTCCTCAGGAATATCTCTTCAGCTAAGTTAAATGCTGGCATTAAGTCACTTTCTCCATTCTCCCTGGCCACAGTAGCTAAACACGATTTGCTGTCTCAGGTCTCAGCCTCATAAATGGCAGACTAGTACAATACAATGCCCAAAGACTTTCCCAAAAGCTTATCTTGAGATTTTCTGTTAATGTCAGATTTACATCTTTGCACAAAATATGGATTCCCCTTTAGAACTCCTGTTTATGAAGTCTTAGCTGCAGTAGAGTAGCCTCATCAGAGACAGCTCTTTCTGCTGCTAGAGATGGGACAAGGAGGTGTGGTCTCACTGGCAGGCTTTTGGGGTGTGCCTGTGCACAACAGATGAGTAATCCTGATTTGGAAATAGCACTTTAAGGGAACAGTGGGTTGTGAGTACTACATTAGATAGTCATTCAGTCTTTCCATCTCTGCCTAACTACTTATATCTTGCAGTTTCTCTTTCAAGAGAGATGAAACAATCATAAAGAATAAATAGACAAGCAGTAGTCTGTTTCTGGAAGAACTAAAATATTGTGCGTGTAGTTGGCATTCATTATAGGCAACTCTAGGCACTGCATATACCCTCCCACTCTTTCCCTGTGCTTGTGCCGTTGGTTCTCAGAATAAGGCTGATTGCAATCTGTAAATGATCACCTGTGCTGCTCGGGCTTCAAGGCTGGAGTGTGAAGGTTGCGCAGGGGCATGTTCAGCAGCCTCAGCACTTGCCTTTCAGATGTCAGTGACAGCCGCCTCCTTTGTGTATGTCCAGGCTTAATCCTGAAGCTAAGGTGATGCTGCAGCATTGCTTTGTATCCCCCGAGCTCTGCTGGAAGGTGCATTCTCAGGGCAGCGCCCAAAGAAGTGTTCCCTGGTTATCACATAAACTGATGTGTGCCTTTAGCGTGACCATTTCAAAGATGCTTCTGTCACTTGAACAACGTATCAAGATCTCAGGAATTTTGAAAGTTGCGAAGTCTGCTCATGACTCACATTGGAGTGCAGCTGGCTGTGTGTGGGGACTGTCCCACAGAGGAATAGACACTAAAACCTCTTATGTTGCTCCTACAGAAAGTGTTGCCATTTTATGAGTTGAAATTTAGAGGCCAACAGATGCTACTGAGAACTGTAAGAAAGATTGCTGCTGCCATTTCAAATCTTTTTTCCTTTTAAGGAATGAGCACTTGCAATTACTTTGACATACTCTAAAATGCACGCCATCTCTGTTGTGATGTTCCGGTATGCAAAAACCAGCTTGAGTCTTATAGTAGGAAAATGTGAGCCAGTAATGAAGAAGAAAATTAAGTGACTGGCTTTGTTATTAGCAGTGGTGGATGTTTGGGATCTCTGTAATAAAGCCCCCCCTTTTTTTTAGACTGTGGCTCCAGTGCAAAATAGGCATGGATCTTCAGAGAAAGGGATGGTGCTGATAACCCAGTGCCCACACTATTTGTACTTCAGAGGTTTAAATTCAGACTAGCTCTGGTGCATTCCTGGGGACTGAATGCCACTGGCATCCTTGAAGTGCATCCTTAGTTTAATTGAAAAATAATCTGGTTCTGAGACTGCTCTGTAATATAAACTGGAATGTGAGAAATGGTAACACTCTGGGGTTTATTTGGAAAGTATAAACCTGATCAGAACTAACATCATAATGTAGACATACCTGGTGGTCACCTGGGCACCTGCATTTGAAGTTTGGGGTCTGAAACTTTTAACTGTCTCAAATAATAAGTACTTAGAGGCTGTAATTAGCATGTATATAAATAAGTTTGTTAAAAAATTGTATCAATGCAATCTATTGATGCAGTTAGTGTATGGCAACAATTTTGGTAGCAACCCACTTCTGACAGTGAGGTGGTGTAGTCCTGCAGAGCTGTCAGACTGGTCTGGCTCACAGAATTTCTGCTTTCTGAAGAATTCACCAGCAGTGTCCCACCCCAGGGCTGAGCCAGCCTGCCTGTGCTGGATGTGTGAAACCTGATGAGATCACAGCAGGTGCTGATGTGGCTGCGGGTGGTAACCTGAATCCAGGCCCTTAGCTGCTTCTGATGCTATATTTTCAATTTACAAAAAAAAAAATCCAACCCGTTAGAACAGTGCCAACCTTCAGGCAGACTCTGAAAAAGAAGGCTTTCAAAAGTTCAGCAGAGAAATTATTCCTCGGGAGAAGCAAATCTGAATCGTGACCGTGATGTGCAGCATCTTTACATGACTTTTTCGAAGCAAAGGGTTGTGACACTTCTGGGTCAGTGAGACATTTTACAAGTTACAGTTGCACTGTCGATGTGCAATTTGTCTTAGGCATGATTGCTATTTGATACCTGTGGAACACGTTGGAAGTTTCTACAGAATTAGGAGGTTGAAGAAAGGGAAGTTGTGGGGTTTGTGGTTTTGGTTTTTTTGGGTTTTTTTTGGGGATTTTTGTTGGTGGTTTTTTTTTTTTGAGTGACAAGATTGCTAGGTGTTTCAGAGTGTTTTCTGTTTTCCAGGCTCCTCTTCATGTTACGTGATGATTTTTTCACACACAAAGCCACAGGGAGAGCAGGTCAATTAACAGGAGTTCGGGCAAGCCAGTAGTGGCAGAATACTTTTGAAAACTTGGGAGTTAAAAATGTGTGAAAGGAAGAGTAGATTAACCAAGTAGCATGTTTTGGTGTTTAAATGTCTCAACAAGTCTAAGACAATTCTGTCTCTCATGGTATTTATAGCAGTCTTAAGTCAAACGCTGGTTTGACTAGCGTTTGCAGGTTTTGATGGAATGAATCTCTAGAGAAACAGTAGTGGTTATTGTGGCCTACTGACCTGTACTGCATTTGTGAAATGGCTTAGTGAAGTCTTGAAGAAGTAATAGATTGTGTCAAGAAGAAATGGACATTGCTGGGATTTTTTTTTTTGTTTGCCAAAATACTTCCAAAGTAAATGAAACGCTGCTTTAAATCCTGACAGTTATTCAGTGTTTTATCATGTTCTGTACCATGTTTGACTAGGTCTTCAAAAATATTTTGAAACTAATATTTCTAATTCTAAATCTGATGTCTTGGACCACTCTTTCCTCCTTTGAAATAAAAGGGTGTGTTCCTGTAAGAACAGAATTGGGAAGTCCATGTCTTAAAGAGCCTTGCTTCAGACTGAAATATCTGTTATGTTAATTGCATTTAAATGAGAGTTCTCTGTTAAGTCTTCACTATTTGCACTGAAGTTTAAGGCTATTTCTAATGTTTTCTAGCCACTACAGAAAGAGCAAAGTAGTGGTAATGTTTGTTTAGATAATAAATTAGAGGACAAATAAACCTGAAAGCTCATTCCCTTTCCAGGTTTTTGCATCTACTTTTTTGAAACAGCTACTAAGCTATCCATTTCTGTGGTCAGCTCCTTATTGTACAACATTTAATAAGTAGACTATATGAGTTTGATTTCTCAGAATACTTTTGAGAAGAGCAATCTTCCATACTCTCATTTTTTTTCTTTCAGGCAAGACAAAGAAGTACTGAAATGTAGTTCCAGGTGCAAATAAGTTGCATACTAGTGAGTTTGAAGCATGCTGTTTCTTCCATAGTCTTAGCTGCTCTGCAGCCCAGTTTTACCATTTTGGGTAATTCAATTTTTTAAAATTGAAAACCAAAACCAAATTCTCTCCCCATTGCTGAGACACTGTGAAATTATGACAATGTGTAAAACATTTTCAAATATGGAAATACTAGAAAAGGAAAGAAAGAGGGGAAGAATTCTTCTACCTGTTGCTAGGGATCTTCTTTCCTCATTTGTAGCAAGTAAAGCATTTCTGAACACGACTGCTGTCCCATCATATCTCTGTGAACTGCTGACATTTTTACTCTTAACTAAAGATTTGTGCATATATGTAGTATCTATAATGAGGAATTAGAACTAGCATTATAAAGAACAGCTGTAAGTATGCTTTAAGCCACTGTATTTGTTATTTTTCTGTTGATTTACCCTTTTTTTCCATCTGACAGGCCTAACAGTTGTTGAGTTCTAACCATTTCTAAGTTGGGAGGTATATATAATAGTTGGATCAGAAGATCAAATTTAGCTTTATTTGGAGCGGGGAAAGAAAAACTTCTGTGAAAATGACTCTAGGGAATTTTGTGTTTGTTGCCTCTCAATTTCAAGAGGAAATTTCCTGAGTTTCCAAATGAAATGGTCTTTCACTGCCAGTTAGCTTGATCTGAAATAGTCTTAATGATGGCAGAAGTAGTGGAACAATTCTGCTGGTCAGATGCAGCTTTCCACTGCACAGGTACAGAACCCATCATCATTTCAGATGTGTCTCTTCAGGTGTGTATGGGTGGATTTTATCTGGAATGGCTTTCTCTGAATGTGGCACTTTTCCCCTGGAATTGCATTAAAAAGTTTGAGACAGGCTAAAGTCTTTATTCTCATTTCTCTAAATCTGCCTTGTTTTTGTCATGCTATGAGGAGTTAAAAGGTAGTAAAAACACGCTCGTATCACTGAAGTCTACAGGTCTGAAATGTAGTACCCTGATTTGGCGGTGGGCAGGGGGAGAGGTTCTTTTACAGCAACTGTTTTTCAGATTGGAGTCACTTTCTCAGGAAATTCAAGTGTAGCATTTTGGGGTTAAAAACTTGCATATTGTCGTGGTTTAACCCGGCTGGCAACTAAGCACCACGCAGCCGCTCACTCACTCCCCTCCCCCCCCCCCCCCCCCCCCCGCCCAGTGGGATGGGGGAGAGAATCGGGAAGGGGAAAAAGGTTAGAGCCGAGGGCTGAGATAAAGACAGTTTAATAAGAGAAAATAATAATAATAGTAATAATGAGAATGATAACAAAATATACAGAATATACAAAACGAATGATGCACAATGCAATTGCTCACCACCCGCCGACCGATGCCCAGCCCGTCCCGAGCAGCGATCAGTACCCGAGCAGCGACCAACCGACCCCCCAACCCCCCCCGAGCATGACGTTCTATGGTATGGAATAGCTCTTTGGACAGTTTGGGTCCTAGCTGTGCTGTACTCCCAGCTTGTTATGCACCTGGCCGAGCAGGAGAAGCTCAAAAAGTCCTTGAGCAGTCTGAGCACTGCTTGGCAACAACTAAAAACATCAGCGTGTTATCAACATTCTTCTAGTACTAAATCCAAAGCACAGCACTATGCTAGCTTCTGTGAAGGAAATTAACTCTATCCCAGCCGAAACCAGGACATTCCACCCCTTATTCTATACCATTTACGTCATGCTTAGGTCCTACCCTTACAATACATTCCAATTAATCACCACCATTTTCTCATCTTTTTGGTACATACACAGATATCATTCCCTTAGTCTATGGACCATCCCTCTGAAATGTCCATTGGGTTCATTTAGTCCACGGTTTTGGACTCCATCTGTCGTAACAGTCTTTCAGGGCAGGAGAGATGGGGTCTGGTGTTGGGTTGTTGCTTGCTGAAGTCAGTTCTGGTTCCATCCGCTGTACTTCCTTAGTGTCCTGGTTTCGGCTGGGATAGAGTTAATTTCCTTCACAGAAGCTAGCATAGTGCTGTGCTTTGGATTTAGTACTAGAAGAATGTTGATAACACGCTGATGTTTTTAGTTGTTGCCAAGCAGTGCTCAGACTGCTCAAGGACTTTTTGAGCTTCTCCTGCTCGGCCAGGTGCATAACAAGCTGGGAGTACAGCACAGCTAGGACCCAAACTGTCCAAAGAGCTATTCCATACCATAGAACGTCATGCTCGGGGGGGTTGGTGGGTCGGTTGGTCGCTGCTCGGGTACTGATCGCTGCTCAGGACGGGCTGGGCATCGGTCGGCGGGTGGTGAGCAATTGCATTGTGCATCATTCGTTTTGTATATTCTGTATATTTTGTTATCATTCTCATTATTACTATTATTATTATTTTCTCTTATTAAACTGTCTTTATCTCAGCCCTCGGCTCTAACCTTTTTCTCCTTCCCGATTCTCTCCCCCATCCCACTGAGGGAGGGGGGGGAGTGAGCGAGCGGCTGCGTGGTGCTTAGTTGCCAGCCGGGTTAAACCACGACAGTCCTTTTTGGCGCCCGAACAGGGACCTGAAGGGCTTGAGATAACGACAGAGTAACCGGAGTATATTAAGGAATTTATATCTGTTAAATAGTTGTGGGTTGCAATTTGATTCTTTGTTCTTTTTTCTTTGCTGTACTTGTTAAAAGTTGGTGTTGGTTTTTGCAGTTTGTTATGCTCTGCGGTGACCAGACATGTTTTGCTTGGGAAACTTGTTATTAAAACAATGACCTTGAGCTTTTTCTGGTATTTGGGTTTCATGTCGAAGTCTGTACTGCACTTTGGGTACCACCTTGCGGGGAATATTAGCAATTATACATGGGACTCTGAAAAGTTTGTTCTGGAGGAAATACAGAATGGCACTTTTTCTGCCTTCTTTGATGATGTTTCCTCCTTCACTACAATAACTTTTCAGTATCTTGAGCATCCTTGGATAGTTAAGGTATATCTATTGATATCTATTTGGAATATTGTTTCAGTTTTGTCCAAAGTTTGTAAGCAACTTAATAATACCATCCAGATGTCTGCCCCAGGGCTGGATAGTTATGAGTGGAAGGGTATTTGGGGTAGTATGGGTAAATGCCTAGAACGATGGGCACCTCCAATGTTTTGGAAATTCACTCCTGAACAAGTGCAGAATCCTGAAAAACTAGTAGAGTATTTGGAAAAGGTATGCTGTCACCCTGGCAATTCTAAGCAAACACAAATCACTGCAATGTGCTGGGGCCTGGCCCATGCTTACCGAACCCTGTTCAACATGATTCAACACATCCAAAGGGAACAGAAAGTCTCTGGATCTGATGATAAGGCCACAGCCACTGCAGCTACTCCAACCCCGGCCACAGCCACTGCAGCTACTCCAACCCCAGTGATATGCACTGCGGCTACTCCAACGAACCAACCCGTGCCAGTATCAGTCGCCCCTATACAAAAGAAGAAATCTTGGAAGCGAAAGTCAACTCGTTTAGAAAGGGAGGATGAAAAAGCGGGGCCATCACAAGGGGAGGAGGAAGAGCTCATAAACGAGACAGAAACCACCAGATCCCTATCCTTGAGTGAGCTGCGAGATATCCAAAAAGATTTCAGCCGTCGTCCAGGTGAGCTCATTATCACCTGGCTACTCCGATGCTGGGATAATGGGGCCAACAGCCTGGAACTGGAGGGTAAGGAAGCCAAAAGGCCCTTTGGGAAGGGGTTGGGACACAAATCCTCAGCCTCTGGAGGCGCTACTGTCAGCCATGAAGGAAAGATATCCCTTCAAGGAAGATGTCGTATGTCGCCCAGGTAAATGGAACACTGTGGAGAAAGGCATCCAGTACCTGAGGGAATTGGCTGTCCTGGAGGTGATTTATAGTGACCCGGACAATGACCAGCTTCCCAAAGATCCAGATAGTGTCCAGTGCACACGACCCATGTGGCGGAAGTTGTTACGTAGCGCACCAACATCATTTGCAAACACATGGGCAATGATGAGCTGGGAAACTGGACGGCGGGGACCAACAGTGGATGAAATGGCTGGCCAGCTCCGCGAATATGAAGAAAGTATCTCTTCCCCCTTTGTTTCGGCTGTGGAGAAACTGTCCCAAAAGTTTGAACGACTTGAAAAGCATATGTCCTACTCCCCTCCTGTACAGACCAGTATCTCAGCCATCAGAAGTAAGCGCCCTTCTGCTCAAGAAAAAGAATATCGAGGGTACACACCACGGGGCACTCTATGGTTTTACCTGCGTGACCATGGAGAGGACATGAGGAAATGGGACGGAAAACCTACCTCGGTCCTAGAGTCACGGGTACGTGAGTTGCAAAGGAAAACAAGCACAAAAGGGGGCTCTTCCAAGAAACTTGTTGCTCCAATTTACAGAGACTGGGACGACTGTAGTTTTTTCAGACAAAATAGAAGGGCTGATCTTAATTCTGACTGTGATGAAGGAACTTCTGACTCATACACACAAACCATGAGCAACAGTGACCAGGATTAGAGGGGCCCTGCCTCCAGCCAGGTGGAGGAAAGGGACAACAGGGTTTACTGGACTGTGTGGATTCGATGGCCTGGCATGTCAGACCCACAGAAGTATAGAGCTTTAGTAGACACCGGTGCACAGTGTACTCTAATGCCATCAAGCCATATAGGGGCAGGATCCATTTGTATTTCTGGAGTGACAGGGGGATCTCAAGAGCTGACTGTATTGGAGGCCGAAGTGAGCCTAACCGGGAACGAGTGGCAAAAGCACCGCATTGTGACTGGGCCAGATGCTCCGTGCATCCTTGGCATAGACTACCTCAGGAGAGGGTATTTCAAGGACCCAAAAGGGTACCGGTGGGCTTTTGGTATGGCTGCATTGGAGGCAGAAGAAATTAAGCAGCTGTCTACCTTGCCTGGTCTCTCAAAGGACCCTTCTGTTGTGGGGTTGCTGAGTGTTGAAGAACAACAAGTGCCGGTTGCCACCACAACAGTGCACAGGCGGCAATATCACACCAACCGAGACTCCCTGATTCCCATCCATAAGCTGATTCATCGACTGGAGAGCCAAGGAGTGATCAGCAAGACTCGCTCACCCTTTAACAGTCCCATATGGCCAGTGAGAAAGTCTGATGGAGAGTGGAGACTAACAGTAGACTATTGTGGCCTGAATGAAGTTACGCCACCGCTGAGTGCTGCCGTGCCAGACATGCTAGAACTTCAATACGAACTGGAGTCAAAGGCAGCCAAGTGGTATGCCACAATTGATATTGCAAATGCTTTCTTTTCAATCCCTTTGGCAGCAGACTGCAGGCCACAGTTTGCTTTCACTTGGAGGGGCGTCCAGTATACCTGGAATCGACTGCCCCAGGGGTGGAAACACAGCCCTACCATTTGCCATGGACTGATCCAGACAGCACTGGAACAGGGTAATGCTCCAGAACATCTGCAATATATTGATGACATCATTGTGTGGGGCAATACACTTAGTTTCTTCAAAATTCATTCTTCTTAATCTGGGTGATCCTTACTGTTATACCATTGATATGACATACAGCAATAGTAAAAATAAAGACATACTATATTACACAGCAATTAACATTATACAATTCAGTTCATTGGCTATTTTCACCCAAAATCAAATCCCTTTGAGGCAGCAACTGTTTTTCAGATTGGAGTCACTTTCTCAGGAAATTCAAGTGTAGCATTTTGGGGTTAAAAACTTGCATATAAAAATGGCTTTCAAACTGGATTACTGGGAGTATGAGAGAACAATGTTTTCTAACACTCAGTAGGAACCCACACTTCTTGTCCTTCGTTCTCTCCTTCTGTCCCTTACTTGTTTTTCTTGGGATTTTGCATTAGGTGGAGAGATTATGGGACACCTACCCACAGGCTTGAGCAGATCATGTCATGGGCCGTTAGGCTCTCAGGGCCTGTGCAAGCGGGCTGAGAAAGGAAGTGGCAAATCATGATTACTTCCATTTCTCAAAATGTTTTCCTTTAGAGACTTTCAGTTTTTATGAGTTTAGCACTTTTGTTGTCCCCTTTCTCATTTCTTTAGACTCCAGCAAGCAGCCATCTGGATATGGAAAACAGAGACAATCATTTAGCCTTAGCATACTTGAAAAGTGTTTAGCTTCTGTTATTCTTGTGCCATCAGTGTAAAGAATTTCTGGAGATATACTTGTTACTGTAAGTTAAAAGGCTGTATCTTTTTGCAGTATTTTGCAGGTTTTAGGGTATTATCCAGGACTTGTGTTTTTGTTGGTGTGTTTTGTTGTGTTTTGGTTTGGGGGTTTTTTGTTTGTTTTTTTAAATCCCGTAGAATTAACCAAATACACTGTGTTGGAAGTGACCGTTTAAGTCATAAATTTGCCTAAGCTTACCCTTCAGAATGATGCAGAGCTCTGACAGGCTTTGAATAGCATATTATGTGTCCTCCTGTCAGGACGCATGAGGGGTGAGTGTTACAGTTCATTGCCATGCAAGCGTGTGAATGTTAATAAGGCTGATAATCATCTCCTGCACAGTCCAAATCAACCACAGGGAGGAGAGATGGCAATGGTTGATAGCTACCCCTCACCACATGTAAACTCATTGTCTGGCCAGGGAAACCCAGTTCTGGGACTTTCTGCCTTGCCACCTGCAGTAGCAAGCAAGTTGTACTAGGATAACAACAACAACAACAAAAAAGAAGCCTCAAGGCTCAAGATTTAGGAAGAGGACAAGCTGTGACTGAATGTAGTGCAGAACAGGAGCAGTTAGAGAGCTCTCTGGATTTTCTGCTCTGAGATTGGACAATGTTTGTGCAGTTACAGTTGGTGACCTATGTACTATAGGTAGCTGGTCCCAGACGGCTTATGGTGAGCACTTAGGAGAGTTGAGGTGAGTGTGGAAACAAAAGATGAAGATAGCTCAATGTTTTCCTCATTCAAGACAAATTTAGGTCTGCTGTTAGCCAACTGTCTACATGACTAAAGCATACTGGTGAACCCGAACATGATGACACAGGTTTGAATTTGCTCCATGTTCCTCTAATGTCTGCTTCGTAAACTGAACAGTGGCTGCTCTGAGACTATTTAAGTGTGTTACTTGTATGTGTAAATCTGTGATGTTTTTAAGGATAGAATATGGTAATTTGCTGTTGGTAAAGCTTGCCCTTTCATGTGAGGAAGCAAAAATCTGGAGTTGGGCTAGCTGGGAGGAGAATATTCGCTTTCTCTGAGCTATTTCAGGTGTCTAGGGATATTGCATTTTGCTATCTGAATTGGTCTCTTCCCTGCTCCTGAAGGCAAACCAGTTAAAAAAACAGCAAAGGACATCACTGGACCCTGTTCTCCCAGTTCACTTTTTTCAAATGGGAAAATAAATCCTGCATTTTTGTTGCTGCAAGTTAGACGTTTTGCAGAAGCTTTTCATATAGAAACTGTTTACCTTTCTGTTGTACATACTTCATCTGGTCTACAAAATACATCCATATGAGCTTGGTCAGACTCAGATGAATGGATCAAAACTGACTGTGTAGGACATGCAGTGCCAGTGCCAAGCTGCAGAACATGAAGAAAATAGGAAGAGTTGTAGGGAAATCAATCAAGTAGTGTAGGTAGGGGGTATGTGGAGGTCAGCTGCGTCTAAGAAGAGGTGAGGTAATGAGAGTAGTATTTAGTAGAGAGATGCTGGAAAGAAAACAGCTAAGGGGGTGCTGAGCTGACTGAGTAATCTTTGCTGAGATATCCTGCTCTAGAGCTTCAGGCAGCAAAGACAGCAAAGACCGATCTCGGTCAGCAGCGGCACTGCAGGAAAGGCACAGAGGCTTTATTCACTTCTGTGGAATACTCTGGATTTATGCTTCATTGATGAGACAGAAGTTTCTAGAGTTAGAGCTTTGGGATCAGTCATAAAGAAGGATGGAACAGTCAGTATGTTTAATACACTGATTCTTCTCTCCCTTGCTTTCTTTGATAGCATTTTGCAAGTTATAATAAGTCCCATGAATTAAAAATTAGAGCCATAGTTCCCTTCAGCTTGGAAGGGAGCTCAGGTCTTTGGTCCAACCTCCTGCTCAAAGTAGAGGCTGCTATGAGATCAGATCAGGTTCCTCAGGGCTTTATCTACTCTGGTCTTGAAAACCTCCAGTGATAGAGACAGCATGAGCTCTCTGGGTGACTTGTTCCACTTCTTGACTGTCATAGTGGTGCAAAAATTTTCCCTTGTATCCAGTCAGAACATCTCTAATTTCAAATGTCATTTGTTGTTTCATGTCCTCTCACCATGCACCATGGAGTGTTTGTGAACCTGAAACTTGAAGGCTATGCTGACATCAAGCACCAGTCTTAGCAGACTCTCTCGATAGCCGTCAGATGCATTGAGAGAAACAGCAACCTGCATTATTTTATGGTTTTACAAGATGAGAGACTTCACTGATGATGGGAAGAAGCAATTATATTTTAAACACAGAGCATTATGCACAGAATGAGATTAGAACTGTTCCTTACCCCAGTCACTGACCTGTAGTGCCTAGATAAAAGACGTAAGTTATGAATAGTGCCACCACAGAGGACTGTACTAGTTTTTAAAAGATGCTCACATTTAAGAAAACACAGGAATATAAGGAAATAAATGCCTCAATAATGAGATAATATTTGTCCTTCTTGTTTCTAATAGTAATAAATTCATTTTCAGATCAGTTTTAGAAAGGATTTCTTAAAAATATGTTAGGCAGCTTTCAGTTATGAACAGAAAATATGGTTTAAATGAATTTGCAATATATTGTGAAAGTGAAGCTGTTTCACTGCATTTCACCAGTACTAGCAAACAGAAAAATAATTGGTTAGCATTGGATGTTTTGTATGTATATAACCCATATGAAGTGATTTCTTATGAAAAGGAAGCACACAAATCCAACCAACAAGCTGTGTTCAATCTGCAAGAGTTATTAAAATGCCATATAATAATGCCTAGATGTTTTTTCTTCTGGAAGATCACAGAGGCCAACGTAGTAAGCTGGTACTAATTGAAGGAATTACATATTTAGTGCCAGAAAGGACATCACTGAAACATCTCCCAGGGGTTATGGGAACATACATATGTAGAAAGGAATGTCTGCTGTGGTGATTTGAGATTAGCACCATGTAGGATCCTGTGGTTAGATTACTCTTCTGCTTTTAGTTCTGACTCTAAAAATCATGAACGGTTACATCTTTAATCACATGGGAGAGGAGAGGGGACTGTCGCTCTAACAATGAACAGCCATGTTGTGATGCCATTAAATAGTTAGCAGAAAATTCCTTAGCTGTATTTTTTTGATGACAGTCTCATTAACTAAAATACAGAATGGGGAAAAAACGGAATTAGGGAAACTACCCCCTACTTGTAAAATTGTACCTAGTGAATTTCAGTGCTGTGAATGCTTTTTGAGCACAAGGAAAACAGGAAGGGGTGATTGTCTCAAAAGCTGTTACACATCATCAGGCTTCTCCAACTGTTGAGGTTATTTTATAGTTTACCATTGATTACCACAGTAGTTATTTTTCTCCACAGATTGGGAAAATAATGCATTTACTTCTTCAGTCAATGGCCATTTCTAATATTGCACAAGACTAAGCTGTCTGTCAGGCAAAGGCTTTCAGCCTCAGTCTTCTGTTCGGTCAAGGATACCTGCTATGCTTTTGGGACCATCTGCAGTGCTGTGTTTAAGAACCAGGATACATAGCTGAAAAGTAAGTGGTCATGAAATGCCTTATGTGTCTCCCATAACTACTTGTGACTAAGGTACCTCCTCTGCTGGAGGAGAGCTATCAAGATGGAAAAGAGTATGTTCCACAGTCGCTGTCCTGTGTAGGGAGACCTGATACCTTTTGAATTCCAGAGAGAACTTTTCAAAAATGAAAGATTGCCCCTAAAGAACCCTTCACAACTCTGATACTGCAGCCAATGGCTGTAGGGCTGTGAGTTCAGTTTTTGCTGTGTGAGTATGCATGCAGTGTGCTTATAAGCAACAACACCCTAAAGTAAAGGCTGGATCGAAGCCATATGCTGAAAACAGGTATTTTTTCACACATTACATATATACAACCGTTCTCCTTATACTAAAAAGGAAACTCTTACAAGTGTACATAATTAATTTTAGTATCAAACCCTCCCTCCTTTCCCCCTTCATTATGCAAGCCAGCCACCACAGGGAAGGAATGATTGTGTGCATGCGCATGCACATCTGCAGCATTGTATTAAAGCTTCTTGTGGTGCTTCAGTGCATTTATTTAAGGATTTTCTGTTAAGTAGTAGAATCCTGACTAAATGAGGAAAGACTTATTTGCTCCTGGTTTGCATGACTTCTGAAAATTAATGTTTGGTTTTGCAAATACGGACTGAGTTTCCATTCCTGAGGAAAGATTTATTAGTTTGGTCAGAAACAGAAGAAATTTTTTACGGTTTTGACCAGAAATCATGTTTTCTGGTGAGGCTCTCTATTAGGAATATAGACCCTTTAAGTCCCTTCCCTCCTCAACACAAATTTTAAAAAGGTCAAGGCACGTCTTCACTATGACCTACACTGAAAAAGTGTGTAAAGAAAACTGACAGAAGTCAATGGTGGTTGCACATGATAGCTGCCTCATGGATACTTGTGACAGACCGTTTGGCTGGATGTCATCTGCACTGATTTTTGTAATTTAAACTGATAAGTCTATATGCTTAAAGACTTGATTTTTTTTGTTTGTTTTGTGGAGGTTTCTAGGCATGATACAGGAAAGACAATCTTAAGGATTTCAGCCCTGGAAACTATTAACAGATTGATCTCAGTGTAGAGATTTCATTAAATGTAATTATGTGCCAGCTGTTGGAAAAAAAAATTAACACCAAAAAGGAGCAACATGTTGAATTATTGAGCACCAACTACTGATGAGAAGTTAATGTGTGTCAGGAGGCAAGTTTTGTACTAAGGTACAGAAATAAAAAGAGGGAAAGATAAAGCCAATAGCAAGCACGTAAGTTTTTCATGTGGCACAAAAAGAGCACAAGCAGCCTGATTCAACTCATAAGTAACTGCTCACCCAAGGTCTGTTTGTGAAGTTTGACAGAGTGATTTGTGGTCTGCACTTCTCTTGGACTGGACTGCTGTGGAGTTCGGATGATTGAGATCTTGGTACTTGGTGTGTGTTGTGCATGACCCCTTGGTAGACAGCAGGCCATTCTGGTGCTGAGTCTGGGTCTGGCATAACTTGAGGAACTCCACTGGGAACCTCACTAAACTATTTACAGCTCAGCTTTGAGGAAGAGCTGAGAAGCTACTTCCAATATTTTGGTGCTTGTCTTTAAAGCTTTGTTTTTCTGCGGGGGCGGAGTCAGGGGTGACGGCAGCAGTTTAAAAGCCCGTGTACCCGCCATTTCAACGAAGCCACTGAGGCGAAGGGTTCGGGAGCAGAGGATCGTGCCGAGGGACCCTTTGTGAAGCAGCAAAACCGCGGCAAAACCCGCGGAGGCAAAAAGGCAAAAAAGCACAGGGAGAGAGAGGGGACCCCAACACCTGCCCCCCCCTCCCAGGGCGCGAAAGAGCGGGCTCCTGACGAGCGGCAGCTCTGACTCAGCGGGGGCGGAGTCAGGGGTGACGGTGGCCGGACCCTCCTGGCGTATAAAAGCAGCCCCCAGGGAGCGTGAGTGACCCAGAGCTCGGCGAACAGGGCGTGGCGCGGCAGTTTGCATAGGCAGAGCGCGTTCTCCCCTCCTGGCTCGGAGGGTCACTCGATTAGCACCCATAGACACCCAAACGAGGAGAGAGCAATGGTTTCCACTCGTCTGAAAGCCGTTGCCAGACGGAACGTGGCGACTCAGACGGAGTCCCTGCCTAAACAGAAACATGCGGCTGTCCAGGTCGCTGGCTGCAGGGAGTGCCTCAGCCTGTCAGCTGTACCAGAGATTGGTAAGGACAGGGGCTGTGTCAGGTGTGAGCAGGTTGATGATCTGCTCTGCCTGGTGGCAGAGCTGAAAGAAGAGGTGGAGAGATTAAGGAGTATTAGAGAATGCAAGATGGAGATAGACTGGTGGAGCCACACTCTACCATCCCTCAGGCCACAGCAACAGATAGAGGCTCCACAGGTAGCAGAGGATCCTCTGTCCTCTTGCCGGCAGACAGAAGCTAGAGACCCAAGAAGTGGTGAGGGATGGAAAAAGGTTTCTGCTCGGGGCAGGAGGAGAGTCCCCTCCCGGGCTCCTTCACCTTCCCAGCTGCCCTTGCGTAACAGATATGGGGCTCTGGAAGTTGAGGGCCAGGCAACTGAAGATGGGGATGAAGGCCCAACCAGGGGGTTGGCTAGGGAGAGACGGTCACCCCTACCTATCAAGACTGACTGTACAAAGAAAAAAAGAAGGGTAATTGTTGTGGGCGATTCCCTTCTGAAGGGAACGGAGGGCCCGATATGCCGCCCGGACCCATCCCATAGGGAAGTCTGCTGCCTCCCTGGGGCCCGGATCAGGGACATTGCGAAGAGACTCCCTGGTCTGGTACGGCCCTCTGACTACTATCCGCTATTGATTGTACAGGCAGACAGCGATGAGATGCCAGAGAGAAGCCCCAAATCAATCAAAAGGGGCTTCAGGGCACTAGGAAAAATGGCTGAAGGATCTGGAGCGCAGGTCGTGTTCTCCTCGATCCCATCAGTGTCAGGAGGGAACACGGAAAGGAATAGGAAAGCTAGAGCGGTTAATGTGTGGCTCAAAGGTTGGTGCCATCGGAAGGGCTTGGGTTTCTTTGACCATGGAGAGGTTTTCATGGCACCGGGCCTGTCGACAACAGATGGTGCCCAGCTCTCTCGGAAGGGAAAAAGGATCCTCGCTCATGAACTGGCGGGGCTTGTAGAGAGGGCTTTAAACTAGGCCTGAAGGGGGAAGGGGATATAAACAGGCTCATTAGAGAGGAGCCTGGGGGGGTCACCCCATTGCTGGGGGTGAAACCAACAGCCCAGCTCAAGTGCATCTACACTAATGCACGCAGCATGGGCAACAAACGGGAGGAGCTGGAAGCCATTGTAAGGCAGGATGGTTATGATGTAGTCGCCATCACAGAAACGTGGTGGGATGCCTCCCATGACTGGAGTGCTGCGATGGATGGCTACAAACTCTTCAGAAGGGACAGGCAAGGAAGGAGAGGCGGCAGGGTGGCTCTGTATGTTAGGGAGTGTTTAGATTGTACAGAGCTTGACACTTGTGGTGAGGCAGAATGCTTATGGGTGAGGATGAGGGGGCAGGCCAACAGAAAATATATCCTGTTGGGAGTCTGTTACAGACCACCCGACCAGGATGAGGATGTTGACGAAGAATTCTACAAGCGGCTGGCAGGAGTCTCTCAGTCATGAGCTCTCGTTCTTGTGGGGGACTTCAACTTCCCAGACATCTGCTGGAAATACAATACAGCAGAAAGGAAACAGTCCAGAAGGTTCCTGCAGTGTGTGGAAGATAACTTCCTGACACAGCTGGTAAGTGAGCCTACCAGGGGAAGTGCCCTGCTTGACCTCCTGTTCACTAACAGAGAAGGACTGGTGGGAGAGGTGGTGGTTGGAAATCATCTAGGCCTTAGTGATCATGAAATGGTAGAGTTTTCGATCTTTGGTGAGGTAAGGAAGGGGGTCAGCAAGACCGCCACCATGGATTTCCAGAGGGCAGACTTTGACCTGCTCAGAACGCTGGTTGGGAGAGTCCCTTGGGAGATAGTCCTGAAGGGCAAAGGGGTCCAAGAAGGCTGGGTGTTTTTCAAGGAAGAAGTTTTAAAGGCACAGGACCAGGCTGTCCCCATGTGCCATAAGACAAATCAGCGGGGAAGACGACCGGCCTGGCTGGACAGAGGTCTACTACTGCGACTAAGGGAAAAAAGGAGAGCTTAACAGCTCTGGAAGAAGGGGCAGGCAACCCAAGAAGAGTACAGGGATCTTGTCAGGTCATGCAGAGAGGAGATTAGAAAGGCAAAAGCCAGCTGGAATTTAACCTGGCCACTGTTGTAAGGGATAATAAGAAAAGTTTTTATAAATATGTTAACAGCAAAAAGAGAGCCAGGGAGAACCTCCATCCTCTAGTGAATGCAAGGGGGAACATTGCCACTAAAGATGAGGAAAAGGCTGAGATACTCAACGCCTTCTTTGCCTCGGCCTTTAATGGCCCGACGAGTTATCCCCAGGGTACCCAGCCTCCTGAGCTGGAAGATGGGGACAGAGAGTGGAATAAACCCCCATAATCCAGGAGGAAGCAGTCTTTGACCTGCTACGCCACCTGGACATCCACAAGTCTATGGGGCCGGATGGGATCCACCCAAGAGTGCTGAAGGAGCTGGCAGAGGAGCTTGCCAAGCCACTCTCTATCATTTATCAGCAGTCCTGGTGAACAGGGGAGGTCCCAGATGACTGGAGGTTGGCAAATGTGACGCTTCTCTTCAAGAAGGGCCAGAAGGAGGATCCGGGGAACTACAGACCAGTCAGCCTAACCTCGGTACCGGGGAAGATTATGGAGCGGTTCATCTTGAGTGTGCTCACCAGGCACATGGAGGACAATCAGGGGATCAGGCCCAGTCAGCATGGGTTCACGAAAGGCAGGTCTTGCCTAACCAACCTGATTTCCTTCTATGACCAGGTGACCCGCCTGGTAGATGAGGGAAAGGCTGTGGATGTTGTCTACCTGGACTTCAGCAAAGCCTTCGACACAGTCTCCCATAGCATTCTGCTGGAGAAGCTGGCAGTTCATGGCCTAGATGGATGTACTCTTCGCTGGGTTAAAAACTGGCTGGGTGGCCGAGCCCAGAGAGTCGTGGTGAATGGAGCTAAATCCAGTTGGCGGCCGGTCACAAGTGGTGTCCCCCAGGACTCAGTTTTAGGGCCGGTCTTGTTTAATATCTTTATCAATGACCTGGATGAGGGGATTGAGTGTACCCTCAGTAAATTTGCAGATGACACCAAACTGGGTGGGAGTGTTGATCTGCTGGAGGGGAGGAGGGCTCTGCAAAGGGACCTGGACAGGCTGGATCGATGGGCCAAGGCCAATTGTATGAGGTTCAACAAGGCCAAGTGCCGGGTCCTGCACTTGGGTCACAACAACCCCATGCAGTGCTACAGGCTTGGGGAAGAGTGGCTGGAAAGCTGCCTGGTGGAAAAAGACCTGGGGGTACTGATTGACAGCCGCCTGAATATGAGCCAGCAGTGTGCCCAGGTGGCCAAGAAGGCCAATGGCATCCTGGCTTGTATCAGGAATAGTGTGGCCAGCAGGAGTAGGGAAGTGATCGTGCCCCTGGTGAGGCCGCACCTCGAATACTGTGTTCAGTTTTGGGCCCCTCACTACAAGAAAGATGTTGCCTTGCTGGAACATGTCCAGAGGAGAGCAACCAAGCTGGTGAGGGGTCTGGAATACAAGTCTTACTAGGAGCGGCTGAGGGAACTGGGGTTGTTCAGCCTGGAGAAGAGGAGGCTGAGGGGAGACCTGATCGCCCTCCACAACTACCTGACAGGAGGCTGTAGTGAGGTGGGGGTCGGCCTCTTCTCCCTGGTAACAGATGATAGGACGAGGGGGAATGGCTTGAAGCTGCGCCAGGGCAGGTTTAGGCTAGACATTAGGAAAAACTTCTTCACCGAGAGGGTTGTCAGGCTCTGGAATGGGCTGCCCAGGGAGGTGGTCGAGTCCTCATCCCTGGAGGTATTTAAAAGAAGGATAGATGAGGTACTTAGGGACAGGGTTTAGTGGTGGGATGGCAGTGCTAGGTTAACGGTTGGACTCGATGATCTTAAAGGTCTTTTCCAACCGAGGTGATTCTATGATTCTATAAAGTTGCATTTTGGCTTGTATATCTGTGCATAGTGTACTGTCAAAAAAAGTCATCCTGATGTGGTGAATGAAGTTTTCTGGATTGAGTCATGGTGACTCCATGCCTACTGCTACTAAGGTATGACCTGCTTGTTGGAAACAGCCCTCCTTTTGCGTAATAGCATTCTCACCTTACTTGCAGAGTTAATGGTAGGCTTTCTCCTTAGTTAATATTGTTACTGTGATATGTCCAGGTAATTTATGTTGATGGGTCGAGTCAGTATTTGAAAAACATTTCTGTAAGTACAAAGAGGGATTTGACTTGCAAAGGCCTCTTTTTAACACCGTAGCATTAAGCATTTTCTCTCAGGTTGAGGCAATTGAATACAAATAATTAATATTTGGTTTCAAAGTTTCTTGGGGGACACTTGTGGATTTGGTGTCTACTCAATGACTTACTCCTTTTGATTTAAATATTCTGTGGGGCAGCACTTTGAGTAGAATACATGGAAGAATAAATCTTCTCATAGTCATCTAGGTTACTCCAGTGGAGCAGTATTTTGCAGGTGCAATGTGTAACGGGCTAATTTGGTACTATCATAGTGTCTCTCTTATTTTGGCAGCTTTGGGATGTTCTTTACTGAAGAGTAATAAAAAAGAATGATGGGCAGGTACTATTATTTTGAATGCTATTTTTTCTATTTATTTTCATCAGAAGAAGGAAAGAACAGTCCTTACTTAGAAAACTGAAACTTTCCAATTAAAGTAGTACAGTAATAATACGGTAGTGTTCCAATCATTGAAAATTTTCTAAAAAAACCAATCCAGACCTGGTTGAGGTCTATGGAAAACATCCAAGATAAAGTTTATTTTCTTGTGTGGAGTCCAATCTAGTGACTTTCCACCCATTCCTACTAGGAGAGGTCACAGTCAAAGTCTCACTGAAAGGTAGAAAGTCTTATCTGATCATTCAGTCTGTCTTAGCCATGATTCTTCTAGTAGGGAAGTAAAATTCATTTTCTTTCATTTGCAATGGCTATGTAATACAGTAGTATCAACAAGAAAAAGAAAATCCTATCTTGACCTAGAGATATTGGACTGAAAATTTATTCTTCAGAATATCAGTTCAGTGAGATACCAGTAAGAATGCTTTTAATGCTGATATACCTAATCCTTTCTCCTAAAACTATAGGGTAGATTCACAAGTCTGGTCACTTTTTCTTTTGGATGAAAAGGGATAACGCACGATGTTTGGTTTTTGGCATTTCTCAGAACACTGAAGGTCTTTGCTGCCCCAGAGCACACCACTTCTCTGAGCAGTATACAATTTCATTGAAAGACTTCTAAATTTCCAGACCAATTCCTTCAAAGTCTTACTATTGCTTTGTACTGCCATAATGAGTGTATCTAAAAGAATTTGCTCTACAAATTGTAGTGTTTTGTGTAACTGTTAGAATGTGATGTTTTGATAGGTGTGAGAAAAATACCGGCAGGTATACATAAAAATATTTTTGGCATTCTTTCAAGAAGAAATTGAAGATGTAAAACTAACAATGTATTTAAAAAAGAATTAGTTGGAGGTGAATTTTCTCATCCTCCTTTACTAGTCCTGTGTCCCAGCAGTGCTGAAAACAGCATTTGTAGACTATCTACAGTGTGAGCAGGTCAGTGGAATAAAACATGCATTGAATTCTTCAGACTTGGAAGCAGGCCTTTAGGAATCAATCAATGTTTTAATACAGTCTGTAAAATAAAATAATAAATTTTACATTTTTCAAACAAAAGTAAGTACTTTGAGAAAAATGTTGCTGTGATAAAACCTGCAGTTGCTTAAATAAAATATTTTAGCGGAAATGCAAAAAATCTCCACTTTAATAGCTAAGCTGCTACCAGCCTACTTGGTTTGTTCCCTTTGAGGATACAAATGGTTATCCTGCTCCGAAACAGCTCCTAGCCCTCCTCTCACCTTGGTGCCTTGTTCAAATACTCAATTATCTGTTAGCATAGCAGACAATGCTGTTTCTCTCACACTCTCTACTGTTCAGATATCGCAAAGCCCTTCTGTGTACAGCTCGTGGTACTTGCATTTATGCCCTCCATTTCAGCACACCATTTCAGCAAGAGCCTGGCAGTAACAGCTTGAGTGACCTCATAGAGGACAGTGGAATTGTTCTCTGTGTGGGCACCTGCTTCTGTTTGAACCAAATTAGATATATGTTGAACTAAATACACTTGGCAGTTTGATCCAGGTTTTACTGTGCTAGAATGATCTTCCTGTAAATTGATGCTAAGGTGTAAATTAGGCCTTCACATTGGTTTTATTTGTGTTACAGGTACTTTGTATCTAAAGGGTGGGTTAGGAATCTGTTTCTAGTACTATCCAAACCTGAATGTCAAAACCCATAAAATCATCTGCTTTTTGCTGGATTCCATGCCCTGCGCAGGCTTGGGATAGATGCTGGCAAAATATCTTTGGTCTAGTATAATGTGTGTGTGATTTAACATATCCAGTCACAGCCAACTTCTTAGACAAATAGCTGTAGCAAGGTGGGGCAGAACCCAAAGTTGGAGCTGGAGTCAGGGATAGGCAATTTTCCTTTATTAAACTGATTTCCACTGGAAGATGTCAATTCATCAAAATGGGAAAAAAAAAAAATATCTGGATTCTAACTTGGAACACTGAGGAATCACCCAGATCCCCAAGAAAGCTGTTACGCGGTGGGGGAATTTGTCACTCTCTCCTGTTGAAACTGCTCTATGTGTAAGTGATAAAACATTTAACATGCCAGTGAAAGGAGGAAAGAGGCTGTCATGTAGCGCTCTGGCTAGGGTACTCAGCTGCAGTGTGGGTATCTTTGGTACAAATCTCATTAAGCATATGGAGTGGAATGATGTTATTCTCCTGTGTGAAATGTTTTGTGTTTTCTCAACACAGAACAGGTAAACTTTTGAAATGTTGATATTTTTGGCAGAGGTAAAAAAAAAAAAAAACCAAACCCAAACATTGCTGCCTGGTTTTATCCCAGAAACTGACCTCCCAATAAAAGATGGTTATCTAAGCACGTTTGCTGACTACAAGGGTGTTCAGAGCCATGCCTTGTGGTTAGGGGCCGATTTGCCTATAAGAAGCAAATCAGATGAGTAGACACAAAGACAGTTTCACAAATGTTAAATATCATTTAAAAGTAGTTTAATTTATACGTTGTTTATTATACAACCCCTCCATGTTGTTGATATAAAACCATCTTGCTGTGGCTTTCCCTCTCTGCTGTGTACTTTCACTGAGCTCTGTGACTGCTTTTCAAAACAGACGATCTCTTCTGTTCTGAGAGTTGTCAGTATAAAATCAAATATTCCCGTACAGCTACAGAAAGAACCCTGTGGATTTACTGGAATAAAGAACATGTGAGCTCTGATGGAACACAGTAAGAAAGCCCAAAATGCTTTCTTATTTCCAATTCCATAGGATTAAGCCCGTGCCTCAAAGTAATTTATGTGTAGTATTTGATCCACAGTAATTATGTAGATATGCCACGCTCTGTAGCACTTGTAGACTGTGCAGCCTGTCTTTTCCTGCACTAGCTTCTGCTGGTCTTTCATGCTGCTGCAAGTGGCCTTGAATTTGAAGCTGTCTGCACATCAGAGAATGTCCCTGAACTTGTGAAGCTGGCACACTCAGGAGCGAAGGTGAGAGGACGTGTGCTGGGATGAGTGTGTGTCTGCTGTAGAATCCCTTGGCACTGCCTGTATAAAGAAGCAGTCTGATACAAGATCTTTCCTTCAGCAGTGTCATGCACTTTCACCTCCTTTAAATGAGGACAAAATCCATCAACTTCAGAGCTGCAATTTAAGGACAAAAAGGCTTTGGTCCCTTCCTCTGAGGAAGAATATGATAATGGAGGAATTTTTTTATGTTTTAAGGAAGGGGCAGTTGCTGCAGAAGACATGTTTTTATGTTTGAGAGTAGAACTGCACTTAATGAAAGTTGAACTGCACTTAATGAAAGTTGAACTGGAAGGGAAGCTGTTTGGCTGGGTTAATGTCAGGGTCATGGTGTGCTAACTCCTCCTTTGAGGCTTTCCTCAGGTCAGTCAGTGAAGGTTTAGGAAGTATCCTAAAAATAAATTAAAAAAATATGCGTTCCCCTTAATTATGAAAGATTCCTGGAGAAATTATTTTCAGCTCTGGTGTTTTTTCCTAAGCCTTTAGCAGAGGACTGGCATAAAATTAGAGAAATGCAGATGATGTGCAGTCTGAGAATTTTATCAATTTAAGCCCCTACTGTGTTAACGATGTCCTTGCCTCCTGGGGAGATCTCCTCATCATCAGCACTTCAGTTAGAAACACACGAAGTGTCCTGTTTTACTGAGCCTTTTATACTGCACATGAAATAGGATGGACTCGGTGCAGCCAAATCCATGTCATGGTGCAGTGCTCAGACTGTCCTGGTCTCTCTACCCATCGTTTCCACTGCCGAGTGGCCAGGCAGGCTGCCCTGGCAGCAGCGCCAGGGAAAGGCTGGTCCTGCAGAGCAGCCAGCTGTGTCTGCAGTGGCTCTGCTGGGTAGGGGGAGCCTGAGACCCCTGGAACTGCCTCCTCTGAAACAGGCTCTGGTCCTGCCCCTGTGTAAGGATCCTGTAAAACCTTGCCAGCTGAAGCAAATACTGGTCTCACTGCTGTGGCCAAGTGTGCTGAGTTTCATAGAGCCACAGGGGCTGAGGTAGGTATGTTCCTATAGTCTGCGGAGCAAGTACTGCCCCGTGCTTGAGTTTTACCAGCTGAGGAGCCAGTTGGCTGCTTCAAACTAAAGGCAGTTAGCCAGCCAACATTTCTGGAGTGTGGACAGCAAGAACGAAGGAGTCCTAAGCTTGTCTTATGGCAGGCTTAACATAGGTGGCATTTTCCCCCTTGCAGAGCTGCAGTTCAGGATTGAGTCTGAAAAAACTGGAGGGTTTGATCACACTCAGATTGATGCGGGGGGGAGAGAGAAGAATTTCTCTATGGCCAAGAAACGGTGCTTTTCAACTAGCTATAGTTTTATTGTCTTGCTGATACAATAGTTGTTAGAGCAGCTAGCAAAATTATTTGTCTGTGAGTTCCAATTATTGTACTAAACACAATCATTTCACAACTGGCTTGACATCTTCCTGCTGATTTTTCTTCCATCTCTCTGTCTCAATATGTTTAGAGATCATAATCACCTAAGGGGTAGGAATGGATGACCTTTCTTTGTTAGAGAGGAAAATGACTATTCGGAGAACTGAGGCTGTGTTTCTTTAATGTGACTAATTAATGGTAGTGATGATAATGCTGGTTTGGTCACTTAGAGGAGAATAGGTGAGGATGGATGATACAAACCAAGCAGATGGAAGTGAAGAAATAGTAAAATATAGCTGCAGCTAAACCGTGCTTCTCAAAAAGTGTAATAGGACTAAGCCATGTGCTAGTCACAGACTTAATCGGCTTGCATACATATTAAAGCCTTTTCCTAACTTTTATTGAAATGTTATTGTATGTAGTATGTCCTTCAGTCACGGGGCTGTGTATGCAGATATGCTTCTCTGTGGCTGAAAAGGTGCTGTCCTGCGAAGAGACGCGGATGGATTACTGCTTAGCCGGGAGAGTAGAAGCAGCGTTCAGGAGCAAAGTTTTTGAGGTTTATGAAAACCAGTGACAACAGGGAAGAATTTCTTAGGGAAAACAAAGGCGAAGCTCAAGTTTGGCTGGCTGCTTCTAGGAGTCTCTGGGCATGGAAAATGGAACTGAGCTTCAGAGAAAGTCTAAGACTTGAAGATGTTTATTAGTTTACAGGTGTGTTATCTATATTATCTTAATATCTAAAAGGATATTTTTGACAAGGTAAAGACAGTGGAGTTAAATCCAGGGTGGTTTTATTTTGGCCACGTCCTAATAGACATCTGTAGCAATAGAAGTTATTTCTGTCCAGTAGTTGATATACCTTCTTTAATAGAGCACTGTAGTCAGGTTTTCTGGGAGCTGGGAACCAATATGCCTGGAGATAACTTGTTTCTTTCAGGCGGTTTTTGTGACTAGCTTCTACCAAGGTGCCTTCCTGGGAAGAGGATACTATGCTAGCAGTGTGCAATTTAGGCCTGATGCCTACACTATGTATCTTTATATAATGCTATTTTAATTGTTTATGGTCTAATTATCAGCAGAGACTATTACAACTCGAATATCGCAGGGCATAACAGGGCGGTGGATTTATACATAATTCCCAGTTTTCTGCCCATGGTACAGACACAGTGCTTGTTTTGTAAGGAGATGAAAGCTTTGGATGATTAGTGTTCGTGCAATGTTAAGTAGGAAAGCAGGTTATAGGCAAAGCCCTGTTGTCAGATTGGGTTATATTTTGTCGGTTCTGCATGGCTTAGCTGATGTGTTGAACCTGAGCGAGCCTCCCTTGTTCTGACAATCACTATTTTGCCAGCTAAGCTGAGTGGACAGGGTGAACTGTGATTACATTTTCAGGCAAAGTATTTTCTCACCCAAGGTGCTACCAGAGATCTTGACCAAGTAAGAGCTATTAATGACCTAGTCATTTTTTTACATTGATCAATTAATAAACAGAAAGGGGGCCCAGCTTGTCAAACTGATTGCTCCAAGTAGTTCACAACTTAGCAAATCTCTGGCTCATCTCTCAGTGTTATTCAGAAAAAATTATACAGGTATTTTAAAGTGATACCCAGCTTTTTAAAATATTGCCAACAGCATTTTTTTCATCAACCAGGTTTAAATTAATTTCTTAGAAAGGTAAAGAGGACAATGTTACATCTTTCTCAGTTCTTTACTATGTTTATTTTCTTCTTCTTGACCTGGATTTGCATTTCTTTGTATGAGTAATTGCTTTACTTGGTTTAGAAATAACTGTTTGCAGAGGTGTTCCTGGAAGCCTGACTTAGAGTTTTGATTTGATCAGAGAAAAGGGAACATAGGGTCTGCAAACATCCCAATGCCTTTATTGGCAAGGCATACTGCAGAAACATTTGAAATGCCCTTGAAAAAGCAAAATTGAGCAGGATGAAAACTTTTCAAAGCTGGATTTGAAAACCAACAAAACGTTCAACTATCTTATTTTCCAAGCCATGGGTGCCATGCATGTGCTTTACTGAATATGAAAGAGTTCTTGAGACTGTTCATAAAATGATTTCATTCTTTGAATAGAATGTTGTCAAACAATTTTTATATATTTTAGTTAAAGGATAATGTTCATGTCAGATGAGTTTACAAACCAATAAACTGCCTTCTACCGATAATTGAACATTAAAGTGCACGTTTGATAAAAGCAAGAAATCAGAAGTATTTTTTAGCATTACGAAAATTAGTCCAGTATTGCAGATAGTTTAGGAGGCTCTGATAAACTTCACTAGCTGAAGACATAGATGTTGATAAAGGCCTATCTTTGACTTCCCTGTTTTTTCTTACTTATTGAAATAATGTCACTTCAAAGCATACTTTTAAAAAAAAAAGATAAATATTTGAGAGCGAAATGTTAAAACTCAAGACTTACCAGAGTGCCTCTCGGCTCATGATACCCTTGGCTTTTAATGAATTAGCTTTACAGTGAGTAATATAATCTGGCAGTGGTCTGGATCATGACCTGGTAATTTTCTCAGGGTTATTGTCCAGATAATTAAGTTATGTATATATACATTAATTTACATATAATGTTTATCTAGAAATACTCAGTTCTTATTTCTGTTCATACCCAGGACTTGGCAGTTCATTTGCATGGAAGAATTTGGGGCATGATTTGAACAATATGTTTGTGGGAACTTAATGTAAAAAAGGCAAATAGTATATTTATTAAAAGTGATGATTTCTACATACAGACATCTAAAGAAATTTATGTATAGACTTGCCCAGCTGTGGGAGTCTTTTCAAATTACTTGTACTAAACTGCCTGGGACAAACAATGTGTTTGTAAGTTCACTTAAAAAATACAAGTCCACATTCAGTGTTGACCTCTAGCCTTTGCAGGACCTTTGTCTAAAATGAGAATTTCACCTGGTAACTGCAGAAATTAAAAGGAACGTAGAGATGGATGTGAGTTTTGAGAATCAAAATCAGCAGACTTATGCTAAGGAAGTGCTTTTAAAACAGTATACCTGAAATACTAAAAAATTTCAGTGTATGTATTGGCATTTTAAGTATGCATCAGGAAATTCAGCTTTGCTAAGGAAAACCAGCAGACCTTGTGGTACCTTAAATGCCTATGGTTGATTCGCGATAGTGGAGTCTTCATTAGCTAATTGGAAAATGCCTTAGGTAAAGCAAGGTAACAAATGATTCGCTGCCGCAAAAAACACCTGCGGCCAAAACAAAAACAACTGCAGTTGTATTTTTCCGGTTTTGCAGAGTCAGGACAGTCGAGCACAGTTAGTGTGACGCAGCACATCGCTGTGCTTTCTCCAGCACATTTTTATTAAACCCTCAACTTCTTACCAGGGTGAGGGAGAAGAAGGGATGCCACCAAAGCCTGTAACCAAGTCAAAAGTGAAAGAAAGGAAGAACTGGAGTTATTGCTGCTCCAGTCATATATTTTCTTTTGTTGTATTTGCAATACCTGGAATACAAAACCATAAGGCATACTTGAAGCTGTTGTAATTTTAAAAGAACTGTGCCACTTACAACCAGCGACAGATTTGACCCATAATAATTCATTTCTTCCTATAGCGATGTCCCTGGGGGAAGACTGCTTGGTGGGAAGGCTTGTGTGGCTGCACAACCTGGGAACGTGATAAAAACCAAATAGAGGAATGGATACCTATGTGTAGTATTACCCATGGCAGAGAGAATTTTAGAAAAGTTAGGTGATGTACAACAGCTATTCAAGAACATTTGTTTCCCTGGCATAGCTGGTTCCCTCTGGGTATTCTCAGACACCTTGGCTGGTCTTGTTTAAGGTAAACTCAGGTAGTTGTCTGGGTGAGTTTATTTGCAGCTGGACTGCAAGGAGGAAGGGACTGAGGTCTTCTCTGTGTGGTGGTAGACAGCTTACCTGTCTGAGGGGGTGTTACAAACTTTGCTATTGTAAGCAAGAGCTTAACTACAAGGAAAAGAGAATCAAGGGAAAGTTGTAATTCAGAGATTCATATGGCAAATTAAGAGATACTGCAGCTCATGGGCAACAGCAGATCTTTTGGTGTGCTATAATGTAATGCTACCTAGCAGCCTGTTGGAACATCTCCATGGTTTGGGTGATGAGGAATCAGTTCCAGAAATCCCACTGAGAGTTTGTTAGGCCAAGCTGTACCTTTACGGTGTCCTTGGGAGGACGGTTCAAATGTGCAACAAAGAGCTGGATCTGAACCCACATCAGCAGAAAACACAGAGCACTTGTCAAAGTGTCATCCTGCTTCCCAAACCCCGAGTTCAGCGTTTGGAGCCGGGAAGTCACATGTTAGGGATCCCAAAGGAGGTTTCGATAACCTCTGAAGTAAAGTTCCTGTGAAATGGCAGTAATCTCCTGTCGTTGATGTTTTGGGATTAAAAAGCTGAATACTTATTCATGTATGCTGTATGACAGCTGCCAGGACTCTGCAAAGGTGTGAACTGTGTTACTGCTGTCACTGGTGTCACAGAGGCAAAGTTGGAGCAAAACAGACTTTTTAGAGGGGGAAGAGTGCTCTTATGCTTATTGATGTTTGCTTTCTAGTGCAATAATTCCAAAAGCACAGCCCTCCTGAAACAATGAGTTGAAACAATCCGTGTTACCAGTACAGCAAAGCCATCTCTTACCTGGAGGAACGAATTCTTCTGTTAATGAAAATCTTTGCAGAGACTAATCTTTCGAAGCTTAAGATGTTCTGTTTCACTACCGATCATCTCCGACTGCTTCGGGGAAGGGCACTGCCTCCCATCCTGCCCTAGAGGCATTCGTCAGTAACAGGGTAGGGTTCGTTCCCAGTGAGAGCTCTGCATTCCTTTAAGAAACCACCATATGTCTGTTGGTCCCAACCCCTGCTCCTCCTGAATCCCTTCCAGCTGAGAATTCCGCAAAGAGCATTCCAGAGACGAAGCGTTCATGGGAAGGATGTTTATGCCTGGTGCGTTCAAGGTGTGTAACCTGTGCTGGTGGTGTACCAGGTATTGCTGCCTAGTGCCCACTGGCCAGTGCTGCCTCTTCATTGATAGTGCTGTAGTTGGCTATATAAAAATGCAGAGTTCTCTGATAGAAGTAAATTTTTAAAACTTCCTGCTGTACTAATTTAAACTGTGTGGAACTAATGTAGCTTGTGCTAATCAAAACCACTGGAAAAATGCCTGTGGCTGATTCTGTAGGGCTAGTCTCTCTCTTATTTTTCTTCCTGAAGATAAAGGACTACTAGAGTGATTTTTTTTTTTTCTTTTTTTATGTTCAATAAGTAGGCTTTTGCAATTGAGAATTCAGGTTTAATTACAAACTGCATTGGGCTATAGCCATGTTTTAATCTTTTCCTTTTTAATTCTTGAACTTCATTTAATAATGTATTCTCTTGAGTTCCTGTGTTATTTTTTTTATCAGCAATGAGTCATATGCAGAAAGTAATTCCAATAGATTTCAAAATACAATAGTATGCTCTAAAATGCCAGGTGAAGGGCTATGTAGTTAAGGTCTTCTACAAACTCCTCCTGATTTAGGTAGCAGTCATGATTGTATTAAAGGCTTATTTCACTGCAAAAACTTTAAGGGAAAATAACTCCTCTAGGGTTGTAAAGTAAACTTTATGAACTCAAATACTGGGTTGTTTATGATAGTAGGGTGGACTTACTGGCATTGTGCAAAATAGCATGTATCAACAAACACATTCTGGAATAGGGATTGTTTTGTATTATTTCCATATTTTCACTATTGCTTTTGGACCTGGTAAGATTTGGAACCCAGCTGTTCTAGGGGATTTAGGTGCTTCCATACAGTTTGAACTCAATAGGAGGTAGCTGTAAAAACCCAACTTTTTCACTGGGTTTTCTTGTTACCATGCTTCTATCGTAATAGCTCTTACTGGCCAAAGCAAAATTAGCTGTCCTAGTTGCTCATTGTATGTAGAACAAGGGACAATTGCATGCCTAAAACATTTATGCGCTACATGGAGAAGCAAAGATAAAGCAATTTACCAGCAATGGATAACCAAGATAGCGTTCTAACTGATGCATCCAAAATCATGCTGAAAGTCTGCAGCAAAACTGGCAAAAGGACATCTCTCTGCTGATTCCTAGTCTGTTGCCTTAGCTTAATTCTGTATTATTCATTGGGTAATGTAGCAAAAAGTTGGGTGCCATCTAACATTCAGTATTGTTATTTTATTTTTAAAGCGTATTTGGGCAACTGCCCATGAAGTTTTCATCAGAATGTGTGGTGAGATGCAATGAGATGGAAACAGACTGGACACAACTACTGTGTGTTTTTTTCATGGTTCTGACCCAAACTTTAGAGAAAATGGTACTAAGCTTCTCTCAGCCCCCAGTGGATCACGTTGCTTGCTGTGGGGGCACTCAGTAGCCATGTCACAAGCCATGTCCATCAACTTTTACTGCATGTGTGACCAAAATGTGGGTATCACCTATCATGTGATGAATTGTGCAGGTCATGAAAGGAAATTTAAAACAGTAAGAAGTAAAAATGTGAAGAAAGTAGCAACATTATTGAAAAAAGGTAGGAGACAAGGTGGGACAGGGTATGTTTATATGTACCTGAATTTGCTTGCTATGATCCAAGGTGCTTCCTCTGAAGCCTATTTCAGTGGAGGGGTACTAAATCTGATATGGTTTCTCTGCCACCGGAGAGCTTGGTTTATGAAATGTTCCCAGTTGTTTGCTGATCCACAAAACAATATGAAAACTTTCATAGACTGATCCCTAAGTAGCCTTCCTTACAGCATTCCCTGCTGCCATACAGTTTCTTTCTCTCAGGCGGTTATTGACTGTGGGGTAGCTTAAGTGGTCCTCAGCCCACCAGGACTGCCATGAAGAAAACTACAGCTGCTCAAGTGCTAAAAAACAATTGGAGCAGCTGTTTGAGCTGACCATGATTCAGCCTTGGGGAGTTCTGGTTTTACGAGCTCTTGAGTGCATAAAAAGGCAAGTGTGTGTGTTTGGGAACATTTGTATTTCTTGTTCACTAGTCATTACACTTGTTTCTTAAAGGTTATAGGGAGCACAAACAACAGCATACAACTTTGGTGAACAGCCTGCATCACAAGTTGTCCCTCGTAATACTAATGGTCAAATAACTTACTAGATACCCGGAGCTTTGAAAAACATCGACAGAAATTGAGATCGCTCAGAAAAGTTACAAAAAAGTCTTCTGCAATTGTAAGATAGTGGTGATAAATAATATTAAGTGAGCACTTACTAAGTCATGTAGCAACCATTAGAATACACACGTTGCTGGACGCTACTTGAAGCAGAGAGTTAAACATTTTATAGCCTTTCACAACTTGTGGTGGAATTAGCACTGAGCAAAACTAATGCTTACATACCAAGAAGTTAAATGTGAATTGAATTAAGTTGAATAGATCTAATAAACTAAGAAAAATAGAAATTAATGTAATGTGTATTTTTTACATAAAATATTGAATTAAATACATATATCTGAATAATTTCTTTGGCAAATGAACTATCTTGAGAATTCAGAGTGCATTGACTTAGTCAATTTTATGGAGTGGCCACACATTGAGATTTGGCAAAGGACCTAAGCCATCTTATTGCCTACAAAGAACTGCTGATTGTAAGCAGACTTGGAACATAGCAAAGTTCCTTTCTAATAGGAAGATGGTTTTGAGTTGCATCCTCACAGACTGATGTGAATTATTTGTGGATTCAATAGAAGTTCCCTATATAAGGGCCTGCATTAGGTAATAGGACTTGATCCAGCTTAAAAATAAAACCGTATTCAGTTTCTATAATGATAATTTGTGTGTGTGTGTGGTTTCTAAGTATTTACAGAACATTCTATGATGACTAAATCAGTACTTTTTAATTAATCAAATTCAAATAATAATGTTTACAGTTTTTCTGTGTCGCAGAATTAATAGCAAAGAAGCATAAGCTGTTCCTCCAAATAATAGTATTTGTGTCAGTAATGCTAGTTGATGTTAGCAGTACGTTCATGCAGGATAAAGGATTTCAAGTAATTCAGGTGAATGATTAGAAGATGGAGTGGGAGTGTGAAATTTCATTGTTAGCTTTTAACAATGAAAACAGAACTTTTATTACGCAATGCTGATAATACCCTGCCGTTGAAACTAAAGGGCACTAAAGGACTCTCTGCAAGTTACTTAAGAGACACAAGATTAGATGCTGCTATTCAAAGCTGTGTCCATGACTTGAGTATTGGCTTAGTCGTTGATGGAAACTTAGGTTCCAGCTCGGCAAAATGCTTAAACCTGTGTTAAGGCTATAGTTCTACCTGACTCCAAACTAAAACAACATGCTAATCCAAATCTATCCACTGGTCTGAGGGTGCAGTTTGACAGCTTTGCTGATCTAAAGGTTACCTGCCACCAAAAGAAGGGTAGTATTTCTTCCCCCCCCACACCTGCCTATAGGTCCCTGCCCTCTTCCACCTTTTTTTCAGATTTATTAGTTCTGTGGTTGCACAATGAGTTGATTCAGATCAGGTGGAATATTAGGGAAGCAAGGGAGGCAGTGAGGGTGTGTGCAGGGGGGAGGAGGAGGACCGTGTTTTCTGCCTGCAGTTAGGTGTTGCACTAGCTGAGTTATGTCAAAGCACATCCTAATACACATGGCCCTGCAAGCAGTTTTGTGGATATAACTGGGAGAAAACATAGGCAAGAATTAATAATTTGGCAAAGGGAAAGGATGAACAGTGGCTCCTTAAACTGACATTGTTGCTGGAAAAACTGGTCATGGAAGTGCAGTCTATTAAAGATCTTGTGAGGAGCTTGTAAAAGCTAATGGGTTTTTTTGGGCGCTTAAAGATGGACTTGTTTTAAGTTTGCTCTTTAAGGTTGCCTGAAGGATGTGTAATATCTTAGGAAATAAACAGTTTAGGCAATGTTGTGTATGACTGAAGTGGCTGATAAGAATTTGCCATTCTAGTGGCCAAGTCAGTGTGTGGATTTACTTGGGAACAACTGCTGTCTTAAACTTGTACGCTTTTAGTTATAAAGGAAGTTCTAAGTGATTCTAACTGCAGCATGAAGCATCCTTTGGTCATCCCTTTCAATTACTGCTATCATTCTACCATGTTATTCTACTGGTTTTGTAAAGGCTTTATTTAAGTCATGGAGATGAACCTTCTAGAGTATTGCAGAGGTTTTTTAAGGCTCCTTTAGTGGCCACATATTAAAATACATCTTAACTTATCAACAGAATGCCATGGAAAAGCAAGATATACATGGTCATTGGCTGTATAATATGAACCTTGCAGGCCCTTTTTAGGTGATATACCATTACATCCCAACATCTCCTTTAAATCGTATTTTTGGATTTAAAGGGGTTTTGATATAAATTACTTTAGATTCACACAAGTCACTGTGCCAGAACAAAAAAAAAAAATAGAATGATAATTTGTTAAAGTGAGTGGCATTGTTCCTTTTCTCAGTAATTAACTAGTAAATGATACTTAGGTTTGAAAAAATGCTGAAAAATATTTGGCAGAATGGTCTCTCTGGCTGGCAGTCTTTGATCTTTTTTATTTTATTACTGAAAGTTTAAAGCCACATCTTTCATAAACAGCCCTGTCTTATGTAGCGGAACATACTCCCAGTGGTGAGAAACTCAATTCAATGAAGTTAGCAAATGCATCTTCCCTGGGAGCCCCAGGGTGGAGGGTCACAGGGGAGCCACAGGTAGTTCTATTGATTATAACAGCGTGTAAGCAGAAGCACCCGTATAGCGTATTTATGCACAGTAAATACAGCATTCTCCTGTGCACTGGGCAGACTGTGTGTGGAGATCTGTGCCTGCAGGGCATGTGCCTATGATACCTGTTTGATCTGCAGGTGTGTATGGGAGTTCATTTGTGTGTGTCCACTGAACGTTTTTGAGTCTTAGAAGCATTTATCAGTGAAGTGGGGAAAAAATTTCTATACTCAGGATGTTGGGTGTGTGAGCAGAAAAAGAATATATGGTGAAGATGGCCAGAAAAGTAGGTTAAAGCATCAACCCCCTGTTGTGTTCTACATTATAAATCTCCAGTTTGTCCAAAGACTTCATTGGAATTTACTTTCATTACCTTATTTACAGTAAGATCTGTTAAGCAGCAGTGAGTTTTCAACACAAGATTGACCTGGTGTAAATTACACAGATTTTGTGGAACGCTCTCTATAGAGGAGTTCCTGAACTACAGCTTTTTGGGAGCAACTGTTCATCGTGGTCTCTGTCACTTTAGCTGCTACAGCATCCGCATCAGTGGAACTGCACCATCTCATACCAGCAGAAAATCTGGTGGGTTTTAATATGTGATTGCTGTTATGTAGTAGCTGTTTGTTTTGGCAGATGTTGTTTTATTTTCCTGTCTACTAAGTATTCAAAAATTTGCACTTGACTACAAACTAATGACATAGAATGCTTAATTTCAATAACCAGACATTAAGTGGTTCAGAAATTAAACTCTAAATTTTTATTTTAGCTTATTTTGGCATCCTCTAATTGAGAAAAAATGGTATAATCAAGGCTTTTTCTTTCTTTGCAACTCATTCTTCATAAACCTTTGACTCAGAGTTCTAAACCTTTGTGGGATTCTGTTTTGACTTTGGTCCCATAATGGTAGTTGCTGAATTGTCTGCTTCTGCTCATAAATGTTATTGTAATCTTGTAAGAAGTCTCAGTCTGGTGAATACCTTTTATTTCTTGGCCCCAAATACACCAGAGTTTATTGCATAAACTTGCAAGACATTTTTGGTCAAGTCACTATCAAAAGAAGTGATGAGACCTGTTGAACAGTTTATTGGGGGGGAGCAAACATATATTCATATTGCCATCCCCTAACATACAGCCCCAAAATCTCAGAACATTTTTAGAAGAATGTCTCAGGTTTGATCAATTAAATAATGGGGGTGGGGGTGGGGGGGGGGAGGGGAGATGCAGAATACAATGGGAAAAGCAATTGACTCAGAAAAAAGGGCCATGGGTTCTTATTAGATCAAATTATACCTCTGGACTGATATGCTGAAAAGAATAATAAAGTATGTGTCTTACTTTCCCAGCCCTCCCAATGTGCACACAGGACAGAACAAAGTTGCTAGAAAAGTTTTTACTTTGCTGTAATTAACTGAAAAATTCGCCAGTGCTCTTGTGAATGCCTCTAGGTTAACAGCGGTTGTTTGTACTCCCAGCTTTGCTGGGGAAGGTTAAAATTGTTCTAAGCAGCAGCAACTCTTTTGTTGTGTTTCTTGCAGCTTATGGAAATGGTGTTGAACTGTTCAGTACTTTTTCCAAATCTGGGGCCAGGGTTGTGCAGGTTGATACTAGAGCTCCAGCTGAAATTTCTTTCCATATTTGAAGCATTAGGGTTTTGAAACAACAGGCGGAGTCAGTGACCGGTTCTCAGCTGGGCTAGCATAATCATCTTTGGGTGAAAGTATATGGCTGACACAGTGCCAGTACTTATTGGGCTGCCTTCTGAAGGTCTTATCTTAAAAGGCTGTATGCTCAACAGCTTTTCACTGTTGTTTTCTTAACCAGCATTGGATTCTAAGCTACCACAGTCTGCTTTTTCATTGGTCCCGCTTTTCTTGCTGCCACATTTATTTTGTGAAATATGATGAAAATGCCCTGTGATCTTTCTCTAGCAATAACTTGTTGGATAAAACCAAAAGAAAACAATCCAAACAAAAAGCCCATAAGCTCTCTTGGTAGATCAGTAATGTGTCATTACTGATACTTTACTGTTTTTACAAATCAGCTTGTTTCATCTGATGAAACAAACCAGCGGTGTCAGGGCTGGCATATTACATAAAACTTGTCTTAAAAATAGGATTCAAACACCCCATTCATGTTCATCTGTAGTAAAAAGTTGTCTGTCTAATTTATTAGTGGCTATCAATGCATATGCACATGTGAATGCACATAACTGATCCTAAGACTGCTGGATGCAGTAGTTGCAGAAGTGATATAATGAATGGGAGAGCAGTGCCTACCTAGCCCAGCTAGGGAAAGGGACAAATGAACTATTCATGTGCAATGCCTGGGCAACAAAACAGGGAGGGTTGTGAACAACTGCTGTTACATGAAGGTGGATATAATAGAGCAGAAACATGATAGAGCAGCAGATACTGCTCAGGAAAGAGAAATCGAGGGAAAACTGATAGGAAGGCATTGTACCTGAGAGCTCCAGTCCTCTGTAATGAAGGTTGGTGATGCATAGATAAACTTGATGATGTTTCTCTGTGCAGCGGATGCAAGAGAAGATAGTACAGAGAGGCATTTATAAGACATGAACACTGAGCAAAAATCAATGCCTGAGAAAGCCAGCAGTTCAGCTCTGGCTGAATTCAGGCTGAGAGGTAAGGACAGAGTGGGAGATGCTGCCTTAGGAAAGGAAGCAGAAAGAGTATGGCTTAGTTAGCTTAATAGAATGAAGGCACGGGGGGCTGTGATTTCTCTCTATAAATACATTGCCATAGAGGGAGAAGAGTTATTTAAGTGGAAAAGATTGTTGGCAAAAGCATATAAGTGGTTGTGAACTGAATAGTGGTAAATTTAGTCTGGGAATTAGATGTCAGTCCACTGGAGAACTGAGCTGCTGGAACAGTGCATCAGTAGGAGTAGTGAGGGACAAATAACCTATATCGTTTTGATATGAACCATTTTCAGCATGAATAAAGAAAGACTAGATCTTATGGCTCAGGAGTTTGGTTTCAATCCTGGGTCCTAGAAGGAGCATTGACATCTGAAAGAGACCAGCTGAATTATAAGGTTGGATGTAGGAGAGCAGAGATTTCAAGTTACTCTGGGAATTAAAGTCCTGATCTCATCCACTCCCCTAGTTTCGTGTGCAGGGAAGATTAGATCCTGAGTAGGGAGGAGGGATGTAAGGGAAAACCCACCAAGCTCTCACTGGCCGTTTCTGTAGAGCCTTATAGGAGGTCTAAAAATCAAGAAATCTTCACAGGAAGACTTTTAGCACTAACTCTACTGTGCTCGGGTTTATTCTCTGTTTATTACTACTTCAGCAACTCCATGTAGTTAATTGGCCCCCGTGGTCTTTGCTTTTTCCCTTGCTCAAAGGACAATAAAGCTTAACATTTCTGTAGATTCTTGCGCTGCAAGAAATCTATAGTTGCTCCTGTGTAGTGTTTCCTGTCCCAGCAAGGGCCCCTAAATCTCACCCTTTGCTGCCAACCCTTGCCCAATGCTGCTAGAAGAGAAACCATTGAAAAAGATACATTTGCCCTTCTTTCCCCTTTGCACAGATTTACTTCCTATGGGAACTGCTGACTGTAGATCACAAATAGCTGGTTAAAATGATCAATGGTTTCCCTCATTGAAATGAAAATCCAGTTATAGGATGAAGTGTGTTTTTGTTAGATTTACTATGGCGATAACCCACAGAAATGTTTAAGAGATGGTTGCACCAATTCATTTTCCTTTTTAGCACAACCTCGTGGAAGTTGACGGTTACCATGGTTTCACATTGCTCAACATTAGTTCCCCTGGAAAAAAACCCCAACTTGTCCTGTTTTTTCATGGTGAACGAGGTATTGTTGTGTAAATTGAAATCCAAATAGATAAAGGAATTTGAATTTTAAAGGAATTTCAATAAAAGCACTGAAAAAGGGGAAGGAATAAAACATGTCAGTTTGCAGAAACAAACTAACTTGGAGGTCACTGTGGAATTTGAACTTCAATAAATTCTTAGAGCAGCACAGATGTGTTTACAATGACAGGGCTTTTCCAGCCCCCAGCTCTCAGGTGAATTTTGCTGCTTGAGGTGGCTTCTGCCAGAGGTATGACGGAAGAGGGGAAATCAGTGCCGAGACAAATGACTCGATTGAAAAGACTTCATTGTGTTTGATGTCTTCATTGGAAATTTTTCCCAGAAGGAAATAGCTGTTCTATCTCATGCAGAAAAAAATGTTATTTATGCAGTTTAAATGAGAGGGGAAAAACAAACAAGAAGAATGATCTATCTGGGAAGAAAACACTATTTTATCGCATTGTAATTGCACTGCATGGTTTGATAACTTTATGCCCCTTGCATTTGTTGTACTGGGTTGGGACCTAGCCCCTTTTCTTTCACAGATACCTGCGGGTGCTCTCAGCTTCTTGAGCCTGTTGCTCACCTTCCACCTGCTGCTGAACGTGCTGCTGCCCAGATTGTTTGATAGTAGCCAGGGCCTTTGCTTAACATGAAGGAGAGGGAACAGAGCTGTTAACAGTCTATATATATATAATTTATATAATTTATCAGATCTGACAAAATGTATTTCCACCAATCCTTTCCCTAGGGGGTTCCTCTGTGTGTGTGTGTGTGTTTGTGCAAAGATGAGGTCAGTCAGCCACCATTAAGTTGTTTTTTTTTCCATTTCTTCCTGTTTCCCATTAGACATTTCTCTCTGTAGATCTCTGGGCTGTGCATCAAGGGGTCTTAAGCCAATAAATAGTGTTTGCAACCAAGTAGAATTGATGCTAATTGATCTACTGTTATCAAAAGATGAATTGCACTACTGAGTCATGTTTGAAATAGCTATATAAATCTTTAGGCTGTTTTTAGGTAGATTAGATTTTGATGATCTCTAAGGTGAAAGGTGTGATTTTTTTTTTTTAATTCTTTTTTGTATGGAAAATTGGTATGGGCACTGTGTGATATATTTTTAGATATAACATGGTCTACAAATTACATAGTTCACTGTTTCAGTGGCGTCAGGTGGACTTCTAATTGTGAGAGGATATTTTAAATCCTTTTGAAAGTCAGCCTTCTAATCTCTTTATAGAGTTATTCTCTTGGGGTTTATGGTACATCACCTGAATGTACTAATTACTAATTCAAATTAAAGAGTTGCCTAAAGTGCAATAGAAATTGTGATGTTTTGTTTGCTTGTACTTTTTTTCTCTAGTTTTTTTAAGAAGTTAGAGCACAGGGAGTTATGTTGGTAGATGAAACAAGTACATACACAGCGTCTGGATACAGATCTGTTAAATATCAGTTGATTCACAATTAGAGTTGTAGGTAGTAAAAATCAGCATTAGTATTAGCAAACATACACACCAATACTTCTGCGTTGCAATGACTAACTGTGTGTGCTGGGAGATGGTGTGTATTTGATAGCTCTGCAGAGGAGCAGGCTGGAGCTTTGTTCCATTTGCAGGTGAACCCTGATCTGGGTGAGAACAACTGTCAGGGTGTTTGGCTGACTTCTATTTACCATCTGTGTCCTGGGGCCCCATAGCCAGGTAGCATTTTTTCAGCCTGAAGCTAGACTTTTGTTAGAAGAGTAGAAATATCACTGAAAAAAAACCCCAGTTCTTATTTTGTTTTAGCTACTGGAATTGCTGTTGAAGGTTAAAAGTACTGTAAGAAAGAAAAACACAATATGGGCATACATATACAAGCATAGCTGGCTTGTAAAATAAACCTGTAAACTGCAATTTAGAGAGTGTTCTTAATAGAAGATGTACTGTTACAGCTACAAAGTAAAGTATGTTTCTGTGACCAAGTCTAAGTGCTGTTACTCAGACTAAGTGTCTTCAGTACGCTTTCCCCTTTGATGGATACCAGAGCCTGCAGTTCTCTGCGAGGAGCCCTAGCACCATCAGCCTGAGCAAGACTGGTACACAAGTGGTACACATGCAAATACAAAGTGCAAATACGATGGCATTCCTGAGAGTAACTAGTTTGAGAGGATTATTTCCCAAATACACGGTCTCAGCTTGCAGCAATCTGTGGCTGAGGTATTTTCTGAGTCTTTGGGTTTTAGCTCACAGTGGCCTTCGGTACATTTGTGTGTGAGGGATTACTTTGGTCTCTACAAGGTAGTAGTAGTGCCAATATATGTGATATAACAAAGTATATTCCTGTTTTAGCATTGCTATCTGATAGTTTAATGCCCTGTTCCTCCACAATCATCCTGAGACTGTGTAAAAAACAAATTTCCTCCTTCTTTTACAGGCTGTTCATGATTTTGTTGACTTTAATCATACCACCCATAGATGTCTAGTTCCCACATTAAAGAACCTTAATGTATTTAGCCTGTCCTTGTATTCCAGCTATCCCACATCTTTAACATACTTACTGCCATTTTTATACCTCTCTGTACTCTAGCTGTATCCTTTCTGAGGTGGGATAACCATAAATACACAGGGTCTTCAAGACACAGGCTTACTATGGCTTTGTAGTGGTAAAAAAAAATATTTCTATATGGGAAGGAAAAGGGGGAAGAAATCTAACATTGTGTTTGCCTTTTCTGTCAATAGCTGAACACTGAGCTGACATTCTCAAATTGACTGTAACGACTCTCAGGTCTGTTGCCTGAGGTTGCCTGTGGCTAATGTGTGCCCCCCAGTGTGTAGGTATTTAGGACAGCTTTTCTCTGGCTGCATTTGCTGATATTGAACTTAATCCATCAGTTTTCTTGCCCAGTCATGGTGAAATATATGGTGAAATCCTCCCCACGACTCTTTTAGGACAGCTATGATTTTCCCCACACTGAATAATTTTGTATTAGTAAATTCTGTTACTTCAGTGGAGCTTAAAACTAATCTAAACATGTTCTTGAGCTGGTTCTGAATAGGAAGTCAGAATCTCTCAGGATGTCACCGTTCTCCCATGCTCTTTTGCAAGAATAATTAACTGTGAAATTGGTAAATTTAAAGCTGGTGTCACTTAGGGAAGTTTTGCCATTTTCTATGGTTACAAAATGGTGTCAGTGCCCGTGTCCCAAGTCTGAGCTGATGACTGAGTGTGAGTGGGCAGATGCCTGTGTTCAGTAAATCAAGAAATTGTTGCCCAACTCAAAAAACCTCACATGCGTATTTTTCATAACCAGCTTAACAAAAAGCCAGAATAGCAGCTAAAAAGCTTTTGTTTGAGCCCAAACAGTCCCTAGAAGATGCTTTTAATACAACTTTGCTCCAAAAGTTATCTTGGAAATCCAGCTGCTTTAATTCTTTGAATCCTTTGAGCAGTTCTGGTTCCTTCCATTCTGCAAGGAATTCTGTGTTGACAGCTTTGTTGACTTCCTTTTTTTACTTTACTTGACATTATATGGATTGAGATTTCCACTCTGTCTTTGTATCTTTGTGGACTGGCACATACACACATATGCATCCACATATATTTATCCCTAAGAAAGTTACAGTACATCTGTTGTCTTTGGGAAAACCAGCAAGTTCTCTCCTTAAAAAGCTGGCTGTTATTACAGCTAGTAGAAGGCCCAAGCATGCTGCTTATAAGGCAAACTTGATTCATTTAGTCCACCATACAGTTATAATCATCGCAAGCTTGCTGGACTCCCACAATCTGTGTGGCAGGGCAGCTTCAATACAGAGTCTATCACCATCATTTTGAGTTGTTAGGTAGGACTGTAACTTGAAAAATTTTCTGTGCCGGCCAGAAAAGGGAGAAGTATTTCCTTTCTTTGACTGATTAAAGATTGACTTAATCTTTCTAGCAGTGCAGTAATTGCAAGAGTATCATAACAGTACTCACCATTTGAAGTGTATTACAAACCTCAGGATATTTACCCACAGGCATTTAAGCAGACGTGAACAACTGACTTTAAATTCAGTGATTTTAAGTAATGCTTTGTTAACTCCCTGTACTTTGAAAGGAGGCATGCATCCACCCACCTCACTTTTTTCCCCCACAGAGAACTGCAAAATACAGCACTCAGTATTTCCAAAGCTGAATTCTCTTAAAATTTAATTGAGGAAACTGTGATCCCATAAAAAAAATTCCCGCCTTACTTGGTCATTAAAACCAAATTTCATACATCTGGAAAGTGCTGTTCATTTCTTGTGTTACACAAAATTAGCACATCAGCTGAATGGAAAAGAAAACAAGGGATGACACATTCTGCCCATTATATTTATCCTGTGCTGCTTGTATCAAATATGAAGAAAAAAACCCCACAAAACATGCAGGAACATGACAAATGCAAAAGTAATAGACCATTAAATTTACCCAAACTGCATTCATTACTGGAATCTGTCCTGGTAAAGATCAGATTTCCCAGCAAAGAGGGATAGTCTTTCTGCATCTCATTCCCTAGAAGTTATGGCTATTTGGACATAAATCTTTTCTCATGACCCACCCAACAGGTGGATGATGAATTCAAGGCACTTATTTTGTCATTAGGTGTGGGTTGTTTGCTTACATTTTGTGATGCTTTTTTGTTGTTGCTTGTAGCATTTGTTCATAGTATTAAAAGCATAGTATTAAGCTGAATGGAGTAAACATATGAAAGTATCTGTGTGATGTTTTTTTGGCATTGTTCCAAAGTGTGATGCTTGTTCTTTTTACTAACAGAGATCCTAGTAAAAGTAGCAATAAACTTTCTAAGAGAAAAGCCATGTGTCACTGGAAGGATAAATTGTGAGAGAAAAAAGCAGATAGGACTTTTGGTTTTGTATCTCTGTGCTGGGGCTGGAGGATCATAATCCATAAGCTTTTGGCACCACTCAAAACATAATAGCAGTGATAGATATTTCATGCAGAAGTTTAATGCCATTATAGATAAGCTCCCAACATTCATTTGCTACAGAGGCACAACCTTTCCCGTGCTTCTACCTAGCAAAGTCTCCTGACCCCAACCAGACAGACAAGCGTCCCAGAGAATGGCAGTGAAGTATTATCGTTGAGGCAAGATGTAAAATTAATGCAGTTTCTCCACAGAAAATGAGCAAACAGAGAAAGGAAAATGATGGGATGACTGGTTCTGCTGTCTGTGGTTCCAAATTTAGATGTACTTGAAGCAATAAGGGAGTCAGGTTGAATGAAATCCAGTCTAGTATGATTCATAGTATGTTTTCCAATGAAAATGGTCTTTAGGCTTCTGTCCTGTTGCTGGTAGGCCATTTGGGACTGAGAAGATCTCTTCTGTGTTCCTGATTCTGCCACTGACCTAACTGTCACCTTAGTCAAATCACTTCATTCCCATATGTCTCTCCCATCACCAAAGCCTTGCCTGCACGGGTTTTTTTTGCCCTGCTGCATGTTTATGCTGTGCTTTATAAAGCATTGTTGTGATCTCTTGATAGCATCTGCTCATTGCAGAAGTGATGCATTACTGCTATTAGGACTGGCAATAAAACTTACAGTGGAGCATTATCTAAAAATCCCTGCTTCCAAACTAGATCAGTGTCATTCGGCTGCTTTGTAAGACTGTTGATTGCTCTGGTTGCTACTTGTAGTTTCAAAGTCAATGATTCATAAGGCTTCAGTATAAATCTCTTGAGATGCCTTTACTGTTATATTATTGTATCCTTGTGAGGTGCACAAAAATTTTAGGTGTATAAAAATGTTTAGTTTTCTGTTAAGGCCGTAGAATTTTAGTAAATGGAATAATAGCTTTAGGAACCGTTGACAGAGCTTACTTTTTTCTTTTTTTTTTCTTTTAATTTTTTCAGTAGGATCAGGGACTATGTGTGAGCTTAAGAGTGAAATTTAATAAAACATCCTTAGTATCATTCTCCCTTACTCTAGCCTGTGATTGTTCTGAAGAAATTTATGCTGCTTTGTAACATTTCACACTATGTCTGAAAATATCTTTTGTGTCAACTCACAAGAAAATAGGTAATTATATTGGCAGAATTGTTGCACAGCAAAATAGGCTTAGTAAAAGATGGGGTGTTCAGGTTTCCAGCTGGGATTCAGTTGAGTGATTTTTAAGAGCCCTGCTGCTACTTCACTGCTCTGCAAATGCTGACTGTGTAGAAGGAGCCAGCATGGAGTAATTAAAAAAACTTCTGAGTGCTTTAGGAAAGGCTGCAAATACTACGCATACTGTAACACAAGAACAGCACAGAAAGACATGTGCCATTCTCTTCTGCTTCAGCTGTGTCAATTTGTAAAAGACTAACACAAAAAGAGTTTCTATTATTTTTAATTTGATATTAGCACCTGTGGGGTGCTCTACAATTCTAAATATATTGTGTAGAAGTCAATCAGTTATGAAATGTAAGAAATTGCTGGCAGGAAATACTTGAATGAGTATTTTATTACATTCATTATGTAAAAAATTTTCCCCAGAAGAAACAACAGTATTTAGAAATTCACACATGCTCCTCTCGTATTTTTCCCTTTTTGTCTCTGTCAGTATATTGTTTTTTCCTTAGTGTAGTTGACAGAAGAGAAATTGAGGTTTTTCTGTCATTTCAGTATGATCCTGTACAGTGTAAGCAAGGCAAAAAGTGTTGAATCTGCAATTTTCTGGAAGATTGATTAAATTGGACTTGTGACAAGCAAGAAGCCCAGAGAGTAATAAAAGTGGAGGGTCTCACAGCAAATCCCTAGAATGAGTCTGTCCATATGGGAATCCTCCTTCTTCCTATGGTAGTCAAACACACATTTATGGGTAAGGTATGGTTTTAGGCCAAAAGACTGGTCAAAATGCTGTAAATGGCATCGAATGTAGAAAAAGGCTTAATCTGACAGTATTGGCCAGTAGTTGGTGTATGAGAGGTAAAAAGCTTGAAATTGAATGGCATTCGTCTGGAAGCAAATTTCAAAAAATGTCTGCACACTTTTGCATCTGTGAAAAGTTATGGAAAATGAAACGTTTTTGTAAAATCTGAACTTTTCCTTCCATAAAATATTTTTTCCAATACTGAATGTTTTTAAATGCAAAAAGCTCTGCTAGGCTAGCAACATCCGCACCCACAAAGGCTGGTGTTTTATGTGCTCTGGCTTCATACCCTGCAGCTGACATTTCAGAAAGAGCACTACTACCTCAGACAAGGCTTGCTCTTAGTTAGCAATGTGTAAATGTTATTTATAGACCACAGGAGTCCTTAGAGATAAGTAATTATACTTCATCCCTTTTTTATGAAGAATGAACCTCGAGCTTTCAAAGAAATACAGTGCTAAGAATTTTCTCTGGCAGCAATGGCTGATGCTAACCCCAGTTTTTGGCAATAATGGCTATGTAGCCTTGGGCAAGTTGCTTAAATTCTGAGAATATCAGTTTCCCCAGTAAAATGTGAGGGTAGTTTTGTTTGCCTTACAGATGGACTTTGAAGCATAACCAAATAGTCTTGGTTCAATTCTAATTAAGTGCAATGTATTATTAAGACCAATGAAGTGGCTGGCCTAAGATAAAATATAGAAATTCCTCATCCACCATATGTTTTTAATACATACTAACATACTGAAACAAGACTGCTGTCATCTTGGATCATTGAACAACACCAGTTTTTAAGTAAGATCGAAAAGCTGGTTTTGGGGGGAAAAAAAATCAAAAGAAATTGTAATTTCTGTGGCACAAAAAAAAATTCTTTTATGAATTGTCAAAATGAGCTACACATCTTTTTGGGAGATTGTTTTCATTAGATTTGGGCCAATAGCAGCGTCTTATTGGATACCCTGTCTCGAAAGGAATCAAATGAACCATGGCTCACATCTTCCCAACAGAGCAGAAGTCTAGATTTCCCAGAGCAGATAGGTATTTAAAGTGACCCTCGGAAAAAGCAGTGTTTGGCATTTCTTTAATTTGTTTGAGTTCTGGCTTTACAAACAGAAACTTTCTTAATTTTTCCAGCTAAAAAGCATAGCTTAGGCAAGATAATGTGTGATAATGGAAAATGTTTGCTGTCACTACAAGAAAAAAAAAAAGTGGTTTGGTGTGGCAGAAAACTGGTATGGCAGTTTTAAGGATCTTGAAAAAACTTGAATATTTCTTTATTTTTAATTATAACTTGGAGTTTTATTAATGCTTGAGAATATAGTAGGGTTAAGCCTTTTAATAAAAGTATGCTTCAGGATAGATCATATTTCATCAAAAATCTTTTATGCATGGTATTAGGCACTTATGATTCACGCCAGATTCAAAAGGGAAATAACTATACTTGTACTTTGGGAGTGAAGTGAGATCTGATAGGAAAGACTGACAGATTTTTTTGCTGCTAGTGAGAATTTCTGTGGGCTATGCCAACTAAAAGAGCAAACTGGCGCTTCAAAATGGTGCATGTAGAAACTGCCACCTAATTATCCGTCTGAAGTGAGATTGCAGAGGCTCACTTAGGATGCAGAAGAGCTGGTAAGCCCCGTGCTGCAGCCCTTGTCCAGCTCATCAGCTCCTTGCTGTGGGGAGGAATAGCATCATGGCTCATGCTCCTCCAGCCCAGCTGGAAAGCAGAGGGCCAGCATGATCTCCACTCCCCATGGCCTCCAGCCAGCAAAGCCTCTGATACCTCCTCCATCCATCCCAATTGCACCTTCCCATGGCTGAGCCTGGCATGGGGAAAAGCAGCACTGCTACTACAGCAACTCAGCCCCTAGTGCATCCCTTTCCCTCATTACCACCATCATCTTCCTCTTTTCATTCTCACTCAAACACATGTTTTCATTTTGAAGGACTTGTGGTATGCATCCCATTGCTCCAGCTCCAGAAAAGAAATCTCTTTGCTGTCAGAGCCCATCTCTTTGAGCAACAGGCCCCAGTTCTGCCCTCACCAGGCTGTGTAAATGCCAGGAAGCCCTCGTAGCTCCTGCCATGTGGGTGGATGTTGATGACATTGATATTGCCTGTATGCAACCATCAGAGCAGAATTTGGAGCACTGGAGATATTAATGCTTAATTTGTGTGACCATCTCCGTGGTTTCTTCAGCACAGATTTTTTTTCCAGTGGCCACAGTCCTTTTTGGGCTGACTGAGGGAATGGACATAACTATCAAATGTGTTTGTCCAGTGCTTCATGCTGTTACCTTCTTGTGAGGAGTTTTAAGACTTCATCTGCATGGAATATTTCAGCAACAAGGAAGGGATTGCTGCCATCGTTTTGTGCCATGCAAGGCCAGGTTTCCTATCTGAAAGACTAGTAGTGTTTTTCCATCCTGGATGTAGCCTCAATTCCCCTTTCCTAATTTTAGGTACTTAACTGAGGCAAGTAATTTAGGAGCCTGTTGGCCCCAGTTTCCAGTTGCTGTCAGCAGAGCGAGTTAGGCTGTTTAAGTGGGTGGTTCAGCTCGTCAGTGGGCTGTGCTGGCTGCCAAAAATGTCTCCTCTCCTAAATTAGAGGCCAGCCTCAATTTTTTCACTGGCTTCAACCCATCCTGCCATATGACTGCTCTTACAGTGTAAGAGGAGTCCTCTGTTCTGGCTAACGAGTAACTGAAGAATTGTCTTCCTTTTAGGTGGCTAATTCTTTACTTTGCCCTTTTTTGCTGAATGTGAAAGGGGGTGGTTGAATACTGGATATCCTGAGGACTATAAAACATTAGGAAAAGACAACAACCAACAACCCTCTTTTTTGCTTATACTTGCTTTTGATTCTCTTAGAGACAAGAAATGGCTTTAAAAAAAAAAAAAAATCCTCAAACATTTTCCCAGCTGCATTGGATATTTTTCTTTAAAAGCTGGATTATTATTTGCATTCCATATATTAGCTCCCTGGCTTCCAGGTGAGTAAGGCACATTTTATGTTAGTATCTTTGTAAGAAAGGAGTCAGAAATTGGCTTACATTAACTTACTTCAGCAGGATTTTCAGAACATGGAACCTGCCTGAATGTGGCAGTTTATCCTGACACTTTCAGGTGTTTTCAGGCATCTTTGTAATGTGCCATACAGTCAGACTATGTGTTAGTAACACGAAATACCTTGTGTATTTAGGGAAAAAAGTACCTTTTTAAAGTTTTTTTTATTTCTTAAAACATTTTCCCATGCTACTTTTGTATTTTCTTTGTTTCCTTTTTCTTTTTCCTCTTTTCTTAATTTCCCTTTTTTTTATCAGACTCCACTACGCTCTTTACTTCCATCCTGTATAAAAGTCTTGCGATCTGGTTGGAGAAGATATACTTTCAACATGTATTGTCAATATTGGTTAATGTTGTTATTGTTGTCAGCAACAATATGCAACAATTTGCAACAGAATCAAGTATGTTTTCAGTAAACTTTGGCATTAATTTATGTTTTCCAGCTTGCTTATGTTAGAAAATAAAAAGTAAGGAGAGAGAAGGTACAAAAATACTGCTAGAAATGTTTGGCCTGTACAATTACTTCTTCGTTGTTATTTTTTTACATTGTTTGCCTTTTTTTTTTTCCCCCCTGAAGTCTGATGTGCTTATTGTCCACAATTTTAGAGTCTCTATTTAAGACCATCCACTCAGGGAATGGAGGCATTCGCTCACATTAGCAAGCCTATTCGTGAGTGACCTATGGGACCTGAAGAGAAATGCTTGTAGAAAATTACCGTTTAACCTGTAGAGTTTTGCATACATCATGGAATAGTGCTTTCAAAGAGTGAGTAAATTTAAGAGGATGGTGATGTTTTCACAGATATTCACTGAGCAGGGGAATCACTTTCATTTATTATCAGAAATTAGTTACTTGATCAATTTTAATGGGAACAATTTTTCATTATAGCCCATTTTATGTGAAGGCTGATAGGCACAAGCAGAGGACTGCAGTTCTGGGTTGCAAACCACATTCTAAATATTAAATTCCAAACCAAAAACTGTTTTCAGTTACTTTTTAATTAAAATTTGTGGTATTTTCTGTTGATAATATTATAGATTCCACAGACAAAACAGAAACATGCTTTACATTTGAAGACTTTTGTATTAGATTAATAAAAGAACTGAACACTCCCAGTAAAGAGTCGGAGGCCATGTCTGCTTGTCTTCAGTTGGGTGGAATCAGCTCTGCTCCACAAAATGGCGACGATGCATGTAGGTCAATTTCTGCACTGATGCCTACTCTGGTCATAGGCAGTCCCTGCACGCCCCTGAACTTACTCTGCACAGCTGGACTTAAATGCTCACCATATCTTGGACTTAAATACTTGCCGTATCTTTTGAGTGCAGTTGGTTACATTGCTGTTGCTTCTGCAAAAGGACGTAGTTAGATGTCGCAGTCCTGAGGTTTGTGTGTCAGAAGAGGGACTGAGGAGAGACTGAGGGCAAAGGTTCTGAGCAGGTGAAATATCCATGTCCTCCGTCAGCGGTAACAAAAATATTCATGTCAAAGTGTTGCTTTATGGTAGTCAATTCTTCTCAGTCTCAGAAATAGGTCACAAATTCAGAAAGATTGAATGAAAGCATTACCTTCTCTTGTGGTTTAAAGTTTTAGGGTTTCTTTTTCATTTTCAGCGTTTAGTTCAGCTCCCTTGAGAGAGGAAAACAGAGAAATAGATGAATTTTTTTTTAAAGTGTCAGATCATAGCTTTCAGAAGAAAATGTTACAAAGAATGAACTATTCAAGCTTTATTGGATGTGTTTTAAGAAGTCATAAATGTTATGCTGTAATTTATTCTGTTTTGCTGATTTTTATGCTGGAAATGTTTCATCTGTGAATGTGAAGGAGAGAAGCAAAGACTTTAAGAGCAAGAAATATCAAAGCAGGTTTTTGGTTTAGGTTATTCAGCATTCACTAATTTTCTGAAAGATGTCAAAACATCACTTTGTCCATCTGTCTGCTTGTACAATGCTGTCACCTGGTTTAAATATTTTTCAGCAGTTTGAAATGATCATATTTATTTGTGAACTGGAAAGCAATGCATGAATCTTCACTGCAAATGAAATGTTGGATAAATCTTTGTAGCACGCTGTTATAGCTGTTTGCTGTATTTCACCAGAAAGCAGCCCCTGGACAATCCTCAGTTTCAGCAAGCTGCTGCTCTTCCATGGCGCAGGCCTGTGCCTGGCGCTGAGCTGCTAGGATGCCATCTGCCTGGGCAGACTCCTCTCTCCTCCATGGGACAACCCTTCGACTTCTCTCCTTGTGTCTTAGCTCTGCCACGTGAGTGTCACCAGTGGTGACAGCACCAGGCAGGGCAGAGAGCAGAGGCCCACGGACAACATGAAAGCACCCATTGTCTCCTCCCTATACCTGTGCTGATAGTAAATACCACCTTTCCCACTTCCAGGAGATTGATTTCTTGGCAGATTGTCTCTGGCACTATGTTGCTTCAAATCAGGTTCTTTATCCTGTTGAGTATACTCCCTTGGTGTATAAAAAGTATTTTGGTTTTTAGGTGGAATATGTGAGGCAGCTATGGAGAATGAGTTACTGGTGGGACACCAAAGAAGCCAGAAGGGGCATCAGGTGTAATGCAGAAAGGACTGACCTCAACCTTTCCATTTCCTTGAATTTCTCATGAGTTCAGGAAATGTGGTAATCAGGAATTTGCAGTAAGGTAGGCTATTAATATGAAAGAAAACAAACCGCACTGCCACCAACCCAGCTGACTCGAAAATCTGCAGGGCTTAAGCCCTTCTCCATCAGAGCTCCTGAACAGTGTGCACAGAAACCACGCAACTTTGAAACATTCCTTGTGCTCGTTATTTGCAGACTCACCCACCCTTGTTGAAGCCCTTTAGCAGCCTTTGTGCATTGCTGCGACCCTTTCACAAGGCTCTTTGGAGGAAACCTACCCTCCCTTTTACCTAACAGTTAATAAGTAATTGTTGGTTAACCAGGAATTTTACCCCACACTTCACATCCGTGAACAGATTAGAAACTGCTATGTCCATAAGAGGGAGAGGCTCAGAATTTTATGGTATGCATGGTAATAAAAAGCAAAGCAATTGTCACGTGCGTTTTGGCTTGAATCATGACAAGAAGCAGATGCGTGGCATGCCTTTTCCTTTGCTTGCATGTATGCCAAATGACGCAAAGTTCTTAAATGTTTTCTGCTTTTTGTTGCAATTTAATCTTCTCCTGAATAAACTGAACATGACAGTGAGTCCATGCAGAGCAGTTGCACAGTTTGACATTTCTGTGACTTTTCAGAAAGTGCTTGATTTACATTTATTTTGAAAGAAAGTAGGGGAAGGATTATATTTATCTTGTGGTGAAAAGATTAAGTGTGTTTTCAGGTTAGAAAGCTGTAAAAAGCCTACTCTTTGTTTACAAATAATGACCGTATATTTTAACAGCGCATAGGCCAGTGAACTCTTGTAGAGCTTTTTTTGTGTGTGTTTAGATGCACATGTCTGCTCAAAAATACAGGCATTTTTAAATCCGGTTTAAACTAGTGAATCCAATACCGAGTGACATGTCCCATATACAACAGTGGATAGTAATAGAGAGCTGTTAGGCGTTCTTGCTGTTAAGCATATCACCAGGGTGCCTGCACCATTCCTGTTTAGTTTTTCAGATAGATTACTATGACTGCAGATTTCCACTTTATATATAAATGTGTTATTCTAGTCTGAGCCTTCCTAAGCTCTTGTCCTCAGTGGTATTCCGTGGCAATGAGTTCTACAAGCTATTTGTGTATGGTGAAGAAGTGCGTTTCCTTTCCAGTATATTTCTATGATAGAGAAATGGAGATTAGGGGGGGTCGTTCTCATGCCAGGACCTGCACAGGCAGGTCTGGCCCATTTGCAGGGAGTCACATAATCATGAGGTCAGCCCTCAATTCTTAAGAAATTTAGCAGATAGTCCACAATTTAGAGAATTGAGTCCGTTAAATGAAACAGCTTCATTTTAACTGTGTAAAGCTGGGTAATAAACCCAGTAATAAACTTTATTGTAATAATTTTTAGTCTAATATGAGATCCCTCTTTTGTGCTAGTTGTATGAAAGACGCTCTATTTTCAGTATCCGAAACAGACTTGTAAAATGGTTATAAAGCTGCAAAGCATTTCTAAGCTTGATCCACATTTCAAATTAGAGGAGTCTTTTTCTGCAAATACAATATGTGTAATTGCCACTGTTTGAAATGCGTATCTTATTTTGCTAGGCAATAAAAGCAAACTTCAGTTCTTGCGATGTTCTGGCTTCCATGATTGCTTGCGATTTAAAAAGCAGTGCAAAGAGATCAGCTTAGCTTCTCATATGCAGGGTTCTGTGCATATGCAGTTACAAACAGTGAAGGTCTCAAAATCAAGAGGAGAAGAAATGTCACTAAGTATTATAATGCTAGATTGAGGTTAAAAGATACGGATAAAGAAAGGTTACCAGAATTCTTCATGCCTCCAGCCTTTCTCCCTGTGAACTTGTATTGGTACTAGCAAAAATACAAGAAGATGGATTTCAGTTAAGTGAGAAGGGCTCCTTTAGCACTGCATAAAGCCACAGAAAGGGGTGAATATGATAGAACAGAGGCAAACAAAATTAACGTCTCTTTAAGAACTACTCTGAATGCTGTTCATCCTAGCACACCTGGAAGCATTAGATTTGTCTTTAGACATTGCTGTGTACATCGCAACTGCTAGCGTAACTGAGAGACATAGAAGAATTCCTAACATACATGAAATGTTCTTAATGTTCATATTTAGTAAGATTAGTGTCTGAAGATTTTCTACGGAAAACCATAAAATAGAATTTCAAGTAGAAGTCCTGCTTTAATTGAATTACCAAGATAAACAGAAACTTCAGAGGCTCCAGTAGCGTTAAATTCTGTCTTTTGGGGGGATGCAGACATTTTGTAACAGTTCTACATCAAGACTAAAGCTGGTTTCCTCTTTTGAGTTCATTAATACCTGTTGTAACTGTAGTTCTTTGTCTGTCCCAAATGACCTAATTCTTCTGACAATTCAGGAGAAGAAATAGAAAAAAAAACAAAACCAAACCCACACCAGCACTTTTAAGACATTTTATATTTTAAAATATTATCGGTTTACTATCATATAAATTTTTTTCCATTTTGCTTCTGTTCATTAAAAAGTATCCTAGCCCCCCCAAATAATAGCAGTATATTTGTGAAACCTTTACGGCACACTGAATCATCAGGTATATCATCAGTTATGTACAGCAATATATTCTATTACTGAGGAGAGCAAAGATGCAAATCTAAGATTAGCTGAATGGGATCATTTGAGCAGAGTAATGGTGAGTGATGAGACATTGTATCACAATAGGGAATTGGCTGCATCTCACGACCAGGTTTTTATCTATAGACTTCTCTTTTTTTTTTTTTTTTTTTTTTTAAAGGTTGAATTTTTGTAGGTATAACTGAATTCCACCGAAATTCCTAATGTAGTGCACTCAAATATGATCTCCTTGTCGGGTAAGAAATTATTTAGGAATGAGAAATTGAAAGATAATATATTAAGCAGTTATTAAAAGTGACCATAAGCTTTTTTAATTGCATTGCCTACAGAAACTGTAATAAGGATTTCTTATTCCTTGTTCACAGAAATAGTGAAATTATAGCTCATTTTGTGAGAGCCTGTTAAGAAGAACTGTCTGCAAAAATCCCACTGGAAAGAAAAAGTTATGCATTAGTCCTGCACTTCTTACCTCAGTCTCTACCTTGCAGTCCAGCAATCCCACCAGAGTCACTAAGTATGAAAAAGATGTGGAGATTAGGCAGCCAGCAATATTTCATACTGATGCTAGATACGTGTTTAGTGTTTAAGCATTCAAACCTGAATTGTGTGAATGCACTGCCTTAAAACAAGAAACTATTTGCTGGAAGATGTTTGGAAGGGTAGTTACACAGTTTAGATTGCTTTTCCCCACTTTATTCCCACCACAGATCTTGCAGTTTAATACTACTCAGGTTGGTCAGGGTTTTTTTCAGGGGACTGAAAATACCAGTTCGGAAAAAAACAAAAACCACTCCCCCACCCCACCCCCCAAAAAAACCGCCAAAACCACCAAAACAAAAAAACCCAACCCTAAACCTAAAAGCAATTTACTTGATGAATAAGAGCAATCTATAAATTCCTGGTAATTTTTTCGCAGAAGAGGCAAGTGCTGTCCTAAACTCTTACATGTCACGTGCTGTAACCCTCTGCCTTCCGCTGATGGGTGGAGGTACTAGGGTGAGCTCCCATGGCAGTCAAGGGAGCATTCTGCGTGATACCACTCACCCTCCAGTCCGTGTGGGAAGGAGGGAGAAGACAGTGCTAAGTACCTCTAAAAAATCCTTCTGCTTTTATCCCCAATGCCTCTTCACCTGGAAAGCTTCTTACAAAATCAGTTGCCTACATATGCAACGACATTTCCTTCTTTGTCTAGATAACTTTTATATAAAAATAAAGGACTGTTGTCATACACTTTTTTGGCAAGAGGTCAACTAGGTAAATATGCAGCGTGAGGCGGTAGGACCTAAATAAATTTCTTAGAAAAGTTATTCTTGCAGCTGCTATGAACAGGCATGTTACAATTATTTCCTAAGTTTGTTCTCAGTTGCCCTGTTCTCAGTGTGACTTGTTTCAGAATTTCTGAAGGCTCCAGCATTTTACGGCTCTGGCTGTTTAAGAATGATCACTAATTAAATGAACACAATTGCTCATCTTTCATGTGAAAAATTAATGTCCTACGTTTTTCCTGTTCCCTTGGAGTTATCAGTGCTTTCAGTTTCCCTACTTATACATAAAGTCTCTGCTCACATCCCTTGACACTCCCTGTAAAACAGAGAGTGCAACTGAAGATGTTCCATGACCAGCACTTATGGAGTTTCATTCGTTAAGTATTCTAAGAGAGCAGCTCACTTCAAATGGAGTCTGTGGATTTTGAAGCTTGGTCATCCAGTTCATTAGCTTAATGCTGAATCAGAAATTCCATGTTGCTGCTGCAGTAGGAAATACAGCAATCCCCTTAACACAGCTTCCATCTGACAATTTGGCAAGCAAGCTCTTATTTTTGCTTCTTGATATACATTCCACTTCTCAAAGGAATGGGGGACCAATATCTTGTCAGTGTTTTGATTTATGATTAATTGTTAAAGGACCAAATTGTCTGCAGTAACATAAACCTAGGGAGCGGAAATATAAATTACTGGATTGTTTTCTTTGACACAAATAGCTTCTTTGACTTCAGGGAGTTTTATCTTGCCATGTTTAAGTCTCTTAATGATACCAGCAAGTACTTTTTTCCTTCAGAAGATTTACTACTTTCCAGTGAAGTAAGGGATGACGAAAGTATTAAAAAAACCCAAAACCAAACAACCCAAACAAACCCAAACCTCTCTCCTGTTGTGCTCTGGGGCTTCCTACCTTTATTTTTCCCCCGTAAGTTTGGTGATATGTGTGGAACTGTTGCTTAAGCAGTGGTGCTGTTGCAGTTTTGTACACAAAGTTACCTTTAAAATGATTTACAATTGTTTCATTGTTGTTATGTGTGTGTGTTTGGTGTTCAGTTTGTTTTGTTTGGGGTTTGTTTGGTTTGGTTTGGGTTTTTTTTGAAACTGGCATCCTTTAACTGCTAGAACTTTCTTTTTCTACTTTCACTTACATGGGAAGAAGAAAAGTGAAGCTGTGCACTGGGAGGAGAAATGCCCTAACACTTCTGGGAATAAATTTCACATTCCTATTTCCCTCACATCTGTTAAGCAACATTTTCCTCTGTTTTGAGAGCTGACAGTGTGAACTGTCTGTGTTGGAGCTTCATAGCCTTAGAAAGATTAGCAGGCAGCCCACAAAGGCACGTGCCAGTAGATAACAGAGGGTGACGTTGATAGGGGTGACAAGTGAGCATTTGTGTCACTTTCTGATGCCTCTTGACTTGGCACTGGCTACAAGGAGTTGTGGCAGTTAAGAATTAAGAACAACACCGAAGAATTGAAACTGCCGTTAAGTGAAGGCTCTCTGAAGGTACACATGGGCATGGCATGCCATGCTGGAAAAAAAGCACTGAGGGACATTTACCAAATGTAAGGATGAATCCAATTCGTTCTACCCAATGAAACAGGATCATTTTGATAAACTAATCAGCAGTGACAGACTCCTTCCTTGGGGAGACTCTGAACCAAGTCCTGGATAATTTCTTTGAATCAGCCCCAGAAATGTTGGCTGTCAACTTCATCCTGTTTGCTGCCAGTCAGCAAATTTCTGACCAATAAATTAATGCCAGGCACACCCTATTGGTTTGGCTGTTCTTTTTCAAGCACAATACTAACATCAGACTTCAAATTAAAAAATACTTACAACTTTACACGGTCATCTTTGCTAGCTTTCAAGTCCGCTGAATTGTTTGTATGCAGTGCATTCCTTAGGAGGCTTTTTCACATACTTGCAAACTCTTGAACATTTTGGCACTCCTGCAGGGTTCTTAGTTAAATGTTGTTACATGAGGGGAAAAAAATATTTCACTCTAATGTATAAAATATTTCTTGTTTAAAAAAAAAAAAAGAAAAAATCTCCAAGGAAAGTAAAAATTCCTTAAAATGTTAGAAGTGAGAGAAGTTATTTTTCACTTTTATTGAATATCTATTTACTTCCCTGTGTAACTCTCAATTTTATATGTGGTTTGAAACATAGATTCATGCAGAATTCTATACTTGGAAAGGCCAAGGTTAGTCTTGCACACAGAAAGGTGTTGGTATGATTTTCTGCTTTCCTGATAGTATGGAACGCAGAGCCTTAAATAGCCCAGAGGCATAGAGAGGCGGGGACATGGGTATGCTTTGCACCATCAGTTCTTCCTCTTTATGTTTCAGCATTCAGAGAATTCATCTGATCTTTAAAGCAGTATGAAAAAGATGGTTATGGGTGTAATTAGGTGATTAGATATTTAGTACTAGTTGGAGTTTAGTTACAGTGTTCTAGCCCTTGTCTCAGTTAATCCAGTTTCTCATAAGGTTCTTTCAGGTTTTGCCTGTAAGAGTGCCTTGGGCGATAGTCTTCTGGATTTTATTGGCATGAGGTTAGGTGGCAACCAGTTGACCAGTTTCAGGAAAAAGAGTCCAATTAGGACCAAAGAGAGATTTTTTCTTGTGTGTTTGCAGTTTTTATAAGTTCATCCTCAACTTATGAATCCAGTTCATGGTGTGGCTAGCTCTTTGTGTGAGTTCAGAGGCTGCCTACTGGAAACAGAGAGGGACACTTCTTATTTCAAGAAGTTTTATCAGACTCTCTGAATGTTCGAGTGTCCCTTGGTGTGATCAAATTGAGCTTCCGTATGTCGGAGTGTGAGGGCCTCAGTTTCTGTGAGAACACTTTGTATCCAGGCTTTTCTGGTTTTGCACTGTGGGAAGGCTGGCCTAATGTAGCAGTTCCTAGCTGGTGATTAGCATATTTGGAGGATCGGACAATTATTGATCTAAAGAAACTATTAGTAGGTTTATGCAGAGGTTGTTTCTCAGCCATTGCATACCCTATTCTTCACGATCAAGTGCTTGCATCAGCCTCTTAAATCTCACACAAATACCCTAACTTTTCATTTCTTTCTGACTTTCAAAGTGCTTTCAAAGTAAATGCAAGGAAGGTCATGAAAATTGCTAACTGCAAATAAGAATTGCCAGCCTGAAACAATCAAGAAATACTGGTTTAGAACATAGGGTTTTCGTGAATACTCAGAAGTGAGCTCAGTCCTGTCTCAGCCTGCTTCTGTCACCATGTCAAGTCACTTGTGGGGAAGATAAGGGAGTCCATTTTTCCCCTTTTTGAAAATGCGATCAGTGTTTCCACCTATCGTCACATTACTGAGAAACTAAAATCCATTCAGGATTAAGAATTGCTCACCTAACAGGTCAGGCATCACTTGTTCAGCTGGTTTAGTATCTTTCTTCTAAAATATCTGTTACTCTGATGTTTGAATGTAGTTACATCATGTTTTTCCTTTTGAAAGACAGCAATTTACTCAAACCCATAAATTCTAGGGGTATTTCTAGACCGAAGTGTAGCCATTAAAATTTCTTCAGTGAGTTAACATTCAGGATGTAGTGTTAATGGTATTAAAGACAAATAGGTCAGAAAAGAGATGCTATGATCTCTCTAGTTTATATGACTAATTTCATACCCATCTACAACCCAGTTCTTCAGCACATAAGGGCTGAGCTGACTGCAGTGGTACAGAATCAAGTCCTAAATCAGGACTGACATGACACTGAAGTCAATAATGTAAATCAGAGTGCTCCAACTGGCCAGCTACCCTAAGTTTTGGAGGAGGTAGAGTGGCTATTACTCTCCAGTGCCATAAACCCAACTGCTCAGCACCTCTGCACAGCTGGCTGCTTAGAAAGTGTTGTGCAAGAGAACGAGAAAGCGCCAGGTGATAGCTTTTCTGCCATTCTCACAGTCTTTCTTGTTCGCCTTCCTCTGATGCTGCCAGGTGCCAATGCACCTGGTGAATTGGAGCAGCTCGTGGCTCCTTGCAAGTGCACATATGCAAGCAATATAGAAATTCTCAGGGCAGTGCAAAGTCTTACCGTTCTTGGCCAAAGCCAGGCATGGAGGTGACAATTTGTCCTCCTAAGACCAGTGAAAATATGATAGTAGGGCTGAAATAAGCAGCAGAAATGTCTGTCTGTTTCCTCCCCTGAAAATATGCACAAGATAAAGGAGAGGTAAGGCAGACAGTTTGGGGTTTTTTTCAGTATCACTGCCTGTAATTGGGAGCCTCTCTAAGATGAGAGCGCACCTTTAAAAAAGTAGAGTAGACCCTAAAATAATTTGAACCCCAAACGTGAGACTTCTGAGGGGGAAACAGGAAGATGTCCACAGTTGCTACTACCTCTGTGTCTCCTTGTGTGCAAGCAAGGACTTCCTTGGTTGAAGGAATGCAACTGAGAAGCGCTCTGACCCATGGGCACAGCTTGCTGTGGAATAATGGCCCACACTAAGTGCTCTGTGTTTGCTGGGAAGAGGACATGTGTGTGGTTTTTCAGTGAGTTTGTATAAAGTGGTAATGGAAAGATTGCTGTCCCTTAAGCCCTGCAAGGCCAGTAACACTCCTGTGAAGCACACATGGGAATTTCAGCTACACACATAGAAAATGGTTTTCATATGATGTAGATAAAATATGATAGTCATTCACTGGTCTTGCAGAATCAACTAAAGTGCCCCAGTTATATTGTCCCATCCTCCAGGCTGTTTGATGATTCTCTTTCATTAAACATAGTATAACATACTGCCTTTCAGTCAAATCTAGCAAGTGAAAGCAATAACACGTTGCAACCACCATATCAGTGAAATAAGGCAGCTACACACCCATGTTCCCCAGCCCAGTACATATACCTTCCCCCGAACCCTTAGTTTGAAATGACTGCTTCCCTGACCCACCACACAATGCAAGCTCTCCACAGCCCCTTGAAAACGGATATGAGAACATTTCCCAAAGCTCCACTTAATGAGCTGTAAAAATGTTTTTTATTTACCAAATCCCAGCAACCTAACCACAGCCTGAACAATATAACCAACTCTCTTCTCCCTAGAGCTTTGAAGTTTATGCTGCATGTAGGAAATGGGGTTTTGAGAGAGAGAACTCTTCACCCTCTGCTCTCTCAGGGCTGTATCTTCCCCCCTTTCCACACAAGCCCATGTAGCTGCACTGTTGTGCACAGGGCCCTGTCATTTTAGAGGGAGCAGACTTTTCATCCCCAACCCCTAAGTAGTGGGTCTGCTGTGTGATTGCTGCCATGATCCTCGGTCTTCAGTAGCGCTTATTCCTGAAGGACATTAATGAACAAGATTTATATTACATGCATACTTTATCTGTGCCAGATATAACAATGATGAGGGAGGAACGCCAGGCATTTTTGGATCAGTGGAATCACTTGTGGGTTTCACTTCTCAAAGAGCTCAGCTCTTGTCCCAGTTGCACCAGCAGTGATTAAGAGTATCTGCACTGAAGTTCATGAGCCACTTTTTCAGCTGCTATAAATTAATATATCTCCACTCACAGGCACAGATTCATGCCATTTTATGCCCACTAACAAGTTTTTAGAAAGATTAAGTCTCTCCAGATGAAAATTGAATCAGCTCCTGTAGTTTTAATATGGATCATCCCATTCCACATGGGCAAGCTTTGAGTCAGCAGTGAATCCACAGAAGGCCCTGCATTGTGCTTCCCTGAGGAGAATTGGCGGGAAAACAGTGACTGTGACTCAGGCACTTTTCTCACCGTGGGGTTGTAGAGCTGCCTGCAACCATGGAGAAAGTGAGAAGAACCTGATAGTAAGTGAGGATGCCATATTGTGGGAATAAAATATTTTCTGGTTGTGATTTAAGTTAGAAAAGTGGCTGCTAATCCTTCTGAAAGTTGCTTACCAGAGGTAGAATTGAAGAAAACAGGGTTGGCAGAGGACCCCAAGAAATCAGCCCATTTTTTCAAAAAGTGTTTAAGACTACTCAGTACAGTGGTTTTGGTAAAATTAATTCATTTAAGTGCCAAGGACTTTTCTGATCTTTACCTCCAGCTTCTACAAGCACCTATTGGAAAGAGTTTGAGGCTTTTCTTGGGTACTTTGCATGATTTATGGTGCATATCCCTTTTCTGTCTGCTAAATATTCCACCAGGAGCATCAAGGCAGGAGAAACACTATATGTCCTAGCATTGCATTAGTGTGAGTCGTGATGGAGTTAGTCACCTATATTTTATGTATCATCTGACCTTTTGGTCAAATCACACTTTGTTGTACAGGTAGTGGTGCCTGGCTGTCCATCGCTCTCGCTGTTGTTATCAGTTACAGTCACATCATTACGTGACTACAGAACAGTGCAGAAGCTATATTGATAACATATTCTTCAGCTCTTTACTTCTTTCTATCCCTTAATACACATTTATGCCCTAGTTGTTTTTTATAAAATATTTTGGAATTCTGGTCCTATTGGATAAAAGCGTACAAATTTGTCATCTGATTTTAGATACTGAAGGTTGTGCCACTGATGCAGTATGTATGCCAGATTAAAATATATTTTTTTTCCTTGAAATCTTAAGTAACATAGTTCATACTAAAATTCAAGATAGTTTTCTGCCCTGCAACTCCTCTTGAATTGAAGGGGGCAAGCTGAACTGTGCTTATTTAATACAATCACTGTACTAAATTATTTTTCAATGAAGCAATAATTCTGAGAAAGCTTGCAGCACTTTTGGCTAAGATCATCCTAGGAGAAAAAAAAGCCTGTTAGCCTGGAAAGAGTTCAATTTATAATGATGTATAAAAGTATTAAGACTGAAATTACTTTTCAATAGAGTCTTCCTTGGGATCTTTGCAGTTGCTCACTGATTTCTTGGTTTTGTTTTTACAATCTGCAGCTGCCTCTGAACTGCTAAACTTCTAATTGCCCAAGTCTAGTTTCTGTAGGTTGCAGCAGCCTGTGCCGCAGCGATCTGTTCACAGTCGTTAGGGAGATCTGTCATCCAGGGCCTGATGCTAACAATCAGCAGGATGTGTAAGCACAGAGCTGAGCAAGGCTGGGGGACAAAACCTCTTTGTGTGTGGAGCTTGGCCTGTGTAGAGGAAAGGCACAGAGGGGAGGGTGGAGAAGCAATGGTGTATGGTGATAATTCCCTTCAGTCAGAGAGTTTCAGAAAAAATGATCGAGGTTTGTGTTTCTTCCTTCTTACATGAATAAGGGTTCAAAAATAAGGGTTTGGCAAATCTGATATTTAAACTACAGTGTGGATCTGAGGAGATACAGGCCCAGCTCTGAGTTAGGCTATGATTCCTGCTCACAGATACCAGAGGTAAAAGAAAGGCAGGGTTTTTATCCTTGTTCTAATGATAGGAAATTGAGGCAAAGGGAGACTGTTGCTGCTTAAACCATTTCAGGCAAAATGGTAAATGAAGTTGAAAAAATGTCAATGGGAACCAGCTCAGGCGGTGATGGCACCAACACCAACTGTGCTGCTGCCATGGTAAGCAGTTGCTTCTGGCAGGAGAGGTGCAGGTAGCCAGGTTGGACAGCAAGGAAGACACCACTGGAAGCAGTGTACTCTGATCTGTACCCTTGCTAGTTTATTTCGTTCAGATGCTTCCAGTTCCCCCAGAGTTAAAGGACTTTGCTGTTGCTAGGACTTAATAATACAAGGTTTTCTTCCAGCTTAGAGGTGTCTTTGAGGTATGTACTTCTCCACGTCATCTGAGCCAGCATGCAGCCTACAAACTTGCTCCAGCAATTCATGCTTCTTTTCAAGAATGCTAAATGTAAGTTGTTGTTCCCTGTTAAGGGGACTTTTTCTCAGAATAAAGAGATGGCTTCTTCCTAATGGTTGAGTAAGCAGTCTGTGCCTAGTTGGAGGTGTTTGGTTTTCCTCCTTTCTTGCTCTGTCTTGCCATATGTTAATTTTTCCCTTGTGCATTTCACTAGTTTAGTTTGCTCATGCTGTCTAGTTTGAACTCTGCCAACACAATCAGTGTGTGTTTTCAAACACTCACTCTAACACCTTTGCTTTGGGAAGGGGTTGTAATGAATCCATTTAGGAACACTGCATACTCTGTGGTGTCTTGCATCTCCCGACGAGCTTATCCTCTGCCCAGCCTCATCTGTGCTTCAGCAAGATATCAACAGTTTGCTTTTGCATCACTGATGTTGTCCATCTCTGTGTTGTAGGCTAGTTTCTCACTGCAGCGAGAAAAGGAATGTCAAAATTCTGACTTCTGGTCTTTTTCTAAAGTCTAACGATGACTTCCGTTATGTGACTTTAGTGCAACTTCCAAACAATATTGTTAATTCTTGGGGGAAAGGAAGGAAAAGGCTGATTCCCAGTCACTTACACTAGCAGAAAATCTGCACGAGGTGCAACCACAGTTTTTTTAATTATGCATTTGCCTCACTTTGGACAAGCATAATGATCACATATGGTACAAGGTGAGGGAATGGGACCTTCAATATGTGCTGGGATTACTGAGATATAACTTAGCTACATGACTTCATCTGTTATATAAAGCCTCACAGAATTCACTGGTGCCAGTTCAGAAGTTTATAACTTGGGTGGCTGGGAAAGGTGGGCTGTTTTAATATTGTGGTGAGGGCAGATTGAGCCCACTTGACCTATATCACTCCCTGAAAGCTGTAGCCCATTCAAACAAGCCCAGCTCCCTTTGCCTTCCTGCAAATGCTGCTGTTCCCCAGCTGGTGCAAGGCTGATGAACTCTTATAGTAAATGGTACTGTGATCATTTATCCCAGTTCAGCAGCTCAGCCACCATTTTCTCTCCCAAGCCCATAAATCCTTTCTCACTATCATCCTGATTTTCTCTTTTTCTTTAACATATACTCTTCTCACCCAAGATCAACCCTAGTCTTCTCTCATTCTTCAAGGGAAAGGGAAAAAAGCTTTGGCAACTTGCCATCAGCTTTTTCCTCTGCCTCTTGCTTCCATCAAATATACCAGGGGTTTGTATGGGAGGAGAAATAGGCAGCTCAGCTGCCTGCACAGAGTCAGAGAAGGACTCCATTTGTGTGAAAGGCCTTAGGGTACACAAAGGACGAGGAATGGAGACTTCCAGAAATAGGAGAAAATAGTCTGTCCTCCCAGAGAGCAGCAATCTGGAGGGGGACTGCATTGCACGCCATTTTTTTTTTCTGTAATTGTTTCTCTCTTCTTCATGCTGCTGTCCTTTGTTAAGAAGTAAAATATGAGTCACCGATGGTCATTTTGTGTAACAGACACATTAGCAGTACCTAAATACATTATACTACCACACCGCTGTGCTGTTTCATTCAGATGCCCCTTTTCGTCCTCCCCCCCCAGCTCTGAGAAGGATTTTGTAGCTCACTGCTTAATGATTCAAGCCTTTGTATTGAAAGCAGTCAGGTGAGAGTGCCTTTACAACAGGTATACAAGGGTGAAGCCATCTATGTTCATAAAAAAGTCATTTCATTGCATAGTATATGCAAGGTTTGATGGCCTGGTGGTTCTTTCATTTATATGTATATGGGATGGTGCTTTGGTAAAAAAATGCAGCAGTTGCCTCCCTTTTCTTCAACCAAAAATGTTCTTGGCATTAGCATCCCCAACCCCCCTTCCCCGTTGGTAATCCCATCTCCTTACTGGTTTTCTTGTATCAAATCCCTGTTTATTGATAAATACAAGCAAATTCTCTCATTTAAAATAATTAGCCAAGACTGAAAAGTGCTAAAAATGCCCATGTGCTGCTGCAGCTTTGACTGCAGAGGTGCCATCCCTGCTGTGTGAGAGTAAATCAGATACTTGGGTTTCATGCAATATTCTTTGACCTGGCTTGAAGACGCTAAAATCTAATCATATATTTTAGAAGTGGAAACTCTAACACAGTCTCATAATTATTAAATGTTTGGAAAAAATGTGCTTTTAAAGTATGAGCAGAACTAGCCAGGGATTTACCAGGATCCTAGACTGAGTTAGGTTTTTCCTTGCAGTTAAGCATTGTTATAAAAAAGCTTTTTTTTCTTTCTTCTTTTCTTCTTGTTTTTGGCTTAGTTTCCTACAGAAATAAGGTGTTTTCAATCACACAGTGTTCTCCTGTCTGTCTGCTCTTAACTTTCCATTTCTTGGACAGTATCTGTGAAATTTGAAGCAGTCTCAACCAATTTGATGGAAAGGAAGAGGTCTCAACAATATTATCTTTACAACTCCTGTAAGAATAGGAAGCGGAGAGAAATCACATTAATATTTCCATTCAGTGAAAAACTGCTGAACTGCAGGGTGAGTTCAGCTTTATTAGACCTGAAAAAAAATCCATAAAGGAAAGGCTTCATTAGTTCTGTTTCTCACAGAACTACCTGTTTATGTAGCATGAACACTTTCTGAGCTGTTTAGAGTCATAATGTTCATAACCAGTGTGTAAGGCAACAAGTGGCAAGGCTGTGACAGTCTGTCTGGGTTGCAACTTCTGGACTCCAGAAGTTCCTGACGTGCACTGAGAATGTGGCATTTACTTTCCAGCTCAGGACAAGGTGACAGGGGAGTGAGCAGCCAGCCCTTGAGCAGCTCTCAAGCTCCTCCCTGCTCTGTCTGCACTCAAAAAAGTTGGGAGATGAGTGGCAGAGAGGGACAATAACGTCATGTGCTAGGCCTTGTCAAGGGGTAGTGCAGATGGTCTTCTCTTCCTCCTAACAGCAGAGGAACCAATTTGGTTTCTGAATCATAAACATCTGGGTGGAAGGAGAGACTTCTTAGTGCTGGTTATGTGGCTGTGTCCATAAGCATCACTAGGTGTTGCCTTTGAGCAGGTTCTGCCACCTCTACTCAAAGGGATGTCCCTCTTGCTTGAGTGTGGTACTATTCAAGGTGTCAGGCTTGATTGATGATACATTATATGAAGGTTATATACCCGAAGTGTCTTTTGCACTCATCTGAATCTGTGTATTCAGCAACCTGGGGCACTTGGCTTGCTTAGTCAGAAAAATGAGAGTTCTGTGAGGACTGAACTCTCTTCGGTCTTCACATTTGCTCCCTTAAAATGTCAGTCAGTATAGGGAGCTGGCAGATGGACTCAGCATGGGAAAGGAGCTTCATCTTAGTTTTCTATTTACTTATTAAGTGTTTCCCCCTGTTAATGCACCATAAAACAAATTAGAAACATTCTTAACTGCTTACAGTGCAGAGAAGAGGTGGTTGGAGAGAAAGCAGTAAATTTGAGGCCAGCTAACAGTGTTTTCTGATTAGAAAAATAAAAAAAAAAATTAAGCATCTTTTCAAGGAATCTAGATTTTAAGATTGAGATACAGATATTTAAGTAGTGTATTGCTATAGAGCTGAGCATTAAGCATTACTGATGTTTTTGGAAAATCTACCCTGAATTGTTGAAAGAGAGGAAACAGACAGTAGAAAAGAGATTTACATGAAGAATTCACATATAAACTAATTTCCTTGATTTTGATAAATTGGTCAAAATAAAATTTTGCCTAACGTGACCACTTGCATGAGATATCTCTTTGAGTTGACAGCCCCTTGCTATTCATTATCTAATAAATATCTTTTTATAGGACATTACTGTGTAAAAAGTAAGCTTCTGTTAGTAAGGGGCTCTCAATTTCTCTCCAGTCCTGCAGAGAGTCCAGGGAAATCAACATTTGCAGTGTATTTATTGCCTGACATTTCCAAGTCCAGTCCAAAACATGTCGTCACTTTATATTCTCTTTGAGGAAGTAGGAGAGGAGGCATTTGGGCTCTGACTTCAGCCAGCACCAAAGCTGTGAGATTCTTGGTTCCTTTTTACAGTTTCCTACTTTGGGTGTAGCAGCCCTCATAATGCAAAAAAAGGAGGCCAAAATCTGCTGTCTTTAACACCATAGAGCTGTGTGGATTTTATTTGCGTATGTTTAAAAGGCAGGGCAGGGTTTAGCTCAGCACTAGAAATTCTGTTTCCTAGGAATAAAGTCAACAGAAGATGGTATTTGCACACTCAAAAAAAAAAAAGCATAGCATTACTACTTAATGTTTCTTTATGCTTAATACTTTTTCTCTGAGGATTCTATCAGGTGACGATGCCAGGTTGAATTACACAACAGACAGTTTAAGCTGGCCTGTCTCTCTCTGTTTTTACATTGTGCTGTCTTTTTGCTTATAATTCCTAGAAATTGCAGGGGTACTCTTTCATGCCTAAAGGGCCAAACTTTATATTATGTACAACCAGCTTTAGTCTTGAACCATTATACTCTGTTCCTAAAGTACACCCCATCACATAACTGTGATGGAAGCCAAGACCCAGGGTGGCTGTTTCCTTCTTTCTGGAACAAGACTGCTTTTGATTCACGAGGGATCTTCCATCTAGCTTTTTATTTTTCAGCCTCATTCCTTCTGACCTGAGCTAACAGTTTTGAAGCGTACAAGCAATTCTCTGAGTGTAGTCAAGATTCATATAATTCGTGGTTTGATTTTTTTTTTTCTGTGTATCAAGCCCTGAGGAATTATTTTCATCCAGAAAAGTTCTTTCCCTTTTAATAGTGCTTGGGTTTTCTAGATTAGTTTTCAAGCTGCACAGATCACATCAGAATAAAGGTAACATTATTGTTCTAGTTCCTGGGGTGTCATTGTAAAAACTGCTTTTTCACCCTGAATATTAAAGGCACTTTCTGCCATTCTTTGTCTCTTAAAGATGTAGGGATAAAATAAAAATGCAAGAATCACAAGGCAGTTATTGCAACCAGGTATTTTATTGACCATATGTGCAGCTCTGGGGAGTGACAGGTTTTCCACCAGTAGAATAGATACATGGTGGTATTATGAGTGTCATTAGGTCTTCAAGAAAGAGTAGCTACGCAAAGAATAACTTGGATGTCCTAGCATATAATAAATGACTAGTAAAGTGAGAACCTCTAGGCAGCACCCAGCGTGCTTAGTTTTGTGGGTCAAACCTGGACAGTGCTGCTTAGCTTTTCTCAGATTCATGACAAAATAATTTATTTGCTCCCCACAAACCTACACAGAAATGGGATTCGGTGGAGATGTTTCCTGGGTCTCTGTGGGAAGACCTTCAGGGCTCCAGGATCTGTGCACATTGTTCTCCCTTCCCTGGGAAGAGGAGGTGGCCAGTAACTTCAGGCCGTGCTGCCTCCTTCAGCCCTTGCTGTAGCCCTCCCTGTGACAAAGGGCTGGGGCCATCGTGGAAACCTGCGGAGTGGCAGGAGCTTTCCATGGGTAGGACAGGTAGGGGGCACAACCATTGTCCTCATTTCCCTCCTTCATCCCATCCGTCTCCACCAACAGGAGAAATTTAGGAAAACTTAGTGTAATATTGCACGTTGAGAAGATGTTTGACTCACAGAGGTTCTGTGGTAATGTGTTAAGTGAGCTGGCACAGCTGTGCGGGTCCATTTTGACAGAATTACTGGGATTTTTTCTTGCCTTGTTTTCAAAAAGACCATTTTCCTGTGCCACCTGTCCTCTGCTCATCCTGAGAGCGCTTATGATGACCTGCAGAAGTGGGCAGAAGACGTCCATTAGCAGTGCCATTTCTGTCTATGGCATGCTACAAAAAATGCATTGGATTTAATTTATTTACTCGGGACATCTGGGTTTTGTCTGCTATAACCAATTTCTTTGACTAACCACATCTGGGCTAAGCAATGTGCACTATATTTATATGGCTACAGCAATTTCACCCTGGTCCTAAGATTTGCAGAAGTTCATTTATGAGCAAAAAATGCTCAAAATTTTTTTATTAGCATTACTGTGGAATGGCTTTTGTTTAGGTTACCTCAATAGATGCTCAGACACTGTATGCCAAGAATCAGCTTTTAACATGAGCCAGACTTGTTCTTTGGCAGACTTATTTAATTACAGATCCATCCTAAAATTTGTTCAGCCCTGATTGGAGAATTCATTTGTGAAGATAGCAGAAAAAGCTCTGGAAGATTTAATGACATTGTAAAGAGGTGTTCATTTTGACTAGGAGACTTGGCCTCAAAGTGATCCTACAGAGACCTCTGTTCTCAGGGCTGAGAATATTTCACTCAATTTCTTTTCCAGATTCCAGAAAATATCATTGTTTGATGTTTGGTACTGTGTCAGACTACCCCAATGACTAGCAGGTATTAATACATTTTGCCCCAAAACAAACTGTCTTTAATGACAAGACTCTGCAGTATGTTTTCCAGTCCCTCTGATAGCCAAGTCTCTAGATCATGGCATAGCACGGCTGCTGACCTGTAACTCTTGTATGAATACAATAATACAGCGCTGGCAGACTGCCAAAATTCATAAAACAGTGAGTGTATTTCCTCATAAATAATATTAATATTTTGAAATACTACCACCTTCTGGCAGTTAGGAGAGAGACTATTCAGACCATTTCTTGGTGAAAACTACTACAGTGTCTGACGTTATGAGAAGGCACACTTTCCGAAGTTAACTTTGAATTTTACGTTCCTTTTATGTTCTGCAGGAGCTTTGCTTTCAAAGACCTGTTGATATGGATTTCCAATGCGTTCCTGTCAGGGAAAGTCTCGCATGCTTTTCCCGCTTCATTTCCCATCTTAGTCTTAGTTTTAACAGGTGCCCTCAATCTTCACTAAGTGTAATTGGGAAGAGGTACCCCTTCCATGCCCCCCTTTTTCCATTGCCCCCTCCAATACTGGCATAGAATTTCTATAAATATAAGGTGAACCAAGCATTAACAGGATAACATTTTACTGGTTATATTCACCTTTGAACCTTTAGGTCTAGGAAATGTTAATTTACGTGCTGATAGCTTCCTTGAAATGCATTCCCAATGTTTGTTTGACTACAGAGACTCAGTCAAGGACATTGCATTTGTTTACAGTGAAGATGGAAATAGGGTGATGTTTCCCTCATGCAAAGACTCCATTCCATCTACTGGATTCCTGGAAGTTACCTGCTCTTCTATAGGCAAACTTGCACGGGCTTTGGGACAGATATAATGCCGTTGCTCTCTTCTTCCCACAAGGGCCTGTAGGGATCAGCTCTGCCCTCTGAGTAGTTACGACAGAACTGGACTTCTCTGGGAGACAGAGGAAGAAATTCTTTGCCCTTGGTCATTTATTTTGATCCAACGTACAAAGGTGTTACGATTACTGACCCTCAGGAAAGGGGAAGATTTCTGTGCCCCAGGTTTCTGATCCTGTGGCCAGAGGTCCACTTAAGGATGCATGTAAAAACTCAAAGCTGACAGGAAAGGTTGTTGTTTCATGGGAAAAAAATTGATAGGTGTTATGTGTTTCTTTGGACTTGAGGGTTGCTTTTGTGTTTTTTTCCAAAAAACATTTGTTATATAACAGTACAAGAAGGTGATATATTTATATATTGTTGGGGTTTATTTTTTCTGCCCTGAACAGTATTATAGAAATATATGTTTATTTTTTTGACCAGGCATCTCTGTAAATAATCAATTTCCAAGCAGCTTGTTTTAAATTTCTTATGCTAAGCAAGAAAGCAGATGATGCAAAACTCTGTATTTCATATATAGAAGTTACAAGGCTGTGCTTAAAAGACTGCAACATTGGATTAAGTGTCATCTGAATTTGTAAGAAGGTGCTTGAAATACAGAGGCAGCCATATAAAATGGCCACTGTAAAGCTGAAAGTGGCATTCAGGTGTCCTAACTGTGGTCTGCCTGCAATGGCTGTAATTCTCATGGTACTATAACCTGATAGTGCAGTAATTTAGCTGCTTTGAACATTGTGATAACTTCTTTATTTCATTTTACTTAATGGTGAATATAATAGTTTCCTCACCAGCTTAAAAATACTTTGATATTTGCATTAACTTCCAATGCTGCTTAAGTATAAAGATGGTTAATATTTTCTCAGAAAGAGATTGAATAATGACATTTTGATGTTGTGAATATGCACACTCTATGAAAGGCGCAGGTCCCTATATAGGTGATTAACAACTGAAAAAAAAGATGTACTCTAGGAAACTAATTATCTTTATTCCTATCTGACAGTGATTAATTTATAGTTGAACAGATGCTACGCAACATTAAACTGCAATAAATTCTATCTTGAGCTCATAGGCCAAGTTGAAGAGACAGACAGAAAGTATAATAAAAGAGGAATTCACTCTCTTTTGAGATCTAGTGGGTGTGAATTTGAGTCACGTGGGGAGTCAGCTGAGAGTTAGCACGAGAAGGTAGCCTGGCAGTATGGATCCTTGAACAAACCTAGCTGCCCAAATGACAAAATGACTTACCGCGGTCCCATGCACTGAGCCTCTGTCAACTTCCTGAATTTTCTTTTGTGAATTTTGAATGACATGGTGTGCAAGTGCTGCAGTCATATCAACAGGACCAATGAAAGGATTATTCCCTTTAGCTCTCTATATCTGAGAACAGTTCTCTCTTAACTTTACAAATCCAGCAGGAGAGGAGGAGTGGAATATATTTCCCCACTTTACGGTGCCTGCTTTTTCTTCCTTTCCTAGTGGAGGATATAACAGAGTAGAAAAACCCCCACACTATTAGTGACTATTTGGTTTGGATTTGTATCCTCAATACTTTCTTATGCAGACCCGTGGCTCAAATTCACAAAATTATTCAAATTTTAGCCTATGATTGAAAACTTCAGGAAGGAATATTCTTGATGTCCCACCAAGTCTATCCATTCATAGACTTGAGGGGTAGGGTAAGAGAGCGTATCGAGGAGAGGCATGTGTAGATCTGTTGTCCTCAATTGGCTATTGGTGATTTCAGTAGAATTTCATTTGGGAAGGGGAGAAGTAAAAGGAATGTAAGTTCTTAGGCTGTGATCCATTGCAGTTACCCAACTATATCAAGTCACCTGGGTTATTCAGTCAGATTATATCAAGGTAAGGAGACTGTGTGTTGAAATATCTGGCTGAACTGGACCTGTAGGAACAGTAAATTTAAATAAGCTATCCAGGCCTGCCGTTAATGAAGTGGTTATGAGCAATCAGAGGAAGTTCTTTTGAACAGTTACTGTTATTTGCTGGTGGTTACTGATGCAGGTCTGGAAAGGCAGATGCTGCATATGTGTCTGGTGCAAAACTGAACCGATCCACCAGTCAGTCCAAGGGCAGGGTGGACAAGAAAGGAGATGGAGCAATTATTTTTCAGGAAAATAAGGTAGGATGAGAGAGGTCAGCTAACTCAGTTCAGGGGGTAACCCTGAAAATGGCAAGAGCTGCTCTGGGTCAGAGAGCGCATGTGCAGTCAAATTTAAAATGGCACTGAAATGCTACTTGCTGATTTCAGTGGGAATTTGTCTCAAACTGAAGCTCCTTAGTGGTCATTCTTCTCACTTGCTTTCCTTGCATCTGGCTTTGAGACATGGTGGAGTCAAGGCTGCATTTTATCTGCTTTGAGCCCAGACCTCATTAGAAAAGGGGACTGCATATGTGTATAACTGAGAAGAAACAAAAGAAAGAAATGCAGTGTGAGATGGCTCTCAATTTACTGTGCTTGGATAAATGCATTATTATATGGAGTAATTTGATGGGCAGTGTCTGCTGCTCCTGGGTAACTCTTAAATAGAACAAAGGTCCAAAATGTCTTATACAATCACTCTGTTATGTAGATCAGCTGCACTACTGGGAGAAAGATTGTAGCTCTGAGATGGGGCAGGTGGAGGAGGGGATTGCTACCCCTGGGGACTTCCTCTGGCAGAGAGAGAAAAGAGGAGGCAGGTCGTTTGTTGTCTGCAGCTCATGGAGAGGCTAGCTGTGAGATGGGGAAATATAACATACCTTGAAACCAGTGTATAAATAGAGTGTGGTTTTGGTGTTTTTTTTTTTAGTGTCCAGCGGAGTTATGAATTTTAGTTCCAAGGCTTGTATTTTAGAACTGGTTTTGAAGATCCCTCATAAGGGATGAGAGGTCAGAGGTGCAGTGGTGGTTTGTGAATTATGTTGTCCCATGGGTATCTGGGCTTTTCTGTCTGTTATTAAGAATCTGAGCGAGCTCATTTTGGTGAGACGTGGTTGCTTAGTTGCTAAGAGAGCATTTAATGCACTGGGTATAATATACTACATGCAGAATACATGTCCAAGATCCAGAGAATTTAATGATGTTACTGTGGGGCATTTTGTGTGGTGGTTTCCTGCTAAACTTGCTGAGTTCAGCAAGATTGGGGGGGTATGTCTGAGAGTTCAGTGGAATTTTTTATCAGTGGAAAAGCTCCTTTTAGAATAGCCTGAAATTGTTTAACGATTGTCGTATAGGTTACACCCTAAGGGTTGTCCCTTATTTTATCTGAGTTTTATGTTAACACTGGCCTGTTAGCATTTTGTTGGTTTACACAGGTAAAACAGCCAGGAGGTGTGGGAGCAAGTGGCAGTTCAGTGTTGAGAGGAAAACTGAAATATAATGTAAAAATTCTCAACAAAGACGTTCACCCATAACCCCTTCCTAACCCCCTCCTCCTTTTTTAATAAAGCCTTGTCTCTGCCCCTGGGACAAAGGGGAGGCTTATTCTTCTTTTGATAGATTGCTTTTTAGGGTTCATCCATAAGTGAGATTGCATTATTGAGCCAGCATACCAGTTGCTAGCAGTACTCTACTTCATCACTGCCTGCAATTATCAGCAGATATCACAAAAAGCAACAGTCAGAGGAGCTCATAAAAGATCCAAGAACAATAGGAGAGAAGGCTGAATAAAATTAATAAATGAAGGTAAAAAAATCCATTTAGTATCAACTTCCTAGTGGACCTGGTCCTTTTTATCCACTGTTTCTGTAACATTTTTGTCAGTTCACACTAAGTCTAGTTTTAACATTGCCTAACATCGAGAAGCAGGACACAAAGTATAAAGTGACACGCCACCAAGACGTCCCTCCACGTCATTATTCAGCAGCTTGGTCCGTGAGCATGCACACAGAGCTAGTTTGTTTAGTTATCTTTGTTTCCCATTTCACTCAACTGTGGGATGGTCAATTATTGCCTTGTTGGGGGTTACTAAAGTCTCCCAGACATGCTTGACAGGCCACACAGCGTGCAGTTTAATCTTTCCTGGTAATAACATAGAACAGAATTTTGTGGAAAGAGGTGTGTGAACAGGAGCATCCCCTGCACACAGGCAGGGAAGCTGCCCATCTGCATGGTTTCACCCACACGGTTTGGGCAAGATTCACTATTTCGGGACAAGTATACCAGGGCTGGTGTTTAAACTCATTTTCTGGTACAGGAAACCAACACAATCACTGTTGATATGTTCCATATGCAGTGATTTGATGTACGGTTGTTGCCATTTTCCTTTTCAGACTTAAAGGAATACAGTGCAATGAAAGACAGAAATATTTAGATGCATTAAAAATATGTCTAAAAGCACCTGCTCTATGACTAAAAATGTCAAATAAGAAACAAGATGCAAATGTGAAAGCAAGCTATTAGGCTTGGTTTGGAAAGGTGCAATGTCTGCCCAGTTTCAGGTTTAATGACGGTTTTCATTACTCTCCTCAAATCCATGATGAAAGCCTTTTGCATTGTGCTGAGAATATATTTCTTACACAATACTTCTGTTAGTAATTCCTGCCAGCCAAGGATTTATAATCAGGCTTTGAAAAATGTATTCTTTAAAGTGAGAATAATAAAAAAGGTTTTTCATCTACTCTATTCATAGCTCATGGTAGTGAAGCTGTGTAGTCTAATCCAAAGAGCTGATGAAATAAAAGGGAGATAACAATAGATTAACTTTGACTTGTTATAATGTATTACATGTTTATCTCTTAGAAACACACACTCTCAGGCTGAAGTTTCACAAGTTTAATTTCAGTGTGCATGTACAGGCCATCTAATGGACAGCTTTTTGCTGTGCTCTGTTTAGAAAACAAGGGGCACTTGATAATGTTTTTTCTTTTTTTTATTAAAAAAAAAATGTTTGGAAACTTAACACACATCTTCAACAGAAGAGATAAACATGGTCCCCAAATGGTAGTTCTTTTTAATTCACAGATATGCAAGCTCAACCAACAACAACAATAACATAAAAATCCTCAGTCTGGAGTTTTCCATGAGGAGCTTTTTGGGGTTGTTTGTTTGTTTTTTATTTAACATTGGAGGAAAGAGAGGAAAGAAAATAAAATGACATGAAAATAGATTTGTTTATTTTTCCCTGGCTTTGCAAAGCACTGTTATTTCTATTTTCTTTTCTCTCCTTTTCTGCTTTGCTATGGAAAATAGGGAAGGAAGATAATTTTAAAAATATCTAAAAATTCTTTATTTTAAAAATTTACCCCCCTGATCTTTTATTGCTATGAATAGTGATTGATACACTCCAGTTGTGAATGGCAGAATGAGCTGTGAGAAGAGCGGGGGCACACATGGTGGGGAGCTGAGACATTCTTACCCCGGGTGATGAAGGCATGAAGAGGGAAGGAAGGAGGGTGCTTGTGCAGGGGGTCCTCAGCCAGCAGCCATGCTGCTGGAGCTCTTACCGTTTGGACTTTCACCTGGCTCCTTGCTGGATTTTGTTGTCTTCAGGCTCTGCGAGACTGCCTGGCAAAGAAGCATCACAGCATCCTGACACCATGGGGGAGGGATGTTCTCCTCTCGAATTCTGCACTGGGAGGAGGGACACTTTATCGGGGCTCGCTCTGACTGCAAATCTCTAGTGGTTCTTGTGTAAGTCAGTCTGCAGTGTCACAGATAAAGGTTGTCTGCAGTGTCACAGATAAAGGTTGTAAGTATACAGTTGCCTCTGGGGAGCTGCTGTTTGGTATTCCAATTTATATGTGCAATATTTAAATCTGCACATTTACCAAATTTCTTGAAACTTATAGCTGTGAGGACATCATATAAGTATTTTTGCAGCACCTTACCTCCAGTGCTGACCACAACACCCAAAGGATGGCTGTGCTTAGGAATTGGAGGTTGCCCAGTCCTGATCCTTAGTGGAAACGGCGTGTGGGAACAAAGAAACATTTGAGCTTCAGTTAGCTGTTCCCCATGAAGGACCAGAGGCTTGGGTGCATTCATCCCACAGAAAGGAGTAGAGAGGATGACAAGTTCGATCGAGTTTAGACAGGTGCCCTCCTCAAATCAATGCGACTCTTGCCATTGATTTTTTTACAGTAGCAGAGTTAGGCTAAAATCAAATTATTTTGAAAAAATGCAACAAAATGTTTTACAAGAAAAAGGAAACCAACAGTTTCATAGTAGATATGGTCCTAACAGAAGTTGTTTTGATTTGCTAAGAGTTGGAGGGCGGAAAAGATGAATGGAAAGGAACCCAGTTACTGTGAATACAGGATGTAATTTGGTTGCCAATAGTGCTTGGGTTTACCCTGTTTCTCTGTTGCTCTCCCACAAAATGCATCACCATAAGCATAGCCTATGCACAGTTTAGGCTTGAAGTTTAAATACATTTGTAATTGTTGAAGTGTAGAGCCAGGGTCTTACCTGGTGCACATTAGTGTCTCTCCATGGACTTCTGTGGCAGGCAGCAGTTGCACAGCTCATGCAGACATACGTCTGTCCATGTAAGGACACAGACTATTCAAACACTGCTTAGAAAACCTGGGAATAAAAGCTTATGATGTGCCACTGTTTTAAAATCAATGAATGGGATGGCTCAAGCAAGTAAAGACTGGTTGGTTTGATGATAACTGCAGTTATAAAGGGTCATATGGGACCTAATTAATAAAGAACCAAAAGTTGGTAACATAATTCCAGGCAACACTGGTTTATGGACAGGAGATCTTATCAGACCAACCTGATGCTGGATTTTTGTTGGAATTCACAAAAGTTTGAAAAAGATAACTCTGTTAATGCACTTAGACTTCTGTAAGGCATTTGACATAGAGCTAACATTCTGAGTAAAACCATGTGTGATTATTAAATCAGCACTGCCCATATCCACTGGATTAAGACTGCCTGAAAGATCACAAAAAACAAACTGGAAATGAGGAATACTCATCTGATGAGGCTGCTTAATTTGTATTCATTCTGTGGGGATCTGCATTCAGCCCTGTGCAAGTCAGTACCTATGTCTGGGAAGAAAATATAAGATCATTATCATAGAAGACAACAGAAAAATTAGAGTAATTATTAAAACCAAGACAAAATACTGCAAAAAGCTTAGAGGATATTTGAAGACTTGTCATATTTCACAATTGGCCACCCATTTAGCATGCAATAGAAAATTCTGGGAGAGCTGTGTGACTGATAAAAATTTACAGGCATTTTTATAAACATAAGCACTGCCCTAAAGAAACAGATTTGCTAAATATTGCTTTATCTACTGAGTGGGGAAATGGGTGATGTTTCCGTTGTCTCTGTCTCAAGTCTATCCAGGAGTCACTTTTTGCTAGCAATTGCTGTACAGTTTTTATTTTACACATATTTACACTGGAAAACCAGAATTTGTCAGTTAAAGTGTTTTTCTAGTCTCAGAAATTACTATATAAGAGCATACCTCTGACTGAGGCATTACTTGGCACAGCATACCATGTCAAGTCTGTTTTCTCTGTAGACATTGATGATAAAAATGTACGTATGTATGTTAGACTTGCAGGCACAACTCCATTTAGGGTCTGTTTTCTGTGCATGCTGGTGGCATTGGATTATGAGGTTCCAGTCACTAACACTGGTGCAAGCCCAGGGAAGGCAGCGCCTTCAGTCGGGTGTCACGGAGAGCCTGCCTAGGCTTGCAGAACATGCAATGGATGAAAGAGCAAAAAATACAGCCTGCTCTCTAAATATCTAAAGGGTCTTCAACCCCCTGGTCCTGTCCCACTCTCATCAAGTCTAATTTCTCTTTGGTTTGAAGGGGAGCAGCATTTTGGCTTGATATAACCTCTGGTGCGAAGGCAGTTCTTAATGCATTTTTGAGATGTATTTTATGTGTGCATTAGCTTGGTTTTTAAGCAATGTCACTTTTAGGAGGCTTTTATTTGCATGTGGTTTATAAGCCAAACTCAGTTACAGGCATAGATTTTCCTTATGAGAATACAATCTCTATTTCAAACAGGCAACTTTGCTTGAAAAAACGTTTCCTTGTTATTGAACCAGTGATTGTCATTCTTGGAGTGCTCAGGTGTCAGCATTAGTTACCCACAGCATAGTGGAACTAATGTAATGAAACTGTCTTTTCCTTCCGAATTTATAGATGAGCTATTACTTTATTATAAAAGAATAAATCTGGAATAAGGGATTAGAATAACTGGCCTCAAAGACTGTCCTTGGAAGCAATCTGATTTTTTGTCTACATAGTTATTGCCTGTGTTGTTCTCTGTTTTCAGAACATTAGACAGTTATGCTAAGGCTAGCGATGACATTTGATTTTTCAGAGACCATTCTTACATTGGACTGTATGCCTCAGGTTATGTGGCATGTCCACACATGTTCGGGGAAAGAGCAATATTCTTTGAAAAACATGTCACAAACTGTGCTTTGGTCAAAAAGAAGGAATCCATGAAGACAATGAATATAGATCCTACATTAAGATGCAGCTGCATTTTGATGTGTCAGTAAGGTTAAGAAATATTCATACTTTCGTGAGCTGAGCACAGGTAAAAAGCCCTTGTGCTTACCTACCCTTAATAATTTTTTTTTCCGTCAGGTGCTACATTGAATTGATACATAGGATATTAAGCACTTGTGCGGGGATGGGCCAGGCAGTGGCTGCCCATTGTCTGTCAGCATTCTTGGATCCACTCACCAAAAATCCCCAAGCTAGTAAAGAAAAACCAAATGACTCTGTTCATAATTTAGTTATGTGGCACAAGGGGGAGCTCAAGGTTCAAATTGCTGCTGAATATTCATAGCATTGTACAGCACATCCCCTAGCCAGACTGTGTTTTAAATTGTTCAGTGTATTAGACTTAACTATAAAATTATGATTTCCTAGAATGTAATAGTTTAATCATTGGTTTAATGGAACCAAAGCTACTTGATTTTTTCAGTAGAATCAATGCAAACTGGCTTTTTCCTCTCTGCTGAGTTAATAGATAGTAATTCACAAGGGTTTTTTTTGTAAACCTACTCAGCTATAAAGATGACATGCAGAGAGTCACTCTCCACACTGAATGCAGTTTTAGAACTTTTGAGGGTCTGTAGGAGGCGATCGCTTGGCAACCTTCATAGACAGATAGGCTTCAGCAGTAATATTGTGCCACTTACCTTTTAATGGAAGTACTGGTACTAATCACTCTTCAGCAGTAGATGTGCTGTTATTATTTGAAATTATATTAAAATGGAAGTGCAGTTCCTGCCAGGTTACTTTTTGTGATTGGCACGTCAAATGAGCACAGTGAAATGACAGAAAATTACTGCATCAGCTTTTAAATTAGAACTCAAAATTCTTGAGCTTCTTTCCTACCAAAAGCCAGGATTTAATAGATATCTAATCATTATCAGTACTTGTCTGCTTCGCTCCTTTGCCGTATGTTGAAGTAACAGCAGCGTGTTTGCAGTGATGTCTACGTGGTGACTGTCGGAATGTCACAAGCGTCCCGGGGAACAGGACCAGCTCCCACCCCTGTCCCTCTCAGGGTACCTTGTGCATTTTGGAAGTGCTATTGGTGCTCTGTCATAAAAGCTAGCAGTGGCTTTTGTTTGGATTTTTCCAAGCTTACAGATTTATTTGGGATCAGAAATTATCAGAAATTATAGCTTGCTTGCTTTGTCAAGAAATGTGGTAATACACTCCTTTTATATAAAAGTATCATCAAGGTCAGGAGTTTGGTAAATAATTACAGACATAGGTGTAACTTCAGCTATAAGATCTGGGTCTCTCTTTGGCAGCTGTGTGTAGCTCCTAGAAGACATGCCAGCCCTTTGAACCCTTGGATCTGCCTCATGAGATCTCTTGCTGGATAAGAAATTCTTTCTCTGTCTTGTTTTTGGGAAGGCCGGGGGGGGGGGGGGGGGGGGGGGGGGAATACACCAGTGTAAATAGGGTGTAAATGAGAGTATATTTCTGGGAGGAAAGGTGGAGACAAGATGTAAACTTAAGTAATCAAATTTCATGCTTGAGGCTACAAGCTGGCATCCATGGTTCAGAAAAAAAATCTTTTGTTAGTTATACGGTGAAAACTTTTTTTTTTTTCTCTGTTGAAGCATTAGAAGTTAGGCAGTTGCCAGAGGCTGCAATTCAGGGCTAAATGCTGTGGTGAGCTGATCTTCTCTGGCAATTCCAACATGCCTCCTGCAGTTGGGAGAATTTACAAATAAGACAGATTAGAGCTGCTGAAGACTAACCATGTAAAGCTGTAAGAATAATTTAAGCAATAGCTCTCCCTTCCCCATCCCCCCTCCAAAGCACAGAGCAGGTAAAGGTTTGTTTAATTCTATAGTACTTGGATTTAACTGTGCTGTTGCATTTCCAGTTTCCTTTATATTTGAGGGCTAACTGATCAGATTTTAAGACATCTGTAGAAGGAGCAAAGAATTTACCTCCTATTTGTAAAATAAAAACTGAGGGGAGTTTATGGCACACCGGGCTCTAATTATCATTAAATAATGAGGATGCCAATAAAACACTTTTCATTTCCACTCCAACAAGCATACAGTTGTTTGATCAATCATTGCCCCTTATTGAAGATATAGCACTTCTCTTCCTGAGGTCCTTCATTGTGAGCCCGGGTTCCTGCTGGGGGGGGATCCATGCTACCACAGAGGCTGCGTGGCCTCTGTGCTTCCGTGCAGGAGCTCTGGAGGCAAAGCCTGTGCCTGCTCCATGCAGCGTGCCCTGGCCTCTGCAATGGTCCCTGCCAGGCCAGCACAGGAGGTGATACAAGGAGTGTTTCACTGCCCTGGGACATCTTGGAGCTTTAGTTACAGATCAGACTTCAGAGCCCACACCTATTGTGCTGACAGCCTGTGGTCACTATTCTAGCTTGAAGGAAGTGGAGAGCAGGTTTTCAGCGAGGCAAGTGGCGACAGGTTTTATGCGTAAAAGATATTTGCTCTGCATTAAAAAAAAAAAAAAAAGCCTGCAAGGAGCAGGTACAAAAACTCCCAGAACAGCTTTCGGGCAGGTCTCAGATCCTGTCACTGATGTCCAGCCTTTTGCTGTGTCTTAGAGCCACAAGGCACTCAGTATTTGAGATGCTGTCACTGCTGTGCCATCCATGTGCTGTTTTCCTGCAGGGAAAACTACTTACTACTACTACTACTAAGAGCTGCTTCTTCCGCTTCCTTCTCTTGCAAAGCTTTTTTCAGTAGTGACAAGCAGTTGCCCGACAGCCTCATAAACCCAGGGGTCCCTGAAAATAGAGCAAAGTGGGGCTGACACTGCACTGGGCTGGAGGGATGCTCTCACTGTGGCCGGTATCAGCTGTGTCAGGCTTGTCACAGGCTCCAGCCACTCTGCTCAGCCCAAGTTCACAATCAAATTGTAATGCTATGTGAGTTACACAGCTTTATGTGCGACAGATTAAATAAGCAGGACTTACCAGGTGGCTTTCAGTTATTTTCTTAGACTAGTTGTTTTCTTTTCAGTCTTTTCTCTCCTTTGATTGATTCATATAGTTTGTAGAAGGGGAAGAGGAGAACAAGGCACATGATTCTCATGCCCTCCTAAGACCTCCATTTGCTAAGTAAAGCAATAAACCAGCATGTATAAAAATTCACATCGCTTCCTCAGCAAGGCTGTCCTGCAACCACCTCTTCACACACCTCTTGTACCCAGGGCTGAACTGGTCATTGGAGGGATGTGTGGTGGTACCTGCCAGGGCTTTTAGGTGGAGCATTCAGCAGATACCCTGGTCTGCTGCTGGTAGGAGGCAGCTGAGAGCAGTCTGTCTGAGTGGCCGTCCTCCCGGGCTGTATTATGTTAAAGGTGGGAATGGTACCTCCCAGGAACACAATACAGACCTCTCTGCTTGGCTCCTCATTAACCTGCACTATAAGACATGAGCCTGCATTATAACATTGTCTTACAGCTTCTGAGCATGGTATCGCCACCAATAGCTTTTACTTGATGGCTGTAGTAATGGATTTTAGGTCTCTCTCAAACTGCTTACCAACAAAGGCCCTACTTCTTCAGACAGTGTGTGTGTCTAGCTTTAAATCCATGAGTAGTCCCCACTGATTCATGCAGATCCAAGCACAATTGTTTTCGTGACTAAGGTCTAAGGTTTCCAGTCTGCAGTCCACTGGTGTGGAAACCCACATCTCTGCAAAAGCAGGCGGCTTTTTGAAGGGGAAAGAGGGTCAGCTGGGAAACCAGGCTCTGGCAATGAAGTGGCCAAAGACATGATTGCACATGGGCAAAGAAATGCAGCCTACTCTGTTCATAGCTCTGGCTCAGAGTTTAGAGTTTCTTTTGACTCATGCTTTGTAAGTAGGATAGATGACTTCATCCTGATGGTGTGACCACCCTGATGTGTCTCTCATGAGTGACTCTCAGTTCTGTTTCTGCAAGTTCTAGACTCGTCCCTTCTAGAGCAGTGGCATTAAGCCACAGGCTTTGATTGCCTTACAAATTTGGACTGGGCTAAGCTAATCATCCAATAATTTATAATAGTTTTATGTCTTACCTTTTCATGTGGATCATATATTGCTCTATTCAAGATGAAAACTAATAAAACATTGATTAAATGTTTTTCCCCAAGCAGTTTGCTGTGTTTGCACCATTTGCCAGAGGGAGAGCTGTCATTAGAGTTTCAGAGATGCTTTTGAGAAATAGATTAGAGATCATCATTGCTAAGCATAACTGTCTACATGGAGGCTATTAATTTTTGATAATAATTACTCTCATGCCAAGGCAAGATCCAAACAGGAGCTGCTAAGTGTATGTAAAACTATAGAGACACATTGGAATATCTTGTATACCTCAGGAATTAATGGACTTTTTTAGTTTAGACACTAAAACAAAAAATCACAGGAAGTAATTTACTTTTGGCCAAATTGGTCTCAGTCTCTAATTTCTTTGGTTAATTTTCACTGTGGTAAAAAGAGGTGATTCATCTGAAATGCAAGCAATAAACTATTCCCCTCGTGTACCTTTTTTGATTAATTTTAATCTAATTTAAAAACTTTTTCTCATTAATTGTTCTTTAAAATGCAATCTCAAAGTAGAGGATTGAAGTGTTTAATAAATGTCTGCAGAAAATATTTTGCCATTCCTGATAGGAAACACTTGATTTCAAGTCAGTAAAACAACAGAACTTGGTTCATAGCTTTTCTACCCAGGTGCTTTGGTAAAAGATTTTCTGTGCACTGGTAGGAAATGACAGTCAACGCTTCATCCTCCTCTTGCTCCTCTTGCCTTTTCACAGCATAACGTTCAATGGTGGGTTCGTGCATAAAGAAGTTTCTCTCTCCTCTCTAAATCACTGCGGAACAGATTCAGGCATCATTTCTTGTTCAGGTTTTAAGATGGTCTTTTTAACTGGGGAAAACCTTTCAATTAGTGATGACAAACTTGTAAGACTCTTCCGCTGCTATCTAAACAGAGCATTTTTGTGTTCACTGTCACCTCAAGGCCTTGTGCAGGATAATGTTCACAGACAAGATTTTTTCCAGCCATACATTCCTCAGATCTGAACATTGACTGTGGGCATAGTGGTCCTCACTGTAATTTTTCCAGCTGCCTTAAGTCATGCATGTGATCCAAAGCTTCTTGCAATCTGTGAAAGAGCTTGGAAGGGTTTAGGTCTGACCCTGTTACATTAGCATTATCTCATTGACAAAGAGCATAGGAGAGGGTGGGAAAGGAAGCAAGAGGATGTGGTCCCTCCACGTTTGGGCTGGTAAGGCTTTGCCTGCTGGGGGTGACTGATCCAGGCCTGCCATCTGCTGATGCACAGCCGCACTACACAAACACACCCGGCTGCAGCTTGTGGGCTGCGCTCAGCAAGAAGCAGCTGCCTGCCCAGGGGTGCCAGCTCCCCGGTGGCTGCGGGGCTGGCTGTATGGTGGTACTGCCCTGCGGCGGGGAGCCTATGGCTCCTGTGTCCCACGGGCTGCCTTTTGGGCCCTGATGCTCTGCTTGACCTAGAAAGCTGCAACGGTCCTGAGAAAGAGCTCAAGGGAAGATAGGTGGGGGGATGGGGGGGTGGGTGTGTGTGTGGGGGGGTGTGTGTGTGTCTGCAAAAGGCCCTGGGTTCCTGCGCGTCATTTACCTTCATGGTATTCATCGTGAAGTGTCACAATACAAGTGTATCTCTGCCAGCTGATCAGAAAAGGAAGTGTCAGAGATGGCGGTCCCTGCTGTCACTTGACTGCTGCTCCATCTCCTCCTGCAGGAGCTAGGGCTGAGCTAGTGCTGCCTTGCCCAAGAGCCGGGAAGTGGTGTTCAAATGGAACCCCTGCCCACAGGTCAGACCCACCGCTGTTGTGGCAACCCAGTACCATCTCCATCACCACCTTCTGCTCAGCCCTGTTCCTTTAAGCCTACAGCATAATTAAAGGAACTCCATGCCCTGAAGGGGACAGAAATTCTCATTTTCCCTGCTAAAAGGTGCCAGTCCCCCTGGCAGTCAGCCTGCCTGAAAATTCCCAAGCAAGAACACGCTCTCCCATGTTGCTTGCAGCTGTCCGCAAGGAATCGTTCGTATGGGTTGCGGAATAACCGACGAGCACTGCAAACGCTCAGATGTTGAAGAATTTGAGCCCATGACCTCAGAATGAACAGCTGTCCATCACCAGTGTCCTTGTGCTGTCCTTGCCATCTTATTCAAAAGAGAAATTAAGTATTCAACAGTGTTAGCTGTATAGACTTGCAAAGTTTTTTTTCCCATACTGAAAACCAGCTTTAATATTTGTGTGCGTGCTGTTTATAGTGACTAATGCCTGTTCCATTTGCCACAGCAGTACCAGCCCAACACGCTCCTTTGTTAAGTTCTTCAGGATACCTCAATGAATGTCGCTATAGACAACTGAAGCCTATTCAGATCCTATTGTAAATGTTGAAATGTCACATGCTTTCTTTTTTTTAACATAGTTACATCATTTATTCTTCCATCTATTATTTGTTTTTTCCTTCGTCCTTGCCATTAATCATCATAATATTTTTAGCACATAGATAACAAGTGGTGCTTTGTAGCTTATAGCTGTGCCACAACAAACTGCTGGCTATTCTCTCATTCCTTTTGTCTTGTGTTCAAAATGACTTTGGTTCTCTGTGTTCTTTAATATTGTATGCATCTTAAAAATTAAAAAGAAAAAAAATACTTCCTGTCTTTTTTTTTTTTCCTTTTTTTTTGATTTTAGCAGGAAAACAGAGTCGGTCCTCTCATATTTTTTTCCTGGTATTTGTAGGCCTTTCATTATGGCTGAGCAAAGGCAGGTCTGTATTTTCCATGCTGAGGGGTGTCAGCTACAACATGTACGACATCTTCAAAAGCTCTCTGCATCTCAGGAAAGACTTGAAAAAATACACAGGTCAGGACAGCTGTTGAGCTTGAGGAGAGAGCTCTCTGCTTGGCCCATGGCAACCACTTGAAGCTATCAGCTCCTTTTTTAACCAAGGCTGGTCACACTCGGGCTCTGAAGTACTTTGTGTTGCACCTTACATCCACTGAAAAAATAACATGCTGCTTGACAGGTCCTGACCCCTTTGCCTTACTATGAGAAGTGATTAGGCTGTGCAGTAAAGTGCTCATGTATGTCCTTTGGGAAGCATTCATGAAAAGGCAGCTTGCCAAGTCCTCCAGCGGGCAAGTAAGGATTCATCTTGCCTTAGCCATGCCAGCCTAGCTTGTGGGTATGTCCTGGCCACATTCAGGTGTATCCTCAGCCTTGTGCTGGGAGTACAGTAGTGAAGACTTCAATTTTGCTCCTTCCAAGGTGCCAAGAGGGCCAAGAAGACAGTCCAAGTGAGCCTTTGCACCTGGAGGCAAGTAGTCCAGGAATGTAGTTGGTGACAGACTAATCGGATCAGTGTGCCTTTATCCAGGAGGGTGGAAGACACACCTATTTATTCCTGTTGTTATAAACCAGGGAGGATCAAGAAGGATGTGGAGGGTGGGTGATTGTGGGAGATCAGCATCTGATTCCTTGTTCATGAGTATCTTCCAAGTATGAGCCTAAGTTGCTTAGGCCCAAATGATCAATGGGAACTGGATGGAACAGGGTCCTTTTAGGATCTCTGCTTAAGGCACCATAACTTCATCCTCTAAACATAAACTGAGAACAGTAGCACGTTATTACTGAATAGATTATTTGTGATCCACATGCCAAAAAAAGTCAGGGCAACTTGGGCTTCATGTAGATGAGGGCCGTGTGAGAGTCCTGGCAATCACTGTGACATCAGTGACTTCTCTGAGTACATGTCATTGCTTTCTCTGTTGCATTTAGCATAATGCCCTGTTAGGCTTATTTCTTTGTGTTATGTTATTCCATCTGTTTATTTTTCTACTTTCAGGTGTCTACATCTTCTAGCTAAACAGTGAAAAATACGTGTTTGTGAGTGTACTTTATGTATATGTGTGATGGGAATGTCGTTTGAGTTTACCTGGTTTTAGTGAGTCTCATGATCTGCTTCATGTTCATTTACCTGGGGATTTTATAGCGAGTATTTTTACTGTATCTAACACAAAGGTGTTAGAGCTCTTGTGGGGGTGTAAGGGGAGGGAATCGGTGCAACAGAAATCAAAACTCTAGATGCCACATGCCACTAACTTGCAAGTATGTCAGAAGTTCTTCTCACTTACTATCACCCACCTGAGAAGTGACTATCAAAAATAAGATCATGCTTCACGTGATCAGACTGGGTTTCTTCAAGGCAGAAGCCTCTGTGACATTTAGAGCCAGGCAGAAAGGATTCCCTGACATTTTTCTTCTTAGGTTTTCTTCTGTGCAACATTTTGTGGCGTATGTATTTGTGTTAAAATATTCTTTGCCATACCAGTTTGGTCTTTGATGTAGTTAATCCCGCAGTGAACTTTTGTTGAATTTGTGTGCTGTTTGTGTCTGTGGCAACAAAGTATAAAATAATGAACTCGGGACTGTGACCTTACTGCAAAATCAAGTGGGAGAAAAGCTACATTGTGGAAGGGAACAGTTTTAACCAGTCATAAATCTTCAATAGTATTAGCAGAAGAATTGAACAGTATAGGTCAAGTAAATTGATTTTTGTATAAATATTCTCTTTTCAAATTTGTGATGACAGGAAAATCTTTCTACATTTGACCTCTCTTCCAGTGCAGTTATTTTTGTGAGAAGTACCAGACACTCAAGCAAGGAAAACAATGCTTTGTATTTAATGACAAAAACATGAATTGAGGCCTCCCGGTTTCCCACATTACTCTCAAGCTCTTCAGCCTTGACCTGGGTAAACACTTCTCTGGGACAAGTGCTAAGACATTTTAATCTCCATAACTAGACCATACTTTCTCTCTACTAATACTAGCATTTTCTGCAGTGCTTTCAAGAGTGATAAAAACGATTTTTGCTAGATAGTGAACTACTGCATCAAACATTTGGTTAGATACAAGCTAGCAAGAAATTAAAACTGCTGCCTGCCTAAACTGTTTCCACGCCATGAAGCTGGCACTGCAAAAGTCCATGTTCAAAGCATATCCCTGTGGTATGGCAGAGGCTTTGGTGTATCTGTGCGAGGAATTCTAGCACTAGGGTGCCTGCAGGATAATGGTAATTAAGCTAAGCCCAATCCAGTGCCCATAGCTGTCAACCAGTGACAGCAGAATATGCTGAGTGCATTTTGGCTGTTGGTGTTTTACTGTTAGGGGAACAATAAATGTTGATTTTCCTGATCTATGCCGGTTAGGCAGTTGCAAAAGGAAGGAGTTGGTTGAAATCTATAAATCTGCTGGTGAGCTGAACAGGTAGCTCATAGCTTCTGCAATAAAATAGTGCTTCCTCTATAAGGAATAAAACTTTGGTGCTTTGGAATGATGAATTCAGCTGTCTTGCTGGTGGAAAAGATTAAGCAAAAGAGAAGGAGTTTAAGAACCCTGAGTCAGGAGATTTGGAAGTCTTAGTGTCTGATCTCTTTCTGTGCAGCATTAAGGCCTCCTATTTACTTTTTACTTACATAAAATTTAGCATCACCATCTTACTGATAAAGTTATTAACCTGGAAATAGGAATAGATCGGAACTGTGTACTTCACACTCCTGCAGCCCAGAAAGGGTCAATAACTCTTCCATCTGTGGGTAAGGTACCAAATACCTGCTATAAGATATTAAGACCTGAGCAGAAGTGGAGGCACTGGAGCAGATAAGAATTGCCTTGAATAGCTCTGCACAAATATATTGGAAAAACTGTATAAGGGAACAAAATCGAATGCATGTGCACTAGCACATGTTTGTAATACATAATGGTCAGAGACATCCCTAAGGAGCCAAAATAGCCAGGGGAAGTGACAGGCATTCAGGAAGTGCAAATCTCTGCTGCCTTATACTTGAGCCTGGGAGGGAGAGTGGGCCTGGACTACCCAAATGCCTCCTTTGCGTGAGATGGGAAGGAATGCTGTGTCTGGTCTACTCCCTGTGTCCAATATGTACCAGCTAAGTGCATTTTTCCATTACAGAGCACCAGCTTTGGCAGTAGTTGATGGCTTTGTCAACACTGCAATACATGTAGGCTTTGAGGGAGGAGTGAAGGTAGGTAGTGAGTCACCTTGAAGAGTAGCCCGAGAAGGTACTTCACACTGGCACAGGAGAGAATAGGGTTTAGAATGAAGTAAGCAAAGCCGGTTTCACGTTGGCATAATCAGCAGGGTAGAAGGGACATGGAGACAAGCATGGGTTGTGGAAAGTGTTGAAAATGGAGACCAGAAACTTGAAATTGCTGCAGAAGCAGTGATATTCAAGAGCAGTCATGCTGCACAGTCAGGCTCAGCAGTAGTTTTGATTGCGGAGGTAACAGACACATGCGGTACACACCCAGGCTGTCTTGGTAGGAGCTGTAGGCTGCATTGAGAATGGCAGGGGGTGCTGAAGCCAGAGGGCTTAAGCCACGACTGTTTGAGGGCAGAGTTCAGCCTGTGAGTTGAGTTCATACAGAGCTGCAGTTTAAGTATTCATTATTGTCAGCTGTTCATTAATCTCCCATGTGTATCTAAGTGTATTTGGAGAAACTGACTTCTAAGGAACGCTGGAATTTTGACCTCTTAGCGTTAATGTATTTTTGTTATGTTTTGTTTTGCTTTGCTTTTAATAAGCCACAGACAAGGTCTTCTCCCTGTGACATATGTCTGATACCATGCAAACTAGGACATTCCCCATTTTCTTTCATAAAAATTTCTATGCTGGGCTCATAGAATATCCTTTTGTATACCCGTGGTCATCTGTCAAGCCTAATTTTTAAGTATCAGCAACCAGGGTTTCCAGAAAGGGAATTGGATCCTTGCCACCTTGGCCTACCAAAAGTCCTATCAAGCAAATATTGTGAGCCCTTGCTTGATATTCATTCTCTCTCCATTGCTGTGGAGTTTATTGCTAGTCTACTTTTATGTTTTCTCCTAAGAGTTCAAGTCCTCTCCTCTCTTGAAACTGTATTTTCTTTTCTGCTGAGTCAGTCTGTTTTCCACCAGTGTCTTCCATCTGGCAGGTTAAAAAGTTAGGCGGTCGTATGTTTCCATTTGTTTTCCACAGCCCCCAGAACAGGGTGCAAGCTGCCAGTCTCCAACAGGTGTAGAAACAGATTCTCCATCAGGATTTAGCTCGGCTCTGTTCTCCTGTTTGTACTTGAAGAATGCTCTCCCTCATTCTAGGAGTTACTGAGAAAAAGGTGTTTCAGATTAGCTTTACTTTTTCCCTTAGGAATGGACACAGATGTTACTTTGATAAGTATATACTTTTTGTTTATTGTTCTATTTTCTGTTCTGTTTCTCAGATTCATTTAATGAGGAATGGTGTTTATGGTGCCAGTTCCTGGTTAGGTTATCAGCTTTTGGGTTTGTATCATTTTCATTGCTTATTATATTCACTTTGATGGGTATAGAGGTATCATTTGCGTGTCCTGTAGAGTTTATTCCACTTTAAACTGAAGAGTTTTTCTATCTGATGTTATGCCAAGCAAGTACTTTCCTTCCCTCAACATAATAAAGACTGTCCAGTTAACTTCTACAAATTTCTTTGGTGCTTTCGGTGTGCCTTGAAAGTAGTATTAACTTTTGATAGACCTTGGAAAACATTGTAGGCTGTTTCACCTACAATCTCTAATAACTTTTTTACAGTCTTTAAGTATTTTACAAGTATTCTTTGAAGCTCGAATCAGCACATTTTCAGCATGATTCTGGAAAACACCAATGAACGCATCTTTTTTGATGGTAGGATCTTTTACATGTGCACTCCTTCTCTGAGTTGCTTTTCACTGTGATTTTCAGTGTGTTCATCGGGTGGCATCACCCAGTCACTTGAAGCTTTCTGGTAACTTGGGTTTGTACCTGCAGTCTTAAAATTGTCTTTATAATCTAGACTCCAGGAGGTCTTTTTTAGGCCTATAGAAGTGGAGAGACCATTGTAAATGCTATTTAGCTTTGAGATTTTTTGGGAGGGAGTTACCCCGTTAGCCCATTAACACACTGTATTTGTCTCATCGTTTCCCATAATTACTAATAAACAAGATTATTTGTGAAACTTCCACTGAAGCCTATTAGAATAGTTCCGGCAGAGACAGTATTCATGTTGTGTCAGTTCTGCTTCACAAAATCTTCAGGGCAGCTAAACTCATTATGTGCTAGACTTGAGCTTTCTTGTTGCCTGGCAGTTATTTAATCATTTCAAAATGAACACTTTACATAGGTGTTTTTAAACAGATAAATCTTTCTCTTGGAGAATATTGTTCCCATTGTGCTCAGCTGATCATGTAGAACACATGGAAATTATTTTCTTTGTGCACAGAGGGTCTGATTTTCACGTGATGTATCCAGATTTTACCCTAATATGACTCCACTGACTTCAGTGGAATTGTTCCTGTTGTACAATGGCATAAATTACATGTTTTTTCCTTAAAAACAAAATGCCTCACTGGTTTTCAGGTTACCCAAGAAGTTACAGGATGCGACTCAACAATCACACAGAAGCCTGCAGTCCTGCATGCAAGGGCTTGAAAACATCTGGAGCTTTCAAGATGTCCCAACATGTGTCCTTGCACAGTGTCATTTGCAGGATGTTACTTGGTAGAGGACACCATTGTCAGCTGCTCGGTGGAATTCAGCTGCTCTCACTGCAGTTCTGCTGTGAGTGGAGGCCTGCCTGAAACTTTTCCTATAAACAAGGAATATATCCATTTAAGTTAATGGAGCTAACTGCAGAATGACCTAATGATTCAGGCGACCTGAATAAATGCTACAGTTGTGAAGTCTTCAAAGATTTAATTCTACAAAGCCATTACACACTGAATATTAAAGTTGGGTAGACGAAGAGAAACTGAATTATAAGACAAAGCAAAAATCAGCAAACTTTGGCTGCTGATTATCTGAGAGTAGACTTAGTAAGATGTAATTTTTTTTTATTAAAATTGTTTATTGTGGCAGCATAGTGAAAGAGCATTTAATTCCTAGAGAACAGTACTGGTCATGGATTGATTGTTTCTTTCTTTGAGACCTCTCAGCCAAGTTGCTCAATGACTGTAATCCAGGTTTGCTAAACTGTTACAGAAATGATAAAAAGTATGATACACGGCATTGCTCTGAGTAGTGCTATTTTGGGAGTCACTCGGAGATGAAGCACGATCTGTCTGTTGGTCAGTTCTAATGATGAGGATGGGAAGGAGGTGGGGGGGACTTGCTGACTGCCGGTCTCATCATGTGGAGCAGTTTAGGGACAGCTGAGTCAAAGGAGAATCCTGCGCTGGCTGGCTCTTTCTCCTGGAGAATTATGTTCAAGCATCAACACTCCAGGAAAATGCTGTTTGCTCTGTTTCCTTGAAGTTACTTATTGAGTGACAAGGAACTATGATAGCCAGGCAGGGGAAGTGCAGTTGCCATGCATTCTGCTTGTTCTTTCCGTTTTGCAAAGAAGTGGGCAGAGGGGTTAATCAAATCAAAGCTGATAAACTTGATTAATTATTTCAAATTCTGCAGCCATTTAGGTTTTTACGTCACTGCCCTTACTGGTTGGTGCACACTTCTGTGTTCCTTGAATTGGGAGAAAATCATTCCTTGCAGAGCCCTGTAGGTCAGTGTCATATGTGCCCAGGGCTGCATCTAAAAACTGCAAGGGAAATGTCCAAAAATTATTAATTTGGAGACACAACAGACTGGTGTAGATCAGCAGTGGATTCACATAATTGAATTTCAGGCAAACCATTCCAGCCCAAGGGTCAAATTATGAATAAATATAAGACAAAACACACCATCTGGTGAACCATGCCTAATGTAACTGAATTAATTGTTCAGTGGATCTCAAGGCCAGTTAAATAGCTTATCCATACTTCTCATTGCTTCTTACTAAACGACACATTCAAAGCTCTTCCCTTCCTTCTCCCTCTCTAACCCTTTAACCTCTGAGTCATTTAGTGGTGGTGGGTGGTGTCTGCTCTGACGGCGTGTTGAGTGTATTGCTGAAATAAACAGGCTACTTCAGAATTTTTTTAGCAAATGAGAGCCTGCAGTCGATGACTGACTTTCAAACATATGTGCCTTAAAAGACATAATTTTAATTCATTGTAGTTATTATTTGCATAGTGCTATCTACTTCTGGGTGGTTTTACAGGCAACATATATCTCTAGGATTGTTTCCTGTTTAAGAAATGATGCATAAAGATTAAAAAAGCAGAGCTGGATGTGAAATGATCAGTGTAAAGTCTAGCTTTGTCTCAACAGTGTTATGATTTTGTTGGTTATAAAATTAGTGGCTTGCTTTCTTTAGACTTCTCTGGCTTTAGCAGGATGCTGGACAGCTGTTGATTTTTAGAAGGCTGACAGAACATATTTTTTAGGTGGTCCAATCTCCAGTTTTTTTATGTGTTTTTCCATTGGGAGGAGAGGGGTTGTTTTTCTTACAGAATAGTTTATACATTTGTACACAAAATAGGACAGTCACATTTTTGTAATGCAAAAGAAATGAATGGTTAAATGTGACTTTTAGAACCAGTAGAGTCTCAGTCACAAAGAATTTGAGTTTGTCAGTATGTCTCAGAAAGGTGTTTCTGTTTTAGCCCCCGTTGATCATAGTGGAATTATTCAACCAGTGCCAACAAAAAAGATGAAAAAATGCACGGCAGATTAAAAAATATTTCTGGTTTGAAATTGTTGCTTTGGTGATGTGTAGTTTGTAATTATATCTTTTAAAAGTGTGGTTAACAAATTAGAAACATCTCAGCAGATAGATCTTTAATTTTGAAGCCAGTGCATTTTAGTCTTATGTTATGTATATGGCAACTCTCAAGGTTGTATGAAAAATTATTTCATCAAAAGCAATTTATGTCTCATAGAGATGGCCATTATGGATTCCTCTGAACTGAATGTGAGGCTCAAATTTTCAGATTAGCCTTGTGATGTTAGATGCCCCATTTCTCCCACAATTAAGTAAGAATTTTGATGCCTCTTATGCAGCTATGTTTGGCCAAATACTCAAGTGCAGAAAAGAGAACTAAAATTAAGAGAGTTGCATTCAGCTGAAGGTACCTGGGTTCCAGGTAGCCTGGTGTCGTGGTTTAACCCGGCTGGCAACTAAGCACCACGCAGCCGCTCGCTCGCTCCCCCCCCTCCCTCAGTGGGATGGGGGAGAGAATGGGGAAGGGGAAAAAAGGTTAGAGCCGAGGGCTGAGATAAAGACAGTTTAATAAGAGAAAATAATAATAATAGTAATAATGAGAATGATAACTAAATATACAGAATATACAAAATGAATGATGCACAATGCAATTGCTCACCACCCGCCGACCGATGCCCAGCCCGTCCCGAGCAGCGATCAGTACCCGAGCGACCGACCAACCCCCAACCCCCCCGAGCATGACATTATATGGTATGGAATAGTTCTTTGGACAGTTTGGGTCCTAGCTGTGCTGTACTCCAAGCTTGTTATGCACCTGGCCGAGCAGGAGAAGAAAAAGTCCTTGAGAGTGAGACTGCTTGGCAACAACTAAAAACATCAGCGTGTTATCAACATTCTTCTAGACTAATCCAAAGCACAGCACTATGCTAGCTTCTGTGAAGGAAATTAACTCTATCCCAGCTGAAACCAGGACACCTGGATTTCCAATATAGATAATTCCGAAATGCTCAATGCACATTGCAGAGCATCCAAAGTACGGTGCAGTGTCTTGCTCTGTAATCCCTCTGGTGGGTGCATGCGCTGGAGTTGGCTTTGTTCAGGAATAGGACAGGCCATTAGCCAGCCGATCAAAGCACTGGGGTGCTTAGCAGCTGCTAGTGGCACAACTCAGGGTAAGAGCACCCCAAGGAATATGGAGTAAAGGAAATAGTCTCCCAGCTGGAGCTTGATCAATAATACTTGGGAAAGCTGCCTACAAGAGCTTTATCAGACACTTGTATCCAGACTGGTATCGACTCCCGCAGGGAGGAAGGAAGGGAGTGGTGTGAAAACAGTACCCTGTTCTTGGGCTTTTGTGGCTAAATATCACTGCTAGTTAGATCCATCCCTAATGCAGATCCTGCAGTCGTTTGCCTGGAATTTGAAGTTCTTTCTATTTTACATGTTGCTTTTAAAGTAATGAACGATCTAAAATGACATATTTGTCTTTGAGGGAATCCTGTACCTTGATCCCTTTTCATATTAGGAGTTAAAAAGAACACATTTCAGAATAGCATCTGGCTTTATTTTAAAATAAGTGTTTAGAGTCAAATATCTTAATTTGTCTATATTTATATAGAAAATAAAGGTGTGTGCCTTCAGTTGAAATGCAATCCCATATGTAAATAGCATTTTACTTTTTACCTTTTTTTAAACCTGCAATGAGCGGTATTAACTAAGATCTAAAATAATTTATACTGTTCTTCTGAAATACTGTAAAGCTGGGTTTGAGGGTTGGAGTTTTTTTATAATTTGGTTTTGTTTGTTTTTGTAAAGCATCATATCTTTGCCCAAACAATCAGTGGAATAATATCGGCATGAGGCTTGAGGTCTGCATGAAGATTCTGCCTGCATGCGCTGTTCCTTGGGCTCCAACGTAACAGTTACTTTCATGATTGCTCCAGTGACAATATTTTAATACAACTTTCCTGGCCATTCCTGCTGACATTTCTGGGTTTAGTATGAATAAAGTACTAGAGCTGAAACCAGAGTTAACAATTCTGTACTGCAATATTTCAGTGAAATTGCAGGTTATTAAATAAAGCAAACCAATTTCTGATCTTACTTAATGTACATTTCCAGTAATTCAGGATCTGATGTCAACAAAAAAAATGTTTTAGATAGTGCAAAGAAGTGAAGTAATTGGATTATCTTTCAGGAAATGTATAGTGTTTATTTCAAAGTATTTTAGCATAATACAGAGCTAGTAGAAGGATTTGCAGTTTACAGAGTAGTTGTTTGAATCAGATGGTCATAATGTCTTTTTCTAGTACAGTTGGTTCTTGGCTACGATGGACTGGAGGAATTTCTCTTTTCTTACTGGCTGTGCAATTCTCCTTCAGTTCTCTTCCCTGTCTCCGTCTCCTCGAGAGGTGTAGCCCACCTTGAACTCACCATTTTTTAGTTCATCTGAATCTTCCTGGGCTTGGGTTTGTTTTAGAAGTGGTCTCTTGGTAAGAACACACAGGACAAGCAGAGCTTATGGGTTATTATGGGGAAACCCAAGAGCTGCTTTTCTTGTGCTCTGCAAGTCTTTTGCCTCTCTTTACATCAGCTTTTTACACTGTTCATTTGGCAGATCACATCTATATCTCCACTGCCAAAGGTCTGTAGTTGGTTTTCTGGGTATTACCAGTCATGCAGGTCATGTTCTGGACAATAACTGGGCCAACTCTTATGTGCTGGAGCCTCACATTAGCAGTTAGATGTAGTTGTTAGTGACTGCCATTCAGAAGCCATGCTAGACCAAGGAGATAAGGAAATGGTGCAGGATTCACACAACTCATGCATGGTTTCTCTGACATCTGAAATTCAGGTAATCCACATTATGAATCTAACTACAAGCAATATAGGCAACAGAAATATTTGTGCATAATTTATGGCTGTCTCTAGAGCTTTAAAGAGTGACTCCTTAAATGTGTATGGAACTTTAAGGATATGAGTATCCTCTTTGTCTTGGTGGACTGTGAACTGATTCATACCAAATGATCCTATTTTCCTGATAATGATGTATGTAAAAGAGGGTATGTGTTTAGCAACAGCAATATATATGAGTTGACTGGGATTGACTTTCCACTTTTTGGGTCCCTTTGAGGACTCTGGCATTAATGCTGCTGCTGCTGATATCCCTGGATTGGTCATGTTTATGCAAACTCCATGCAGTGCTGTAGGTTTGTAATACCACTTAGAGGCACTTAATGGATGCTTGTGATTCACAGGGAAAAAAACCCAATATCGTTTGCCAAAAAAAACCCAACCCAACCAACCCAGAGGGGAAGAAATTTTGTGTTCTTTATCCTGGATTATAATTACATAAGCCTCTAGAGAAATTCCGATAGCTCTAACCAGGGGTTGAATGGAGAGCAGTCAAGAGCAATGAAAAGGAAAAGCCTTGTTTTATGCTGCTGTTGATGAGTTTCTGATCAGACAAAGCAATGCACACAGAGAATCACCAAGCAGACTGGTGGAGCTGACCCATTAAATTAAATTTCTCCTGTATTGCAACTAGATGATCTCAAGAAACTGTGTCAAGTGTCCCTGTACATGTACAGTGGGTAACCACGTCTTTTCATATGGTGAACAATGATAAGCATTCAGCAAATGGTATGATTTGTAAATAAAGGTAAAGCTAAAGGCAGGTAAGGTGCAGCAGTGTTCCTATATTGTCCAAATGAATTGATGTGGATTGATATGATCTATACCAGTCTTGACTTCAAAAATAATATTTTAGCTGGGCTCTTCCTGGGGACATCAGTCTGCCTGCTTGTCTGAGTCCTCTTGTAAGATCAGAACCTGACCATTATTTTGCACACGCCATTGCATTGTCAAAGTTTATAATTCCAGATTAGTTTATGCTTGTATGAGTTACGCATCAAGAAAAATTAGCACATTAGCTTTAAAAGGCTCAGTGAACAAAAAAATACAAACTCTCTGAAAAAGATGTTTGTCCTCTGAATACTATATGACTATTAGTGAGAAATATGCTTTTCCTCAATTCTTTGTTCTAAACCACTTGTTTTTCTTTTTTTCCTGAAAAGTGAAACTTACTGAATTTTCTGAAAAGGTGGACCACTCTCAGTTCTTTCTCTTTTTAAACCACACGTTTTGCAGCAGTATACTACAGCATGCTTTGCCAGCAGTTTGCATAAAATCTGTTGTTCACCTTAAATGAAATTAAAATAGGACAAACATAATCGGAGACCTAAGCCTCCTCTTGCCACATTCTCCTGTCTTTCTACAGTAGAATTAGGGCACTTTTTCTACTTTCAAGTGCTGTCCTCAGCTTCAGCACAAATTGGTTTATAGTGAAGGATTCACTGATAGGAGAACATCTGGGATATTGAAGTATAATAGGTATGATCAAAGTGAAAGATGTAGCAGGATGTTTCTCTTGACATTTCAGTCCAAAGGAGCACAGCCAATTGCTACCTGACTTATAAAGATGCCAACGTGGTGTCTTAATGAGATCCTCGCAGGTGTGTGTGTGAGTCTAAGAGAGTTTGGTTTGGGAGCAGCCTCTTGTCCAGTTTGTAACTGGTTATGCAAACATCTGTGATCCACTGGTGCCAAACTAATGGGAGTGGTTTCATACCACCCTCAAAAGCATGACTCCCCCAAAAAGGCTGCTCTCTATCTCTCTGGGATTTGCAGTGTATTGCAGATGGATTGAACTTAAATCATGCAAGAACAGATCAACTCTGGAGCCAATATGCAGTAGTTTGAATGCTTCCAGGAAGCACTGGATTCAGTGTGCATGTGCTGATGGCTCCATCTCCTCCACTGTGGTAAAATGTTCAGAAGTAGAGAGCAAATGCGCACAGTCCTGGAATTTTTCTCATGAGAGTATATGGGTGGAGGCCCAAGCCAATTAGGTTTTGAAAATGCACTGTGGTGTATTCCAGAAAAGACTGGCAGTATCTGTTTAGTCAGCAGTCAGTGAGAGAAGATTGCTGATAAGAGAGAGGTCATTGCAGTGTAAGAACAGCTGCTATTCCTCAAATAAAAGAGAATTCCTGTGTGCAGACCCTGGCTAGTGAGTTCGTAATGCAGATAAGGCACGGTGAGGAGTGCTGGTACAACAGCAGGTGCTGCTTTACAGTGGCTCTAGGCAGTTCGGTGATAAACCACTTGTCTAGCAGGAGAAGTCCAATCTCACACTTTGATTAAGAGTCTTCTCAAAATCAGACTGCCGTTTCGTTGGATTTTCCTTCAATCTCATGATGTTTAGCTTCCATCTGAAATTCTGTTTTTAATCCTTAAATTTCTGTAATTATGGAAGAATGAGTTTTTTAGAAGCTGTCAGCTTTGACTGCTGCATGGAAGAACTTGAGAATGTCAGTTATAAAGGTTCAGATATTAAAATATGAATTAAAGGAACCTCTATGTGATTTATGAAATTGTTGTTGGTTTATGACTTGAATAGTTTGAAGTCATGAATGATACTGCAAGAAACTGTGATTTTTATTCTGGTTTGGTGCATTTAAAAACATAAATATTTATTATAAATTTCTATTCCCATTTACAAAATATTTGCTTTTTGTAAGTCCCCTATAATTTGATTCCGATGGATATGGTTCCAGTCACTGATGTTTGGTTTGTTTTTTTTTCTGTTTTTCAGTTACACCAGCAGAGTTGTTTCCAATGGACTGAAGGCACAAACTAATAATCCAGAACTGAAAGTCAGAGGATTGGACCCACTCATCAGTAATTTAATTGATAAACTTCAGCACTTTAATCAAGTAAGCAATTTTTAGAGAGAAATGCATTTTATCACTGGGTTTGATAGCAGAGCTGAAGCTAAAAGTACTAGGTGGTACTGCTTCTCATCTTACATTTCCCAGGATTAGACCTGAAATAGCTACAGAGTGGGCCTGGTACTAAAGGCAATTTGAAGATTCTGTTGTGCCAGCTGGTTTATGAACTCTAATGAGGCAAAATTATTTCCCTGGAAGTTCCTCTAATTCCTGGCTGCTGTTCCATAGCCATTGATTATCTGTCCTACAGTCCACAGTCCCAGGAACATGGAGGAACTCCTTGAGCCCCACAGTTCACTTGTGACTCGAATCAGGCTGTGTGAGTGCCTTTAGGAGTCCTGCGATATTCTTGTGTTGGGGTGATATCTCCTTGTTTGTGCAGCCTCGTTTTTTTCAGTGGTGTAGACATAAACAGATGAGAAGACAAAATGGGTCTATAAGGGTGGGATAACTGAGCTGTATGGAATGCTGAAGTCAGGATAGAAGGTGCTCCAGGATGAATTAACCTTGTGCCTTTGAAAACATTTCTTTGAAAGGCCTTGTTCTCAAGCCCCTCAGCCCAAAAGGAAAGATAACGTATCAATGAGTTTGTCAGAGGCATGAGGTAGTCTGCCCCTACCAGCTATTTGGGTTCCCTCAGATGCACTTGCAGCCCTGGTGCATCTGCTGTCTCTCAAAGCTGAATGCGTTATTCTCTTATATTACTGCTTCAGCACACCTCTTTGGGATCTCTTAAAGTAATGCCAGTCCAAATGAGATGGAGCTAACAGATTTAACAGAGATTGATTTTCATTTAAAGTAGGCATGTTTTCTTGTCGGCTTGGAGGAATGCTTACAACAGTGTGTTCAGAGTCAGGTGTGTTTGCACATTAGTCTACCCGTAATCTTTCACTATTAAAGAGTGATGGAGCGTGGTGATATAAATAGTTAGTAGAAAATCACTGTAAGATTAAAGTCCACCTTTGCAGGTGGGGTGTGCAGGAAGAAAAATCACCTGCACAGGTAAAACAGGAGGAGGAATTTCTTAGTCAGGATGTGGGAGGTTATTATGACTGTGGCTGTGACCGGGACCCATGGTTAGATCTCTTTCTTGCTCCTGCAAAAGTGCAACCCTCCTTTACCTCTCATCAGCCACCAGTGGTAAATCCATAATCTAACCAGTAATTAGTGTTTTTGTTAAATCCTGCTTGGCTTTAATGTTCTTCTATTGTTCTGTAGACTGCAGTTGGGGGATTCTTTGTATTGCACTGTTTGATTTAACTTGCCATGGGGGATTACAACAACCAGTCTGATGCAGTACTTAATATTACAGTGAAACAGACATTATGTGGTCAGATTGATGAAAAGGATAATTCATTATTTATCTGACTTTTCATGTTATAAAGTAGAGTGTTAATTTACTTTATAAATATTAGATATATCCATCTGTGTAATAGTCTTGTATAAACACTGACAATAGGAAATAGTTAGAAATAGATTAAATTAAAAGTAGAAATTCTATTTCTTTGTCTGCTGTAGAAAAATAAAAATCTGAACGGTCTCATAATGAGCTGCATACCAGTTTTCTTAAGTTATGTATGCTTAAAAACAGCTTCAAAGAACACTTTTTAGTCAGAAGAATAAAATCCAGTTCCTAGCTCTCCCTGTAAGTTGGAAGTGTTGCTTTCTGTTACTTTTAATTCTGTTTTAGGAGAATATCATCCTTAAGTAAATGTAACTCCCATCAGATTGAGGTGCTTAGCAATAATGGGTTCCAAGGGTGAAGGATTAAACAGAATACTGATTATTGCCCTAAGATGGTTAGTTCTTAAGTACTTGGAATAATATAAATTCCTTTGATCATAATTTTAGTAAGATTTCTTCAGAGATCAAAGCATTAAAGAAGTTGCTAAATATCTAAGGCTTTCACATACAACATCAAACATGTGTAGCTGTTTTCTGCTTCTTGAATTTTCATTTCAGTTGTGATATTAATATACAAATAAAAACCAACACTGAAAAGCCGATTAAATCAGGAGTTTAAAGTATCATCAATAGTGTGTGTAGACTGTAGAGAGGAAGACTTATACAGAATCCCATTACTCATTTTACAGGCAAATTGATTTTTTTCTTTTTTTTTTTTGAGGCAGTATGTAAGGTGGAATTTAAACAGTGATAAAATAAGGTGTTATCTTTGTATCTTCTTAAGTGTTTGACATTTGCCACACCATTTTAAGCAATAGTTGTATATTGCATATATAGAAGCAATGCTAGAGAGGCAGGAAGCCTGGAGAGCAGAGAACAAAGCAATGCACAGAATGTGCATCATAGGTGATTTGATTTGTCTAGGCCCCAGTAATCTTCTACCACTTAAACAATATTGCTTAACTACCCAGAAGAAAGCATGTTCTTGGGTGAGAGAAAGATGTGCTGAGATTTTCAAAAGAAATAACATTTCTGTCTCAACAAAACAAGCTCCAGCCATGCTGCATCTACCCCTCAGAGAGCCCAGGCCTGTTGGCTTTCTCTTTCTCTCTCATTCTGTTTTGCAAAGGTGCGTGTTTTTGAAAATCAGAATAATCTGCTGCTAGATCAGTTTGCTGGGGTTGTGGAGTACTGTCAACTACAGCTACGTTCAAATCAACAGGATTCATTTTTCTAAAAGATATACCTTAGCTCAGCAATTCTTAATGATTTCTGGAGCAAATCTAATCACTGCTGTCTTTAATAGATCCTCTTCCACCTCCTGTCTGCCATTGCTGGACCCCAGCTCTTCCACATCGCTCTACAACTACTGCTGCAGCCTCCTTCCCCTGTGCTGGCAGTCCCGGGCTATGGAAGCAGCAGCACGGTGCAGCAGGGTCAGCAGGGCCTGAGATAACATGGGTCTCTGGCGACTGGGGTAGCAATGCAGCACAAGGCTGGGAGCAAGAGTGGCTTGTCACTGGCCATGCAGAAGTAGCAAGCCATTCACTTAAATCCAAAACTGACCATCTTGGGTGTGCAGCAGCCATTTCTTTGTTAGCTCCTTATTACGACTTACCCACAAATGTAAAGAGATTAATAGCTTCATTGATCCTAAATCCCATGGACATGAACAAAACTCTTGTCAATGTATTATTGTTCTAGCCAGTGCATCCCAACTCCAGCACATTACAAATAATCTGTATGCAAGTCATCTTCCATTGCTGCCTGTCATTTAGGCTGAAATGCCAATTCATTGGAGATAATAGCAGTTCCTCATTTTTTCATCTGGGACTTAAATCCTCACCACATAGTTGTTGTTTTTTTAAAAAATGATTATGCAAATAGGAGACTATTTCATAACCACTTTGCAAAGCCAAAAGTAAAGTGAAATTTAGAGAACATTATTCAACAATGACTGTTATTTGCATCCTTGGTATTTGAAGGGTTTATTGTAGCTGCTGATTCACATATCAATAGAATTACCAAGCTACAATTTACAGTAACTCTTAGTAATGCAAAAACAGATCAAGTGAAGTCCCAGGTTGATTTTCAAGAACTAGCAGTTAGAAATAACATCTTTTCCTCCCCTTTTGTAAATAGAGCAGATGTGAACTGCAGCTGATAATAAACATAAAATCCCCCATTGCACCTTTTTTGACTTCTACTTCTTGCCACATAATCACAGGTAAATATGTTTTAATGTTCTTCTTCAACATAATGCTTTTCACAGTTTAAACAAAAGCGGTTCTGAGGCCAAGGTTAAAAATCCTGAAGGATCAATTGCATTGAAAAGGAACAAGAATGTTAGGGAAAAGTGAAAAAGCTTTGACTATAACTTTACCAGTCAGGGTTGCGTGGGCATTCTCAAAGGATTATGATATAATAAGTATTATACAAGTTTAACTTTTTTGTCTTTTGTCAGCCTAAATCTCATCTTGACAGATTTTGAGAATCAGTGTGTTTTGCTGTTGTAAGTCAGAGATGAATGCTTAGGGCATGGCTGTAATTCAAGAAGACAGTGCAATATCCTAGCGCTTAAAATGACAGCAATGCCAAAGCAAATCTTGCTGAATCTGGACCCACGTATTCTTTTTTTTTTCCTCCACCAAAGTCTCCTGGATCTGCCAGCTGAACCAAGAAATGCAGTGTCCTGGTTTTGGCTGGGATAGAGTTAATTTCCTTCACAGAAGCTAGCATAGTGCTGTGCTTTGGATTTAGTACTAGAAGAATGTTGATAACACGCTGATGTTTTTAGTTGTTGCCAAGCAGTGCTCAGACTGCTCAAGGACTTTATGAGCTTCTCCTGCTCGGCCAGGTGCATAACAAGCTGGGAGTACAGCACAGCTAGGACCCAAACTGTCCAAAGAGCTATTCCATACCATATAACATCATGCTCAGGGGGGTTGGTGGGTCGGTCGGTCGCTCGGGTACTGATCGCTGCTCGGGACGGGCTGGGCATCGGTCGGCGGGTGGTGAGCAATTGCATTGTGCATCATTCATTTTGTATATTCTATATATTTTGTTATCATTCTCATTATTACTATTATTATTATTTTCTCTTATTAAACTGTCTTTGTCTCAGCCCTCGGCTCTAACCTTTTTTCCCCTTCCCCATTCTCTCCCCCATCCCACTGAGGGAGGGGGGGGAGCGAGCGAGCGGCTGCGTGGTGCTTAGTTGCCAGCCGGGTTAAACCACGACATGCAGGTAACTTGAATTCCTTTTAGATTTGTGTACAAAAGATGCCATCATAGCAAAGTTTGAATCACTGAGATGTTTCTTATCATAATATGAGCTAGCCATAATTTAATCTCAAATGTGAATTTAATAGGTTAGTGTCCTGGTTTCGGCTGGGATAGAGTTAATTTTCTTCATAGTAGCTAGCACAGTGCTGTGTTTTGGATTTAGTACTAGAAGAATGTTGATAACACGCTGATGTTTTTAGTTGTTGCCAAGCAGTGCTCAGACTGCTCAAGGACTTTTTGAGCTTCTCCTGCTCGGCCAGGTGCATAACAAGCTGGGAGTACAGCACAGCTAGGACAGCTAGGACCCAAACTGTCCAAAGAGCTATTCCATACCATATAACGTCATGCTCGGGGGGGTTGTTTGGTGGGTCAGTCGCGGGCAGAGTGATCGCAGCTCGGGGGGAGTGATCGCAGCTCGGGATGGGCTGGGCATCGGTCGGCGGGTGGTGAGCAATTGCATTGTGCATCACTTGTTTTATATATTCTGTATATTTTCTTACCATTATTATTATTATTATTCTCTCTTATTAAACTGTCTCTATCTCAACCCATGGGTCTTACTTTTTTTTTTTCTTTTCTCCGATTCTTTCCCCCATCCCACTGAGGGAGGGGGGGGAGTGAGCGAGCGGCTGCATGGTGCTTAGTTGCCAGCCGGGTTAAACCACAACAGTTAGAGAATAGAGAATAATACAATAAATAATTTACTACTTAATTTAAAAATGTGTATATATTTTTAGACATCTATAAAATTTATTACATTATAGACTTTTTATATTAGATTTAAGTGGAGACAAGTTCATTTGATTTTCATCCAAACTTGTAGTTGACTTGGACTAAGACTCAAAATAGTCTGTTCTTCATTTCATCCAATGAAAACATAGAAAGAGAGGTAGTAATCTTAGAAAGGCTGTTGCTATATTACTTCTAGTACTTGGGATTTAAGCAGCCTCAACAGGCTTAGAAGTATTATTGCTGGCCCCCCACATACTGCCCAAAACATGCAGAGACTTGTGTCTCTTACAAAACAGAACACCTTTCCCAGAACTGCCATATGCCTGGATTTCCAAAACAGGTCCTCTTTTTTTTTCTATCCAAAGCATTTGGAGACTTTGGACATTTCTTCAGGATTTCAGGTTCTCCATATCCCTTTTGGAAGTATGAAGCAAGACATCTGGAAATTCCAGAGATACCAATTCTCTTGTCAGTGGCTAACCAAGCAGGTTATCTGTAATGTGAGGCACTGACTTTAATGCAGATGCACAGATTAATAGAAAAAGACACACCGATGGGATTGGGCCTGGGTCCTACTTGTGCAGTGTGTACAGTGTACTGAGAATCTGTGCACACATAGTACGCTTTCAAGGCATTCAGGATTCATTGCATGCAGACTTTATTATATGGGTACTTCTATGATGGTAATCCCATACAGAAATATAGGAGGTGAAAGGCTGTGTTCTCTGCACTGTGATACTGCCAAGGGCACACTGTCATAGCCTGTTGAGGATGCCACCCAACTCACCCCAAGACTGATTCTAGCTTTTGCAAGTAACGTAGGATCCACGACACCCATCAGCTGGTGAAAGTGGTCCATAACACAACAGAGACTGTTGATTCTTCAGTGCAGGTTTTGAATGTTCTGGGTCATAGAAGCCTTAATCTTGCCTCAGCTTGTCTGCAGTTCAGATACAAGAGGGATTCTCATTGAAACAAACACTTCTACAGTTGTGTTGATTCTTTTTGAATTCAGACCACTATAAAGCAGTAACAGCCCTTGCCACCTTCGTCTCCAAATGTAAACAGCAGTGATGATTGAATTAATACAATAGTTATTGGCTGATTAATAAATAGGAGCAAAAAATGCATATATTTCTGGAAAATAAAGAAAGAATTAATGAAACCTGGAACAATTGTATTTAAAGTCATTCTTCACTGTGAGGGTGGTGAGGCACTGGAACAGGTTGCCCAGAGAACCTGTGGATGCCCCATCCCTGGAAGTGTTCAAGGCCAGTCTGGATGGGGCTTTGAGCAGCCTGGTCTAGTGGAAGGTGTCCCTACCCATGGCAGGGGGGTGGGAACTAGATGATCTTTATGGTCCCTTGCAAACTAAACCCTTCTGTGATTCTATGGAAGTCTTATAATTCAAGGAAAGAACAAATGGACTGTTTGTTTCATTTTTTGGTTTTTGTTTTTGTGTTTTTTTTTTTTATTTCCTGCTCTGCACTATAAAAATTGTTCACCCCTCTCTTCAAATAAACTGTCAGCTCAGATTACTTCATCAGTTATACAGAGTTTATTTCTCATCTTGCTTTTTTTCAAAATGTTTGTTTTATTAGGTTCATGGGCTGTTTCTATTCTCCCCTGCTAAGAATCAGACATCCCTTTGCTTCCAGATATAGATGCTGAATGCTCAGCTCTGAGATAAGTTACGATCTTTTTCATAATCCATATGCAATGATACAACTCATCCCAGTGCTTGAAACAATCCAGCTTATTCAAAGACAGCATAATCTTTCTCTGTGTGGTCTTCTGTATGTTTTTTTGTTTCTTGGGAAATATATATATACACACATAAGTAATGTAGACTGTATAAAAATTTTGAAGACATCAGATTTCATCATATCTGTGATTAAAGCAAGAAGAGATACATAAATGCTACCAGCCTGAGAAAAATAAACAGAAATCTAGTAGCAATTTAGCTCTCTTTTGTTTCTTTAAAGAACCTGACAGATTTCTGTCATATATGGTTCTTAGCAAGTCATCTTTGGGTCCAAAGCTTTTTGCTTTTGTAACATATTTTCACATTGACTTGTCAATCAAAGTTGAGAAAATGCATCTGCTGTCTACTGGGGGGGACTTTTGTTACCGAGAAAAATAAAAATCAACAAAGAGCCTTCTTCACAAAGCAGCATATCACGCAGTAGTGCATCAGGAAATGGTAGTCTATAGCAGACTACATAGTAATGGGGATGCTTCACCAGGAAATGTTTCTTGCAATAAAGGCTGTAGTTCTCAGGCAATTAAACAGGATGTAGTTGTTGATTGCTTAGGAGCATTTATCTGTCAGGGCTTCCATTAGAAGGGGTAAAATTCACAAGAAATATATTCAAATAGCCAGCTGCAACATCTGCAGTCTGTCAGAATCCTATTCTGGTCTTGGGTTTCTGCAAACTGCTATTGCTTTGAGACCAGTAATTTGTGCCCCTTCCTCATTTCAGACGGATGCATCCCAGGTGAGGCTGGGGGAGCATCCCTGGGGAGCAGGCATGCAGGGAAGGAGCAGGGACAGGCTTAGGGCCGCAGACGGTTCCTACTGAAAAATACAGAGATGTGGCCATGAAGGAAGAAAAACTCACTCAGATTCCCCTTATCTGTGTACTTTGAGGGGCAGATAGAAAAGCAGACCAGGGGATAACAGTTCAGTCATTGGGCTATTCATCTGGGGATGAGGGATCTCCTTGCTCAAGGCCTGGCAGCCCCGGTCACTGGGGTGTGTGCTGTGCTTTTCTTCTCTCGTACGCCCTTATGTTTTTTAAAAAAAAAAGGAGTTTGGAAGCTCTAACCTTGGTGCTGCTGTGGCATTAGAACACCTGACAAACACAGAAGTTTATCCATGAATCACAACAGGAGAGCTCTTTCTAGTCCAGTCCCACTGAAAAAACATCACTGGAGCATTGTTTTATGGAGAGCATATGTTAACGTTGTAATTTATTGCTAATTGAGGTATATATCATCCCTGGCTGAAATCAGTGTACTTTTGCTGGCCTGAAGTCTGCAGGTTGTTTGTTTGGTTTTGTTAAATATAGTGACTTGAGATATAATTAAATAATTTTAATTAGAATTGAGAAATGGCTTTTTAGTACTAAAAACAGCATCAAGATTTCAATAGAAACAGAAATCATGTGAAATACTGGCTCAACTGAACAAAAATGTAGCATTTTAAAATAAGACAAATCTGAATCTCAACATAAATCCAGCATATCTTATTATGTGCTAGCAAATATATAATGCTAAAATGCCCATTTATTATTCATGTGTTGTGTCTCATAGTATGCTGTGCTATTTGTCTTGCAAGCATTTTCAGAAATTATTTGCCCAGATGGGCCATTGTATGTGTTTTGTTTTGCTCATTGTGGGAAATTAGTCTTAATAAATCAAAATCACATATTGAGTCACAGTAGTGACTTGAGCCAAGTAGGGGAGAGGGAGGAGAGAGCTACTGTTTCAATCTATAACTGAGCCAAAACATTTCACATATAGAAAAACATAGTTTGAAAAGAAGAGCCTCATTTTTTAAAAAAATACAGAATCTGTCCTTTGGCTTGAGTGCCCAGTTCCAGTTGCAGCTGATTAGTGAAATGTGAGCTGATACTCAGGTACAGATGAGCTGAAAAGTGGTTTGGATCCTCTGCTGTAATGGCTGCAAGCGAAGAGAGGGTCAAGCCTTTGAGGGATCTGCTTTGGCCTGACCAGTGGAAGGTGGTACGGGAGCACGAGGCTGGGCATGGGAATACGAGGGCTGGTGTGGGCACCCAAGGCCAGGCGGGAAAGCAAGGCAGGGGCGGGAGCATGCATCTAGAGCATGCATCTAGAGGCATGAGCTGGCCAGCCCTGGGCTTTGGGATTGCTTCCCAGGGGGTGGAGGCAGCCAAAGGGAAACTTTTCCACCATTAATGGAAATACTGTGGCTTCTTGCCACCCCAAGAGAAATGCATCACTCTAACAACTGTTGTCTTTGTGGTATAAGGTGCTAACCAAAATGCATACTGTTGTTACTGTACAACAACTGTTAACTGTTGTTATTGCTCTTGACCAGAAATGCCCCTTTGTGGGTGTTGGCAAAGAGGATGAAGCATGGATATGACTGCTACGTTAGCCTATTCTTTTATGTTAATTGATTTTCTTAAAGATAGGAAGTCAGCAATTTTCATAAGGTTTTCATAATGAAATTATAAATTCTCTTTTATGTAAATACTTATTATGTAAATACTTATGTAAATACTGTAAATACTTTGTTCTATTAGTGCATCATCTTTTTCTGATCACTCTAATAATTGAAAGTCATATACGTTGCTTTAAGTTATTATCATTAGAAGTGTGATTACGGTATTTACTTTTGATCTCATTCCTGGGGTACAATAATATGCTTATTTTTGGAGGTGATAAGCTTAGCATAATAGGGAAGAAAAGCAGGGACTTATGGGCGGATCATTTTTTTCTTTAGGGTAGAGGAAAGGTCTTCAAACAATTGATTGATCATTGGCCAAAAGCAAGAACAGGGTAATTTTCCTCTCTTTCTGTTTCACTACTAAAGGGAGGAGACAGGTAGAAAAAGCAATGTAAGAGTATAAAACTAAAGACTACCTAAAGCCCAAACTTAGTCTGTAAAGCTCAAGTGGATCTGTACTGCTGGTGATGACGAGTAGATTAATGCTACTAAAGTATACTGCCACTTCCCAAGCAAGCAACAACTTGTTTCCAGCAATAATTTGGGTTGCATTGTAGCACAGGTTGATGAATCAGACCTCGATCGGAGAGGCCTCAGATCAGGTGTCTCTCTGAGACATTCCTCTTACTCAGTGCCTGATATGGCTGCACACTGTGGCTGTCCGATGCCACTTCCAGACGCTTCCTGCACAACCCAGAACCATGAGAGCCAAGTCATCGATAACACCCTGCAGCCCTCATATTTAGGCTGCTTAATCGATTCTTCTGTGGCAGCTTAATGTGAGATGGTTCATACTTATCTGCCTGGGCAAACAGCCTTTTAATATGTCTCCTCACTGTATCTGCAATGTGTAGAGAGGCTAAAACCTCTCAATCGGTTTGGTGCCATTTGTGTTTATGTGATCAGTTGCGTACTTCTTGGAGGACAAAATAAAGAACCAATGAGATTTGTGAGGTGAGGTTAGGAAAACTTCTTGCTGTCACTGTCCGGTCTCTGAGGGAGACAACAGGGCCACGAGCAAGCATCAGAGGAATACCTAATCTGTACTCCTCTTCTATCAGCATTCGTTCCCTTACACTTTGGAATTTAGAAAGCAAGCCTGAATATTGGAGAGAGACCGTGTCAGGAATAGCCTTTCTCTTCTACTTAGGGAGAAATTCACAAGTAACTACTAAAACAGGAAAGACTAAAGGAAACAATCCTCTTGTTTGAGGCAGAACCACTACTGTGAAGTAGCATTATTTGTCAATTTAAAGAAATTCAGTCTTAAAATAGATCTGTTTTGCTTCTGGCCCTGTCTTACATTTCTTTGGTGTTGTACGTATCACTTGTAAAGGTTCAAGTGTATTACATCTCACACCCACCTGATGACACACACATCCGAGAGCCATGCTGAGAGTAGTTCACCAAATCCAGAAGAGATCCTAAGATATCAGACTCGCATTTTCCCCATCTCATCATGGGCTCTTCTCCAAAGAGGAATCAAAAAAGTAAGATGTATGTAGGTGCATCAACCTAATCAGTAAAATCACATGACTGCCAGTTTGGCATCATTATTGCTGCTACCGCTGTTTTATCAAAAGCATGATGCAGTTCTTGAATGGCCACAGACCTCCTTGACCTTGCTTTCAGTGTGTTCCCCAAAACATCGGGCACCTTGGCATTCTAGGTGCTGAGCACAATGGCTGGCCGGCTGCACTAGCGCAGTGTGGAAGGCACTTTCCTGTTCTCTGCCCCAGGAGCAGTCCTGGGAGGCTTCTTGACACTGAGACATCTCTCCCTTTTTCCAGCTTTCAAGTATAGCTATTCCCGCTTCTCCAGGGAAACAATTCTCCATTAATAGCATTAATTCTGTGTGGCTGACATCTCATCTTCTCCATTACAAAAGCTTGATACTGTACATTCATGTCTCTTGTCAGAATTCCCACGATAAACACCTCATCAGATACAAACGGCTCTTACCTGCCTGTTTGCTAATACTGACTGCAAGAGCACCATCTGGCAGGGAAGAGAAATCGCTTTTATTTGTAACTGTGTGTTTCTTAATTTTTATCTTCTTGCTTTTGTGTCAGGACTTGGAGATTTGCAAAGAATGTAAGTTCAGCTAATACCAAAAAAGTTTAGTGGGAATTTTACAAACCCTACTAAACTCTAATTTTCACCGCCTGTTACTTTTATGAGCACTGGCTAGTCTTTAACTTTCTTTCTTTTTTACTGGTCTTTTTTACCCTTATTGAAATGTTTTGTTTCTGAAAATCAGCCTAGTTTAAGTCCATTTTAAAATAATTAAGTTAGGTGTATTAAAGGCACTATAAAAGCTCTTTGGCTGAGCGTATCAGCTGATTTCATTGTACTCCAGACAGTCTATGCAGTTTGCCCCTAACTCAATTCAGTCCTGTGCAGGTAGGAGGCCAGCATTTCTCTTGGGAAAACATAGCAAGGAATGGAGAGTACTTTCTTCAGTATAGCAGGCTACAGCATAGTTTCCTATGAAGATTGTTCTGTCTGGATAGGGATGGTAAAAATCATAAAATAACTGGTTAAATGCGCTGGCACTCAGTATGGAACCAAACTCCACACTAAAGCCATAGAAGGTGGACTGTCAGGGAACCGCATAGGGACTTTCTCTTTAAGGAAAGTTAAAACTCACTTTCAAATACAGACACAGTTGAGTTGAATGACCTTCCGCAGCCTTCTTTAAAAGTCTAGGTCCAAGCCAACATTGTATACACCAGCTTACCTGGTGCTTAAATGACAAAATGCAGAGCCCCACAGAGCACTTATTTTAAGGGCTGTCATAAGTAATAGTCAATGGGAATTAAAGATTTTTTTCAAAAATGCATTAGCAATGAGACTGTTTTTAGAGGCATATATTTTAATTCTAATTCTTCTATCATCTCCTACCAGCATTTACCAGAGCATAAAAGTTACCAGAGAGTAATAGACAGTTCGAGGTTGGAAAGGACAATCTGGGGATAATCCAGCTCAACCTTCTGTTGAAATCAGGGCCTTAGATTAAGTTGTCTAGGGCCCTGTAAAACCAAGTCTTGCATAATTCCAGCGAGGGAGATTCCATCTCTTCTCTGGTGCCTCTCCGCTTTGTGTTTGTTTGCTTGCTTGTATCTGTGAAAATAAGTACGCTAGTCTTAAATGCCTCACTTCTTCCTGTTTATAATGTTCTCAAGGTCCAGCTTGAATTCATAGACAATAGTACTTGGGCACAGAATAGGCACTTTATACCTTTATACACTGAAATATGTTCCAGTGTATAAAGTAAGAGCAATTATATAACAACTCGATAGCGGGATACCTGGAAGTTCCTGCTTCCTACAGGAAAACATCCAAAGGAAATGACCACCAAAGTAAACAGCATGTGTCCGTATCTTGCGCGAAGCAGATTCCTGTGCAAGTCCAGCCTGCCTGGATTACCACCAGTGGGGCTGACATAAACAAATGGAGAATACTGGTTAGGAGACAGCCTGCTTGTTTACAGAGCACAGAATTTGCATACACTTACCAGCTGAAGGAAAGTTTACTACTGTGCACATGATGCTGAGAAAAGCCTCGGGTATTACATTTGGGAACCATTTGCTCATTACTGTTCTTTTGAATAGCAATGGGATGGATGTAAGAGTCTGTGTGCCATGGCTCCCGTGCATTTGAAAATGTAGCTGAGCAGAGATGGGGGACTTTTTCTACCTTTAATAGTGATTTCATGGCTAAAAATGCCACCTAGAGATTTGAGCTCTCTAGTCCTGAAAACATCTAGGCCCTCAGTTTCTATACCCCTAAATACCTCAGGCTTTGGCTAGCTGAAGTGTCTTGCATTGCAAATATGATTTATTTACTATGCACTGTTTAGTGACACCTACAATCTATCCTGCTTCCTGGGACTGTATGCATTTTAAATGAGATAAGACGTTTATTTCACTTGCCTTTTTCATGCATCTGAAATGAGCCTGTGCCTCAGTGCAGTTACGTGGGAGTGGATCTATTTGGGGCTGAGTATTCCCAGTCCCAGATGTCATGGATGAACTTGTCATTATGCAGAACAGTCACCCAGGAGACCACCGGTTCCCTCCAGAAGTGGGTAGCCTTGCTATTGCCTTAACACTAAAAGCAAAGTGAAAAATGAGGGGTAGTGAATAAGACACTTCACATGTAGAAATTATACACTTTCATCACTGTTTTCTCAAACTCACTTTTGAGCTGTGCAAAGCCACCGGTCTTGATTCTGGAGAAAAGTTGTCCCATGGAGAGTCTGTTACCACATAAATCTCATGCAAGTGCTCCCCCCCACCCCAAAGGTTTAAGAGTTGCCAGTACTTAGCAAGCATGAGCTGCTCACAAACAACAGCAGAAGGTACCTGCCATGTTGTGAGACAGAAACTGGGTTCTCTGCCTCTTACAGCAACTGAGAGCTCACAAGAAGTTGTTAATATAGAAACATTGCTAAATATTCGCGAAGGGTAGCATTGGTCTAGTAAAGCAAACAAGAGCCAGCACGTATAACCATGCTGAAGCCCAGAATCACGATTTACGTGTGTTCCTAACTTTAAAGATGTAAATAATTCCATTGGCTATTTGCACTGTGTATAATTATAATTACATGCATGTTTGAGTGAAGGCAATGCTCAAAAATAAGAGAGATACAGGGCCTGGTGTAAGCCTCCGAGGCTAAACCCTTTGCATAACTGCTGGAGAATAAGACTCCTTTGAGAGCGTAAGTCAAAATCTCAGCATCGAGGTTTTTACTGCAGACCACCCTTCTCCACTGATAATAAAGGGAATCTAGGGAGGGTCTTCTGGCAAGGCTAGTATTAACCTTTGCCAGTTCGCTATCATTTATACTCCTGGTTTTCTCCTTTACCAGAAGCCTTCATTCAGTATAGCGTTTAGACACACACACTCAGCCATTGTATGTTGGTGCATGTAGACGTACGTGCTTTTTTGATGCTTTAGTGCCGGGTGTACTCCCACGCAGGTATTTATGCTTTCCAGGCTCATGGCAGCATGCACACCACATCATGCAGTCCCCAAAAGAGACAAGGGTAATGGACTGAATTGTTTTGAAGCAACCACAATGTGTCCTCAGTCTTACACAGTTCAGTCACATCTGAAGATGAATTTATGTAGGCCTCTACATGCTTTTAACATGTGTAACTGAAAAAAAAAACCTGATGTACATATTCTGTTGTTTCCAACATTTGGAAAAGAAGGTTTCTGTGTCTGATTTATTAATAGTTCTGATATGGAATATACTTTTTCTATGTGACAAGGACTTTTCCACAGTTATGAAAATATGTTTAATAACTAATTCAAATAGATTCAAGTGACAGTCAAATTTGAACACAGCTTTTAATAGCCAGAAGCAAATAACTAGAACATAGCCTACTGATATGAAGCATGTAGTGTTTTGAATGCTGCCATATGTCCTGATACATACCAGCCTTGCAAACAAACTCAAAAAGTGCTCAGCATCATTTCAGGGCTCTGCATCTTGTTTGCTCCTTTCAGTGTCTGTAAGAGGAGCCTCTCACAGCAGAGTTTTTCAAAATGACATGTTCATGGGAGTGAACTGGCAGACAAACAATGTAATTATTGGACAATATAATGAAATATGACTTGCGCTTCACTGCGGTAAGATGACACTGAACCATATTTGATGTGGCATTTGAAATAAGAGAATCTAATAACATAAAATGGATTTCAGAAGGGTAAATGGAAAGCTTGAGATTTGCCTGTCTTAGGCCGTATAATTGGGGCTGGATGGAGTCATAAAGAGAGGGGAGAGGGCCATGGGCCACAGCAAGCTGCAGGCGCTTTGAACCCCTTAATGAAGCTGACCATTTGTGCCAGTCACTCAAATAGAAGTTTAATATTAAAAAGCTTTGTTGCGTGAAGTTCTAGTCTCGAGGGTAATTTTGAGTCATGCAGCACAATACAGAAGTTTTAACTGAGGTGTGTAAAATGAATCACTTCAAGTATTAAAGTTCAATTTTGGACTTCATTTAGAGTGTTTATGAACCATACGAAGCAATTTATATACTTTTTTAGATTTGTTTTCATCTAGCTTTGCTAATCACTTCCAAGTACTTGGTAGAGTAAAAATTGCACACCAGTTACCAGACATGTAAAATAACTTTTGAGTCTGTAATATGATACATTAACTAATAATCCAAACAAAGTATAATAAATTGCTACTTAGTTCTGAGCTAGTCAAACAAAACTAAACATACTGAATTTATTTTGAAACTTGAATAATTACTTTTTGAAATAAGAATTTTCTGTTTAGCTCTAAGTGTAATGGTGAAAGCCAGAAAGTCATGAGCACACGTTCAGGAAATGGGATTAGCTGGTAATAAAGCATCTCAATTCAGTGGCAAAGGAAAAACACTTTACAATTTCAAAAGTAATAAAAGTAATAAAAGAGAAATACTAAAGAGTACAAAGCAAACATTGCAACATGTAAAAGTCAAGAAGAAAACCTCAAGGTATGATGTAAAACCTGTGGCTGGTAAGGCCAAAGGCAGTAAGAAACTGTCTTATCTTGCATGCTAAGGTATAATATTAGATAGTAAATAATTAATAATGAGGCAAGATGTGTCCCTGTGCAACATATCAATTCTTGTAGATGTTATGAAATTTTTGGCTTCTTCTTTGAGGAAGCCGAATCTGTCCTGTCTGTCTGCCTATGGGCCTACTCCTCCAGCAACATTTTAGAGTGATCAAGTTCAACCACATTTCCATAGTCCTTTCTGTCTGTGCAGGAAGTTGCTTTCCTTGCCGATCGCTCCTGTTTCAGAAGTTTTTGGACTACTCAGACGTGTTAGCACATATGGCAGTTTGATTCCTGAGAAAAGATTCTTGGAAGAAGCACCCGAGAGCAATGCACTGAGCACAAAAACAGGGGCAAAGGACGCTGGGCATTGAGTTCTTCTTAGGAATTGCCTGTACATAGAGTTTTAGCCGTAACTCTGGTGTTGCACTGGGTGGATATGGGGTTTTTTTGTCAGTTCAGGCAGAGGAAAGCTTGAATGACTGTAATGTGGGTTTAGCTAAAATAGTTCAATATGAACTGTCAAACTGGAGTTAAACTAGTGAGAAGGAGTTAAACTGTACAGTTGCTGTGCAGCCTGCTGTTAGACTCATAGCAATTTCAGAGAGCTCGTATGATCAAAATGCATTCTGGCTGGTACACAGAGAGAAAAAGAACAAGATCATTTTGCTGGGGCCTCAAATCCAAGGAAATTCTGGTCTGTGGAGAATAGTCGAGGAGTTTGCTTGAATCCTAGGGAAGATTTTAGCTACCTTTTTCTATGGAGAATTGGGAAGTGGTCTAAAAAGAGCAAGTCTGGTCTCAGCTGTATTAACGTTATTGTCTGGGTCCCAGAGGATGTCCCCAGCACGATCTAGCTGTGGAGGTAAAAATTACTGTGGGCAGATTGTAGAGGATGAGAGAAGGCACCAGAACATTCAGGCTGCTTTTTAGCTCTCTTCTACTCTCATTTTTTCTCCTATCCCTTCCTTCTTCCCAATCCCTGCCGTAAATTAAACATTTAATTTTGCCAGGGGTAGCTGGGTGACAGGAGAAGGGTGGAGCACAAGCCCCACATGTGTGAAGCAGGCCATATGCTTGTGGGGGTGCGGGTGAGCGTGTGGACATGCTTCTTCACAGAAGATTCAAGTAGGATGGAAGTGCGGTTTGTGGAGGATGCAGTTTGTGGGTGCTGTACTTCGATGCAAACCCCAGAATTCAGGTCAATCTTGGCATAGCCCCTAAAGCTGGTTCTCAGCATCCCTCTGTTCCTGTTGTATCACCATTCATAGTGGTTGATAATACAAGTTTAGGTGAGCTGAAACCTCAGGATCTGATGGAGGGAAGAGCAGCCAATGAGAGATTTAGAAAATTCACACTTAGTCCCTGGCTTCTGCCATGGATTCAGATTACACCCTTAATAATTGCAGCTACAAGTATGTGGCAGTTCCATTGCTGCAGTTAAATCAGTCAAATTTCTTCCACCATTCTGTAAGCCCTGTAAGGGAGGTGGGAGAAGTTATGTCTTGGGGCACTGCCTAATCTGAGACAAAAGTCTTAGCTGTGTCTGATGGAGTGGTTCAGATTCATTTGTTGTCAGGCTGCTGCTGAGGATATTGTAGTAGCTCTTTTTGCTAAGGCAGTGGACAAAACTGTCCATCCAGGTTTTTGGATTAAAACACATCTTCCCAAGCATAGTTTGCTAAGGTCATGCAAACCTAGATCTATAGGACAGATTGTATTGTACATGGCAGTGGCAGACAGGAGGTTTTGGCTCAAAGCTGCCCTTTGCACAAAGATCAGCAAGGAGTAACTTCCCCCATCTCCTCCAAAGAAGAAACTGAGGGCTGGGTTTTTGGGGGTGGGAATATGGTTTGAAATTAATATACACACTGGAAGTGCTCTGCACACCCCGGTATGATAACTGGCCGTATGGCATTTTAATAAAAGGTAGAGGTTCTTTTTAGCCTATAAGCAGGAGTTCATGTTGCTGTGTGCTCTGGGATGCCAAGTTTCTAAACATTTTTGTGACTTAAACTTTACCCTTGCAAAGGCTGACCTTTACAAGGGTGCAGGTCTGAAAAGGATTTTCTGTCCATGAGATCTAGCTCTTTCGGACCTCTTGGGAGTTTTTAAACACATTTATTGTTCTGGATTCTTTTAATTCAAAAAGTGTAGAGGGCTACACATCAGTTCCTTGCTATTCTCTGTTGGCCTGCCCTACTCAATGTTCATTCTGCAGTAAGATTGCACTATTTGAATTCTGGTTTATGCAGCATCCCTTAAGCTAGTTCCTCTCCCAAAATAAGAATTGTGTGGCTAATTTTGTGCGGTATCTTTAAATAGGGGCATCTTGCAGCTCATTATTTTCTTTGAAGATGAAGGTTCCCTCCCATCTCTTCTCAGATTGCAAGGTTCTATCTTCAGGCAAGCAAATGGCTTTCAAGCTAAAGAGTTGGTTTGGTTTGGTTTTTCCCTCTCACCACTGCAGAAAACATGGAATTGCTGTTAGAAAATTGTCAGTGTTTTTCATGTATAGTTGCCATTTCTTTGCATTCTTCTTGCAGTTGAAAAAGCTAGAAAGAGAGGAAATAGTTGCAGCAGGAATAACAGGGAGAGTTCACTGGTCAAAAGGCTGCTCCTTCAGCATATTCATGTATCAGAAGCTCAAGTGTTTCTTCTGGAAGCTAGGGCATAGGCCAGAGAAATCTTTGCAGCAGATGCCCAAACTGAATCACAGTGTCAGAGAACATCCTTTTACTCTTCTGTCAGATTTTATAAGCAGTCGATGAAGCCTGAGAACAGCACCGGTTGCAGTTTGTCCACTCCATGGGACTGGCATTCAGGTACAGGGTTGGTCAGAAATGGCCTGCTCATCCATCAGTGAGTGAACAGGTCAGTAAATAGCTCAGGTCGCCCTCCCAGTAACTTTTGAACCTGTCAGTCATTTCAAGCAGTGTTTAAGTCTCAAAATAAATAAATAAATAAAAGACCTTAGCAGTTTAAGAGGAATAGGTGTTTGGAGAGTGAGATCCAGTTCAGTGCCCCACTGACAGAAAGGCTGCAGGGTGGGCTGTGCTTTTCTATCCCAGAGAATCCACATGAAGGGAAAGAAATGAGAAAGAGGACTCTGAGTGGCCCAGCTGCAAGAAAAGCTTCAGCCAGGTCTCATGCCTGATTACATGAGATAATCCAGCCAACAAACACAAAGCCAAAGGTAATCAGGCTAAATTCTGCTTCACACAGAACGTTGTGTTCCATTTCTGCCTGTGTGTTCAGTTTTGCTTTCCCCGTTGTACTCAGCAGTTTGGTGAGTAAAAATGTAGATAAACTTTCCTGTTTTCCAGGCTAGACAGTAAAACAGTTAAAATTCTTATTGTCAAAATTATAAGCAAGTAACCTCTATACGTCTGTGCTCACTTTTCCAGCCATTGCTTTCTCTGGTCTCTTCTAGGGAACTGCAAATTGATCTGCAGTCCAGAACATAGAAGGTTTATGTGTTGATTATTGTATTTATATAACCAACACAGTAATGAGTACATAGTGTTAAGAGCTTCACTTCATTGAAAGGAAAAAGAAAAAAGGAGATATCTATATTTTTTAGAGCAGAATTTGAGTTTCTCACATAGTACACAGCAGCTAATCTGTGATCTTGGACCAGTTGTATGGTTGATAACTATTTGCTGAAAGTTCCGCTCATTTGAGAAAGGCCTTGCTGTGCTGAGAACAGCAAATTCCCAGTCCTTCCAGAAAATATAAATTTAACAGCTCAGGAGGAACTCTTGTCTGGATGTCACCTTTACATTTCTGTGCTTTACTGTGGATTGCTCATTTTATTGAAAGATCATTAAACCATAAATGATTATATTGTATAATCAAAGGGTGATGTCACACACTTGACAGCTGTCAGTCACGTGTTGTGTTTTTTGGACTGAATGACTCTGAATTATTAATGTTTCACATACCACAGAGCCTGTTTAATGCAAGAAGGCTTTGTTAGAAAACTCAAAATATAGCTAATGTTTTTCACATAGACCAACAGCATGGCCATAGTTAGCAATGCCAAATTTTTACTATACATACTGGAAATGTGCTTCACAAAGCCAATCCCATGTAACTGCAGTTCCCAACTTACAATAAAACAAAGCTGAGGTGTTCAGACAGGAAAAAAACCAAAACCAACACAACCTCCCCTGAGTTGCAGCTTGCTGTACTTACAGATGCGAGCTTCTGCTCAAGAAAACAGTTATTGCAGCTCCCTAACTTTTGGGGCAGATTTGTGCTGCCCTGATTTGCAACAATTTTGAAGAAGCTCAAGATGGGGAGAAGGTGAAAATGTCTGAAGCAGCCTTCAAAGTCTAACCAAATATTCCTGAGTGTTTTGCCAGTCGAAACATGATTGTTTTTATAAGTTCATGTGTTTGTTATTTGGATAGCCATCCTCTTAAACACTTATTTAATGGTTTGATAACAGAAACCCATTTTTTCCATGGGGTTTTTGTGAAGGATTTTTTCACTATACAGAGCCAGAGAGAAACTGTGGTGAGAATGCTATTGCTGAAGTTGTCCAGAGGCACAACTCTCTCCCTCCAGTCCTCCTTGCAGGCTGGCTCCAAGTCAGTGGAGGCAGTCTCTACTGTTGGGCAGGGAAGCTGTGGTTGGGGTTTGGTGGTGGGACATACCCACATCCTGAGCTGGGAAGCTGTGATGGGCTCTGGGGAAACTCCGTCACTGTTTGGACTACGTCGATGGTTGCTTTCTTGGGGGTCCTTAATGTAGGAGTCTGTGGCAGTAGCCAGATATTCATGAAGTCAGTGAAGTAACTAACAGAAGTATGCTCAGGGCTGAATCAGGAATAAGATCAGGGCATGAGAACAATTCTGGTTTCAGAAAACAGCTCAAAAAGTGCCTCCTTCCTAAATAGCTAATATGAGATATCAAGATGTCTGTTGTAATCACAGCACTGGGAGCCACATGTACATGACATGTTGCTTCATAGTACAGTATATTGAAAAATTCAGAATCCACAGAAGTCACACTCTGATTCTCTTGTACCATTTTTCTGAATATGCCTCTGAGTATTAAAATAGAGGCTTAGGACATAGATGCCAGAGTTCCAAACCAAATGCTGACAGTTTAAGCTGCCTTTGGTTTTAGAATTACATTTCTTTAGAAAAGAGTAATTTTCAGTCACACTGAAAGTCAGAGCCACATATTTGATAAAAAGAAAGAGGGAGAATTCAAGCCTGCTGTAATTACATTTTGGGTGTTGGTGCCATTTGACAAGTTTGCCTATTGCAGATTAATGGCAAAGTTGGAGAAGAGGAGATGAAACAGGGATAGAAAACTGCCTCACAAAAAGGAGGCAAAAGGTTAGCCATAAAAAAGGAAGAAAATAAAGAAACAAGAAACCTTTTCAAGTGGGAAGAAAGCTGTGAGTTTTGATGAATGAACTGCCAAAGTTTCAGGAGTTCAGTTTGCTGAACATGCCCAGGTTGGGAATGCATGTAGGAACTCTCCTTTGTGTCTGAACCTACAGCCCTGTTAAAAATCTTGCAAAAACAAGTTTCTTCATGATGTTTCAATACCTTTGTTTCTGGCAGTTGTCCAGCAGCAGGAAACATGAAGGGAGCAATTGTAACGTGTGTTATCTGTGTGCATGTTTCAGTGTATGCATGCACTCAGTCCTTCCAAGTTTTTCAGTTTCTGTCACGTTTTTGGGGATCATTTGGCATTTGCCAGTGGAACAGGGGTCTTTTCAGGATGCATTGGTATTGAAGCCTTATAATTAAACCTGTTTCACAGAAGATATTGTTTGTCCTAGGAAAAGGAAATGCTTCAGAGAAATATATGGTTTTGTTAAAAAGGGGGGTAAAAGGGGGGTTCCTTCCTTTTTTTTTGGTAGCTATTGTTTTATTAATCAAGCAGTGCCTAGCCTTTGCACAGAGCATTAACTGCCAGCTCCAGTTCCTGTGTGGCAGTAGAAGGAGCCTGTGTGTGTAAAGGGCCTGAAGTCTCCATCCCTGCTCCAGAAAGAGGAGAAAAGTCGCGCCACAGAAATAGTGTTTTCCTCCAGCACTGTGTTTTGTGGAAGAATGGCAAGGGTGGCCTGACACAAGAACATTTTTCTCCCTATTCCTTCTGTCAGTTCTGCAGGACAGACAGATCTGTTCTAAATTAAGGTATATAAGACACTCCTAAATGTACTGTACAGGAGATGTATAAACTGGTATAAAAAGGGAGAAAGAGGAAATACAAAGCCTCAGTTGAAGCAGATTCACACTGAAGATTGTGCTGTCAGATGGTAAATGCAGTTAGATGTAAATAAAGCAGACTCTCTAATTATCATTTTGCTAATCCAGTCAGAAATAGTTGGTCTTTCCCAGTCCCTGAGAAAGGCTGAATAGGTTAGTAGTGAGCCTTCTCATCACCGCAACTTATGATTATTATTATTATTATTACAATATATTCTGTAGCAGCTTGCTGAGACAGAGCTCGTAATGGCTCATTCACTAGCAGTGTAATCAAATAAGTCTGGGAACTCAATATCCTGACTTTTTTTTTTAATGTCCATTTATTTAGTCATGAGCATCTTTCTCAGTATTCAGCTTGAGGAAGGCAGCCTCACAGGAATTGGGTAAGTCAAGTGGAAGCAAAGGATGATTATGTGGCAGAGATGGAGAAGTATTCAAAGTGGATATACAAGACAAATGAGAACTCAGTTCTAATTTCCATCTTGGAGACAAACTCCTGGTGTTCCCAAGGACAAGTCTCCTTCACATTATTTCCTGTTCTGTAACAGACAAACAGCACCTTCCTTTGGTGTTACTAGGGCAAGTGATGGTGAAAGACCAGCTGTTGCCACGGGAGGAGATCTGGAGATGCTCGGGTATGGAAGGCTGTCCTGCTGATGTTGCTGGTCAGAGCACCAGCTGTCAGACACATGAGCAGGGGCTGTGAACGGATCACGAGACTCCTTCATGCTGTAATTCAAAATCTCCCCACCATGTTTGTATTAGGCTGAATCTGTAACAGCCTTTCTAGTAGAGAACGTAAATCAATGGCATCCTCAGGTCTCCTGAGAGCAAGGAACACTACAAGAATGCGATGGAAGTGTAACTGCCTTGCTTCCTCTGGGACACTGGGAACAAGACTTTTTACTGTTCATGGGCATAATATAGCACCAAGGCAATAGATGTTTTTAAGGTAGAAACCTGAGACATACTGAAAGTGAAACCTGGTTTCACAGGGGCTTGAGTGTCTCTGCTCAGGCAAAATGGGATTTTTTCTAAAATTTTTCTAGAGGCTCATCAAATACATATCACTTCAGTCTAACTGAAGGCTTTAGAAAAAAGGAAATTGGACAAAAAGCTATAAGCAAAAATAGCCCAGAGTAAACAGAGAATTAAGGATCCTCATTTTTCACAGTGAGGATCATTAGATCATTTGTTGGAAACGTGATTGAAGTAAAGGATAATATGTTCATTGGAAAGACGGCTGCCTTTATTTCTAGGTTAGAAAGCAATAGTGGGCATTGTGATAGATGAGGAACACTGGACTGAGAAGATGAGAGGACATATGGTTCATAGAATCACGTTTTCTTTGCCAGAATTTCTGACCTTCCTGTAAAATTCTAAGCTACTTTCCTTGAAAACTGGGGATTAGAGAAGTAATTGCAGCTTCCTAATTTACAGTACGCTATGATATCCTCTGGACTATTTGAGGGAGGAGACTATTTGTACTAATCATTAACTGTCTTTTAGTGTTTCACAATCCCATTGTTCTAAAAGGCTGCTTCTTAAGAAAATATACTTTGACATACGTATTTATTTAGAGAAAAATGTCCCCTGAACATTAAGCAAATTTATTGCCAGTTCAAGATATTTAACTGTCTCGCAGTTTCCTCATGAAAATGACTTCATCAGCAATTAAAGGCAGAAGAGACAAATTTTTAAAATGGTACAGATAGAAAGAATGCTGTACAATGACTGTTCTATGTACACAGAATACATTTAGTACTAGAATATATATATTTAAAAGGGGACACTGAGATTTTTATGTGCTGTCTGTACTAGAAAAAACTTAAACTGAAGGGCATATGTCAGTATGGATAATGTAAATGACAGATGGTGATAATTAATGCTTGTTGCAAGAAACTTGCTAAGCTGAAGAATTTAAGAAAAAACATTGTGTTATCCTTTTTTGTTCTGGGCAGATAGGAAGTAGAAATAAATGAATGCTATCTTTGAAATGCCATTCAAAGCTATTTATTTTGTACAATGTCTGTGTATCAGGCAAAATCATCTAGTAACGCTTTGGACTGTGGGAGTATATGTTAGCAAATAAATTTTGTTAGCAGCAGGAAGAAAGATCTCATTCATTATCTAGACAAATATAAATGAAGCTTGATAATGTTAACTGAATTCATTAATTATTATACAGAGCCTGTTTTGTAAAATACACTTTTGATTTACTTTTTCTAAACTATTTTTTTCTTAACTAGCTTCAGTAATGGTAATAATGCATTTATAGAATGTTTTGTACATTCTGAGCGCGTTACCTGGGTGAATAGTGCAATATCTACCCCAGGTGTGTGAGTTCAGCCTGCAGTGAGGTGCCCGTCATTCCTTACTGCTCCATCAGCTGGCATCGTGGGGATGGATTGGTTTGTAGAGGAGGAGCAGGGTGCATTCTCTCTGGAGCCCTGTCAGGGAGCCAGGTGACCTAATGGCTGCACTGAAATGCATCAGAGCTCTGGATAAGGCCCTTTACTCATGTTTGGCTGGGGACCTTGGACCAATTGACAGCTATCCCAGGGTCAGAGGGTAATTCCAGCTGACAGTCCTTTGCTTCTCCAGAGGTTATAGCATAGCAAAGAAATTGGTGCTCTCTCTTTCTTACTCCCTTTAATCAAGGCCACTTTCGTATTAATTGATCCTGTATGAGGAAGCTCATCTCTATGGAGCTGTACCCTAACAGGCAGATCCTGCTTCGCACAAGAGTCACTGCTGAAGCTGTTACTGATTGCAACGGTGGAAAAACAGAGCCTGAAATTTCATACCATTTTTAAATCAAACTCACTGCAATTGATAATACAACATTTAGGATATTTTAGCTGACAGATTAGATCGCAGTGTAATGCAGACTGGGTGGTACTTGAACATAGACTAATGTAACCTTCAACAGCAGAGCTCATTAATTCACGTTGGATGCAAGATGTTATGGTTGTGGTGTACCTATTGAAGTAGATTTTATCATCCTGTGCTATTTTGTGTTGTCACTGTTCTTGTTCACAGCAGAACCTGAGTTACTTAAGGTTTGAATTAGACATAACAGTAGCAGAAGCATGAATTTATTGATTATATTTCATATGCATCTCACCTTCACAGGCTTCAGTGTGATTGTGTTCTAGTAGGTACCCTATAAACAGAAACCAAGACAATTCTTGCTAGAAGGAAATGCAAAGCAAAGTTGACCTATACGTTCTTGCTTAGGTGATTTCTAACAGCTGTGTCAAATACTTCTATCTAAGCTAATTGCATATCCCATTTATTAGAAAGAGAGAAGTGAAGTATCCTCAGAAACAGGCGCTCTGCTTGCTGGTTCTGTTGTTTTCTGGGCCTGTTTAGGAGGAAGGTGCTTCACTTCATTCTTTTCAGCATAGCACTTAAAATAGTCTTAATTTTCATTGGTGGCTAGAGGTAGGATGTAGCATCTGCTTAACAGTTAAGGAGATGCAGAGTGCTTAAATGCTAATTCATTGCCTGATCCAAATAGCCCTAAAATCCTAGGCTGATTTTGAAGGACATTTGAGCTCAGATCTACTATCTAAAAATGAAATGTAAGCCAGCTCTAATATGGTTAAAAAAGATTGGTGTCCGAAAGAATACTGTGTAGAGGGTTCTTTTAAGTTTAAGTCATGATTAATAAAATGAAGTATATTAACAGAGGTTAGCAGAGGTTCCCTCCATTACTTAAAAATTGTGATGCTAAACCCTGCTTAAATTTCCTAACAAGGCACAAATGTTTCATAGGAGGAGGCAGGTTTTCCTACAAGCATTTAATATGGATATAGTTTGTAACTAGTGCTTTCTAATGCATTCAGCACTTTCAACCTTTCAAATTGTCTGCAGATGACCCACAACATAGTTTATCTTCTGCCCAACTACTGACTGATGCTTAAAAAATTATAATCAGCAACTTTTTTTTCTGAGAAACGTTTCATGTTTCAAATAAATCAGTTCCTGAAACAAGCTCTGATATCTCTCAGGCATGCTTTCTTCATGCCAGTGAGGATCAACTGTGGTTTGCATTGCTTTGAACTCTTACTTTGATAAAATTGCATTCAGCATTTCTTCCATCAGAGTCAAGTTACTTTTTAATTTAGATTTCTAATATTACTTAAATGTTAAGATCCATCTAAATAACATCAATTATTCCATCTGTAAAACAGGAAAGAAAATTTCCATGTTTTTACCTTCTATTAATGTTATGAAGTTCATTTTGCTAATATTTGTAATAAATTTTGAATTTAGAGACCCTTTAAGATGTTTTCATTTGTAATCTCTTTGATGAGGAGATACAGGAATACTATTAAAGGCCAATTTGAATCCTTTTTAGTGTCCATAGGATCCCTCTATGATTAAGGGAGAAGAAGAGAAATTCTAGGAGAGATTAAGAGCCCTTTGAGCTAGGCTCCTGCTTTGGCATCTCCCTGTGAGGAAGGAGCTGCTCCCTCCCTTGGCTGCATCAAGCACCTTCATCTTCATGAGCATCTTCTGCCTTACGTGTTTATACAGCACCCGAAGACTCCTAACCCTCACCAAGGCATTTAGTAGCATTAAGTATTAAACCATCATAAACTTGTAGAAGCTGTATCAGTTGTGATACATTATGACAAAGAGGAAAACAGCTTTTTCTGTGTGCCAATAAAGACACGTAGAACACAGGGGCTAAATAGAGGAGCAAGGTAGTGACTGAACTACAAGGCGTATCAGAGAAAACAACATTGCTATCAATTTCTGTGCCCTTCTTTGATTCTGGTGGGAGCAATTGGCTTTAGAGGTACTCAGGACATGAAGTCGTGCTCTGGGTGAGCAGATCCTGGCCTCAATTGGTCAGAATAGGACACTTCTCCAACACAACCAGATTAAAAAAAAATATATAAAGTGTGATAATGCTGCCATGCTACACTTAAATAAATCAGCCTGAATGCTTCTGTTATAGGTGTTAATTGCTATACAAGGGTGGAATATTCTGTATAAAGAACAGTCCTAATATAGAATCATAGAATCATAGAATGTTTTGGGTTGGAAGGGACCCCTAGAGGTCATCTAGTCCAACCCCCCTGCAGTGAGCAGGGACACTGCTAACTAGATCAGGTTGCTCAGAGCCCCGTCCAGCCTGGCCTTGAATGTTTCCAGGGATGGGGCCTCCACTACCTCTCCGGGCAACCTGTTCCAGTGTTTTACCACCCTCATTGTAAAGAATTTATTCCTTACATCTAGTCTAAACCTACCCTGTTTTAGTTTAAAACCATTACCCCTTGTCCTGTCACAGCTGGCCCTACTAAAAAGATTTTCCCCATCTTTCCTAAGGCCCCCTTTAGGTACTGAAAGGCCGCAATCAGGTCTCCCCGCAGCCTTCTCTTCTCCAGGCTGAACAAGCCCAACTCTCTCAGCCTGTCCTCATAGGAGAGGTGCTCCAGCCCTCGGATCATTTTTGTAGCCCTCCTCTGGACCCGCTCCAACAGTTCCATGTCCTTCTTGTGCTGAGGGCTCCAGAGCTGGACGCAGTACTCCAGGTGAGGTCTCACCAGAGCAGAGTAGAGGGGCAGAATCACCTCCCTCGACCTGCTGGCCACACTTCTGATGCAGCCCAGAGTACAGTTGGCCTTCTGGGCTGCCAGCGCACATTGCCGGCTCATGTCCAGCTTTTCATCCACCAGCACCCCCAAGTCCCTCTCGGCAGGGCTGCTCTCAATCCTTTCTTCCCCCAGCCTGTACTGATACTGGGGGTTACCCCGACCCAGGTGCAGGACCTTGCACTTGGCCTTGTTGAACCTCATGAGGTTCACACAGGCCCACCTCTCCAGCCTGTCCAGGTCTCTCTGGATGACATCCCATCCTTCTGGTGTGTCAACCGCACACTCAGTTTGGTGTCATACGCAAACTTGCTGAGGGTGCACTCAATGCCGTAGAATGCTTTATATAGTAATTTTAACAGATACTATTATTGTTGCTACTGTGTTATTTTCTGACCTTCTCTGAAATAACCCAGGGTCAATTTTACATTTTGAGAAATAAACCCATTTCTTTTATGGCAGCTGACAGAGTTCTCTGTTTTTAAGCTCTGCTTAAATAGAACTCCTTTAAACCACCTGCAACACATAGGCACAGAAGTGTTTGCTTACATACATGAGTATTGATTTGGGCAGCCTGAAGCAGGATGTAGGTGTTTTATTTAGGTCACCAGTGCAAGTGTTATATTGTTTTTGAAGGACTCAAAAACTCATTAAAGATATTTAATTTTTTGTAACATGCACTGCTAAAACCTATGCAGTTTGCCGTGAGCTTCTTTGTGGACAGGGTTTCAAACAGAACAGCTAGTTTTTCATCTTGCAAATTCTGGACTCAAATGCTGGGAAAATGTACCTGAAAATTGACCTAATAGGTTCCTTGCAATCCCACCAGGACATATGTTCCCATCATCAAGCTCCCATGCCAGCTCACGCAATGGCCAGTGTTATCTAAAGGGGGATTGGGGTGGAGATGCATTGGCAGAGCGCTGTGGGAAAACTTGCACAATACCTGCCCCGTGCTATGTTTAGACCTAGCTATTGATATTAGTTCTTGAGATTCAGCAGCCAAACTAGGTGAAAACTTAAAAAATTAATAACTTGGTTTGTGAGAACAGACCTCCATAACTTTCTCACGATTCTAGATTGGAATTAGGAAGTATTCACTTTGGAGGCTGGATTAGTGCAGTGTGTCAGAAATGCCCCCTCTGTCTTCCTTTCTCTATCATGATTCCAATGCTGAATTGTCAAGTAGCTTTTTTTTTTCTTCCCTCCTAGGGCTGCATGCATTTAAAAAAATACTGAACACCAATTAATTTGTCTAATTTACATGAAAAAGTGCAGAAGATGTCTTTTTTTCCATAATTAACTATATTTTGCAATTCATTAAAATTCTGCAGCCCTTCACATAATGGAGCCCTATTCACTACATAGGAGATAAGTGCTTAATTCCAAAAGGGGCAGACAGAGAAGGCAGAAAGGAAGTGGAGGAGGGCAAGATTAGCATTTTATATATTAGTTATGCATATTCATGAGGGAAAATGAAGCCCTGCCAATTCATGTTGGCTTTAAGTTTATTTTGCGGGGTATTCACAACGCTTACCTCAACAAATGGTTCATGTGGTTTTTTTCCTAGTTTTAATTGAGCAGGAACACAGTGGCAGGCGTTTTAACAAACCTGAAGTACATACAGCATACGAGGAGTAGACGGAGGTTGTGTGTCAGGGCATGGCGTGCAGCACTCTCTGTGTGGTACCACCATCCAGATGAAATGGGGAGAGCAGTTTGGGAGCCTGGAACCTGCAGATGGCCCCCAGAGATTCCCTCAAAGTAGACTGTTGAATTACTAGCTGCTTTTGAAGCTTCCTTCTTTTTATAGTGCAACAAGCTGCTTCAGAAAGTCACCTATGCAATTTTTTCACTATATGTATTTGTTAATAATTCATTCTTTCCTCTGGAAGGCCAGACCAGTAGTAGGCAACACCATATGTTATGTGCAAAGGAAAAGCACCTCTCAGCTGTGTACATAGGGCGGAAGTGTCCCCAGTAAGGAGGGGAAGCTGGCAGCTTGCTGGCGGTCTGCCTTGATACTGAGGAAGTCGGTGTCATGGGGGAGCTCACCCAGCGCTTGCCAGACTGCTGCGTTTCAGTCCAAGCTTGCTGGGCCAATGTACTTTTAATTTCCTTGGGTCTTTATAGACAGCAGTGACCACCTCTGATGGAAGTCTGTTGTTTTGCCCTCCCATAGTACAGGCTGCCCCTCAGCCCCTTCTGCAATGAGGCAGCCTTCCCAAGCACTGCCATTGCAGTCACCTGGAATTTAAAGTTTCCCTCCAGGGATAAGTAAGAACTGGGGCAAACAAAGATAGAGGTTGATACAGGTTGCTAGGGACAGTCATTCTTTACTTTTGTTTGCACACCTAATTAGCAGGTCTAGACTGAAAACTAGTAAGAGCCTACACATTTTTCTTGCTGCCTTTACCCTGGGCTTTGGGATTAGATGAGCTCGATTGGCTTTATCACCAAACAAGAGCATCGTCCACTTTCTCTCAAACCCAGCAGCTGGGTGAGCCCTGAGACTGATCCATGACCAATGTTTGCCCAGCATTTTGCTCTTCATCTCCATCCTGGCTCTGTCTCTCTCTCTGTTTCCCATTTTTCTTTTGTAACTTAGTTCTGTTGTCAGATGTGCACATCAGCTGGTTGAAATCCCCTTCCGAGTGGCATGTTGCTTGTTACCGGCAAGTTGGCAGAATGTTTTTTCCTCACCCTGGTGGGCCTATCTCAAGTGTTGCTGAGCATCTATTCTGTTGTTCCAATGTCTTTGGAGCAGCTTATAAGCAGAACAAGGTTAAGTGATAAACTGAGATACAGCTGGTATTTAATAAAAGCAATGTAACTATTGACATAGTTTGCACAATTTATATCTATGTTTGAAAGAAAGTGACAATACAAAAATCCAAGCAATAGTAAGGAGAGAAAATAGTTGGTTTAATGACAGGGCTGGTAATATTAATTGGTGTTAACTTAAAGCCACACTGCATAGTATGCTAACTAATGTCTAATGCTGGAGTTTCAACTCTAGACTGTCTCAAAAAATTGTCTTAAGAATAACACACTCTAGAATTTTCTGCAGAGTATTTAGTCAGCATTACACATTTCAGAATGTCAACCTGAAGATCATGCTTTTTTTTAATTCATCCCATATTTTGCTGTGTGTTTATATGTGTGTGTGTTTACATATATGTATATATAACTATGGAGGGGATTGCTGGAATATGGGGGAGATGAAAGGAAGAGGGAAAATGGCAGAGGGGGAGAGAGGAAATGAAATCCAGAAAGCTTCGACCAGGTGTAAATGGCAAAGTATTTATATCTCTTCAGCTGGCTTTGTTGCAGGGGGAGTCTTGAAATCTTGTGGGGGAGAGGGAGTTCCTTTTGACCAAGTCACACAGTTTACTTTGGCTGCTTCATTCATTTCCCCTCACATCTGTTTTATTTCATCTGGAGATCAGGAGGGGAGCCAGTGCTATAGACACAACTTTTGGAGCCACTAATTTAATTGAGGTCTCTTTTTTTTTTTTTATTTTTTTCCCTGCATCTAAGGTTTCTGAATGCCAAAACTTGAAGCAGTAACATAAAAAAGACATGAATTTGAAAAAATTCTGCTTTTCTTAAAAGCTTACATGTTCAGGCTATCACCCCAAAATATATCATAAAGCTGCTTATTACTGTCTACCCCACAACTTGTTCAGGCACAATCACAGGCAGTAAGCAAAGCACATAGGTCTTTGTCACTAATACAAAATGCTGCAATTTAAAACATCCCTTGAGGCATCTGGGTTCAAAAGGATCAATATAGAGCTAGGAATGAGCCTGATCTACAGAAGTTCTGATCTGGAAATTAGAAGTTTCCTAACGAACAGTAATGCATTGCAAGCACAGTAATTAAAAGCAGCAGCCTGTACCCCAGGTCTCGCTTCCAGCAATGGCCAGGGCTGCAGAGCTTTCTCTGGGAAACCTACAGAGCCAACAGAACCAACCAGCATCACCGCACAGCCCCACTGCTTGACTGCACAGCCCTGGGCAGTTCCCACCAGGAGAGAGCTTGATAAATGTGTCACTTTTCTCTGATTTGCTAAGCTGACACAACACCTTGGGAGTATCAGCAACTGGCATCAGCAGTGCGTACAGGGGTTTGAAGCCTCTCTGACTGATGCTGGAGTTACCAGTTGGGTCCAGTACATCATGCCCTGAAAGGCTGTTGCAGGTTGCTCCCACCTCAGGCGTGATGGTTGCTCAGAGCAGGCAGCGTGGCTCACCTGAGACACGTTCTGGCAGTGCTGTTAGTCCTGCAAGTAATGTCTGTTGCTAGGTTGATTTTGTCCGTTTTTGCATAAACATAATTTGGGTTTTTTTCTCTCACCTTTTTTTTTTTTTATGATGCACAAACTTTGGGATGTAATTCCTAAATTGAAAATTTAGAGAGAATGTGAATAGTGGTAGCATGGTCCTGGGTGTAAGCTTTCTTGTTTAACTTGTGCTCGCTCAGCTGGCTAATGAGCAGAGTTTCCTATAAGCATGCTGGAAATCAAATTATACGGTCAGTTTTGGTTGGAAGCACTCTAAGTGCGGATGACAGAATTTTGTATTTCAGAACATTAAGTTCAGTCTTACCACCATTGCCATGCTTGGACAAGTTACTTGCTCTCTGGCACTCAGCTGAAACCCAGCACTTCTTATCAAATAGGTGTATCATGAGGAAAAACCAGTAATCACTGTGAGATGGTGTGTTTCTGCAGTGATGGAGCTGTGCCATCACCTGAGACAGGCTGTAACACCAGTCATGTTTTGAGCACTTAAGCTACAGGACACACTAAAGCTAAAGCACAATTCCCCTTGCTCTGAGGCAGTTTTTTCCCTTCCTTTAAAAGCAAACTTACTATCTCTCTGCATATACCCAGTTGTTTGTCTTGGGAATAAGGGAGGATATGGGTGACATATGAAGCCCAAACACTTCCTCCTGCTGCTCCAGTGCCTTGCTTGGCCAGCGGCTGGCGATAGAGAATACCCAAAAGGTGACCCCCCTCTCTTCACAACGGCTAGGCAAAGCAGAGTGACAAGGAAGTAAGGCCTTTGCTTTCTTTTACTCCTTAAACAACCCAAGTAAAGTCATGACAGCTGAACCCTGTGGAGCTGGAAGCCATAGCTAGTGATATGCATAGATGCACTGAAGGAAAGCAATCCATCTTCAGATGACACCATGGCTTCCAGCAGTTTGAGCAGGTCTGCCATCAGGATCATAGATCTAAAATTCTAGCATCTGCGCTGTGTTTTGCTAAACCAAAGGCTAAATATTTGAAGCACTCTGAGCAGAGAGAGCTCGTTGGCAGAAAAAGCCGAATAGATAAAGATGTGTCATCTGCTTCTTAGAGAGAAGAGGCCAAAGTGACCTAGAGAGAGGAGGGGTTGCAGCAGATAGAAGCAAGGATGGAGGTAGCAGGAGTGAACCAGAAAGGCACCTTCCCCAGAGCAGGCGTGAGAAGAGCAAACCCCAGCTCCCTGGGCTGTATGCAGATCGTGTGCGTTTCCCAGAGCACAGGGAAGCAAATTTATTTGGTGCTCACTGGTTGTTAGCTCGATCATGAAATATTAAACAGATATTGACTTGAATTGAGGAGTGCATCAAGATTTATTGAGCCAAGAGTTAAATACTGACTGAGGCAAAAACAAGCTAATACTTGCTACAAGGGACCATTTGACCACTGTAATATTTAGTACATGTATTGCTTGCTTCTGTTTGTTCTATCTTCACAGTTAAGTGTCCTAAGAACACTTTAAGGGTAGAAGTTATATATATATATATTTATATATAAAAATAAGGGCTTGTAAAATAAAAAAAAGTTAAGGGCTAGGATGAACACTGCAGTTAGAAGAAGTAATACAGCAGTCACTAGTGGACAAAAAAGTCATGAATGTGAAAATAGTAGTGAGCACAGAAAAAGATCCTTATAACTATCTGTCCTAAACTGGAGAATCTCCGAGAAGCTTTTAGTTCCTGTGTGGGACAGAGCAGCACTCAGACTAGATTTCAAGACCTCAGCTGATGCAGCCTTCAGGACACCCCTGTTGCCCCACTGTAAATCACTGCAGCAGCCGTGGAGTGCAATGTGTGGAGAAATCTGGGGAGCAAAAAGGAAAAGCCAGGATTTCATTAATGCCTTGTCAAGCCCTGCTAGTTGCACTGGATTGATAAGGTTGTGACAGAACTTTAGTAGTAGCAAGGAGCTAAACTGATCTCTCATACATGGTACGGATGTTGAGCTTATCTGTCTAGTAAATTAGAACAATAATTTGTTATTAAGGGAATGATTACATGTGTTTCTGTTTAGTTTTCATTCTGTTCCCAGTTGGGGTAATTGCATGTTCCTGAAAACATATTTTAAAACACTGTTTGAAAGGACAGGAATAATTTTTACTTGTATTGGTTTTTCCAGGGATTTAATGTTGCTAATGAGAGCGAGATGCTCCGAAGTTCTACATAAGCAGCTCATTTGCAGCCCATATATGAATAGTTATGAAATATTACATGTTTACTTTTGGAGAAAGACAGTACTTCATTATGTCCTATATCATTACATAGCTCTACCTGTCCTTGATGCTGAATTCAAGGGTCCTTGTTCTGTCAGATTTGCTTAACATACTGGTGATTTATAAGATACATATTGTTTATTTGAGGTTTTGTTGCTTGCTGTAGGGCAGGTTCATTTAAGTATTTTCTTCAGGTCTTTGTCCTGGTGGCATCTTTACCTGCCACAATTAGTATGTATTATTTTTAGAAAAAAGCCACATTTACAGTGTTATAATGTAGATATCAGGGGGTTTTATCTAACAAAATGCAGTTGTGGCCATAGATCTGCATTTATAATCTTGGCTGCTTACTATGCATTAAGGTCACATGCTGGCATTTTGTTAATTTTAAACACTTTTAGAGCATGTCCAAAAATGTGAGATAACTTTTGCGCTGATAAATGTGGTTTATATTAGTGACAACAAATTACTTCCCATTTAGCGCACACCACAAATGTAAAATTGCAGTACCTTTTACAGCAAAGCCATTCAATATTGCCATAGTAAGAGGGTGTCAGCATTTCCCTTCCAGCCTCCTCCACTGAGCAGCTTAGAATTCAACTGTAAAATCTCGTTCAAAGCAGAAATTAAATGGACCAGGTGTTAGCACAATTTGAGGGGGTTAGTCCTCATCAGCTGTTCCATGTAAGTGGAGTAGATTTTCACATGAAATACAACTTTCATTTCTGCAGAGATTGATAAAAACAACAGCTTCTTGGAAGCCTTCAAAAGCCAGTACAGTGGCCTCCCTAAGTCATCAAGTACTAATGCTTGCCTTGTAGCATACTTTCATTGATCTAACTCTTCAGGTGTGTCTCTCTTGAATGTCAGGCTTGATTTGGGTGAGCTTTGTGTGGCAACATCGTGGCAACTCAATTCTGAGTCTGAGGGATGAAGAGAGCAAAAGGCCTTTGCTTCAGACGCTTTCCCTTACTCCCTGATGCCATCTTCTCCTCACACACCTCCATACCCCATTTTTGTGTCTGCAAGAGCTGTTATCAGCATCTTTGGGGTCATGGGGTTGTGACTCCCCAAATGCTATCCTGGGCAGAAGAGAGGAAAAGGGTGTCAGCTGCACGGTAAAAAGCAAGTTTGCGAAGGATTGATCCTCCTAACCCTGCCAGTGCACTGCAGATGCATTGGGTTTCTCTAGGACACATCCCAAAGGAGAGGCAGATTACACAGCACCGGGGGTCAGGACCAAGCATTACATTCCCAAGCCCAGAGGCATCTGCTTGTCTTGAAAGACCTTAGAAAAACTTTTTCTCTAGTAATTTTGAGTCTTTACTCATTCTGCCCGCATGCTTCAAGTGATGTGTGTTCCCAGCTGCTTTGCTGCCGCAACAAGTGTGTCTATAACATCATTTTGTACACTCTCTAGGGCAGGAAACCTCATTTCCTTTATTTCTTGCAGCTTTGTGCATATTTATGGATAAACAGTTAATGATTCATAAAGATGAGCCACTTTGCTTCTTTTGAAAATGTTATTACCTGCTTTGATAATGAAAATAACCAAATAAACTGTATTTTATGTTGAAAGAAGGAGAACTCCTCCCCTTGCCATCCCTTCATCTCAGGTGTGCTCAGTAACTGCAACTGGGAAGAATTTGCCTTAGGAAGATTTCCCATAAATCTAATTAAAATAGGCTTGTATCTTTTTTTGAAGCAGTAATTCAATAATGCATATAGTATAAGCACCATCTGTCAGACAGTATGAACCCTCTGAACGGCCTGAAAGTTCAAGATGGAAAAGAAAGCTGAGCGGCAGAAATGAAAACCCTTAATGTCTCTTGGAAAAGGCATCATCTTACAGGACAGTGTAGTAAGTGGACAGTTTGCATGATAATTGCAAATCAGTGTAGTAAGCTTTGAGACTTAGAAATGCTCCTCTCAGCACCATTGATCCGAACTAACAGTGCTCATTCTCAGCACAATTAAGTCATAAACTTGAATGTTCTCTGCATGTTTGAGCCTGCCTTAAACTTCTCCCCTACTGATAACGCACACATGCAGTCCAGCTGAGTATTGGAAAATTTGTAACCACTTATCCCATTACCTCTGCTGTACCATGAAGTCCTTTGCAAGGAGGTATTTTCTACAGAGAAGGAAGAAAGCTTTCAGTCTTGCTTTAATACCATATTTTGCACTTAGTATTGAAGTCTGATGAATGAGTGCTGATTTAGAATTCCTTTCCACTTCCTGCTACAGCTCATGCTATAAATCAGCTGGATAGGACCACAAATGGGGTAAAGAGAAACAGGACTTGAGAGTCCCTGTATATAGGGATACGCAATGAGGGAATAAGTGCCACCAAATCTACTGCTCATTTTTAACGTTTAGTTACATTCTAATGGAGTCTAGTGGAAATAAAAAATCATATTAATATTCAGTCAGCAGCTGTGAAAGATGTCTCTTTAACTATGTAATACTTAAAATTTTACTGGCAAAATACGATCAGTGTAAAACTTACCGAGTAGCTAAAGTTTTCCAGCAGTTTAAGTAACGTCATACTGTAATCAAGAGGATGCTGAACGATCTTAAATTAAGAGTGTGCAGGTTTTGCTTAAGAAATAATCTAGTAGCCCAGAGGCTTATGGTTAGCTTCAAAAAATAGTCAATGCTTTCAGGCCCAAATTTCACACTCCCTGATAGAGCAATTCTCTAGAAAACGTAGAATTTAAAAAGTGGTATATTGCTGTATATAGAGGTTGTCCTGAATAAAACATTTAAATTCAGCAAAATGTTGAATGGGTATCTTTGCTACGGAATAGCTTGGCTTTAAGAGCTCTGGAAGAATTATCAGTCTTTATTAAATGATTCCCTGAGTTGTTTTTTTTTGGTAAGGAGTACTCTAAAAATATTTTTTATCATATGGGGAAGTCAGCAGGTTTGTAAATGTGTAGAGAGAGATCCTTTGAGTGACATCAGTATAGCCATACCCATATCGGAAAAGGAGGAGTTTCACTGGCTCTTGCTTTCATCTTAGTCTATCACTTTAGAAAAAATGAAGCCCCACATTTTTATGTTGGTGAGTAAAATGGAGAATCAGCTACATCGGACTCATTCTGAGCTCCCCATGAGCAGCTGACGAGACGTTTTGTGCTTTACCTGCCTCACTGAGAGACATCACAAGCACCTTTCCCAGAATGGGGTTGGCAGCTACTGACACTGCTGAAAAAACGTTGCCCTACTATTAAAATTACTGTCTATTGTTTCAGATGCAAGGGGCGAAATCAACCATGGGCATATGCAGAGGGTTGTAATTGTAAAAGTATGCACAGAAGCAGCAGGGGTGAGAAATTCAACATCTTTGCATAACAGCCTCGCATGCAGTGAATATCCCTCCAGCTCTGCAGTCCAGTGCTTTTGTTTTTGTTGGATCAGGGTATTGGTTTCCTGAAGCTACTTAGAGTAACTACTGCTCTGTGTAAGCAAGACCATCAGGATCAGTTCCTAAAACTAAAATCTGATTAAATTGAATAATAAGGAAAGAGAAAAGCAACAAGAACATAAAAGAAACCCCATGTAATAGCGTATCAAAAATATTAAATCTTCTCAATTGGTTGAGGACTGTTCCATGGTAATTGGCAAAACTAGATACAATATATTATTTGTGTGCTTTCTCTCCCACCCTCCCTCTCTCTCATTCATCTAATTGCCTGTTCAGGCTTCAAATAAATAATCGTAATAAAAAAGCTAAGGCAGATCCTTAAAAACTGAATGAGCCTTTCAGACTCACAAAAGCTTGAAGTGCTGGAATTTTTTTCCCTGAAAGGGCTAAACATTAAGATCATGAACAAATCATTTTGTCCAACTAGTGTGAGCTTCAAACACACAGCTGCATACATCCAGGGAAGTGACATATCTTCAAAGAATATAGCCAGCCTGAATGATGAAAATCAGTCTGCCAGTCTGCACAAATTTACATGAGTGCTTACACTATCAGTCAGGCATTTCCTGTACTCCTGTGGGTTTTTTTTTTAATGCCAGCTATCAAGGATTACAAATGGACAGTTTTTGTTGTGTTTCCTCCCGGCTCCCAACTGTGTGCTCTGTGAGCAGGACTCGGGCGTACCCAAGGCGCTTTCCCTTGGTCTCCATGTGTGCTAACACCCCTTAGTGGGAGTTCTTTGCAGGATCAGCAGGACCAAATATGAAGCAACAGTGCTTAAAGATTGTAAAGAACTAAGTGAGAAGTTCCCCCCAGCGTGTTTGGTGGGTTGATAGCCAAGTGTTCAAGCGTCTCTGCTGCGGTGGCAGCGGGTACTGCAGTGTTGGGCAGACTGTGCCCCAACACAAGCCCCAGCTTGGAAGCAGCCTGGTGGCAGCAGCAGAGCCAACTGGCCCCCTATCATCAGCCCGCCTGGAGCTCTGCGCTGCAGGGCCTGCGAGAGAGGAAGCTCCCAAATGCTGTGCCAAACCTTCCCTCTCAGAGTAGTGGCTATGTAAAGACTATGGGATGCAGCAATAGTTTGACAGATACAGGTGCACATATTCATGTGTAGCTTTCTGAGAGCCATATAATTCAAAAACCATATTGGAGGTGTAGCACTCCAGCCTGCAATTCCCTCATGGTCTTTAGATCTACCTAGTATGTCCAGTTCATTCTGGCCTTGAAATGGGAAGAGATCCCTCAGCCAGACCTGATTTCTGGGAGAGCAGTAGGTTAATGAAAGGGAAGAAAGAGAGACACCCCAGGCACGGCCTCCTGAAGCCCTGCTGTCATCCCTCTGGAGCCCCACTCAGCTCTCTAGCTCCTAGCCAGATCCTCCCAAAGCTCTGTTACACCTCCCTACACCTCTATCCTTTGTCCCACAGCATTCCCCACCACACTACAGTATAACTTTTGCTGCTAATCACAAGGATTGAAGGAAGTCCTTTGCCTGTTGTCCCTGGGATGATGAACTGCACTTTGCCTGCAGTGCCAAGGAGCAGCGTCAGGTTTGTGCCACTGTCAGGTATGGCGTACAGGGCTAGATGAACGAGTTTCAAGCTGTATGGCCATTTTCATGGCATGCTGATCGTTTTGATCCTGAGCCAGCTATCCAGCAGTTCACTCTGGCTCTGAGGACTTGTAGTACATTATCATACACTTTGAAATTCATGCAGGAAAGGTGATATTGCAAGTATAAATCAAGAGGTGACAATTCTCTTTTGGAAGGTCGTGTTGTGTGGTGCTGTGCTTTGTGTCCAGTAAGCTTCTAGCTTGAAAAGTTTGATGCATTTATTATTTTATCAAGTGCAGATGCTGTTTATCTCCTTTTTGTGCTTGACATCCTCAAGATTCAAAATATTTTTCTTATTCTCTACTTGGGACCAAAACCTAGTCCTGCAACTTTCCACTGCCAAACAGCAATGTGGGGGCTGTGTTGGGGAGGTATTTTGCTGGTGTGCCTGTGTAATTCCGCATTTCCTTAATCCAGCCCTTCTTCCTGCAGTAACATGGCGGGTGGAGAGCACCTGTATTGGGTTTCTGTGGCAAGGTCTTGGTAGTGGGGGGGCTACAGGGGTGGCTTCTGTGAGAAGCTGCCAGAAGTTTTCCCTGTGTCCGCTGCTGGCCAGGGCCAAGCCAATCCGTGACAGTGGAAGCGCCTCTGTGATAACATATTTAAGAAGGAAAAAAACCAGCTGCAGCTCAGTAGCCGGAGAGAGAAGTGAGAGGATGCAAGAGAAAACAGCCCTGCAGACACCAAAGTCAGTCAAGAAGGAGGGGCAGGAGGTGCTCCAGGTGCTGGAGCAGAGATTCCCCTGCAGCCCATAGTGAAGACCATGGTGGGGCAGGCTGTCCCCCTGCAGCCCATGGAGGTCCATGGTGGAGCTGATCCCCACCTGTAGCCCGTGGAGGACCCCATGTCGGAGCGGGTGGATGCCCGAAAGAAGGAGGCTGTGACCCCGTGGGAAGCCTGCACCAGATCAGGTTCCTGGCAAGCCATTGCGGACCCATGGGGGGAGGAGCCCACACCGAAGCAGGTTTGCCGGCAGAACTTGTGACCCCGCAGGGGACCCACGCTGGAGCAGTCTGCTCCTGAGGGACTGCACCCTGTGGAAATTATGGACCCATGCTGGAGCAGTTTGTGAAAGACTGTAGCCCATGGGAAGGATTCACATTGGAGAAGTTCGTGGAGGACTGTCTCCCGTGAGAGGGACCCCACGCATGAGCAGGGGAAGGCTCCTCTCCCTAGGATGAAGAAGCGGCAGAGACGTGTGATGAACTGACCCCAACCCCCATTCCCATCCCCCTGTGCCGCTGGGGGGGAGTAGGTAGAGAATTCTGGGAGTGAAGTTGAGCCCAGGAAGACAGGAGGGGTGGGAGGAAGGTGTTTTAAGATCTAGCAATTTTTATCCTCTCCTCCTCTGATTTTGATTGATAATAAATTAAATTAATTTTATCAAGTTGAGTCTGTTTTGCCCGTGATGGTAACTGAAAAATGATCTCTCCCTGTCTTTACCTCGACCCACAAACCCTTTGATTTACTTTTCTCTCCTCTGTCCGGTTAAAGAGGGGAGTGATAAAGCAGCTTTGGTGGGCCCCTGGCATCCAGCCAGGGTCAAACCACCACAGCGCCTTGTAAAGTTCAGTGTGAATGGGAACAGAATACAAGAGCCTGGGCTGTAGTGATCAAGGTAGACTGAGCCTTAGCCAAAGTTAGCTAGCATGATCCTAGGTTTATGGGAAGGAAGAGGAGAGGAGAAGAAATTTCAGGACATGGGGAAGAGGTCCAGTGATTTTCTCTGAATAGTCTGGCATGGTACTTGTAAGAGAGAGGGAAACAAATCCTCTTCTTTCTACCAGATATACTCTCTTGACCTACACAAAACCCAGGGATACTGCTGCTGTCAGATGCTGGCAGGGGCAGAAGCCGATAGTGTCATGCAGCACTCTGGTTTCTTGCAGAACAAGGTAAAGGATTAATGCTGCTGACTCCTGTATCACACGTGCAAAGATTAATGCTGTAATAAGAAAGCAAATGCTTGTGTAGGTAATTCAGTGAGCAATAACGTATCTTTTACCTTGCGTTATTGTCCCCTGAGAGCATTTCTTCCTCAATGTTTGCTTTTTTGTTTTCTGATTAAGTCACTTACCTGTCTATGCTATACAACTAGGGCACATTATTAGACAAATATGTACAGTATGTTTCAGAATTGCTTAAGAGCTTGACTAAATCCTCCAAGAGCTGTGCACAGCCAGCACAATAATGTGCTTAATTGCACAAATAAATAGAGTAGAAGTTTGGTTTAAAAATTAAGAACGTAAATGATAGGAAACAGTAGATATGTCTGTCTCTTTCTTTTTAATGGGTTCTTGCTTACCCCCCTAGCTGTCTATGCACAATATTCGCTATAGCATTGCTCCACTTCCAAGTTTGCATAATCCAGTTTAATCATTAGGACTTGCATAGAGTGCAGTAGTAGATCTCACTGCCTAGTGAGATTGCTTTAAAGTATGGTAGTGAGGAATGACAGTGGGTTTTGGTACCAAATTTTATTGGTTGGGTCTGCATTTCTCAGTTGCTTCCTGAGAATATAATGCCCACAGTTGTCACCATGAGAACATCATCTAAGGATACTTCTATCTTCAGTCCTCTAAACCTACATGGCATATCATTAGGGAGGTTGGCCTTTGGTAAAGGTAGGTGTCCTGCTTGAGGGTAGGTGTCTTTCTTGAGGATAAAAGCTTCAACTTTAGAGAAAATACTGACCACAGATAATTGTGGACAGAAGCCTAATTGCAGAGACCTATTTGTGATGCTCTGTCCACCTAATGATATTCAAGCTTTGTGGAACGGTTTGCTGAAAATGAGGTAGAGCATTAAATGACATGTCACTGTGGTGTTAACCAGCCTGACATTCCTGACTGATTAAAAGTTTAGAAAAATCATATAAAGAGTTTTGAGCCACAATGGAAATGTGTTGCCCAAATGTTAACAAGATCCCCAGAAAGAAGTTAGGAGAATTCCAGTATATGTAGACAGTAAGCTGTGCTCCTTTGTGTTTTTATAGATACATCATTTTGCATATGGAATGATCTTTTTCACGTGCATGACACTGTCTGTGGTATTAATTTATTCTGGAGAGGTTGGAACTAAGAAGGAAGCCATGTCTGAATGTGTTGCTAGAAGACATCAGTTGCCTTTGATGGAAAGAACTGAGTTAAACATAATGTGCAAAACTGTGAGAAACAAATCTGACATCTCAATAGAGGAGTGAATGGTTTCTATTAAGCTTGCTAAATCTGTCTTTCTCAGAATACCCAATATAACCTCATACACTCTTGATTTTAACAGGCTTTATTATACTTCATCTCAGCTACATAAATATAAAGCTAAAATATCTAAAATATTTAACAGATGTGGAACGGTAGAGAGAGACCTCTAGAGCATACAGTATGGGATTGGTCCAAATTAAATAGCGATCATGGGTTATTAAATATTAAACACAGTTCTGGAGGTAGATCATTATCCTCACCTTGCATTGGCTGTTCTGGCACTCACCAAGAAATGAAAAAAACTCTTGACTAATGTGATCTTTGAAAATGAGTAGCCTGAGAGTGGTTTGGTTCTGATCTTGGAAGCTGCACTAACTTCCGAAGAGTTAAGTGAGATTAAATTGCGCTACAGATATCAGGTACACCTCCATTTAGAAGACAGCGTACAAAGGGAGTTGTAGTACAAACAAGTTAACGAAGGCAGCAACTTTAGATCAGCACCCCAAGTAACTGCATTCTTTCCTAGCTGGATAAAAGGACTTACAGTAGATAGGACAAGCGGACTGCAGTGATGGAGGCTTTGCAGACAGGGAGAGTGGGGAGAATAAACTATCTATGTGAGATCAGGTAAAGGGGAAGAACTAAGCCCAGGGTGGATGAGAGGGGAATGGAGACATGAGCCTGGGGGAGCATGGCAGAGATGGAATAGGTGGGATGAATGTCTGAGGAGAAGGCCCAGTGTGTATATCCAGGATATATATTACTAATCAGAAGAGCGTGGGAGAAATGTTACAGGGAGAAGGGAAATTTTGCAAAAATTAGAGCAGTCAGTTTCAGTTACCCCTTCCTTACAAACAATAAGGCAAGTAAACAGTACTTGTCTGCTCTGCACTGGCCATTTATTTTAAGTGTTAGATTATTGTGGAGTATGAATTATTATTAATACAAAATATCACATTTATTAAAGTTTTCTGCTCCAAAAGTAGATCCACCTAGGTTGTGAGATAAATGCCCATTTTTGGTAGAATACTAAGAAGAATCAGAGAGAATAATCCATTATTGCTGCATATTCCACTGTATCAAGACCATTTAGAGAAATTCTAAAGATGGGAACTTTTGAAAGAGGCCACTAATGTAAAACATCCACTGCAGATCCAAAGAAAGAATATATAAAACATATGGACATACACCATAGGAACACAGTTTATTTGGTGGTAGTAAACTGCCTTTATTGAGAAAGTATTATACTAGAGGATCTGTTGAAAGAAAACGCCTGGGCTCCTGGCTAATGAACAGAAGAGAGATAAACAAAACATAATAATAAAATAATAAAACACCACCTTACGATGTTTAACGACCGTTGTCATAACTGCTTTCATTCTTCTGTTAGTATTCACTCTTCCATTTCCCATTCTTAAACATTTCAATATCAGTGGCTCTAATATCTGACACAAGACAAAACATTTCTTCATTACGGGACAAAGAATAGCTCATCAGCAAAACACATGCAGTGCTGAACACCTTCACAAATAGATCTGAGAGGCACAACAGATTGCAGCAATTAAGAGTCTCTCAGGCACTTCAAAACACAGATACCTCAGCTGTGTGCTTCATATTAATCCAAGCCTCCTTGAAGATAAAATTTGACAAGAAGGTCCTTCATTATGGTTCCATATTGCCATCTCTTTTAACAAAAAACATCTGAAGTGAATGAGAATCAGGATACCATCTATTTAAATATTCACAATAAGATTTGCAATATGTATAGTCATGATAAAACTTACCTGGAGTAAAGTGTGTCAAATGAAAGGGTGTAAGAGGAAACAGGATCTATATAATAGGCACAATTAAGCACCATTCCCCTTATTAAAATTGCAGTTATTTGTCTGATGTGTATACACTGTAGTGGAGAAGTGGTGAGATCAGACTTAAAAAGAAAAACCCAGCACAGAAAAACCAAAAAACAACCCCACCCTACAATCTGTACATTAATGAAAGAACAAAAAGGAGGGGCACATCCTTTTAATTATTATGATTAATCATGTTTTTTACAGAAGGAATAAGGGACCAACTAAGAACAGCTCTATGTCATGGTAGTAAATCCAAAAGAGTAGGCAGTCTCTGATCCTTGGAATCATAGACAAGCCCAGGTAAAGCTCTGGGGAAGGTGACATAAAGCGCAACAGAGAGCTTTATGGTGGAGGTAGAGCTTAACATGATTTCCATGATGGCTTTTTGCCTACTTTCCTAAATAAATAAGCTTGTAGTATCATTCTCTTTGTGTACCTGTGAGTGTGTTGGTGACCATGTCTCTGTGTTTATCCCTGTGAAAACATGGGAAGGGCTTAGGACTGATGAGGGAAAATTTTTTGAGAGATGACCTTCACTGAAATTGATGAGCAGACTTTGATTTGGTAGTCACTCGTTCACAACATCAGAGTAATCTGAATAAATAGCAATACTCTGCCGATTACTTACACACTACTAAGAGAACAGAGAGAGAGGAAACATTAGAGTTGTTGAGCCTTTCCAGCTGCCTTCGATTTCCCACTGGGTATGTGCCCCTGCAGTTGCAATTGTGGAGTATCACTGTGAGTCCTACCTACTCGACAGTAGGAAGCACAGCCTTGCCTTTGAAGTTAAACTTCCTTCTTTTTCATGCATAATTAGTATCAGATGACCAAATGCACAGCGGGGGTTCTTGCTATACTTCATGTTATGTTTCAGCAGCTAAATATAGCTGTATTACCTCAGAAATATTTAAAAAACCCAGACCAAACAAATCCCCCAGATAGAGCAGTCATGCCAGCGGTTCGCTGGGGACTCCTGTTACTTTCCAGCTCAGTTACAGCCATCATTAGTGTGTGTAGTTGCTGCTGGAGCGTCCAGCGCTCAGGACTCAGCACAGCCACACCTGAGCTCTTGGGAAGGAGGGGAAGCCATAATGCATGCTAGAAGGGTAATTCTTCATAGGCTTTTTGTGCCATCTCTGCCGTGTATTTCATGATTCATGGTTAGGAAATTGCCCAAGGCAGAATCAAGTCTATGTAATGTGATTGCTTACACATAGGATGAGAAGACAAGTGCATGGGAGTCTGCCTTTGTTTAGGTCATCCTTTGTCATCACAAATAGTTGTACCTTCCAGAGCTGCATGTGAATACATGAACGCTTGTGGAGTTGAATGTACAGCAAGCAAGGCTGTTCCTGAGTCTGTACATAAATGAGACCTGCCGCAACTTGCTCTTCATTTCAGTGGTAGCTCCTTGTCAGGAAAGAATGCTGATCTGGGTGTAGTGTGGCTGTCAGTTCTAAAATCCTGTATCTCTCACTTGTAGCTCTTTGTTTTAAAGCAATAGCTTATCCATGTGTGTGTTGACTGGTACTTGCTGCAGTTTCAGACCACAATTAAATGGGAGCGAAGCAGGACATTAATACAAAATGCCAGCACTTGATACTAATCATATCTCTTCTGTCACTCAGAGGAGGCCAGAGTCAGCAGTGTGCCAGGTCTGTCAGGGCAGGCAGACCAGCTTTCCAAGCAGAATATGAGCTTTCCTCAAGCTATCCGAATGGTTCCTGAATAACATACCTGCCCATGAAAGTGTCCGAGCATTTCTGCTCCACATTTCTTATCTAGCGCAATGTGTTGCTGACTAGCTCGTCTAGGAGTTCCCAGACTCGGGAAATTTGCTGATGGTCAGTGGTGAGATCGCTGGGGTAGGTTCCTCCTCGTTTGCCCTGAGAATCCCCTGCATAAAGGATTCAGATTTGTACAAAAGCCGTGGGAGACCAAAATTAAAAAGTAGGCAAGCTTCTTTCTTCAGAGGTCTAAGGCAGGGAAGAGAAATGGGTGAGCTGATTTAACAGTCTTTGCAGGCCTTCAAAGTAAATTACAAAAGGAGGAGAAAACCATCCGTTGGGCAGAGCTGCTGTGGTCCAGGAGGGACCAGACTCTGATGGAAGAAGAGCTTCCACATGTAAAACCTAATAACACATTCAAGCCGAAGTGGCCACAGATCATCATGTGCAGCTGAATTGATGACCGTATTTAGGCAGGAAAGAGGATGCTGTTCCTTGAGAAGGCAAAAAACAGATGGGTGGGTCACAAGTAAGCACTGAAGAGGAGCTGGCAAGAAGGGTTAAATACAAATGAAATGGGGAGCAAAAGCATCTTGCTGAGAAGGGGGAAAAGAGAATATCAGCAGAATGTTTTGTTTTACACTGACTGTCTTCCGGTGGTGGTTCTCAGGTCATTTTGCTGGGTTTTCACCTATTCCAAACTAGGTCTCATTACAATAACAGAAGCCAGCTCCAGTCCAGATCTCTCTCTTGTCTTTAGTAGAGCTGACCTCTTTTCTTTGCTCCTCTTGAACACTACTTGAAATTTAGGTCTACAGAGCTGTACAAGAGTAGAATCTAATTTAGACCTACCATTGGGTAGAGAAAAGAGGATGACTGTTTTAATTTTAATTAAATAAAAAAACAAATTTTTGGTGACATGAAAAATGGCATGGAGAAACTTAAGAAATCTCAGAAGAGACTTCAGTGGAAATTATTCTGATTGATGAAATGGGAACTTTGTCGCTTGTAGAGAAAACATTCTGAAATAGTAAGTGTAAAACAACAGGACAAATGAGTGTTGCATATATGTGCTGAAACTGCTTAAATGAATTCTGCAGAAAAGTGCTGGTAGCACAAGTCTAGAGTCCTATTCCTGAATATTTCAGTCCTCTCCCTGGAAATATCAGTTCCTTTATATAGTGTGAATGAGATATAAAGAAAGACTTTCAAAGCCACTTTACGTCTCTGGTAAATGTCGTCCAGTTCCCAACCCTGAATTATAGGTATACACAGTACAGGAGAATGTGGTTATCAGTTTCCCTCATGCACCACAAGAGAACTTTTGATCTTTGTGATCAGATTATCTAGTTAGTGGCTTTTGGGAAGGCAGTAGGAGCAGATGATAGCCCGTGAAGACCAGTGCATTGACCTTTTTCCACTTACCATGTCTGTTCCAAGCCTGAACAGAATTTAAACCCACAAGGGGAAAGGCAAAGCTGCTGTCAGGCAAAGCAGAAGCTCTCCAGAAATTTTATTAGCGATCTGTCAAGGCCGGTTGTTTGTTTGCCCTTAGGTTGCATTTTAACCTGGTTTCATAAACAAACACAGCTTATATAATGTGCGCTGCTGTGTCCCTGCCTGTCAGCCTTGCCGCAACCTCCATGTCTTTTTAACCCTTTAGCCAATTTTAACCAAATTTAACAGACCCTGAGTTCTGTGAGTAGAAGAGAGAGGTTCACTGGTAAAGATGCAGTATTCTGAACTCAGTCTTTGTGAGACATCAGAGGACCTTCATGGAAAGCCACCAATGAAAGGAAAACCATAGAAAAAAGGTTTCGGTGGCAGCTGCTGCTTGCAGAAATATCTGCTCTTCTCTCTTCCCTTTTGAAATAAAAATGACTTAGCAAAAGCATTCAATCATATGTCCTCAAGTGTTACCATGAAACCATGTGAGTACAACATCTGGAAAGAGAGAGTCTTTTCTTCTGTCAGACTCATACAACATGAAATGCTGTTGTCTGTTTCGTTACAACACCATGCTTTCCCAAATGAAAAAAATCCGGGCTGGCCCTTCATATGGAATAAATTGGAGCAACTCCACGGAATTCAGTTTGCTGATTCATAGCAGCATAGGCTCTGATCCTTTCTTTTTCTGTACATACGTGACACCTTCTAAATAATACAACACATTTCGAAATGTGATATTCAAGATTTCAGGAAAGTCTGGTGGCACTGAGACAGCATGACTGTTTTTAAATGTGGGTTTGGGTTGCAGTGTTATTAAAGCTAGTTAGCTTATGTAATAAGTAATTTGTGATTTAGCTCCCAACATCAGTACATGTTGAATGGATGACAAACATCATTATCCATCTTCTTACCATATTTTCTGTATTTTGTTCCATATTGTATTTTAGTGCTCAATTGCTGGGATTTGGTGTGGAGGAGACTAAGCAGACCACTTGCTGCTGTCATGTTTTAACATGAAACATCAAATCCAAAGCCTGGGTCCATTGAACACTACCAAATAATGAGAGGCTTTGATTGTTCACAAGTCTTTCCAATGAAATGTCGAACTTCTCATGCTATGAAAATGATCTTCACTGACATAGAGCTTGAAAACACATAATTATCCAAGAACATGAAACAGAATTAACATGCACTGGAGCATGTCATGAACATTTCCTTCAGCAAATAAAAAAGGTAATTGCTGTCTGAGTACAAAGCAAGGAGAAAGGTTGGCTCTGTTCCTTAGACAATTTAGATTGGCCGCTGTTTACTCACTTAACCCATGAAAACATACAGATTATCAGAAGGGTGCCATTCAAGGGCTGGTGGAGTGCGACCAGTCTCCTGATTGCAGGCACTTCTCAATTCACACTTCCCAAGTCTGATCAGACAGAAGGTTCTTGGCTATTATTAGAAGTCCAAAACCTGATGAGTCAGAGCTCCTAGTTAAACAGGACATTTGTAAACCACATTAAGTCCCAGCAATAACTAATACATTTTGTGAGCCACATCTTGACTTCAGGCGCAGCTAAGGGGCTTCACTCTTAGCCTAGAAGAAAGAAAGGACATAATTTGGTATGTGGATGCAATTTTCCCATATTGAAATCAGACAAGCAAGGAAATAACACTCGTAATGGCTAATGGGAGTGGTTCTGGTTTGTGATTTTGATTTTACAAATCAGTTTTCTAATATTAGAAGCTAACAGAGTGTAGAGACACAGGATGGAAGCCTGGAAGAGACTTGAAATCCCACATACAGCTCATTGACATTGCAGGCAGCTTTACTCACAAATTTATTCAGCCAGGTCTCGCAAATGCCTGAGAATTTTTGTCCCCATCTTCTTCTTGGGAGGCTGCTCCTGCAACTCATAACTCTGATAGCTAGAAAGCTTGTTTTCCCTCTTCTTATTTCTATGCTAGTTTTAGTCTCAGAGAGATCTGCACATTTAAGGGGAAGGCTAAATAAATTTATAGGCATTAATCATATTCACCCAGTCATCTTTGTGCTAGAAAATGCAAGCCATGGTCTTTCAGACAAGACTCTTCATTTTTTCTGGTCCTTTTATTAACCCCCTGCAAAAGTTATCCTACTTAAAGCTCCTCCTTTCCAAGTAGGGAGAAATAGCGTTGTAAGCAATGTGGAACAGACTCGTTTGTGAGAGCACAGGAGGCAATGCTTGCCAGGTCTGGCATCGTGCCTTTGTATCTCAGTATGGCAGAGACACGGTGTGCTCATCTCCCAGCCACTTACTCTTGCAGAGAACCGTGCCTTCTGGTCTAGTGCATTATTGCAATTATTACAAAAAATAAGTGCAGCTCCCACTAGTGATAGCACCGCCATCCATCTGGTATGTGCACACACACCATGCACACATTCTAGAGATGTTGTGGCCCACGTTTTTCTTGCAAGGGGCCACATCACAAGAATGGGTGACACTGTCATTCCAAGTACCTCGTTGGCACTCTCAGTACCACTCTGCCTCTGAAGCTGTTGTATCAAACAGCCACTGTCCAAAAATGAACTATTTTGAAGGGTCAAAGATGTTTTGTAAGCAAGTCCTGCACACTCTTCACCAATAATTACAATGTTTACCTTATGGTTTTATTACAATTGTTTACTTTTTTTTTTTTTTTTTTTTTACTTTAACAAGATGTAGAAAGTCTTAATATAACACCAACAGGTTTTTTAGCCATATGGTCTATTTTCAGACTACATGTTGTACTGCAATTTAAAAAGCAGATTTTATTTTTGGAAAAGACTACATTAAGCTAACTGTCTAAAGGTGAAATTCGTGCCTGTGGCAGGGACTAACCCAAGGTATATATCTAAGTTAGGCACATTAGATATCAGGTCAGAAAAATCTTCTTTGGTGCATCCCATAATACTGAAAAGATACAGCCCAACAGTAAAGATCTGACATCAAGGAGAGGTGTCTGCTCGCTTCCTTGACGCACCGGACTTACTGAATTGAAATCAAATTATGTTAATTCTCTTTAAACAGCTGTTGGGCTCAGTTAAAACAGATTATTAGCTATAATGTCTTCCTTTATTTGTGCTCACTTTACATCATTCACAGTTAATACTTTTTGGGTGACAGTTTACCCAAACTGTTGTTATGAAGCTTTTGCTGATTGCAATAAGATTCTGAGTGCACATTCCTGTTGCTTCTTCACAGTGTAATCGGTAAACATGAGAACATATGTAACTTGTGTAATTTAATTCAATGAATATTAAGCTGATCATGGTGCTAGGATTCTTCTAGAAATATACTCAACTTTAATAAGCAGTTGAAAAACAGAAACCATGAACATCAAAAATAGAAGCATTAATCCTGCAGTATAACAAGGTGAATCCCTAAAAGCCATCTTAGATTCCTGCTGAAATAATTCTATTACATTTGTAATCAACTGAGAGAGAAATAATTGATTTTAGCTTCTCTACTGTGCAGTATGGATCTGCAGTGGACTATACGGGAAGTCGGAGAGAAACAGCCAGAGTAAAGGAAGGACACAGAGGGGAAACGAAAAGTATTCGAAGATCAATGAAAGTGTGGATCCTTAAGTATCTAGTGTGTCATCTGGCAATAAAAATACAAGGAAGAGGGTAATGAGTCAATCTACATAAAGCAGGAGAACAAAAAGTAATCATGGGTAAAGACAGATTTATGCAAATAAAAAGCCTCAAGGACAGAGGATTGGAAATTGTATGTGGAGAAGTTAGGGCTATAAAATTAGGAGGAAAAGTTACATGTAGAAAATAAAGGAATTGTTGCAGGAGACTTCCACAGAAACCATAAGAAGCTAAATCCATTGTAGGAATACAGATGCTGTTTCAGAAAGGAGTCGTTTAGTGATTTAATGGGAAAAAAAACAAACCAAAATGAACCAAATAAAAACACCAAGTATTTGAGCTATTTGGTTGAAAAAGATGGATAAAGTCAGAAAGCAAGTCCGAAAAGACATACAGCTCATACTGAAGATGCTCAGAAACACAGTAGGAGAGTTGGTAAAATAATTAAAACCTTTTGAACAAAAGAATTCTAGAATGAAGCAGAATATGAAAAACAACATGTGAACCACATTAGAAGTAGGTGTGCCATTGCCCCCACAATGTAAACTGATGCTAAGGAATCCTTAAGTCACTGTGTTCCTACCGCTGGGTGTTGTGAGCCTGTTCTGCCAGGCCTCTGCTGTTCCTCTTGAGGAGGCGAGGACGAGCCACGGGGCGATGGGCACTGCTGCCATAGTTGAGCACTTTTGCCTCCACGCTTGTGGGGCTGGGAGCAGTGGGGCTGGGGCAGGGGTCCAGGAGCAGGGGGTGGAAGCTGCTTCAACATTTGGGTGAGAGTTAAAGTGCTCAGAACTGCACTTATCATTCAAGTGTAGATTCTGCATCATCTTTGCAAGATAACCTCAGCCAGAAACTTGTGGTATTTGTCCAAAAGCCGGCTCACTGGGGAGCTGCAACATAATGAACAAATACAGCAGGAGAGATGCGTGCTAGTTACAGGTTAGAAAAACCCTGGCATGGTTATTCTAGGCATGGGCCATTTCAACTATGGAAGTGCTTCCAGGCAACCTGAGAAACTTGGTGGTGAAATAAACCAAAAAAAAAAAAAAAAATTATCAGAAAGGGAAAAAGAACTTCCAAGATGCTGTGTATAGCTCGAGTGGCGATACACTGGGGCAGAGGAGGAGAGGAGGCTGTCGGTCTCCCCTTTGTGGCCACACGCAGCCCGAGATTTGCGCTCTGTGTGTTTCCATGTGCTTGAAGAGAGCCTTCCCCCTTCAGTTCATATGTATATGTATACCAGAAACACTAGCATAGACAAGAAATGCAAATGTCAGCAAAAGTAAATGCAAGGTACTTAGGCTAGAGAGAAAAAAATAAAACAAAAGAATCCACCAATATTGGCCCAGTTCCCTAGTTGGAAAAGGTCTAGTCAGGAGAGACGTGAATAAAATTCTAAAGCCATTGTCGGTCCTTAACCATGTTGCATAAATTATGTATAGCTGTTCAGTTAAATTATTCTAATATTGTACAGGTGACTTGTAAAGCAAGATATGTTATGCAAAGGTTATTGTAAGTATCTGAATAAATACAGCAGAAGGAAACCTTCTGGGGGTGTCAGATGCTGCAGAAGGATAGATGGCTGTTTTCTTTTGCTAAAAAAAGGATTTAAGAGTTGAGCGTACTACCTCCTTGAGCTGTACTACTTTCTGAAGAAACTAGAAGAGAATAATGCATCAGGCCTTTTGGATTTCTGTGAAATAGAGACAAAGGAAGAACAAACCAAAGAAAATGTCTGACAATTGAAGGCAAATAAGTTCATTTTGCTTATTTGTGCTGTAACATATGAATGCTAGATAAATGTGAAACGAAGAAGCAAAAGCAACTGCCAAATGTTTTTAAAAAGGAGCTAAGAGCATATGTGGAGGAAAATTAACCATAAATGTTATCTCAAAGGAGAGGACCCACTTGGAATAAGCATATATATGGCAGTTATGTCTAAAATTTGTTATGTTGCTATTGTGTTGTGAAATGACAGAACATCTGCTCAGTCACAAGGCACCAGTAAAATGCAGCTTTATGCCTAAAGCAATATGTCAGTCCCTAACAAAAAATGTATATAATAGGCTAAAAAAAAAGATGCATTGTCTTTTTCAGTTGTAGTCATTTCTGACCAATAATGGTTTAGAAAGGATTTTTTATTTATATTTTTGAAAAAAAAATGAATGAAAGGATTGAGTCATTTATGAGTCTTTTCAAGATTAGGCTTTGTACATTATTTGTGCACAAGCTGGCAAAATGCTTTGTTTCTGCAAATCATATTTATGTCACTAAAGCACTTTTAAAAAAGGCAACTGCTTGTAAGTACCTTGAGAAAAGATCATGCTTAGCTTACAGTTTCCAAGTGCAGAATATAATCAGCCATTTTTTGATCACTGTGAAAACACCAGCAAGTAAGACACGTGTGCTCACGTGACGAGTGGACAGAAGTCAGATTTCACCTCAAAGCTGTCTTTTCAGAGAGGAAAAGCATTCACGCTGCAATCCGTCATATAGAAAACTAATTAACAAATCCCTCAGGAAACAATTATTGTATGGGATTTGTCTCTGAATATTCTAAGTGCACAACTTTTAAGTGGCTTTATTGAAAAAGTGTATTCTCTTAGATTTTCATTGTGTTCACAGGCCTGAAAAGCCTGAAACTGTGGTGCAAAAGATAATTTTAAAATCTATTTTCTGATGAAATGAGTTTATTATCCTACAGCTTGGAGTCATCCCCTCAGATATGCATGCATATAGGACCCCTCAGAAAATAGACTAATCAATGAAACAGATTGAAATTGGCACTTTTATTGAATAGTTTTCACGGACCTAAACAGTTATTATTTAATTAATGTGTGGAAGTATTCAACTGGAATGTGCCTTTATGAATAAAACATGAGAATAAATTTCTATTCTAACACACCTGTGGTCTGAGTGAAAATTAGGGTTAGACTCATAGAAAGCTCAGGGGTTGTGTGTCACATACTCTTTGAAGCCTCTGAAGTCTGAAGGACTCTTTTATGTGACTGGGAATGCATGTGCTACATCATCAAGTATTAATAGGGGAGAAAGATGGGAACCATTCTCATGTGACTTCTTTCTTCTCCGTAAAATCATACGTCAGCCGAACTTTTTTTTAATGTCACTTAAGGTTGGCATCTTTGCTGGAGTAAATAAAATGCATGAGGACAGTCATCTGTATCTGACTCAGAGCTGAAGAGTAATATGTAATTTTTACCTTTCAGGTGAATCAGATACAGATACTAAAGCTTTCCCACAGAAAGACTGTATAGTTTCTCAAAAACCCTTTAGAGGTTTACGAACTTGACCCAAAGCCTATTGCAGTTGGGAAAATTCATGATCTGAGTCGGTTTTCAATTGGGCTGTACAAATCTTAGTGATCTATTTATATGACCTTTTCATGAGTAAAAAAAAAATTTCTTTCAGATGTGGCAAAAACTTGAAGACTTAATTTTTAAGCTATTAAGATTCCAGTGTTTTCTGGAATCTTAGGCAGCAAATATCTTCTACTTTGTGAAGGTAAAGGGACAAGCTCCAGTGCCCAGCCTGAAATCCATTACAGTTGTTTAACCAAAGCATCAATTCTCAGCACCAAGACACTGCACTCCCAGGCTGGAACTATTGTGCAGAGTTGCCAGAGGTGGCTGGATGGCATTATGCATCAGTAAGGAGGAGTGTAAGTCCGCAAAATAAGACTTGTTTAAGAGTGGGTTTTAAGCAATCATAGAAATGTCATGACTGATTCCAGTCTCTGATCTCCAGTGGGCAAGGGACTGTGATTCTCTCTACTGCCATCTGTGGGGAAGCAGAAAGTTTTAGTGATTGGTGGCAGCAGCTGCAAGAATTGTTCAGGTTTTTTAATGGATCATGGCTGTCTCTGAAGATGCCTTGAACCTTCATATGACCTCCAGCTCCTCTGTTCATATGACCTCTCAGTCTCCTAGCCATAAAGCATTACAGGCATTCCCTATGCACCCATCTTCTTGACCTAGCAGAGCTTAATAAAAAGTGAGGTTGGTGTCTTTCATTATGATCTTCTTAAGCTCCACCATCCTAATCCATCCTGTTGCAGCCTCTGTTATTTCAGTGCAGTCTCAGGCATTTGAGAAAAGTTTCTATGATTGTATGAGAAAAGGAGATGGAGAAATGCTGGCATATGCTTTGCTATTGCACTAGAACAGTGATCTCCCTAAAGTCATGTGGCAGTAGCGAAAGGACAAGTGTTCCTTCAATATTTGGAAAAGAGAAGAGTGCTATATCACAAGTCACTATGCAACGGTGACGTTGCCTTCTCGACAGGGCTGCACAGTGTGAATGGGGCTCCTCACTAAAGTGGATACACTATTTCATGTCCTGGAATGGATTTATTTCTACATAAACCATTATCTGCACAAAGTTGGGCTCTGGTCCATCATTCTAGGCAAATGGTTGCCACAGATGGAAACGTCATTGGAAGAGGTTGGGAAAGGGTATACAAGGTGAGAAGGGTTGGTAGGTTGCATCTGAGTTGATTTTAAGCGGTAATGTTGACCTTGTATATAAGGGTTCTGTGTCTCCTGGCAAGCCAAGAAAGAGCTGGGTACGCCTTCATTAAGATGGGCAGGAGATGTAGATCTGGGCTACAGCTAATCTCTCTTGTAGTGAAGGCACTAAGAATCCAGAAGTCTGTAAAGTGCTGCAGTGCACCATGTTGAAAAGCTGAGCTTGTTTCTTGGTCTTTGTCCAAGAAGGTGGTGCACATTTGGTTCAAGTATTTATTTGTTTTGAGCAGAGGTCAGGATTGAGCCATGGGCGCTGAATGAAATCAAATATTTGAAAAGGAGTACCTTAACAGGCAGTAAACATTTCTGCTTTGACTGGCAAATGATCATTAAAAGCTTTTATTAAATTTTGCATCCATTCTGTTCACTACTTAGCCATTTCTTTTCATTCTGAAGGATTATAACTAAGAATGAATGAGTCTTCTCTAATAAGGTCACAATAAATCTATGAAAGAACTGAGTTATCTTTCTCCCTCATAGGCAATTTTTTCCAATTGTTTAACAAAATGTTGTTTGGTATTGCCATGACATCAGTCTTTACGCCTGTGAATAATGAGGCTCAACATTAAGCAACTTGTTTATAAAAAGCGGTCATGCAGTAAAAATTAGAGTGTTTAATGCGCTTCCCCACTAGAGTCCATACCCTCTCCTCCCACTAACTGATCTTCCCACTGCAGTGTGAAGTTATTTGTGTCTTCAGAATGAGCAAACAGATCTTTTCAGTGAAAGGGTGAAAAATTTCTTGAGTTCTGCCGTATAGAAGTTGGCATCTGTCGTTCTTTAGAACCAGATCTCTGCTGCACTGATCCAAGCATTTGTCAGCCCAGGAGTGGAGGATGGCAGCTCACAGTATCTGAAGAAGAAGGAGACTATCGCACAAAGCGTCCCACTGCCGAGAAATTGCTGGACCCATCATCATCCTTTCAACCCATTTAATACAGTTGTATTAGCCCTGTGCTCCTGTTCCTCCCCCAGCTCCCAGCCCACCTCCTTTTTAGTGTGAAATGTGTTTGGCTCCTCAAAGCAGTTACATTTCAAAATACATTTTGCTCTGTACCAAGAATAATCAGTCCTCTGGGATAAAGCAGATCACAAAGCCTGAAATTGTTCTGCGATACTTGGGGGGAAGGTACTTGTGATGAAGGGTATTGGATAGATCCAGAATCTGAGCAACTTTGAGAAGCATTACAAAGTCTTTCCATTTGGTTAAATATTTCCATATAACTTGAACAACAGGCCCTAATTGTACCTCATCATACCACACAAGCAGAGCTAACATAAACAAGGTAACTCTGAAAAGGATGTTCATATGCCTTGTAGGTTGAGTTTCAGCTATGTGAAGGAAGTGATCAGAAATACTGGAATGTCTCTTTCCATCACTTAAAACCAAAACCAATGCTCCCCAGTGTAATTTTCCAACAAGATTCAGAAAATAAATTGGTAGTCACTCACAAAACAGGGGTGATAGGTATGGGGCAATGGAAACTCAATAGTAACCAGGGCAACTCAGCCACGTTGTGAAAAAACCCACTCTGAGTCAGAGTATTTTCCTGTCACTGGGCTGTGGGGGCAGCTGAGCTCTTAGGGCTTTTCTCTGCAGAAGCTGTCCCACCTTCTCCAATACCCCGAAGCATCCTTTGCACTAGCAACAACAAATACAAGCTGTTGAGGAGAGCGGCCTCTAAGGAACATGGAGCACCTTGGTTCTGAGAAGTTGTACAAAAATGGCACAGCTTCAACAGGAGAGGAGCTGTGTGGCTCCGCAAGTAGGTGCTCCTCTGAGGTGTGGAGGTCAGGTTCAAATTTCTCCTGAATCATCCTTCCTTGAGAAATGCCATATAACAGAATGTATTAGTCTAAGCCAGTTACTTCATTTCTTCCCAAATAGTGCTGCTCTTGTTCTGGGTTTAGGCTGGTTTAGATTCACTGAAAATGAAATGAAATGATAGGCTGTGTTTAGATCCACTGAAAATGAAATGGTATTTTTCATTTTTTTGAACTACCGGTGAATGAAAAATCATTTATTCCCACAGCACTAATAGTAGTTCTGTTCACGGTGACAGAAGGAGAAAGGGTTATCTAAAGGTCAAAAAGATGGGTTTGGGGAGTAAGTATGTTGTTATAGCAAGTGTGACCTGGTATGATACATTTAGATTTGTTTCAGAAAAGTCTTCCTTATTCTATACTCAGTCCAAGAAATGCATTTCAAGTGAAATTTAATTAACAACTTGCAATTGGTACAGGCATCTTAAATGACACCATCTTAAAAATCATTTCCAGGGGCCAAGGTTTCCAAACAACCAAGCCCATAATGAAAAGTAGCAAATACCCTCAACTCTTCAAAGATTATCAAGTATATTGTGGTCTTCGATTGTAAATAACCCCAAATAAGTACTCAGACGGCTGGCATGTTGTACCATCATTAGCCAGTGATCTCCAAACTGTGATTTGCAGGAGGAAAAGCTGCAGGACTAGAGCTCCCTGTGATAATACTGGTACATGTCATGTTTTCAATTAAAAGTTGATGATAAGTGTCCCTGGTCATCTGTGGTGGAGAAAATTTGATGGTATAGTCTGTTATTCCAGAATATTTGGATGTCACTTCCAGAAAAAACCTCAAACTTGAGGAGCAATTCTTGAAAGTAAATGAGAAAGTGCTTGTTGCTTTATAAACCCAGCTTGGTCACCAAAGGTAGGAACTGTGTAAGTATTCTGACCATTGTTGGGTTTTCACTTCTATTTTAGCTGGATGCTGAGAAGGCAAAATTAAAACTGGAAAGATGGGCTTCCCGAGATGCTGGCAGTGGGGGTGGAAGAAGTGAAGAGATGGAGTCAAGTGGGGATTGTGACGATGAGGATGGCTGTCAAGGATCCGGTGACAGGATTCACACAGCAGGTAAATACAATTCCTATAGGCACATACAGAGCTTAGAAATTCATAAATGTCACAATTAGGTGGACGGAGCTAAGACTTGCACTGTCTGAATTACTGTCAAAATCCTACTAAATTCAAAGGATTCAAATCTTAATCTGTGAAGAGCTGCAGTAAAATAGAATGATACAGACAGTAACCCAATACAATTTAACACTTGGTGTGCAGATAAAAGACTTTAAACTTAGAGTGAATAATATCTGCAGAGAAATCTAGATCATAGAAATACTGGAAGAGCCTTCCTAGATAATGTGGGCTCTTCAAATAAATAGAAAATTAATTCCTTATAGACTGTGCTAAGTGTTAACATAAATATTTATTTGTTGCATAATGATACTGAAGGATGATCCGAACAGAGCTGGCTTCTGAAAATATGTATTCTTGAAAAAACACATGAAGTATTGTTTTTTTTCTAATGGTGAGCTGCTGGTTAAATAAAATTTCATGATAGTCTCAGATACACATTCTGCAACATTTATTCATTAAATTACTTGGATAATACATCATCAAATGTAGAATCAGCATCAGAAACTAACAACTTCTACCTAAATACTGGCAATTTAATACGTAATTAAGTCCTTACTGTAGTAAGTCCATAAGAAGATGTTTCCTTCTAAACACTTGATATTATTGGTTTATCTTCTCTGGAAGTTCTGATTCACTTCAGCTTATCAAAATGTACCTGCTTTAATTACTATAGTGTGTATAAATACAATTTGGTTTGGATGTGGAAGTGTATGAAATACAGCTATAATAGAGTTGAAAAATAATGCTCATTAAGATGGCTGGAACTCAGGTAAGTTTTAAACTGCTGCTTCATTCAGCTGAAATAAACAAGTGCCTCTTTCTTGGCCCTTGAGCACCAAGTGGAGAGTGGGAAAAGGTAGTCCATATTCAGGTAAAACTGCAAACGAGCTGTGATTAGCCTGTAGTCAAGACTTCAGTTGTTCCTAGTATGAATATTTGTTCAGGAAGACCGAGCTTAAACATGTATTTTGAAATGTGTGCAAGACGTTAGATTCAGTTAGCAGTATCAGTCTATAAACACCTGTCATTTAATTTGTGTTGATGAGCTGTGAGATCAAGATACATGAGGTATTACAGCATAGGGACAGTATTTTTTTAAATTATTAAATAATTGCGACTAACAGATCAAGTAAAGATTTTCGTCTACTCACCAATGGTTTTGAACAGAACTTTGATACAGGGCTATTTTAAAACTATTTGCTTAACTTTTTTTAATGTTCATTGTATTATGTACATAAGCAATGAAAAGGCTGCTAGATCTTTGGGGCCCTGGGGATTTGTGAGGGTAAATCCTTTAATATGCTTTCCTCTCTGTGTGGAATAATACAAACAAAAGCCAGGTGTTAACTGCTCTTCAGTGAACAAACTATTAATACACTGGTTTGGGAGGATGTATATACATGCTTACAAGGACAATGGCAGACTTCAGGTGTTCAAAAATAAAAACTTGAGTACTTTCAAGACTTGACTTAGAGCTGGCTTTAATAATGGAAAACTACTTAATGTCTCTTTTTTCCCTTTTTTTGCAATCTATTTAATTAAAATATTTTATGCTGATATCATGCTGGATTTAAAAGAATTATATTTATATAACTAGCTGTTTCAGAATTCAGTAGGGTTTATATCCAATTAAAAAGGTAATTACAATTAATTTTAGAAAATGGTCATAACAGTAAGAATAAGTATTGCATTGTGTGACAATAGTAATGCTGTTTCATAATTAGCTTTAAAATATTGTACTGTAGACAAGCCAGTAGCCGTAAATCTGTTTTGCATATCTGGATACAATTAAGAGATAAAGTGGAGTAATCTCATTATAGAGCTTCTTTGCTTTAATAGAATGTTGAAGAAATAAACAAACATCAGATTAGTTGAATTTCCCCTTGCTGCATGTCTTGTAAGATGGTGTTTCTAATTGTGCAGCCTGTGAATTTGCTGTATTTCCTAAACTTAAAACCTGTCGAGTACATCTGACCATTATTTTGTAGAAGTGGAACATGACAACATTGACTACTCCTTGCTTCCTTGCAGTACACACTGAATCGAGACATGAATTAAAGCTAATGCTAAATCCCAAATAAAACCCTGATTTGAAGCTGGTAAAGTCAGTGGGAATATTCTTACTGACTATGGCAGGTTTGGATGAGACATGAACGATAGCTATAAAATGCCACCGATCTCATCAGTGCATGTTGTAGCGTGCAGTCATACAGTAAAACAAAAGGAATAAAAAAAGGAATAAAAGCCTTTCAAAACATAGACTTTTTGGCAGAGCAGTGATGCTTTTAACAACAGGTCCATGGAAAAGGGAAAAGAGAGGAAAGGTTTTCAATGTCAACCTCTAAAATACTGAATTTAGAATGTAGTAAAAAAGTGCTACATCTGTCATTTATTTGAAACCTATATGAAAATTATATTCACAATTTATATGTTGAGAGACCTGCTTTGAGCATTGCAAAAGACTCAGATTACTTTTAAGCAGTTTCTGAGAACCTACTGAACACTCATTCCTTTCCACCTCCTGGAAAAAACAATTACCTTTTAATTAACAATAAATTGCCAGGAGTTTCATCAATATCTAGGTTACCATCTTCAAAATATTTCTGTTCATAACTATTAAAAGATCCCCCTGGACAGGGTACATTGCCATCTCCCCAGTTTGATTTTCCAAATTGCTGACAGAAGGCTTGGCTCCTAGCTTTGAGATTTCAGGGTGTACTGGGTAGGTAAACACAAGTGGTTCTGTGCTTGTATATGCCAGCCAGGTCCATCCTTTTCCCCAATTATTTTTTTTGGTTGGGGATTGCTGTCTGCATATTTCAGCTTACCTTGCAGTGGGTAGTAAAATCCTGTCCTTTTCTTTGTTACCGTCTAGCCTTTGAAAGTCATTCCTGCATATCAGTTAATCATTTTGGTTTATGTCTTCAGTTAAGATACATGGCTATCTGTTATTTAGTGCTGGGTTTTTGTTTACTTTGTTACAAATAAGTCTTTCTCGCCAAATTCATTGTTATCTAAAAAGATCACCACTTACCCCTTTAATCATAATGGGCTTAATTATCTGTTCTGTATGACGGGTGTTTATCCAAATGATTTCATACGAACAAGATAAACAAATTCTCAGGAAACCAGCATTCTCTTAGGAAATTGTCTATGGTAGAAGATACTTTAAAATATCATATTCTCACAGGCCTTACCAATTACCACATCTCTTCTTGGGGAAAGCTGTGGAAACAGCACTGTTTCTCAAGCAGGCCCATGTGTTATTTGTTGGCAAGTACCAACTTTTTAATGACAACATCTGTTAATCATCTTTGAACAAAGCTTTGTTAGGAGAGATTTAAGAAAAGGAAAGTCAAGACATATAAATCTCAAGCATGGATGGGGGAGTTGCTCTGTGATTAGCACTGCTTCAGTCCTGCAGGTTTCTAGGCAAAAGTGCAAGGCAGCATCTTGGTCTGAACCTTGTTCAGTGCTGTGTGATCATGTAAGCATGGTCTTACATGAACTTCGATCACAAAATGAGTCCACTGCTGTAAGTGCTTATTCTTAAACCCTTACTGGACCATGAAGGGTGGTGGTGGTGAGAAGAGCAGGGATTGCTCAGTGCCTTGCAGGATCGAGCCATGGGAATATTTACTAGGAGAGGGATTAGCATCCTGCCGTTCATGAAAAGACAGAACAGCAACAGATTCGCATTGCGTCCTGCCTCTCCTCTGTTGAGAAAAGGAAAAATGTTTCAATCTGTTTGGTAAAAAGTGGGAAGGAAGTTAGTGCAGGGGATTTCCTATTCCCAGCTGTGCTGCGCAGCTGTATGTTGTGATGAGGCACCACCCAAGCAGTGACAACCAATATTAGATCTCTATTCAGGGAAATCATCAAGTGATTAGCCATTAAAGAAAGTTTAGAGGAAATGTTTAGACCACAGGCAGGGACCTGGATTTAGTGCAAGCCTAAAGTCATGGAGCATTCTATTGAAGAAAGCTTGTGCTGACACCACCTCTTGGCATGGGTCCACACGCATACCTGTCTGTGGACAGGAAGGACACAGGCGTTCCTGGGCTTGCTCATTAGCATGTATCACTGTACTTTATATAAAGCTGTACGTTTTGCATAGCCAGTGTAAGACAAACATTAATCCAAACTTCTTTCTAGAGGAGCCTGATACAATATTGTGCAAAGTCATAGGAAATGTAGCTAGTGCTGGATGACAGCTGTCTTCTTGCTGGCAAGGCAAACAAACAGCACAGGTTAAGGAAAACATGTATTTTAGCCTACCCTTGGGCCTTCCTCCACTGAACAGAATGGACAAAGCCAAAATGTCTGCTGTACGTGAACAGCAGTCTTTGCACTAGTGGGTGTAATCTATACATGGGTCAAAACAACTCAGCCCTCAGGTGGGGCATATATTAACCCCAGTCCTTCTGACACACCTTGAAACTTTAGATCATTGGGAAAGAGAGACGTGAATTTTACCTTTCCCCTGGCTGTCTGCCTGCTCCACACAGAGGTGGGCTTCTGCTTTGTTTCCATCCCAAAAGCAGTGGGTTTCCATGGAATAAGTGCCTGACTACTGCTGGCCCTTGGGCACAGTGGATTTCAACAGTAATTTAAAATTGTAGCTGTCAGTGCAAGCATTCAATAAACAAACACATCCTGTGTCATCCCAGCCAGACTTCGAACATGATTGTGTCAAATGTGCTTTATTACTGTGATTTTTGCCAAGTGCTTATCTAATCCCAATAACAGTTTTCTTCTGTACTTCTTCCTAATGCTTTCATGAAGCTCGCTCCCTTTAACAAGTACTTTCTGATTTCAGACACCTCTCAGTCGAATATCCTGCTTACTGTCACACTTGAGCACCCAGGTGGGAACCTCTAACAACTTTACTTTGTTAGCACATTCAGGTGATGAGATTCCAACCCTTGGCTTTCTTCTTGGCTCTTCAGACACTCCACAGCTTCAGTGCATCTTTCTGCTCTAGACAGAGTTATCAGAAGAAATTATCCTTGTTGTAGATTTCTTCTTCAGGGCATCTGAGAAAGATATGTTTTTCCCCCAAAATGCCTCTATACGCACAGACAAGTAAATTTTCTTTTTTTCTTAATGTCTTCTGTCTGATCTGTATCTGCTCTCAACAGCTATGGAAAGTTAATATATTTTTCTCACTCCTCATGAACGTTTTCATTATCAGTTTTTTCTTTTTGAATATCACGATTCTTCTATCCTTTATTATGTTATCGTTATCCCAGCTTGTCTGTCTTTTCTAGGCATCAGTATTGCTGTATGAGCTGTCATTTTAATCATACTTCATTTCCATTCACTGTGTTACAGGATGCACTTACACTTATATTTATCCAAATACGCAATTGTACAGCTGCTGATTTTGTAATTATTAGTACAAAACATCAATATTCTGAGATCATGATGTCTGCTGGCAGTCAGCCATGCTCATCAACTCCTCATTGCCTCACGTCCTCACTTTCCTCACAGATGATCCTAGCTCGCAGAAATACTGCATTTTCAGTGTCTTCCATCTTCCTGCCTAGAGAAGCTGCTCCATCATGCCTCATCCCCGTCCCACTGCCTTGCATAGCCATTTTTCTGCATCCTTTGTTGCACAAGACGTTTTATCTCCAGCTCCGTTTTTAGAGAGCCTATAAATTCTTTTATTGCCCTTAGTGTAGATGCCTCATTCTGTCCACAAAACAGCACAGTAACAATTTAAGCCCTTATATAAGCTTGATATTTTTTTTTTTTTTTAGAAAACTCAGTGGTTTCAAAGCTTTATATTTGTTGTTTGGAGTGGTAAATAGAGATGAGCCTCTGTCAACAGGAGCATAAGCAAACCTTGACAGAGGGCCTTCAGCTTGTGTGGGGTGGTAGTTCCACAGCTGTAAACTTCTGGCTTTGGCTTCTGTTGTAGAGATACAGTTTTGGAAGAGACATGGGAGCAAAGAAACGGAAATAATCTGGGAGAAAAGTACAGATTTTGACTAATGCTAACTGAGCCTATCATAGAATAATAGAATGTTTTGCGTTGGAAGGGACCGCTAGAGGTCATCTAGTCCAACCCCCCTGCAGTGAGCAGGGACACTGCTAACTAGATCAGGTTGCTCAGAGCCCTGTCCAACCTGGCCTTGAATGTTTCCAGGGATGGGGCCTCCACTACCTCTCCGGGCAACCCGTTCCAGTGTTTTACCACCCTCATTGTAAAGAATTTATTCCTTACATCTAGTCTAAACCTACCCTGTTTTAGTTTAAAACCATTACCCCTTGTCCTGTCACAGCTGGCCCTACTAAAAAGATTTTCCCCATCTTTCCTATAGGCCCCCTTTAGGTACTGAAAGGCCGCAATCAGGTCTCCCCGCAGCCTTCTCTTCTCCAGGCTGAACAAGCCCAACTCTCTCAGCCTGTCCTCATAGGAGAGGTGCTCCAGCCCTCGGATCATTTTTGTAGCCCTCTTCTGGACCCGCTCCAACAGTTCCATGTCCTTCTTGTGCTGAGGGCTCCAGAGCTGGACGCAGTACTCCAGGTGAAGTCTCACCAGAGCAGGGTAGAGGGGCAGAATCACCTCCCTCGACCTGCTGGCCACACTTCTCCTGATGCAGCCCAGGGTATGGTTGGCCTTCTGGGCTGCCAGCGCACATTGCCAGCTCATGTCCAGCTTTTCATCCATCAGTACCCCGAAGTCCCTCTCGGCAGGGCTGCTCTCGATCCTTTCTTCCCCCAGCCTGTACTGATACTGGGGGTTACCCCGACCCAGGTGCAGGACCTTGCACTTGGCCTTGTTGAACCTCATGAGGTTCACACAGGCCCACCTCTCCAGCCTGTCCAGGTCTCTCTGGATGACATCCCGTCCTTCTGGTGTGTCAACTGCACCACTTATCTTGGTGTCATCTGAAAACTTGCTGAGGGTACACTCTTGCTAAGTCATTGATGAATTTATTAAATGGCACCAGTCCCAGTATGGACCCCTGAGGGACACCACTCGTCACCTGTCTCCATTCGGACATCGAGCCATTGACCACTACCCTCGGGATGCGACCATCCAAACAATTCCTTATCCACCGAACAGTCCACCCATCAAATCCATAGCTCTCCAATTTAGAGAGAAGGATGTTGTCTGATCCTGAGATGAGTTACTTTGGACTCGTGGTGGTGTCACATTGTTCTCTCAGGGACAGGCTTTGCTAAGCATTCATCTGGGGGACATTGACACTTTCCGCAGCTTCTGCTCTGTGCAAATGGGATCGGAAGACAGCTGAGAGGGGGCTTCTGAGATGGGAATAGGAAGAGAGAACAATGCGCAGGGAGGGAAGAAGGAAAAAGGTTTCCCCACCTCTACTATCCCTGATTAATCTATTTTAACATCTAGTGACACAGGGATAAGGTATGTGTCATTTTAGTGTCCTTCATTACGCAATATAATTTAAGCTGAAATGCATAGGAGAAGAGTATAATCATTCCTAATCCTTCCTCAACCTCAGCATGTACATGACAGTTTGAGGTGTAAAAGAAAGGGATTTCAGTTCCTTCAGAGTTTCACTCCTAGACCTGAGGTGAGAGAGTTCCCAGCTCTCATGCTTGTATCCATACAAGACAAGAGTTTTTGCCAAGTTGTGTAAATTACTTTCTGTATGACCAGATAAACATGTCCCCTGTGGGAATTTCTCCTAATGCTAATCAGAACACTAGCTAAAGGAATAACAGACCGAGTGCCAGCTCTGTGACTCTCTGAACAACTCTGGTACCTTCAAAGAGGTAAAAAGGTAATTGGGGAAATGCAATTTTACCATTTCACCAGAGAAATGTAAATTACAGCACATTTTTTTTATCATTTTAGCACTGTTTTGACAAAATTAAAAGGTAAAAGCATTTTGGTTGCTTAGGGCATAAAGACTTCCAATGCGCTGTTCCGTAAGGGGAAATTAAACATTGGAGAGATCAAGATAAAGACATTTGGGGCTTAACTGTTTGCAGTAGTTCTGTATAAGCAGTCATCAGAGACTGCACTGTAGATCACTGAAGGGTAACGTGCTTTTACCAACTTTCTATTAAAAATAATACCAGTAATCTGTGTCCTTTGAATGCACTTATTACAGCAGAACAATTTTTACTGTGTCAGCAATATTTTATCTGGTTACTTTCCACAGGAGCAACTTGATGTGTACATATATTTCTGAGACGTGTTTTGGAAACAGCCCTAAACTGAAAACTCATGGATCTGATTTTCCAATGAATTCCCAATCCACCAGCATGTCTCACATTTTAACAAAATGGACTGGTTTTTAAGCAAAAATATCGCAAAGCTGACTGGCCCCAAACAGGAATAACATAGTCAGACCACAAAGGGCATGAATGAAAAGAGGCAGCTTGGTATGTGATGGCTAAAACTATGAGAAAAACAAGCTTCCAAGAAAAATTGCCTTGCTAAACACACAAAGCAGAACATGCTGCTTGCTTCAGGCCACGAGCAGTCTGCAGGTAGATACTTTGACCTCACGCTTATAATGCCTGTGAAAGTCATTTGCAAGCATCAGGCTGGCACCCAGAGTTTAGAGGCCAAGCTAAATGGGGAGTAAAACTGATCCTCCTCAAGTAACTCTCTCATGAGCTGTGTGATTTAGATCCTTCTGGCAAGAAATTCACTTAAGAGCTGTAGTATCTCGGTCATGCCAAGTAGTGATAGGATAAACGTGAAGGCCAAGGCAATTTGCCCCCAAAACGCCATAAAGCCAGAATTAATTAAGAAGAGTTAACAATGAAAGGTCCTTCCAATTATTTCAAAATAGATAACTCGTATAACTTATTGAAAGCTCAGTTTAAAATGCTAATGCCATTACCCTGTGAGTTATCGAAACAATCCTGCAAGCCTAAGAAGAGTGTTCTTCTGCGAGTTAGTCTTCGTGCCGCACAAGGGAACGCTTACCTGATCCCAGCTAAGTGACAGCAATGTTAGTGTTCCCTTTGCGTTCTGCGCTGTGCCACGTGGCACCTCTGCGCACCTTCCTCCTCCTCTTCAACCCTTGCCTGCTCGCCAGCGAAAGCAGGAGAGGGAGGGACTCAATACAGTGAATCTCTGAAGCATTTGCCATGCTACTTTGGTTCAGGGTTTTAGTAATACCCAGTGATACCCAGAGCTGTGAGAAGCAATGTGTTTGCACGTGGGGGTATCTGGAGGAAAAAAACCACATTTCTCCAAAGAAGGCAGATAGTAAAAGCAAACCTAGGACCTCATTTATTCCAAAGGTAAATTATTCCAGGTTAATTAAGGTAAGGTTATGAATTACTGCAACCTTAAAGGCTCTAAGAAACCCTCTGTTATCTCTTGTCGCATACAACAAGTGAAAGGCAGATAGCGCAGCTCTTTGGCAGTGGAAATAGAAACAAAAGTCACTGACAAATAAAAATCCAGTTTCTGTTTCTCCCTTCTGTCCCCTTCCCTTGTTTTATGATTCATGAAGGAAGACTAAGCAGTCGCTGTTCTTTTCAAGGAGGAAAATAATTGCTTTGGTTTGTTTTCCCTCCCTCCCTCTCTCAAACCAGTATTTCACGGGGGTGTCTTGTCTTTGCTTTTAGTGAGAAAATGCCTTGAGTACACCAGGTATGCATTTTCAGGTTTTCTGTTCCTTGATTGTCCATTTTAAGGTGTAACAATACTCCTTAAAAGAGCGCTGTTGTGCCTGAAGCCAACAGATACGCCATCAGAATGTATCAGCTGAGAAATTTAGGATCAAAACAATGCCCTGAAAGAAAGCACAGTTTAGTTTTACAGTAACAGAGAGCACAGTACAAAAGCTCTGTACTCTATACTCGACTTACTACAAGAAAAACAGAACTTCAGCCTGAAGTATGTGACGTATCAACAGGGTCATGAATTTATAGGGCTAGATCTGGCTGCCTTGAGATCAAGGTACTTATAATAACTTAAACCAGCTGATAATCTTGCACATAGTTGAACACCTTCCTTGAGAAGAGTTCAAAGATTAGGCACATTATGCCTCAGCAGGTTATTTTGCATCTGATTTATCCCACAGTGTCTTCTGTCTACTGGATTTTAAGAATGTTTATGTCTGTCCTTCGATCCTGAAAGCAGTTAAGTGATGTTTCCCTAAAATGTAACACTTTTGAGGATAGGCAGGACAGTTGACAACTTTCAGGGGCATTTTAGGGTGTTCTGCAGATTCAAGGGGGCTATAATGCCATCTGCTAGGCCCAAACCCAAGAACTGGATAGAATTTGCAGAACAGTGTAGTTAGAAACCTTTTTGTTTCAATATGACGTTCTGAAGTGTGGTGCATGAATCTGTGCAAAGTGGAGGGTCTAAATTATGGATTACTAAGGGTCTTCATCGTAGTTCTCAGTGATGGAAGTTTCAGCTGGATACAGGATCCTACAGCACCTCCTGTACTACCGTTTTCAGTCTGGTTTCCTCCATTTGCAGCAATTAATTGCCCCTCATGCATAGTTGTATCAGAAGCTTTTCTTTTTCTGAATTACATCTCTATTCCTAGCTCAGGTTCCTGAATATCACAATCAGAAAATGTTTTCTGTCCTTGTCTTCCTGTCTTTTAGGATTTAACAGATTTTCTAACATTCTTAAGGCTGTCTTTCTCAGCCCCACTATTGTGCTTGTTCTGCTGTGAATGTCTAATAGTTTGTCAAGCCAAATTTGAAGTATTTCTGAAATAAAATACCATAAGAAACCAAACAAACTTTGAATATGACTAAATGATATTCTGAAATTAAGAGAATTTTTTAAATTTTTTTATCTCTTTAGGTGTCTATCACATTAGAGTTTGTTCATCTTCTAAATAAACACTTCTGTCAAGATTGCAAATTGGTCTTCATTCCAGCAACATTTAAGTCCATTTCCTACTTTAATGCTTTTTGAAAGGATGTACATTTCTGATCTAGATAGGATTTGCACAAGCAAACCTACATTGCACAAGCGACCTATGTGGGTAGCAGCATTCCCCAGAAAGGGCTGAGGCCCAGCTGTCTGGTGCTGTTCAGAAGAAACGTAACTAGCATTTTGGAGGAGGTGAAAGCAATAACTGCATATTCTGATGAGCAAACATCGACTTTTGAATAAGCAGACTATGATTTCTGGCACTGTGCAGATCATAGACTCTCATCTGAAGTCCAGATGAAGAATTAAACAGCTATGATCCAGGTATCACACAAGGGTAATAACTGCTCTTTCAAACTTCTTTCAGTTTAGTGGTAAAAATCATTAAACATCCTCAAAACCCCAATTTTAGCCCATTTACCATTGAATTGTTGCCCACAGTTAATTCAAAGAGATAAGCAAGACTAGATCAGTATGGGCAATGAAAAACCCTTTGAACTGGTAGAAAGGAGGTACATTGAAATCAGTTGATGAAGGGGGCGAAATTCCCCATCGTGCATGCCCAAGGCTTAGCCATCGTTTGCACAGAGAACCTCAGAAATTCTTAGCTTTCAAAACTGTTTGCTGTTCATCTCAAATTAAAGAGATTAAAGAGAATTTGCCATTGCAGTATTGAAACTGCCAAGTAACAAATCATCATTTGATATTTATAGCCCAAAATTAAGACTGGTGACTCAGAAACACTGCTGACCATTTAGGAGTGAAGTCCTAATAATCCAATCTGGAGCACTAAGGAGAGGAATAGCTTTCTGATGTGAAGTCAGACAAGTAATTTCCTATTTAAAATTTGATTAGATAAAATCTTTTGAACATGTGCTTGTAAAGGAACAGCCTGTTTAAATATGTATACTGCTGCAGCACACACTGTACGCTGTTACAACTGAAGCCAGCACAAAGAACGTTTGCACTAACCTGAACATGCTGGGGGAGGCATAGTGCCCAGGGCTAAACCGTATCAGAATAAATCTCTTACACAATGGAAACATTAGAGCTGATGGGGAAAATGCAGCTTTCATCTTATAAAAAAACACTTTTTTATCATTTACCAAAACAGAAACATTTGTTAACATATGCAATTGGAAGAACATTAATTTATATTTTTGTAGGTTTTGAATACAAAAGGAAAAATGTAGATTCAAGCTGGAATATTTTGCCACCTGTAAAAAAACTTGTAGTTGTTAAAGCCATCTAGTAAGCTAGATATTTTCAGCCAGAAATTTCTTCTTTATTTAAAGGCATTATATTATGGTATCCAGGACAAGGAATAAGGCCAGAAAAACCAAGGTGGTGGAGTTTGGCCTAATTCTGACCCAGTAATCATCTCCGGGAATTTTGCCTTTGACTTGATGAGATAACGGTTTGAGCCAACAAATGAAGGGTAACGTTCCACTACCCTCGTCCATGCTGTGCAGGGCTGTATTCCACAGTAGGGGTGCTTATGCCCAAGAGGCTGCCTGCAAAGTTACTGCTCAGGAAGAACTGGAATGATGGGGCCAAAACTCAGAAAATGGCATTGTTTCAGGTTAAAGAACAGTGACACTTGTCTTTTTCTCATATCCTGATTTATATAATTTACAGTGGTCATGGCAGCGTTTCAGAATCAGCTATTGATAATAAAACATGGTGCCAAAACTGGGATGCAGTCCCATTTCAAGTTAAAGTACAGAAGCCCATTACAACAGTTTAGTGCAATTGTAGCCAAACTAGGACATTTTATCACTCGTCGTAAAAAGTACTGACAGAATAGTCCTGGGAATTGAAATATTCATGTTTTGTTCACATATTAAAAAATATATATATATATTTTTGAAAGTGACCAGTCTACTCATGTTCACTGGAAGTTAGTTTTTCTCTCTCTCTCTTCATGGATCACTTCATTTTTTATTAAAACTCCAGGGACTATGATTTTTTTTTTTTAGTTATGGTGTGAATATCATATTTATGTGTACCACATGGTCTGGTAAATATCTGCTGTGTTTGTGTTCCTTCCACTGAACCTGGGGGGGGGGGGTGGAATTTTTCCTGCCTTACCCCCAAGGGTGGGTTTTCTGCCACACTCCTCCTTCCCTTGCCAGGTACAACAAGGCATTCCCATTCGGTTCTCCTAGCAGAGCCTGCTGGTTGGGGTTGAAGGCAGGGATGCCACTGCCTGCTGCGGCTCTTCCCCAGCACCGTCTGTGTGGGATCACCACCGTCCTTCTGGGTTTCGTTACAGCCCTCCAAGTTATGAACTGAAGCATGAAACCAGGCAAGGTGTGCTGCCTAGGTTTTGCTTTTCCAAAGCTGAGGAAAAACCCTGAGCACCAACAGAGGTTCCTACTCCTGAGCCTTAGAATTACATTCAATTCCTATTTGGAGGCTTTTCTTGCAGTTGCAGAGCAATTCTTTGATTGGCACTATCACATCTTTATACGTCTTTCCCATCAGACGAGGATCTGTGTGGCATTGCCCTGTAGGAAAACCACACAGCTTTTCAAGAATCTCACCTATTGATGTCTAGCCACTGCATCCACAGGTTCAGTAGTTGTACCTGGAAGAGCTCTCAAATTGCATACACACACCCCCCCCCCCGAAACACTCACTGATGTACATTGTTCCCTGTGGCCTCCCGATCCTGTGGACTCAGGAATGTGAGGTTTTCACAGAGCAGAGTGTTTCCTGCTCAGGTCTTTTAGTACTTAGAGGGAATTCCTGCACTGGTGAGCCACATAAAACATTCCTCTGAAACAGCATGAGTGTGAATCTCTCAGTAAATCAGTTCCCAGTGAATCTGCTGGATACACAGTCTTACCTGGCTGAGTAGAAAAGTGCTGACTGTCTCCAGGCGGTTCTAAGGCTTTGACTCACTTGACATAAACTCCACATGGATATCATGAACTGGAAAGAGCTTAATCAAAAAAACCCCACTTTAATCATATTCCAAGGTCCTGTGACACCTCAGCAGATCCTTGGCAGCTTGTCAGTAAATGAAAAAGATGCATGACACTAATGGGGACACAGCAGTGCTTCAGTATCATACCCAAATGCATCACCAGGAAATGCCCAGTGGGAGTCTCCCCATTAATTCAAAAAAACCCCCGAGTAATGAATGTCCATCCGTGAGACTAAAAAACCACAATCCTTTTGATTTAATGCAGAAGCCTAGGTACTGTCAGCTGAACTTCCTACTTTAAAATCAGTCTGCATACTCTTTGTCAAGCAAATTTGCATAATCTGTGTCACAACAAAAATTGGAAGTGTTTTGTATCAAAGAAGATTTGAAATGAATTTTTTAAACTGTAGATAAATCATAAACTTATTTTTGCAAACTTTATGAAAATGTATTGCAAACTATAAAGAAGTCTACTCAAAGGAGCAAATATGCAACCACAGAAAATATTTTTATATCTCTGTAAATACACGGAAACCCCATCAATCTGCAGAATACATCAAAAGAAGGTTTTGTAAGAAATAAGCAAATTATAAATTCCTAGAGTGACAATTTTTCTTCCACAGATTATGCAAACATTATGTATGCTTCAAGAAAAGTTGCATTTTATTAAAAATGTAACTCATGATAAAATAGATGTAACATTTGAATAGCAATTTTGAATTTATATTATTCTTACCTTATAAAATTATATTGAAAAAATGAATTGAGCTAACAAGAGTGTATTCAATATGCATGAAATTTCTATTTAGTCTCTAAAATGCAGAGCAGATAGATAGTAGCCATTTCCCAGTACTGTAATTACTGTGTCACCATTTGTAAAGCATTTATGTAAAGTACAATACTTCTGACTAACCACGTACAAACTCTCTGCATCTTGTTAAAAAAATCAAACCATCGATTTCAAATCCTTTAAGTTGTGCTGATATTGATGAATGCAATGTAATCCATCACTACTTTTATTTCATATAACCACAGTCCCTTCCGTATGCGTTCGTTTTAGACAGACTTATGTATTATACACACTACCTTAATATTGTAATTCCTAAAGAGCAGCAGACCTTTATAAAAAAAAGGAATTCTTTGTTATTTGTTCCCTCCTGCTACAAAGAAGGCTTGAACACTGGCACAGGCATGTCTTTACTTAAGGGCTCTTTCTCCCTTTTTGCTATATGTGCATTGATTTTGGTGGAGATTACTTTTCTGTTTGCTGTATTTCCCTGAAAAAGCCTTAATGTTAAATCTTTGCAATGATCCCTTTTCCATACTGGTCACAGCTGTTTGGAACTAGATAAATGTTAACAAGTTTAGAAGGTAAATAGTCAAAATACAAATTCTTCCCTAGTGAGTATTCAGGTTCTCTACTCTTTGTTTTATTCCTGGATCACTCATATCTCATTGATTTCTGAGATTTGGGATGTGGTCATAAATTAACTTCTGAGGCAGAAGGCTTTCCCTTGCTGATCTCTTCTTTTGGAGTGGCCTCTTTCATTTGCAGGAGCAGAAGGAGTATTTGTGCCCTTTTCTGAGCTGCAAGGCACATCTCAGGGGGGTCTGCCAGCAGAGCATTTGCAAGGGCAAGGGGTAAGCGCTGGGAGGAATAGTTTGCAAGACGAGAGATCCAGGGCACATTGGCATGTGTGCCCTTGGCACCCAGGTGGGAGCTCCTTCTCCCTGTGCTCTGGTCCCATATAGTCACGTTAGCGTGGCTTTAGTGATCCTGAGCTAGTTTATCTTAGCCCTCAGCCAGGCTTAATAGCTTGCAGTCACAGCCATATTAAGCCCCGCTGACATGTTTGAGTTGGTATGGAGCATGGCAGAGTAAGCTCACAACTGCCTGCAACAGCATGTCTCTGTACCTTGGGTTTGCAAAGTAAGCAGATGTGTAATCTGTTTTCTCCTGGGGTCTCGTACAATTCACGGTTATCGTAAATGTGGAATACATAGACTACATTAACACTGCTGTCTTAGAATGTAAGGCTTTTGTTCTTGGAAGGTGTTAAGATATTATGAGCTTAAGGAGATTTGTCCTGAAAAGAATTTAGAGAAAATTGCCCAGCATTAATGCCTTAAAATGCCCATCATCAAATGCATGACTGCTAAACTCTCAGGCAGTATGTGGTAATGTAATAATTGATGAATCCATGGGAAGCTCACACCTTTTTCTTGAAAGTACCATGTTAGTACTCTTGTTTAAATTCTTCATTAGGCTAAGGTAGTGCACACATGTTACTCAGTCCTAAGGAAACTAGTTGTTATAGGTTGTAATAAATTTGATTATTGCCTTATTTTAATTGAATACTTTTTAGAAAAAAAAATATACAAACATGATGAAATGACATGAATACTGATTAATAATACAGTGCACGACAGATTGTTTGGCTTATTTTTAACATATTTATTAGAGTCAAAGACTTGAGTACTATAACTGATCAAAACAAAAGTATCATTTCAAAATGAACAACAGGATCCATTTCCCAGAAATCCAAATTGTGTATATAAAATAACAAAGCCTCTACATGAGAACTGCTCAGATACTTTTAATATTATTTAGCTGGTAAAGCAGCTGTATGTGCAGTTACCCAGCTACACGGCTGCAGTCATCTTTTTTCCTGTTCGATCTAATAGCTCGTAAAATTATGTTAGGAGTGAATTTCAAAAAGTGGAGAGATGCATGTGGTTAGGGCTTTCTTGGGGGCTTCAGTTTTGACAGTTTCTTGAGGGAGAAGATGGTTTGATCTGTTGGCTAGGACCAGATGTGTGAGCATGTGTGGATTAACGGCATTGAGATTTGTTATATTTTGAATACTGTCTGAAACGATGAAAGCTTTAAGATTGGGAGTGTGTATTTTTCTAATTAAATAAATCGCCTTTGAGCTGACTAGTAAGAGTTTCAGATTAGCTCCTTAGAGTAGCTGGAGGTGTTAAACACCCGAGGCATTTGTTAGATCCACAGGGTAGTGCTAATTCAGTGTGGAACAGTCCCCAAACAGCTGAACCAAGGGTTTGTATTCTCTCCAGCACCAGATAAATGTGGAGCCCTTAACCCCATGATCCTTCCAAAACAATATTCTCCTTTACCTGCCAACTAGTAAGAATCCTGTGGAGAACTCCCATAGACATTGTTTCTCATAATTTCTCATGGAAATTGGTGGGAAACACTAATAATGAGAAGAAATGTTGCTAAGTTCTCTTCTTTTTCAAGCCTAAGTCTTCCCTTTACTACAGTCAGTCAAAAAATTCCAGACTATTAATATGCCAAGACGTTAATGTAGCTCCACAGGATCTGTCATCTTAGTTAACATCAGCTAAGTACCGGCCTTCAGTATTTTCATGTTTTGAATATGTATTAAAAAATCACACAAGTTTTCAATACAGTAGTATATTAGCAAAAAAATTAATTGCTGTATACAGTGAAGAATGTACATTGGTATTACGTGCTCTATTAAAATCAAATTATCTCCATCTTTAAATAATATTTACTTTAAAATTTAAAACAGGTCATCTTTGAAGATGAACAGACATGGCCCCTTGCCAAAAGAACAATCAGATTTTCTGCTGCAGAATATATCGAAAATCATAACAAACTTAATTACCTGTACCACTGCTAAAGGCCCTTCATATCTTAGCACTCTTGAGATTTAGCAGATTGTATCACATCTTCCCCATTAACAATTCTGCCTGAGAAATGAAACATTCAGACTTACTGAAATTAAAAAAAACCACCATGATTCCATTTTAAAAGAAGACAATATGCGAACAGCCTCAATGTAAAACAGTGTAACAGCTTACAATAAATGTCAAACTTCAGTGTATTTTCTCAAACTATATGAATCGTTTATGCCATGTGAATAAATATCAGCATAGTTCTAATTTTCTCAGATCTCTCATCTCTTCAGCCTGTCTTAGAGGTCAGTATTTCAGCCTGAGATTTTTTATTATCATTATTATTATTATTTCTTTTTAGGTTTTTCTCACAGGAAGCTTAGTACAATGATCCCTTTTCACAGTTTTGAGATACCAAGAATCCATGCAGTATTCAGTGTCTCTTACTTTGCTCTAAAATTCTTGGGCAGTTTTGTCATACAAATACGTCTTAAGATCTCAGAAGTCTCAAATCTAATTTTTCTCTGAGGGACGTGAGAGGAAAGCCCAGGTGCTGGAGCAGGTTACCTTGGCAGGAAGACCCTGCTGGCCGGAGCTGAGGGAAGACGATGGGACAGCGGTCATTGCAGAGTGCACGAGTGTGAGGAGAGCAGCCGAACGTTGCGGAGGGAAAGGCTTTCTGGCTGGCTGTGAAACGTAAACCCAAACTTTTGCTCTCTGTTCTTTATTAACATTCCCTTGGTATTGCTTATGAGTATAAAAGTTGGGTATAAAAGTTCAATACCAATTTTCTGGCAGTATCTCAGCAGATGTCAGTGCCTTACAATTCAGATATTGGCATTTTTTATAGGCAGAAAAGAATGTATTCAACAGGCGGTCGGGGTGGGAATAAAATCACCAATGTCCCTTTACCAGTTATGCAGCTATAGAATCACAGAATCATCGCTTAGGCTAGAAAAGACCTTTAAGATCGTCAAGTCCAACTGTTAACCTAGCACTGCCATTCCACCACTAAACCATGTCCCTAAAAGACACCAGAACCAAGGGCTGTTAAATAAGCCTGCGGTGAAGCAGTAATCAATAAATTGGCATTTAGGTACCGAAACACTACGCTCGAGAAGTGCACATCTTCACAACTTGTGCAATAGGCAGTTTTACAGATTTATTAAAAGCAGGCTGTCCTGGGATCCTCAGGAACACTCCCAGACCCATACTCTGCTACAGCCGGGCCTGCACAGCCCGGGGCCCAGACCTTCTCCATTTCCTCGCACAAACCCTCTCCCAGGTAACAGAAGAGGAGGTGGTTCACACAGCAACATGTCCCACAAAATCTCTGCTCCTGAATTTTTCAGCCCCCTTCCGCGTCCTTCTCTGAGCTCCTAGTTTCCTGGTGCCACAGCTCTGCAGGTAGCGTGCGTTGCCTTTTCTGCAGTTGTGCCCAAGCTCATGCTCCTTGGCTTGACTGACGCCCGCTTTCATCAGACACTTTCCTGGAAGTGCTGCAACCTGATCACACATAGCACCATATTTGATCACGGTAACCCTATTTGAGCCTAATTCTCTACTAATTCTTTGCAAGCCTTCAGTGCCAATCAGAAATATCTTTCCAACATCTTCCAGACACAATTCTCTCCCTTGGTTTGAGAGATTCCAGTTTCTAAAACCTGGCAGTATGTAATCAACAAATGAAATCCCCCGCCCGCCTTCAGTGCCAGCTCCTCCACTTCAGACCTGGCTGGCTCCAGCTGCAGCAAAACTTGCCAAGGCCAAACAGAGAGAGCATGGACAGAAGTGGCTGATGAGGGCAAGAGCTCTAAACTCCTCTGGACTTAGGCTGGCTAACAATAACAGTACTCAGGATCATTTTCCTTATGTAATAGTAGTTTAAGATGAGCAGAGAAATAACATCTCGTTAGTGTTGGGAGAGCACACGGTGCTAATCTTATTGTTGTGCAGTGCATGTGCCCAGCGCATGGCTCTCAGAGAGCACAAGGTCTGTGCTTGGGCATTTGCCTTCCAAAGGCTTTAACCCAGGGAAAAACTAAAGAAATAGTTATTAGATCTCCTTCCTTCACAGTTAGGGCTATTTGTACGCTTGATTTTAGTTGATTTGTTGGATCAAGAGCAGATAAGAACAAGCTTTGTTCCTTTTGAGCTTTCTTTTGTATCATACCACATTTTCATAGTGTTTCCTTTGTTGCAGTGAGAGCATCACATATAATTTTCCCTGATTCCTGCCTGTATAGCTCCCTGCCTCTGGGGAGCTATTGTACGCAAGTGACTGATTCTCCTGCCGCTTACTCTGATCTGAAGTGGCAGCAGTGGTGGGCAGAGACAGGGGGAATTTTTTTCTGTTCTGAGGAAGCAGTCAGATTCGGGCACAGATAACTCTAAGGCAAGTCCTGTATTCAGTCTGCAACCCAGTGTGATGTGGTATCTGGTGATATCACCCTTCCAAACCACATGCTTTTCTATCAAATGGCATTCGGCATTCTGAGGAGTGCATTTTACAGCTTCTCATTAAGTAGCAGCTCTGGCCCTAGCTCTGGCTGTGGCAGGGCTTTCGTTGTGCGCACGTGTGCTCACACACAGGCGCACGCACACACCCCCCAGCCATTCTGCACATTTACATCCATGTGGGATCCCGTTTAATCTCCTTTCATTCGTCTTCAGCATGTGCTTATCAGCTGAACTAAGGTCTGTTTGCTTTCCCAGCTGCATGTTACAGGGTAGGATTACTCTAACTTTAAAAAGTAACACTTGTTTAATAAGAAGGAGTTTCCAAACTGTCACTGGAGTGCCAGATGCAATAACTGGAGTCATCCCGTCCCTCAATTCTTTTCTTCTCTCCTTTCTAAAACACCCAACACCAACCAAGAAGAAAATTAGCAATAGTAGGCCTGTGAAAGAAAAAAAAATACCCAAAGAGAAAAGCAGCATTGACAGGTATGTCAACCCCATAGAATGAGCTACAGTAAATGAACCCATCTTAAAAAAACTAAACACAGAAGTCCTCCCCGCTTCATTTGCTGTCATTTTCATAAGTGTCAAGTGTCATATTTATTGCTCCGTCATATTTGAAGTTGTATTTTTAATATTGAGAAAACTATCATAAAACCTATTGCAATACTTAAACATGGCTATGAAAGTGAAAAATTGATTTTTCCATAAAAGTAGATTCTCTAGTGGAGTTATGGCCCTGGTGAAAATGTACTCCATTTCAGCATGCTTTAAGGTGTGCTTCTTGGATAGCGTGCTAATATTATACCTAGCCATATTGTCTGCAGGCACTGGACACAATCCTCTGGGTGTGCAGAAATTAGATAAGGAATAATTCTTTCGTATAATAGTATCCCTTGTGTAGTCTTCTGTGCAATACAATAAAATTAATTCAGCTTCTCTCCATAGAGCTTATCTTCTGTCCCAGCATTAGAGTGTACTTCTCCTGCATTTTACCTGGGCAACAAATATTTTCTTACTTCATTGTGTTAGGAAGTCCAGCACTGGTAATTTACAGAGCAACTTTGATTCCAGAGTCAGCCCATAACTCCATATATATTTTTGCTACATGTGGCTCCCGGGTCAAGTTGAACAGGAAAAGATAAATATGCCCCAAGGCAAGCTAATCTGCACACAGTGTGATGTGAGGGCAGGTATACTGCTTGCGCCTGAGCACTGGCCAGAAGCTAGGACCCCCGTCCTTATGACGGGGTACATAACTCGGGTTATTTAAAATGTTGTTGACCTGTAATTCAAATACACTATTACTCATGAGACTAAGTTCTTTTTGTCTGTATCTTTCTAAATATAAATTACTGTTTAGCCTTTTATTTGGGGCATTCATGACTGCTGTTAAGGCCTGAATGAGAAGAATCTCTGCTGCTTACTTCAGCCCGAAAAACTCATTGTCCAGTGCTGGAAATTTGATTTACCTTTGTCTTATCTTTGCATGGTTTGTACTAGAGAACTGTTTAGCAATATGGTCTGTCTCTAGTGATCTGGCCACCTTCAAAACTTTTTTAAACAAATCAGTCTTACGGTTTTCTACCCTTATTCCACTACAGATACTGTCTGCTGTCAGCCAGAGTTTGCTATGGACTTTGATACAACCAGTTAGACCTGACGTTTTGCGCTGTTTTGGTTTGCCATCAGAGACGTTACCATGGATTACTGTATATGGGGAATCACTATCTTCTAATGCTGCTCATGAGCAGAACGTGTGACATTGGGCCATTCCCATATATATTTCCTACTAAGACATTTCAGTCTCCAGTTACATGTATTTGCTGGCAAAACTCAAAGCTAAGGGACTGTATATCTATGCTGAACAGCTCCTCTTCTAGTTACTGTTCTCTTTTTACGTATACAGTTGGAAAACACTTTTGCCATGTGTTTTCTTATCTTTCACTGAGTCTCAGGTTGACTTTTGGTGTCTTATGCTCTACCCTTACACTCTTTGGTCACTAGAATCTGCACAATCATCGCCTTCTCTATTCTTTGCAAATGCTCCATTTATTTCTGAGTTCAGCTGGGACGGTCTTTAGCCCTTGGTGCTGCCAGCAGCTCCCGAGTGACCCTGGGCTGCCCATGAGCCACGATCACCTCAGGTGAATTCTGTGCTTATAAACCAACACTGCAAGGTACTTGCATCTTATGCTTTTGGGTGCTTAAAACACAGAACCTGATTTTTGCTTTTTTAGCTTCTTAGGCCCAGGTGGCACCAGCCAGCCCTTAATTGTCCTGAGCAGCCTCACTTGGCTCCCCCACTCACACACCCTCCAGCTGTGGGCCCAGGAGCCCTGTTTAAGCTCTAGCCTGGGTGGTCAGTAGTGGTTTGAGCTGTGTTGTAGCTGGGTGTCCTGGTTTCGTCTGGGATAGAGTTAATTTTCGTCACAGAAACTAGCATAGTGCTGTGCTTTGGATTTAGTACTAGAATAATGTTGATAACACGCTGATGTTTTTAGTTGTTGCCAAGCAGTGCTCAGACTACTCAAGGACTTTTTGAGCTTCTCCTGCTCGGCCAGGTGCATAACAAGCTGGGATTACAGCACAGCTAGGACAGCTAACCCAAACTGTCCAAAGAGCTATTCCATACCATATAACATCATGCTCGGGGGGGGGGTTAGTCGGTCGGTCGGTCGCGGGGAGAGTGGTCACAGCTTGGGGACTGCTCGCTGCTCGGGGACTGCTCGTGGCTCGGGATGGGCTGCGCATTGGTCGGCGGGTGGTGAGCAATTGCATTGTGCATCATTCGTTTTGTATATTCTGTATATTCTGTTATCATTCTCATTATTACTATTATTATTATTTTCTCTTATTAAAACTGTCTTTATCTCAGCCCTCGGCTCTAACCTTTTGTTTTCTTTCCAATTCTCTCCCCCATCCCACTGAGGGAGGGGGGGAGTGAGCGAGCGGCTGCGTGGTGCTTAGTTGCCAGCCGGGTTAAACCACAACACTGGGCCTGCTTCTGGAGCTGTAGCTGAATGATTTGGCTTTCCTGGTTTGATCTTGGAGCTGTTGTTCCCTTGCACTTTGCCTAGTGGTCACTGGCTCGTTGATGGGATGTACTGCTGCCAGCCCCCTGCTCTGCCTCCCTGGCTCCGGTGCTGTGGGACCATGCTGTGGGGGTGAGCTTGCCTTTGCACTTTCTCCAAAAAGCAATCCTGCTTCTCAGATGCATGCAATGATGAGGAAATAGAGCATAATATTTAGAGCTTTGTGGAGGAGAGAACCCTGAGGTCTCTTTAATAGAAATAGGCAAAACCACCAGGGAATGGGGAACCCAGGGAAGAAGTCTGTTCTGTTCACGCAGAGCACTTCATTTTGGTGACTTCTAATTGTGCTGTTACAGCTTTGACTCCGCTGATGTTTTGTAGCTATGGTTATCCTGAGTTTTGAGATGAAAGGTCATTTTGAACAGAAAGTGTTCTTTTTTTTTTCTTTTTTTTTTTCTTTTTTAAGGCAAAAAAACCTTATCCAAGTGCTTGTCACCAGCACTGCTATTTAACCAATTGTGTTTCACTTTGCTTTTCAATTGGCTTTGACTGAGCCCTAGCTATTCTGCTCTCAATCTCTGCGAGCACTATATGCCTGTGGCATATTCTTTCATCACAATGGATTTCAGTGGAGATGTACCTTGATCATGCCAGGCTTCCCATCAATCTAACAGTTCTCCTGGTAGAAGCTAAAGATGAGCCGAGTGCTGCAGTGGGCCATACATATGTAGCGTAGCTGACAGTAAACAATGACAGCCTCTCTTCTTGGCACCACAAAACAGCAAATGTTGTCAGTCTTCGCTCTGTTATATCTGAAAGGGTCTTTGATTCATCTTTGTTCCAGATGCTCAGTGCAAAGCACCTGGCCTGGTGCAGCTTAGGTGTGTGTCACAGCCTTTCCCTGAAGGAGCATTTTGGCAGCCCAGCTTTCGCTGTGTGTAGCCAGTGGGTGACTGTGGCCTCGCGGCTGTGGGTAAGCGTTGTAGATGTGCTGCAAAAGGTTTGGTTGCTAGGAAAGAACTGTGGAGCTCTAAGTGTATCACAGAAGGTAGGATATTATTGGGGAGTTTTGAAGGTGAGCGCGAGCTGAAGTGCATTTGACTTCCCTAATAAATCTGCACTTGTGTGCCAGATGTCCAGTTTTTTTAAGTCCTTTCCTGATATTTGTGGTATTTCCTTCCAAACAAACACAATTTTGTATTACATGGATAGTTTTCTCTAGCCCACCTACTTGCATGGTATCCATTACTGCTGTAGGAGCTCCTTAGTCTTTCATCTGTTTTTCCTCATTATGCCCCAAGACTTGTTTTCTTAATTTTACAGCTGGAGAACTGGAATAGACAGTCAATGGGAAATAGGCCAGCCATTCTGCATGAGTTATGTTTTGTGTTGGTTTTAAGTGAGACTCTTTAAAATATAATTAAAAGCTTTATTGTTTCTTGATTAATATGCTGCTCTGTTTATACTATAATGCCACATTATCCATATTGTTCCTCAGCCATTTTACAAATATTTCTATGCTGTGTTTATTTTGGCAACGGCTGCCAGATGTTGACTGCATGAACTCTTTCCAGCTTTTTAAAAGCTGCATTGCCGTTCTGTCTAGAAGATGCATCCATGCCAGGGTCCCACAATGTGAGGAACTGCGTTGTCAGCTGGGAGACCTGGCCTTCCCCCCAGGTGTGCCAGGCTGAAGTGATGGGGAGCAGAAAGGAGGTCAGAGCACAGGGTTTAGATTTGCCCTACCGTCTCCTAGCACCAGGATTGGCAATGCAGCCAGGGTCTCCTGATCACTGAAGGTCTCCTATAAAGGGGAGAGCAAGGCAGGAGGGAGGGCGATAAAGGGAGCAGAATGCCCAGCGCTACCCGCTCCAGAGTCTGGTAGGTGATGAGGGCTGAAATAAACCTGGGAAGGTGAACCGGGGACTTCTGCACGTGTCTCAGCCCTGTGGAGAGGAGCCTTTGTGAAAATCAGCATGGGGTGTGACCTAGCCTGCCATGCCCACCTTTGCACACCATTTACAGACTTAAATGCTTTAAAAATCCAAAGGAGCAGCATGATGGCATAGTGTTTTCAGTGTTGTGTGAATACATATGCATTAGCTTGAATTCCACAAAATAAAATTCCATGGAAATATGTGGTTTAGGCCAAGTTTTTGAGTGATGTACTTTGGCAGGGCTTGCACAGCCAGATACAAATCTGGTTCAGACCTTGTAGTTTACGGTGTATATATTAGATGTATGACTACATGCTTCTGAAGCTTTTGGGGGAAACAACTGGTTTGTGTTGCATTCTGTGGCTTACCTAATCTTGTTTGGTGCTCTGTGTGCCAGCTACATGTTAGGTGTCTGAGCCTCGTTTGTGCTGTGTGAAGGATAGTTTCCCTCTGGAAAAGGGAAGGAAAAAATAAACAAGCAGTGACTTAGTGACTTAACTTCTTCTGTAGATTTTCTTTTTTCTTTTTCTGTAGACCTTTTGCTCTGTGCTTCAAAACAGAGAATCTGTCATAATTGCTTTCTGTTCAGATCTGGACATAGGAAAACTGTCTGGAAAGTCTGAAATATGGGGCTACTGCAAGTATTGATACCCTTCACAGACTTTGACACTTTTTAAATGACCTGTCTAGAGACAGGAAATTTGAGGCTGCCAGGCAAAACGAATGGAACAAAACCAATGGTGTCCCTTCCAGGCATGTGCGCTTCCGTGTAGCGGCTATCACTCTTGGGGTTTCAAGGCATAAACTGGCCATGAAGAACTGTTAGCATGTGCCACCACCCAACCCGTGGCTCTCTGACACTAAATGAAGCACTTCAGTTCTTGCAGTGTTTCTCCCTTCCTATTGCTCCTGGTAACTGTCAGAACTTAAAGGAGATGAAGATGTCATCTGCTGCAGTGTGCTCATTTGGGATAGGCTTTTCCACCAAATGTAACTTTAGGAAAAACTTGATTGTTGCTAATTAACTGACTGGCCATGCCTCTGGTAGTTACAGGGATTAGCAGTCTTTATTCTGCATCATTTGAGATCTTTATATTGCTGACAGACTGCAACATAGAGGACCAGATATCCCATTTGTGTGCTGCAAAGCACTTTCAAGTTAAGAGATTGTTGTGCTGCTGAAATCAGGTATGTAAAATAAATCTTCTAAGGCTTTGTAGGCCATAATTCAGTGAGCAAATACCATAATCCTCATTTTATTAGCACCAGAAACTGATTAACAGACATTCTGCAATATGCCCAAAGGGACTGGAAACCATCTCAACAGCAAATTTAGACTCCACAGCCAAATGTGCAGACCACAGTAGCTCAGTGTTAAGGATGTGGCCCCTGTAGGCAATTGCAAATGCTGAAATCCACAATGGTGCCCCATACTTTAAAGTTCTCCAGAGGGCTGTTGTAAAGGCAGCTCTCTTACCTCTCCATTTCCTAAAGGAAGAGTGGCTCAAATCTGGTTTTTATCTTCTCTTTTTCAGCCTTTCACTTCACCCATGCATAAGCCCTCCTCACTGAAGACGCATGAAGACCCAGCCCCAACCATTTAACTGTGCATGGAAGTGAGGGTGGGAGGCAGAGCCAGGGACCTGCGTGGTTCACTAGGAATCGCTGTGATCAGATTTTATCCTGTCCTTGGTGAAGAGGCCTCTGGCACATGCAGTTCCTCAAGCTCTGTCCCTCCAGGTACTCTTTCCTTTAGGCCCATCCCTGTCCTTTTTGAGTTTTATATTGCTAACTTATTCTGGTTTTTGTCTAACTCAAGCTAATGTTAATAAACACCAGTTTGTTCCTTTCCTGCAGTGATTTAAAAAACAAAACCCACCGCACAAAATCAACCTAAAATAATCTTATCTTTGTCTTGATGTGTTGTAAGCAATGTTACATTATTTAAGGGTCCATTAAAGAACAGACTAAACAAATCACCATTTCCTTTCTATACACCCTTAAAAGATAGTATACGTAGCCAATCTTTTTTTCTACCAGTCACTGGTTTTGTTGTTGAGGGTTTTTTAAAGATTTCCTCTTAAACATGATTAAACAGGTTGTGGTCTTAAGTTTTGGCATTGACATGAGCCCCACATATGGCATTGCATGTACTTATACAGCTTTTGGAGCCATGCCGGGGGCTGAGCTTTGCCCTGCTCAGACACCCAAGGCAATGCCTTCCCTCGGGCTGTGAGGGGGGGAAAACTCTTCATCTGCATTTGTTGGGAGGAAAGTGGATGTCCCAAAATATTAGAGGAATTATCTTAAGATAATTCACGATGACTGAGTCTGTCACTGAATGGCCTTCCTCCCGTCCCCTCTGGCCACACTAGATTAGCCCATAGCATGGGGTCTTACTTGTTGAAGGTATTTTCTGCAGAGCGGGATTGTTTGTGTCCAGGCCTCTGTAATGACCCTGGAATGGGGTGGGGAGAGGAAACTGTGGTGATTTGTAATACCCAGGTGATAAGGATTTGTGCTTTTCCCCTTCTTTGACTTGCTAGGCATTTTCTCACAGAGCTCATGAAATCTGAACAGAGCTCATGAAATCTGAACAGAGAAAAAGGATGCCCAGCCATTTTTTTTTTTCAGTGAGCTACTAGTTTGCATATGCTGCGCGTTTTCTTCAAAATTAAGTGCATTCACTTGCAATATTTCTGTCCCTTAATTAGGGACAAAATTTGCAAATGTGAAGAAATGTGTTCTTTGGTTTTTGAGGGTAGTTTATGAAAGCAGCCTGTGCAATATATCTTTTAGCATGGAGGCTGGTTCATGGCATTTCTTTCGGGACTCGTCTTCTCTAAAGTAATGGGGCTAAAGCTGTAATATATATTATTTTTTCCAGATATCAGACAACTTCTGGCATCTGAAGGAAGAATCTTATTTTTTTATTATGATAATTAGTTGGCATCAGAGAGATATGGAGATAATGCGAGTGTTGTATATGCCTGTCTTTTGTTGTTGCTGCTGCTGCTGTTCTTTTTTCACTCAAACCAATTCTGTGAAGCCAGTTCCAAAAGATACACCCATTCTGTCAGTAAAAGCTCACTCTGGAGACACAGTTTAAGAAGTCATGATTTTATCAGATATGAATAAACATTGCTCTTTGGGGAAGATGCTGTATCAACAAAGCTAGACTTTTCTCTTAAGGCTAGTATGGTACAGAAGGTCTTGCAACAGTAGAGGTACTAGCTGGTATTTGGGGAAAGGTTTTAATTCCTGAAGCTACTTGTACTTGTTACTATTCTGGGACTTCATCAGTTTATTTTAAGCATCTGTGGATATGTTAAGAGTTCTTTTGCTTCCTTCCAAAGTACATTTGCCCTCTCACTTGGCTTATGGTCCAGGTTTTTTTCCAGGGATTGTGTCAACTCAGGAATGTAAGTGACTGTGTGATGGATGCTGTGGCCAAGGCTTGAACATGCAACTAATCAGGACGTGTTTCCTTATCACTGACTCTGGCAGAAAATGGGGCTGCTTTTTCCTTGCCTCTGCAAGCTCTTATTGGCAGTCACAGTTGCTGAGAGCAATCAGAAATTGCTGATGGGTTCCAGGCTCAGTCTGCAGCCTACATTTCTAGCCAGAGACTAGACAGGCAACTCTGCTGATTCAGAAGAAACATTTAACGTCAGAAAGCCTGAAGGGAAAAAGACTGAACTCAAAGCACAAATCACAGAGCAGTAGCCAACACTGTTGGTCCAGCGCATTTGAATTCCTAAATGCAGAACCTCCCGGGCACCCCTTTAGGATGGGATGGTTAGTACCAGCCTTGTTAGAGGCTGTGATGTTTCTCATTACCACTAGGATGTAATGATAGCACAAATAACAGCATAAATGAAACACCACGGTGAGATTCCTTTACGCTCTAAGCCAGAGTGTCCAAAATGCGGTACCTGGCCCTCAGGCCCCTTACCAACAGGCCAGGGAGACCTGTAGCTCGGGTGCTAGATTTACCCTCTCAGAAGTGCAAGTGAAATGAGTAACATCTCTGATGTCTGATACCCTTCAGTTGCCAGGAGGCTTGTGGTTTCCACTGTGGAGGAGCAGGTCTAGGAACCTGTGAATGAGAAGGATGCTGGATCTCTGGCCAGTTTCTCTGTTAAATTGGTGCTACCCTTTTGGAATAAACTATTCCAGTACATTAAAAATAAAAACCAGCCACTTCGTAATGGTCAAGAAACTTCATAACAGTGTAGGCCTGAGCTGAGTAGCCAGCTGGGCTGTCCTTTTAGTGCCAGAACCATTTTCAGTCCTATTGATGAAAAGTTATTTAATTAGTTGCTCTTTTGTTGTTTTTAAGATGCATCTTCTATTAATTAGGGAGAGGGAATGTTTCCAGTCACATCCTTATGCCAATCAAAATTAAACTACCAGCAAACCAGACACTTCCAACTGGGTTGGAAATCCTTGTAGGTAGTGCTGAAAGAAGCAGCGTAGAAGCCTGAGCAGCGATGTGGCTGTGGTGTTGGTAACCGAGGCTGTTCCTTGGGTTCAGATGGGAAGGAGAGCAGGAGGTATCGTTTGATCTTACCAAACGTGAGCTGCCAGAACATCGAGCTTCTACTTGGAGGTAGACATCCGTGGTCCTGCTGAGGGGGACATATCTGCAGGGGCAATTTACTCCTCAATCTGTGGAAGAAATCACCCTGGGGAAGTCTCTCGTGCCCTTGGCTACAGAGTGACACAGAGCAGGACTGCTATCTGCTGCTTTGCTGGCTGATGGTAGGTGGGAGGAATGCCACCCTCCAACTGAGAAACAGAGATCCTATTGACTTTATTTGCTGATCGCCAGGAGTGGAGTGAAATTCATCCTGCGGGGTAACTCGGCTATGTTCCTAACAAAGTCAAATAAACAAATAATAGTATTATTTTTACAAGACGTGCCCAAAGGAGAGGAGAAAAGCTCTGCTGCGTAGAAATGACTTTGAGGCCAACACATATTACTGTTGGAAGGGGATTATTCCAGTGCATTGCCCAGAGGCAAAACCACATCTCATTCTACCAGTGCTTAAGTTCTGAGTGCTGGAAAGGGGTTTGACAGAAACAGGTTATACCTCCATGGTCACCACGATGATTTTCCTTGTTTAGCCCTTTGTACCAAAGAAATTCAATTATTGCCTAAGAAAGCATTTGGTCTTATTAGCTTAGTTCTATTAGCTGAAATTATATGTTGTGATGCATCTTGGTCTGAGTTCTGTTTCTAAGGCATTAAGTTGCTTCCTATAATTTAACTCTTTAAATACTGTCAGACATCCAGCAGGTGTTATCAGGCAAAAGGGACTCAAAATCAGGGCTGTTATGATGAGGATGCTTGATATGAATTTTAAATTAGTAGAAAAGAATGGTCACTGTGATTTTTCATATTGAGTCAGGTTTTCTTCACAATAGTTTTTAGTCTGCAAACCATGTCAGGGAGAACCAAATGTGTGACTGCAGTCCTGGTTCTGAGTGTGAAGTGCTGGAGTCAGTGCCTCAGCCACGGGGCTGTTTCTAGGTCTCATGTTGGTGAATATGACCTTGAAAATAGGCAACAAGTGCAGAATGATGCAGTGATGTCTGCCTGAGCCTGTGGGCACGCAGGAGTGATAACAGCAGTGTGAGCCTTTCCATTTGTCTTGGAGGGTGCCTGTTGTACAGAAGCAGAGACACCTGAAGACGATTCCCCTTCCCCCTTACAGAAATGGTTATAACATTGTGAAAGAGTTTGTACGTTACAATGCCTGTGTGTAAAGGAAGGGGAGTCAGCTGTGCTGGTACAAACCTTTGATATCACTGTGATAGCGTGAGGGCCTCTGTCCGGTCTGTCTGTTTTAGTATGAATTGACACCCTGAACCAGAAGAGTTTTATCAGCACAAAGGTGGGTATAAGGAAGATTTGAGAAATAGCATCTCTCTTTTGCAGTATGCTGTATGAATGGTGAAAAAAAGGCTCTCAGTTTTGTCACAGTCTGTGCCTTTTCTAATAATTTAAAAGCTTGAATTACTTACATGTGGAGCTAAAATAGCTCTAAGTGCATTTTTATTGCCTGGCTCTGGAGCTGCCACTTACAGGTTAACAGCCTTAATGCTTTTAAATAATAGGAGAAGTATATGTAGTACAGTGTTAGAAAATGATATATGTTCTGTTATTTGGACACAAGTAGATTACTAAAAGCCCTGTTCTGTTTTCTACAGAATATTTTCTTTTGCAGGCCCTGGTTTGTTTTAAATATCTTCCAGTGGACTAGTAAACATTGAGAGGCTTTGAGTGTGTAAAAATGCTGTTATATAAATCTTATGATTAAGAAAATTAAACTACTTATGTATAACCATCTACTGCAAGTGTAAGTATACCAATTTTGTGGTCTATTTTAACATTCAGAATTAGTTTTATACCTTCTGTGATAAGAATATTATTCTTGCTTTTCTTTCCCCTCCTGCCTGATTTTTTTTGATGTACTTAAGAAACTAAAGTCAAGGGAAAGAGTGCACTGGAGGAGCAGAAAGCTCTGGGATGTTCTACATGGGGGAAACCAGAAGAGGTTCTAGAAGTACCAGTTTGGGGGTTTTTTTATTAATCCAAAAAAAAAGGAAAGATTGAAATTCAGACTACTTAAATTTCTTTATGTTCATATATGCCAGAGTAATTCAGTGAAGATAAGGGTGATAATCTCCCTTCTATAGTTAAGGAGAGTGAGGCTCAGAGGCATAGTGGCTTGTTTAAAAGTTCATAAAACTTAATTGTACAGGCAGGAGAGATCCCAGATCTCTCCATCTACATCCTTCATTACTGGGATTCATCCTGCCTTTCTTGTAGGCTTGTGGTTGCCCCCTAAGAGGACAGGGACTGTGGAGAAGAGGCTTTTGCCCTTCCAACTCCAGCACCCAGTGGCTGATGTGCATTATACTCATAAAAACACATAGCCTGAACTTTAAGCAAGTGCTAGCTATTTGTTAGTATATTTAAAGAGATTCACTGGTGTTTCCTATGTGTACCTCCTTTAAACTTCATATTCCTTTTTTCAGATACAGATCTTGTTTCATACTTCTGGCTGGTTGGATGATGTATTGCTTTTAGGCTTTAGCCTTGTCCCCCATAAAGTTAGTGAATTATTAAAACCCTGGAAATTGAAATCAAAAACTTTCTATACCAAATGTTCTGGGGTGTCTTGTGCACTTACCTTCTCTCAAGGGGCACCTGGTCCAGATTCTGCCTCCTGTGATGCACCAAACTCTCTCCTCTTACTAAACAACCCCTGCTTTGGGGGTAGACAATGGCTGTGGTAGTTCTTTTAAAAAAAAAAAAAAAGGTCCGTGTCTTCCTCCAAAAATAATAATTTTACATAAACCACTGACCTTATTCAAAGCCTGTTCTTTGGGTTTTTTTTAAAAAACACTTCTTATAGGAAAGAAACAGCATCCTGAATGCTGGGCTTTTAAGAAATCTTGCTTAATTGCCTGTTCATCCGAGTTTGCTATGTTTAATTCCTGAAAATATTTTTATAGGTCCCTGAATCAGTATTGTGACTTGGGTATTTTTGCACCTTTCTTAATATGAAAAACTGTCTTAAACTGAAATTAGCACTGCATATATACTGATGGAAACTGAGCCTAGCACTATACTATTCTATGTGAGAGAGGGGGATTATCTTGGAAGCAAGCTTTTGATGTATCTCCCATTGCAGAAAGTCACCTGCACTGAGCTGATGCACTAATCTTTCTTCTCTGTAGTGTAATTCCCAAAGTATTCTAGCCTTTCCCATTTCCTCCAGCAAAACCTTAATCATGATGTATTTTGCTTTTCTGTTAGCCATTAGATGCATAATTGTTCTTCCTTAAATCATATTAAATTATCCAGCTGATTACCTGCTTCAGCAGATTGTCTGGATCATCTTGCATATTACCTACCATGAGCAGTATCAACCAAGCATCCCATCATTATGCAGCCCTAAAGTAAGGCACGTGCATTTCTTCCAGACAAGTATGTTGCAGCGTTTTTAGATTGCCAGTCATTTATTCAAATTCAATATTTTTTTAATGACTCCCCTTCATTTTTTTTATTCTCACTCTTGAAGTCATATATTCTTAATGATTGTGCAGTTAAACCCATAGAATTTATGTTCTTGTGCACACTGCATAGCTTATGGAGAATGCTCTGCCAGGGAGGTGCTTGGGTGCACAAGGAACAAGCTCTTTGGAGATTGCAATGTAATTTTCACCATCTTGTGACCCTTTTTAGTGCACTGTCTGCTCTCTTGCCTAATATTCCTGACCCACCAGTTGAGAAACAGGTCACACAACCAGTAACAGAATTTTTCAAGTTTATTGAGCCTTGGGACATACGCTGTTTGACAGTTTTCCATGATCTTTTGCCGCTTGTTACGGAGAGCCTTTGATCATGAATGCATATAATATTCCTGATAAACCCCGCACTAAAAAACCTGCAATGGATGTAGTGTAATCCCCTTGCCAGTCAGACTTCTACCAATGCTCCTCAATTTCTGGCCGAAGCATCACTTGGCCTCTGCATTCAGTCACTGCCATATCAGATGACCGTTTCAGGAAGTGGTCCTGTCATTAAAGCATCCCCTGTCACCTTCCCACCATTAGGCTTTGTTCATACATTCATTTTTCCCATGGCTCAACCCCAATGTTTAGCCAATTTCAGTGGGGGAAGCAAGGTTTTTATGTGCAAATCTATTGTTTTGAAACAAAAGGGCAATAAGGATCAGGGTGAAGTTTCTCAGGCAGGTGAACCAGAGCACAGTAGTATCTGCTTGCATCTTCCAGTCCTGTGCAAGCTGTAGGTAATGGGCTGAATTAAGACATCAGGCCTTAAGTGAAGAAAGATAAAACAATTCCCAAGGGGCAGAGCCCACACAGTGAGTATTTTATTTATGTTACCTGTGCTGAACTGAGCAGAACGGATTGGGATTCTCTTTTCTGCCTTACACTTGGAAATCCTACCATGGCTGTTACTGAGCACAGAGATAAGCTGGGCCAAATTCATGTCTGGTGTAAGTGGTGCTGCCTCTGCTGATTACAGTTGACTTGCACCAGCTTGTGCTAACTGTGAAGTTCATTTTTTCTTCAGTAATTTTCACTGCGTTCTGGCAGAACATTGCTCAGGATCCTTCCCCAAACGTGTTATTTTATTTTCACTGCCTCTTCCTCCCATGCACTAAGCAATATTTTTTAAATCCCTTTCTTCCTCTTCAGGACTGGGTCTATATAGTGAGACCCCTCAAGGCCAAGCTGTCTCAGCTCAGTCTGCCTCGTGCAGACTCTGCAGAGTGAGTCACACCGTGGCTGAGCCACAGCTGGATTTGACGACAAATGTAAACTCCATTTTTTTGGTAGTGTTGACGGGGGCTTCAGGCTTTATTCTTCTTAGCTTTGCCATAAACAGCCAGACATCAGAGGTCCCAGTAGCATTCCCTGTCCCAGCTCTTGACAGAGGAGGGTGCCTGCAGATCCCTCTGCCTGGGATTTGGAACGCTGCTCCTTGTTCCCACACCCAGCAGGGCTGTCACTGCCTCAGGCTCCCGCTTGCCTGTCTCTGAAACCTTCCTCTACCTAGAAAAAATCATGGCTCCATTGGCATGATTGACTTATGCCCCAGGTCCTTACCTTGGGACTTACAGATATAAACTAAGAAGAAAACACTCCTTTTTGTATCACATGGGACTGAGAGGGGATCTAATCAACACATACAAATATCTTAAGGGTGGATGTCACGAGGATGGAGCCAGACTCTTCTCAGTGGTGCCCAGCAACAGGACAAGGGACAATGGGCACAAACTGAAGCATAAGAGGTTTCAGTTGAATATGCGGAAGAACTTTACTTTGAGGGTCACAGAGCACTGGCACAGGCTGCCCAGGGGGGTTGTGGAGTCTCCTTCTCTGGAGATATTCAAAGCCCGCCTGGACGAAGTCCTGTGCAACCTGCTCTAGGTGAACCTGCTTTAGCAGGAGGGTTGGACTAGATGATCTCCGGAGGTGCCTTCCAACCCCTGCCTTTCTGTGATTCTGTGATTCTCACGTGACCTGGATGGGAAAACATGCAGTTTGAATTCTTTGTTCTGATAAAATATTGCTTTATTTTTTGTGTGTGTGAAAGTGTTTTTGCAGTTCTGAGAGTAAACCTAAGGCAACAGGCAGACAGAAGGAGGTTCTTGGTGAGATCTGAGCGGGGCAACAGGGCCCTGTGTTAGGCACTCGGGTTAGCTACGGGCTGCACTTGTGTTCTAGTACCAGAATTTCAACCTGTGCAAGTGGCAACTCGTGTGTGGCTCTAACAGCCTGGGGAAGCAGGGTGTAACCTGGGAAGTGAAGCATCCCTGTTCTGTAGTGTAGGTGATGTAGGCTGACTGTGACTTAAGGACTGCAGGCTTTGTTTTCTGTTCTGGGTGAAGTGCAGAAGCTGATTTTTCTTTCTTTACCTAGGGCTTGGTTGAAATTTTAGTTAATTTTCTGTTCTGTAGTAAAATACTTACAGTCAGGAATACCTCAGAAAATGCTTGTTCATCTTTACAAAGTGTTTTGAAAGTTCAGGGGAGAACAGAGCTTGAGAGACAATCCACAGTGCTATAAAAATACAATCACAAAAGCTATTACAAGGATATAATGTACAAAGACATTCCTTTCTTTCAGTTATGAATGGAAAGGTTTAGGTTTATGCCTTTGTGCTTTTGGAAGCCACAGATGCTATGTCCTCAGCCTAAAGCATGTATTCATATTTCTACCACCTGTAACTCATCCACAGCTGAAAAAGCTGAAAAACACCTAAGGAAAAAAAAAAAGGGGGGGGACGGGACGGGGGGGAAGTATGGTTGTGATGAGCTCAGTGCTTGTGTTAAGTCATTGTCAGCTGAAGCTGCTACTCTCACCGCTTCTTTTCCTACGGTCAAATAGGTTTCTGCAAAGGACATTAGGATATTTTCTGAACTGCAGCTGCAGAGACCTGTTGTGGAGTCAACACTGGGATCTGTCTGTGCAGAACTTGCTGCAAGTCCAAGTCCCAATTTGCCTGATTTTAATTTGATAGTTTCATTTCACAAGAGTTTTAACCGCAAGGAAGATTAGGTATTATTTGCTCAAGTTTCACCCAAATCCTTCTCCTTGTAGGAGCTGCCCTTAGGTAGCAGTAAAAACATACTCAAATGCTGACAAACTGGTACTCTGCTCCTCTCCCAGGTGCAGGATGGACACTGCAAACCCTTTTAGCAAAATCCAGGAGTACTAGTCCAGCACAGTGATATTTGTAGTACGCTATTTCTAATTCCTTTGTGTATTTTCTGGAGAGGGATTCTTCAGCTTCCCTGGTTATTAGCCTATGCTGGGAAGTGAAGAATTTGGTACTCACTGTAAGGAGTGGTTTCCAGAATTTGGAGCATTCTCACAAATGGTTGCGTGTGTTCTCTTGGTTCTGCAGGCTGGGAGATGATACGCTCTAGAAACTGCATTACGGATCTTTCATGGACCATGTAATGATTTCCATATTGAGTAAAATAACTTTGTTTTATAAGAGCTGTTTGTTTTAGAAAACATAAATGGCACTAGTTGTGTGGCTTCACGTGAAAACCTTTGCTTGCTTGTATGGGGCAGCCTGTCTTTAATACCACCAAGCAACTTCTGCTGTGGTCGGCCGATCAGAGTGATGGTGCATTTAGATCACAGGCAGGGTTGTGCATGGAGTTTCTTTTCAGCCGTGGGCAACATCACCATGGTCAAGGATTTCTATGTATTGAAAACAGTGAAATCTGTTAATGTACAACAGGAAGGTTATTTATGCATTTACTGTTTATGGTGGATGTGCTTGGGGAAGAGAGAACATTCTATTTATAATTTTAATTCCTTGCTAAAGGTTTATGTGCCCAACTGTATGAGATCCGTGAATGTCAATTCCTTTGCACAAGAAGCGGTTTAGTTTCCTCTCTTTGCCTGGTGTATTTGTTAAGTCAAATTTGTGCATATTCCAGTAGTATTACATTAATCTCTTTGCAAGAGGAAAATTCTTCCATATTCTAAAAATACTTAAGTAGTTTTATTCTGTTATTTTATTAGATAAGATTGCTTCCTATCAGCAAGAATTCAAGAAGTAGCCCAGCTTAGAGTAGATTGTCCTCATAAATTATATCCTCCTAGGAGGAAGAGAAAATCAGAAATAATAAAAGAGCTTTACCTAGGGAAAAGGCTAATAATGTCACTAACCTCATGATTTCAAGTATGGAAATTGTCTTACAATGTGAAATTCATTATGTTTAACATTCATGATACTGTTGGACTGTTTAATGTGAAACAACGTAATTGATTTTCCATAATGAGCCATCTACCAAAAAAAATACTTAGGGGAAAATCTTCTGGCCATCTAAAGAATTTTTTTAATGCAATTTTGCATGCTATTCAAAATAAGGAACTTATAAGAAAGATCTTTTTTAAAATATATAAAAAATTAGATGGTATTGTAAGTAAATGTGTCATTCTGGAAAGTAAAAGCAGATGTCAATATTGGTAGCTCTCTAAATTTCAGACTTTACATCAGAAGCTGGAATTCTCTCCCCCCCCCCCCCCCCCAATCAAAATAAGTAAAAAGGGCCTCTGCCTCACCAGCACTGCTGTGCCTTATCACATTGTATTTTTTTATGGTGACTTCATTTATAGTGTTTACTGGTGTTCAGTCCCTCTGTTTATGAATGCAATATCCACAGGATGGATCAGCGTAAAAAGGGCCTCTGCCTCACCAGCACTGCTGTGCCTTGTGTCGGGGAGTGTCAGTATCAGTGCATGTGCTGTGGTCAGCACACTTCTGTGAAATACCTGAAATTCTCCCTTGTCTGTCTGTGAACAGTGAAATCCTTCAGCTCTTTGTGTGGTGAACCTGAGGAAATGGAGGCCCTCAGGAAAAGCAGCTTTCTCGGGATGACGCTCGGTCCTGTGTGCTCCTCTGGGTGAAGGCAGGATCAACAGTGAAAAAAGCATTTAGATGCCCCATACCCATTTCTGCCTTAAATTATGTTTTAGAGTTGCTGTTCAGAATGCTGCTGCACATCCAGTGACTTCCCTGCATCAAGATTCAACTGTCACCCACGTCTCCATGAAACTCTCCTACATTTGGGTACTTACTCCTAAACCAGTTCTCAATCCCCAAAACTTACTGGAAAGGTCTAGTACCCAAACCATGCAAAGGGCATGAGCCTGGAGACCTCTTAGCAGAGTCTCCATTACCTTGACCCAATGTGCTAGAGGCTGTGCACAGAGCAGGAAGCTTTTCCTACACTACAGAGCAAGTAAAGTGCATACCCAGAAGGCAGAGGGACTGTAATAAGGCTAGCGGACTTCAGAGGAGCTTTTTAGTACACATTAAGATGCTTTATAGGCATTTAGGTTTGTCATTTGATATTGATGAATAATCCTGTAGTGGTCATTAGAAAAGGAAGGGCTCAGTCCAGAGATGATGGCCCTCTTGCACCTCATTCCTGTTCTTGCTGAGGCTACCACTCGCAGATCCAAGGAGACTCATTTTTTTCCACCAAAATAATTTTGAAGCTTGGGTAAGGTCTACCTCCAACAGGCTGGAACCTCACTACCTTAGACTGCTGTAAAAATTCATACACTTTAATACTACTGTTTATTGATAATTTTGGAAGTGTTATACCAAATACCTCTATAATGCAGTGGGTTTGTTCCATTACGTTTCGTTCATTTGCTGAATTCCATGTTTTATTGCTGCTGAAGTTAGCATAAAGTGAATCCTATGAATATCTTTTGCACTAAGTTCCTTGAACTCTGTTGCTGGCCAGCTAATGTCTGGATGGTCACTAGAAAAAGTTACAAAAAAGCTGCTTGAAACCCCCCTCAGATAACTTCAGGTGTTGCTCCAGCAGTCTCCAAAGTATTGCCCATCCAGGCTGGCTCCCCTCACAGGCACTGTGCAACCCTATCATACTGCTGTATAGGCAGTATGAAAGAGGATTTCGGCAAAATTGTGTTTCTGAAAGAAATTCTCAGCGTACCAGCCACTAGCACCCTCAAATGCTATAGTTTTTTATGCAGCTGTATTCAGCGGTGGCCTTGTGATTACACTGGGGGGAAAAAAAGTTCTGGTTAAATAGTTTCATCTTTGAAATAGTCCACAACTGAAAACCCCAGGGGGAAAATGAGCATATAATTTTCTCGCTATTTTAAACCACATAAGCACCAAGAAAAATAGTATGATTCATTTATTTTGGAGTATGTTGATTAACTAGCAATTAAAGCTTTATAGTATTTTCTTTATGGAACAACAAAGGCCAGTTTAATGCTTTTACTTTAGTTTCGGCTCATTGGACTGGCTTCATACCTGGTATAGACAGATAAAGGCTCTGAAAGCATATGAAGTACCTGCATGCAGCTGAACATGGCCCACTTAGCTCAGAAATATGATGGGTGTTCACAGGAGGAACTTTCATTCATTCACAGCATCTGGTTCCATTACATTCAGCCCAATCAAGCCATGAAATTGAAATTAAATGACTTTTGATGGCGGTAACATTGTAAGAATGAAAGCAAGATTGG